>CM051234.1:287301394-288678894 GCA_027917425.1 Gastrophryne carolinensis
CCACCGATCCTTTGGCCGCGCAGGGGCTCCTGGCGTCGGTGAAGAATCTTCTGGAAATGGCGGTCATCCGGCCAGTGCCGCACTTGGAGGTGGGCCTCGGGTTTTACTCCAATCTTTTCACAGTCCCCAAGAAAGACGGGTCGGTTCGCCCCGTTCTGGATCTGAAGTTCCTCAACAGGTTCATCCGTACTTGGAAGTTTCGCATGGAAACTCTGTGATCGGCCATCGGTTCCCTTCGGCAGGGGGACTTAATGACGTCCATAGACATCAAGGATGCTTACCTTCATGTTCCCATCTGCCAGGCTCATCAACGTTTTCTTCGGTTCGTGATGAAGGATCGGCATTTTCAATTCGTGGCACTTCCGTTTGGCCTTACCTCGGCTCCAAGAGTGTTCACCAAGGTGCTGGCAGGTGTGATGGCCATTCTCAGATCTCAAGGCATTCGCGTCGTACCTTATCTGGACGACCTTCTCATCATGGCTCCATCTCTCAATCAATCGGAGACGGACACCAGGACGGTAGTCTCCACGCTGGAAAGCTTTGGTTGGGTGATCAACTTTCCCAAGTCCTCCCTCACCCGGGCCAGGGTGGTGTCCTTTCTGGGAATGCGGTTGGATTCTTGTCAACACAGGGTGTTTTTGCCTCAATCCAAGATTTTTCTGATTCAGGAATTGGCTCGGTTCCTTCTTTCCAATCCTCGACCGTCCATCCGTCTGGGGATGAGACTGGTAGGGTTGATGGTTGCCTCTTTCGAGGCAGTCCCTTTTGCTCAATTTCACACAAGGACGCTTCAGCTTCATTTGTTGACATCTTGGGACCGGCAACCACGGTCGTTGGTTCGCCCTTCCAGTTGTCCTCCCGGGTCCGGCAGTCCCTTCAATGGTGGTTGGTCTCGACCAATCTCTTGAGGGGCAGGTCTTTCCTGACCCCTCTCTGGGAAATTGTCACCATGGATGCCAGTCTTTCGGGATGGGGGGGATTCTGGAAGGATCTTCAGGTTCGGGGGCAGTGGGGACCTCAAGAGGCCCACTTGCCCATCAATGTTCTGGAACTGAGAGCCATCCGTCCGGTTCTTGTTCTTTTGACTCGGCATGTTCTGGCCCTTCAGGTTTGTTCGGACAATCGAACAGCGGTTGCTTACATCAATCATCAGGGAGGGACTCGCAGTCTGGGTGCCCTCAGAGAGGTGTCCCTGATCCTGACCTGGGCGGAGGCCCATGTTCCTGGTCTCTCGGCAGTTTACATTCTGGGTGTGGAAAACAGGGAAGCGGATCTGTTGAGCAGGTGCTCTTCCCATCTGGGGGAATGGTCTCTCCATCCTCAAGTTTTTCATTCTGTGTCTCCGGTGGGGGACACCGGAGGTGGACCTGTTTGCCTCTCATCACAATTGCAGGCTTCCAACCTTCGTGTCGCTCTCCCAGGATCCTCTGGCTCTGGCGGTGGATGCCATGTCCCTGAGCTGGGGGGATCTGGGGTTTCTGTACCTTTTTCCTCCGATACCCATGCTAGGCAAGGTGGTACGGAAGCTGGGTCAGGAAAGGGTGTCTGCCGTTCTCGTGGCTCCAAGGTGGCCAAGGCGAGTATGGTTCGCAGACATCGTTCGGCTGGCAGTGGACCAGTTCGTTCTGCCTCTTCGGCCCGATCTGCTCACTCAGGGTCGGCTGTGTTACCCCAATTTACCGCTATAATAACGCTGGGTTTGACGGCTTGGCTGCTGAAACCTTCATCTTGGAGGAGGGTCTTTCTGACTCGGTTGTTAAGACTCTGATCTGTGCCCGGAAGAGGTCTTCTTCTACCATCTACTATAGGACTTGGAAAGCCTATATCGCTTGGTGTGAGGTTAGATCTTTGCCGTGTAGGGTTTTTTCGGTTTCCAGGATTCTGGATTTTTTGCAATCAGGGCTGGACTCTGGTCTCCAGCTGAGTACTTTGAAAGGGCAGGTTTCTGCCTTGTCTATCTTTTTTCAGAAGCCTTTTGCGCTTCATCCTTTAGTTAAAACCTTTTTCCAGGGGGTTACGCATGTGCGGCCTCCTAGGAAGCCATTGCTCCCCGTTTGGGACTTGAACTTGGTTCTTTCTGCTCTTCAGGCTCCTCCCTTTGAGCCCTTGCAGGATATTGCTCGGTCTACCTTGACTCAGAAGATTGCCTTCTTGGTGGCTATCACGTCGGTTCGGCGTGTCTCGGAGTTGGCGGCCTTGTCGATTCAGGCGCCCTACTTTGAGAGGCATCAGGACAAGGTGGTCTTTCGTTTCAATCCGGACATTATTCCTAAGGTTGTTTCTGCTTTTCATTTGAATCAGGATATTCTTCCCTCCTTGTGTCCTAAGCCTAAGAATGACAAGGAGAGGATTTTGCATTGTTTGGATGTAGTACGCTGTGTTAAGTACTATTTGATTACTACTTCTCCTTTTCGTAAGACTGATGCCTTTTTTGTTGTGCCCTGTGGGCCTAGGAAGGGTTTGGCTCCGGCCAAATCTTCCATTAGCAAATGGATTCGTCAGGCGGTTGTTGGGGCCTATTCGGCCAAGGGGAAGGTTCCCCCTTTTCGTATCACTGCTCATTCTACTCGTGCTGTTGGAGTGTCTTGGGCTTTTCAGCACCAAGCTTCTGTTGAACAAGTTTGTAAGGCCGCTACTTGGTCTTCTGTTCATACTTTTCCAAGTTTTAAAAGGTTGATGTGCGGGCCTCAGCGGATGCTGTTTGGCAGCAAAGTTCTGCAGACCGCAGTCGTTTTTAAGTTATGCTTCATTCTTGCCTTCGGATACCCACCCCTTGTGGACACAGCTTTTGGATGTCCCGATCGTAAGAATTAAAGGGGAAGCGGGGTGTGTGACACACGGAGAATACCATTTTGTGAGTATCACTTGTAAAATGGATATTGTCAGAGTGTCACACACCCCGCTTCACCCGCCCATGTTTGGTATCCTGGATCCTCTATATGGTGAAACTTTCCTTTGTTTTATTTTGAGGTTACCATTGGTTTTCCTTGTCTTACTGCTGTTTGAATTCACTGGGTGTTAAGTGGGAGGTCCCAGGTATATGTAGGCCAGGAGGGGCTCGTTTTCAAGACTTCTCTTTGCAACGTCGCCACCTGCCGGTGGAGTAACCCGATCGTAAGAATAAAAGGGGAAGCGGGGTGTGTGACACACTGACAATATCCATTTTACAGGTGAGTACTCACAAAATGGTATTTTCTTCCTCAGTCCAAGATTGTTCTGATTCAGGATTTAATTCATTTTTTCTTGTCCAATCCTCATCAGCCTATGCGCTTGGGGATGAGATTAGTGGGGTTGATTAGTGGTCACGCTCGAAGTGGTCCCTTTTTGCTCAGTTCCACATGAGGACGCTTCAGCTCTTTCTTCTGGCGAAGTGGGACAAGCGCCCGTTGTCTTTGAATCGGAATTGTCTGTTGTCTCCCCTCGTCCTGCAGTCCCTCCAGTGGTGGCTGATTTCGAGCAATCTCAGGGACGGCAAATCTTTTCTGACCCCTTGTCGGGAGTTGGTCACCACAGATGCCAGCCTTACGGGCTAGGGGGGGGCATCTGGAGGAGACACCGGTTTCAGGGGTTGTGGGGGCCTCTGGAGGCTCACTCCCCAATCTATTTATTGAAACTTCTGGCCATTCGTCTTGTTCTGCTACGACTGACTCATCTATTGCTGGGTTTGCCGGTTCAGATTCGGTCAGACAACCGAACAGCAGTTGCATACATCTATCACCAGGGAGGGACTCGCAGTTGGGGTGCCCTCCGGGAAGTGTCTCTGATCCTTCAGTGGGCAGAGATCAATGTTCCCTGCATATCAGCAGTTTACATTCCGGGGATAGAGAAGGTGGAGGCAGACTCCCTGAGCAGAGCATGCGCTCGCCAGGGAGAATGGTCTCTCAACCCCGAGGTCTTTTAGTTCCTTTGTCACAAGTGGGGGACTCCGCGGTTGGACCTGTTTGCGTCTCGCCACAAGCTTTCAGCCTGTGTGTCTCTATCCCAGGATCCTCTGGCAGTGGCAGTGGATGCCATGTCTCTTGCCTGGAAGGATCTGGGGTTCCTGTATCCTTTTCCCCCATTCTCCATGATAAGCAAGGTGGTGCGCAAGTTGGTTTTGGAAGGGGCACCAGCAATTCTGGTGGCTCCAAAGTGGCCAAGACGCCTGTGGTCCGCAGAGGTCACAAGGCTGGCAGAGGATCTGTTGCCTCTGCCTCCTCTTCCAGATCTCTTAAACTCTGTCAACTTTGTTACCTCAATTTACCAACGCTGGCTTTGACGGCGTGGCTGCTGAAATCTCCATCTTAGAGGAAGGCCTTTCTGATGCTGTCATTCTGACTCTTGTTAGAGCTAGAAAGAAGTCTTTCTCTATGGTTTATTACAGGACTTGGAGGTCCTATATTGACTGGTGTGAGTCTAGGTCCCTGCCTTGCAGGGTATATTCTATCCCTAGGATTTTTGAGTTTATGCAACTGGGTCTGGATTTGGGCTTCCAGATTAGTACTTTGAAAGGGCAGGTTTCTGCTTTGGCAATTTCTTTCAAAGGTCATTTGCTCTTCACCCTTTGGTTAAGATTTTTTTCCAGGCGGTCACGCATGTGCGGCCTCCTAGAAAGCTCCTACTTCCAGTTTGGGATCTTAGTCTGGTGCTCTCTGCTATGCAGGCGGCTCCTTTTGAACCTTTACAGGAGGTTCCTCTTCATATTCTCACTCAGTTGCCTTTTTGGTTGCTATTACCTCTGTCCGTCGGGTTTCTGAATTGGCGGCCCTGTCAATACAGGCTCCTTACTATGAGAGGCATCAGGATAAGGTGGTTTTCCGTTTTAAACCAGATTTTCTTCCTAATCCTAGTAATAACAAGGAAAGGGTTTTACATTCTTTGGATGTTGTTCGTTGTGTTAAGAATTATTTGGTTACTACTTCTGCTTTCCGTAAGACAGATGGCTTTTTTGTTGTGCCTTCTGGGCCTAGGAAGGGTTTGGCACCCGCCAAATCTTCCATTAGTGAATGTCAGGCCATTGTTGGGGCCTATTCTGCTAAGGGGAAGGTTCCCCCGTTTCGTGTTACTGCTCATTCTACTCGTGCTGTTGGTGCGTCCTGGGCTTTTCAGCACCAGGCTTCTGTTGAACAAGTTTGCAAGGCTGCTACTTGGTTTTCGGTTCACACTTTTTCTAAGTTTTACAAGGTTGATGTGCAGGCCTCAGCGGTTGCTGCTTTTGGTCGCAAGGTTCTGCAAGCTGCAGTAATTTAAGTTATGCCATATTTTCCTTGTGGGATCCCCGCCCATTATAGACACTGCTATTGGATGTCCCAAGTGTCATGAATGTTGGAAGCGGGGTGTGTGACATACTAGGAATAATACCATTTTGTGAGTACTCACCTGTAAAATGGGTATTACGAGTATGTCACACACCCCGCTTCCCCCGCCCTTTTTTGTTCTGGGATCCTTTTATATGGTGGTATTATTTTTCACTATATAATTTGCTCTTCCTGGTTCTTCACTGCTTTTTTAAGACTGAGGAATAGTGGGAGGTCCTGGGTATTTATGGACCAGGAGGGGCTCCTTTTTCTCATGTCATCTCTGCAAGATCGCCCTCTACAGGCTGGTTATCTAAGTGTCATGAATGTTGGAAGCGGGGTGTGTGACATACTCGTAATACCCATTTTACAGGCGAGTACTCACAAAATGGTATTTTTTTCTAAATTTGTAATTCTTACTCCAACACTTACCTACATTCAAAGTACCATTTAAATATGTCACCAAGAAATTCGCGATACTGCTCCTTTAAGGTGATATTTTTGGTGGCAATCAACTCTGTGCGGCATGTTTCTGAGCCGCCTTTTGTATGAAGTCTCCTTATTTTGAGTTACACAGAGACTAGGTCGTTTTTTGGTTTAAGCCTGATTTTTTTACCTAAGGTCGTCTCTCCTTTTCACCTAAATCAAGAGGTAACTCTAACTTCTTTATGCCCAGTTCCGGTTAATGCTAAGGAAAGGGCGCTTCATTCTTTAGATGTAGTCAGAGCCATAAGATATTACTTGGCAGCTATAGATTCCTTCTGCAAGACCGATTTTCTTATATCGGAAGGGCCGAGAAAGGGGATTCCGCCAGCTAAATCCACTTAGTAAGTGGATTAGGCAGGCAGTAGGAAAAGCCTACTCGGCCAAGGGGAAGGAACCCCCTTTTCGGGTCACGGCCCATTCTACTAGGGCCATTGGTGCTTCCTGGGCTTTTCAGCATCAGGCTTCGGTGGAACAGGTTTGTAAAGCTACCACCCGGTCTTCGGTTCATACATTTACCAAATTTTACAAGGTGGATGTTAGAGCCTCAGCTGACGCTGTGGTTGGTCGAAAGATTCTTCAGGCGGTAGTGAAATGAACTACCTGCTGTTCTGCGCTGGGGATCCCGCCCATAGATGGCACTGCTTTTGAAAATCCCAAGTGTAAGGAGGGTCTGGAATGGATTGGAGAAAAAATGCAATTCTGTGAGTACTCACCTGTAGAATTTTGTTCTGGGAATCCATTCCAGACCCACCGGCCCACCCATTTTGGGTCATGATCGATCTTTTGATGTTTCTTTGATGGTGTTAGTCCATTTATTTTTTTCATTTACATTATTAAAAAAAAAAAAGTATTCTAGCGGAGTTCGGTGTGAAGTAACATGGAATCCTATTTAGGGCTTCCTGGCCTGCCCCTGATTTATGTACTTTTTAAGTAGTGATCTTAGTTAGGAGGCAGCTGCGACTTATGGGGCCGGGGGGGGCACGCCTTTTTTGTCTTGCAGTCACATCCAATCGGCAAGGGGGTAATCCCAAGTGTATGGAGGGTCTGGAATGGATTCCCAGAAAAAACAATTCTAAAAGTGAGTACTTGCAGAATTGCATTTTTCATGCCTGTTGGGACACATTCCCATTACATCTCTACTGAGTGATATATTGGAGTAGGAACAGCGTCATTTGGGCTCTTGGCCAATACCAGCTGGAATATATATATATATATATATATATATATATATATATATATATATATATATATATATATATATATTATATATTATATTTAATGAAGATTATCTGACTATTTTATATGCCATCGAATCTGTTTGGTCCGGTAAGTTTTTCATCCGGTGACTGGTTGAAGACACCTACCTCGAGCTATGCACTTTGGGATCCTATACTTATGAGTGTTAGCTGCACTTGACAAACAGTGAAGGAGCTCTGTGTTTTCTATAGATTTTTTATTTACATATATATTTATTATTCTAGGTCTCAGATTTTTAAATTTAGCGCCCATTTTCTTTAAGGGGTGGGTACATTGCAAGGGGGTGCTCTGCCACCTCAGTCTTTGCTTAGCCGCTCTGTGGAAGCGCCGGGCCAGGGAAGCAGCATTGCCTGCCGGTCTTCCTTGTACTTTGGTCCAGGGACTGCGGCCTCTGGAACTCCACTGCTCCGAGCAGCAAGCAGGGATTAGACAACCTGTGTCCTGCAGACTTCGCTGCCTGCCTCCGGTGTTTATGCAGAGTATTGGCTGCCGGGGCCCATCGTAAGGCCCCCTTCCAACCCTCTGTCTGGACCCTCGAGTTTTTTAAAATTTTATTATATTAATGCATTAATAATAATAATATTAATAGTCATTTTTCTTTCAATCCATTCCAGGCCATCCCCAGTCATTACATTCGGGTAATTCCTGCTCGGAGGGCGTGGGCCACAAGATTAAAGGTTTGGCCCCTCTTGGCCCTATAAGTAAGCAGCTGCCTCTAATCAAAACCAGTTTCATTTTTGCAGTTGGATTTGTACTGTGAAGGTAGTTTGAATTCTCTCCACGTTCTCTCAGCAAGCAGGGGATATACCCTGTTGGCTTCCAGCACAGCCTTATTCCCACGGATCGCTCTGACCCAACTCTATGCCTCCCCAGCTTTTGCTGTTTTGGGGGTCCGTGAAGGTAAAGTAGGCCAGGGTCTGGGGTGCTTTCTGAGTGTTACAGGCTCAGGACTGCAGGCTTTCTCTAAAAAGTAAGTCAGCCGCAGGTTTTTGTCTGGTGAACCTTCTGTGTGTGTTATGTACTACCCATCCTTCTTCCCACATGTGTTTTACTGTTGGAGGGTCACGTTGGGGGCCCTGGGCAGGTCACGCCGTTCAGGCCCTGGGACTTGGGGCGGCTGAGGCCTGAGTGATGATCGCTGTTGCTGTTCTCTCACAGAGATGTAAGTGGATCATCGGTTATTATTTTTTTTATGCGATTAAGGTTAGTTTTTATTAATGTGACTATAACCATATTATGCTTTTTAAAATAATATAATGTTTTCTTTTTTGTTTTTTAGATTGTGGGAAGGATAATAGGGTTGTGGTTCCTCCCAGTCCCTTTTGATGGGGTTGGGTGTAGGCTTAGGACTTTAAAAGTCTTTGTTGCTTTCTAAAAACACCATGATGGAGGCATCAGGAGATAGTGAGTTGGGTATCCCACTTGTGCAAGACAGGCTCTGCCCTTTGTGCAGGCGAAATCCCCTGGGTGGTTTCAGCGTGGTTTGTTCCGCTTGCGCCAAAGGATTTGTTTCTGATCATAATGGGACTATTGCCACAGTATCTAGTCCTTCATTAAATATGGCCCCTTCTGAAGCTCAGCCTCCTCAGTCAGCCCCTAGGGAAGGGGAAGGCAGTGGGGCACAGTCAGACCTGGCACTTAGAATGACTAACCTGGAGAAGCAACTCTAATTGGTAGTCCCTAAAAAGGCCTCTGGTGAGAGAAGGCATTTGGAACTCGTTTATTCTGAGGAGGATTTATATGCCTCTTTTGAGGAAGAGGAGATGGTTGAAAAACCACACTCAGAGTGTAAGTTACTCTCCTGTGAGGAGGAGGACAGTAATTTTAATATTTTTTCATCTGATGAGGATTCTTTGCTCCCAGAGTAAACGGAGAACTTACTTTCCTCTGTTTTGAAACCATACATATTTCCCCTCCTAAGGCTGTCAAGAGGTGGAAGGGTAATTTATATAGGCCCGAGAGACAGGCAGGTTTCTCCTGAACAATCAATTTTTCCAGGATAATGCTAAAGGAATGGGAAAAACCTAACAAACTGCCTTCTGTCACTAGTATCCTAGACTCTAGGTATCCTTTCCCTTCTGACACGGTTAAATTATGGTCACTTCCTCCTGATGTGGACCCACCCATTTCGGGCCTGTCCAACACTATACTATCATGTCGTCTGATAATGCAGATCCTACATAAAGGCAAATAAAGCCGTTGGCTTGCCATGCCTTTGCAATGGTGGGGTTGCTCTTGTGCCATGCTTGTGCTGCTTCTATTGTTTCCTTGGCTATGATGAAAAAGGTAAGACGGCTTATGGTCAGGGCTAAATCTAGCAGACATACTCGGGATACTAAGGAGTTCAGAGTTTGCTTAGATTTTAATAACTTTGTTATCACTGCTATGGATGATGTGGTCAGGCTAGGTGCTAGAACCTCCGCTCTTCTTGTTGCCTTACGCTGCTCTTTATGGCAGAAGCAATGGTCGGCTGATGCTGCCGCCAAGAAGTATTTTACGGATCTTCCCTTTTAGGGAGCCGGCTTTTTGGGGAACGGTTTGATCCTATGGTCAAGGATGGCAAGCTTTCTCAAAGGAGGAGTTCTACTCGGCCTTTTGAGAAGCCTTCATCATACCAGTCCTTTTCAGGGCGGTAGAGGTTCCTTTCATTCAGGTACCCAAAGAGATTTTTGGGGCAGAGGTAGGGCTGGGAATTGGCCTGGTGCCGCTCTGGGAGCCAAGCCTAAGCCTTTAGCTAAGTCCTCCCAGACATAAGGGGCGGGTGGGGGGGACGGCTCCTGCAGTTTGCCTCAAACTGGAAGAGCCACGTGTCGGATCTTTGGATTCAGGAAGTGGTGTCTTCAGGCTACAGGATCCAGTTTGCAGCCAGACCACCCACAAGGTTCATTTGGTCAAGGGCATCCAAAAACTTGCAAAAAGCAGAAGCCTTGAGAGCCTCTGTTTTGCATCTCCTGCGGACAGGAGTAATTTGTCAAGTACCTCTTCAGGAAGTTCAGGGATTTTACTCCAACCTGTTCACGATCCCCAAGAAGGATGGATCGGTGTGACCAATTCTAGACCTAAAGGGTTTCAACAAGTTCATTCGGTTGAGACATTTCTGCATGGAGACATTAAGGTCGGCTGTGAGGTCGCTTCAACCAGTTATCTGGGATCGGGCTCCGGGAATCTCTGGATCAGACGTTTGTTCTGACCCCCTCATTCAGGCAATCCCTCCTGTGGTGGTTGGATCCTCTACACCTATTAGTAGGCAAGTCCTTTCGGAAGCCTCTTTGGGAGATCATTACCATGTCTTACAGGTTGGGGTGGCATCTGGCAGACCCAGAAGATCCAGGGACATTGGGGTCCGAAAGAGAATAGGCTACCCATAAACCTCTTAGAATTAAGAGCAGTTTGGGTAGTACTTCGACATCTGACCCCCAGTTTTAAAAGGGCATACTGTCCAGTTCCAGTCAATCGGACAGCAATAGCCTACATCAACCACCAGGGGGTACTCGGAGCAGGAGAGCCCTAAGGGAGGTAAGCTGGATTCTGGTTTGGGCAGAGGAGAATGTTGCCTGAATCTCGGCGGCTTACATTCCAGGGGTAGAGAACCAGGAGGCAGACTCCCTGACCAGGGGGTCTCTATGTCTGGGGGAATGGTCTCTGTCAGAAGATCTTTAAAGCCCTTTGCCTCCGCTGGGGTCGTCTAGACGTGGATCTTCAATTTCAGTCAGGCTGTTTCCACCCGAATAGCTATCGTGTTATGCATGGGAGAGGGGGCCAGCCCCAGAGTTCCGCCCCCGGTCAACGCAAAGAGAGACCCTGAGGGTAGGTGGCCCGTCTACCTCCATCCGGCGGCCAGTATGACTCGCCAGAGCCATCCCATCTCGCTGGCAGAACCAGGGATCATAACTCCAGTCACCCTTCTGGGGAACCTGACTTCAACACAACCACTGTGAAAATGGCAACCAGACAAATTAAGACAGGGGGAAGTAGATAAACACACGTAGACAAACAAAGGAGAGAGGGGAGGGGGAGGGGAGACAGGTAGGGTGGGGAAAAAGGGGGGCTGTGAGCCCGAACTCACTACCGACCATCTTCTAAGAGCATCAGATATTCTGGTGAGGTAGTGAAGATTACCCAATTGGTCCATTTAAGGCGATGGTCTTCTGAGGTTTCATTCTGCGCTGCAATTAGGCCCTCAAACCTCTCAATCTCAGCCACTTTACCCAGCCACATAGAGATGCTTGGGGGGGTGGAACTCTTCCAAAGCGAGGGGACACATGCCCTAGCGGCGTTTACCGTCTAAGGACGGATCTCTGATACCTTTCGGTGGGCAATTCCGAGTGGTGGAGAAGGAAGAACGCCGGGTCCTCGGGAACCTCCCAGTCTGTCATATGCCGCACTGTGCTTCTGACGTTAGTCCAAAAGTTGGTCAATTTAGGGCACGTCCAGAAGGTATGTAGGAGTACCTCTATCTCCGTTACACTGCCAGCACATGGGGGAGACTGCCGGGCACCATTTGTGTAATAATGCGGGGACCCTGTACCACCTTGTGAGAATTTTATAATTACATTCCTTGTATCTAGTACAAGTGGCTGTTTTGCGTGTCAAGCGAATAATTTGCTTTTTGTGTTTAGCCGTTAGGGTTACTCCTAATTCTCTTTCCCATTTTGTGATATACTGCAAGGGGTCCTGGTCCTGTGGATTCACCAGGATTTTATAGATGAACGATAGAGCGTGTTGTATAGGCCCCCTTTCCTCGCACAGCCTCTCAAAAAGCGTAAGCTCTCTAAGTTGCCGGGCCTGTTGCTTCAGGGTGGACAGGAAGTGGTTAAGTTGCATCTGCTGCCAGTTACCCCATCTCGGGAGTTCCCGGACTCAGCAATCGTATCCAAAGGCACCCAGCCCTCATGGTTACAGAAGTGTCTAAACCTACCGACTCCCTTTCTTAACCAGCTTTCCGCCGTCCCCTCTCCCATCCCAGGGGCAAATGCTGGGTTTCCCAGGATCGGGTATAGGGGAGAAAAGGTTGGCGACATCTCGCCCCATGGGAAGTACTTGTGGCAGACTTTAAGTGACGCTCCGTTTGTCGGGTGTCTCAGTTCCATGCTTAGCGCCTGTCTTGGTAACCAAGGGAGCGATACTAGCGGGAGCGATGAGTCTCCCTGCTCTATCTGGACCCATTGTTTGTGCTGCTGATCTCTGCACCAGTCCACTATCCTAGTTAAATGGGATGCAGCATAATATAGGCTTGGGTCGGGAAGGCCTATCCCACCCTCATCTCTTGGCCTAGTTAAAATCCGCCTGTTTACTCGAGGGATTTTCCCCTGCCAAATTTAGAGAAGAGAGCCCCCACTTTCTGCAAGAATGCGTTGGGAACCACCACTGGTAATGCTTGCATTATATAGAGGAGTCGGAGTATGTTCATTTTCAGGGCATTACTCCTCCCAAACCACGAGAGCTTTTTAAAGGACCAGGTTTCAAGGTCTGCCGAGAATGCACGGAGCAAGGGGGGAAGTTGAAGGAGTACATTTTTCCAAGGATCTACCAAGTTTCACTCCTAGCTATGTGATGCAGTCTTTGGCCCACTTAAAAGGGAAGGACTGTCTGAGGCGATCCTCCCTCGCCAGCGGAATGTTGAGGTTCAATACTTTGGATTTCTGCATGTTTACCTTATAGTTGGATAGGTTCCTATATAGCTCCAACTCTTTTCAAAGGTTCGGAAGCGTGACCTCAGGGCCGGTTACAAAAAACAGTAAATCATCGCAAAAGCCGCAACTTTATAGTGACCTGAATGGAGGGAAATCCCTTGTATATTAGTTATTTCTAACTCGACATAGAAATGGCTCTAGGGTCAGTACAAAGATTAAAGGGGATAAGGGGCACCCCTGCCTCGTCCCGATGCCGAAGGGCTCCGACAGCGCGCCATTAACCCTGACCAAAGCTGTGGGCTGCTGGTACAGGCTGGCGATCCAGGCTCTCATGTTGGGCCCCAGGCCAATATGATCCAGGACTCCAAACATAAAGTCCCACCGCACCCTGTTGAACGCCTTTTCGGCATCGGTCGAGAGGAGGATCGGTGGCAGATTTCTCACGGAAGCAGAATGGATAAGGTTTAATGCTTTCGCGGTGTTCTCTAGCCTCCCTATGAGGCATAAATCCCACTTGATCAAGATGGATAACCTGGTGTAGATGGGGGGGAGAGGCAGTTGGCAATCACCTTGGCGAGGAGCTTAATGTCAGCATTAAGAAGGGAGATTGGCCTATAGCTGGAGCTCAAGGAGGGGTCCTTCCCGTCTTTTGGTATCACCGAGATTTGTGCACGTAGACTATCCATTGGGATGGTGCTGCCCGCTTTTATGGAATTGAGTACCTCAAGGAGCTTAGGAGAGAGGGTTTCTGCAAATGTTTTATAGTAAATCAGGGGGAGACAGTTTGGTCCCGGCGCCTTCCCGTTGGCCGACCCCTTAATAGCCAGAGTTAGTTCTTCTGACGTAATTGGGGCCTCTAGGTCCTCCAGTAGTGCCCCTGGAAGCTTGGGCATCCCAGATCCCTGGATATACTCGGTGACCCCCATCTGACGGGGACCCAGGTGATGAGGGGGAATGTTGTAAAGTGAACTGTAGTATTCCCTGAAGACTCCCGCTATGTCTTTGTCTTTATGCACCATGTTACCTTCCCGGTTCCTAATTTTGGGGACAAACATTTTAGCCTTTTCTCCCCTCAGGGCCGAGGCCAAGAGACATCCACATTTGTCTCCTGATTCATAGAAGGTTTTCCTGCTTTTGATAAGCTGGAGTTTAGTTCTATCGTTATAGATCCCTTTTAACCTCTCCCTGAGGGAAGTCAGGGCAGCAAGATGTGAGACCGCCAACGACTGCTTATGGAGGGTTTCTAGTTTTCGGATTTCACTGAGATCAATTATTTGGTTCCTTCTCTACTTCTTAACTCTGGCCCCATGCTGTATCAGCAGCCCTCAGACAACGCACTTATGCGCCTCCCACACTACGGAAAGACTTATATCAGGGGTGGTGTTGGCTACAAAATATTCCTGGAGATTCTTCTTTACATCTTCCTTGATTATAGGGTCTTGTATGAGTGCACTGTTAAGTTTCCAGGTCCAAGGCCTAGGCATTTGGTCCTGCGGCACAAGCTTGAGGGATACCGGTGCGTGATCTGATATGGTGATACTACCTATCACCGCGGCTGACACCTGCGGCAGCATGTGATGCAGTCTAGCCTTGAGTACATATTGTGTGGAGTCGAGAAATACGAATAATCTCTCGCACTTGGGTTCAGGACACGCCACGGATCAATCAGCTGGTGTGAGTGGAGAATTTTTTTTTTTAATCTTCCTGAGTTTAGGGTAAGCGATATAAGAGTGGCCCCTTGATGTATCTATGATGGGATCTAGGGTAAGGTTAAAGTCACCCCCTACTATCAGCTTGCCCTCGGCAAAATCGGTCAGTCTGTCCAACACGTCTTCAAGGAAATGGACCTGCCTGGTGTTAGGCGAATAGATATTTACGAGGGTATACAGTTCATGTCCTATTCTTCCCTTATAAAAATATAACTGATATATGCACACCACACAAAAGGATAGTTTGCAATTAAAATATATTTATATAATTAATGCAGGTAAATACATAATTAGTAATATCAGAATATACAAAGTTGCACACATATAGCAATTTACAAAAGGATACTGTTGTATTGCATCAGATACAATCTCCAGGATCGTGGATCTCCTCAGAAAAAGAAAAAACATATAACTCTAACATGTAATAGTAAAGTGCTATGACTATTGTGAAAAATAAGGATATTCCCCAATAGGGTCTATGAGGAGTTTCCACACTGGTCCTGAGGAGTGAACAAGGAAAAATGGAGAGGTGGCTGGCCAGGATGCATTAAGGACAATAATAGTATATACCAGTACAAATCAGTAACAGTGAAAGTTTCCTGGTCAGTCCAACCATCATCCTTCCAGAAAGCATAGTACATAGAAGCACTCAAGTATACACAATAGGTTAAGTCATGACGCGCATCATACTTTAAACATTCCAGTGAAATTACATAACAGTTACCACAGATATGAAGGGAATGATCGCAAAAACCTATAGCCTACGTTTCGGAACCCCCTGGTTCCTTTCTCAAGGCTGCGATAAATGTAACACAAGGGATAACCTGCTTATGTACCTGTACCTTCACCCCCCCTGGCCGGCCAGTGTGTTTCCGGGAGCGCTCAGAAAGCGCTTTCCGGAACGTCACTTCCGGCGGCGAGGTCCCGGCCCGCGTCAGTTCCGGGGGCTGGATGGCAGTATGTAATTCTGCCATCCACCCCTGGTCGGCGCAGGCGCACGGGGCCCCGCACGTCGGTGCTGCTTTTTTAAGTTTCAATAAACTTTATGGAGCGAGCGTTCATCTTCATTACAGTTAATGCTGAGTGTGCAGAGATCTTGCAGCAGCTTGGGGGATTCATCTCAGGAGGGGAGGACATATTTAGATACTAAAAGAAATAAAACAATAATACAAAAAGTGATCTGTCTCCAATGTCTAGATATCAGTATTATATTGTGAGTTATGTCATGTGTATCAGTCATGGGATTAAATCATCCAAATCCTTATTGTTTTTATTGTTAAAAGAGTCTATTTAAAGGGATAGTTCAAGGTATTATGTGAAGTATACTAATGAGTCATAATAGAAGAAAATATCCTGTTTTCTGTTGTGTGCATTGACTATAATATGTACACACAAAGGCAAGAACGGGAGGTTGTAAGTTATGGTGATTTTATGGATAGTTGATGGACAAGAAAATACGATAACTTAATATTTATCATAATTGTCCAAGGATTTCTAGTGGTGAAAACCTATGTATAGCCATATTAAGACTACGGTATAGTATTATAAGAAACTTCAGTCATTTACCTTCCAATTCTATTAGGAGTATCTTGTCAGTGGTCTAGCCAGGGAAGATTGTATCCAAAATGAGAATCCATAAGTATATATGCATTGTAGTAATGTGTATTTTCTCCACAGGCCGAAGCACCCTGATACCTACTATCTGATAGACTTAATCAATATTTGTTTCACACAAATTGGCTATGCAACATACACCATTTCGTGAGATAAGTTCACTTAGACACTCAGGCAAGTACCTGGGCATACACACAGGCTGAACATGATGTATTAGTTTCAAAATATGGGAATACATCAAATCCATTTTCTAATGATCATATAGCTCTAAAAAGACCGTACGAATCGACTAAGAAAAAATTAATCCAATACCAACTTCATTCACAGACCTTGGTGGAATATCTAAGAGTCAAGAGAATTCCAAGAGGGTTGCGCTTGGCCATCCGTCCCACATTTTGCCGGGAGGATAAAGAATTTTGCTCCAAGTGGGTCCGAATACTTAATAAATGTAGTCTGGACCTCATTGCTTTGACTATAGAAGGAATCCAGTCTCAGATAACTGACAGAGAGGTCAATTAGGGATGCCCAAACCCAATTGGAACAACATATTATTCTTCCGGATCTTAAGAACTATCTGGAAGAAGTAAGTTCACAGCTAACACAATATGAAACAGACACCCTGAACTTTAAACTTAATAAGTTCAGGTGAGACACACAAGATTATAGGGAGGATCAGGTGTACACGTGGAGGGAGGCCCGCTGTGCAAGAAGACCAAATACCAACAGGCCCCCGCCAGCTGACAGTGACTTCAGTAGTAGCACTGACTCACAAAGGCCTCATTTTTTAGAGTTTCCACAGACATATACGCACCGCGGTGGAAAAAAAGGATGCGGAGGGGCACGCGGAAACTCAAACCAGATGACCACTCGGAGTCAGACACAACAGAGAACTTAGTGGTTAATTTACCAAACAGACATCTGACTCACAAAGAGGTACAGGTACTTAATAAGGGTTTAGGTTTTGTTCCTCACTTCTTTGGCGACCCAATAGACACTAATATTGAGTTACATAGATTTTTCAGGACACTCAGATTAAAATCTTTTTTTGCTACCTCTACAGCCTCCACTACCTCTGCAGAAAACTCCAACAATCCCTCGAACACGACCAGACCTGATCTATCTAAGTGCAAACCTAAGAGTAGGTGGGTACCACCAACCTCGCCAGCACCCATGGAAACATTCATTAAAATGGTTCAGAAGGATGTCCAGCGACTACAAGGGACCCCCCACAAACAAAGGTACAATTATACTAATTTCACCAAGGCTGAACACAGGCATTGAAATCATTAACACAGGACTCCACCATTGTTATTAAACCGGCTGATAAGGGGGGAGCCACTGTAGTCCTGGACAAATCCTACTACCATACCACCATTATGGGCCAATTAAATGACACACAAATCTGAGAGGTTAGATGGGGATCCACTACCTTACATTAAAAAAAGAGATACACTACTCAAAGATGCATATAATGGTTTTATCATAGACAAGAAACTTTTTGACTTTATGACTTGCCATGCACCTATTACACCGGTGTTTTATGTGTTGCCCAAAATACACAAACACCCTACACGCCCACCTGGGCGCCCCATAGTGGCGGGCACCGAATCAATTTTTCAAAATATAGCCACCTTTTTGGATAAAATCCTCCAACCCATAGTGATGTCAACATGGTCCTACTTACTTGATACAGGAGACTTTCTCAACAAAATAGGTAATCTTGACCAACTTCCTGAGCATGTGATACTTTGTAGTATGGATATATCCTCGCTATATACGTCCATTCCACATACAGAGGGTATAACAGCTGTCTGCCGTGCACTTGAAGGAATTAGTAGTTCTCCAGAATTTAATCAATTTTGTATCAATTTGTTAACTTTAGTACTGACTAAGAACTATTTCCGTTATGATAGACATTATCTACAACTTCAAGGGACCGCCATGGGTTCAAATGTGGCACCCTCCTATGCTAACATCTTTATGAACCAATTTGAGGAACAATATGTATACACTGACCATGACTTCCAGACCTTAGTGCTATACTGGGTAAGATATATAGACGATATCTTTTTCCTATGGAAAGGTTCCCTTGAAACTCTGCAACAATTTGTTTGCCGCCTGAACTCAGTCGAACCCACTATTGAGTTCACATTGGAGCATAGTGACAAAACTGTACATTTTTTAGATGTATCCATTTCCATTGAACAGAATCATATAGTGACTGACCTGTATAAGAAGGAAACAGATCGCAATACTTTCTTGCACTATAAAAGTTTCCATCCTACTAAGATAAAACAGGGACTACCTTATAGCCAGTATATCCGGCTTAGTAGAATTATTTCTGATACCACATTTCTAGAACGAGCTGATACACTTACACAGGAATTTATGGAAAGGGGATACCCATACCATCTTTTAGAATCAGCTAAGATGAAGGCCTTTTCTAAACCCCGTTCTAGCCTACTCCAGTATCAACCAAAACGGACAGATAATCGTATACCATTCATTCTAACTTATTCTCGTATCTCCCCACGGATAGAACAGGTAGTTAGAAAACATTGGCACTTACTAACATGTGACGATCGACTGAGGGAAACATTTGGGGCCCCTCCACTAATTGTCAGGAAACGTCCAAGGAACTTACGTGATAGTCTTGTGAGGGCAGAGCCCAATACATCTCAGACTAGTACCTCTTCTGACAATTGGCTCACTTCCCTACCCCCTATAAAAGGGATGCATCCGTGTGGGCACTGTGCCCAGTGTGGTTTTGTCATTAGAAGCAATAATTTCTCCCATCCCCTGACTGGTAAATTATTTCCCATCAAAACTTTTCTCAATTGCAGTACTGACTTTGTGATCTACCTGATCAAATGCCCATGTGGCTTAGGCTACGTTGGCAAAACCGTCAGAGAAGTGAGAATACGTATCAGTGAACACTGCAGTTCTATACATCGGTTAGACTTAGATTCACCCATTACAAGACACTTCTTAGAGGCAGGGCACCAGGTAGCACAATTACGTTTTCAAGCAATATAGCAAGTGAAGCCTCTTTCTAGAGGAGGTGATAGGAACCTGGCCCTACTGCGCCGAGAACTCTTCTGGATACATACATTAGACTCAGTCACCCAGAGGCCTCAATGAAGAGGTCGACTATACTCCATTTTTGTAATTTGGCACTAAATCTTCTTTTTATTTTACAGTCCCCAGTTACTTACCTTGTTCATGTTTTCCACGCACCATGAAGCCACAATGCATATATACTTATGGATTCTCATTTTGGATACAACCCTCCCTGGCTAGACCACTGACAAGAAAGATACTCCTAAAAGAATTTGAAGGTAAATGACTGAAGTTTCCACTTGAAATCCTTGGACAATTATGATAAATATTAAGTTATCGTATTTTCTTGTCCATCAACTATCCATAAAATCACCATAACTTACAACCTCCCGTTCTTGCCTTTGTGTGTACATATTATATTCAATGCACACAACAGAATACATGATATTTTCTACTATTATGACTCATTAGTATACTTCACATAATATAATACCTTGAACTATCCCTTTAAATAGACTCTTTTAACAATAAAAACAATTAGGATTTGGATGATTTAATCCCATGACTGATACACATGACATAACTCACAATATAATACTGATATCTAGACATTGGAGACAGATCGCTTTTTTATTGTTTTATTTCTTTTAGTATCTAAATATATCCTCCCCTCCTGAGATGAATCCCCCAAGCTGCTGCAAGATCTCTGCACACTCAGCATTAACTGTAATGAAGATGAACGCTCGCTCTTTTATGGCGTCTATTATCATTTCCATAAAGTTTATTGAAACTTAAAAAAAAGCAGCACCGACGTGCGGGGCCCAGTGTGCCTGCGCCGACCAGGGGTGGATGGCAGAATGACGTACTGCCATTCAGCCCCCGGAACTGACGCGGGCCGGGACCTCGCCGAGCGCTCCC
Organism: Gastrophryne carolinensis; assembly: GCA_027917425.1. NCBI lineage: Eukaryota > Metazoa > Chordata > Amphibia > Anura > Microhylidae > Gastrophryne > Gastrophryne carolinensis. The sequence goes on from CM051234.1 coordinate 287,321,348, forward strand.
GGAAACGATACACTGGCCGGCCAGGGGGGTGAAGGTACAGGTACATAAGCAGGTTATCCGTTGTGTTACATTTATCGCAACCTTTGAAAAGGAACCAGGGTGTTGTGAAACGTAGGCTATAGGTTTTTGCGATCATTCCCTTCATATCTGTGGTAACTGTTATGTCATTTCTCTGGAATGTTTAAAGTATGATGCGCGTCATGATTTAACCTATTGTGTATACTTGAGTGCTTCTATGTACTATGCTTTCTGGAAGGATAATGGTTGGACTGACCAGGAAACTTTCACTGTTACTGATTTGTACTGGTATATACTATTATTGTCCTTAATGCATCCTGGCCAGCCACCTCTCCATTTTTCCTTGTTCACTCCTCAGGACCAGTGTGGAAACTCCTCATAGACCCTATTGGTGAATATCCTTATTTTTCACTATAGTCATAGCACTTTACTATTATTACATGTTAGAGTTATGTTTTTTCTTTTTCTGAGGAGATCCACGATCATGGAGATTGTATCTGATGCAATACAACGGTATCCTTTTGTAAATTGCTATATGTGTGCAACTTTGTATATTCTGATATTACTAATTATCATGTATTTACCTGCATTAATTATATAAATATATTTTAATTGCAAACTATCCTTTTGTGTGGTGTGCATATATCCGTTATAGTTTTACAATGTGTTCAATTGGGGTGTAAGGTGGAGGAAACACCTCGGATATATTATGCACCCTGTTAGACCTATTTTCTTTGATACTTTAGTACCACAAGGAGTGCTCAAACCAGGATTGTACTACTATTCTCCCCTTAATAAAGAGCCATCTCCCGTCTCCACCACTCAAAACGCCCACCTCCTCCCACGGAGCAAGCGAGCAAGATACTCACTCCCCGAGACCTCGAATCCGGAGAGTGGTTATGGTATGAGGTTGTAAATACCTTGTTCTTGAGCGTCGGGGGGTGTTCGCAGCCTTAAAGTGCGTCTCCTGAAGAAGAGCCACTTGCGCCTTCAGAGCCTTGAGATTGTTCAGAACCAGAGACCGTTTTTCCGGGGTGTTTAAGCCCTTCACGTTAAGAGACCAAGTTAATCTCACACATCACTGCGGTAGCGTGTTACCTGAAAGCGGTGGGTCAGGGAGGCAGTTAACAATTGAAAGATAAGGAAGGGTGGGAGACCGAAACAGACGGGGGAGACACGGCAGAAGTGGGGGAGTAGAGGGAGAAGTAACTCGAAACAAAATATAACCAGTGTACGTGCCTAAATCTGGGCGGGGGGGTAAACAAATAACGAAAATTAACCAGTACTAACGCCCAAATCTGGGCTCTGGGGATAACAAACTATGTAGCAACTGCTCTAAGGTTCAGCCCTCCTCCCGACGAAGGAGATTTGAACCGGCCTAAGTGGGGGACTGTGGCTAGCGACTAATTCGGAAGCAGTAGTCTCCCAAGGGCATCATAGAGTTTATGGGCCACTGGTTCCCAATAACATCACAACCTAACATGTGAACAAAAATTGGAGGCAGAACTTAACTTGCATGGCTACTGGGATGTGCGGCCAGATACCTGTCCCCATTGGACACCAGCAGGACTGTGGGAATAATTGCTCCCGATAGAACTCAACAGACCCAGCCCGGGCTCCATGACCCTCACCGGCCATTGGTGTTCAAAGTCAAGGCCGTCCTGCCTATATCCAGCCAGGACCGGACCAGCCACCTCCAATAATAATCAACAAATAACAGCAAGCTAGGAAGGAAATATTCTTAAACCTGGTACTTAAAAGAAAGAAGAGTGGAGTAGGCGAGCTTTAGCGTGGCCACAAGATAAGCACTCAAGGCTTGCTATCCGTTGGCCTAGGGCGTCTCTCATTTCTCATCCTTTGTCTGGCAGCTCTAGCTCAGCGGGGGAATTCCCCATGGGGCCCCCGCAGAGTGGGATCTGCTGGTGGAAGAAGCCAATTAGGAGCCAGGATCGGATCACAACCCAGGAAGGAGAAGAGACCGTCCAAGTCCCGGTAAGTAGAAGGAAGAACGTGTCACGGTTTTTAGAGATTATCAGGTGAAAGGGGTAACCCCAGCGATACGTGGCACCTGCGCCCCTAATAACGTCCAACACAGGCCTCAGTGTTCTCCTCATTTGTAGCGTGCGTCTGGAAAAGTCTGGAAGGATTTGTATTCTGGCTCCATCAAAAATCCACCGGGCTGTGTCTCCAGGCCCTACGTGAGATCTCCTCTTTGATCTTGTAGAAGTGTACCCTACAAATCACCTCTCTGGGGCGCGTCGGGTCCGGGTTGCGCGGTCCTGGCGCCCTATCGATCTCAATTGGGGTATCAATATTTCTCTCTAGAAGCGTATTGAAAATGGTGGTGATTTGCTTCACGTCTTCCCCTGCTGATGTCTCTGGTATACCCCTGAGCCGAAGGTTATTTCGCCGGTGCCTATTCTCCAAGTCGTCATGTTGCAGTTGGAGCTGGAGGATCTGGGAGTTCTGTGCCTCAACACGTGCCGCCAGATCCGCAATAGCGGCCTCACTTGCTGAATGTTGAGATGAAACTCTGGAATCTAGAGCCTGGAGTTGGCCCTGCACCTCCGCGATGTCTGTCTTGTAGGCTGCCTCGTATTTGGCTATAAGCGCTTCAAAGTCAGCTCTGGTGGGAATAGATCTTAAGAAGGAGAGGGTTTCTCTATGGATGTTGCCAATGTCTGCCGTATCTCTAGGGCCTTCCCTCAGATTCTGTGGCGAGGTCTGTGTGTCTGAGGTAACCGGAGACGGGAGGGCGATCCCACCTGGAGGGGAAAAGTCCTCGGCATGAGGAGGGGGATCTGTATGCGAGGACAACATGGTTGGGGGGGCTGAGGGTGACTGAGCCCCCTGGGGTCGACCAGGCCATGGAAAGGTTGCAGGGGGATCGCACTGGGCTGGGCACGTAAACCGCACGAGTATCGGGTGCTACTCCACCCTGAGGCCCTTTCTCCCTCCCTGGCCCCGAGCGGCTCCTCGATCACGGGATCCTCTGCAGGAGGGCACCATCTGGGGACGGGTGGATAGTGTGGGGTGATCCCCGCAGCACGTTTGGGGGCCTCTGTCCCCTGGGATCCCTCGCATCAGGGACAAATGCGTATCTCCCAAGTCTGTCCAAGGCTGCATCCCTCCAGCTTAACCCACGGGATGCCTGCGGTTCAAGGAACTGTGTGGGTTTTACCTCCGCTGCCCCCAACTTCATTTTCTGCCTGCAGGCTGCCTGCCTCATTCTCTGTGCAGGCTTTAGGGCCCCCCTCACCATATCTCAGCTCTTGTGCCTCGTGCAGGGTGACAGGGATGATCGTCTCCCCCTCCACGGCCGCCATCTTTACCGGTCCCTGCAGCCCTGCCTCTTCACTCATTACGAGCAGGGGAGCAGCTCCTCCGCCGTCTCCCGCTCTGCTGCGTTGTGGGCTTAGAGTGGTTCTCACTCCACTGGAGGCAGAGGGGTCGCTCACCGCCACCCCATGTATACTGAATGGGGGGGTGTTCGCTCACCCTCGATGTCGGCCGCCATCTTGGCTGTGCAAGCCACGTCTGCCGTCGGCTCTCTGCGGGTCGCAGCGGGCGCGCCGCCTCCCCTCTCCTCATCGGCGAACCCGCTGGCCAGTGTTCGCTCCCCTCCCCGCCAGACTGGCAACCCTCCTCGCAAGCAGATGCCTCCGATGAGGGGGATGATGAAAGCGCGGCTCCTCACTCCCTGCCTACGCGTTCTCGCTGCCCAGCCGCCAAGCCTCTTCCCGCACTGTTGCAAGCTCGTCCCGTATTCTTCATCTTCTCCCTCCTTCTGCCTTTCTTTCCAGTCATCTTGGGGATGTTCTGGTTGCCAGATCGCCTGCTATTCAAGATATACTACAGGGTCTTACGGTCTTTCATCTCCTGGTGTGAGTCCAGGAAGTTTTCTTGCAGAAGATATTCTGTCTCCAGAATTCTAGCATTTCTGCAGAATGGTTTAGAGTTGGGCCTCCAGTTGAGCACCCTCAAGGGGTATGTTTCGGCCTTATCTATTTTTTTTTTTTTCCCAGAGGTCTATGCCTGACAATAGACTCCTCAGAACCTTCATTCAGGGAGTCACTCATGTCCGACCACCGTGCAAGCCTATTTTACCGGTGTGGGACTTAAATCTGGTGCTATCTGCTCTCCAGGGTGCTCCCTTCAAACCCTTGATTGACGCTCCATGGAGTATTTTGACGCTCAAGGTGATTTTCTTGGTGGCAATCACCTCTGTGCGTCGAGTTTCCGAATTAGCCACTGTATGAATGAAGGCTCCTTATTTTGAGTTAGAGAGAAGGTGGTCTTTCGGTTTAAGCCTGATTTTTTTTTTTTTTTTACCTAAGGTCGTCTCTCCTTTTCACCTTAACGAGGAGGTAGTTCTACCTTCATTATGCCCAGTCCCAGCTAATTCTAAGGAAAGGGCTCTTCATTCTTTGGATGTAGTCGGAGCCATAAGATATTACATGGCTGCTACAGAGTCCTTCCGGAAGTCAGATTTCCTTTTTGTCATATCGAAAGGCCCTAGAAAGGGGCTTCCATCATCTAAATCCACTATCAGCAAGTGGATTAGACAGGCAGTAGTAAGTCTACTCTGCCAAGAGGAAGGATCCCCCTTTTTGTGTCACAGCTCATTCCATTAGGGTCATTGGTGCTTCCTGGGCTTTTCAGCATCAGGCCTCGGTGGAACAGGTTTGTAAAGCTGCCACCTGGTCTTCAGGTCATACATTTACCAAATTTTACAAGGTAGATGTTAGGGCCTCAGCTGACGCTGTATTTGGTCGAAAGGTTCTTCAGGCAGTAGTGAATTGAACTACCTGGTGTTCCGCATTGGGGATCCCGCCCATATATAGGCACTGCTTTTGGAGGTCCCAAATGTAATGATTGGGGACGGCCTGGAATGGATTGAAAGAAACACAATTCTGTGAGACTCACCTGTAGAATTTTTTTCTTGAGGATGAATTCTAGGCCGCCCGACCCACCCCTTTGGGGGTTTATTATATCCTTGATGCCTTTTTATGGTGTTTTCCATTTTTTTATATCCTTTGGCATTTTAAAAAAGAGAATTTTTTCGAGAGAGAACAAGCAGCGTTTGGTCTGAGGTAATATTGTCTCCTAGACTCGGGCCTCCCGACCTTGCCTCTTGGTATATCATTTACTGCTTTTTAATTACTGGTTTTGATTAGAGGCAGCTGCTACTTATGGTGCTGGGAGGGGCACCACCTTTAATCTTAGTCTACGCCCTCCAGGCAGGAATTACCCACATGTAATGACTGGGGATGGCATGGAATGGGTTCTCAAGAAACAACAATTCTACAGGTGAGTCTCACAGAATTGTGTTTTCATATTGTTGGTAGAGGATAGTTTGGTTGTGGTTCCATCTAGGGTCTCGGAGTATTCACTTGTGATTATCAAGTACTTGCATATAATTCGGTCTTGGCCCTTAGGGTTATTTAGACTATTATAATTCATCATGACTGAGGCTTCTGGGTTTAGCTGATCTGGTACCATAGCAGTCATGGTTATCCAATGTCTAATATGCCAGCAAAGTCCTTTGCGCGCAAATACAGTTTGCCCCGAATTTACTAGGCTAGTACTTGCTAAGCATTAAGGCGCTCAATATGGCTAAACAATGGTCGGCGGATGTGCTCCAAGAATTCCTTCATGGCACTTCCCTTTCAGAGGGGAACTTTTGGGGGAATGTCTGGATGATATGGTAGGAAGTAATGGGTAGTAAGTCTACTAAACTACTGCAAAAGAAGTCAAGCCCCTTTTTCGCAAATCCTCAAATTCCTGGCATTTTCATGGGGGTAGAGGTTCCGACTCTTCAGGATACCAAAGTGAAATAGACTAAAGTCCTAGAGTAAGGCAAGATTGTTTTGGCGGAATAAGACAAAGCCTGCTAAGCCCTCTCAAGCATGAAGGGACGCGCCCCCCACCCTTGCATGTGGAGGCGCCATGTATCAGATCTATGTATACAGGAGGTGATGTCCTCGGGTTACAAGATTGAGTTGGGAGTCAGGTCCCCCTCAGAAGTTTCTTTGGTCATGGAGTCCTTAGGATCCACAGTGATGTCTCTTTAGCTGGAAGAATTTGACTAAAGTGGCTATAATTTCTGGATTGGATTTTTATGGGTCATTTGCACTTTGCGCTGGATGGCCTACATTTTCATTTTGTGGCTCTACCTGGTCTGGGATCAGGCCACAGTCTCTGGATCACCCCTCTATGATCAGCCAGACAGTCCATAACCTGGTGGCTGAATCGTTATCTTCTGGTGGGCAGGTCCTTTCTTCCAGTTCAATGGAAAATAGTTGCCACGGATGCCAGCCTAACGGGTTGGGGAGGTGTCTTGGGGTCACAGAGAATCCAGGGACTGGGGATCTGGGGAGAACAAGCTGTAAATATCCTAGAACTGAGAGATTTCCTTATCCCTCAAACATTGGTCTTCCAATGCGGCGAGTGGAGCGGCCATGGGATCCGGATCCTCCAGGATTTTTCTCGTCACACACTGCGTATGCGGAGAGTGATGCGCCCCTTTCTGGAAAAATGTTGGGAGGTAAATGCCTCGTATAGATGGGGGCATCCTTTCCACCTTATTGTCCGTAATACCAATGGCATCTTTACCTTGCAGCTGTTTCGATTTTTGGACATTGATCCCATTGACATGCCGGACTGGCTGGACTTTAGCGCAGACCTGCTCCCACGAAGAGAGCCAGGCGTCAGAGGAGAGCGCCGGTGGAGACGTGGCGGGGGGGGGGTCCTGTCCGCCCTATTCGCCCAGACCCCGGGAGATAGGTCACTGGACTTTGAGTTGCGGGCCTCCGGCTGAGATGTCCTCCTGATGGCCGCATTAGTATCCTTTTGAGAAGTGGCTGCTCCCTCCCAGGGAGTTGCCCTTGCGGGCAGACAAAGAATGTGTCTATTGCTGAGCTTTGTCATTTTTTTTCCTTTTTTCCATCTTTCTGTCCTGTGTTTTTACTTGTTCTCATTGCTGGTTTGAAATGATGTTGTTTACATTTTGCCTTAAATGCTCGTAGTTTTATTCTTGAAGTTCGTTTTCCACACTGCCTCCTCGATATGATAAGAGGCGGGTTTCCTGGGGCCCCACTCTGGGATGCGAGGTCACATTTACCCCCATTAGTTTCTGCTCCTTCTCACCAGGTTTCCGCCGGGTGAGACTAGGCAGAATAAGGAACATTTGTTCCAGTTATAGAACCTACCCTCTTTCCTGTTTGAGGGTTTTTCTACTCCTAGGTTCTTCTTTTCTTTCCCTCTTTCTTCCTTTTCTTACTACTTTGTTCCTGCTCTCTGATTCTCGGAGTCTGTCAAGGTTTACACGGTACACCCCCCCCCCCCCCCCCCCTTGCCTGTGCTCCTGCTCTGTGTTGGTGAGGGGAGGGTCTGGCGGTATGGCTACTATAAAGATCTGCTCCCTCAATACTAAGGGGCTGAATGTCCCTGAAAAAAGAGCCAAGATACTCTACGGGCTACATAAAGAGAGGGTAGATGTGATACTTTTCCAGGAGACCCATTTCAGTAGTGGGAGAATCCCAGAAATTAAAAACATGTACTTTACTAGATGGTATCACTCTCCGAACCCCGATGCTAAGTCTAAAGGAGTATCGATCGCAATACATAAAGGGTCTTCACTGGAGCCACTGGTCTCGCAGATGGACCCCCAGGGGAGATGCATCTTTTTGAAATTTTTGGCTGGTGGGGAGACCTACACTGTGGCAAACATATACCTGCCCAATCAGGACCAAGCAGGGGTGGGGGTTCGATTTCTTCGTCTTAGAGAAATTTGCAAAAGGGATCTTAATTTTGGGGGGGGGGGACCTTAACATGGCATTAGATCCGCGGTTGGACACGTCACAGGGTAAGTCGACAATACCACAATATAAACTGGCGAACTTTAGAAAGGCACTAAGTGGCCTGCAGGTTGTGGATGTATGGAGGATTCTGAACCAGGGGGCGAGAGACTACACATTTTTCTCACACACTCGTGCATCTTACACTAGACTGGACTATATTTTTGTTAGTCATTATGCCCTGTCCTGAGACGTGAGTGCCTCAATTGGCCCGATTGTTTGGTCGGATCACTCTCCGGTATATCTCAATCTGACGGTGACGGGAGGGGCCCGGAGTCAATTCGGATGGAAACTTAATGATAACCTACTCGGGGATCCTGTCTGCCTGGCTGAGGTGGAGAGCTCTGTCTCTCACTTCATCGCTGATCATGCCAATGATGACACTCCACTGCCGACACAATGGGCGGCGATGAAGTGTGTGCTTAGAGGGATATTCATTAAGCATGGCTCCCGACTGAAAGAGGAGGCACCAGATTCGGACCACTTTAGACCATATCCAAGTATTGGAACAGGCACATAAACAGACACCCTCCAACAGTGACCTGATGGAACTTATTGCGGCCAGAGAGTCACTTAAAAAGCTGTACGACCAGTGCTATCTGAAATACAGAGAGAGGTGTAGAGCCAGGTTCTATGAATTTTCTGATAAATGTGGGAAGTTGCTGGCCAGATCTTTACACCCGAGACAGGATTTGATGTATGTCCCGGCCACTAAAGGGGGGAGGGACGGGAGGTTCACAGACCTGATCAGATAGTGGAGGAATTCCAGGGATATTACACTAGGCTATACAATATAAAGGATGGTCTGGAATCTCCACTCCCGGGGAACATGGATTCCCACATTACAGAATACATAGAGGAGATGGCGGTCCCTTCTCTGCCGGAGGAGGCGGGAGCCTTATTGGAGACACCCTTTGAAGAGACGGAGATTGGGAGGGCTATTAAAGAGACCCCACTGGGGAAAAGCCCGGGCCCAGATGGATTTACACCACGATTCTATAAAATTCTAGGGGAAAGGCTTACCCCTTTCCTAACGAAAGTGTTCAATAGTGTCTCGGACTCCTGCCCCTTCCCCAGACAGTCCTTAGAGGCCCATATTTCAGTTATACCGAAACCCAACAAAGATAGGACCATAATTGGTAATTATAGACCGATCTCACTAATCAACGTAGACCTGAAGCTCTTCGCCAAGGTTATAGCAAACAGATTGCAAGAACCCTTGGCTAAGCTTATAGACAGGGACCAGGTGGGTTTCATCTTAGGTAGAGAAGCCAAAGATAACACTTTGAAGACGATTACCCTTATGCATTATGCGCAAACTCAAAAGATCCCTTCATACCTACTCTCCGTAGATGCCGAAAAGGCGTTTGATAGAGTCCATTGGCGTTTTCTGCGAGCAGCACTGGTACAGATAGGGATAGGCCTGGAAATGCTGGGTAAGATTATGTCACTCTATAGGGGGTCAACAGCAAGGGTTAGAGTGAATGGGATTTTATCATCTCCATTTGACATTAACAATGGGACGAGGCAGGGATTGCCACTCTCGCCGCTGCTATACGTAATAGTCATGGAACACTTAGCACAAGCCCTGAGAGCAAACTCAGCAATTAAAGGAATCCCCTGTGGGGGGAGGGATCACAAGCTCTCTTTATTTGCGGACGACCTTCTGTTGTACGTTACGTCCCCTCATCTCTCCTTACCATCTATACTTAAAGAATTTGATAGATTTGGTTCCCTTAGTAATTTTAAAGTTAATCTCTCCAAAACGGAAGCTCTTAACATCTCCCTCCCTAGCGATACCCTACGGCTCTTGCAAGCAAACTTTTCATTTAAGTGACAGAAGGAGTCCATTACCTACCTAGGGGTTCAATTGCCTACTAATCTTGAAAGCTTATATAGGTTAAATTATGCACCCCTTCTAGCTAAGACGCAGGAAAATCTCAAGACATATAATAAGGCACAGTACTCGTGGATGGGGCGCATAAACATATTGAAGATGGATATATTGCCCCGCTTTCTATGTGTTCCAGACCATCCCAATTATACCGGAGCGGGGATTCTTCAAGGCCCTGAAGAGTGCTTGGATTGGATTTGTCTGGAACAATAAGAAGCCAAGGATTCGTTACTCAGTACTGACCAGGCCCAAGGCCGAGGGAGGGTTGGGGTTGCCGGATCTCAAAGGCTATCACACCGCCGCTGTGTTGGTCAGGTTAGTAGACTGGTTCCACCACCGAGAAGATAAGCTATGGGTGGGTATAGAGGGGGGGGCTTCACCTCTTGATCTTACCGCACTCCCTTGGGTGGAGCCTCGTTTGAGGCCTAAGCTGCATAGTCTCCCACTGCTGACCCGTTCTTTGTTATCTGTGTGGGATGCGATCCTTAAGAAGACCCTATCGTCTAGACCGGGACCATTTACTCCTCTGTTTGATAATCCCGCCTTCCCCCCGGGTGTAGGGGTGAGTAAGTTCCTGATTTGGGAAAAAGCACAGGGGGTCAGACTAGCTGATACGATGCAAAACTGTCCTCCAAGCCTCCGGGATCTTCAGACGCGGAGTCGGGGGGAGAGGGTGTCCTGGCTTCTCCACAGGCAGTTGGTCGCTTTCATCTCCTCCCACGCTCAGGGAACCTCGCTCACTAGCTCTCTGACTCCGTTTGAGAGCATCTTGAGAACTGACGGCGGACCACCGCACACCCTCTCGCTCCTATATCAGGTCTTGTTGGCGGAGAGGGACTCTTCGGATGGTCTTGTATGGGTATGTTGGGAGATGGGAACGGGACCTGGGCCGGGAATTTGAAGCCGAAGATTGGGAAAAATCATTTACCCTGACACATAAACTCTTTGGCATGTAGAGCTCAGGAAAAAAACTATAAAATCCTGTCCCGGTGGTATAGATGCCCGGTGGACTTGGCCAGATATGGAGAAGCCGATTCGGGAGTGTGTTGGTGGTGTGGTAATGCTGAAGGTACAATGCTTCACATATGGTGGAGTTGCCCTTTGATACATAGATTGTGGGACCAGGTCTTTGCGGTATATAAATTACTGACTTTGGAGGATGTGCCTGGGGAGCCGCAAATAGCCTTGTTATCCATGGTGCCCGGTTCAATATCTGCAGTAAGGAAGGGGATCCTCCGGCACCTTCTGACCACGGCCAGATCAGTGATACCCCGGCACTGGCGCTCCCAACACGCACCGGACATCTGTGAGGTGGAGGGAATCAGGAGAATGGAGGAGATGGTGCTCGAGGGAGTGGAGGGTGGGAGGGAGAAGTTTAACAAGACTGGGATGATTTGGATTAGGGCGCGGGATATGCCAGAATTCATGGCTCTGCTCTCCACCCTATAGTGGCGTGGAGGATGTCTTTTGGCCCGGTGCCGCCAGGCCCTCCCTGACCCACACTTCGTTCGCCACTCTCAGTCCCCCCTTCCCATGCTGGCTCTTGTTTTGCTGTGAACATATACAGGCTTACCCTGGGAACACCTCCCCCTCCAGGCGGCGTTCCGGGATCTCCGGGGGGTAACCCTTCTCGGGGGTCTTTCTTGGCGGGGCCTTGCGGGTTTCGAATACGGGGGGATTTATGCTGGGGGTGCCCCCCTGGAGCCCAGTGGAGAGATTCGAATCAGCCCAGCCTATCATTGATGTGGATGTTGGGATGGGGGAGGGGTGACTTGGGCGCTATTTGCTGGATATGATGTATATGTAATTTTTGTCGATGAGCTGTACTGTAAGATTGCTGCTTGTATTATTATGGAGCTACGTGTTTTGTTTCCTCCTAATAAAAACATATTAAACAAAAAAAAAAGAGCCCCTCCTGGCCCATAAATACCTAGGACTTCCCACCATTCCCCAGTCTTTCTTCTCTGCAGTCGGCGAGCAAGTCAAAAGATCTCCTCTTTGCAGGTAGCCGGGGTAACCCCCTGGCCTTTTGTTTCTATTACTGCCTGAACCTTTTTTATTTAAACTATAGCAGTATGCCTCCCAGCCTAGGCTGAAGGTCCAGGCAATGGTAGGCTGCACCACTGTGGTGTGTATGGGAGCTTGCACCTTCGTGAGACCCCAAACAAAGGGGTAGGCGGTGTCCGGGTTGGTGATCCTGGCTTGGGATGCCCCGTCCCTCTTGCCCTTTCACCTATTGGTGTGGGTTCTCCCCCCTACAGTGTCCCTTTGTGCCCCTTGGGGGGGGGGTGGCCTTTTCTCCCGTGTGTTTTTTACTTTATTTGGGTGGTAAAGGTGTGTGTGTGTTTACACGTGGTGTGTTTGGGCGGCCGCTGCTTGCAGCTGGGCAGGCTGCTTCTCTTCAGGTGCGGTTAAGGAGGGTCCGGGCGCTTTGCGTGCTCGTCGCGGCCCTCCCCTCCCTCGATGTTGGCTCCACTGAGGCGCTCTGGTGCTGGCGGGGGCTGGGCCCGGCGGGAGGGGGCGGGGCCAGGTGCGGCGCGTGGTGTGCGCTGGCCCGCCCCTCTTTTTCCGGCCTCTGTCTCTTTCCCATTCCCACGCTGCTTTGACGGTCGCTGTTTGCTGTGGTCGAGAGTAATTCCTTTTGCCATTGTTTGTTTCTCCAATATATCTCTTGATATATGTTGTTGTGGAGTGATGTGCATGTTTGACACTTATGTACTCCCTGTTCTTATGTCTTCCAGGGGGATCCCTTTTTTGAGGTTTAAAAAGGGGGGTTCTCCCAGTCCTAGGGTTCCTAAAAAAAAAACAAAAAAGGGGCATCCCGGGTAGCTTTAACAGCGTAATTCCCTCTGGTCATTGCGACTACCTTTAAAAATCACCATATGGAGGCTTCCCAGGATACCGGGCTTGGGCTCCCCTCGGGACAATCCCGGCAGTGTGTGGGTTGTGGAAGTATCCCTTGCGGGGGATAATGTACTTGTTTGCATACCTTGTGCTTAGCAGGCTATAGCACAGCAGTCGGGGGCCCAGGCATCTGGGTCCGTGGGCCCGGCCTCTTCTCCTACCCCACCCTGCCTTATCCGTACCCCTAGTGATGTTGTCACAGGCGGGGAGTCGCAATCTGATGTGTGTGCCCGATTGGCTAATATTGAGATTTATTTCTAGCTCTGTAGCCAGAAAGGCCTCGGCTAAGAGATAACATTTGTCTTCAGCCGCGCCGGCTTTTGAGTTTGATAATTGTGATTTTCTTGACTGGTCTGATTGAGAATTCTGATGGTTCTGACGATCAGCAATTTGTTGGTGCTGATACTGAGCAGGGGCAGGGGGATGCTGTTGACACCCCGAAGCTCCTGGCTCACCTTTTTTTGGCGATTTCTCCCCCAAAGGAGGCTCCTTCGCAAAAGGGGAGTTCTTTGGGACTTCTAAGCCGCGCTTGGAATTCCCAAATCAAAAGAACTTCGATAACATTATTCTTAAGGAATGGGAGAAGCCTACTCCGCTTCCAGGTATTCCTCAGGGTTGAGATAAGAAATATCCCTTTCCGGTGGACGTGGTAAAACGATAGTCGTCCCCTCCCGAGGTGGATGCCCCGGTGCTCGGGTTATCTAATACTTCTATTTTTGCATTCTCCTGACTCCACCACTCTCAAAGATGGTGAGGACAAACGCATTGATCAGATGGCTTTTGCTAATGTCGGTTCAGCCTTGTGGTCTGTCTCTGCTTCTGCGCTTATGGCGGTGGCTACCAGGTCTGTTAGGGACCTGTTGAGTACTTCCAGGCTTGACATGGCCAGTGATGAGTTCGCCGCCCTTAAGCGGTGTGAATTGTTCATGTCTTTTGTGCTAGCTGCCCTGGATGACGCCTGAATGCCAGAATGGAATCAATTTATTCCATAAGGAACATGCCCCGAGAGCATGCCCTGATGGTCCATCTAGACCTACAAGATACATACCTGCATAAACCAATTTTGACCGCACAACCCAAGTATCTGAGATTTGCAGTTCAGACAGACCAAGGACTTTATCATTACCAGTACTGGGCCCTACCCTTCGGCCTGTTGTCAGCCCCATGGATCTTTACAAAGATCTTTGCAAAACCAATGGCACACCTCAGACAGCAGGGATTTATAGTGATTCCTTATTTGGACTATCTACTGTTAAACAGATCAAGAGTGCTCCTAGCAGATCTAGGGTATACCCTGCTTTTACTAAAGGCTTTGGGCTGGGTTGTCAATCTGGAAAAATCTAACACCTAGTTATCTATTCAGATTTCCCGAGTACCATATAGGCAGTATTCGTCTTCTGCTTCTATTCGGGAAATCCTGACCTTTCTCTGGCTCCTAATTGTGACAATTCCGGCAGTACCATGGGCTCAACGCCACATGAGAACCCTACAGAGACTCCTCCTATCCCAGTGGGACAAGCGCCCAGACTCACTAGATCAGCAAGTCCAAATAGAGTCAAGAGTCCTAGCGGCACTCCGGTGGTGGACAGATCCAGATATGCTAGAAAAGAGAAGACAATGGAAGCAAAGAAATCCTGTAGTAATCACAACAGATGCCAGCAGCTGGGGTTGGGGAGCCCACTTGGACAGTTATCATGTTCAGGGGAAGTGGCCTCCGATCGTAGCAGTCAGATCTTCTGAGAGCTTCTGGCAGTCAAGCTGGCACTGAATCACTGTCTGCCAGACCTCTCAGGCAAAGATGTCCAGATTTGCTCCGACAATGCTTTCAGTTGCCTACCTAAATCATCAGGGTGAGACCAGATCCTCGACACTGATAAACCTGTCATATTCGATTCTGTTTCCCTTACAGGAGCAAGTTCTCTGTTTCAGCAGTTCACCTTAAAGGGAAGCTGAATACTCTTGCAGATTATATAAGTTGAGTCGGGGGGGGGGGGTTCAACAGAGTGGTGTCTAAACCAAAAGGTTTTCTTTCAGAACGTGAGGGCATGGGGTCTAATTCAAAATGTGAAACGTTTTATTCACTGAGAGGAGAAGGTGCAGTGGATGCTCTAGCTCATCCCTGGAATTTTCATTTATGCATTCCTTCCTTTCCTTCCATTCCTTCCTTTCCTATCAAGTGATCCAGAAGATGGTACAAGAGGAGTCCAAAGTTATCTTCATAGCTCTGTTTTGGCCAGGAAGATCCTGGTTCACGGAACTGAAAAGGATGGTGAAAAGAGGGCCTTGGTGGCTACCAGATTTACGTAAAGGTTTGGAAATGTTTTTTTCTCCATTTTGTGAAGCTAACAAACTGAAGAAAAAAGATATAGCCGCAGCTGAATTCCTGCAGAAAGGATTTGAGAAAGACCTAGCAGTAAGTACACTAAAGACAGACTTCAGCCCCATCAGTCATCTTAGATGGTCAGTTGAGACACAATCCCTTATATTTGTCAACAATTGTTACAGCTACTAACAGGTCCCAAGATTTAGTGCTCTTGACATTGCTAGCTGGAGCAGGCAATGAAAGGGATTTTATCGCTTTTTAATGATCTGCTCACTGCCAAAAGCAATGGTCACTACTCCATCCTCATCCTTCTTGACCTCTCATCAGCCTTTGACACTGTCGACCACTCCCTGCTTCTTGATATTCTCTCCTCTCTCGGGGTTCAAGGTCTTGCACTCTCTTGGCTCACCTCTTACCTCTGACAGATCATTCAGTGTATCCTATTCTAACACAGTTTCATCCTCATTTTCTTTCTGTTGGTGTGCCACAAGGTTCTGTCCTAGGCCCCCTACTTTTCTCAGTCTACACCTATGGCCTTGGCGAACTTATAACTTCACTAGGCTTCCAATACCACTTCTGTGATGACACTCAGATATATCTCTCAGGCCCCAATCTCTCCTCTCTCATATCTCGCCTCCCCAACTGCCTCTCAGCTATTTCTTCATTCATGTCCTCTCGCTACTTCAAGCTAGACATGGACGAGACAGAACTGGTCATTTTCCCACCCTCTAACTCCCCTCCCCTCTCTAACACGTCTATTTCTGTCAACAATTATACAATAACTGCAACTCCCCAAGCTCGGTGCCTGGGAGTCACTCTGGACTCTGCCCTCTTTCAAACCACATATTCACTTCCTGGCCACCTCCTCTCGCCTTCAACTTAAAAACATCTCCCGCATCCGTCCTTTGCTCTCACCTGACACCACTAAAATGCTAGTGCATGCCCTGGTCATATCCCGTCTGGCTTATTGCAACATCCTTCTTTGTGGCTTACCAATTAACAGACTGGCACCCCTCCAATCTATCCTGAACTCTGCTGCTCACCTCCTCTATCTCTCCTCCCTCTCCTCCAGTTCCACTGCGCCTCTCTGCCAATCCCTACACTGGCTGGCAGTCCCACAGCGAATCCTGTTCAAAACTCTAACTCTCGCCTACAAAGCTCTCTCCAACCAGGCCCCTCCCTACATCTCATCTCTAATCCAACAATATCAACCTAGACGCAGCCTCCGCTCTGCTGCTGACCTTCTCCTGTCCTCCACCCTGGTCACCTCCTCTCACGCCTGCCTCCAGGACTTCACGTGCAACTCCAATCTTCTGGAATGCCCTCCCGCACCCAATCCGCCACTCCAAAACCCTCAAAACTTTCAAAGGCGCCCTCAAAGCTCAGTTATTCAGACAAGCATATAATCTGGCTTAACCAATCTTCTAAAGGGCATATGCCACAAAGCTCAATACTGACTGTTTGTGATCCTTCCCTCGTCTTCACCCCTCTTCCTTTAGACTGTAAGCTCGCAAGGGCATGGCTCTCTCCCCATTGTATCTTGTACTCAGAATATCCACTGTCAAATCTGTAAAACTGCATTTGAAATAGTATATGTACTGTATGTTTCTACCCTGTCTGTAATTACTACTTTGTAAAGCGCTACGGAAGATGGCGCTATATAAATAAACAATAATAATAATCATACGCCTTTTAGATGTGAGAAGAGCACTGATTTATCTGGAATGATTAAGAGAATTGCGGGTGGTGGAACAACTTTTAGTAACTTTCAAAGAACAAAGAGGCTCTGCCCATTCAACGAGAGCCATGTTGGCATCTTGGGCAGAGAGGACAGGTGCCTCCTATAGAAGAGATCTGTAAAACAGCAATACCCCTATGGTAGATTGCGGTCTAATCCTCTCCGTGGGTCGTCATGAAGGATGATGGGAGAAAATCCCTGTTAGATTTACCGTTAACAGCTTTTCTATGAATCCTTCATGACAACACCTTCATTCCCACCCATAGTCCTTCGGTTTACCTTATGTTACTTGACTCAGACTGAGGTGGGGAGGAAGGGGTGGGTTTTTAACCTCTGTTTAGTTTGTGTTTCCTCCAGGGGATAGGCTGTCATGAAAAATTTTTAGAAAGTGTTTTTTTTTTGTAACATATCATTGCTGTAATACATTGTATGTACTGAGAATTGTATTATTGGTACATCTGTATTGTTCTCAGTAATAGACATTGCACAGACAAACCTTTGCGATGTCTAATTACTATTTTACTTTGCTTTACTACTTCACACCAACCCGATGTCGGACCCCTAGACTTAATGTAATTTTTCTTTTAATTCCCCTCCCACACATCTAAATCATAGCATTTCACACGGAGCATAAGACTAAATGCAGTATGCCTAGATGCCTAGATGTCTATATGTCTATCTGTACCCTATCCTGAACTTTTTTAGACAATAATTTTCTCGCTGCTCTCCAGCCTGTCTGTTATGCACTGTACCCCAGATTACTGGTCTAATCACACACATGCCTGTAATATGCCTTGTGTTATCTGTATGCTCACCCCCATCCTGTTCTTACTGCCCAGTGATCCCAGAATATTTTTACTTAACCAAGAACTGACCTACCGGTGCCACATAGGAACGGGCATGGCAGGCACTTAATAACCCATAGTAGAAGTATGGACTGGTCAGAAACGGGACTACCTTGCCGTGGTTGACCAGCTTGAATATATATATTGCAATACTGGTAACTAAGGTTGCCAATGGATTCGCTAGTTATATATACCGTATTCTTTGTCCTATAAGACGCACCTGCCCATAAGACGCACCTAGGATTTGGGGAGGAAAATAAGAAAAAAAAATTTAAACCAAAAACGCACCATTACAGACAGTGTGGCATTCCCCTATCCCATATCCATAGGCTGTGTGGGATGCCCCCATTCTATAGACATTGTAGCATGCCCCCATCCCATTTCCTGTATACCCAGTGTGCCATTCTCCCCTCCCATTCCCCATATAGGCAATGTGCACCCCATTATCATAAGCAGTGTGGCATTCCCCCCTCCTATTCCCCATATAGGCAGTGTGCCCCCATTCTCATAGGCTGTGTGGCATCCCCCTCTCCCCATTATCAGGCTGTGTGGCATCCCCCTCTCCCCATTATCATAGGCTGTGTGGCATCCCCCTCCCCCCCATTCCCATAGGCTGTGTGGCATCCCCCTCCCCCCCCATTCCCATAGGCTGTGTGGCATCCCTCTCCCCCCCCATTATCATTGGCTATGTGGCATCCCTCTCCCCCATTATCATTGGCAGTGTGGCATCCCCCTCCCTCCATTCCCAATGGCAGTGTGGCACCCCCTCCCTCCATTCCCATTGGCAGTGTGGCACCCCCTCCCTCCATTCCCATTGGCAGTGTGGCATCCCCCTCCCCCATTCCCATTGGCTTTGTGGCATCCCCTCCCCCCATTATCATAGGCTGTGTGGCATCCCTCTCCCCCATTCCCATTGGCAGTGTGGCATCCTTCTCCCCCCATTCCCATTGGCAGTGTGGCATCCTTCTCCCCCCATTCCCATTGGCAGTGTGGCATCCCTCTCCCCCCCATTCCCATTGGCTGTGTGGCATCCCTCTCCCCCCCATTCCCATTGGCTGTGTGGCATCCCTCTCCCCCCCATTCCCATTGGCTGTGTGGCATCCCTCTCCCCCCATTATCATAGGCTGTGTGGCATCCCTCTCCACCCATTATCATAGGCTGTGTGGCATCCCTCTCCCCCCATTATCATAGGCTGTGTGGCATCTCTCTCCTCCCATTCCCATTGGCTGTGTGGCATTCCTCTCCCCCCATTAGTATAGGCAGGGCAGTATAAGTAAAAAAAAAAGTAAAACCCACCTCTCCGCTGAGCTGCCGGCTCCGTGAATGGGGTGGGCGTGGCCTGCGCCGCGTCGGCGCAGGCCACGCCCACCGCATTCACGGAGCTGGCCGTAAGAAGCAGCGGCGGGCTCTGTCCCGGTCCCGCCCCTGCGATCGCTGTCTTTTCAGGCAGCAATAGCAGCGGCGGGGCCAGAGACCGCACCCGCCGTTCCTCCATCTGCTGCCTCTTCCGCCTGGGGCACACGCGAGCACCCAGGTCAGGGCAGCGGGTGGGCGTGGCCTGCACCAACTCGGCAGGATGAAGGCAGCTCCTCTGTCTTCATCTGGCCTCTCTCAGAGTGACAGGCAACACGGGAGCATCGGGAACGGGTGTGTTTACGGTAGATATATTCAGAGGATTATTTGATTCTGGTTGTGGTCATGTGTGTAGCCTCTTCGCATAGTTTTAAATTACATTTGGATGAGTGTGCCGTTTTGTTATTTACATGGTGCAGGCCATGTAAAGTAACAAGGTGCTCACTGCAACCAAGCAACTTGCTCCATTAAATGCAAGCATAAAATTGTCAAGTGATCAAAAGCACAACAAGATTGGGGAATGGTTGGAGGTGAGACTTGTTATAAATTATAAGCTTGAATTTGTATTGCAATATATATGAACTAAAAGTCCCTGTGTATTTTGTTTTTTTTACAAAAAAGGGGTTAGTTCTTTACATAATTTAAGTGGCGACTAAGTTGCCAACTGGATATAACTAGGTTATAATTTCCCAGCATAAAAAGTGGACACTTGATAGACCTGTTATACTGTGGTCACTTAATAGAGCCGTTACATCCATGGGTTACATAACCCTGCCCACAGTATATGTCTCTTTATTTCAGGCAAGGATGGATTTTTTTTTTTTTGGCTAAAGATGTTTTTTGTTTCGGCCCAAACTCTCTGCATTTGGCATGTTATCTAATTCCGAGCTCCTGAGGATTGGTCTAGCAATACTAATGGACTAGTTGGCAACCAGAAGCCCACTGGATAATTAATACTCCCTGTACACTGGGGTTCTTTTTCAGTGCTGCAATTTTGACTTAAGCTTGAATGGTGCTACTGCTCATATTCCACCATAAACCTCTCCAATTAAGACAATATTTAATTTAGTCTTGGTGTGAATTTTTCTTTAAATGTTCAAAAGTTGTCACCAACTGTGCTACACCACCTTATACAAGAACTGCTTACCAGATTCTCATATGTGAAAGCTCAATAGGCCCCATAGTAGCCTTCAATACACTCTTCTGTGTGTAATTTCCAAATTCTTCCATGATGTTACTCCTCACCACTTTGCATAATTAATTCTGTGGAGGTATTTACTGTATGTAGAAAATTCAAGGCAACTGAACTTGCTTTGCTATTTTTTTTCTAGTCCTCCGACTGGCTTTTTCAGTTCAGGGTGACTTGAACAGGAATCTGGCAGCAATAAATATAACTCTACATCCAAGGTCTACCATAAAGGGAGGTGAGGTGTTGATTGAATTAGTATGACTGGCATTGCTAGGTGTTACTGCCTTTTCTTTAATTTTATTTCAGGCCGTCAGAGTAATTCAGTCATGACTAGGTGAACCTGTTGGCCAAAGGGCATGGACTGCAAGAACAAAGGAGTGGCTCTTCCTCCCGGCCTATATACTATCAGCTGATTCCCTCCTAATCCAGTTTTCTTTCTTGCAGTTGGAACTGGACTGCAAGGGTATATCTGAACTCCTCTTCCATTTACTTTTATTTTTAAGGATTATGCCTTGGAAGCGGGGGTATTGGAAACCCTCTGTTCCTGTGCCCTTATACTCCTCTGATCTGGATGGACCCACAATGCCTCTGCAGCTATGCTGCATATGGATCAGGGTGGTAAGGGTCTTGGGGTGCTTTGGGTTGTCACCTTTTGTTTTATAAAAAGAGCAGACACTCCTGCGCTGGCAATTTCAACATAGAAAGAGTAGCCGCAGGTTTTTGCTTGGTTGGGAGGAACCAGGGTAATTATTCTCCCTCTTTAATTGCTCTTTCCTACATGTTAATGGTGTTTTACTGGTTGCAAAATTTGCGCACCTTTAAGAAGGAAGAGCTAATGCAGCAGAAAGGACAGTGAGGAAGGATGGCAGCCTCATACGGGTCACAGCGCTTCTTCTCTGCCGCCTCTGGCACAATGTCGGCTAGGCGAAGTACCTAGCACCACCAACGCGGCCGGTTCTCCTCCGGGTCACAGTTTTTTCTCAAAACTTCCTCCGGGCAGCATACACTGAGACTTCAGAGTCCCTCCCTCAAGACAGGAAGACGTGACCACTAGAATAGAATAAAAACTTGACTCCACCTCCCAATCCCCAGTTGCTTTCATGTTCCTCCATGAGTATAGGAGCCAGACCATTAGCTCCTAAACCAGGAAGGTTTAGGCAAGTATTCCGGCGCTGTGGGCCTGTTTTTGCAGGGGGTCCATTTCCCGGACCTGGAGGCTTTTAATTGAGAGGGCCTGGGATACCCTCAGGGATTTTTAGGCCAGAATCCCATTCTTTGGTCTAGGATCAAAGGAGGGTAAGAAGTTTTTTCCCTGTTACTGAGGATGGTTATTGGAGGAAGCCGGACCACAAAAATTAGATTTTTTTTCTATAAAAGGGAATTTTATTACTAAAAGGGTTCAAGGGAAATAATCCCTGGGGATTGGTTGCACTGGAATATTTTCCAAGTCATCCTTCAGCTTGACCACGTGGAGAGATATCATGCTCCACCCCCTGGGAGGAAACACAAAACAGGAACAGAGTTTAAAAGCCCCACCCCTTCCTCCCCACTTCAGTTCTTTGTGTTTCCTCCCTGGAAAACCTTGGGACAGAGTGTGTGCTGATGTTTTTTAGTAAATGGCCAGTTTATTGTTTTAGTTTGTTTTATACACTTCATAGTTTGGAGTTAGCGAGCTGCACCAGGTATTACCCACAGGAGACCCTGTTGGAGACTGGATGCACCAGGGGCTATATCCCTCATAGTCTATGGGAATAACACAGTGCAAAATTCCGTTTTAAATCCTGTTCCGTTTTGGAAGCAGGCGCGCTGGGTGATGTGCCGCTCTGGTAGTAATCCCTGAGAAAGGTTGTGGTTTTGGGAAATGGTTCGCAAACTATTTCCCTCCATTTTTTCAAATGCGGAGGTGTGGCGGTGACGTCATTTGCGTCTTCCGGTTGTCAGGAAACCGGAAAAACAACCAGCGTGTTTAAACTGAACTGGTGGGGCTCGCGTCGGATCAGCTTTAATTGCAGGGACAGCGGCAGCAGCATTCAGCCGAGCTCCCACGGACCCCACCAACGTTGAAGCAGACACTGCGTTGAGGCAGTCATGTCGGAGACACCCGACGGAAGCCAGCACGCGGTAGGAGATATCTACCACTTATTTTACAGTGATATGATGTATTTGTATAATGCAGGGATAGTATGCGTTTTTGCCTTCTGTATGTGTGTATATATGTGTATATATGTGTATAAAATATATATAGATATAGATATAGATTATTTTGCTTAAGTGCTATATAGGCATACAAGTTTTTTTCCTAATGCATTGTATAAATATTGGTATATCACTATTTCACATATCTGAGTATATATTATATTATATATTATATATTATATATTATATTTATATATTATAATATATGATATAATATAATATATAAATATAATATAATATATAAATATAATATAATATATAAATATAATATAATATATAAATATAATATAATATATAAATATAATATAATATATAAATATAATATAATATATAAATATAATATAATATATAAATATAATATAATATATAAATATAATATAATATAATATATAAATATAATATAATATATAAATATAATATAATATATAAATATAATATAATATATAAATATAATATAATATATAAATATAATATAATATATAAATAATATATAATATAATAATAATCCCTGCTCTACCCTCCCTTTCCTTCCCTTCTTTTGAAGTTCACTGTGTCCGTCTATACTCTCCCTGTCACCTAAATATTGCCATTATCTATCGCCCTCCTGGACCTGCCACTCTCTTTCTGGACCACTTCTCAACTTGGCTTCTCCACTTCCTGTCCTCTGACATCCCGGCTATAATCATGGGGGACTTCAACATACCCGTTGACACCAACAACCCTGCAACCACCAAACTATTATCCCTAACCACCTCCTTTGGCCTCAAACAATGGTCTACCAGCTCCACCCATAAAGATGGCCACACGCTTGACCTGCTCTTTACTCACCTCTGCTCTGTATCCAGTCTTTCCTCATCCCCACTTCGCCTCTCTGATCACAACTTACTAACACTAACACTCTCTTCCCTTAATACTACCCCGCCTGCACACAAACCTGCAATACTTTGCAGGAATCTCAGAAACCTAGACCTTCAATCTCTCTCCGATGCTTTACATCCCCTTCACACCCTGCCCTCATTTACCAATGTAGACGCTGCCGCTTCATACTACCACAACACACTAACTGCTGCCCTTGACTCTGTTGCTCCCCTTAACTACAGTCGCCCTCAGGCCAAAAAAAGACAACCATGGCTTAACACTAACACTGCAACATTAAAACGGCATTCTCGAGCTGCTGAACGGCATTGGAGGAAATCCAAAACCAAGGAGGACTTCCTGTTATACAAGAAAGCCCTTCAGGAACTCAGGACTGCCCTTTCATCTGCCAAACAGGAATATTTCACATCACTCATATCGGCACAGGCCCGGAATCCAAAACAGCTATTTAACACTTTCAACTCCCTTCTCCGCCCACCGCCACCTCCTCCATCCTCACAGCTAACGGCTGAGCAATTTGCAACATACTTCAAAGACAAAATCGACAGGATTCGAAGTGGCTTCACCCCCCCGAACACCTCTCTCCTACCAACATCCCCCTTGCCCCACTCATTAAATCGTTTCACAGTGTTAACTGCTCAAGGTGTCTCCTCCCTGGTCTCAAAGGCTCACCTGACCACCTGCTCCCTTGATCCCATTCCATCCCACCTTATCCCTCAACTGTCTCCATCTGTCATTCCAGCCCTAACATCTTTATTCAACCTCTCCCTCTCCACTGGTACCTTTCCCTCCGCCTATAAGCATGCTCTTATAACTCCACTCATCAAAAAACCCTCTCTGGACCCCTCTGCCCTCCCCAGTTACCGCCCAATCTCTCTGCTCCCTTTTTCATCAAAGCTTCTTGAACAGCATGTCCATACAGAACTTACAAACTATCTGTCTACAAACTCCCTCCTAGATCCCCTCCAATCTGGTTTCCGCTCGTGTCACTCTACCGAAACGGCCCTCACCAAAGTCACCAATGATCTACTAACAGCCAAATCCAAAGGTCACTACTCTGCTCTCATTGTTCTCGACTTATCTGCTTTTGACAGTCGACCATGCTCTGCTTCTCAATATTCTTTCTTCTCTTGGAATCCAAGGTCTTGCACTCTCTTGGCTCTCCTATCTCTCTCACCGCACATTTAGTGTATCTTACTCACACACCATTTCCTCTCCCCGGCCTCTGTCTGTAGGGGTACCACAAGGCTCAGTCCTAGGACCCCTACTTTTTTCAATATACACTTCTGGTCTAGGACAACTAATAACCTCGCTAGGCTTTCAATATCACTTTTATGCAGACGACACTCAGATCTACCTCTCTGGCCCGAATCTCTCTTCTCTCCTCTCCCGCCTTCCTGACTGTAACAGCCATCTCTTCCTTCATGACATCTCACTCTCTTAAACTGAACAAGGACAAAACAGAACTGGTCATTTTCCCACCATCTCACTCCCCTCCCCTCTCTAACACCACAATCTCTGTAAATAATCTTACAATAACTGCAACTCCTCAAGCTCGATGCCTGGGCGTCATTCTGGACTCCTCTCTCTCCTTCAGACCTCACATTCACTCCCTGGCCACCTCCTGTCGCCTCCAACTCAAAAATATATCTCGCATCCGTCCCTCTCACCTGTCACCACTAAAATGCTGGTACATGCCCTGGTCATATCCCGACTGGACTACTGCAACACCCTCCTCTGTGGTTTGCCAACAAACGGACTGGCTCCCCTCCTATCTATCCTAAACTCTGCTGCTCGCCTCATCCATCTCTCCTCTCGCTTCTCCAGTGCTACTCCCCTCTGTCAATCCCTCCACTGGTTACCTGTCTCCCATAGAGTCCAGTTCAAACTTCTAGTGCTAACCTACAAAGCTCTCTCCAACCAGGCCCCTTCCTACATTCCATCTCTGATCCAACATTACCAACCAAAGCGCAACCTCCGCTCCGCCTCTGACATTCTCCTGTCCTCTTCCTTGGTTACCTCCTCGCACTCCCGCCTTCAAGACTTCTCCCGTGCCTCCCCACTTCTCTGGAATGCACTCCCCCGCTCGATCCGCCACTCTCCATCAATCCAAGCCTTTAAAAGCGCCCTCAAAACTCACTTCTTCAGACAAGCATATGACCTGGCTTAAGCAGCTACTATAACCTTCAATGGCACATGCAGCCATACTCTACCACTTGTGACCCCACCCCCTTCGTCTCCACCCCCATCCTTTAGACTGTAAGCTCGCAAGGGCAGGGCACTCCTCCCTATTGTCTCCTGTGCTCACAACACTTGGTTTTAACCTGTGGCATCTAATTTTGTATTGTTCTCTGTGCTATGTTTTACCTTGTCTGTATTCTTAACTTGTAAAGCGCTACGGAAGTTGATGGCGCTATATAAATAAACATTAATAATAATAATAATAATAATAATAATAATAAAAATAATAATATAAATAATAATAATAATAATATAAATAATAATAATAATAATAATATAAATAATAATAATATAAATAATAATAATAATAATATAAATAATAATAATAATATAAATAATAATAATAATATAAATAATAATAATAATAATAATATAAATAATAATAATAATAATAATAATATAAATAATAATAATAATAATAATAATATAAATAATAATAATAATAATAATATAAATAATAATAATAATAATAATATAAATAATAATAATAAAAATAATAATAATAATATAAATAATAATAATAAAAATAATAATAATAATATAAATAATAATAATATAAATAATAATAATATAAATAATATTAATATAATATATTAATATAATATATAAATATAATATATAAATATAATATATAAATATAATATATAAATATAATATATAAATATAATATATAAATATAATATATAAATATAATATATAAATATAATATATAAATATAATATATAAATATAATATATAAATATAATATATAAATATAATATATAAATATAATATATAAATATAATATATAAATATAATATATAAATATAATATATAAATATAATATATAAATATAATATATAAATATAATATATAAATATAATATATAAATATAATATATAAATATAATATATAAATATAATATATAAATATAATATATAAATATAATATATAAATATAATATTTCCAGTAGAAGGGGTCCGGCTAAAATATGCTGTTTTATCCTATATTTTAGAGAGAGTCAAAATCTGAAGATAAAAAGCATGTTAAATCTACCAAGAAAACTAAAAGATGTGAAGTCTGTAGTACCACACTTCCAGATTCTTGTCAGTTGGCTCTGTGTATGGGGTGCGATAAAGCCAAAAGAGAAAATTATTCGGCTGCTATCCTCAGGGAAATTTTTTCCTTGAAGAAACAATTAGCTTCAATGGAAAATGCCCAAAGGGGATTTGTAACCCATGATCAATGGTCACTTGCTACTGCACCCAATCCTAATATCCGTACAGAGAGACAAGATAGGGGAGTTTCATTAGTGGGGCTAAATAATGAAACTGTTCCCTTACCCCCTATACAAATTGAAGTTACTTCAGATCCGGGGGAAGAAGGGGAAGACCCAGATTCCTCTCAGGATTCACTAAATGAGGAAAGCCAGCCAGAGAGGGGGCATGTTAGTTCAAGCTCTTTTTCTGAGGACTTAGATTTATTATTGAAAAATATTTATGACACATGGGGCATCCTGCAGGAGGAGACAACCCTTTCACAGCCGGACGAAATGTATAGAGAAGTATTAAAAAATCAGAGAGCTTTACCAATCCATTCAGTTTTAAAGTATATAGTTAAGACAGAATGGGATAACCCAGAAAGAAATTATTTCCTGCCTAGAGCCCTAAAAGGAAAATAACCTTTCAAAGATCCCATTATGGATCTGTGGACAAAATGCCCTAAAGTGGAAGCACCTGTTGGTCAAATGTCTAAAACCTCAGAGTTTTGAGGATATGGGTTCGCTACGTGATCCTATGGATCGCAGAGGAGAACATATTTTAAGAGCTTGGGATGCTACTCTTTTTTCAGTTTAAACCAGCAATGGCATCAGATGTAGTCCTGAGAAGTGTGTCCAAATGGATAGACAATCTTAAAGCTCATACTGGGAATAGAGTTCCACCGCAAGATGTTATGGCAGCTCTTCCTACTTTATACAGAGCTATGTCTTTTCTTATACATGCTTGTCATGAAATCATCAGGGCCTCAGCCAGAGCTTCGGGTTTAATAGCCTGTGCCCGCCGAGCAGTTTGGTTGAAAACCTGGTCCGGGGACAATAGTTCTAAAAATAGACTATAAGTGCAATTCCTTTTCAAGGAGGACGCTTGTTTGGGGAAGACCTAGATAATCTGTCGAGATCCACAGAATCAGGGAAGAAGTTTCCTACTAAAAAGACATACTCATTTAGGCCAGTTAATAAAAGCAGAACTACTACTAGTCAGACCCACAGAAAGGCAGACACAAAGACGCTGGGTGCAGTCTAGGCCACAAAGGAAATATTCCTTGGTGAACAAGGCTCCGGAAGGGCCTAGGCAGCATTCCTGACAACCCTCTTAAGGTGGGGGGAAGACTTTCCAAGTTTGTACCCGCTTGGAAAGACATTACCCAAGATCAGTTTGTTAAAAACACTGGCAGAAGGGTATCGGTTAGAATTCTCTTCCCTTTCCCCATTTACCTTTAGTGTTGCAGGAACTCTTACAGAAAGAGGTGATAGAAATAGTTCCACCAAGTCGGTTTCTGGAGGGCTATTACTCATGTTTTTCTGGTAGTAAAGCCATCAGGAAGGTACAGGATGATTCTAAATCTGAAAGGATTGAACAGATTCATTCGGTACAAAAGATTCAGAATGGAATCAATCTACTCGGTGAGACAAACCCTGATTCAGGATGCCTTAATGGCCAATCTGGATCTTCAGGATGCATATCTGCACATTCCAGTTCTGGAAGCTCACCGCAAATACTTGAGGTTTGCAGTACAGCTAGGCCACACAACCTTGTATTGCCAGTACAGGGCACTTTCTTTCGGCCTGTCATCCTCCCCCAGAATTTTTACGAAGGTACTAGCAGAGCCAATGGCCTTCCTGACGCAATTGGGTATCAACATCATACCATACCTGGACGATTTGCTAATTCTAAGCAACTCCAGAGAGACTCTGTTGGTGCATTTGGAAAAACGATTAAGGTTTTAAGAGATCTGGGTTGGATAGTAAACCTGGAAAAATCCAGGCTAGAGCCCTCACAGCAGTGCATGTTTATGGGGTTCCTGATAGACAGCACGCAGGGGAAGATATTTCTGCCAGAAGAAAAGGCTCTAAAGCTAAAAAGCAGAGTGATAGCATTGGTAAAAGAAACAAAGGCATCTATAAGAGAAATATTCAAAGTACTAGGGTTAATGACAGCAACAATCCCAGCAGTAAGCTGGACTCAGTTACACATGAGATCACTGCAGAGATTCCGGTTAGAAAAATGGGACAGAAATCAAAAATTACTGGACCAGTTAGTGAAGTTAAACTCAACAGTCCTGAGAGAACTACTCTGGTGAACGGAGACCTCAAATATAACAAAGGGAAGAGAATGGAGACAGACCAATCCATTGGTATTAACCATGGATGCGAGCAACTGGGGATGAGGAGCCCGTTTAGGAATTCACTAAGCCCAGGGGAAATGGTCAAAGGTAATTTCAAAAAGATCCTCAAACTTCCGGGAACTTCTAGCTGTAAAACTAGTATTAAACTATTTTCAGAAGGAAATATGGGGAAAGGAGGTACAGGTAAGATCAGACAATTCAACGACAGTGGCTTACCTAAACCATAATTAGATCTCTTGATTCCCTTGCAAAGTCAAATAAAATCCCTGGAAGCAGTTCATTTGAAGGGAGCTCTAAACACGCTAGCAGACTCCCTAAGTCGGGGAAAACTGCATCAAACGGAATGGTGTCATATTCAATTTGATCACAAGTGTTTGGGGTCATCCTCAAATAGACCTGTTTGCAACCAAGGAGAATACCAAATGTCAAAGGTTATTCTTGGTGTGCCACACACCCCGCTTCACTTCTTAAATATTCATCCATTAATGGGTTAATCCACCGCCAGTTGACGTAGTGCAGAGAGGAAGTCTTGTAACGAGCCCCCTTCCGACCTATATATACCTGGTACCTCCCTTCAATCACCAGTATTTTTCTCTCTGCTTGCTGACAAGTCAGAAGATGGAAGTCTCCTGCTTACAGGTAGGCCGGGGTATTCTTACCTCGCCACCCCCCTTTTGGTCTATTTCTGCCCGGTTTGAGTTTGTATACCTTTATGGTAGAATGGAAGCCTCGCAGCCTAGGCTGCTCACCGGGCAAATGGTAGATGGCACTTTAAGTGCCTAGGAGCTTATCTCCTACCGCTCGACCTCATGCGTGGGGCAATGCGGCTATCCGGCATGGTGATCCGGAAATGGGATGCCCCTGTCCCGAGGGTCCCTGTAGCCCCTTTCTCTCCCGTTACGGTCCCTTCTCCCTTCACTATGGGGGGGGGGTGTGAGTGTGTGCTTTAAGTATGTGTTTCACTTGTATCACTTCATTTCAACATGTGTGTGTGTTCATGATTATGCATTCACTGTTGTTCAGCATGTGTATACTTTTGTTTCTGCTTGAAGGGCAGACTGCGCTGGGTAGGGGCTGGCCACTTTTCTTGGCAGACTATTGCTTTGTGGCCCCCTCCCCCCTCCCCTGCCTGGCATTTTATGTACTCTTAGGCTGCGCCATGCGGTCTTTATCCTCCCCCTCCGCCGCCTGGGCGCACGTGTAGTGGCCCATCTGTGAGTGATTTCCAGCTGATTGGCGTAGGGGGGGGCGGGTCCCGTTGACGCGGCATCGGGGGCGCGGCGCCGACGTCATGCGGCGTCTTGCGGCGGGCCCAGCGTTTACTTCCTTTCAAAAGCAGGAAGTCGCGTGGGCACGCGGCCGCACTTAGTCTTCTGTGCTGGCTGCTGGCTGCAGTCTTGCTCCGGCTGCTACCTTCGCTGACCAGGTAAGCGGCCCCACCTGTTGGGGCCGTTAAGTGGGGAATGCATAGTTCTTTGTAGTGATATAGTGGGGAGTCACTTTTTTATTAAGGGGGCATGATTTTGCTCTTATTTAAAGGCACTTTGGTGCCATGCTTATATGTTTCTTATACACATGTGAGGATCTGATGGTTTTCTTTTCCTTGCAGATCCTGGGATCCCTGCTTATGGTGGCCCTCCGGCTCTATGTGCCTGGCTAATTATTGGGATATCTATTAAATATATATATATTAGATATAGATATAGATATAGATATAAATAGATATAGATATAAATAGATATAGATATAAATAGATATAGATATAGATATAAATAGATATAGATATAGATATAGATATAGATAAATATATATAGATATAGATATAGATAAATATATATAGATATAGATATAGATAAATATATATAGATATAGATATAGATAAATATATATAGATATAGATATAAATAAATATATATAGATATAGATATAAATAAATATATATAGATATAGATATAAATAAATATATAGATATATATAGATATAAATAAATATATATATATAGATATAAATAAATATATATATAGTTTATTAAAGGGGACCTTAACTTAAACAAAAAAAAAATATATATATATATATATATATATATATATATTATATATATAAATAAAAAATCCTCCCTTCCGGGACATTACTAATAAAGGGGCATCCCGGGTTGGCTTATGCCTTAAAAGTCCCAAGTATTGCGAATACCATAAATCACCATATGGAGGCTTCCGTAATTTCCGGAACCGGTTCTGCTGAGCCGTTCGGGGGGTGCGTAGGTTGTGGGGTTCCACTCCCAGTTGATGTCTTTATTTGCATCCCTTGTGCAAAACAGACTATTGCGCGCCAGTCCGTTGCTTCGGCTGCGGGTCCATCGCATCCTTCATCATCTCCTACCTCTCCATCCCTGTTCCGGACCCCGCATGACACTGTCAAAAGTGGGGATTTGCATTCCGAGGCGGCGGCACAGCCCAGCCCCCGGAAAGTAATGCCCGTTAAAGCAGCGTTAAAGGCCACTGCAAAACTAAGGCACCTGACTCCGGTAGCTTCGGCTCCACAGGACGAGCTATGTGAACCTGTGGAATGGTCCGATGGATCCCCAGATGAGGATGAATTCCCGTCGGAGTCAGATGAGCCGGCAGGTCAGCTTGTGGTTGATGAGATTGACGATTGGTCAGAGGGGGTTGTTTTTGACACCCCCTCTATTCTGGCTCAAATGTTTAAAATTTTGAGTTTAGATACGCCTGAGGCGGCCGCCCCGCCAAAGGGTCAGTTATTTAAAGAGCCTCAGCCGCGTTTGGTTTTTCCCAGACAACACCACTTTGAGAGGGTGGTTCTTAAGGAATGGGAACATCCCACGTGGTTATCTGGAATTCCTTCCAGTTGGGAAAAGCGTTATCCTTTTCCACCAGAATTGGTGAAGCTTTGGTCGGTCCCTCCTGACGTCGATACCCCTGTACTAGGGCTTTCCAGCACGGCTATGGTACAGTCTGCTGAGACCACTGTCCCTAAAGATGGGGAAGATCCTTGGATTGACCAATACGCTCGACATGGTTTTATCTATTCCGGGTCAGCGTTGCGCCCAGTATGTGCTTCAGCCCTTCTTCTATTGGCAATTAAGCCCTTAATTCAGGGGCTATATGAGGATCTTAATCCCGCTTGCAAACAGTTCACTGCGCTTAAGCAGTGTGAATCTTTTGTGGCTTATGTCCTGGCCGCTCAGGACGATGCGCTGACTATGAGTAGCAAGGCAGCAGCTATGCTGGTGGCTATTCGCAGGTCAGTAAGGCTGCGTCAGTGGTCAGCGGACACGGCTTCCAAAAAGGTGCTCACAGCTCTCCCCTTTTTGGGGTTGCGTCTGTTCGGGGAGAAAATTGATTCAGTCGCAAAGGGTGGTAAGATGCCACAACGCAAGAGGCCTTGTGTCCCCTTTGGGGGGGCAGGTTCCGGTGGGCCTTCCTCTCGAGGATTCAGAGCGGGCAGGGGTGCTTCCTTTCCCGCTACCAGTGGCGCAGGTTGGACTCGGGGGAGGGGCCGTGGCCGGCCCACTCAGTCCTGGGGCACCAAGCCCAAACCTGCTGATAAGCTCACTCAGCAATGAGGGGCTGCCCTCACCCGTGCGGGTGGGGGGACTATTGCGACACTTCTACCAGGTTTGGAACCAAGTGGTTCCAGGCAGATGGATCCAGGAGGTAGTGTCGCCCGGTTAGGACCTGGAATTCGAGTCTCGCCCTCCTTCACGGTCCGTTCATGGGTCGGTTCATCCCGGCCTCAACTCTCATCAAAACGGAGTGTGTCTTCCTTTTGCCCAAATTCACA
This sequence comes from Gastrophryne carolinensis, assembly GCA_027917425.1. NCBI lineage: Eukaryota > Metazoa > Chordata > Amphibia > Anura > Microhylidae > Gastrophryne > Gastrophryne carolinensis. The sequence continues at coordinate 287,353,969 of CM051234.1, forward strand.
CGAGAACGCTTCAGCTATTTCTGTTAGCGTGTTAGGACCAGCAACCTCAGTCGCTGGATCAGTCCTTCCAGTTGTCCTCCCGTGTACGGCAGTCCCTCCTGTGGTGGTTGGTCTCGACCAATCTTGTGTAGGGCAGGCCTTTCCTGACCCCCCTTTGGAAAATTGTCACCACGGACGCCGGTCTGTCGGGATGGGGCAGATTCTGGAAGGAGCTGCGGTTTCAGGGGCAGTGGAGACCTTAAAGGCCCCACTTACCCATCAATATTCTGAATCTGAGAACCATCCGTCAGGTGCTTGCTCTCCTGACTGGGCCTTCTGGTCCAGATGTGTTCAGACAATCGATCAGTGGTTGCTTACGTCGGTCTTCAGGGAAGGACGCGCAGTCTGAGTACTCTCAGAGAAGTGTCCCTGATCCGGACCTGGGCAGTGTTCCATGTTCCCTGTCTCTCGGCGGTTTACATTCCAGAGGTGATGAAACAGGTAGCGGACCGGTTGAGCAAGGGCTCTCCCCGTCTGGAAGATTAGGCTCTCCATCCTCGGGTGGTTCGCTCACTGTCTCCAATGGGGGACCCCGGAGGTGGACCTGTTGGCCCCTCATCACTATCACAGGCTCCCGAACTTTGTGTCGCTCTCCCAGGATCCTCTGGCTCTGGCAGTGGACGCCATGTCCCTGAACTGGGGAGCTCTGGGATTTCTGTACCTGTTTCCTCCGATGCCTATGCTGGGCAGGGTTCTTCAGAAGTTGGCTCTGGAAAAGGTGTACGCCGTTCTCGTGGCCCCAAGGTGGCCAAGACGAGTGAGGTTCGCAGACATCGTTCGGCTGGCAGTGGACCAGTTCGTTCTGCCTCTTCGGCCCGATCTGCTCACTCAGGGTCAATTGTGTTACCCCAATTTACCAGCGCTGGGTTTGATGGCCTGGCTGCTGAAACCTCCATCCTGAAGGAGGAGGGTCTTTCTTATTCTGTCATTAAGACTCTGATCAGTGCCCGGAAGAGGTCTTCTTCCATCACCTACTATAGGACTTGGAAAGCCTATATCGCTTGGTGTGAGATAAGATCTTTTCCTTGTAGGGTCTTTTCGGTCTCCAGGATTCTGGAGTTTTTACAATCAGGGCTGGACTCTGGTCTCCAGCTTAGTACCTTGAAAGGGCAGGTCTCTGCCTTATCTATCTTTTTCAGAAGCGTGTTGCGCTTAAACCTTTAGTTAAAACTTTTTTCCAGGGGGTACGCATGTGCGGCCTCCCAAGAAACCATTACTCCCTGTTTGGGATTTGAATTTGGTTCTTTCTGCTCTTCAGGCTCCTCCTTTTGAGCCTTTGCAAGATATTGCTTTGTCTACCCTGACTCAGAAGATTGTCTTCTTGGTAGCTATCACTTCTGTCTGGCGTGTCTGAGAGTTGGCGGCCTTAACTATCCAGGCGCCTTACTTTGGGAGGCATCAGGATAAAGTGGTCTTTCGGTTCAAGCCAGACTTTCTTCCTAAGGTTGTTTCTGCTTTTCATTTGAACCAAGATGGTGTTCTTCCCTCCTTGTGTCCTAATCCTAAGAATGACAAAGAGAGGGTTTTGCATTGTTTGGATGTAGTACGCTGTGTTAAGTACTACTTGATTATCACGTCTCCTTTTCGTAGGACGGATTCCTTTTTTGTTGTGCCCCATGGGCCTAAGAAGGGTTTGGCACCAGCCAAATCTGCCATTAGTAAGTGGATACGTCAGGCCGTTACTGCGGCCTATTCTGCTAAGGGAAGAGTTCCCCCTTTTCGTATCACTGCTCATTCCACTTGCGCTGTTGGGGCGTCTTGGGCTTTTCAGCACCAAGCTTCTGTTGAACAGGTTTGTAAGGCCGCCACCTGGTCTTCTGTTCACACTTTTTCTAAGTTTTACAAAGTTGATGTGCGGGCCTCAGCGGATGCTGTTTTTGGCCGCAAAGTTCTGCAGACTGCAGTCATTTAAGTTATGCTTCACCTGGCCTTGAGATGCCCTTCCCTTGTGGACACTGCTTTTGGATGTCCCATGAAGTGAAGAATATTTAAAAGTGAAGCGGGGTGTGTGGCACACCAAGAATACCATTTTGTGAGTACTCACCTGAAAAATGGATATTGTTGGTGTGCCACACACCCCGCTTCACCCCCACCCTTTTCGGCATTGCTGAAGCCTTTATATGGTGAAGCCCTTTTTTATTTATATCAAAATTTGATTTTGAGGTTACCGGTGGAATACTGGTACCTTGTCTTTCTGCTTTTTAATATACTGGTGATTGAAGGGAGGTACCAGGTATATATAGGCCGGAAGGGGGCTCGTTACAAGACTTCCTCTCTGCACTACCTCACCTGGCGGTGGATTAACCCATTAATGGATGAATATTTAAGAAGTGAAGCGGGGTGTGTGGCACACCAACAATATCCATTTTTCAGGTGAGTTCTCACAAAATGGTATTTTTCTCTCTAGTTAAGGAGCAAGGTGCAGTAGCAATAGATGCACTTGCTCAAAAATGGAACTTTCACCTTGCCTATGCTTTTCCACCCTTCAGAATCCTGCCGCAAGTGATCCGGAAGGTGGCTCAAGAAAGAACAAATGTGATATTCGTAGCCCCATACTGGCCAAGAAGAGTCTGGTTTGCAGAGCTGATCAGAATGGCGGTAAAAGGTCCTTGGAAATTGCCAGAAGTACCAGACATCCTACATCAACAATCAATACTTCACCCAAACTTGAAGAAGCTTCAAAGGACAGCTTGGATTTTGAAAGGGCACTGCAGAGAAAAAAGGGATGTTCTCACAGAGTAATAGAAACATTACTTCAGAGCCATAAGTTGACTACAACAAAGATTTACTGAAAGGTATGGAAAAACATTTCTTCTTTTTGTCAAGTTAAAAATATGAAGGAAAAGGATATAGCTTCAGTGCTAGAATTTTTGCAAGAAGGATTTGAAAAGGGACTGGCAGTAAGTACTCTGAAGAGTCAAGCCTCTGCGTCATCAGTTTTCCTGGAATGTAAACTTAGACAAAATGAAATTGTTAACCGTTTTTTCAAATATGTTGTACATAGAAGGCCGGCTACATTTAAAGCCTTTCCTACCTGGGACTTGTCAATAGTTCTCAAAGGCTTGTTGGAACCTCCGTTTGTCTCTTTCAGCCAATGTTTGGGCTCCTGCTGCTGCTGCCAACTCCAGGGTCTGTCTTTAGGCCAATTTTTGGGCTCCTGCTGCCAACTCCAGGGTTTGTCTTTAGGCCAATTTTTGGGCTCCTGCTGCCAACTCCAGTGTCTTTCAAGCTATGTTTGGCCTCTTGCTGCTGCTGCCAACTGCAGTGTGTCTTTAGGCCAATTTTTGGGTTCCTGCTGCCAACTCCAGTGTCTCTTTGAAGCTATGTATTCCCAGTATGTCACACACCCCGCTTCTGAATATTCATGACACTTGGGTAACTGTCCTGTAGAGCAGTGGTTCCCAACCCTGTCCTCAAGGCACACCAACAGGCCAGGTTTTTCAGATCTCCACAAAGATGCACAGGTGGAGTAATTAGTGCAGCTGCAGCGCAATAGAGCTGGCTATTTGGAGATCCAAAAAACATGACATGTTGGTCTGCCTTGAGGACAGGGTTGGGAACCACTGCTGTAGAGGGCGATCTTGCAGAGATGACATGAGAAAAAGGAACCCCTCCCAGTCCATAAATACCTGGGACCTCCCACCATTCCCCAGTCTTTCGTCTCTCTGCAGTCGGTGAGCAAGTCAGAAGATGGCTATCTCCTCCTTGCAAGTAGCCGAGGTTACCCCCCGGCCCATTTATTGTTTCTATTTGCTGCCTGGACCTCTTTGAAGTTTAAACTATAGCAGTATGCCTCCCAGCCTAGGCTGAAGGTCCAGGCAATGTTAGGCTGCACCACTGTGGTGTGTATAGGAGCTTGCTCCCCCGTGAGACCTCATACAAAGGGATAGGCGGTGTCCGGGTTGGTGATCCTGGGTTGGGATGCCCCGTCCCCCTTGCCCTTTTCACTTATTGGTGTGGGTTCTCTCCCCTACCGTGTCCCTCTGTGCCCCTTGGGGGGGATGGCCCTTTCTCCCGTGTGACTTTAATGGGGCAAAAGGTTTTTGTGTGGGGTTTGTGTGTTTCACGTGGCTGAGTGATTTCTTTTTGTATCTATTGATAGATGATTGTTGGGTAATGTGCATGTTTTGACACTTATGTTCTCCCTGTTTTTCTGTTTTCTAGCTGGGATCCCTTCTTTTGAGTTTCAAAAAGGGGGGTTCTCCCGGTCCTAGGGTCCCTTAGAATTTGATTAGGGTTTCTAAAGTAAAAAAAAAAAAAAAAAAATATATATATATATATATATATATATATATATATATATATATATATATATTATAAAAATCCTCCCACTTGGGACTTGAAGGGGCATCCAAGGTAGCTTTAACACCGTAATTCCCTCTGGTCATTGCGACTACATTAAAAATCACCATATGGAGGCTTCTCAGGATACCGGGCTTGGGCTCCCCTCGGGGCAATCCCGGCAGTGTGTGGGTTGTGGAGTATCCCTTGCGGGGGATAATATAATTGTTTGCATACCTTGTGCTCAACGGGCCATAACGCAGCAGTCGGGGGCTCAGGCGTCTGGGTCCGTGGTCCCGGCCTCTTCTCCTTTCCCGCCCTGCCTTATCTGTACCCCCAGTGATGTTGTCACAGGTGGGGAGTCGCAATTTGATGTGTGCGCCAGCTAATATTGAGAAATGTATTTCCGGCTCTGTTGCCAGAAAGGCCTCGGCTAAGAGAAAACATTTGTCTCCAGCTGCGCCGGCTTTTGAGTTTGATTATGATTTTCTTGACCGGTCTGATTATTCCCCACTAGAAGAGGGAAGAATTTGAGGATTCTTATGGTTCTGACGATCAGCAGTTTGTTGGTGCTGATACTGAGCAGGGGCAGGGGGATGCTGTGGATACCCCAAAGGTCCTGGCTCACCTTTGAGGTTCTGGCGATTTCTCCTCCAGAGGAGGCTGCTCCACAAAAGGGGGAGCTCTTTTGGACTTCTAAACCGCGCCTGGAGTTCCCAAATCAAAAGCATTTTGATGGCATTATTCTTAAGGAATGGGAGAAGCCTACTCTGCTTCCTGGTATTCCTCAGGGTTGGGATAAGAAGTATCCCTTTCTGGTGGACATGGTAAAACAATGGTCGCTCCCTCCCGAGGTGGATGCCCGGTGCTCGTGTTATCTAATACTTCTATTTTGCATTCTCCTGACTCAACCACTCTCAAAGATGGTGAGGACAAACGCATTGATCAGATGGCTTGCCGTGATTTTGCTAGTGTCGGTTCAGCCTTGCGGCCTGTTTGTACTTCGGCGCTTACGGCAGTGGCTACCAGGTCTTTTGTTAGGGACCTGTTGAGTTCTTTCAGGCTTGACCCGGCTAGTGATGAGTTCGCCGCCCTTAAGCGGTGTGAATTGTTCATGTCCTTTGTGCTTGTTGCCCTGGATGACACCATGGTCATGTGTGGTAGAACCTCGGCCTTGCTTGTGGCTATTCGGCGGTCGGTGTGGTTGCGCCAGTGGGGGGCTGATTTTGTGGCCAAAATGTTGCTTACAGCACTTCCCTTTGTGGGGTAGCGACTTTTTGGAGAAGGATTAGATTAGATTCAGTCATGAAAGGAGGGAAGTTGCCTCAGCGTAAGAGGCAACGTCGTCCCATTCGGGGGGCAGCCTCCTTTAACCCTTCCTTTTGTGGTGCCAGAACTGGCAGAGTTTTGGCCTTCTCTACCCTCAGGTGATTCCTGGAGTAGAGGCAGAGGTCGCGCCCTCACCCTTGCGGGTGGGGGGACAGCTGCGGCACATCTTCCAGGTCTGGGTACAGGAGGTCTCAGACAAATGGCTTCTGGAAGTGGTGTCTTCTGGTTACAAGCTGGAATTCGAGATCCGGCCTCCTCCCAGATTCTTCAGGTCTCGAGTGCCTTCGGATCCACTGGCCGCACAGGGGCTCCGGGCGGTAGTAAGTTATCTGCTGGACATGGCTGTCATTTGCCCAGTGCCTTTCGCGGAAAGGGGCTTGGGATTCTATTCCAATCTATTCACGGTGCCTAAGGACGGCTCCGTTCGACCCATTTTGGATCTGAAGCTCCTCAATCGGTTTATCCGCTTCAGGAAGTTTCGCATGGAAACCTTGCGGTCAGCTGTCGATTCTCTTCATCAGGGGGACTTCATGACGTCCATAGACATCAGGGATGCTTATCTGCATGTACCCATCTTCCTTGCACACCAGAGATTCCTCAGGTTCGTGGTGGAAGATCAGCATTTTCAATTTGTGGCCCTTCCATTCGCGCTTACCTTCTAACTCCGAAGTCTAATACTGCTTTCCGCAGGGTCTCTAATCCTCCGGCTTTTTGTGGGGGTAGAGGTTCGGCCTCTTCGGTATACCGAAGATATTTTTGAAATTAAAATTAAGGAAAGGTGTCTGGTGGGATAAGCCAAACCCTCTTCAAAGCCTGCTCAGGCATGAACGGACACCCTGCCCTTGCAGGTGGGGAGACGGCTTCAGTATTATTCTTGGTGTGCCACACACCCCGCTTCACTTCTTAAATATTCATCACTTAATGGGTTAATCCACCGCAGGTGACGTAGTGCAGAGAGGAAGTCTTGTAACGAGCCCCCTTCCGGCCTATATATACCTGGTACCTCCCTTCAATCACCAGTATTTTTTCTCTCTGCTTGCTGACAAGTCAGAAGATGGAAGTCTCCTGCTTACAGGTAGGCCGGGGTATTCTTACCCCGCCACCCCCCTTTTGGTCTATTTCTGCCCGGGTTGAGTTTGTATACCTTTATGGTGAAATGGAAGCCTCCCAGCCTTGGCTGCTCACCGGGCAAATGGTAGATGGCACTTTAAGTGCCTAGGAGCTTATCTCCTACCGCTCGACCTCATGCGTGGGGCAATGCGGCTAACCGGCATGGTGATCCGGAAATGGGATGCCCCTGTCCCGAGGGTCCCCGTAGCCCCTTTCTCTCCCGTTTCGGTCCCTTCTCCCTTTACTATGGGGGGGGGGGGGTGGTGAGGGTGTGCTTTTAGTATGTGTGTTTCACTTGTATCACTGCATGTTAACATATATGTCATGTTTATACATTCACTGTAGCATGTGTATATTTTGGGTCTGCTTTAAGGGCAGCTTGCGCTGGGTAAAGGCTGGCCACTTCTCTGGCAGTTTGTTGCTTTGTGGCCCCCTACCCCCTCTCCCCTCTCCTCGCCTGGCATTTATGTAGCTTTGTCAGCACCATGCGGTTTCTACCCTCCCCCCACCGCCGCCTGGGCGCACGTGCTGTGGCCAGCTGTAAGTGTTTCCAGCTGATCGGCGTGGGGGGGGGGGCGGGTCCCGCTGACGCGGCGCCGGGGGCGCGGGGCCGACGTCATGCGGCGGGCCCAGCGTCCTTGCTTCCTTCAAAACACAGGAAGTCACGTGGGCGCACGGCCTCACTTTGTCTTCATGCCTGCTCATGGCTGCTGGCTGCAGGCTTACCGGCTGATTGCTGTACAGGTAAGCGGCCCCTCCCGTTGGGGCCGTTAAATGGGGAATACTTTTTAATACAGTGAGAAATCACTGTTAAGGGGGCGTCATTTAAGGGCACTTGGTGCCATACTTATATGTTATACACATGTGAAGGATCTGATGGTTGTTTTTGCCTTGCAGATCCTGGGATCCCTGCTTATGCTAGCCCTCCGGCTCTATGTGCCTGGCTCTTCTGTGTAGCCACCGGCATCTTCATACTCAATGAAAGGGAACAAATTATTCCATCCTCCATCACTGGGCAAATATGTTGGCGTCCATCAGTATGGCTTTACGTCCCCTAACACTCCTACTCCATTTATTGCAATGGAGGAGTGTGCTGAACCTGCTTTGTCTCCTCCATTAATTGCAATGAATGGATTAGGCTTGTGGGGTTGTAAGCAAGGCTCCATGGATGCCTCCATGAGAGGCCACTGGTGCCGAAAGATGGAATTGGTGGCTCCCCACCATTGCTAAGTATAAAGATGCCAACACTGCAGGGGAACATTGGACCTACACGGAAGAGCTGCACGATACCTTTAAATTCCTGAAAGTTTATGGTACTGTAACTGAGGGCCTTGTGGCTGCATGAAGCTAGTGTATAAGGAACAGGGGCGATTGGCGAACTCATTATTTGTCACCGCTAGAACACCCTTCTGCTTATCACTCATTGTTTATCAAAACATTTTATATATAACAAAGAATGTCAGTTCCACCTTAAGCCATTAAAGCCTGAGTTTGTACCTTACTTGCAGGGCGGCTGCAAGCGCTCTCCCCGTGATGTGCAAAGATTCAAGTAAAATAGCCAGTTTAATTTCCAATGATTAAAAAGGCAATTCCAGATACAGGCAACCCCATAAAAAAGTGGGGGTGAGATCCTCTGTCAACGTGTTTCAGACCGCAGGGTCCTTACTCATGACATGAGGATTTGATCCCCAAAGAACATTTAAATAAAAGTGATCCCTTTCAGGTGCTACCCTCCCCCAATAATTCAATTAATCACAAGGTGAGAGTCTAATCCACAATTAAATATTCATGTGTCCTACCTGTAACCCATTGCGGCATGCATTCCATTCAGCACAACAATCATCATGTGAAAGAAAAGAAAAAGAATTTAAGTGAGCTGCTCGGACCTGGGAGGTAAGGGTGGAAATGTCTGTGAAAATAGTCATCCGAACATCACACACATAGACAGACCGAAGGGCGTAAGTGACATCAGGAAGCCAGCCCGATCAGTGAGTGTAGAAAGGCAAAACAATGTGCTTACTGTCTGCAGTCTTCTAATTTACTTGGTAAAATTGCACACATAATGAAAATGATCTAACTTAATTATATAACAGTGGCAATGATTCGGGGGGGGGGGGGGTTTGTCATGGTACTCGAGTGGCAAGCCATCATAAGGCAGAGAAAAAAAGCTTCAATCATCCATACCCCAAAGCAGCAGTATCATAAGGAAGACCCAAACCAGTAGCCTTATCTACCAATCACATTAGAGTGGGAAAAATTCTCTATTTGTATACTATAGATTGATATAGCTATAAAAAAAAGAACCCATCTAATATATAAAAAAAAAACACAGGAAAGACACACATACAATGGAGGCTCGAATCTAGTCGCTAATGTCTAATTTACCAAAACTAGTCCAAACTTGTCCAAAAATAAATCCACATCCCAATGATAATTAAAGCGGTCCTTCACTATGAATAAGAGCCTATCTTATATGTTTACCACACCCTGTACATGCAGATTGCTCACATTAAAAATCATCCTACCTGCATCTACTGCATGTTTATGAGCCTTTAAACATCCAAGATTGCGGCTCATGGAACATCAGGCAGCATGTAAACAGGAAGTGCCTTCTGACTGTGCTGCTCTGCATTCTGGGATTGCTGAACTTTTCCTGACCCCCAGCTCTGCTCTGTCTGAGCAAAGCCCAGCTATAACCCGTCCCCCTGTACTTTATCCCACTCTCCTCTCCTCAGTAAGTGTGATGCTTCTGAGTCAAGATGGAGGCGCCCATATCCTAAAGTCCTGAATGGAGTTGCAGCCCAGTGGGGGAAAGAATAAGTGACTATTAACTTAAAATATATTAATATTCTTGGTGTGCCACACACCCCGCTTCACCTTTAATATTCTTCACGATTGGGTTACTCACCGCCAGGTGACGCTGTTGCAGAGAGGAAGTCTTGTAACGAGCCCCCTTCCGGCCTATATATACCTGGTACCTCCCATTTATCACCAGTGTTTTTCTCTCTGCATGACGACAAGATAGAAGGTTGAAGTCTCCTGCTTGCAGGTAGCCGGGGTCTTACCCCGGCACCCCCTTTGGTCTATTTCTGCCCGGTTTTGATTGTTTGTTACCTTTTGTGGTTAAATGGAAGCCTCCCAGCCTAGGCTGCTCACTGGGCAATTGGTAGACGGCACTATAGGTGCCTAGGAGCTTATCTCTTCCGCTCGACCCCCTGTTTTGGGGGCAATGCGGCTATCCGGCATGGTGATCCGGTGCTCTGTCTGCCTGGCTCCTGCTGCTTCCCTATGGTCTTCCCTCATGGTGCGAGCTGATTTCCTGGTGCTGTGAGTACCCCTCTTTTTTTTCATGCTTTGTCATTTATTGTATTGTGTGCATTGGTGACTGTGTTCTTTGTAGGTAGAAACTGTTTATTTTAAAAGGGGTTTCTCCTGGTCTTTAGCCCTTAAAGCCTTATTTGGGGGTCCATTTGTGTTAATATCCTCCCACTTGGGACTATTTAAAGGGGCATCCCAGGTAGCAATTGCGTAAATCCCATATATACTTGGCGACTATAATCAATTATAGTATAATACTAAACACTATATGGAGGCATCTCAGGACAACGGGCATGTAGTTCCCTCTGCACAGACTCGGCAATGTTTTGGATGTGGGGCATCCCTTGTTGGGGATAACGCAATTCTTTGCGTCCCTTGTGCACAATTAACTATTATGCAGCAAACTGGGGCCCGGGCTTCGACGTCTGCGGCTTCTGCCTTATCTCCTACTCCGCCATGTCTTGTCCGTACCCCCAGTGATATTGTCATGGGTGGTGAGTCGCATTCTGATTTATGTGCCAGATTGGCTCATCTTGAAAAATTAATGTCTAGCTCTGTGGCCAAGAAGGCCTCAGCTAAGGAAACATTTGACTCAGGCCGTTTCGGTAAGTGAGTCGGATAATTGTGAAATGCTTTATTGGTCTGATCCTTTTTCAGTTAGGAGAATTATATGAGGAATCAGATGTTTCTGATGAACAGCAATTTGTTGGTACTGTGATTGAGCAGGGTGAAGCTAGTGTTGAGCTAGTGTGGATACCCCAAAGTCTCTTGCTCAGTTATTTGAGGTTTTGGTTATCACTCCTCCTGAAGTAATCCCTCCTCAAAAAGGGGAATTCTTTGGAGTCTCTAAACCTCGTTTAGAATTTCCAAATCAAAAGCAATTTGATGAAATTATTCTTAAAGAATGGGAGAAGCCTGCGCAGCTTCCTGCCATTCCCTTGGGCTGGGTGGATGCCCCTGTGGTGGATGCCCCTGTGCTTAATTTATCCAATTCTTCTGTGTTGCATTCTCCTGACTCCACTACACTTAAAGATGGAGAGGATAAGCTTATTGATCAAATGGCGTGCCGCGCTTTTTCCAGTGTGGGCTCGGCCTTGCTGCCTGTTGGTGCTTCAGCGCTCATGACAGTGGCTATTAGGTCTGTTGTGAGAGACCTAATGAATTACTCAGGGCTTGATCCGGCCTCTGATGAGTACGCCGCTCTTAAGCGATGTGAGATGTTTGCATCTTTTGTACTTTCTGCCTTAGATAATACTCTGCTCATGTGCAGCAGAACCTCTGCCTTGTTAATCGCCATCCGGCGGTCAGTATGGTTGCGGCAGTGGGCGGCAGATGTTGTAGCCAAGAAATCGCTTACAGCGCTCCCTTTTGTGAGATTGCGCCTCTTTGGAGAAAAATTGGATTCTGTCACTAAAGGAGGTAAATTACCTCAGCGTAAGAAGAAACGTCGTTCCTTTCGTGGAGTGGCCTCTTTTAACCCTTCCTTTCGGGGGTCTAGATCCGGTAGAGGATCGGCCTTTTCAGCCCCTAGAGGGAATGCATGGAATAGAGGAAACGGACATGGCCGTCCAAGTCAGAATTGGGGGTCCAAAACCAAATCTGTCACTAAGCCTGCTCAACAATGAGGGGACGCCCTCACCCTTACGGGTGGGGGGACGGCTGCGGTTCTTCTTCCAGGTCTGGGTTCAGGAGGTATCAGACAATTGGGTTCTGGAAGTAGTCTCTTCCGGTTACAAACTGGAATTCGAGTCCCGGCCTCCTCCCAGATTTTTCATGTCCCGGATGCCATCAGATCCGGAAATTGCACAGGGACTGTGGGCAGCAGTAGCGAATCTGTTAAACATGGCTGTCATCTGCCTAGTGCCTCCAGCAGAAAGGGGTTTGGGGTTTTACTCCAACCTATTCACGGTACCCAAAAAGGATGGCTCTGTTTGGCCTATCCTAGACCTAAGGAGACTCAATCAATTTATCCGTTTCTGAAAATTCCGCATGGAGTCTCTGCGATCGACGATCGATGCTCTCTGTCAGGGGACTTCATGACATCAGACATCAAGGATGCTTATTTGCACATTCCTATTTTTCTGGGTCACCAGAGATTTCTCAGGTTCTCGATAGAAGACCAGCATTATCAAGATGCTGGCAGGAGTGATGGCTATATTCAGGGCATTCGCATTGTGCCTTTTCTGGACAATCTTATCGCGGCCTCCTCCCTCGAACAATCAGAGTTGGACACCAGGATGGTGGTCTCTACGCTAGAGAGGTTCGGATGGGTAATAAGTTACCCCAAATCCTCTCTGTCCGTCCAGGGAAATTCCTTTCCTGGGCCTGATTCTGGATACATTTCAGGCCAAGGTTTTTCTTCCTCAGTCCAAAATGGTTCTGATTCAGGACTTGATTTGTCTATTCTTGTCCAACCTTCGTCAGTCTATCCGTCTAGGGATGAGACTAGTGGGATTGATGGTAGCTGCATTCGAGGCAGTCCTGTTTGCCCAGTTTCACATAAGGACGCTTCAGCTCTTCCTCTTGGCAAAGTGGGACAGGTGCCCACTATCGTTGATTCAGACTTGTCTATTGTCTCCCCACGTTTTTGCAGTCCCTTCAGTGGTGGTTAATATCGCACAACCTCCAAAAGGGCAAGTCCTTTCTGACTCCGCGTTGGGAACTGGTTACCACGCATGCCAGCCTGGTGGGCTGGGGGGGCTTCTGGAAGAAGCATCAGTTCCAAGGATTGTGGGGGCCTCAGGAGGCTCATTCTCCAATCAATGTATTAGAGCTTCGGGCCATACGTCTTGTTCTACTTCAACTGACCCATTTCTTACAGGGTCTGCCAGTTCAGATTTGGTCAGACAACCGAACAGCTGTTGCATACATCACCAGGGAGGGACTCGCAGTTGGGGTGCCCTCCGGGAAGTGCCCCTGATCCTTCAGTGGGCAGACATCAATGTTCCCTGCATATCAACAGTTTACATTCCGGGGATAGAGAATGTGGAGGCAGACTCCCTGAGCAGGGGATGTTCTCGCCAGGGAGAATGGTCTCTCAATCCAAGGGTCTTTCAGTTCCTCTGTCACAAGTGGGGGACTCCACGGTTGGACCTGTTTGCTTCTCGTTACAATCGCAAGCTGCCAGCTTTTGTGTCTCTATCCCAGGATCCTCTGGCAGTGGCAGTGGATGCCATGTCTCTGGCCTGGAAGGATCTGGGGTTCCTATATCTGTTTCCCCCATTCTCCATGACAGCAAGGTGGTGCGCAAGTTAGCACTGGAGGAGGCTCCAGCAATTCTGGTGGCGCCAGGGTGGCCAAGACGCAGACGTCGTAAGGCTGGCAGTGGATCGGTTCCATCTGCCTCTTCTTCCAGATCTCATCACTCAGGGTCAACTTTGTTACCCCAATTTAGAAACGCTGGCTTTGACGGCATGGCTGCTGAAGTCTCCATCTTGAAAGAAGGTCTTTCTGATGCGGTTATTCAGACTCTTATTAGAGCTAGGAAGAAGTCTTCATCTGTCATTTATTACAGGACTTGGAGGTCCTATATTGATTGGTGTTAATCCAGGGCTTTGCCCTGTAGAGTATTTTCTATTCCTACAATTCTGGAATATCTGCAATGAGGTCTGGATATGGGATTCCAGATGAGTACTTTGAAGGGGCAAGTCTCTGCCTTGGCTATTTTCTTTCAAAGGTCATTTGCTCTTCATCCTTTTGGTTAAGACCTTTTTCCAAGGAGTCACGCATGTGCGGCCTCCCAGAAAGCCTATACTTCCTGTTTGGGACCTTAACCTGGTGCTTTCAGCTATGCAGGCCGCTCCCTTTGAGCCTTTGCAGGATATTCCTCTTCCTATTCTTACTCAGAAGGTTGCTTTTTTGGTTGCTATTACTTCTGTCCGCCGAGTTTCTGAACTGGCGGCTTTGTCTATTTTAGCCCCTTATTTTGAGAGGCATCAAGATAAGGTTGTTTTCCGTTTTAAACCGGATTTCCTTCCTAAGGTGGTGTCTGCTTTCCACCTAAATCAGGATATAGTCCTTCGTTCCTTGTGTCCTAAACCTAGTAATGACAAGGAAAGGGTCTTAAATTCTTTGGATGTAGTTCATTCTGTTAAGTATTATTTAGTTACTACCTCAGCCTTCCGCAAGACGGATTTTGTTGTGCCTTCTGGGCCCAAGAAGGGTTTTGCTCCTGCCAAATCTTCCCTTAGTAAGTGGATACGTCAGGCCATCATTGGGGCCTATATGGCTAAGGGTAAGGTTCCTCCTTTTCGTGTCGCCGCTCATTCTACTCGTGCTATTGGAGCTTCTTGGGCTTTTCAGCACCAGGCTTCTGTTGAACAAGTTTGCAAGGCTGCGACTTGGTCTTCTGTGCATACTTTTTTCTACAAGGTTGATGTGCGGGCCTCAGCGGCAAGCTGCAGTAATTTAAGTTATGCATTATTCCTTGGGGATCCCCACCCATTATAGACACTGCTATTGGATGTCCCAAGTGTCATGGATCTTTGGAAGTGGGGTGTGTGACATACTAGGAATAATACCATTTTGTGAGTATTCGCCTGTAAAATGGTTATTACGAGTATGTCACACACCCCACTTCCCCCGCCCTTTTTTGTTCTAGGGATCCTTTATATGGTGATTATTTTCAAATTATTTTTTATTTATTGAATATAATTGGCTCTTCCTGGTTCTTCACTGCTGTTTAAAAAGACTGAGGAACAGTGGGAGGAACCCAGTACTTATGGACCAGGAGGGGCTCATTTTTCCATGTCATCTCTGCAAGATCGCCCTCTACAGGCCGGGTTCCCAAATGCCATGGATCTTTGGAAGTGGGGTGTGTGACATACTCGTAATAACCATTTTACAGGTGAGTACTCACAAAATGGTGTTTTTTATGCTTAACTCTTTGTGAACTGGTAAGGGATCCATGAGACCCCTATACCAGTTCACAAGACTGGGGGGTAGCAAGTCACCTGCAGCTAGCAGGTGACTTGCCATTAACCCCTGGCACCCCCAATTACCTGCCTCCCCAAAGCCCAAGTGGGGGGAAAGGGCCCGGCCCGTGGCTATGTGGGCTTGTAGCCTGCCGGGCGGGGAGGCCACCAAAGCTGGCCCATGCGCCCTGTTCCTACAAGCCCCCATAGCTGGTCCCGGGCTGTTCATGATGGGTAAGGGGGATCCCCATGTGATTTTTTTTTAGGGGGATTTTTATGGGTTTTTAACCATTAAAATTCCCCAAAAAATGGGTCCTCCCCCCCCCCCCCCAGGAGGGGACCCTATGTCGTTTATTCTTTTTTTAATTAACCCCTTATGTTTATAATGTGAATAGTAGTATTTTATTTATAAAGTGCTCTTTTCAGTTTGGGGTCTCCTGGACAAGAATGGGGTGCTACTGATACATGTGTAATTGGGAGAAATGGGGCTTTTGCATGTAATATGGTTTTCATTAATAAAACAATTTTTTAATTTAAAATAAGGGACAATTGTCTAAATTTATTTTTTTTTTTTTACGCAAAAATATTTAAAAAAAACGTAAATTACAAACAAGACATTTCATGTTAAAGCCTAAAATCGGCTGCAAAAAATAGCCGGCAAATTCCGGCAAAAATCACGGTTAAACATGGCACAAAACTTCAAGTAGGCTGGCAATTAAAAGGGTTAATAGTGCCTATGCATGTTGGGTATAATCTGCTCGGGGGACCTTGTTCTTTCAGATTTAGCTTGTTTTTTCTTGTTTGCATATTGATATTTTAGGAAAACATGTTTTTTATTTAGCTTTTTTATACATTTTTAGGGAAACCCTGTGCAACCAAAGAATTCTTCGAAGGATTACTTCCAGAAAGATGAGCCCACTACAACAAGCTGGGTATGCTTAGAAAGCTCAACATGTGTACTTTCAGAGAATATATGGTTTATGGGGGATATTCCAAATGTGAAGGGTTGTTTTGGATGAAAAATTGCAAGGTGCGCACTTTGTCTGCAGAGCTGAAGTTTTCAAGTAAAATGACCGTTATGCGCATGCTTTACTTTGGGTTGTTTGCCAACTCTTCCCTTAACTGTAGCTATGTATATTGGATATTCTGTTCGGGGAATGTTGCTTTTTCAGATTTTACTTGTTTTTTCTTGTTTGCATATAGTTTTTTTTGGAAAATGTGGCTTTGTTTCTTGCTTTTTATTCTTTTTTAGGGAAACTGTGCAACCAAAGAATTGATTGAGGGATTACTTCCAGAAAACTATGCCCACATAAACAAGCCTGGTACGCCTAGAAAGCTTGAGGTGTGTACTTCCAAAGGATATATATAGTTTGTGGGGGGTATTTCAAATGTAAAGGGTTGTTTTTCTGGAAAAACTGCAAGGTGCGCATAGCACATATCACAGTTGTATTTCATCTGAAATTCTCCTAAAGCGCCGTTTCAGTTTGGGGGGAGTCTCCTGGGCAGGAAAGGGTGTCTACCAATACATATGGGGTACCAATGTAACTGGAAGAAATTGGGGTTTCACACGCAATTACCTTTTATTGACAAAAAAATACTACAAATTGCAAAAAATAGATTTTTTTATTTTTTTTGTACATATTTCACCCAAAAGTATTGAGAATCCACTAAAAAAGGCCATACATATAATATATAATACAATATATAATTTTCCTTGGAAATCCCTTCAAAAATCAAGGTTGAACATGTGTAGCGCAAAATAGTGAAACTTAGTCTGGCACTTAAAGGGTTAAGGTGACTGACATTGCTCACGCAGCACTGGGGGTATAACTATAGGTTGGCCAACTGCACCAGGGCCCAGGAGGTCAAAGGGGCCCTATAATTATTGATTCTCCTCCTTATTTATCATATTTGTATCACTTGGCATCATTCAGATATAGGAAGCACCAAGGGTCTCTGATGTTTCAGTCTTTAGTTGTTGTGATGCATCCAGTTAAGACAGAAAAAGATTTACTGTATGAGCCTCGAAAAGGCCCCATTTAATGTCTACACCAGGGCCCCATCAAAATAAGTTATGCCACTGCACAGGACCCAGGTGGTACTTGATATAAATCTGAAAATGGGAAGTGGCACTTGATGAAAAAAGGTTGGGAACCCTTGCTCTAGAGGATTCTGGTATGATAATCCTTTATTCTGGGACAGACAAACAGAGGTTACCTATACATATAAACAGGTTCTCTTCTGTTCATTTTAGGATCAGTCCATGTGAGCAATATAATCATGGTGATAGTGGTTATTCTGGCTTGAAGGGGACAAAATTCTAGACTTGGCTCACTGCAGTGGCCTCCTCCATTGAGAATATTGGCAAATCCAATTTATGTGACAGCAGTAGCCTACATCATCAATGAAGTGAGGACAATGTCACCCTCCCCATATTTGATGTTTGGGGGATTAGATAGGTCTCTTTCTTATCCAGAATATGAGAATCCTGGATTCTGGAATCCTTCATATGGGAGGGTTCTATCAGATATTTCCTTGTGATGAATCTGGGCAGTTAATTGGTTTTAGAAAACCTTTGATGCTGGAACACCCACAATGCGGGATTTAATGGAGTTCAGCCAGTAAGTACTGCTAGCACAAATATTTCCTTGTTTCTTGTGGAAATATTTTCTGTCATTGGGCCGCTGGGAATCCATTAACTCTCTACACATCAGGCAACTTGGAGAGTCAATACCTTTTTTCCTTCATACTTGGAGGGGCATTCTCCTTTGGACATTTGTCTTCTATTTTACTTCAGGCCAACAGGAGAATTTAGTAATGATAGTTGTAAACCTCTCGCTTTTTACCACGTGTTAATGGTGTGTTTTCAAAATTTGTGCGCCCTTAAAGGTAGAGAATGAAACCAACACACATGACATATACAACACTTAAAAACACGACTGCATTCGTCCAATAAATTCTATAATTGATACAAATTCATTAACATTTTGTCATAAAACCAATATACATGTGCATAATATTATAACCCTGGAAGAGGCTGCTAGTATCTGATTAAATGCCACTGGCCTATCTGCAGTTATAGTTTTTTTTATATGAAACAAAATATAATTCTATTATTTAGATGTGATTAATTATTTTTAATTATTAATTTAATGGGAAATCAATATCTACTATTTTATGATTATTGGTGTCATTTTATTAGTCTTAGTTTTTGTACTGGCATAAACCCCTAGAAAAACTAGGGAAGACTAAAGTGGAAAAATAAATTCAATTAATTGGGCTAACAGTGAATACAAAACTTATGATATATAAATTCAATTAATTAAGGTAACAGTGAATACAAAACCTATAATATATGAATTAAAAGGATAAATCAATATATTCTTGGTGTGCCACACACCCCGCTTCACTTCTTAAATATTCATCACTTCATGGGTTAATCCACCGCAGGTGACGTAGTGCAGAGAGGAAGTCTTGTAACGAGCCCCCTTCCAGCCTATATATACCTGGTACCTCCCCTCAATCACCAGTATTTTTTCTCTCTGCTTGCTGACAAGTCAGAAGTTGGAAGTCTCCTGCTTACAGGTAGGCCGGGGTATTCTTACCCCGCCACCCCCCTTTTGGTCTATTTCTGCCCGGTTTGAGTTTGTATACCTTTATGGTGAAATAGGAAGCCTCCCAGCCTTGGCTGCTCACCGGGCAAATGGTAGATGGCACTTTTAAGTGCCTAGGAGCTTATCTCCTACCGCTCGACCTCATGCGTGGGGCAATGCGGCGAACCGGCATGGTGATCCGGAAATGGGATGCCCCTGTCCCGAGGGTCCCCGTAGCCCCTTTCTCTCCCGTTGGGGGGGTGGTGAGGGTGTGCTTTAGTATGGGTGTTTCACTGTATCACTGCATGTTAACATATATGACATGTTTATACATTCACTGTAGCATGTGTATATTTTGGGTCTGCTTTAGGGCAGCTTGCGCTGGGTATGGGCTGGCCACCTCTCTGGCAGTTGGTTGCTTGTGGCCCCCTACCCCCTCCCCCCTCTCCCCTCTCCTCGCCTGGCTTTCATTGAGCTTTGTCAGCACATGCGGTTTTTACCCTCCCCCCTCCGCTGCCTGGACGCGCGTGCTGTGATCAGCTGTAAAGTGTTCCAGCTGATCAGCGTGGGGGGGGGCGGGCCCGCTGACGCTGCGCCGACGCCATGTGGTGTCAGCGGCGTCTGCGGCGGGCCCAGCGTCCCAGCTTCCTTCAAAACAGGAAGGCACGTGGGCGCACGGCCGCACTTTGTCTTCTGCCGGCTCATGGCTGCTGGCTGCAGGCTTACCGGCTGATTGCGGTACAGGTAAGCGGCCCCTCCCGTTGGGGCCGTTAAATGGGAGATAGTGATTTCTCACTGTATTATTAAACAATATTATCAAGGGGGTGTCATTTAAGGGCACTTGGTGCCATACTTATATGTTATACACATGTGAAGGATCTGATGGTTGTTTTCTTGCCTTGCAGATCCTGGGATCCCTGCTTATGCTAGCCCTCCGGCTCTATGTGCCTGGCTAATTATTGGGATTGATTTGAATGTTTATATACATAGACTATATATATAAGTATATATATATATAGTTTGTATTAAAGGGGACCTAAACTTAAAAAAAAAAAAAACATTTTTATATAAATCCTCCCTTCCGGGACATTGCTAAAATAAAGGGGGCATCCCGGGTCGGCTTATGCCTTAAAAGTCCCATTATTGCGAATACCATAAATCACCATATGGAGGCTTCCGTAGATTCCGGAAACGGTTCTGCTGTTCCGTTTGGGGGGTGCGTAGGTTGTGGGGTTCCACTCCCAGCTGATGATATCTTTATTTGCATCCCTTGTGCAAAACAGACTATTGCGCGCCAGTCCGTTGCTTCGGCTGCGGTACCATCGCATCCTTCATCACCTCCTACCTCTCCATCCCTATTCCGGACCCCGCATGACACTGTCAAAAGTGGGGATTCGCATTCCGAGGCAGCAGCACAGCCCTGCCCCCGGAAAATGATGCCCGTTAAAGCAGCGTTTAAAACCGCTACAAAACGAAGGCACCTGACTCCGGTACCTTCGGCTCCACAGGACCAGTTTTGTGAACCTGTGGAATGGTCCGATGGATCCCCTGACGAGGATGAACTCCCGTCGGAGTCAGATGAGCCGACAGGTCAGCATGTGGCTGATGAGATCGGCGATTGGTCAGAGGGGGTTGTTTTTGACACCCCCTCCATTCTGGCTCAAATGTTTAATATTTTGAGTTTAGATACGCCTGAGGCGGCCGCCCCGCCAAAGGATCAGTTATTTAAAGAGCCTCAGCCGAGTTTGGTTTTTCCCAGACAGCACCACTTTGAGAGGGTGGTTCTTAAGGAATGGGAACATCCCACACGGTTATCTGGAATTCCTTCCAGTTGGGAAAAGCGTTATCCTTTTCCACCAGAATTGGTGAGGCTGTGGTCTGTCCCTCCGGACGTCGATACCCCTGTACTGGGACTCTCCAGCTCGGCTATGGTACAATCTGCTGAGACCACTGTCCCCAAAGATGGGGAAGATCGCAGGATTGACCAATACGCTCGACATGGTTTTATCTATTCCGGGTCAGCATTGCGCCCGGTATGTGCTTCAGCCCTTCTTCTATTGGCAATTAAGTCCCTAATTCAGGGGCTATATGAGGATCTTGATCCCGCTTGCAAACAGTTCACTGCACTTAAGCAGTGTGAATCTTTTGTGGCTTATGTCCTGGCCGCTCAGGACGATGCGCTGACTACGAGTAGCAAGGCGGCAGCTATGCTGGTGGCTATTCGCAGGTCAGTATGGCTGCGTCAGTGGTCAGCAGACACGGCTTCCAAAAAGGTACTCACAGCCCTCCCCTTTTTGGGGTTGCGTCTGTTTGGGGAGAAAATTGATTCAGTCGCAAAAGATGGTAAGATGCCACAACGCAAAAGGCCTCGTGGTCCCTTCAGGGGGACAAGTTCCGGTAGGCCTTCCTTTCAAAGGTTCGGAGCGGGAAAAGGTACGTCCTTTCCTGCTACCAGTGGCGCAGGTTGGACTCGGGGGAGGGGCCGTGGCCGGCCCACTCAGTCCTGGGGCACCAAGCCCAAGCCTGCTGATAAGCCCACTCAGCAATGAGGGGCTGCCCTCACCCGTGCGGGTGGGGGGACTATTGCGACACTTCTACCATTGGAACCATGTGGTTCTAGGCAGATGGATCCAGGAGGTAGTGTCGACAGGTCACAACCTGGAATTCGAGTCTCACCCTCCCTTGCGGTCCATTCAGGGGTCGGTTCATCCCGGCCTGAACTCTCATCAAGACGCTGTGTGTCTTTCTTTTGCCCAAATTCGCACAAGAACACTTCAGCTATTTCTGCTAGCGTGTTGGGTCCAGCAACCTCTGTTGTTGGATCAGTCCTTCCAATTGTCCTCCCGTGTACGGCAGTTCCTCCTGTGGTGATTGGTCTCGACCAATCTTGTATAGGGCAGGTCTTTCCTGACCCTCCCTTGGAGAGGTGTCACCACGGACACCGGTCTGTCGGGATGGGACAGATTCTGGAAGGAGCTGCGGCTTCAGGGGCAGTGGAGGCCCCACTTACCCATCAGAGAAATGTCCCTGATCCAGACATGGGCAGTGTTCCATGTTCCCTGCCTCTCGGCGGTTTACATTCCAGAGGCGATGGAACAGGTAGCGGACCGGTTGAGCAAGTGCTCTCCCCATCTGGAAGAATAAGCTCTCCATCCTCGGGTGGTTCTCTTATTGTGTCTCCAATGGGAGACTCCGGAGGTGGACCTGTGGGCCCCTCATCTCTATCTCAGGCTCCCGAGCTTCGTGTCTCTCTCCCGGGATCCTCTGGCTCTGACAGTGGACGTCAGGTCCCTGAACTGAGAAGCTCTGGGATTTCTATACCTGTTTCCTCCGTGGCCCTTGCTGGGCAGAGTTCTTCAGAAGTTTGCTCTGGAAAGGGTGTACGCCGTTCTCATGGCCCCAAAGTGGCCAAAACGAATAAGGTTCGCAGACATCATTTGGCTGGCAGTGGACCAGTTCGTTCTGCCTCTTCGGCCCGATCTGCTCACTCAGGGTCAATTGTGTTACCCCAATTTACCAGCGCTGGGTTTGATGGCCTGGCTGCTGAAACCTCCATCCTGAAGGAGGAGGGTCTTTCTGATTCAGTCATTAAGACTCTGATCAGTGCCCGGAAGAAGTCTTCTTCCGTCACCTACTATAGGACTTGGAAAGCCTATATCACTTGGTGTGAGATAAGATCTTTTCCTTGTAGGGTCCTCTTGGTCCCCAGGATTCTGGAGTTTTTACAATCAGGGCTGGACTCTGGTCTCCAGCTAAGTACATTGAAAGGGCAGGTCTCTGCCTTATCTGTCTTTTTTCAGAAGCGTGTTGCGCTTAAACCTTTAGTTAAAACTTTTTTCCAGGGGGTTACGCATGTGCGGCCTCCCAGGAAACCATTACTCCCTGTTTGGGATTTGAATTTGGTTCTTTCGGCTCTTCAGGCTCCTCCTTTTGAGCCTTTGCAAGATATTGCTTTGTCTACCCTGACTCAGAAGATTGTCTTCTTGGTAGCGATCACTTCTGTCCGGCGTGTCTCAGAATTGGCGGCCTTAACTATCCAGGCGCCCTACTTCGAGAGGCATCGGAATAAAGTGGTCTTTCGGTTCAAGCCAGACTTTCTTCCTAAGGTTGTTTCTGCTTTTCATTTGAACCAAGATATTATTCTTCCCTCCTTGTGTCCTAATCCTAAGAATGACAAAGAGGGTTTTGCATTGTTTGGATGTAGTACGCTGTGTTAAGTACTACTTGATTATCATGTCTCCTTTCCGTAGGACGGATTCCTTTTTTGTTGTGCCCCATGGGCCTAAGAAGGGTTTGGCACCAGCCAAATCTGCCATTAGCAAGTGGATACGTCAGGCCGTTACTGCGGCCTATTCTGCTAAGGGAAAAGTTCCCCCTTTTCGTATTACTGCTCATTCCACTCGCGCTGTTGGGGCGTCTTGGGCTTTTCAGCACCAAGCTTCTGTTGAACAGGTTTGTAAGGCCGCCACCTGGTCTTCTGTTCACACTTTTTCTAAGTTTTACAAAGTTGATGTGCGGGCCTCAGCGGATGCTGTTTTTGGCCGCAAAGTTCTGCAGACTGCAGTCATTTAAGTTATGCTTCACCTGGCCTTGAGATGCCCTTCCCTTTTGGACACTGCTTTTGGATGTCCCATGAAGTGATGAATATTTAAAAAGTGAAGCGGGGTGTGTGGCACACCAACAATATCCATTTTTCAGGTGAGTACTCACAAAATGGTATTATTCTTGGTGTGCCACACACCCCGCTTCACCTTTTAATATTCTTCACTATTGGGACATCCAAAAGCAGTGTCCACAAGGGATGGGCATCTCAAGGCCAGGTGAAGCAGTCTGCAGAACTTTGCGGCCAAAAACAGCATCCGCTGAGGCTCGCACATCAACTTTGTAAAACTTAGAAAAAGTATGAACAGAAGACCAAGTGGCGGCCTTACAAACTTGTTCAACAGAAGCTTGGTGCTGAAAAGCCCAAGACGCCCCAATGGCGCGAGTAGAATGAGCAGTGATACGAAAAGGGAGAACTTTCCCCTTAGCAGAATAGGCCGCAGTAACGGCCTGACGTATCCACTTGCTAATGGCAGATTTGGCTGGTGCCAAACCCTTCTTAGGCCCATAGGGCACAACAAAAAAGGAATCTGTCTTACGAAAAGGAGACGTGATAATCAAGTAGTACTTAACACAGCGTACTACATCCAAACAATGCAAAACCCTCTCTTTGTCATTCTTAGGATTAGGACACAAGGAGGGAAGAACAATATCCTGATTCAAATGAAAAGCAGACCTTGGGAAGAAAGTCTGGCTTGAACCGAAAGACCACTTTATCCTGATGCCTCTCAAAGTAGGGCGCCTGGATAGACAAGGCCGCCAACTCCGAGACACGCCGGACCGAAGTGATAGCTACCAAGAAGACAATCTTCTGAGTCAGGGTAGACAAAGCAATATCTTGCAGAGGCTCAAAAGGAGGAGCCTGAAGAGCAGAAAGAACCAAATTCAAATCCCAAACCGGGAGCAATGGTTTCCTGGGAGGCCGCACATGCGTAACCCCCTGGAAAAAGGTTTTGACTAAAGAATGAAGCGCAAAACGCTTCTGGAAAAAAGATAGATAAGGCAGAAACTTGCCCTTTCAAAGTACTTAGCTGAAGACCAGAGTCCAGCCCAGATTGTAAAAACTCCAGAATCCTGGAGACCGAAAAGACCCTACAAGGAAAAGATCTAATCTCACACCAAGCGATATAGGCTTTCCAAGTCCTATAGTAGATGATAGAAGAAGACCTCTTCCGGGCACTGATCAGAGTCTTGACAACTGAGTCAGAAAGACCCTCCTCCTTCAAGATGGAGGTTTCAGCAGCCAGGCCGTCAAACCCAGCGCTGGTAAATTGGGTAACACAACCGACCCTGAGTGAGCAGATCGGGCCGAAGAGGCAGGACGAACTGGTCCACTGCCAGCCGAAAGATGTCTGCGAACCACACTCGCCTTGGCCACCTTGGGGCCAAGAGAACGGCGGACACCCTTTCCAGAGCCAGCTTCCGAACCACCCTGCCCAGCATGGGTATCGGAGGAAACAGGTATAGAAATCCCAGATCCCCCCCAGCTCAGGGACATGGCGTCCACTGCCAGAGCCAGAGGATCCTGGGAGAGCGACACGAAGTTCGGGAGCCTGTGATTGTGACGAGAGGCAAACAGGTCCACCTCTGGTGTCCCCCATTGGAGACACAGTGAGCAAAACCCCCGAGGATGGAGAGCCCATTCTCCCAGATGGGGAGAGCCCCTGCTCAACCGGTCCGCTTCCTGGTTCTCCACTCCTGGAATGTATACCGCCGAGAGACAAGGAACATGGGCCTCTGCCCAGGTCAGGATCAGGGACACCTCTCTGAGAGCACTCAGACTGCGAGTCCCTCCCTGATGATTGATGTAAGCAACCGCTGTTCGATTGTCTGAACGCACCTGGACCGGAAGGCCCAGAACGTGTCGAGTCAGGAGAGCAAGAACCCAACGGATGGCTCTCAGTTCTAGAACATTGATGGGTAAGTGGGCCTCTTGAGGTCCCCACTGCCCCTGGAACTGAAGCTCCTTCCAGAATCTGCCCCATCCCAACAGACTGGCGTCCGTGGTGACAATTTCCCAAAGGGGGGTCAGGAAAGACCTGCCCTTCACGAGATTGGTCGAGACCAACCACCACTGGAGGGACTGCCGGACCCGGGAGGACAACTGGAAGGGCTGATCCAGCGACCGAGGCTGCCGGTCCCAGGACGCCAACAGATAAAGCTGAAGCGTCCTCGTGTGAAATTGAGCAAAAGGAACTGCCTTGAAGGAGGCAACCATCAACCCTACCAGCCTCATCCCAAGACGGATGGACGGCCGAGGATTGGAAAGTAGGACCGGAGCCAACTCCTGAATCAGATGAATTTTGGACTGGGGGAGAAACACTCTGTGTTGAAGAGAGTCCAACTGCATCCCCAGAAAGGACACTACCCTGGCCGGAGAGAGGGAGGACTTGGGGAAGTTGATCACCCAACCAAAGCTTTCCAGCGTGGAGACCACCAACCTGGTGTCTGTCTCCGATTGATTGAGCGACGGAGCCATGATGAGAAGGTCGTCCAAATAAGGTACGACACGAATGCCCCGAGATCTGAAAATGGCCATGACCCCTGCCAGCACCTTGGTGAACACTCTTGGAGCTGAGCTAAGGCCAAACGGAAGTGCCACGAATTGATAATGCTGATTTTCCATCACGAATCGAAGAAAACGTTGATGAGCGTGGCAGATGGGAACATGAAGATAAGCATCCTTGATGTTTATGGACGTCATGAAGTCCCCTTGCCGAAGGGAACCGACGGCCGTACGCAAGGTTTCCATGCGAAACTTCCGAAAACGGATGAACCTGTTGAGTAATTTCAGGTCCAGGACGGGACGAACTGACCCGTCTTTCTAGGGGACTGCGAAAAGATTGGAATAAAGGCCCATCTCTAAGAGCGGTACCGGCCGGATGACCGCCATCTCTAACAGATTCTTTACCGACGCCAGGAGCCCCTGTGCGGCCAAAGGATCGATGGGCACCCGAGACCGAAAGAACCGTGAAGGAGGGCGAGAGCCGAATTCCAGCTTGTAACCGGATCCATCTGTCCGGAATCTCCTGGTCCCAAACCTGGGAGAAGTGTCGTAATCGTCCCCCCACCCGCACGGGTGAGGGCAGCCCCTCATTGCTGAGTGGCTTTACCAGCAGGCTTGGGCTTGGTGCCCCAGGACTGAGTGGGACGGCCACGGACCCTCCCCCGAGTCCAACCTGCACCTCTGGCAGCGGGAAAGGAAGCGCCCCCTACCCGCTCTGAATCCCCGAAATGAAGGCCTACCAGAACTTGCCCCCCTTAAAGGGACAACGAGGCCTCTTGCGTTGCGGCATTTTACCACCTTTTGCGACTGAATAAATTTTTTCACCAAACAGACGCAAGCCCAAAAAGGGGAGAGCTGTGAGCACTGTTTTAGAAGCTGAGTCCGCCGACCACTGACGCAGCCACACTGACCGACGAATAGCCACCAGCATTGCAGCTGTCTTGCTACTCATAGCCAGCGCATCGTCCTGAGCGGATAGAACATGGGAAACAAAAGATTCACACTGCTTGAGTGCAGTAAACTCTTTACAAGTGGGATCGAGATCCACACACAGCTCCTGAATTACAGACCTAACCGCCAATAGAAGAAGCGCCGAAGCACACACCGGGCGCATCGTTGACCCAGCATAAATAAAACCTCCCCATCCTTAGGGGCAATGGTCTCAGCAGACTGTACCATAGCCGTGCTGGAGAGCCCTAGCACAGGGGTATCGACGTCAGGAGGGACGGACCAAAGCTTCACCAATTCTGGCGGAAAAGGATAACGCTTTTCCCAACTGGAAGGGATTCCAGTTAACCGCGTGGGATGTTCCCATTCCTTAAGCTCCACCCTCTCAAAGTGATGTTGTCTGGGAAAAACCCAACGCGGCTGAGGCTCTTTAAACAACTGACCCTTTGGCAGGGTGACAGCCTCAGGCGGATCTAAATTCAAAATTTCAAACATTTGAGCCAGAATGGAGGGGGTGTCAAGGGAAACCCCCGCCGACAAATCGCCAATAGCATCAGCCTCAAGCTGATCTGCAGGCTCATCTGACTCCAGCAGGAATTCTCCCTCCTCGTCCGGGGAGCCATAGGACCATTCAACAGGCTCACATACCTCATCCTGTGAAGCCGGAGGTATCTGAGTCAGGTGCTTTCGTTTTGCAGTGGCTTTTGACCCTGCTTTAACGGACACTATTTTCTCGAGGCTGGCCAACCGTGCCGCCACTTCGGATTGCGAATCCCCACTCTTGACAGTGTCACGCGGGGTCCGGAACAGGGAGGGAGAGGTAGGAGATGATGGAAGTTGCGACGGGTCAGCAGCCGGAGCAACGGACTGACGCGCAATACTCTGCTTTGCACAAGGAATGCATACAAAGACATCATCAGCTAGGAGCGGAGTCCCACATCCTGCGCACACCCTAGATGGCCCAGAAGAACCATTTCCGGTAATATCGGAAGCCTCCATATGGTGATTTATGGTATTCGCAAATTTTTGGGTTTAAGGCATAAGCCACCCGGGATGCCCCCTTATTGTAAATGTCCCGGAAGGGAGGATTTAATTTATGAAGATCCCCTTAATAATCTTTGTATAAATATAGATTATTTCATATATATATATATATATATATATGTCCCAATTTTTTTTTTTTTTTTTTAAAAGGACTAGCCAAGTAATATAGAACCGGGAGGCCGCTTTATTCAGGGATTCCCGGGATCTGTAGGGAAAGAAAAGCCAACAGTCAGACCCCCAATCATGTGGCAACATGCAACAATACTTATGCCTTTAAATAAGCAAAGGAAAAAACTTTGCCCTCTATTTAATCCATAATAATAAAAAACATCCTCTTAAAAATCTTCCCCCTTTTGTCTTATAAAATTATAATTATTAGCCTTTTAATAAACACTCAACGGCCCCACACAATGTGAGACCGCTTACCTGAGCAATGATCTGAGAGCAGCAGCAGCACCAGCATGAACGAAAAAACGTAGCAGCAGCAGCAGCAGGAGGCCAAGAGTAAACAGACCAATGTGCGGCAGCAAGCCCCCCCCCCCACGTGTCTTCCTTTAAGACAGGAAGGAAGGAAGTGGGGCTGGGGCCGGCCGCATGGCGCGGCCGCCGGTGCCACGCCCCCGTTCCCACGTCACCTGGGCCCGCCCCCTTCAAGCCCGATCAGTGCTGCCAATTCATCAAGGGATTACTTCCAGATGAGCCACTACAACAGGCAACCACAACAAAGGAAGGGGGAGGGGGGGAACTAACAGTGCAGCCGACGCTGATAACGCGGCCCGCCCAACGGCGGCCGAACAGGGAGGAGACCAGGGGGAGGGGGGCTGTGATACACAAAGGCTCAGGCAGCCAAGCCAGCCTGCCACAGCGCAGCCCGCCCCGGCCGCCCTTTAAAGCTGACCCGAATTCTGGCCATGCCGGCCAGCAGCTATTTAAGACCTGCCCGAGGAAGCTCTATGAGGAGGATTAATCAGACCAAGTGCACTCTTGCGGTGCAGTTTGACAAGTGCACAAAAGTAAAACACATGTAATAAAAAATACAGTGAAATACACACGCAATACACATCCCTCTAACCCCCCCCCCCCCCCCATAGTGAAGGGAGAAGGGACCGAAAACGGGAGAGTAAGGGGCTAAGGGGACCCTCGGGACAGGGGCATCCCATTTCCGGATCACCATGCCGGATAGCCGCATTGCCCCCAAAAGAGGGGGTTGAGCGGAGGAGATAAGCTCCTAGGCACCTATAGTGCCGTCTACCAATTGCCCAGTGAGCAGCCTAGGCTGGGAGGCTTCTATTCCACCATAAAGGTACAAACAATCAAAAACCAGGCAGAAATAGACCAAAAGGGGGTGCCGGGGTAAGACCCCGGCTACCTGTAAGCAGGAGACTTCAATCTTCTGTCTTGTCCTCAAGCAGAGAGAAAAACACTGGTGATAAATGGGAGGTACCAGGTATATATAGGCCGGAAGGGGGTTTGTTACAAGACTTCCTCTCTGCACAGCGTCACCTGGCGGTGAGTTAACCCAATAGTGAAGAATATTAAAGGTGAAGCGGGGTGTGTGGCACACCAAGAATATCCTCAGTTTGAAGAGGATATAGTGGCTGCCATAGTCTCCCAGGATAAGTTATCCTTTGGGGAGGATTCATTCAGTAGGGACTTGGATTCAGAGTCCTCTACACAAGGGTGCGTTCACTTTAACTTCCATTCTGGTATCCCTTTCCTGCAGATCAGATTGAATTATGGGGGGGGGGGGGGGGGGACCATGCACTCCTGAGGTGGACGCTCCGGTGTCAGGTTTTTCTATGACTTCAGTTATGCCATCATCTGATTCTGATTCTCCAAAGGATCCAGCAGATAAGTGCATAGATCAGGTGGCATATTCTCAGTGTGCCACACACCCCGCTTCCCCTTTAATTCTTACGATCAGGTTACTCCACCAGCAGGTGGCGACGTTGCAGGGAGAAGTCTTGAAAACGAGCCCCTTCCGGCCTACATATACCTGGGACCTCCCACTTAACACCAGTATTTTCTCTCTGCATGAAGCGACAAGACAGAAGAAAGAAGTCTCCTGCTTGCAGGTAGCCGGGGTCAAACCCGGCATCCCCTTTTGGTCTATTTCTGCCCAGTTCTATTGTGTTTATGCCTAGTTAAACGGAAGCCTCCCAGCCTAGGCTGCTGGCTGGGCAAAGGTAGATGGCACTTTAGGTGCCTAGGAGCTTATCTCCTCCGCTCGACCCCACGCGTGGGGCAATGCGGCTATCCGGCTTGGTGATCCGGATTTTGGATGCCCCTGTCCCGATGTTCCCTTTAGGTCACCTTCTCCCTTCGCTAAATGGGGGGGGGGGGTGTTGCATGAGGTGCTTTACTTAGTGTTATGTGTGGAAGTGCTTTGGCAGGGCAGCGCTGCGGTGGCGGCGCGTGGCTTGGGCTGCTGGGGCCTTTGTGTTGCACTTTGAAATTTCCCCCCTTTTTTGCGGTGTCTGGGCCCGCCCTTCACTTCCCCTGTCTCATTAGAGACAGGTGTACTGAAGCCGGTGGGGGAAGAGGTGCAGTGCGGCTTGAGCTGTAGAGGTAAACTGTCCCCACCATCGCGCACGTGGGCCCATCCTTGTACTTTGTTATTGCCTGCCATGTATAGCGTTTTTTCCTTGTATGGGTCAAATGCCTGTGTTTGGGTATGTGTGGAGATATATATATATACACATACACACACATATATATACATATATATATATAATATATGTGTGTGTGTATATATTTATGCAGGTATATACTCTTATTTTTTTTATTGATGCACTCTCTGGCTTTGCCTTGAAATAGCATGTGTCATGTATATTTTATTCATGATGTTTAAACTATTCATATATGTTTGCCTTGTTGGTTATGTATGAATGTGGTGCATACTGGTTGGGGGACTGACTGTGGTCTCTTTTGCCCCACATATTCTGGGATCCCCTCACTGCAGTGGCTCTCCCGGTCTGTTATACCTGGCTAGTCTTAGTCTCTAAATTGGCATCTTCCTAGGCTTAAAAAAAAAAAATCCTCCCACTTCCGGGACTTTAATTACAAAGGGGCATCCCGGGTTGCTTAATGCGTAAAACCCTGGGTTGTTGCGAATACCACAAATTCACCATATGGAGGCTTCCAACGTTACCGGAAATGGCTCTTCGGGGCTATCCAGCCTGTATGGGGGTTGTGTGGCTCCACTCCCAGGCGATGATGTCATATTAAGCGTTCCATGTGCAAGGCAGAACATTGCGCGCCAGTCCGTTGCTCCGGCTTCTGGCTCCTCGCAACTTCCGTCATCTCCTATCCCCCCCAACCTATTCCGGACCCCGTGTGACATTGTCAAAAATGGGGATTCGCATTCCGGGTGCATGCGCAGTTAGCCAACCTCGAGAAAATAATTTCCGCTTCAGTGGCTCAGAAGGCTACGGCAAAGCGGAAGCACCTTTCTCCGGCAGTGCCTGCTTCGGAGGGGGAGGTACCTGAATTTTTGGATTGGTCCGATTGTCCCCCTGATGAGGAGGGGGAACTCCTTGAGGAGTCGGATGAGCCTGCAGACCAGCTATTTGACACTGCTGGTGATCAGGCTGTGGGGGTGTCCCTTGACACTCCTTCCATTTTGGCTCAAATGTTTAAAGTATTGGCCTTGGATCCGCCTGCGGTGGTCCCTCTGCCAAAGGGTGAGTTGTTTGACGTACCTCAGCCGCGTTTGGTGTTTCCCAGGCAACAGCACTTTGAGAGGGTTGTCCTTAAGGAATGAGAACAACCCGCGCGCCTGGTTGGAACTCCTCCTAATTGGGATAAGCGTTAACCTTTTCCGGAGGACTTGGTGAAGCTTTGGTCGGTGCCCCCCGACGTCGATACCCCTGTGTTAGGGCTGACTGGCTCCGCTGCGTTGCACTTTTCTGACACCACTACCATTAAGGATGGTGAGGATCGTCGGATTGATCAATTGGCTCGCCATGGTTTTTATCAGTGCCGGGTCGACACTACGGCCAATTTGTGCTTCGGCGCTTCTTCTGCTGGCAGTTAGATCCATTATTAGGGGTCTGCACGCAGATCTTGATCCCGCTTGTGATATGTTTAGTTCTCTCAAGCAGTGTGAGTCGTTTGTTTCTTTTGTCCTGACCGCTCAGGACGATGCTCTTGCGACGAGTAGCAGGACAGCGGCATTGCTGTGGTTATTCGTCGGTCTATATGGCTGCGCCAGTGGACGGCGGACCTTAACTCTAAAAGAGCGCTTACAGCTCTACCTTTCTTAGGTTTACGCCTTTTTGGCGAGAAATTGGATGCTGTTACCAAGGATGGTAAGTTGCCTCAATTCAAGAAGCCTCGTCGCTCCTTTCGGGGTGCGAGTTCCTTTAGTCCCTCCTTTCGAGGAGCCAGAGCGGGCAGAGGGGCTTCCCTTCCTGTTACCGGGGGTGTAGGTTGGTCCCGTGGAAGAGGTCGTGGCCGTCCCGATCAGTCCTGGGGCGCCAAGCCCAAACCTACTGCTACGCCCGCTCAGCAATGAGGGACTGCCCTCACCCGTGCGGGTGGGGGGACTATTGCGACACTTCTCCCTGGTTTAAGGCTGCGAGATTCCGGACACATGGATCTGGGAGGGGGTGTCGCCCGGTTACAAACTGGAGTTCGAGTCTCGCCCTCCCTCACGGTTTTTCCTGGAAATGGTGGGCATCCGGCCGGTGCCGCGCTTAGAGGTGGGCCTCGGTTTTTGCTCCATTCTCTTCGCAGCCCCCAAGGAGGACGGGTCGGCTTGCCCCGTCCTGCATCTGAAGTTTTTCAACCTTCCCAGGTCCTCCCTTGCTCAGGCCAGGGTGGTGTCCTTTCTGGGAATGCGGTCGGATTCCGGTCAACACAGGGTGTATCTCACTCAGTCCAAAATTTGTCTGATTCAGGAGTTGGCTTGGGTCCTTCTTTCCAACCCTTGGCCGTCTGTTCTGGAGCTGAGAGCCTTCTGGTTCTTGCTCTTTTGTCTCATCAGGGTCTGGGCCTTCTGGATCAGCTTCGCTCGGACAATCAAACAGCGGTTGCTTACATCAGTCATCAGGGAGGGACTTGCAGTCTGGGTTCCCTCAGATTGGTGTCCCTGATCCTGACCTGGGCGAAGGCACATGTTCCTTGTCTCTCGGCAGTCTGCAGTCCGCTCCGGTGGGGGACACCGGAGGTGGTCCTGTTTCCCTTTCGTCACAATTGCAGGCTCCCGATCTTTGTGTCGCTCTCCCAGGATCCTCTGGCTCTGGCGGCGGAAGCCATATCCCTGAGCTGGGGGGACCCGGGGTTTATGTACCTGTTTCCTCCGATACCCATGCTAGGCTGGGTGGTACGGAAGCTGGTTCTGGAAAGGGTGTCCGCCATTCTCGTGGCCCCAAGATGGCCAAGACGAGTATAGTGCACAGACATCGTTTGGCTGACAGTGAATCAGCTCATTCTGCCTCTTCGGCCTGATCTGCTCACTCAGGGTCGGCTGTCTTACCCTAATTTACCAACGCTGGGTTTGACGGCTTGGCTGCTGAGACCTCCATCTTGGAGGAGGGTTTGTCTGACTCAGTTATTAAAACTCTGATCGGTGCCCGAAAGAGGTCTTCTTCTATCCCCTACTATAGGACTTGGAAAGCCTATATCGCTTGGTGTGAGGTTAGATCTTTGCCTTGTAGGGTCTTTTCGGTCTCCAGGATTCTGGAGTTTTTACGATCAGGGCTGGACTCTGGTCTTCAGCTGAGTACTCTGAAAGGGCAGGTTTCTGCCTTATCTTTTTTTCAGAAGCGTTTTGCGCTTCATCCTTTAGTTAAAACTTTTTTCCAGGGGGTTACGCATGTGCGGCCTCCCAGGAAACCATTACTCCCTGTTTGGGACTTGAATTTGGTTCTTTCTGCTCTTCAGGCTCCTACCTTTGAGCCTTTGCAAGATATTGCTTTGTCTACCCTGACTCACAAGATTGTCTTCTTGGTTCGGCGTGTCTCGGAGTTGGCGGCCTTGTCTATTCAGGCGCCCTACTTTGAGAGGCATCAGGATAAAGTGGTCTTTCGGTTCAAACCGGACTTTCTTCCTAAGGTTGTTTCTGCTTTTCATTTGAATCAGGATATTGTTCTTCCCTCCCTCTGTCCTAAGCCTAAGAATGACAAGGAGAGGGTATTGCATTGTTTGGATGTAGTACGCTGTGTTAAGTACTATTTGATTGTTACTTCTCCTTTTCGTAAAACTGATGCCGTTTTTGTTGTGCCCTGTGGGCCTAGGAAGGGTTTGGCGCCGGCCAAATCTTCCATTAGCAAATGGGTATGTCAGGCCATTATTGCGGCCTATTCTGCTAAGGGGAAAGTTCCCCCTTTTCGTATCACTGCTCATTCTACTCGCGCCGTTGGAGCGTCTTGGGCTTTTTATCACCAAGCTTCTGTTGAACAAGTTTATGAGGCCGCTACTTGGTCTTCTGTTCATACTTTTTCTAAGTTTTACAAGGTTGATGTGCGGGCCTCAGTGGATGCTGTGTTTGGCAGACTGCAGTCATTTAAGTTATGCTTCACTTTGCCTTCAGATACCCATCCCTTGTGGACACTGCTTTGGGATGTCTCGATCGTAAGAATTAAAGGGGAAGCGGGGTGTGTGGCACACTGAGAATACCATTTTGTGAGTACTCACCTGAAAAATGGATATTGTCAGTGTGCCACACACCCCGCTTCACCCGCCCTTTTTGGTATCCTGGATCCTTTATATGGTGAAGCTTTTCTTTATTTTGAGGTTCCTGGTACCTTGTCTTTCTGCTTTTTAAATCACTGGTGTTAGGTGGGAGGTCCCAGGTATATGTAGGCCGGAAGGGGCTCGTTTTCAAGACTTCTCCCTGCAACGTCGCCACCTGCTGGTGGAGTAACCCGATCGTAAGAATTAAAGCGGAAGCGGGGTGTGTGGCACACTGACAATATCCATTTTTCCATTTTTCAGGTGAGTACTCACAAAATGGTATTTTCTTTGCCCTTTCGTGGGGTTGAGGTTCCGCCATTTCGGGATACCAAAGAGAATTGTGGAATATATCAAAGTCTCGAAATAAGGCAAGAGGTTTCTTGCAAGGTAAGGGGAAAAACCCCTTTAAAACCCTCTCAGGCAGGAAGGGACCTTGCAGGTGGGGGGGGGCGCCTTCTGCATTTTACTCACATTTGGAGGCTCCATGTAACAGATCTTTGGATACAGGAGGTTGTATCCTCAAGTTACAAGATCAAAGTAGGAGCCAGACCTCCTCGGAGATTCGTTTGGTCAAGGGTATCCTGAATCCTGCAGAAAGCAGAAGCAATGAGATCAGCTGTATCTCGCTTTATAGAGATTGGAGTAGTATGTCCTGCTCCTCTCTTAGAGAGAGGTCAGGGGTTTTACTCCAATTTGTTCATAATTCCCAAGAAGGAGGGCTCGGTGCACCCAAAATTAGATCTCAAGGGCCTCAACAAGTTCATCCTTCTGAAGAAATTCCGCATAAAATCTTTAAGTTTCACAGTGATGTCACTCCAGCCAGGAGATTTTATGACCACAGTGGATATAAAGGATGCATACCTACACATAACGATTTTTCCGGGTAATCAGAAATATCTGCGGTTTGCAGTAGATGGCCGACACCAGGGGTGCTCAACTACTTTCAACAGAGATCCATTAACCGGGGTCTGTCATGGAATAAAGTTCCAAGCTAAATGCTAACAGTAAAGAACTCTGCTCCAAGCAATAAGCCCAATTTGGAGGTCAAGTGGGGGAAGTAGGCCAAGGAGAAGCGGGTTCTCAGACATTTGACCCGTGGAGGTTGCCCGATGATCCAGATCTTCTTACACAAGGGCTTATAAAGCACCCCATTTCACATGTTCTGGCTTTGACGGCCTGGCTATTGAAGCCTCCATCTTAGCAGAAAGAGTCATCCAGATTATGATTGAGTTTGGAAGAGGTCTTCATCATTGATCTACTACAGTCTGGTGAGCATGTATTGCTTGGTGTGAATCCAGAGGGTTCACTTGTAGAACTTTTTCTGTTCCCAGTATATTGTTTTTTGCAGAATGGTCTTGGTGAAGGTCTTCAATTGAGTACTTTACAAGGACAGATATCTGCTTATCTATTTATTTTTTTCAGAAACCCATAGCTGGGAATAAGTTTATTAAAACTTTTTTTTTTTTACAGGGAGTCAATCATGTGCGTGGTCCTCGTAAACCACTTCTGCTGGTTTGGGACCTGAACTTAGTTTTAGCAGCTCTTCAGGGTCCTCCTTTTGAGCCTATGACAGTTGTAGTGTTAGGTTTGATGTCTCTTAAGGTTATCTTTTAGTGACAATAAGCTCAGTAAGGAGGGTTACTGAATTAG
This sequence comes from Gastrophryne carolinensis, assembly GCA_027917425.1. Taxonomy (NCBI): domain Eukaryota; kingdom Metazoa; phylum Chordata; class Amphibia; order Anura; family Microhylidae; genus Gastrophryne; species Gastrophryne carolinensis. The sequence goes on from CM051234.1 coordinate 287,389,980, forward strand.
CACCTTTATCTGTTAAGCCTCCTTATTTAGTGTTTCATAAGGACTAGGTCGTTTTCCGTTATAAACGGGATGTTCTTTCTAAAGAGGTTTCCCCTTCTTCATCTTAATGAAGAGGTGGTTTTGCCTTCCTTATGACCTGCTCCAGTGTCCTTTTTTCAAATTCTATAAGGTAGAACCTCGGTGGGTGCTGATTTTGGTAGGAAGGAATTACATACTGTAGTAAACTAGATGGTTTTGGAATGTCTTATTCCTGATAGAAAGGAATAAGATTTTTGGGGATCCCACCCAAATTAATGGTACTGCTTTTGGAGATCTGTATAGTTACTGAATTCTCCTGATGGCCTGAAATAAAATGGAAGAGATGATTATTCTGGGAGTACTCACCTGTAGAATTGATTTATCTTTAATGCCTAGCCTTAGTGGAGTGGTAAATATGTAAATAGTTTGATCAGCATAAAAAAAAGAAATTAACGGAAGAGGGGTCTTGCATTTTGTCTCCAACCGAAGATCTAGGTATGGCTCCCAGGCGGCTGGTTCTATTGCTTTTCAATTAAACTGGATTGGAGGAAGTCAGTCGAAAGGATATAGGCCGGGAGGAGGAGCCACACCTTTGTCTTGCAGTCTTCACCCTTCGGCCGAGAGGTTAACCCTATCGTTACTGAATTCTCCTAATGTCCTAAAGTAATAATGGAAGATAAATCAATTCTACAGGTGAGTTCTCACAGAATTATCCTTTTCCCTGTTTCATGTGCCTTCCTTTATTGCTCAGGAAACTAAATCGGGGGGGGGGGGGGGGAGATTTAGGATTAATAATCCCACTGGCTTTTGATCCACGGGACAAATTTTCACTTTTTTAGTGAGACCAGTGGGCACAGGTCGTATCTTCTGGCTCAGGGTCTTCTTACGCATCTCAACCCAAATTGGTCTGGTTTTCTGATTGAAGTATTTTTTGAAGGAGAAAGGCTGCTCTGACAAGGGTGGTCATTATCACTTTTGTCCAGCAAGGTAGTTACTATTTTTACTTATTTTTTTCTGTTGGTCTCTTGCATGATTGAACCAAGAGAAGAGGGCCTCATTAAACCATCCAACGGGACAGGCCATCATTCTAGATTATGAAATCAGGGGGAGTTCTTCCTCCAGTGTTGATCAAGACTATTTCAGTCAGACTCTTGTTTGTCTTCTGGTCTGAAAAAGCTCATTTGGAAGATATTTGCTGAATGGCAACCTGGTTGTCTTAAGATGCCTTGTCTGGTACACAGTTTTTTTTTTTTTTGTACTTTCACAAGTTTTTTAATGGACTATTTTCCCGTCTCTCTTTCACCTCTGGTCGTCTTTGCTCATCTTTGAACATACTGAGGGCCAGGGGGATGGGTGGAGCTTTTTATTGTGAAATATGGTTTGTGTTTCTGGAAGTAGGCAGGAACCCTTCAACTCTATTGTCAATGGCCCGACGGAGAACTAGAAATAGTTACTGGCATTCTCCCATTTTTTTCTTTTCCAAGCACTTAGACCAATGCAAAAGCAAGAGCACTGCCTCAATAATTTTGTCCATGGTGTCCTATGTCTCTAAAGCAGAATCATTCTTTGTCTCAAAGTGTTATAGCTCTTCCTTGAAGGACCTAATTTACCCTCAGAGACCAATGCCTTTAACTAAAGACCAATGCCTTTAACCACAGACTTCTAAGTCTTCCTCACTCGCCACTGGTTTTTGTGTTTTTTGCCTTTGCCATGGACATGTCCCACTGCAATCCAGTCAGAGTTGCTACTCCCATAGAAGCACATAACCTCCATCTGGCTCTCTAGGCAGAACATCATGGCTGTCAATCTGTTTCAGGGTCAAATTCCTCCCATATGAAAATTCTGGTGCCTCCATTGGTCAAGGATGTACTGTTTCCCCCAAAATAATCTTGTTTAAAAAAATAGGTGCTAGGGCTTATTTTCAGGGGATGTGTTATAGCTGGCTGATAAGATGGTGATGGCAGTACAGTAGCTCCAGTAGAGTATGTACACAGCCAGCTGGCAGTGGTGGGATTCGGCCGTGTGGCGGCAGACTGTGGTAGAGCCAGCAAGATTAGACATTTTACTCGTTTCCTCACCCTCCTTTACAGTCGCTCACTTTCATCTGATGAAGCATGGCAGCTGGATTATGAATTGTAACTAGGGCTTATTTTTGGGGTAGAGCTTATATCTCACGCATAAGCAAAAAATCCTGAAAAATCTTACTAGGTTATTTTCAGGTTAGGTCCTATTTTTGGGGAAACTGAGTAGTACCCTAACCCCCTGGAGCCCCCCCTCCAGGTGCGCGTGCATCTCTTGTGCTCCTCTTTCTGGCACTTGTGGCAATGGCATCACAGGCCATAAAGTGGGATCCACAGGTTGCGATAGTGGCATAGATGCCTGCAAATTTGTCATTAAACTCATAAAAAGATAAATAACAAGCAATGTACTCAGCAGAGCAAGAGAGATAAGTCTATGCTTGCACACCCAAGCCTCCTCAACACTGTGCTGACTGCCACAACTTCAAGGACCCCAGTGTAAAACGCACAAACAAAATCCAATAAAGCGTTACAAGGTAGGACAAGGGGGTGTTCCCCCCCCCCCCATAATAGAGTTGGGGTGCCCCAAATAGAGGGGATGTTCACATAAGGCTTAGAGATAATTTCCCTTCAGTAAAGGTGTTTACCTGATCCTCGGCATTGTGCAACAAAAAGTCTTGCATGCACCCAATACAGGCGATAGGTTTGATTTTTTGTTTATTCAAACTTTCATTGAGAATGATGCACATGATTCAAAGTACATCACATTTTGAGTATACAAGCAAGACAAATTTTGACATCTCAGTAGATTTCTTGTGAATAATAACACTTGCAACAGAGAAAGATTTGTCTGCATTGTAAAAGTGTGCACATCTCAATTACATTTTCATTTATTCAATATATGGTGTGTAGAGCATCTCTGCCTCCCCATCCCATACAGGGGGTGGTAATTGTCACCAATCAATCTAGATTTTGAGTTCAAGGCACGGTTCTTCAGGCTTTCCCCAACCACCCCATCTCACCTGTGTAGGTTCAGAGAGAGGGCAAATGAAAGGGAAAGGTGTAGGGAAAAAAGAAGGGAGGAAAGGACTTGAGCAAGTATGGAAAAGTGAGAGACAGAGTGTGCTACCTCATGTAGTGGCTGATACCATTCACAGAATGTAGGGAGAGTTTCAATCCATTGTCATGGTATGTACTCGTGTCCTTGAACAGGAGCCTTGGTAACTATCTTCTGGAGAAGATGGGCATTCTATCATGCTTTGGGTGGTGAATTTCTTCTGTGGCATTCATTTGAATTAGCTAGTCCTTCACTGAAGGAGTTTATTCTGATGCCAGAATTTTGGTATATGTCACTTTGCTGGGTAGATAAGATGAATGCCTAGGGACTTCTTGAATACAGAGATGGAGGTTGAGGTTCAGGCAAGTAATATGGCTATAGGGATTTTCACCCCCGATTATTGCTTAAGTTGTGGAGTTTATCCTAATACTCATGTACCCTTTGACATGTCTGCCATATGTGAAGGAGAGTGCCATTCTCTTGTTTGCAACCCTTAGCACTTGTTGGGAGAGGTGAGTTTGTTGTGTGCAGGAGAGGATGGCGTTCTGTACCATCTAGAAAGAATTTCATAGTTAATTCCCTATATGGAACTATTTATACAATTTGTTGCATCGGCGTTAAAATGCTTCTCTGTTCCTGATCACTAAACACTGTATCCAAATCTTTCCGACTTGATATTTCAGGAGGGCATACTCACTTTTTCTGAGGTTAGTAATAGACTATACGCCCATAAAAGTGGTCCCTAGGGCCCTGGCCTTGGCACGCCTTGTCAAACTAGAATGTGTCTTAGTTAGATGCCTTTTTGGAGTTATCTACACATGCTACTTCTTGTTTATCTAATCTCTATCCATATTCTGTCAATTAGCAAAGAAATTGTATACCCAAGGGGTAGTCCTTCTCAAAAAAGAGCTTTCCAATCCAGGTGTGAAGTCTGGGTTTCCATTAACTGCAAAAAATTCTGAACATACACCAAGGCATATCTGCCCTGCCTTTACCACGGACATTGAGGTTGGCTTAGAGTGTGATCTCTAATCTCTCTTGCTTTATAGCTTGGGATGGAAGCCAAGCCAGAGAGTTTAAGTCACATCCCCCTTCAAAGTGCTCTATTGTTACCCAGTCCTTTGTGCCTTTATTTGTATTCCCCCATCTCTTCCCATTATTTTAGGTTGAATCATCCTTGCAGATTTACTGCCCCAAATTAATCTAAAATGTGAAGTGTTGATTGAAGGTGATTAGGTAGGACAATTGGAATACATTGCATGGAGTAGAGAAACCTGGGTAAAACATTCATTTTTACTACAACAATTTTGCCAAACCACGATAGTTTGGGCTTGAACCATTTCTCCAGATCTTTCTAAGTAGTACGCCAAAGGGTAATAACATTCAGCTGAAGGATATCAGAGAGCTAAGCTGGTAAATGAATACTTAAAAATTTCAGGCCCATAAGAACAGAAATTCTTTTTTTGATGTAGGCTGTTGCTTCTTTCTCCGTGGAAACATTTTATTGCTATTTATTACAAATAGATTATCTTCAGGATTGAATCTGATCCGGAAGTCCTAAACTCCTCCATCAGCAGTGAAAGAGTTGTATGAGGTGGTGATATGAAAAGTAACATGTCATACATGTACTTGCCCACTTTGTATTCCCTTTTTCCCATTCTAATACTCTTAATACCCCTTATTCTGCTTTCCAGTAGGAAGGGTTCAAGAGCGATGACTATCAGGAGCGATAAGGGACAACCCTGTTTAGTGCCATTGCTTATACAGAATGCGTCAGAGAGCATTGTTGACACGTACCTGAACCGACGGGTTTGATAAGTGCATGATTTTGATCAAAGTGATTTGGCCTATGTTAATGTGGGATAGTACAGCCTTTATCCAGCTCCAGTTCACTCTATCGAAAGCCTTCTCAGCATCTGAAGAGAGGAAGAAAGCTTTTCGGTTTAGTTATCCAGTGGTGGATATTAGGAGCCTTGAGCACATTATCATGCACTTCCCTTTGCGGGACAAATCTCACCTGATCTTGGGCTACCAACAATCGGTGGCTAATCTTGACACAATAACCTTAGCGTAGTGTTTGATGTCCATGTTAGGGAAGGAAATTGGTCTGTAATTAGAACAATGTAATGGGTCTTTGCCTGCCTTCAGGATTACCATCTAGTGTGTTACTAGAGCCATTCGTGGGAGCTCACCCCGCTCTGTCAGTTTCATAAGCATAATCTCTTAAATATCCTTAAATTAAGTATTCTTAATAATACAATTCTGTGATTACTCACCTGTAGAATTGGTATTATATGTTTACATCATGTCCTGTTCCAGAAGATATTCCTTACTCTTGGGATATACTCCAGTAGATGGCGCTGGACTGCAGAGACAGAAAAGAGGCTCCTCCCGGCCCCACAAATACCCGGACCTCCCAGAAAATCCCCAGTATTGAAAAGCAGTTAGCAAGAGACCGGGAGAAATATAACCATTATATGAAAATTTGAACAGAAAATAATCACCGTAAAGAGGTAACTAAAGATAATGATAATTAGGGTGGGGTGGAACAGGACGTGCTGTATACATATAATACCAATTCTACAGGAGAGTAATCGCAGAATTGTAGTATTCTACATAGCACGTCCTGTTCCAGAAGATATTTTACACATGGGACATCCAATAGCATTGTCCGTAAGGTAGAGTGGGATCCCCAAAAGTAACAGCAGACAGTTTAAACTACTGCCGCCTGCAGAACCTTGCAGCAGAGTAGGCCTGAATCACAGCCTGACGTATCCACTTACTGATAGTGGACTTAGCTGGAGCCAGGCCTTTCTTAGGTCCAGATGGAAGCACAAAAAGAGCATCAGTCTTCCTGAAGGATTCAGTAGCCACCAAATAGAACTTCAGAGTTCTGACTACATCCAAAGAATGCAAAACCCTTTCCTTAGGGTTACTAGGATTAGGACACAGAGAAGGCAAAACAATGTCCTGATTGAGATGAAAAGCAGAAACAACCTTAGGTAAAAAATCTGGCTTAAAACGAAACACCACCTTGTCCTGGTGTCTCTCAAAATAAGGAGGCTTGATGGAAAGTGCTGCCAACTCAGAAACATGCCTAACAGAAGTGATAGCCACCAAAAAGACCACCTTAAGCATAAGAATGGACAAAGGGGCCCCTTGCAAGGGCTCAAAGGGAGACCCCTGCAGGGCAAACAAGACCAAGTTCAAGGCCCAGACTGGTAACCTGGGCTTACGTGGGGGACGCACGTGAGTAATCCCTCAGAAAAAAAGTTTTAACCAGGGGATGCTGAGCAAAAGATATTTTGGAAGAAGCCAAAGCAGACACATGACCTTTCAGAGTACTGAGCTGAAGACCCAGATCCAAACCATGTTGGAGAAATTCCAGAATCCTAGGAATAGAAAACACACGACAGGGAAGCGAGTGGGACTCACACCAGTCAATGTAAGTACGCCAGACCCTGTAATAGATGGAAGAAGAGGACATCTTCCTAGCCCTGATCATGGTATTCCCACCGAGGCAGGCAGCCCTTTTTCCATCAAGATGGAGGTTTCAACAGCCAGGCCGTCAAAGCCAGCGTTTGTAAATTGGGGTGGCGTAGGTATCCCTGAGTGAGCAGATCTGGAACCTGTGGTACAGCGCACTGATCTACTGCCAACTGCACGATGTCTGCAAACCACACTCTTCTTGGCCAACAGGGGTCCACCAGGGTGGCTGGCACCCCTTCCTGAACTATCTTGCGCAGCACCCTGCCCAGCAGTGGAAACGGAGGAAACACATGCAGGAGCTGGAACCCCGTCCAGGACATTGCCAGGGCAACCGTGGCCAAGGCCAGAGGATCCTGGGACAGAGACAAAGACTGGAAGCTTGTGATTGTGACGAGACGCAAATAGATCCATGTCCGGCTGACCCCAGCGGTGGCACAGGGAGCGAAATGCCCTGCTGCTGAGGGACCACTCTCCCAGACGAGAGGTCCCCCTGCTCAGAGTCTGCCTCCAGATTCTCCACCCCCGGGATGTACACAGCTGAGATGCAGGGAACATTTTCCTCCGCTCAGGACAGTATCAGGGACACTTCTTGAGGGATCTCTTGCTCCGGGTCCCTCCCTGATGATTGATGTAGGCAACCGCCGTCTGGCTGTCCGAGCGGACCTGAACAGCCCGACCCCTCAAGTGAGGGGTTAAGTGAGCGAGAACCAACCTGATTGCCCTCAATTCCAGAATGTTGTTAGGGGCATGGGCCTCCTGAGACCGCACTGACCCTGGAATGTCAGAGACTTCCAGAACCCCCCCCCCCCAACCTGTCAGACTGGCATCCCAGCAAAGGGCCAGAAAGGACCTGCCCCCCAGCAGGTTCCCTGAGACCAACCACCACACTAGAGACCGCCCGACCTGAGGGGACAAGACAAACACCTCATCCAGGGACAAAGGGTCTCGATCCCATACTGACAGGAGGTGAAGCTGAAGACGCCTCATGTGGAACTGGGCATATGGAATCGCCTCGAAGCAGGACACCATCAGGCCCACCAGCTGCATGCCCTGCCTGATGGATGGATAGGGACAAGACAGCAGGAGCTGAACTTTCTCTTGAAGGACCTTCACCTTCTGCTGAGGAAGAAAGATCTTGACCTGGGCTGAATCCAGAATCATGCCCAGAAAAGACTTCAACATGGAAGGAGACAGGGAAGATTTTGGGTGATTGATCACCCAGCCAAATGACTCCAGAGTGGACACCACCCTCTGAGTGTCCTGCTTTGCCTGATGGAAGGACTGGGAGGCAATAAGCATGTCGTCCAGGTAGGGAAGAATGCAGATGCCCTGAGATCTCAGCAGGGCCATCACTCCTGCCAGCACCTTGGTGAATACCCTGGGGGCCGAGATGAGGCTGAAGGGCAAGGCCTCAAATTGGTAGTGCTGATCCTCCAGAGCGAATCTGAGGAACCTCTGATGACCTGGAAAGATAGGGACATGAAGGTAAGCATCCTTGATGTCTACAGAGGTCATGAAGTCTCCTGGGCGTAGGAAAGTCACAGCTGAGCGCAGAGTCTCCATGCGAAAGTGTCTGAATCTGACAAACTTGTTGAGAAGCTTTAAATCCAGGATAGGTCTGATGGACCCGTCCTTTTTGGGCACAATGAAAAGATTGGAATAATAGCCTTTGCCCCTTTCTTTCAAGGGCACCCGGCAGATGACACCTAGGTCTAGAAGGCCTTGGACAGCCAGGGAGAGACACTGAGCTGACAAGGGGTTTTGAGCTACACAAGATTTGATGAATCTTACAGCCTGGCCGCCCCCATCTTGTAACCAGAGGAAACTACCTCCTGAATCCACCGGTGTGAGCCAAGAGCCGAAGCTGTCCCCCCACCCGGATGGGTGAGGGTGCCCCTTCATGCCTGAGGGGGCTTGGGGGAGGACTTAGTCTTGGGACCCCAGGGGGGGCCAGGTTGGCCACGCCCTCTGCCCCAAAAATCTCCACGAGCTCCAGCAAAGGAAGCTGCCAGTCCAATTCTGGAGCCCTTGAAGGAAGGAGAAAAGGCATCAGAACCCCGAAAGGGCTGGGGCTGCCTTCTACGCTGAGGTAATTTGCCACCTTTAGCAAATAAGTCCAAACGTTCCCCAAAGAGGCGCAGCCCCTTGAAGGGAATACCAGTGAGGGCCTTTTTTGCAGCATTGTCAGCTGCCCACTGGCGCAGCCAGACCAAGCGGCGTATTGCCACCAACAAGGCAGAAGCCCTGCCACACATTCTAATGGTATCATCCAGGGCAGAAAGAACATATGCAACAAATTCCTCACAAAGCAGAAGAGCTCTATACTCTTCACTACCAGCATTATCAGGGGCCCCGTCTAAGAGACCCCTGAGCAGGTTTTTAACAGCAACAGCCGTGATAGCAGAGGCACAGACCGGACGGAGCGCTGTTCCAACACAGGCATGGCAAGCTAGCTGATCCATGCGCCTGTCTTCCCCATCCCTCAAGGTAGTAGTATCAGGGGAATGCATGACAGATGTGTTAGACAACCCCAGAACTGGTGCATCCACCTCTGGAGGACATGACCAATGTTTAAACATTTCAGCAGGAAAGGGATACCTCTTATCCCAACTCTTTGGTATCCCGGGTAGCCGGCTAGGCCTTTCCTACTCCTTGAGAATCGGATTATTAAAGTGGGTTTGTTCAGGAAACTCTAAATGTGGCTTAACAATATGAAACAGCTCCCCCTGCTGCTGCAGGGCCATGGCAGGAGGAGAGATACAGAGTACTTAAAAAATGTGAGCCAAAAGTCAGTATCATCTGAAGGCCATGGGTCAGACCCAGACTCGGCATGAACCCTAGGCTGATCCTCAGGCGATTCTGAATCAGAGAATAATTCCCCTTCTTCCAGGGGGGGTATAACCAGTGACATAAAAAAAATCATCATCTTCCACAGGAAATAGTAACACTGGGTGCCAGATGCCGTCGCTTAGCAGAAGCCTTATGCGGACCAGAACTAGCAATATGCCTTTCAATGCTGGCTACCCGGGTAGCCAAATCAGGTTGAGATTCCCCACTGGTATGCACCTCACTGGGAGTCAGGTGTAAGCGTGGGGGGGGTAGGCAAAGCCAGAGGGGGCGCAGCACTAGGCCCAGCAGCAGGTAAACCAGACTGCAGCGTAACACCCTGACATGATCACTTATAGGGGATACCCCACATGCCACACACAGCCGGGCTTGTCCCGAAAGAACCTCAAGCACATTATCCCGAGAAGCCTCCATATGGTGATTATCACGGCACAACAGGCCAATACAGATTGACGCTAATAAAAGCAACCCGGGATGCCCCAATAACCCGCTAGGGAAGTGGGAGTAATGGTGTACAATAGCCCTCCAATAAGAGTTAACACTAAATAGATGAGGGGTAGGAAATCACAGATAGGAAAGAGATAGGAACCAAAAGGATGAAACTTTTCAGATCCGGAGAAAGACTTTAGGCTGGTAGAATTGTTATTATTAACTTCTCTAATATAGGGAAGTCTGGCCACGCTGTTCCCGGGGAAGTCTCCGGAAGCTTCCCTCGGGAAATCACACGGGCCTCTGGGGGAAATGGACACCAGGCGAAGAGGAACCAGAACCCGGCGGGTTGTTGTTACCGACGGTTCCTACTCTTCCTTCTAGGCTTCCCCTCTCTCTTAACACATTTTCAGTAAAACAGCAACAGTAACATTGTATAGGCTCAGTGAACGTAACATTCCTATTAATAGCTTACACCCTGTGTCCGATGGCTCCCTCCCGCTGGTGTTCTACAGCGACTACCGCCCCCGGAGCATGCCCCCGGCCCAGGGCAGGCCGATTATATTATATTTCCCCCCGGGGGGGGCCCACAGGAAATGCCCACACACAGTGGGTCTCCCAGATGATATGGGCCTCAGATCCCCCGGGCCACCCCCGTCCCCTGCCAGGGGAGTGCCCCGGCCCGCGGGACCCCCCCACGGGGCGGGGAGAGCATCCCGCGCCCGGCAAGACACCGCCCCGCTCCCACTCAGGACAGGGCACCCCACAACCCGGGCGGAACCCCGGCGGCCGCGCCGACCGGAAAGATCCCAGGGACGCGCCGTTCACCACCAACGGACCAAATCAGTCCGCGAGGCGGGTCCCGGCGGCCACGTCAGGCCCAGTCAGCGGGGTCGCCAAGGCGCAGCCGGACGGGGGCCCCCAAACCAACCCCAGCACACGGCCGCCGGGAGCGACCCACCAACCACCCAGCGGGACCCCCCGAACATTACTTACCAACTTCTATATATGCAGGAACCACGGGCAACAGGTACAAAAGCAAGATAAAGGAGCCAACTTATTGTAAACAGCGTCCAAGCGGAACTCTACAAATCTGTGTGTAACTACATTTCGGTACCTCCTATCAAACGTCCATGTGGTCGGGGTCCCCCCCCCGTGCTCCGGGCCGGGCCTCTTCTGTCCTGTCTCCGTCTCCTTGGGTGCTGCGGGAGCGGACCCGCTCTCTGGTCAAAGTCCGGCGCCAGCCAGTCCGGGACGGCTATGGGTGCGGATCCCAGAAATTCGAAAAGACCCGCCAGCTGCTCCGGTGAGCAGGGGTGGCCCCAGCGGTACGTCGCTCCCTGGCGCTGCAGGAGATCTAAAAGCGGCCTCATCAGTCGTCGCATGTGTAGGGTCTTGCGGGACAGGTCCTGCAATTAAATGACACGTGCACCGTTCAGCTCGATAGGACCCTTGTTCCAAGCTGCTCGCATAATTGCTTCCTTGATTTGAAAAAAGTGCACTCTGCAGATAACGTCTCTTGGTCCGTTGGGGCCGCCTCCCATAGGGCCCAGAGCTCGATGGATTCGGTCAATCTCAAAGGTCTCCCCCGGGGGGCGACCTAGAAGAGTGTTGAACAGGTTGCACACTGTTGCGTTAAGCTCCGCCGGGTTTATTGATTCCGGGATGCCCCGTAGCCGGATTTTGTTACCGCAGGTTCTATTTTCCAGGTCATCCTGTTGGACCTGTAGGGCGGCAAGCATCCTGCGTGTGGCATCTCTCTCCTGTTCCAGAGCGGTAACCCTGGTCTGGATATCTGACTGTGTGGCTGTGTTGGTTTCCACTTTGTCAGACAGATCCGCTATGGTGTTTTGCATGGATGTTATTTCTCGGCGGAAAGTCCCCTCCATCCTTGAAATGCAAGACTCAAAATCTGCTCTTGAGGGCAAGGATTTAATGGCATCCGCGATGTTATGTCTCACAGATTCCATAATAACTGAGATCAGGGCGCCGGGTGAAAGGGCCCCTTGTAAGGCTGTGACTTCACAGATCGCCGGATGGTCATCAGGCGTGGGGGATCGGGAGTCCATGAGCGGTTCATAGGGCCGGGCTGCAGGGCCCGGGAGAACACGGCAGCACTCCCCATGGAGGTCCGGGGCAGTTCACCCCTTGGTGATAGATTAGGTGAATGGGGCTGGCCAGGTGGCAGGGTGCTCTTGGCAGCTGTCCTTTAAGAGCAGCCTCTGCTGCCATTGTGCTGCTGTGTGATTCCCCTAGCTGCCTCAAGTTTTCGGTCACTGGGTAGATGAGTAGCATACTTCATGGGGGTCAGGGGCAGGTGTGGTCAATACACCCCTTGGTGACTTGGTGGGTGAATGGGGCTGGTCAGGTGGCAGGGTGTACTCAGTAACTGTCCCTTCAAGAGCAGCCTCTGTAGCTATTGTGCTGCTGCGTGACTCCCTGGCTGCTTCTCGTTCATAGCACAGTGAACTTGTGCCACTGTAACTAACATGTGCTGGTCCCTGCTGCTGCTCCCCCCCCCCCCTCCTCACCTCCACTCTTCACAGTTGACGGACCGGGGGCAGGCGATCTATGACTCAGCCCTCCAGCTGATCTTCTCTTGTGCTCTGAGACAGGCTGGGAAGACTGCAGCCCGCAGCTCTCATCACTGTGTCCCCGGCTGTCACAGTCCGGAGCGGCGCCCGCTCCCGCCGGTCGCAGGGAAGCCGGCGCCATCTTGTCCTGCGCCCTCACGCTTCCCGCAGGCATCCACGACGGGGTCTCCTCTCTCTCCTCGCCGCCGGGGGGTCCCGGGTCCGACTCCTCTCTACCCGGCCCCAGCCACACAGGTATGTCGGGAGGCGCCGCCGCCGGGGGACGAGGGGGTTCTCCTATTCCACCTGGGGTCATGGCGGTCGTTGCCATTGCTGGCAGCGGCGGTCCCGGATTCTCCGCGGGGATAGCCCCAAAATATGAAGATGTGGGGGTCCTCTGAGCGGCTCGCGCTGCTCCCCTGGTCTTCCGCCGCTTGGACATCCTGTTTTTATAAAGGTTGCTGTCTGGCAGTATAGGAATTGCTGCAGGGTTAAGGGGGAGCCTCCAGGGATAGTTCCTCACGGCGCCATTAGCAGGCCACGCCCCTATTCTGCTTTTTTTATACTTTTTTTTTAGGAAGCCCTGTGCAACCAAAGAATTCCTCAAGGGATTACTTCCAGAAGATGAGCCTTGTACAACAAGCTGGGTATGCCTAGAAGCTTAACGTGTACTTTCGGGCAATATATGGTTTGTAAGGGGTATTCCAAATGTAAATGGTTTTAGTACAAAAATTGCAAGGTTGTACTTTGTCTGCAGAGCTGAAATTTTCAAGTAAATTACCATTACCTACATGCTTTACTTTGAGGTGTTTAGCAGCTCTTCCTTGACAGTCCCTATGCATGTTGGGTATTGTTCTATTTGGGTGACCTTGCTTTTCAGATTTAACTTTTTTTGCTTATTGCTTTTTAAGGAAAATGTGGACTTCATTCTGCTTTTATTCTATTTTAGGAAAACCCAGTGCAACCAAAGAATTAATTGAGGGGTTACTTCCAGAAAACTGTTCCCACATCAACAAGCCTGGTACACCTAGCAAGCTTACGGTGTGTACTTCCAGAGAATGTTTATTTTTTTGGGGTGCATTTTTATGTAAAGGGTTGTTTTTTTAAAATAAATCTGCAAGGTGTGCCTAGCAGTTGTATTTTATACGAAAATCTCCTAAAGCACTTTTTCAGTTTGGGGGGGGGGGGGGTTTCCTGGGCAGGAAAGGGTGTCTATCAATACACATGCACCGCTGTAATTGGGAGAAATGTGGATTTTACATGCAATGTGATTTTATTGAAAAATGTACATTACCAAAAAACTAAATTGTAAAAATCAGTTTTATTTTTTTGCACATATTTCACTCCAAAATATTAAGGATATACTTAAAAAATGACAAACAAGATATTTCACGTTAAATCCCAGCCTCTGCTGGAAAAAACAATATATCATTGTTCTGGGAAATCCTTTCACAAATTACAGTTGAACATATGTAGTTGTACTCTGTGTCTATACAAAAATGTTATTGGTAGCAATCCTTTTCCCTTTGCATTAGCAAAATCTAATCTTCAGGTAAAAGTTTTTACTTTAGTGGGAGCCAGTATGAGACTCTAGGCTATGCATACTATCTCCCCCCCCCCCCCCCCCCCCCCCCATGTCATCCAGAATCGGATGTGTAAAACCCCCCAGGTCGCCCAGTAAACTCCTCACCTTCTCCTCAAACCAATGGCATATGCATTAGTGGCAGCGCTAGGATTCATTTTAGGATTCATTCTCCCTGCCACGTTTCCGCATTTATAGTGGCAAGTTAATAGTGAAGGGGGGGGGGGGGGGCAGAGGATAAATGCACTTGCTCTAGGGCATAAGCCATGTTTCTTGATCTGTCTTGCACAGGCACCACTGCATTCTTCCCACTCTGCAATGGAACTACATCACTTAGTAGTCACTGGCTTTCACCCCATACAGCATGACGAAACGACATGAGGAGAGAGGCAGAGAAGCTCTAATCACTGTTCAGGTACTGGGAAAAACTGAGGTAAAGCTGAGTCATCAGGGCAACACCCAACCCTCTTTCCCAAAATACATCTGAGTATACCCTAATACGGGCCTGGTCTCTGTGTACGGGACCTGGAAAATGCAGAACACAATACTATCAGCCAATAGTGCTGTGGCTTCCAACCCCGTCTCCTGAGGCCATACCTGGTCCAGATGAGTATAGCTGGCTTTACGGTAGGGCATAGAACTACATAAGTGTCCATCAGTCACAAGTGACTGCTTAAGAGGAATATCTCATCACTGCACAACGCCTCACCCCCTAGTGACTTGTGAAGGGAGAGCTACTTTAAAGTGTGGCAAGACCTGAATAGGCACTCCTAGCACCCTGCAACTCAACAGTTGGCTGTACAGCTTTAAAGTGACCTATAACCAGCATTTTTACTATCCTGGTGATAGGTCCTTGTCAGAAACCCCCTGAGATTGCTCATAAGAATTACCTTCGCAAGGAACCACGATGGATGGATGGGTGGCTCTTTTCCTCATCAAGCCCAATCTGGGAATTAGACTTCTTTCTGCATTCCACAACATGTGTAAAAATACACTAGTATTCTCAGTGTGTCACACACCCCGCTTCCCCTTTAATTCTGACGATAGGGTTATCCTCCAGCAGGAGGCGACGTTGCAGAGAGAAGTCTTGAAAAACGAGCCCCTTCCGGCCTATATATACCTGGACCTCCCACTTAACACCCAGTGTTTTCTCTCTGCAAGATGCGACAAGACAGAAGAAAGAAGTCTCCTGCTTGCAGGTAGCCGGGGTTAAACCCCAGCCTCCCCCCATGGTCTATTTCTGCCAGCTACTTGTTTTGTTCACTTAGTTGATATTGGAAGCCTCCCAGCCTAGGCTGCTGGCTGGGCAATGGTAGACGGCACCTCATGGTGCCTAGGAGCTTATCTCCTCCGCTCGTCCCCACGCGTGGGGCAACACTGTTATCCGGCTGGTGATCGGATTTGGGATTGCCCGTCCCGGTCCCCCTGTTTTAGTCTACCTTCTCCAGCTCGGTCCCTTCTCCCTTGCTTGTGGGGGGGTGGCGTTTGTGGGGTGTCTTTATAATGTTTATTCTGGCCAGATGTGTGTGTTGTTTGTTGGCAGCTTATTAGGTCGGCGCTGCAGTTTGGGAATATGTCCCTGGGCTGCGGGGCTCTGTGTGTTTTTGTTTGCGGTGTGGCGTGGGCGGGCGGGGTGCCTGTTTCTGGCACCCGCCCTCACTTGTACGTGCGGCTGAGGTGCTCGTCTCTAGGGGGCGGGGCCGCGTTCCCTCGTGGCCCGCGCCGTGCGAGCGAGCAGAGTGCCTGTTTTCTGGCACCCCGCTCGCTCGTACGTGCGGGCCGCGTGCTCATCTCTAGGGGGCGGGCCGCGTTCCTTTGCGGCCGCGCCGTGCTGGCGTCAGCAGGGGTGGGGCCGGAGCGATTGCGTGCTTGGCTGGCCAGTCTCTTTGTCCCCTCGCTCCGGTAGAAGGTTGATGTGCGGGCGGGTCCGCCTGCGGTCTGAGGTCTGCTGAGCTGTCTGGCAAGTTTTCTTTATTTTCTGTGCTGCGCATATTAAGTAATTTATCCTAGGTGATATGGCCAATTGGAATTAATTTCATTGGCTGCACTGTTTTATTACTGTGCTGGTGCACTCTTGAGCCCATTGGGGTATAGAGGGCTACATATTGTTTGTATATTTGTATATATGCACATATATTTAGGGATCGCCATTATACCTTGGTTTTACGCTTGCTGCATACCTTTTGTACTTTCTGGAGGCAGATTGTGGTCTCTTTTTACAGGTCCGGGGATTCCGTGCTGCGGTGGGTCTCCCGGTCTGATATACCTGGCTAGCTTATTGTTAAAAAAAAAAAAAAAAATCCTCCCTCTCCCGGGACTTTAATTATAAAAGGAGCATCCCGGGTTGCTTAATGCGTAGAACCCTGGGTTATTGCGAATGGGAATTTCACCATATGGAGACTTCCGACATTACCGGAACGGCTCTTCGGGGCTATACAGGCTGTGTGGGGGTTGTGGGGCTCCGCTCCCAGGTGATGATGTCATAATATGTATCCATGTGCACAGCGGAATATTGCGCGCCAGTCGGCACTCTGGCTTCTGGCCCCTCGCAACCTCCGTATCTCCTACACCCCCCCACCTATTCCGGACTCCGTGTGACGTTGTCAAAGGTGGGGATTCGCAATCCGAGGTGTGGCACGATTGGCCAGCCTCGAGAAAATGGTTTCCGCCGCGGTAGCTCAGAAGGCTACGGCTAAGCGGAAGCACCTCTCTCCGGCGTCGCATGTTCCGGAGGATGAGGTGTTGGAAGTGTTGGATTGGTCCGATGGTCCCCTGGCTAAGGAGGGGGAGCTCCTAGAGGAGTCGGACGAGCCTGTAGACCAGCAATTGTTTGGTACCGCTGGCGATCAGGTCTGCGGAGGTGTTCCTTGCCACTCCTTCCATTTTGGCTCAGATGTTTGAGATTTTGGCTTTGGATCCACCTGAGGCGGCCCCCCCGCCAAAGGGGGAGTTGTTTGATGTGCCCAAGCCGCGTTTGGTGTTTCCCAGACAACAACACTTTGTTAGGGTTGTCCTTAAGGAATGGGAACAACCTACGCACCTTGTTGGAGTTCCTCCTAGTTGGGATAAGCGTTATCCCTTTCCGGATGATTTGGTGAAGCTTTGGTCGGTTCTCCCCGACGTCGATGCGCCTGTGTTGGGGCTGTCTAACACTGCTGTGTTGCACTCCATGACACTACTACCATTAAGGATGGTGAGGATCGTCGGATTGATCAATTGGCTCGCCATGGTTTTATCAGTGCTGGATCGGCACTGCGGCCGGTTTGTGCTTCGGCACTTCTTTTGATGGCTGTCAGGTCCATTGTTAGAGATTTGTACGCAGATCTTGATCCCACTTGTGATGAGTTCAGTTCTCTCAAGCAGTGTGAGTCGTTTGTTTCCTTTGTCATGACCGCCCTGGACGATGCACTTGCAATGTGTAGCAGGGCCACGGCCCTGTTGGTTGCTATTCGTCGGTCGGTGTGGCTACGTCAGTGGACGGTGGACTTTAGCTCTAAGAAGTCGCTTACAGCTCTTCCTTTTGTGGGTTTGCGCCTGTTTGGCGATAAATTGGATTCGGTTACCAAGGGTGGTAAGTTGCCTCAACGCAAGAGGCCGCGTTGTTCCTTTCGGGGAGCGGCTTCTTTTAGTCCCTCCTTTCGGGGAGCCTGGGCGGCCTCCTTTCGGGGAGCTTGGGCGGCCTCCTTTCGGGGAGCTTGGGCGGCCTCCTTTCGGGGAGCCTGGGCGGCCTCCTTTCGGGGAGCCTGGGCGGCCTCCTTTCGGGGAGCCTGGGCGGCCTCCTTTCGGGGAGCCTGGGCGGCCTCCTTTCGGGGAGCCTGGGCGGCCTCCTTTCGGGGAGCCTGGGCGGCCTCCTTTCGGGGAGCCTGGGCGGCCTCCTTTCGGGGAGCCTGGGCGGCCCTCCTTTCGGGGAGCCTGGGCGGCCTCCTTTCGGGGAGCCTGGGCGGCCTCCTTTCCCGGAGCCTGGGCGGCCCTCCTTTCCCGCTACCAGGGGTGCAGGTTGGTCCCGGGGGAGGGGCCGTGGCCGTCCTGGGGCGCCAAGCCCAAGCCTGCTGGCAAGCCCGCTCAGCAATGAGGGGCTGCCCTCACCCGTGCGGGTGGGGGGGCGATTGTGACACTTCTCCCAGGTTTGGGACCAGGAGGTTCCGGACAGATGGATCCGGGAGGTGGTGTCGTTCGGTTACAAGCTGGAGTTAGAGTCTCGCCCTCCTTCACGGTTTTTCCGGTCTCGGGTGTCCACCGATCCTTTGGCCGCGCAGGGGCTCCTGGCGTTTCTTCTGGAAATGGCGGTCATCAGGCTGGTGCCGCACTTGGAAGTGGGCCTCGGGTATTACTCCAATATTTTCACAGTCCCCAAGAAAGACTGGTCGGTTCGCCCCGTTCTGGATCTGAAGTTCCTCAACAGGTTCATCCGTACACGGATCGGCCATCAGTTCTCTTCGGCAGGGGGGACTTCATGACGTCCATAGATATCAAGGATGCTTACCTTTATGTTCCCATCTGCCAGGCTCATCATTATCTTCGGTCTGTGATGAAGGATCGGCATTTTCAATTTGTGGCACTTCCGTTTGGCTTTACCTCGGCTCCAAGAGTGTTCACCAAGGTGCTGGCAGGGGTGATGGCCATTCTCAGAACTCAAGGCATTCGCATCGTACCTTATCTGGACGATCTTCTCATCATGGCTCCTTCTCTCAATCAATCGGAGATGGACACCAGGACGGTGGTCTCCACGCTGGAAAGCTTCGGTTGGGTGCTCAACTATCCCAAGTCCTCCAAAAGGAGGGGCTGCCAGCTCAGACCCAAGTGCCTACAGAATCAGCCGCTCAACAGAAATACCAATCTATTAATATTTCAAAATCTTTATTTAATGATAGCCAAAACATACCTTAAAATCAATTAAAAACATGTCTGCTTGGACTGGAGTGTGACGGACTAATCCAAATATTTCAAAAAGGTATAGTGACTAATGAACAATGTATAAGACCTATAACATCTGAAAAAATCTAAAAAATGCCCTGGAGTCTTGCCTATGAGCTGTGCTAGTGATATGTGCAAGAGACATAAAGATATAAAGAGTAATAGATGCTGATAACTAAGTACAGCAATAGAAAGCCATATAAGACCAAGTGGGAGTCACAGTGCCAAACATATAAAAGTGAGAGCTAAAGTGCTGAGTGCAAAAAGTGCAAAGTGCCTACAGAAGGAAAGAAGCTCCAGGGCATATGTAATGAAAATGCTAACGCAATAACAATCAATTACACATAATTCAAGACAATATAAAAAAATCTACATTACCGTATAACCACATCACCAGGTCCTACTCCACCACCATGCCAGCACCACTGACTCGTTGCGTGGCAACTACCTACTGCCACTTCATCAGAGTGTGGCTGGCTCTCTTCTGTCCTGTTTAAATAGCCCCCAACAATATGTCTCCTCCTCAATCACCCTGGTTTTCCCGCCCAAAATCCCTCATGGAGTGAGGGCGGAAGTGGGCAGGCCGGAATTCAACTGTGACACAGCATGGTCCATTACAAGTGTGGGCGGAAGTAACCGCAATACCTATCATGGGCGCATCAACTGTATGTCATTGCCGTAGCAGCCCGCCGAGTGGTGCGTCCAGTGTCCAGAACGGCTGCCCATATAAATCCGGGGCGCGCGCAAGCATGCCCTCCCGTCTGGGCGCGCCTGCGCACCATACTCGCCCAGTTGTCAGAGACAAAGTAGACGCACGAAGCGCGCACTGCGCCCGCAAGGCACGCATGCGCACCGCATCTGACAGGCTGTCAAAGAGCTCCCCTGAGCTCGAGACACACACACGTCCCAGATGGTACTGAGTTGGCTACACAGTGTCACAGAACAATGCCAGTACAACATGTATGGAGAACCTCTCAAGGCGCAAAATACATGCAGATACATTGTGCCCAGAAACCCAAAACATGCTTAGGGGCGGGAGGAGAAACGAGGGAATTTCCCTAGGACAGATGATCATTGCCTCTATTTAAACACCTACTAATTAAAAACATAAGGCTAGTATCTATAAGACATAATAGTAGTTCCCATAAGATATAACATCAAACTAATACTTCTAGTTTGTAAATGTCATTATTATGAGAGACAAGACTGGATCATTATTCAAGGGTCAAATTTCGCCAATGGCGTTGTATATTGGAGGACTACACGAACTATGCAAATTATCCATACATGATAAAGATATCTTTGTAAATATACACTCCTCTGCTGCATAGTGTATGTGCTGCACACAGTAGAAAGACATAAATCTCAATGTTGGCAAGGGCTGGAGAAAAAGGAAAAAGGGGAGGGGAAAAAAGGGAAGGAAAAGGGTAAAAGGGTAAAAGGGGAGAGGGAAAAGGAGGAAAAGAAAGGGAAGGGCAAAAGGGAAGGAAAGCAAAAGGGAGCGAAAGGGGCATCTCACAGACCCACCATATAACCGAGGTTTATCTTGCTGTTACTCAGATAAACAGATGAACAACAAGATAAACCTCTGTTATATGGTGGGTCTGTAAGATGCCCCTTTCGCTCCCTTTTGCTTTCCTTCCCTTTTGTCCTTCCCCCTTTCCTTTCCAGGGACATGGGCCTCCGCCCGGGTCAGGATCAGGGACATCTCTCTGAAGGCATCCAGACTGCGAGTCCCTCCCTGATGATTGATGTAAGCAACCGCTGTCCGATTGTCCGAACGAACCTGAACCGGAAGGCCCAGAACATGCTGAGTCAGATGAAAAAGATGGCTCTCAGTTCCAGAACATTGATGGGCAAGTGGGCCTCTTGAGGCCCCCACTGCCCCTGAAACTGAAGATCCTTCCAGAATCCCCCCCATCCCGAAAGACTGGCGTCCGTGGTGACAGTTTCCCAAAGAGAAGTCAGGAAAGACCTGCCCCTCAAGAGATTGGTCGAGACCAACCACCATTGAAGAGACTGCTGGACCCGAAATTGAGCAAAAGGAACTGCCTCGAAAGAGGCAACCGTCAACCCCACCAGTCTCATCCCCAGGCGGATGGACGGTCGAGGATTGGAAAGAAGAAGCCGAGCCAATTCCTGAATCAGAAAAATCTTGGATTGAGGCAGAAACACCCTGTGTTGACAAGAATCCAACCGCATTCCCAGGAAGGACACCACCCTGGCCGGGGCGAGGGAGGACTTGGGATAGTTGATCACCCAACCGAAGCTTTCCAGCGTGGAAACCACCGTCCTGGTGTCCGTTTCCGATTGACTGAAAGAAGAAGCCATGATGAGAAGGTCGTCCAGATAAGGTACGATGCGAATGCCTTGAGCTCTGAGAATGGCCATCACCCCTGCCAGCACCTTGGTGAACACTCTTGGAGCCGAGGTAAGGCCAAACGGAAGTGCCACGAATTGAAAATGCTGATCTTCCACCACGAACCGAAGAAAACGTTGATGAGCGTGGCAGATGGGAACATGAAGATAAGCATCCTTGATGTCTATGGACGTCATGAAGTTCCCCTGCCGAAGAGAATTGATGGCATATCGCAGAGTTTCCATGCGAAACTTCCGTGGACGGATGAACCTGTTGAGGAACTTCAGATCCAGAATGGGGCGAACCGACCAGTCCTTCTTGGGCACTGTGAAGAGATTGGTTTAATACCCGAGACCCACTTCCAAGTGCGGCACCTGCCGGATGACCGCCATTTCCAGAAGATTCTTCACTGACGCCAGGAGCCCTTGCGCGGCCAAAGGATCGGTGGGCACCCGAGACCGGAAAAACCGCGAAGGAGGACGAGACTCAAACTCCAGCTTGTAACTGGACGACACCACCTCCCGGATCCATCTGTCCGGGACCGCCTGGTCCCAAACCTGGGAGAAGTGTCGCAACCGTCCCCCCACCCGCACGGGTGAGGGCGCCTCCTCATTGCTGAGCGGGCTTGCCAGCAGACTTGGGCTTGGTGCCCCAGGACTGACCGAGGCGGCCACGGCCCCTCCCCCGGGTCCAACCTGCACCCCTGGTAGCAGGAAAGGAGGCCTCTCTGCCCGCTCTGGCTCCCCGAAAGGAGGGACTAAAAGAAGACACTCCCCGAAAGGAACGACGCGGCTTCTTGCATTAAGGCAACTTACCTCCTTTGGTAACCGAATCCAATTTGTCGCCAAACAGGCGCAAACCCAAAAAGGGAAGAGCTGTAAGCGTCGTCTTAGAGTTAAAGACCGCCGTCCACTGATGTAGCCACACCGACCGACGAATAGCAACCAACACGGCCGTGGTCCTGCTAAACATCGCAATTGCATCGTCCTGGGCGGTCATGACAAAGGAAACAAACGACTCACACTGCTTGAGAGAACTGAACTCATCACAAGTGGGATCAAGATCTGCGTACAAATCTCTGACAATGGACCTGACAGCCATCAACAGAAGCGCACACCTCGGATTGCAAATCCCCACCTATGACAACGTCACACGGGGTCCGGTATAGGCGGGGGGGGTTGTAGGAGATGACGGAGGTTGTGAGGAGCCAGAAGCCAGAGTGCCGGACTGGTGCGCAATATTCCGCTGTGCACATGGAATACATATTATGACATCATCGCTTGGGAGCGGAGCCCCACAACCCCAACACAGCCTGGATTGCCCCGAAGAGCCGTTTCCGGTAATGTCGGAAGCCTCCATATGGTGAAATTATGGTATTCGCAATAACCCAGGGATTTACGCAGTAAGCAACCCGGGATGCCCCTTTTATAATTAAAGTCTTGTGAGTGGGAGGATTTTAAACAATAAGACTAGCCAGGTATATCAGACCGGGAGACCCACAGCAGCGCGGGAATCCCCGGACCTGTAAGAAAGAGACCACAATCAGCCTCCAGAAAATCCAAAAGGTATGCAGCAAGCGTACACGGGTACACACACACACACACACACACACACACACACACACACTATACATTAAATACACAAGGTATACTGGCAAAAAATACACATACATATATATGTATAAATATATATATCTAAATATATAGATATGCAGCCCTCTACACCCCCTGGGCATTATCAAAAGTGCACCAGCACCTAGAAATGAATCAGTGCAACCAATCATAGAGGTAATACTTCCATATTAGCCACATCAACATAGGAATAAATGTACTCCCTCTATATACATATATACAAGAACAAATGCATGAAAACATGTCCAAGAACCATGTCTTGATAACGGACATAATAGCATAGCACAGACTGGCACCGCGCAGCACAGCAATAACAGCAAAACGCAATACTTGCAAGACAGAGCCCTCCTCAGCAGAACCCAGACATCAGGCAGACAAACTCCGGAGCGAGGAAGACGAAGGGCGGGCCAGACAAAGCGCGAAGCCCCCCGCTCAAGCCAGCACAGCGCGGGCCGCGAAGAACGCGGTCCCGCCCCCTAGAAGACGAGCACCACGGCCCGCAAAATGGCGACGCCGTACGAGTGAGGCGGGTGCTAAAACAGGCACCCCGCCCGCAAACACAAGTAAAACACACCAACCACACCATACACAACCCAAACGGAGCCCCCGTAGCGTGAGGACACGTTCAGACTAGACCGCAGCGCCGACCCATTAGCTGCCATCACTCACAATAAAACACACTCGCCATCCTAGAAAGACTAAACCAGTACAGACACCCCACAAACGCCACCCTCCCCCCCCCCCCACGCTAAGGGAGACGGGAACAAGCGGGAGAAGGCAGGCTAAGGGGGGACCGGGACGGGGCATCCCAAATCCGGATAACCGCGTTGCCCCACGCGTGGGGATGAGCGGAGGAGATAAGCTCCTAGGCACCATGAGGTGCCATCTACCATTGCCCAGCCAGCAGCCTAGGCTGGGAGGCTTCCAATATCTAACTAAGCATACAAAACAAGTAGCTGGGCAGAAATAGACCATGGGGGGGGGGGTGCCGGGGTGTGACCCCGGCTACCTGCAAGCAGGAGACTTCTTTCTTCTGTCTTGTCGCATCTGCAGAGAGAAAACACTGGGTGTTAAGTGGGAGGTCCCAGGTATATATAGACCGGGAGGGGCTCGTTTTTCAAGACTTCTCTCTGCAACGTCGCCTCCTGCTGGAGGATAACCCTATCGTCAGAATTAAAGGGGAAGCGGGGTGTGTGACACACTGAGAATACATGTACGCAGAACACTACTTACCTTTTCATACCCAACAGGACTACCTGGACAGTGTAACTGGTACCCTGGGCAACCTACTCTTTTACAAACTAGGTAAAAGTAAAACTCACAAAGTAAAACTCACATACAGTCAGTATGGCCTATGTACTCACACTATTAGGTGAAGCTACCAAGGGAGACTAGACTACTCGCCTTCCATACTAACCTTACTATGTCCATCCTTACACCATCTTTATATATAGTATTTTTATCTTACAGTAAACAAAGTCTGCTTTATTCTGTTCAGCATGATGAATGACAAAGCCCTCAGAGGATGCCTCTTGGCAAAATGCGTCAGGGACTTGCCACCTTGTCATCACTGTTAGCCTAAGTATAATGTACCCTCTATGAAATAGCTGGGACTAACCAGCACCACACCTGCAAGATGGTAATAGGAACAATATCCTGATCATAAGTGTTATAACATATACAACTTTGATATGTTAATGTCATGATCAACCATACGAAGTAAACATGATGTAATGTTCTGAAGCTATGTTTTACTCAGGTAAAAACTGCTGACTGCAAGTTTCTGAATTCTTCCACTGTAACAGGTAAGCTCATCAGCAGCAGGTGCAGTAATTTTTTCCCCACACTGCCAGTAACCTTTTTCCTTTTCGAACACAAGATTGTGATCTAATCTGTAGAGTTTGAATTAGAACAGATATAAAGTGCACCAAAACCCACGATTTTTACTATACTGTTTCGGTCTTTGTCCCCTGGGCATCCTATTGGGGGTGCCTTGTTGGGTGAAACTCCCCCCAGGTAGCCTGACCTCACTCACCCATCCTCTGTCCTACAGTGCATGCGCAGCCTCTTGGCCACTCCTGCTCCTTCGTCCTACAGATCGTCTAAGGCGAACAGATCTGAGCATGCTGGAGGCCGCATCCCCCGCTACTTTTGCCTGCACTGCCGGCCATTCACAAATGCCTGGCATGAACACGCGCCCTGCTAAAGGCATAACAGGCATGCGGCCGTTCCCGGCCCAACAGCGCATGCGTGAGCAGCGAAGGGGTGTATTTGCGTGATCTGGGGAGTTTGACACAGTGGGGCATTCCAAATCTGGATGCTCCTGGGGGAATGAGTATACATGCAGGGTGGGTTTTGGGCCACTTTAAACATGTCATTTCTGCCTTAGCCAATCAGATGATTGGCAAGCCAGGAGTTAGGGAGTCTTTGACATGTACTCTTAGGGCTCACTCACACCTGTTGGGTAAAACATGCTCTATGGCACCTTTCACACCTCACGCAGCCTGAAAATGCAGATG
The DNA here is from genome assembly GCA_027917425.1 of Gastrophryne carolinensis. Classification (NCBI taxonomy): domain Eukaryota; kingdom Metazoa; phylum Chordata; class Amphibia; order Anura; family Microhylidae; genus Gastrophryne; species Gastrophryne carolinensis. The sequence continues at coordinate 287,415,416 of CM051234.1, forward strand.
CAAAAAGTCCTGTCTGCCACATCCCATTATAGAGACGCGAACACAAGCGCAAAAACACCACTTTGGTGTCCGTTGCTAATATAAACATGTTGTTGTTACAGAAACGGTTTTCTTATAACAGTTACAAGCAAGTGTCAGAATAATAGGTTCAGCACAACATTTTGGCACACAATAATTAGAACATTTATAAAGGCCATCAAACGTTGAATTACTCAGTAATCAGATATCCTTGAGCCCAGGTAGAATAGTAAAAAACTAAATGCACGACTGATACCGTTATGGGTCCTGATAACATCTTTGAAACAATCCTATAGCCGCATTAGAGACTTTAATACAACAGTAGGGCCACCCCTAGCGCAATATCACTACAGCACAGGAGCGCGCCAGACTGCACCGTGTGTGTCCCTTCCAGCAGCCTGTAGCTCCACGTTGCCGCGCATGCGCATACAACAATCCAGTAAGCCTAGCGCAAGTGGCTATGACCGTGTAATACCAGGAAGCGGAAGAGTGTTGAGTTCCTACCGAGAGGCTGTAGAGGAGGTGGCAGTGGCGGCTGCTGCATGTAATTTCCTCATATTTAGCTGTGTGTGTAGAGTAAATACCGGGCGGTGTGTGCAGCAGCCGGGCCGCCTCTGCCTTCTCTCATCATGTTCGTGAAGCTGAAGCAGAAGATCAGCGAGCAGCAGCCCCCCGGCCGCAGCTCCTCCCAGCAGGCACAGGTAGGAGGACCAGAGCGCCCCCCGCATCTGACAGGAAGAAGCAATATCAAAGAGAGACTCCAGACCAAACTTTTATACCAAAAGTTTAAGGCGCATAAGGGTTTGTTGTTATCTGACTCAGTCAGTGACTCCCATGGCTTTGGCACTTGAGCTTCTGGCACTTGACACTGGAACAATTGTTTACTGTGTTGGACAGCTGTTTATGATCTTTTTTTGAAGAAGTTTAACTGTCTTTGTGAAATAGAAAAAAAGCTTCCCAAAAATCTAAAAATGTGCCTCTTATTAGTGAAAGCAACTCTTTCTGCAATTCTGAGGTTCTAGCACACAGGGTGAAGGGCAGTAAGGGTCAGCAGTCGGTTCAACCAAGCCTAAATACTCTTTTATCAAAACAGGGGGTTAAAAGTTTTTAAGAAACAGCAATCACACCTGGGGCATCCAAAATCTTGTTCCTGTTGTGTGAAAACCCCAATCACTACCGTCTTTCACGGTCCAACAGCGCATGCGCCAGCTGCAGCCTCATCCTGCTACCTTTCTATCAGGATGTGTGGCTGCGCCAGCGGATCCAAGTGCACTGATTGGACGAGTAGCCGCACCACAGGACCGGGAAGAGGTGAGTTTGTATCAGTGACCTGGGAGGTTTCACACAGTGGGGTGTCCCGGGGGCAAGGAGCGAAACTCAGTATAGTCAAAATGCTGGGTTTTGGTCCACTTCATGTTATTGGTAAGAATAGTAGAGCAGTGGACATGCAGGGAAGAATAAAGAGAAACAGTGGATGTGGCAACAGCAATGTGGTGTAAGCACACTGAGATGGTCTGCAGCCTGTTGCTCAGTGTGAGCAGATCATGGGGGTGAGAGAAATGGTGCAGACAGATTGTTTACAGCCTGTGTAGTTCGGCCAGATGAAGCCGGTGGTGGTTACTGCTGCAGGGTGGGTGTCTGACCTATGGCAAGGCTGGCAAACAGATATACGCATTAATACAGAGTGGCAGGCATGGGCAGGCTACTGATTGCTGGCAGCCTAATCAAAGACTGGAGCCAGATGTCTGAACGCTGAGAGATGTGCACTTTCATGAGGAAGAAGAGGTCTGGGTTTCAGAGCTGCAGAGAGAGGCAACCAATCAGGACGTTTGGGCTGAGAGTGGGCGGTGTTTCCGTTCTTGGGCCACTGAAGGTTGATTGAAGGATCAGGTCAGCAGGGTGGGGACTGAAAGCAGCATGAGGAAGTGAATTCCTAACTAAGAGCGCTGGAGGGACTCATTGTAGGGTAAATTTGTTTTTACTTTTGACTTGCCAATCAATTTATGGAATTAGTTCAGATCATCTATGTTGTGACTGTTTATGAATGCTAATAATGTTTATTAGTGGTAACCAATAAGGAATTATATATTTGGTGTCACTGGCACAGGAAACCCAGCTCGCTTGTTGATCATCAACCTTCATGGCAGTCGTGACGCATGGATTTTTGAGCAAGTATTGATAAATCAAAAATGCCTTAAAGTGGACCAAAACCCATGATTTTGACTATCCTGGGTTTTGGTGCCCCTTGCTCGCTGTTACTCGCTGGTCTAAGGAGGTGCATCCCCACTACCCTGTAACAAGGAGCGTGCGTGAGCTGGCGTGGGCACGCGCCCTGCAAATGGGATAGCGAGGATGTGGTGGCTGATCGCACATGCACCATAGGACTCGGGGAGTAGGTGAGTATACTGGGCATCCTAGAGGGTTTTACACAGCAGGGCATCCAATTCTGGATGCCTGGGGGGACTAGCGGCCCTTGGTTTTGGTCCACTTTAATGTCGTTTTTAACACTTTCCAGTTTGGGATGCCTCTACAATTAAAGATCCTTGGGAAGCTAAAACCAGACATTGAGCTATTTAAGGGGGAGGGGGCAGGGAGGGAAGGCACTGTAGTAAAACGTTTTTTCATTGTCTTTTTAGCTGGTGTTTTTTTTTTTACTACCATGATAATCTTTTTCAACCCTTATTGAATCAAAGCCAATGTCTGTAATGCATGGCTCCCTGAATGGTGAATGGTGAGGGAGTGTACCTGTCAACCAGGACTCACACTGACATAGCCCTGCTTTAAAGGCATTGAGGAAATGAAAGCATTTAGACTCACTAATGCACCTGTCATACATGCTGGAATTAGTTTATCTAATGTATTTTCTTGTGCTTGTATGTTTATTAGGGCCATCCAAGACCAACAGGAAACAGGAGCCGTTCCTCTTCCATGACAGATCAGCAGGATGACGCAGCAGCAACTCCTGACAAAGAGGTTGGTAACCTGTTTTCTAACACTGTCTGTTCTCTGTGTATGAAGCATAAATAGTTCTCATTAAACTTTGTAATTGGCACCTCAGCAATCAATGCGATTCCCGACAATACTGTATGCTCATTGGTAGCATTTGTTAAAAAAAAAAAAAAAAATGTTTGTGTGCCAGCATTAACTTCCGCTAACGTTACATTCGCATTCAGCAGAGTACCACAGGAGGTGGTCTTTATCTGCAGAACTAAGACCCAAGCCTTTTTTTTTTTTGCCTCCAGGACGGCCCAGCCGAGTACCTCCCCCCTCCTACAGGCAACACAACTGAACACCATAAATACCCCTCCCCTTCCTCTAGACCCTCCCAGTGTTTTTGTGTTTCCTCCCGAGGAAACAGGACTGGACATCCTCCCATTTTTTGTTTTATTCCCTAGTGAGAATGGCCGGTCCGGACTCCCTCTGTGTGCTCTAGCAGGCTGTTTCGGGGCTTCGGGCGGCCCCTGACCTGCTACAGACGGAGATACCCTCCTGGAACCTGATCCCGAGGGAATTCCTCATCCTGGAGCTAGTCCGGACGGCTGTCTCCAGGATGGGACCCCAGCAAGGGGCTTTGGATCCCATCTAATCCGCTACAGGTTAGTAGGATTACGGTGTTTGGGTGAGGCCCCCTCTCGACCCCCCCCCCGATCCCAGGGTAAGTACTCCGGATCGGGGGTCCACTGGAATGCAGCTGTTCCAGGCCGGATGGGGTGCACGTGTAGTTCCCAGCTGGTGTCAGCCATATTGTTTTCGGGGGGGGGGGGGATGGACATGCGTTCCAGTGACGCGTTTCCGGGTGGCCAGCAAGTGCATTTTAAGGCCAGCAAGGCCTCAGGAAGACGCTGGCCTCGTGCTGCTGAAAACGCTCCGGACTGGGCAAACTGGTACCGGTGGCACCCCCGGTGGGTTTGCTGAAGCCGATGGCGGAACGGTTCTCGAAATGGGGCTAAAGAACCCAAAGTAAAGGGGGCTAAAGCCACTAAGAACACCAAGATACACTCCAGAAGCCATAGGGAGTCCAGGGAGCAGAAGGAGACCAGGGATAGAGTGGGTCACCTTAGGTCATGCTCCAATTGTTTGGGTCTTCTCCCTGAGGGGCACTCCAAAATGCTATGTAAGGAATGTTGGAGGAGGCTACGGCGGATAGTGAACCAGAGGTACTGAAAAGATATTTTGATAATATTGATTCAAAACCATTTGACACTCTGGAGCAGTTCAGGTTCCGTTTTTTGCAGGTCCCTGGGGATAACTTAGAGGCTGGACCCTCTTGTTCGCAACTACCAGCCGCTCAGGAGTTACCTTCCACCCAGATTCTGGAGGAACCCACTATAGTGGTGCCGGAGGGGGAAGAGGACCGAACTGTATCTTCGAATGAGTCGATCCATTCCTCTGCTAGAGAGAAGGGATCGGAGCCCTCCGCTTTGGACCAGCCAGGAAGATTTAATTTCTGTCTGGAGGACGTTCCCGAATTTGTTAAGGCTGTTCGGGCTTCCCTTAGTTATGGGAATGAGAGCAGAGCGCTTTCAGTTCATGACTCTCTGTATAGAGGTTTAACTGTGAAGGAAGAGCCGTGTTTCCCTATACACCAATCTCTTAAAGACATTTTGGTCAGGGAATGGGGAGCTCCAGAAGCTCGCTTTTTTCCTTGTTGAGAAGATCCCCCCCTTGAGGAATCGGATGTTGAACAGTGGGCCAAATTTCCCAAGGTGGATGCCCCTCTGGCACAAGTATCAAAAAGATCGGATCTGTCCTTTGATGATATGGGTTCACTAAGGCATCCAATGGATAAAAGAGCAGATATCCTCCTCAAAAGAGCCTGGGATACTGATTCTTTTTTGCTTAGACCTCTGCTTGCAGCTGATTGCCTCAGCAGGGTGTCTGAGGTATGGTTAAAGAAAGTAAGGACTAATAATAAGGAAGGGGCTCCCAAGGAGGAGCTTGAGGATGCTTTAATGTTTGTGTGTAAAGCAGTGAATTATATGTCTGATGCAATGTCAGAAGCAGTCAGAGCCACAGCAAAGAATATGGCTCTGATTAATTCTGCTCGCCGAGCACTCTGGCTCAAGACATGGCAGGGTGACCAAACTTCCAAGTCGCACCTGTGTAGTATCCCTTTTGAGGGAAAACTTTTGTTTGGTTCAGAGATTGATGGGGAAGGGAGGTTATTGTTTAAACCCCCCAAACAGCCCTGATACAGGCCCGGTAGGGGGGGAGACTTCTGTAATTTCTTCCGGCCTGGCAGAAGATTTCTCAGAACCCCTTTGTGCTTCAGACAATTCAGGACGGCCTGCGTCTAGAATTTGTCTCATGGCCGGAGAATCATTTTCAGGTAACCCATTGCCCCAAGGTTCGAGACAAGACAGAGGCTCTTCCTTTAGTGATTACACAACTAAAGGAGATGGCGGTTATAGAGGAGGTCCCGTGGCACCTGAGGCAGACAGGAGTGTACTTGCATGTATTCCTGATTCAAAAGCCTTCAGGAAAGTTCAGAATGATTCTGAATCTAAAGAGATTAAACAAAAATATCCGGTACAAAAGATCCTGGATGGAAACATTTTTTTACCATGGAAATTCTGTCCAAAGGGGCCTGGATGGCTTCCATAGACCTTCAGAATGCGTATCTGCATATCCCGATCCTGCCAGCACACAGAGAATTTCTGAGATATGCAGTAATGTTAGGTGGAGTAACCTTTCATTGGCAATACAGGGCAATGCCCTTCGGGCTTTCGTCAGCTCCAAGGATCTTTACAAAGGTCCTGGCAGAAGTGATGGCCTTTCTGAGAAAGGATCAGATAGGCATCATAGCCTATTTGGACGACCTGTTACTGTTTGCACCGTCCAGGGAGCTCCTAGAGAGCAATGTGAAAAGAACATTGTCTCTTCTGACGGAGCTAGGATGGATAATAAACAAAGAGAAGTCATTAGATATGATAACTCTTCCAGAAAGAGTTTGCAGGTCCCTTCAGTGGTGGAAGTTCAGGGAAATCTAGAAAGGGGAAGACCTTGGCATTAGATGGACCCCATAAGGATCACAACCGATGCAAGCCATTGGGGATGGGGGACTCATTTGTCCCAGCGTCAGATACAGGGTGCATGGTCGGACAATCTGCCACAAAGATCAGCACATTTTCGAGAACTGATGGCTGTGGATCTAGCATTAGATCACTTCAGAGACCAAATACAAAATCATGTCTTGATTGTGTCAGACAACGCCACTGCGGTGGCCTACATCAACCATCAGGGCGGCACCAGGTCAGTGGAGCTAGAAGCTCTCTCCAGAATCATTTATGCCAAACTGGAAAATTGGGTAAGGTCTTTGAGAGCGGTACATATCAAGGGACAATTGAATGTACTGGCGGATTTCCTCAGTCGGGGTCAATTGAGGCCTTCAAAATGAGAGGTGAACCAGAGGGTCTTCGAGCAGGTAGTAGACCTTTGGGGCTCACCAGAGATAGACCTGTTTGCCACAACTAGGAATTCCAAATAGCAAAACTTCTTCTCGCTCTACCAGGGTCAGGGTGCCCTGGCAGTGGATGCATTCTCCCAAGATTGGGGGAGATTCAGCCTTTGCTATGAATTTCCACCTTTTCATCTGCTTCCCAGAGTATTGAAAAAAGATAGAGGAAGCAAGAGTAATTTTGGTGGCACCACATTGGTCCAGGAGCCTGTGGTTCTCTCTTCTGATTCAGATGACATCAGTAGTCTTGCTTCAGCAAGGCCCTATTCTTCAGTTTCAGGTCCAGAACCTTCGGCTGACAGCCTGGATCCTGAATGGAGTTTGTTAAAGAGTAAGGGCTTATCAAGCAGAGTTGTTAAGACTCTGCTTCAGAGTAGAAAGGTGGTGACCAGAAAAATGTATGGTAAAGTCTGGAAAACATACAATTCTTTCTGTAAGAGCCATAACCTAGGCCCTTTACAGGTGGCCTTGGTTCTGGAATTCTTACAAGAAGGTTTGGCAATAGGCTTAGCCATAAGCACTTTGAAGGTGCAGGTGGCGGCTCTATCGATATTTTTGGACACAAGGTTCAAAGCCAATGGATTGATTGATAGATTTTTCATTTCAATAACTAGGAAAAGGCCAGTGAATCCTAAGACCTTCCCACTTTGGGATCTATCCATCGTTCTTAATGGATTGACGAAGACACCCTTTGAGCCAATTGCTGACTCAACTCTTAAATATTTGACGCTGAAAGTTGTATTTATTCTTGCAATTACTTCAGCAAGAAGAATTAGTGATTTGCAGACATTATCTATTAAGGAGCCTTATTTTCGTGTATTTCCAGATAATCTTTCGATCAGACCCGATCCGCTTTATTTGCCCTGGACTTAGGCCTGAATATATTGGTGATCAGCAGGAAATGCAGCTCTTGGATGCTAGGAAGATTGTATTGGATTGATCTGCTGTGTGGAGAAAGTCAGATCATTTATTGATAACCTTTTCAGGTAGAAATAGAGGGTTGCAAGCTTCTAAGGCCTCTATTGCTAGGTAGATTAGGGGTGCCATACAGGTAGCCTATGATAGTATGGGTAAGCAGTTCCCTGGGTTAATAAGGGCCCACTCTACTAGGGCAATTTCTGCTTCTTGGGCTAATCAGACAGGAATTTCTCTGGAAGAAATCTGCAAAGCAGCAACATGGGCTTCCCCACACACGTTTCTGAAGCACTACGGAGTGGATTTGGCTTCACACACCAAGCAAGCTTTTGGCAGAAACGTACTTCAGAAGGTTACCCCTCCCTGAGGTAGGACGTATATATAGTTACTCGCTTATCATCGGCTGGGCCTGGAGGATGTCTTGTGAAAATCCCAATTAGCTTACCGGTAATAGGTTTTCCGGTAGTCATCCAGGACGGCGTCCTACTACCCGCCCAAGATAAGTATGCTTAGAGGAGAAGTATTTTTGTTGTATGAATGTTTCCTTCGGGACTACTCGGTTAAAACACTGAGGGTCTGGAGGAAAGGGAGGTGTATTTATGGTGTTCAGTTGTGTTTCCTGTAGGAGAGGGGAGGTACTTGGCTGGGCCGTCCTGGAGGTCCACAGGAAAACCTATTACCGTTAAGCTAATTGTGATTTTTTAACATTTTTAACTTGCATCCCATGAATTGCTTTTACCATGCGGGGTACCTTTTGGCAATTTTTTATGCTTTTTCTTCACTCTTCTCCCCGCTAATGCCGCTTGTTTTAGCCGGAAGTCATGCCTTGAGTCATTGATGCTGTTGTGAATGGCAGCAATGTAATTGGCGCATCTATGCAATGATTAGTCTCCTGCCATCTCACATTACCGCAGCAGAGACCTCATTGCAGTTTTCCCCTTTACCAAGAAAGGAAGTTTGTCATCACCTTTTATCCCCAGTGCAGCCGCACTATGCTATACCTTTAGCCAGGCCCGTGCCAGGCATTTGTGAATCGCTGGCATGGGCATGCCCCGATCTAGAGGCTAGTAGGGGGTGCAGCTGATGGCACGCTTGGCTCCGTTCAGCCATTGGATGGAGAGACCTATGTTTGGCTAAGAGAAGCTGAGGTTAACCGAGCATGCTAATTGGCTGTGCGTCAAAACCTTTACATTTGCGGTCCCCACGCTCCACAGAAGAGTAAACAAATCCCAGTTGCAGCCCAATTGGATTTTATTTTGGGCAATCTTGGGGAACACACACAGTTAGGCATCCCAAATCAGCTGGCCCTGGAGTCTTCTGGACTCCACTGCTGGCCATGGTGTAGGCCTGTTTTAATAAATAAATGGATATATTTCATATTATAGGTTTTCCTATTTGGGATGTCCCGCTGTGTGAATCCACCTGGTTTCCTTGTAAGCTGGCATTGATCCATCAGCGCATGTGGCACAGCTCTGGTGGCATGCCCTTACTGTGTGCTTTGTTGACTCAGCAGACTTGAATGTCTGCCAGCTGAGCCGTGTAGGCCGGCATGGATGCTGCAGAATGTGGGCAGAGCTGTGGCATAGAGGTGAGTAAATGGGGAAACCAGGGGATACCCCTCATTTAAGTTTTGGACCATTTAAGTGGCTTTGCCTAAAGTTTTCTAAAAAAAAAGTATATGTTTCTTTACCCCTTTTACTGATGGAACAATTTTTGGATTTCTCATGTAGCTTTCCATACTGAAAAGTTCCCTCATACTTATTACATCACTTGTATCTGATGGTTTGATCACTCTTTGGCAGCAGCACATAGCACTAACTCAACCCCGCAGCAGCTATGCATGATGACACCGACTACATATCCCCACCATTGTTGTGCTTTCCTTTTATCATGCTGCTGAACAAGTAAGCAAATAATGAGATTTAAACGACAAAAATCCTTTCTGTAGTAAAAAAAAAAAAACAATTACTGTTTATTGTAAAGACAGTAAATGCATTGGTCCAGAGTAAAGTTGTGTCAAGAAAATAGGGCAAATCGCCTGTTTTAAACCAGTCACAGGACTGGTTTGGTGGCCCATCCATGTGGTCCAGTTGTAACACAATCCACTAAATGTGGGGAACGCAGTAAACTTCTTCCCCAGACCTCTTTCTGTTGTGTACACAGGAAGAAGATGCTCCTGTGTTTTGCCCAGCATAATTAAAGAAAATCTACAGCTTGAAACAAGAATATTGGCTGGGGTTGGTAAACCAAGACCTTACAACACCATTTGTGCTGCTCTTGTCTAAATTTGATAACTGTGCCTATCTTTTCCTATTGCATGGCACGGCCTGCTTCAAGAAGTCCTTACGTATGGGTTATTCTGCCACAAGGTGGCGCAGTGTACTGCAGAAGAGTTGTGGCTCCTCCTGGTACCATATAAAACCAGGATCACCAATAGACCTATCCAGTGTTTTCTCTGCAGTGATACTGCGAAGATAGGAGATGGCTCTCTATATTGCGCAGGTGAGCGGGGCAACCAAGCCTGCGGCCCTGCATGTCTATTTCCACCCGTTTCTGGACCCTCTGTGCCTCCCAGCCTCTGCTGACGGATCGGGTAAAGGTAGAGGAGCGCCAGGGTCAGGTGCTCAAGGAGCGCTGCTCCTGGCCACAGACCCTGTACCACAAAGGGTAGCTGGCCATAGGGTTTATGGTGAGGCTACTGAGGGATGCAGAGTTCCTGTGACAGCTTCTGAGGGGGTGAGTGTTTTGGGGACTGTGTGCCCTGTTTCTCTGGTGTCTGGGCCCGGGACAACTGTGGGTTGTGGTTTCTCCCGGTTCTGCTCCTTGTCACCCCCTCATCTCCCCTTTACTGGCTCTGGGGGCATCCCGGGTGTTTTTTTTATTAGCCCTTACCCTATGCTGGCCTATTGCGCCTGTGTTAATCACCAAATGGAGGCTTCTGGGGTTAGCCTGCTCGGGGGTCCTTCGGGGCAATCCCGGCTGTGTGCCATGTGTGGGGTATCCCCTATGAGTAACAGTGCCGCAGTGTGCTTGCTGTGCGCCCAGGGTATCATTGCGGCCCAGGGTGGGCTACCTGCTTCGCTTTCCAGCTCTGCACCCCCTTCGGCATCGCCTACCCCTCTGCGCCTGATCTGATCTGGCACTGCGTGATCTGATCTGGCACTGCGTGTGGCCAGCATTGAAAGGCTTGCCAGGCCTGTTTCACGTAAGGCCTCTGGCATGAAGCGGCACCAGGCTCCCGCACCCTCCCTCTTTCCTGAGGAGGATGAGGGAATTGACGCTTTTGGTGGCCGTTACTCCCTAGAGGAGGGGGAGCTTTTCCAGGACTCTGATTCCTCTGGGGACCAGCAGGAGGGTTACGACAGTGACCCTGGGTCTGCACCTAGGGAGGACTCATGGTTCCCTGGCGACACTGATAACCTGTTGGCTCACATTTTTGAAATCTTGCACATTGTCCCCCCCTGAGGTGGCTAAGAGGAAGCATGGTGAGCTCTTTCGTCGTGACAAACAGCGTCTGGAGTTCCCTGAGCAGAGCCATTTCACTAATATGGTGCTCAAGGAGTGGGAACGTCCTGGTAGATTGCCCACGGTGTCCAAAGGGTTGGATAAGAGGCAGGGCTGTGGAGTCGGAGTCGAAGGAAATTTTGGGTACCTGGAGTCTGAGTCGGCAAACAATGCACCGACTCCTACTAAATTTTGATTTAGCAAGTTTAGTTTAATCTGTTTTTATTGGTAAATCAAAGAAAATACATACAAAATGTGGTACAGTACAGCAGAACATTCATTAAACAGACCAACATTACAATAGCTTTACATAGTGCCATAACAGTTCCCAGATATCCCGCCCTAAGAACACTAGTGGCGCCAAGTCGGCGCGCTGCGGGAATCCCACCCCCGTGTCATAATGAACCAAAGCCTCTCCGGTCCAACTCCACGGCCACCAAGGCACGACAGGGTCCCGGACGATGAACAGGGGACTCCTGTTCTTCCCTAGCAATTGGCATCAAGCCGAGCGCCCCAAGAATCAGACCGGAGACCGCTGCAACCACGTTACATCAGCCGATAACAAGCCAAACCCCACGGAGCCCGGCACACCGACCCGGCACACCCCGCCACCCAGCCAGGGGGGACATCCCGCATGACACAAATTAGTAGCTGAGTAGATATAATGCAACAAAATGTGATAGTAACCAAGATAAAAGATACCAGGTAACAAACCTATAAACAGGAGAGGGAAAAAGAGAGAGGGGAGGGAGGAGGGGTGGTAAAAAAGGAAAAAGGGGGGGGGGGGGGGGGGGAAGTGCCCTGAGCCGGACCAGAAGTACCGACCCTTTCATCGCAGTAGCCTTTGCTCAGTGCTAGACTAGAGTACAGTACGTTGCCCATTGGCGTCCACACTGTATCATCGTATTATTGTATTAGCACTCTGAAACGATCTGAGTCCCGGAAGTCAATCCAACAGGCCCAAGTTGTGATGTATTTTCCTATCAAGCCTTTATCGCCCAGGATGAGTTCCTCCATTCGTCTAATATGTTCAAGCTCCACTACCCACTCAGCCAGGGAAGGGGACCCCTGTGTCTTCCAGTGTCTAGGTATAACAGCTCGCGCTGCCAATAGAAAGTGCCGAAGTAAACCCTTTTTGTGTTGAGATATGGAGCCCTCTATAAGGGACAGGAGGGTTAACTGAGGTGTGTTGTTCACTTTCGTGCCCGTTGTCTCAGTGTGTATATCCAAGACCCTTTCCCAGAAAGATCTAATAACTGGGCACCCCCATCATATGTGCGTCATATTTCCCTCCTCTGCCAGCCAACGCCAGCACCTACTTGAATTCTGGGGTGCATATTTATGGATGTCCGCCGGACATCTGTACCACCTTGAGATTATCTTAAAATTCCTCTCCTGCGCCTCCCCCTCCAAAGTGGATTTATGCGTCGGGCTAAACATCTTAGATAGATCTTCCTCCAAGAAGGGCTGACACATCTCGTTCTCCCATCTGGCTATGTACCCCACTGGGTTTGAATGTGTATTGGACACCAGTGTCTGATACAGTACGGAGAGAGCATGGGGTACATGCGTCTCAGAAGAGAGAAGCTTCTCAAGATCCATCAGCGGATGGCTCATCATCTCACCCAGGCGATGGGAAGATATATAGTTAGCCAATTGTCTGTGAAGGAACCAGGACACATGCACCCCAGGGAGTTGTGCTCTGATTACCTCTAGTTTTGGGAAGCCCGACTCCCCCATGATATGCCGTAAACGCGGGTCTGCCGCCGCCTGCCATCCCAGAAAGGACGAGACCCCCACTCCAGGCGCAAAATCCGGGTTCCCAAAAATGGGAGTCAAAGGTCCCGGACGCCGAGCCAATGGAAATTTTGAGGTCAGTTGGTCCCAGACTGTAAACAAGTGCTGCGCCAGAAAGGGTAGGGATTTAAGAATGCGCCTGGGTTGAGGCCTCGTCCAGGGCAGAGAGACCAACGGGAGGGGTGATAACCCCTGATTTAGCAATTTTAAATGTCCCAATTCACAAAAAGTTATAATTAATGACTTCTCTATTGTATTGTGTATATACTCTATTGCATGCAGTGCCTCACGTAACCGCAAAACGAACACGTTAAGTGACCGTGAAGAAGCATGCTTTTCATGTGCTTCACTATATGGCACGCAATGCACAATTAGAAGTGGCAATACTTCTACTTTGCATAGTGTTGTGTTCAGCTGTTACAGGGAACCCATGGGTAACCTAGCCCCTCACTGAGAAGGGATTAATATGTTTTTTGCAGGACTAGAGACACTTGTATAAGTGAAGGGAATGGAGGATCAATAGTTCAAGACTGAAGCTGTACCATTGTAAAAACTGCTGTCATTCAGCAAAAGGCTATAAAAACTTGTAAACTTGGATTGTTAGCTTAAACTTTAAATATGACTATGGGATTCTACTAGGGAAATCATGTTTTATAATAAAGGCCCCTTTTCTGGATCCTCCCACTGCCATATCTTCAGCAGAAGATCGGCACACAAAGGAGAAGGCAGCTTCTGCCCAACTACCTTTCTCTGCTAGAAGTAATGACATGTATGTTGCCTTTCTTTCCTTCAAAGAATGTATAAAATACATTCACATATTAATACAGAGGAGTCGGGGAGTCGGAGTTAGAAGTACAAAAAACTGAGGAGTCTGAGTCGGAACATTTATCTACCGACTCCACAGCCCTGATAAGAGGTATCCTTTTCCTGTTGACCTGGTCAAGCGATGGTCGTGTCCCCCTGAGGTGGACGCTCTCGTCCTAGGGCTGTCCAACACCTCGGTCATGTCTTCCCCTGACACTACTACACTGCGGGACAGCGAGGACCGGCGCATGAATCAGCTGGCCTGCCATGCTTTTACATTTGTGGGGGCTGGGCTGCGTCTGGTCTGCGCCGCTGCCATTACAGCTATTGCCCTTAAATGGCTCAAGCATCTCCTTGATGGCACTACGGCTGGTAGGAGGGGGGAGGATTATAGGGCCCTCTTGCTTTGCTCTGATTTTATTGCCTTTGACCTTACTGCCATGGGTGATGTGGTACGGCTGAGTGGTAGCGCCTCTGCCCTTTTGGTGGCTATGCGCCGCTCTGTTTGGTTGCGTCAGTGAGCGGCTGACGCTGCTGCTAAGAAGGCTCTCACTGGGCTCCCCTTTACGGGGCTGCAGCTCTTTGGTTAGCGTCTGGATGTTCTAGCCAAGGATGGTAGGCTGCCTCAGCGTAGGAGGCAGCCTCGGCCTTTTCGGGGGCCCTCTGCTTTCCTCCCCTCCTTTCGTGCTCCCAGAGGAGGTCGTGGCTCCCTCTTTTCTGGTACCCGCAGAGATTCTTGGGGCCGTGGCAGATCGCGTGGGCGTCCTAGTCTCTCATGGGGTCCCAAGCCCCCTCAGGCATGAGGAGGCTTCAGCTCTTTGCTCATGTCTGGAGGCTACACGTCTCAGACTGGTGGATTCAGGAGGTGGTGTCGTCCGGTTACATGATAGTTTGCAGCCTGGCCGCCCCAAGATTCCTCAGTTCCCGGATGTCTCAAAACCCTCTGTCAGCTCGGGGTTTGCGCCTTGCGGTTCAACGTCTATTGGAGTCAGGAGTCATTTGCCGGTGCCTTCCCAGGAAAGGGGTCGAGGGTTCTACTCCAATCTGTTCACAGTTCCTAAAAAAGACGGGTCCTTGAGGCCCATCCTGGACTCGAAGGGTCTCAACAGGTTTGTCAGGTTCAAGCACTTTCGCATGGAGACGCTACGCTCGGCTGTCAGTACCTTTCACCCGGGCGACTTCATGACCTCTGTGGACATCAAGGATGCCTATCTTCATGTGCCAATCTTTCCAGGTCAACTGAGATTTCTCAGGTTCGCTCTAGAGCAGTGGTCCCCAACCCCCGGGCCGCGGACCGCTACCGGTCCTTGGCTCAAATGGTACCGGGCCCTTTAGAGAATGAGGCCAATAGTGACAGCCGGCAGCAGCTCGCGTTGCGGGAGAAAAGGAGGCGGGGTTAAGCTCACTCCTCTCTCACACTCTACCAATAGAGCAACTGTTTGACGGGCTACCCAATTGGTGTAGGTTTGGGAGCTGGTTTCCCTGCCCCCCGGCCCGGTGCTGCGAGTAGAGGGAGAAGCAGGTTTGTATGCGCCCGCTCATCGCTGTGTCTGCTTCCCCCGCACAGGTTCTCGGCACCATCGAAGGCATGCTGGAGAAACTGGAGCTGGACGATGAAGGAAGGAGAGCGTCGCCATTGCTGCTACCGCCACTTCCTGGGGGGCTCCTCTCACCCCTCTTCCCTGTATAGGCCCTCCCGGGCTCACTGCTGTGCTGCATCCCCACCATGGCCAATTGACAGCCCTGGCCCAGCCGCCTGTCTCCAGGTGATGTGGAAATACTACTCCCAGCATGCTCTGCCACCACAAGGCATTCACAGGCTGCAGACCTGGGCAGCAAGGCATGCTGGGACATGTAGTTCCACTGTATATAGAACTAACTATACCATGTCTCTTAAGATAAATATATAGCGCCACTGCAACCTTTCTGTAATGGGGAGCCCTGCTCAGAGTGAGAGCTCTCAGCTGGACTGTCCTAATTTCTTCCATCTTTCTTGGCCATTATTCTCTACCTTGGTTTTCCATATCTACAGCATTTTTCCTCCTTCTTGCCTTTATCGCTGTCTTTTTCATATGATCTCTCTCTCTCTTTCCAAATGCCTCTTTATTAATCTATTTCCACATTCCCTCGATTTTGCTCTAATTTCAGCATTACCTCCTTTCCATTTTTCCATATATTTCTCTTCTTTTTTTCACTTTACTTTCCTTTCCATCCCATCTCTGCCTCCTTGCTCTTCTCCTTCTTTCCCTCCCTCTTTCTTTCCTCTTTCTCTCCCATTTCCCCCTCTATGTTGCTTTCCCCCCTTCTTTCCCCCTCTATGTTGCTTTCCCCCCTTCTTTCCCCCTCTGTTGCTTTCCCCCCTCTTTTTGCTCCTTCCATCTCTCTGTTTTCCATACTCTATTTTTGTTGTCAGTCTCTCCATCTATCTTATTCATATTTCCTGTTTCCCTCTGGTTTCTGCGTTCTATATGTCGCTTTCCCCATAACAATATTAACAATCAATGCCGCCGCATCACCCCCAGCCACGCCCCCAGTCAGCCCCCCCCCAGTGCCCCACCGGGCCGCGGTAAAATTACCAAATCCTGAACCGGTCCACGGTGAAAAAAAGGTTGGGGACCACTGCTCTAGAGGATCAGCATTACCAGTTTGTGGCTTTACCGTTCGGTATCACCTCTGCGCCTCGGGTGTTCACCAAGGTGCTGGCGAGCATGATGGCTCTGCTGCGGAATCAGGGCGTTCGCATCCTCCCTTACCTGGACGACATTCTGATTGCGGCTCAGTCTCTCCATCAGGCCAAAAAGGATACTCTGGTGGTGACCTCCACTCTCGAGTCCTTCCGCTGGGTGATCAACTTTCCCAAGTCTTCACTGTCTCCGTCTTTGAGGTCCTTTCTGGGCATGACTCTTTCTGGGGATACCTCTCGGGTCAAGGTATTCCTGCCTCAGCAGAAAGTGGAGGGCCTTCAGAAGCAGGCACGGATTCTGCTCTTGTGTCCCCATCCCTCCATCCGGCAAGGGATGCAGTTAGTGGCTCTGATGGTGTCCTGCTTCGAGGCGGTCCCTTTTGCTTAGTTTCACATGAGACCTCTTCAGTTGCACCTCTTGTCAGTTTGGGATTGGAACCCTGTGTCCCTGGATCAGAAATTTGCTCTGTCTCCCCTGGCCAGACAGTCCCTCTCGTGGTGGCTGGACTCAGGGAACCTTCTAGTGGGCAGGACCTTTCTCCTCCGTTCTGGGAGACTGTCACCACAGATGCCAGTCTGACCAGTTGGGGGGGGGGGGGGCTTTCGGAAGTCTCTGAAGTTCCAGGGTCGGTGGGGCCCCATGCTCCCATCAATGTCCTGGTACTGAGGGCGATCAGGTTGGTTCTGTCTCAGCTGACCACACACCTTCGGGGTCCGGCTGTTCAGATCCGCTCGGACAACCAGACGGCGGTTGCCTACATCAGTCATCAGGGAGGGACTCTGAGCAAGCGAGCCCTCAATGAAGTGTCCCTGATACTGTCTTGGGTGGAAGAGAATGTCCCTTGCATCTCTGCATTACATTCCGGGGGTGGAGAACCAGGAGGCAGACTCCCTGAGCAGGGGGACGTCTCGGCTGGGGGAATGGTCCCCCAGCAACAAGGTATTTCACTCCGTGTCACCGCTGGGGTCAGCCGGATGTGGACCTGTTTGCATCCCGCCACAATCACAAGCTTGCTACCGGTTTGGGACCTGAATCTGGTGTTGTCTGCTCTACAGGATCCTCCCTTTGAGCCTATCCGTGGGGCTGCTTTGCCCATTCTGACTCTTAAGGTGGCCTTTTTGGTGGCCATTACTTCGGTCAGGCCAGTTTCCGAGCTGGCGGCGCTCTCCATCAAACCTCCTTATTTTGAGCGGGATCAGGATAAGGTGGTGTTTCAGCTTAAGCCGGATTTCTTGCCTAAGGTTGTGTCTGCTTTTCATCTCAATCAGGACATTGTTTTGCCTTCCTTGTGTCCTAACCCTGCTAATTCCAAGGAGCGTACCCTTCATTCTTTGGATGTTGTCAGGGTTCTGAAGTTTTATTTGGTTGCTACTGAGTCTTTCAGGAAATCTGACACACTTTTTGTTCTTCCTGCTGGACCTAGGAAGGGTTTACCTCCGGATAAATCCACTATCAGCAAGTGGATCCGTCAGGCGGTGGAGCAGGCCTACTCTGCCAGGGGGAAGGTTCCTCCTTTTAGGGTTACTGCTCATTCCACTCGTGCTATTGGTGCATCTTGGGCTTTTCAGCACCAAGCTTCTGTTGAACAAGTTTGTAAGGCCTCAACTTGGTCTTCTGTTCATACTTTTTACAAGGTTGATGTGCGGGCCTCAGCTGATGCTGCTTTTGGCCGCAAGGTTCTTCAGGCGGCAGTGGTTTAACCTGCCTGTTACTCTTTGGGGATCCCACCCTACCTTACGGACACTGCTGTTGGACGTCCCATACATAAGGACTTGTTGAAGCAGGCCGTGCCATGCAATAGGAAAAAGACAATTCTGTGAGTACTCACCTGTAGAATTGCTTTTACTATGCATGGCCCGGCCTGCTTCACCCCACCCTTATCGTTATTCTTGGTTGCCTCTTTATGGTGATTTTTCCAAGTTAGAGGGGTTTTTGTTACCTTTTTTACCTTTATTATCTCACGGCTTCTTGAGTAACTGCTTGTCAACGCTGGATAGGTCTATTGGTGATCCTGTTTTTATTTGGTACTGGGAGGAGCCACAACTCTTCTGCAGTACACTGCACCACCTTGTGGCGGAATAACCCATACGTAAGAACTTCTTGAAGCAGGCCGTGCCATGCATAGTAAAAGCAATTCTACAGGTGAGTACTCACAGAATTATCTTTTTACAAAGTCCAAGAAACTTTCCAGACATAAAAAATAGTCACCAGCTTTATAAACGCTGGTGGGGGCAAAGGCAGATTTCCATGTGCTTGTCGTATTAAATCTTGGATAACCTCCAGGAAAATGTATATGTGCGTACATTACCAGTATCTTTAAAAGTGTAACAAAACCCATCAGTCGCCGCCTGGAATTTGAAAGAATCGAGGGCCGGACGCTGGATTTTCTCTGGCAGTGCATGCTCCCCATTGTTTAGAATGAGAGCAGCCTGTCTAATGACTTTGTCATAGCAGGCCGCTCTCATTGGACGAAAGCCTGCCATTGGATCGTGGCGAGATGAGTTTTGGGGGTGTTTCACAAAGCGGGGCATGGAACAAAACCTGGGAAAGTAAAATTCTCAGGTTTTGTTCCACTTTAAGTAGGACCAAACCCCTGTTTTCTCCCCTCCCTCCACACCAGTTTAAAGCTTTCTCTAGACGCATGGGGTGACCCGCTGCGTGGAATTTATTGGTATTGCCTCATTCTGTGATACCTTTACTCTGTAGCAGATGCTGCAGGGTGCTGTGGCAATGCAGAGTGCAAACCAGGATGCCGCTAGGGAAAGCTTTCACTCCCTATAATCCTTTAGACTCTAGGACTGGGTTTGGTCCTTTTTAAGAGCCTGTCATCTGCTGTATGGTAGAACAGGTAAGTATTTTTTTTTTTTTACCAAACGGCGGGTCCTTTAATCCTAAGTATAAAAATCTTATTATAATAAAACTGTAAAAAGAGCTTTGTGGTGGTTTTGGTTGTCTAATGCTGATTTATCTCCATATTCCATTCCATTGCATTGTATGGTGCAGCTGTTGGCCGGGATGTTAGCAGAGCCAGCTTTACTCTCGGAGTACACTATTTTTGCCCTGGACCATACCAAAAGGTCCAAACCACAGAGTGGCAGTGTGGTGAGTCTACCCCCTTCCTTTTAGCAGTGCTTGAAGTGTAATTACTTTAGAACTGCTTCCAGACCTTCTTCCCCTATTAGTAACCCAGTGCCCTTTTGTACTAAAATAGTAGCCAACACTAATATTGTTTGTCTGCTTTTACTTTTTATTTTTGTTGGTGTTAGGCTAACATTATGGTAACGAACTTCTAACCTAAAACAATGCCTGCATGAGCTTAGTCTCCCAGCAAGTACTGACCTTCAGCCAGTCCTAAGACTGTTGTTAACTTATGGGTTAGACCAAAAGAGAGAGATTGGAAATTGGCACCCAATCAGCTGGGTTAGCTCCTTGTAGTGCAGCACTTCAGCCGCCAGTACAGCACTACGGGACTTCCGGCTGGGAAGCAGACTTGCGTGCGGACCAGGTTTGTTTTTTTTAACTCTGTATAGTAATTAGAATTATCTGGAGGAGAGCGGCGTGATTTTGACATCCTAGAACCACAGAATTTAATGAACATTTATTTTTTTTAATCAGTTTTTGCAAAGCGCTATTTTTTTTTCCTTTTAGGTTTTCACATGGACAGCTATGTACATAAAAAGTCTAGGTTTTAGAGAAGGGAATAAAAAAAAAATCCCCCCTTCCCCAAAGAAAATTGTTAAAATGCAGTGTGCAGAATCCCCCCCCCCCCCCATATCACCCCATAACAGGCAGTGCGCTGCATTCCCCCCAATTACCCCATAACAAGCAGCGTGAAGCATCCTCCCCCCCCAATTGCTCCATAACTGCTAGTGTGTAGCATCTGCCGAGTCTCCCCATAAAAGGCAGTTTGCAGCCTGCCTGTCCTCCCCTAACAGAGCTGATGCACCGCCACACAAAGAAACTTCCACTCACCTTACCAGTGCTGCTGATCGTCTTCCTGCATCTGATAATCCTTCATCTGATCATCCTCCCACAGCCCTGGTTCTGGCTGACACCCACAGCGGCCTGTGTATGACTGGCAGCTATTGTTTTTAATAGGAGTCAGTCGTACACAGGCCATGCCCCCCTGCCAGCCGCAGCCATGGCTGCGGGAAGACATATGCAGGTAAACTATCAGGGGCACTGGTAAGGTGAGTGGCCTTTTCTTTATCAGCCTTTCCACGTTCACTCCATAGCGCCCACACATTCTCCCCACTTTTGAGGGCAAAAGGGTGCATTTATTTACAAACCTGGCATACTGTATGTTGGATCTGGTGTTGTGAGGAATATCATCATTCCGGCCTTAGGAATTCATCTACAGAATACAGTTGTACATATATTTGCACAAAACATTTGGCCAGCCCATCAATGTCCCCTCACAGTCCTACATTGTGGAGCCAAGGAAGTAATACAAATAAGGAGAGGGTAGTAATTTTGATTTCATCTTTGGATCTACTTTGGCCAGCCAGCTGTGAGTTAAAGTGCACCAACACCCACAAAAATAACATTGCTTTAAACAAACATAAAAAGACACTTACGTTTTGATGATCCTGGCAGCCCTCTGTCCCTCGCAGCGTCTGCTTTCTAGAATCAACTTGGCTGGAAGTCCCGCCCTCCAGTGCTTGTCCGTGTCCTTTGACTGGCATCTACACTGCCATACCATTCTCCAGGGATCGCGTGAATTCAGTTTTTTCGGGAGTGATGTCCTCGTGGTGGGCGTGGTCTTTAAGCCTTTATCCTGCTCTGAAGAGCGCGCTCACGTAAAGATAAAAAAAGCATGCATGCGCAGTAGCGCCGCTTAGGGAGCAAGCTTCACTTTACCTAACGCGCCGCTACTGCGCATGCGCGAGATGTACAAGAGGAAGAGGTCAAACGATCTCTTCCTCTTCGTTGAAAATCAAAGATGGCGGTGCGAAACAGAAATTGACGCAACGCCGCACAGGATCATCGGTAAGTTTTTTTTTTTTTTTTATTATTATGGTTAACTGGTCCTGGGGCATGGTATGGATTATTACTTGAAGAAAGAAAAAAAAAAGTCAGGGTGTTGGTCCACTTTAAAGTTCAACTACAGCAAATGGTTTCTCTTAGCTTTTAATAAAGTGGAAACAATATAGGGGCAACATCAGTAATCTGTATCATGTGCTGGGGTATACAACATTTACTTTGTTTTCCTGGAACTTGACCACTAGGAAATCTGTTACAGAGTCTGAGCTTAAACCTTCCTATTGGTCCAGGCAAACCTCAGTGTCTGATTAGAGCTCTGCCAGATGTAGGCTTGCTGGGCCTAGTTCATTGTGTATAGTAAGTAGAAAATCAGTTCGTTGAGTGAATTTGAATTCCCCCACAGGGCCATATCATTCTGACTGTACTGACTTATTGCATTCCATGCCCATGTCTTATACAACAGAGGAGGTCACATCTACCACCATTGCATTTATTCTCATATGAACTTACGATTTAAAGAGAACCTTAAACAGGACCAACAGCCTGGCACAGTTGGAAAAGAAAACACCCCCCGGCACTCCCTTGCCCCATCTGCATGCATAATACCGAATCATTGTCAGCAATTACATTTGATCTTGCATCCACTCGAAGCTAAAACGCTGCTTCACAGATTTTCTCTTGGAAGCTTCCTTTCCCTGCATCCCAGCCATTCTGCTGCCCAAATTCAACTGACATAACCAACAATGTACAGCGGCAGGAAACCCAGCAGCACTTCCTGTTTTCAGGTAGCCGGAAGCGCCTGTTTTCAGGCAGCCCAAAGAGCAGCTAAATACATGGCAATAGTTTTTTGTAGTAATTTTAGTCTGGTGAGATATATTTTTGCTCTGCCATCCCGTTAAGTTGGTATTGTGTCTCCTATTGGGGACATGTTTTTTACCCCCTAATATTATCCAGTTATAAAGCATATGCCTATGTATTGGTGTTGTCCCTGCAATGCCTAGTAGTTAACAGTTTGACATGTTTACATGACCAAGTATGATCTGTGCTGCAGTACAGTTTTTGCAAGGTATTCCGGTTGTGGGATAGCTATGCCACCAGCCCTTCTAGTTTATGATAGACATGATAAACACCTGAAGAAAATCGAAACGCTTTTTAATGGCTTCACCATTCTATATAGAGAAGCATCAATGAACTAATACATACCGTATATACTCGAGTATAGGTCGACCAGAATATAAGCCGAGGCACCTAATTTTACCACAAAAAACTGGAAAAGCTATTGACTCGAGTATAAGCCTAGGGTGGGAAATGCAGCAGCTACCGGTAAATTTCAAAAATAAAAATGGATACCAATAATGTTTTTGAATACCGTAAAGAGCAAGAAGGAGGGAATGTGGAAAAGAGCAAGGAGGAGGGAATGTGGAAAATGTTGGATGTAGAAAAGAGAAGACTGATGCAATCTGAAAAGGAGAAAAAAAGGTAAAGGCGTCAAATAAGAAAGAAAGAATGTGGAAAAGGAAAGAGAGTAAAAGAGAGAGATGTGTAAAAGTTAATTACTAATAGTTGTAAATGCTTTACCCCTGCAGTGCACGTGTCCCAGCTTTATCAGTGGAAAAGGCAATATATCCCAGTAGCCGTCCCACAGCCGGAGGCTCTCTATTAAGGGACAGGGGCGGCAGGGGCAGTGTGACAGTGTGACTGAGCTGCAGGTGGGGAAGCTGTGGCCTGGCTCTGGGGAAGGGGACACGGCGGCGCTGTGTGAGGAGACTCCGCGGCGCTGTGCTCCAGTTCCGGCTTTTGCCGCCGCCCCGCACTGGCTCCGCCACACACAGGTAAGTCACCCGTCACCTCTGTGTGGCACGCACACACACACACCTACCTGATGAGGGGGACACAAGAGGACCACATGCCCCGCACTGCTCCAGCATCTTGAACATCCTCACTGCCGACGGCGACCATACGCGGGGGGGCAGGCGTGGGTGCGCGGCCGCGGGAACAGTGATGGCCCTGCCCCTTTTTGTCCTCCATTTCGGCCAAAATTTTCACTGACTCGAGTATAAGCCGAGGCGGCTTTTTTCAGCCCAAAAAGTGGGCTGAAAAACTCAGCTTGACCAAAACCCAGGATTTTTGTCTTTTCCACCGGGCACCCCGTTCTTATAAATTCCCGGGCCGATCGCGCTGGATTTTGGTCCACTTTAAATCCACATGGCATTGTGCTCTTGACTTAGGACATGTTTCTTTGACATTTTTATTATGTGTCTGTTTAGTTGTTTTTTTTAAAGATTTTAAAGAGGACCAACACCCAGGGGTGATCGGCCCGGAAATCTATAAGATTCCCGGGCCGATCACCTCCCACCCCGCGGGACATCCGAGATCGGGATGTCCCGCGGGGTGAAACCCCCCAGAAACCCCAAAAACATCTTACCTGATCCGCCGCCGCCGCCTCCCGCGCGCCCCTCCAGACGTGTCCACGCCTCTGTGAATGGCCAGCGGGGGCGCGCGCCGAGAGTGACGCGCGGGAGGCGGCGGCGGAAGCGGCTTGGACGTTCCTGATCCCCGCCTGGACGTTGGCGGGGATTGGCTGCGGCGTTCACGTGGGAGCGTTGAGAGGTGAGTTTTTTGGGGTTTCTGGGGGGTTTCACACAGCGGGGCACCCCCGATCGGGGTGCCCCGCCGAAGTGGACCAAAACCCAGGATAGTCAAAATCCTGGGTGTTGGTCCACTTTAATGGCATCACATAACCATAGATTCATTTTAGAAAAGCTTCAACTTTCAGACACACTATTGAATAAAAATGTGCCAATCCACTTAAAGTGGACCAAAACCCAGCACGATCGGCTTGAGTCTATAAGATTCCGTGGCCGATCGATTCCCTGCCGCCGGGGCATCCAAAATCGGGATACCCCGATGTGTGAAAGCCCCCCCCCAGGTTGCCTCATCCACTTACCTTGCTTCCCGGTCCAACGTTGCATGCGCCAGCCGTGGCCACATCCCTGCTAGCCTACTAGCAGGGTGCTTGCCCGTGCCAGGCATTTAGGAATGCATTTGTGAATGGCTGGCACACTGCCTGTTAGAAGGAAGCGGGGGATGCGGCCGCCAGCACGCTGCCCTTACGCGAAGGTTAAGACGCCGGACGTGCTGATTGGACGAGCGGCCATGCAATTGCCGAGGTAAGTTGCGATCTGGGGAGTTTCATACAGCAGGGTGCCCCAGGGGAAAGGACCAAAACCCAGGATAGTCAGTCAATTTAATCAATTTGAAAGGTAATAACGGTAATGGAATTTACCTGCAAGCACCCAGTATCATGCAATTGCAAATGTACTGGAAGCAAACATGCCCCAGAATTGTTTTAAAATAGTGTCATGTAAATTATAAAACAAAATGAGAATAGTGAACATGGGTAGTAAATAGAACCCCATTGTGCCCCTTACCAAGTAAAAAAAATTAAAAAAAAATGCATGTTTTTAGTAAAATGTCATTGTGTTGTGCAAAGTAAACTATGAAGTATTTTGTGCTATTTTCAAAAACTAATAAATGCTCTTCAAGGGGATACAAGGAATATTAATATGCAACACACGTTTAACCTAATTTAATTGTGGCAGGTATAGGGTTTGAAGTAACCTTATTAATGCATCCAGTTTGTCTGTTGTACAAATTAAAATATTTAGGTTGCCTATTTTTATGTGTTTACTATATATCTATACAATTATTTGAATGTAGAAAGTGGACCCATTTACCACATTAAATGGTCATGTATTTTTACACTTCCCCAGCTATAATACTGGACATTCAAATGTACCTTGTTTCTCCAAAAATAAGACAGGTCTTATATTCATTTTTGCCCCAAAAATAGCTGCCAGGGCTTATTTTCAGGGGATTTCTTATAGACAGCTGGCAGTACAGCAGAGCCAGCTGGCAGCAGGGAGATTCGGCCAGTTGCCTGGCATGGCGGCAGGCTGGAGTAGAGCTTACAAGACCAGATATTTAACTCCCGACAGACAAGTTTACCTTTGGGACTTGATGTTTCCCTCTGCTAAAGCCTGGCAGCTGGATTATGAATTGTAACTGGGGCTTATTTTCGGGGTAGGGCTTATATTTCATGCATTAGCAAAAAATGCAGAAAAATCTTACTAGGGCTTATTTTCGGTGTAGGTCTTCTATTCGGGTAAACGGGGTAAATACATTTGGTCCACATCATACATCTACTGTACATGTCCTTTTTATGTAATAAAAAAGAGATAATTGTTTAACAAGGCTTCCCTGAGATTGCTTAACATAGAAATACACGTTATTTTTCTTATTTAGAACGCATCCAGATCTTCAGACAGCATAAATGGCAATGATCCTTCTTCATCTCTGGTAAGTGGCTTTATAGTGGCATAAGATATTATCTATCTAAATAAATATATATATTATATTATTTATCTTAATGCCTAGCCCTGCCATCCTCCTTCCTGTCTCTGTGGTAGAATAAACCCTTACTTCGCCTGTGGTCTGGCAGCATTCTACCAGGTCCTTGAAGCTGCCGCACAGGAGGACGCAATATGTGCTATGTGCGCGCCTCCACCTGCCCATTTAAATGGGAGGGCAGTGCCCAGAGCTGGGAAACTGCGCTGTGCTTTCTCCTCAAGATGGCAGCTCCCAGGATCCCGGAGTACTGTGACAATGTGCTGACAGGGTAAGGGTTCTTTTCTTTATAATCGCCAATCGGCCACTGCGCCAGGGCCAGGAAGCACTATGGGCTTTCTCCAAATAAATCAATTCATTAACAAAAGTTTCAGTTTCATTTTCATTATCAAAAATATATTCAAAATATTAAAGTGGACCTAAAGTCAAAAATCTCTTTACCTTACTTTTGACAGTCTACTGTTGTCAGGCCTATTTGGAGGGCAGCTGCGTTCTCTCCAGCACACCACTGCTAAGCACAGAATAATTTGTTGTGTGCTGGGATGAGCGGGACTGGACATGTGCAGCAGTCACACCTTGCTCAGAAGCCATGCTATGCCGTGTTCAGTTTTTTCTTCCAATCCATTCCAGGCCGTCCCTATTCATTACGATTGGGTAATTCCCTGCCCGAAGGGGCGTGACTGCAAGACAAAAGTGTGGTTCCGCCTCCCGGCCTATATCCTTCCGGCTGACCTGCTAGATTCCAGTTTCATTCTTGCAGTTGGGATGACTGCATGGCTCTCTAGACTCCTCTTCCATTTACTTTTTTTGTTTCTCAGATTATACCTTTGAAGCAGACCCTTGTCTCCTCCCTGAAGGGGCTCTGACCCCTATCGCCGGTGCTTTCTGAGAAACCCCTTGGCAGTTTTCATGCGGACCGTGATGTGAATCGTACCGATTACCGTTACTAAGAGAGGATTTTTTTTTTTTTTCAAAAAACCTTGAGTATATTGAAGAGGATATTGTGGCTGCCATAGGCTCCTTCTGAGTCTGTAAACTGTCGGCAGCCCTCAAGTGGTCCTAAACCTATAGTGTCATAATGGAGTATTGGCTACTGAAAAGATTTTAAAAGAAAATATTTTTTCCTCTGAGAGGATATTGTCTGCCATAGTCACCAGGAAGTTATCTGTTGGAGATTCCTTTACACACGGGGTGTCCGGTTAAGGAGAAGATGGATGGATGGTTGATTTCCTCTATTTCTGGCGGATGTTGCGGAGCATATGCATTATTATAATCTGATCAATAGGGAATGGCAGAAGTCAGGGTGTCTTCCTACCTAAAGTACTAGATACTATAGGGTCGATTCAGAGAAACACCAAAAACGTTAGTATTTTTTCCGATATGTGTTTTTTGGTGTAAATTTTCCGATTTCGTATGAACATTCGAGCGATTCTATAATGCATTTCAAACCGTGTGTAAGTTTTCCGTCCATTCGTATGGCAGTTAGTGAATCCGTTAAATGTCAGTTTCCATCCTGACTTGTCCAGACGAAAATCCTTATGATCTTGCGCCTGCGCACTACAAACTTAACTCATTAAAGTGCTGCCTACATATTTGGCTCACTCACTTCTTCTACAATGCTTAGCTAAATCACTTTGCACTTTCTTACATTTTCCATGTCTCACCCCTAAAACTGACCCAAACCACTGTGCGCTCAGGCGAATCTTCATTTCTGCTTTTTCTTTATTTCATTCGTTTTGTGGTAACCAACCATTAATGAATGTATTTCTAAAAGTAAATCATACATTTTTTTTTTTTTTTTCTTATTTTGAACTGGCATTTTTTACTTGCGTTTTTTAATTAAAATTTTTGGTTTCAAATGGTACAACTTTAAATTTTTTGTGTTGTTACCCACACCCTGTACGTACAGATTGCTCTCCAAATTTTTAAAACACCCAGCATCTTCTGCATGTTATGAGCCTTGAAACAGCCAAGATGGCGGGTCAGGTAATATAAGGCAGCCTGCAAACAGAAAGGGCCTTGTGACTGTGTTGCTCTGCATTCTGGGATTTCTGACCTTTCAAGGCCCCCAGCTCTGCTGTCTCTGAGCAAAACACAGCTGTAACCCACACCCTGCACTTTATCCCACTCTCCTCTCCTCTCAGTAAGTGTGATGCATCTGACCAAAGATAAGATAAAATTACACAAAGCAAAGGTTGCCAACTACAACAATAAATCCGAAAACAAATTAAGATTCAAGTACAACAACAATCCAAAAAAAAATAACAAAGGACATAAGTTTAAAAATAAATCGCAATTATATGGATGTGTGGCAAAATAAAGGTTTACATGCAAAGGACTAATTAAGGTCCACATTAAAATGCATTTATAAGGCATACATGAAATGTATTGATTCAGGTATGCATTGCTATACAACTTATGGCCTCGGCCATGCTGATACATGCAGTTCATTGGAGCTGAAGGCGCGCAGACTCCTCCACATAGCCACAAAACATGTTCTACAATAGCAAATCCGAGTCCTCAAAGGTGTCGGAAGTGGATTTTCAATTAAACGGATTTTTAGGGTGGGAATCAGCTCTCTGAATCACATGGAAACACATCCAATTAACGGAAGTTTTAGGAACGAACGGAAAAATTACAATTTGGTTGGGAACATTTCCGATTTGGTTGTAAAACTTCCGATGATCGTAAGAGCATATACGAATTCGTTCGAACGTTCGCGCGAGTCGGAAATGGCCAAAAAAAAAAGGAAAAAATGACTAACACCCACCCAAACTTCCGTTTCCCGATCCGAAATCAATTAACTTTTGCATTTAGAATCGACCCTATTGTATCTCTTTTTTCCAGATCAGATTGAATTATGGTCTTACCCTCCTGTGGGGGACGCTTTGGTGCCAGGTCTCTTTAAGAATTTTGTTTTGCCATCCTCTGATAGTGCTTCGCCAAAGGATCCAGCGGATAAATGCGTGAATCTGGTGGCATGTCATGCTTAAATATTATGGGGTCGACCTTGGGGCCGGCCGGTATTACATTCATAGAATTTTGGAAGCATCTGGTCTCTGACTCTTGGGTCAATCTTGGAAGCCATGCTCCCAGTTGTTCAAGATCAGTTTGACTCGAACAGGCCTTGCTATGGAGGATTTGATGTGGTTAAGTACCAGAGGCCTAGCTTTGGTGGTCGCCTTAAGGCGTGCTTTATGGCTTAAGCAATGGCCAGCTGACATAGCCTCTAAAAGGAATATGAAAGGACTCCTTGTTAAGGGGGGCGTCTGTTGGGAAGGCTTGGTTGACATGGTAAAGCATGCTACTAGTGCTAAGTGATCTAATCTGCTACAAAAGCCGAAGTCTAATACTGCTTCCGCAGGGCCTGTAATAATAAAAGAAAAAATAAGTTCTCTTCGGTGCCCCAAAGTTCCAAATTAAGGCAACAGGTGTCTGGCAGAACAAAGCCAGGTCCTCCTCGAAGCCGGCTAAGGCAGCAAGGGATGCCCCCGCCCTTGAGGTGTGGGGGGGGGGGGAAGCTTCTGCATTTGGCTCATATTTGCAGGCTTTGTGTAACAGATATTTGGATACAGGAAGGGTATCCTCAGGCTACAAAATCAATTTAGGAACCAGACCCCATCAGAGATCTCTGGTCAGGGGTATCCCGAATTCAGCAGAAAACAGAAGCATTGAGATCTGCCGTGCTCACCTTTTTAGAGATTGGAGTTTATAACCACAGTGTATATATAGGGATGCATACCTACATTTTAGTAGGTGGCCCTACTTCAGGTTGTGGCGCTACCCTTCGGTCTATCATCAGCACCAGGGTGTTTACCAAGGTTTTAGCAGGTCTCATGTTTTTCACTAAGAAGTCAGGGATACATGTAATCCCTTACTGAGACTATCGGCTGATATGGGCCCCATCATATCAGGGGGCCCAGAAGGATATAGTGACTATCCAGTCGAATTCTTAAGTCAAACATCATTTCATAGCTTATACTTTTCATAGTTATTCTTTTCTGGGACTGTCATTAGACACGTCTCAGGCAGAAGTGTTTTTCCAACTCAGAAGTGACACTTACTTCAGGCCAGGGTACAGGGCCTCTTGTCTTGTCCTTACTCGACGATTCATCAAGGAATATGTCTTTTGGGCCTGATGGTATCTTGCTTTGTGGCAGTATCTTTTGCACTGGTTCATACGATACCCCTGCAGATGGACAATGGAGTCTGAAGGAGAGCAGACTCTCCATAAACATCCTGGAACTGAGAGTGATTCTATAGTATCTCAGTCATTGGACATACCATCTGAAGGGGCATCCCGTCCGGGTTCAAACAGACAATCGGATGGCGGGGGTATTTATCGGCTTCCATGAGGGCACCAGAAGCAGTAAGGTCCTGATGGAGTGAGCTGGGTTTTTACTTTTGGCCGAAAAACCGGTTCCATGTATCTTGGTGGTACACATACCAGGAGTGGACAACTTGCAGGCCGATCATCTCAGCAGAACGGTCCTGCATCAGAGAGAATGATCTCTTAGCCAGAGGATTTTTTAATCCCTATGCATGTGCTGGGGGATCCCAGACGTAGATCTTGTATCAGGGCACAGTCGGAAGATCCGAAGTTTGTCCTGGTCCAGGGATCCTCTAACAATAGCAACAGATGTCCTGACTCTTTAGTGGTCAGCATTGAAGCTTCTTTATGCATTTCCCTCCGATTTCACTCCTGGGTCGTGTACTAAAAAAGTTTAGCTCACAATGAAGTCCCAACCATTCTGATGACTCCTCTGTGGCCAAGAAGAAGCTGGTTCTCAGACATAGTAAGGATGTCAGAGGGTAACTTTTGGAGGCGACGATCCAGATCTTCTCACACAAGGGCCTCTAAGGCATCCTAATTCACAGTTCTGGCTTGGACTACCTGGCTATTGAATCCTTTATCTTGGCAGAAAGGGTTTTTTCTGCCAGAGTTATCCAGACTATGATTCAGGCCAGGAAGAAAATGCTCTATTGAGTGTTGCAAGCAATTATCGGTGAATCCAGGGGTTCGCTTGTAGTACTGTTCTGTGTACAGAATATATTGTGTTTTTTTGCAGAGGTCTTGATGAAGGTCTTCACTTGAGGACAAATATCTGCTATCCATCTTCTTTCAGAAACTCATAGCTGAGAATGATTTTATCAGAACTTGTTTTATAAGGAGTTGCTCGTGTGCGGCCTCCTCATAATCCACTTCTGCCGGCTTTGGGACCTGAACTTGTTTTTTTCAGGGTCCTCCTTTTTGAACCATGGTAGATGCGTCATTAAGTCTAAGGATGCTTATGGTTATCTCTTAGTGGCAATAACCTCAGCAGGCGGGTTTCGGAATTATCAGCTTATCAGTAAGCTTCGTTATTTGAGTGTTTTAGGATTTTCTTCCTAAAGGTATCTTTTCATTTTAATGAAGAGATGGTTTTTGCTTTCCTTCTGTCCTGCTCCAGTGTCTAATAAGGAAGGGGTGTTCTTCACTGTTTGGGTGTAGTGAGAGCACTAAGGTATTATCTCACTACTACACAATCTTTACATAGTTTGGACTTATGTGATAGCTGAGGGTCCACGGAAAGGTCTTGCACCAGCTAAGTCTGCCATCAGTCGATGGATTAGACAGACAGTGGTAAGAGTCTATTCTGCCAAGGGGAAGGAGCCCCTTGTTTTGGGTCACAGCTCTTTCCACTAGGACCATTGGTGCTTCCTGGGCTTTTCAGCATCAGGCCTTGGTGGAACAGGTTTGTAAAGCTGCCACCTGGTCTTCGGTTCATACATTTACCACATTTTACAAGGTAAGGGTTAGGGCCTCAGCTGACGCTGTATTTGGTCGAAAACTTCTTAAGCGGTAGTGAAATGAACTACCTGCTGTTCCGCGTTGGGGATCCCGCCCATATTTGGCACTGCTTTTGGATGTCCCAATCGTAATGAATAGGGACGGCCTGGAATGAACTGGAAGCAAAACACAATTCTGTGATACTCCTCTGTAGAATTGGTTTTTCTGTTAATCCATTCCAGGCCGTCCGGCCCGCCCTTTGTGGGGGAATGTAGGAAATTACGATCTATCCTTGATACCCTTTTTATGGTGTTTTTTGTTTGTAACAATATTTCGCATTGAAAAGCATGCTAGGTTGATATATCCAT
This sequence comes from Gastrophryne carolinensis, assembly GCA_027917425.1. NCBI lineage: Eukaryota > Metazoa > Chordata > Amphibia > Anura > Microhylidae > Gastrophryne > Gastrophryne carolinensis. The sequence goes on from CM051234.1 coordinate 287,447,123, forward strand.
GTATTGGATGCCTAGTCTTGTGGAGTGATATAAAAAGAAAAAAAAAAAAGGAAATAGTACTTATTTATAATCAGAGAGAGGAGTCCTCTATGTTGTCTCAGCCGGGAGGCGGAGCCACGCTTTTGTTTTTGCAGTCACGCCCCTTCGAGCAGGGAATTACCCAATCGTAATAAATAGGGACGGCCTGGAATGGATTAACAGAAAAAACGATTCTACATGTGAGTATCACAGAATTGTGTTATTTCCCTTACTCTGTCATATTAAAGATCTCCATGACCGTAAACAAAATCTTTCTCGGCTTATTATGGCCCATTTCCACAAATAAAACGAACGTACAACTCGTAAGCAGATGACTTGCATTTAGACGCGTGCAATTCGCCAGCAAATGTTCATAAAGTGATCATAATTAAGATCTCTTAAGTTATTTGTAAAGTCCTATTTGCAGCCAATTTCTGTTTCCACGTGCTGATAATGTGAGAAACGAGAAATTTTATGTCGGGCAAAACTATGTGACGCTTGGCCAATGAGTGGCTGTTGAAACCGGGGTGCTATAAGACAAAAGCTTGTCAGCACTACGAATTCATATCTTGATAAATGCATGCAAGGCATCATTAACCAAGGTATAAGAAAATAAAAAATGTGGCATTTGCATGCTGCACATGGTTTAGTATTAGGATGTGCACTGTAGTTTGTTTCTGGATATTAACCAAGGCACTGTACTTTTCGCAACATAAGACGCACCTGTCCATAGGACAAATATAGGATTTGGAGAAAGGAAAATGCATATTCTGAACCAAACGTTGTGCTAAAACACAAAAGAACCAAATTATAGGCATGGTGCGGAATCCCCCCATTACAGGCATTCTCCCCCCACCCCCAATTCCTGTAGGCAGTGTGGCATTCCCATAGGTAGTGTGGTATTCCCCCCCTCCTATTCCACATATAGGCAGTGTGGCATTCCCCTCTCTCATTTCCCATAAGCATTGTGGCATGCCACCCTCCCATTTCCAATAGGCAGTGGGGCATGCCACCCTCCCATTCCCCATAGGTAAACTCCCTTTTTCATCATACCCGCACTGATGGCCAGGCTGCCACAGCCACGGGAGGCCAGAAGATGGAGTGGGGGGCATGCAGGGCAACCGTTCCCTGCCCGCTGCATCTTATGCTGCTTCTGCTCCGTGGTGCCTGCACGCACAGAGCGATCATCTGTCTCCGTACTGCAGGGGGGCGTGGATGATGCTTGAGCATCAGCGGTGCCTTACCTATACAGCTTACCTAAGATTTTCCTTTTATTAAAAGTCTTCTCCAGTCTGAACTAAATGTAGCTCTGAGCACCCCTGAAAGCATATGTTTTTGCTTTCCATGTTCTCTCATATCTGATCTAATGCTTAGAACCATGCAAGATCTCCACTTTAGCTGAGAAGCCCATGTACCTTTTCTCCCAGGAGGGAGCACTGCTTTTCTAGTGGTGGTTAACATTCTTTGATGGCTTTCAAAGTTGCCAGCCTATTTAGTCCCACACCCCAAGCTAAAGAGCACTGAGTTGTTGCAACCTTGTTCGTTTGTGTTGGTGCCCTGCCTTATATTACACTAAAAAGTGGGGATAAAGTGGGCCAAAACATTATAAAGCGACCCCTGTACCAGCCCCCTTTGCCGGAGTGCCTGATGATGTGACCTGCTTGCCACAACTTTGGCTTCTCCCTAGTCTGGGTATTGGTCCTACCCCCCATCTGAATGTTTGGGCACAGGAGTGACCCTAAGCTAAAGGGAAGCTGGGGGTGCAGCAGCCCCACTGTGGATTTCGATTTCCAATGCAGTCCCGCAATCACTCACCATTCCAGTGGACCTCATCCCTGCAGCTCCCAGCTGCCTCGCCCAGCTATTTGTGTAGGTTGTGGAGGGAGCACACCACACACTGCAGGAAACCGGTGATGTGTCCACTCCTTATGCTACTATTCTGTTCAAAACAGCGCTGATTGGACAATAGCCCTTGCATGCAAAGTGGCACTGATGGAAAGGTGAGTTGTGTGTGCAATCTGGGGTGTTTCCTAAGGCAGGGATACCTAAATCGGGCTGCCCCAGGTAAACGGACCTATCACCAGGATAGTGAAAATCCTGGTGATAGGTCCACTATGATGCAGTTATACTGATGCACCCTACTAAAACATTTCTAATTTCCCTCCATCAGGTAGTAAGGTTTTATTCATTTAATGGTGATTTACCATTGCTTATTTAACATGTTTTGTTTCAAAGAAGCGAGAGTCAGTCATTTGCGCAAAAGTTGCAGCTCCGTGTCCCTTCAATGGAGTCATTATTCCGGAGTCCAGTAAAGGAGACTTTGTTCCGTTCTCCATCGAAAGAATCACTTGTGAGAAGTGGCTCACGTGAGTCCTTAAACCGGATAGAGACGGATAGTACAGGTCCTGTGTTTGATCCCTCTTCTGATATTGAAAGTGAAGCAGAAGATTCTGTGAGTAGTCTCGAAGGGCTCTCCAAAGACCAGCTCCTTCATAGGCTGCGTAGAATGGAAAAAAGCTTGGGCAATTACAGAGGAAAATATTCTGAGGTGAGTGGTTATATAATGATGGCATCTCTAAACCTAGGCATATTTATCTCTCATATTTTATTTTGTCTATGGTGTATACCGTATTTTTCAGGCTATAAGAAGCACCTACGATTTGGAGGGGGAAAATAAGAAAAATATATTCTAAACCAAATGTTGTGCTAAAACACCCCATTACAGGCATTATGGCATTCCCCCCCCCCCATCCCATAGGCAGTGTGGCACTCCCCCCCCCCCCCCCATCCCATAGGCAGTGTGGCACTCCCCCCCCCCCCCATCCCATAGGCAGTGTGGCACTCCCCCCCCAATCCCATAGGCAGTGTGGCACTCCCCCCCCCCAATCCCATAGGCAGTGGAACATTCCTCCTCCCCCCATCCCATAGGCAGTGGAACATTCCTCCTCCCCCCATCCCATAGGCAGTGTGACATTCCCCCTCCCCCCATCCCATAGGCAGTGTGACATTCCCCCTCCCCCCATCCCATAGGCAGTGTGACATTCCCCCTCCCCCCATCCCATAGGCAGTGTGGCATTCCCCCTCCCCTCATCCCATAGGCAGTGTGGCATTCCCCCTCCCCTCATCCCATAGGCAGTGTGGCATTCCCCCTCCCCTCATCCCATAGGCAGTGTGGCATTCCCCCTCCCCGCATCCCATAGGCAGTGTGGCATTCCCCCTCCCCCCATCCCATAGGCAGTGTGGCATTCCCCCTCCCCCATCCCATAGGCAGTGTGGCATTCCCCCTCCCCCCATCCCATAGGCAGTGTGGCATTCCCCCTCCCCCCATCCCATAGGCAGTGTGGCATTCCCCCTCCCCCCATCCCATAGGCAGTGTGGCATTCCCCCTCCCCCCATCCCATAGGCAGTGTGGCATTCCCCCTCCCCCCATCCCATAGGCAGTGTGGCATTCCCCCTCCCCCCATCCCATAGGCAGTGTGGCATTCCCCCTCCCCCCATCCCATAGGCAGCGTGGCATCCCCTCTCCCCCCATTGGCAGCGTGGCATCCCTCTCTCACCATTGGCAGCGTGGCATCCCCTCTCTCACCATTGGCAGCGTGGCATCCCCTCTCCCCGCATAGGCAGCCGGCATAAGTAGAAAAAAAAGTATAACTCACTTCTCCGCTGACAAGCGGCTGGCTCTGTGAATCGGGTGGGCATGGCCTGCGCCGCGTCTGCGCAGGCCACGCCCACCCGATTTACGGAGCCGGCCGTAAGAAGCAGCGGCGGGTTGTGTCTCGGCCCCGCCGCTGCGATCGCTGTCTTTTCAGGCAGCAATAGCAGCGGCGGGCCGGGGCACAGCCCGCCCGCTCCTCCATCTGCTGCCTCTTCCTGTCAGGTCACACGCGAGCACCCAGGTCAGCGCAGCGGGTGGGCGTGGCCTGCACTCTGTGCAGGACACAGCCCGCCGCTCCTCTGGCCTTTCTCAGTGTGACAGGCAACGCGGGAGCGCCGGGAACGGGTGAGTTTTTTTTTTTTTTACATTCGCCCGATAAGGCGCACGGACATTTTTCCCCCACTTTTGGGGAAAAATAAGTGCGTCTTATAGGGCGTAAAATACGGTAGTTCGTCTTATAGGGTATAAAATACGGTAAGTATACAAACGCCCACGTTTTCTTACTGGTTAAAGCTTTTTTGGAGGTTAAGCACTTAAGACAAAGTATTTAGATGGCACATACAGATCAAGAATTGACAGGTATTACTCATGATTCTAAGCAGTAGGTAGAACCATATAAATCATATTTTTGTCTTTGTGAGAATTGCTACTTACCTGTCTACATGTGTTTCGGCCTAGTGTCACCACAAGACTGAAAATAAGAATCAAAGTATTTTTAGAGCCATGTAGTGATCAACAAAGTTTCTTGATTGCATTTCAGGTGGCAGCTCTAAAATTGGACCTTCAGCATCATTTAATAAAAAGCCCAAACCTTTAAAAACTATTCCCCAGCATCTAAAATGACATTTTTTGTCACTTTTTATTCCCCCCCCCCCCCCCCCCCCCCAGCAATCCCACAATGCAGACTTCAGCACAGAAGTCACTTCCTGTCTGTTTATTCCTCGGCTTCCAGAGGATCTCAATGTCTCTAGAGGTGGCTAGATAAGGCATATTCAGAATATTGGTTACTTTCATCTGTGATTTTCTATTAAACATTCTTCCAGCTAATACAAATTCTGTACCAAATAATTTGTAGTGCTTGCAGCTGTATTTATTACTGGGTTCATTGCTTTTCTTCCTATTCCTGATATCTGTAGCCATATATTGTACCTTTTTTATGCCATTATAGGAATTACATGCCATACTAAGTAATCTTTAGTACAAATCTTGTATCGGTCCTGTCACTCATAACATGACTCTTTGTCTGGGTTTCATTGCTACATGGCTTCATGATCAAACAAATATGTACACCATGATCATTTCTCATCTGTTCCAGCATTTACTGAGATCTATTGTGCACCTGTCCACAGAAGCTTATATTATTTGCTCAGTATACATGGTGCAGTTTACAGACTGTTTTCCAGTCAGAAATATTTCAACAAATCTGTCATGTTGGGTTTGTACATAATTAGAGGAGCTAAATGGATTGAGAAAATATTAGCCTGATTAATGTGTTTTACCATATGTTGTTAAACTGTTTTTTAATATTCTGTCCTTAATTGTTTTTTTTTTTTTTGTTTTTTTTTAATTGCAGCTGGTTACAGCATACAGGACAGTTCAGAGGGACAATGAAAAACTTCAGGTGAGAAAGGAGTAGGGTGTCATTTTAAGATAGTTTGCCATCTAACATTTACTGCATTTTAGTTTGCACAACATTATTATGTGGGTTAACAAGATGTGTCGGGCCGATTCACCCTGTGGCTTTAAACCAAATTTAAGAAAAGACTGTAGGAATGGAGAAATGCAATGCTATTGAAAGAGGTAATGGAAATGGCAAAAAAAGCTAGTAGTAGAGTAGGAAAATATTGCATTAGAGTAGTGGTGTTCAACCTTCAACATCTCCATGTAATTGGCTTTCCAGCTGCTGCTGAGCTAATGACTTCACCGCATCTATGCAAAACATGACCTATTGGTGGCCCTTGAGGGGAGGGTTGAGTATGTGTACTAAAGTGTGAAATTCAGTGCCTGTGGCTGTGTGGCACTATCAATTGCAACAAAATGAATGAAGGCATGATTCCAAGATGGTTTCGCTTGTGTTGGCTTACTTGGATGCTCCCAACCAGCTATAATCTGCAGCTTGTGTATCTATGTCTATGCACAAATTAGGTGTGACCATCCTGCTGAGTAGGGGGGGTGTGAAATGGCAAGAATCTGGTGATACCATACATATTGCGATACACGTATTGCGATACACGTATGACAATACGATATATCCCTGATATATCCCGATTCTGACTTATACGATATATTTGAAAATGACATCGAATTTTAAAAGTTAAAAACCCTTAAAAATACCATAAAAATAGTTTGAGGTCCCCTTTACCCAGCATAGCCAGCCCGGGACCAGCTATGCAGGGCTTGTAGAACAGGGCCAGCTTTGGTGGCCCCTGGCCCTGCAGGCTACAAGCCGGCATAGCCTATGGCCACGGGCTCTTCTGCCCCCCCCCGGACTTTGGGGGGGCTTGGGGTTAATGGAAAGTTACCCGCTAGCCGCAGGTGACTTGCCAGTCCCAGAGCCTTGTTAACTGGTGTAGGGGTATCATAGATAACTTACCAGTGCACAAAGGGTTAACAGTAAGTAAAAAACACCGCACATAGAGAAAATGTCTTTAATTAAAAAAATAAGTTATTCTTGGTGTGCCACACACCCCGCTTCACCTTTAATATTCTTCACGATTGGGTTAACTCACCGCCAGGTGACGCTGTGCAGAGAGGAAGTCTTGTAACGAGCCCCCTTCCGGCCTATATATACCTGGTACCTCCCATTTATCACCAGTATTTTTCTCTCTGCTTGACGACAAGACAGAAGATTGAAGTCTCCTGCTTACAGGTAGCCGGGGTCTTACCCTGGCACCCCCTTTTGGTCTATTTCTGCCCGGTTTTGATTGTTTATACCTTTATGGTGGATTTGAAGCCTCCCAGCCTAGGCTGCTCACTGGGCAATTGGTAGACGGCACTATAGGTGCCTAGGAGCTTATCTCCTCCGCTCGACCCCCTCTTTTGGGGGCGATGCGGCTATCCGGCATGGTGATCCGGAAATGGGATGCCCCTGTCCCGAGGGTCCCCTTAGCCCCTTACTCTCCCGTTACGGTCCCTTCTCCCTTCACTATGGGGGGGGGGGGGTTAGAGGGTTGTGTATTGTGTGTGTATTTCACTGTATGACTTTTTGTAACATGTGTGTTTTACTTTATGCACTTAGCAGACTGCACCGCAAGTGTGCACTCGGTCTGATTGTTCCTCTTAAAGAGCTTTCCCCAGGCAGGTCTTTTAGATAAGTTCTGGCTGGCTTGGCCAGTGTTTAGGTCAGCTTTAGGGGGCAGCTGGGGCGGGCCGCGCTTGGCAGGCTGCCTTGCTGCCTGAGCCTTTGCTATAGCACAGCCTCCCTCCCCCGCGGGTCTCCTTGCCGTTCGGCCGCCGCTTTGTCAGCGTCGGCTGCGCTGTCTCTGATCTCCCCTCCCTCCTCCTCCCCCCTCCTCCTGCCTTTGTGTTTGGTCCCGTTGTAGTGGCTCATCTGGTAGTAATCCCTTGATGAATTGGCGCACTGATCGGGCTTGAGGGGGGCGGGCTCCGGTGACGTGGATACGGGGGCGTGGCACCGGCGGCAGCGTCATGCGACCGGCCCCAGCCTCGCTTCCTTACTTCCTGGCTATAAAGGAAGTCACGTGGGGGGTGCTCGCTGCTGCACATGGGTTTATTTACCTTTCTTACTGCTATTGCTGCTGCTGGCTGCTGCGTCGTCCATGCTGTTGCTGCGGCCGCGCTCTGTTCTTTGCAGGTAAGCGGCCCCACCTTGTGTGGGGCCGTTGATTGTCATTTAAAATCTATGTTTATAGTGCTTTTAGACATAGGGGGGAGAGATCTTTAAGGGGATTCATCATGATTAAGGGCAAGGGTTTTTTCCTTTGCTTATTTTAAGGGCACCTTGGTGCCTTGCATAAGTATGTTTGCATGTTGCCACATGTTTGGGGATCTGACTGTTGGTTTTTTCTTCCCCTACAGATCCCGGGAATCCCTGAATAAAGCGGCCTCCCGGTTCTATATTACTTGGCTAGTCTTTCTTTTAAAAAAAAAAAAAAAAAAAAAGGAAAATTGGGATATATATATATATATATATATATATATATATATATATATATATGTATTAAAAAAAAATATATATATATATAATCTATATTTATATATAGATTATTAAGGGGATCTTCTTTATGAATTAAATCCTCCCTTCCGGGACATTTACAATAAGGGGGCATCCCGGGTGGCTTATGCCTTAAAACCCAAAAGTTTGCGAATACCATAAATCACCATATGGATGCTTCCGATATTACCGGAAATGGTTCTTCTGGGCCATCTAGGGGGTGCGCAGGATGTGGGACTCCGCTCCCAGCTGATGATGTCTTTGTATGCATTCCTTGTGCAAGGCAGAGTATTGCGCGTCAGTCCGTCGCTCCGGCTGCTGGCCCGTCGCAACTTCCATCATCTCCTACCTCTCCCTCCCTGTTCCGGACCCCGCATGACACTGTCAAGAGTGGGGATTCGCAATCTGAGGTGGCGGCGCGGTTGGCCAGCCTCAGGAAAATAGTGTCCGTTAAAGCAGGGTCAAAAGCCACTGCAAAACGGAAGCACCTGACTCCGATACCTTCGGCTTCACAGGATGAGGTATGTGAGCCTGTGGAATGGTCCGATGGCTCCCCGGACGAGGGAGAATTCCTGCTGGAGTCAGATGAGCCTGCAGATCAGCTTGAGGCTGATGCTATTGGCGATTGGTCGGCGGGGGTTTCCCTTGACACCCCCTCCATTCTGGCTCAAATTTTTGAAATTCTGAATTTAGATCCGCCTGAGGCTGTCACCCTGCCAAAGGGTCAGTTGTTTAAAGAGCCTCAGCCGCGTTGGGTTTTTCCCAGACAGCATCACTTTGAGAGGGTGGTGCTTAAGGAATGGGAACATCCCACGTGGTTATCTGGAATCCCTTCCAGTTGGGAAAAGCGTTATCCTTTTCCGCCAGAATTGGTGAAGCTTTGGTTCGTCCCTCCTAACGTCGATACCCCTGTGCTAGGGCTCTCCAGCACGGCTATGGTACAGTCTGCTGAGACCACTGTCCCTAAAGATGGGGAAGATCGTCGGATTGACCAGTACGCTCGCCATGGTTTTATTTATGCTGGGTCAACGATGCGCCCGGTGTGTGCTTCGGCCCTTCTTCTATTGGCGGTTAGGTCTGTAATTCAGGAGCTGTATGGGGATCTTGATTCCACTTGTAAAGAGTTTACTGCGCTCAAGCAGTGTGAATCTTTTGTTTCCCATGTTCTATCCGCTGAGGACGATGCGCTGGCTATGAGTAGCAAGACAGCTGCAATGCTGGTGGCTATTCGTCGGTCAGTATGGCTGCGTCAGTGGTCGGCGGACTCAGCTTCTAAAAAGGTGCTCACAGCTCTCCCCTTTTTGGGCTTGCGTCTGTTTGGTGAGAAAATTGATTCAGTCGCAAAGGGTGGTAAGATTCCACAACGCAAGAGGCCTTGTCGTCCCTTTAAGGGGGCAAGTTCTGGTAGGCCTTCATTTCGGGGATTCAGAGCGGGTAGGGGGGCTTCCTTTCCCGCTACCAGAGGTGCAGGTTGGACTCGGGGGAGGGGCCGTGGCCGTCCCGCTCAGTCCTGGGGCACCAAGCCCAAGCCTGCTGGTAAAACCCGCTCAGCAATGAGGGGCTGCCCTCACCCGTACGGGTGGGGGGACGATTGCGACACTTCTCCCAGGTTTGGGACCAGGAGATTCCGAACAGATGGATCCGGGAGGTAGTGTCGTCCGGTTACAAACTGGAATTCGACTCTCGCCCTCCTTCACGGTTCTTTCGGTCTCGGGTGCCCATCGATCCTTTGGCCGCACAGGGGCTCCTGGCGTCGGTAAAGAATCTGTTAGAGATGGCGGTCATCCGGCCGGTACCGCTCTTAGAGATGGGCCTCGGGTTTTATTCCAATCTTTTCGCAGTCCCCAAGAAGGACGGGTCAGTCCGTCCCGTCCTGGACCTGAAATTACTCAACAGGTTCATCCGTGTTCGGAAGTTTCGCATGGAAACCTTGCGTACGGCCGTCGGTTCCCTTCGGCAAGGGGACTTCATGACGTCCATAGACATCAAGGATGCTTATCTTCATGTTCCCATCTGCCACGCTCATCAACGTTTTCTTCGATTCGTGATGGAAAATCAGCATTATCAATTCGTGGCACTTCCGTTTGGCCCTACCTCAGCCCCAAGAGTGTTCACCAAGGTGCTGGCAGGGGTCATGGCCATTTTCAGATCTCGGGGCATTCGTGTCATACCTTATTTGGACGACCTTCTCATCATGGCTCCATCGCTCAATCAATCGGAGACAGACACCAGGTCGGTGGTCTCCACGCTGGAAAGCTTTGGTTGGGTGATCAACTTCCCCAAGTCCTCCCTCGCTCCGGCTAGGGTGGTGTCCTTTCTGGGATGCAGTTGGACTCTCTTCAACACAGAGTGTTTCTCCCCCAGTGCAAAATTCATCTGATTCAGGAATTGGCTCGGGTTCTACTTTCCAATCCTCGGCCGTCCATCCGTCTGGGGATGAGGCTGATGGGGTTGATGGTCGCCTCTTTCGAGGCAGTTCCTTTTGCTCAATTTCACATGAGGACGCTCCAGCTTTATCTGTTGGCGTCCTGGGACCGGCAGCCTCGGTCGCTGGATCAGCCCTCCCTGTTGTCCTCCCGGATCCGGCAGTCCCTCCAGTGGTGGTTGGTCTCGACCAATCTTGTGAAGGGCAGGTCTTTCCTGACCCCTCTTTGGGAAATTGTCACCACGGACGCCAGTCTGTCGGGTTAGGGCGGATTCTGGAAGGAGCTGCAGTTCCAGGGGCAGTGGGGACCTCAAGAGGCCCACTTACCCATCAATATTCTGGAACTGAGAGCCATCCGTCGGGTGCTTGCTCTCCTGACTCAGCACGTTCTGGGCCTTCCGGTCCAGGTGCGTTCAGACAATCGAACACCGGTTGCTTACATCAATCATCAGGGAGGGACTCGCAGTCTGAGTGCTCTCAGAGAGGTGTCCCTGATCCTGACCTGGGCAGAGGCCCATGTTCCATGTCTCTCGGTGGTATACATTCCAGGAGTGGAGAACCAGGAAGCTGACCGGTTGAGCAGGGGCTCTCCCCGTCTGGGAGAATGGGCTCTCCATCCTCGGGTGTTTTGCTCACTGTGTCTCCGATGGGGGACACCAGAGGTGGACCTGTTTGCCTCTCGTCACAATCACAGGCTCCCGAACTTCGTGTCGCTCTCCCAGGATCCTCTGGCTCTGGCAGTGGACGCCATGTCCCTGAGCTGGGGGGATCTGGGATTTCTATACCTGTTTCCTCCGATACCCATGCTAGGCAGGGTGCTTCGGAAGTTGGCTCTGGAAAAGGTGTCTGCCGTTCTCGTGGCCCCAAGGTGGCCAAGGCGAGTGTGGTTTGCAGACATCGTTCGGCTGGCAGTGGACCAGTTCGTCCTGCCTCTTCAGCCCGATCTGCTCACTCAGGGTCGGTTGTGTTATCCCAATTTACCAGCGCTGGGTTTGACGGCCTGGCTGCTGAAACCTCCATCTTGAAGGAGGAGGGGCTTTCTGACTCAGTTGTCAAGACTCTGATCAGTGCCCGGAAGAGGTCTTCTTCTATCATCTACTATAGGACTTGGAAAGCCTACATCACTTGGTGTGAGATGAGATCTTTTCCTTGTAGGGTCTTTTCGGTCTCCAGGATTCTGGAGTTTTTACAATCAGGGCTGGACTCTGGTCTTCAGCTAAGTACGTTGAAAGGGCAAGTTTCTGCCTTATCTATCTTTTTTCAGAAGCGTGTTGCGCTTAAGCCTTTAGTTAAAACTTTTTTCCAGGGGGTTACGCATGTGCGGCCTCCCAGGAAACCATTACTCCCGGTTTGGGATTTGAATTTGGTTCTTTCTGCTCTTCAGGCTCCTCCTTTTGAGCCGTTGCAAGATATTGCTTTATCTACCCTGACTCAGAAGACTGTCTTCTTGGTAGCTATCACTTCGGTCCGGCGTGTCTCAGAGTTGGCGGCCTTGTCTATCCAGGCGCCCTACTTTGAGAGGCATCAGGATAAAGTGGTCTTTCGGTTCAAGCCAGACTTTCTTCCCAAGGTTGTTTCTGCTTTTCATTTGAATCAGGATATTGTTCTTCCCTCCTTGTGTCCTAATCCTAAGAATGACAAAGAGAGGGTTTTGCATTGTTTGGATGTAGTACGCTGTGTTAAGTACTACTTGATTATCACGTCTCCTTTTCGTAAGACGGATTCCTTTTTTGTTGTGCCCTATGGGCCTAAGAAGGGTTTGGCACCAGCCAAACCGAAAGTTCCCCCTTTTCGTATCACTGCTCATTCTACTCGCGCCATTGGGGCGTCTTGGGCTTTTCAGCACCAAGCTTCTGTTGGACAAGTTTGTAAGGCCGCAACTTGGTCTTCTGTTCACACTTTTTCTAAGTTTTACAAAGTTGATGTGCGGGCCTCAGCGGATGCTGTTTTTGGCCGCAAAGTTCTGCAGACTGCAGTCATTTAAGTTATGCTTCACCTGGCTTTGAGATGCCCATCCCTTGTGGACACTGCTTTTGGATGTCCCAATCGTGAAGAATATTAAAGGTGAAGCGGGGTGTGTGGCACACCAAGAATAATACCATTTTGTGAGTACTCACCTGAAAAATGGATATTGTTGGTGTGCCACACACCCCGCTTCACTCCCACCCTTTTCGGTATTTCCGAATCCTTTATATGGTGAAGCTTTTATTTATATTGATTTATTTTGAGGTTACCGTTAATTTACTGGTACCTTGTCTTTCTGCTTTTTAATATACTGGTGATAAATGGGAGCTACCAGGTATATATAGGCCGGAAGGGGGCTCGTTACAAGACTTCCTCTCTGCACAGCGTCACCTGGCGGTGAGTTAACCCAATAATTGAAGAATATTAAAGGTGAAGCGGGGTGTGTGGCACACCAACAATATCCATTTTTCAGGTGAGTACTCACAAAATGGTATTTTTTTTTTCTTTACTCGCCTCCCATTGTCAGCTCCTGTGTCCCTCGCCGTTCCGATGACAGATGGTGTGATCGCTGGAGGGGGGATGCAAGGGATCAGAGGATCTTCTGCCTCACTTCTCCTCTCGCTGGCAATCCTATCATCTGAAAGCTGACCCACAGGGAGCTGGGGTGACATCATCCTCCCCGCCCCTGAAGATGGCAGCACCATCAGGAAGGCAGGGGGAGAGGGCAGGTCGGGCTCACTCCTGAAGATTGACTAGCCCTGGGGGGATCGGAAGACGTCCGGGTGTAGAGGAGAGCCGTCCGGATCGAACGAGGGACCAGGTGAGTGTTTTTATTTTAATTTTCCCTTCACTGTAGCAGGGCGGAGTCAGAATCGATACTAGGGAGAAAGAATCAATTCTGGTATCGCCTAAAGAAATATTGTCATACTTGACAGAATCAATTATTCTTAGTATACAGTACGTCCTGCTCCAGATAGATTACTTACATTTGGGTATTACGCCGCCAGATGGCGCTGGACTGCAGAGACATCGAAAACAGGCTCCTCCCGGCCCCTCAAATACCAAGGGACCTCCCACAATCCCCAGATCTTCTCTGCAGTCTGGACTGCGAAGGACAAGAAGATGGCTCTTCTCGCAGGTGAGTGGGGCTATTAGCCTGCGGCCCTGTAGGACTATTCCCACCCATTCCATTAGTAATTTGCCCCCCAGCCTTGGCTGCGCTGGTCGGGTGATGGTAGGCAGCACCGCTGTCAGGTGCTTAGGAGCGCTGCTCCACCGCAATCCCCCACCAAAGGGTAGGCTGTATAGGCATATGGTGAGCCTCTATTGGATGCCCCTCCTGTGTCATTCGCTGTGCTGACTTGATTGCACTGATTGTCTTCTTAAATATTCTCAGTGTGCCACACACCCCGCTTCCCCTTTAATTCTTACGATCAGGTTACTCCACCAGCAGGTGGCGACGTTGCAGGGAGAAGTCTTGAAAACAAGCCCCTTCCGGCCTACATATACCTGGGACCTCCCACTTAACACCAGTATTTTCTCTCTGCATGAAGCGACAAGACAGAAGAAAGAAGTCTCCTGCTTGCAGGTAGCCGGGGTCAAACCCGGCATCCCCTTTTGGTCTATTTCTGCCCAGTTCTATTGTGTTTATGCCTAGTTAAACGGAAGCCTCCCAGCCTAGGCTGCTGGCTGGGCAAAGGTAGATGGCACTTTAGGTGCCTAGGAGCTTATCTCCTCCGCTCGACCCCACTTGTGGGGCAATGCGGCTATCCGGCATGGTGATCCGGATTTGGGATGCCCCTGTCCCGATGTTCCCTCTAGATCACCTTCTCCCGCTCGGTCCCTTCTCCCTTCGCTAAATGGGGGGGGGGGGGGGTGCGTGTTGCATGAGGTGCTTTGGCAGGGCAGCGCTGCGGTGGCGGCGCGTGGCTTGGGCTGCTGGGGCCTTTGTTTGTGTTGCACTTTCAAATTTCCCCCCCTTTTTTTTTTTTTTTTTTTTGCTGTGTCCGGGCCCGCCCTTCACTTCCCCTGTCTCATTAGAGACAGGTGTGCTGAAGCCGGTGGGGGAAGGGTCCATTGCGGCTTGAGCTGTAGACACGTGGGCCCGTCCTTGTACTTTGTTATTGCCTGCCATGTATAGCGTTTTTTCCTGGGGCACTTCTGCTTATGTATGGGTCAAATGCTTGTATTTGGGTATGTGTGTGTATGTGTGGAATATATATATATATATATATATATGTATGTATATGTATGTATATGTATGTGTATGTGTATGTGTATGTGTGTATATGTATGTGTGTATGTGTATATGTGTGTATATGTGTATGTGTATGTGTATATGTATATGTGTATATATATGTATATGTGTATATATATGTATATGTGTATATATATGTATATGTATATTTATGTATATATGTATATTTATGTATATATATATTTATGCATATATATACTCTTATTTTTTTTATTGATGCACTCTCTGGCTTTGCCTTGAAATGGCATGTGTCATGTATATTTTATTCATGATGTTTAAACTATTCATATATGTTTGCCTTGTTGGTTATGTATGAATGTGGTGCATACTGGTTGGGGGACTGGCTGTGGTCTCTTTTCCCCCACAGATTCTGGGATCCCCTCACTGCAGTGGCTCTCCCGGTCTGTTTTACCTGGCTAGTCTTAGTCTCTAAATCTGGATTTTCCTAGGCTTAAAAAAAAAAAAAAAATCCTCCCACTTCCGGGACTTTAATTACAAAGGGGCATCCCGGGTTGCTTAATGCGTAAAACTCTGGGTTGTTGCGAATACCACAAATTCACCATATGGAGGCTTCCAACGTTAACGGAAATGGCTCTTCGGGGCTATCCAGACTGTGTGGGGGTTGTGGGGCTCCGCTCCCAGGCGATGTCATATTATGCGTTCCATGTGCAAGGCAGAACATTGCGCGCCAGTCCGTTGCTCCGGCTTCTGGCTCCTCGCAACTTCCGTCATCTCCTATCCCCCCCAACCTATTCCGGACCCCGTGTGACATTGTCAAAAATGGGGATTCGCATTCCGGGGTGCATGCGCGGTTAGCCAACCAGATTGGTTAGATTGGTCCGATTGTCCCCCTGACGAGGAGGGGGAACTCCTTGAGGAGTCTGATGAGCCTGCAGACCAGCTATTGTTTGACACTGCTGGTGATCAGGCTGTGGGGGTGTCCATTGACACTCCTTCCATTTTGGCTCAAATGTTTAAAGTCTTGGCCTTGGATCCACCTGCGGTGGTCCCTCTGCCAAAGGGTGAGTTGTTTGACGTACCCCAGCCGCGTTTGGTGTTTCCCAGGCAACAGCACTTTGAGAGGGTTGTCCTTAAGGAATGGGAACAACACGCGCGCCTGGTTGGAACTCCTAATTGGGATAAGCGTTATCCCTTTCCGGAGGACTTGGTGAAGCTTTGGTCAGTGCCCCCCGTTGCACTTTTCTGACACCACTACCATTAAGGATGGTGAGGATCGTCGGATTGATCAATTGGCTCGCCATGGTTTTATCGGTGCCGGGTCGACACTACGGCCAATTTGTGCTTCGGCGCTTCTTCTGCTGGCAGTTAGATCCATTATTAGGGGGTCTGCACGCAGATCTTGATCCCGCTTGTGATATGTTTAGTTCTCTCAAGCAGTGTGAGTCGTTTTTTTTTCTTTTGCCCTGACTGCTCAGGATGATGCTCTTGCGACGAGTAGCAGGACAGCGGCATTGCTGGTGGCTATTCGTCGGTCTATATGGCTGCGCCAGTGGACGGCGGACCTTAACTCTAAAAGGGCGCTTACAGCGCTACCTTTCTTAGGTTTACGCCTTTTTGGGAAGAAATTGGATGCTGTTACCAAGGATGGTAAGTTGCCTCAATTCAAGAAGCCTCGTCGCTCCTTTCGGGGTGCGAGTTCCTTTAGTCCCTCCTTTCGAGGAGCCAGAGCGGGCAGAGGGGCTTCCCTTCCTGTTACCGGGGGTGTAGGTTGGTCCCGTGGAAGAGGTCGTGGCCGTCCCGATCAGTCCTGGGGCGCCAAGCCCAAACCTACTGCTACGCCCGCTCAGCAATGAGGGACTGCCCTCACCCGTGCGGGTGGGGGGACTATTGCGACACTTCTCCCTGGTTTAAGGCTGCGAGATTCCGGACACATGGATCTGGGAGGGGGTGTCGCCCGGTTACAAACTGGAGTTCGAGTCTCGCCCTCCCTCACGGTTTTTCCTGGAAATGGTGGGCATCCGGCCGGTGCCGCGCTTAGAGGTGGGCCTCGGTTTTTGCTCCATTCTCTTCGCAGCCCCCAAGGAGGACGGGTCGGCTTGCCCCGTCCTGCATCTGAAGTTTTTCAACCTTCCCAGGTCCTCCCTTGCTCAGGCCAGGGTGGTGTCCTTTCTGGGAATGCGGTCGGATTCCGGTCAACACAGGGTGTATCTCACTCAGTCCAAAATTTGTCTGATTCAGGAGTTGGCTTGGGTCCTTCTTTCCAACCCTTGGCCGTCTGTTCTGGAGCTGAGAGCCTTCTGGTTCTTGCTCTTTTGTCTCATCAGGGTCTGGGCCTTCTGGATCAGCTTCGCTCGGACAATCAAACAGCGGTTGCTTACATCAGTCATCAGGGAGGGACTTGCAGTCTGGGTTCCCTCAGATTGGTGTCCCTGATCCTGACCTGGGCGAAGGCACATGTTCCTTGTCTCTCGGCAGTCTGCAGTCCGCTCCGGTGGGGGACACCGGAGGTGGTCCTGTTTCCCTTTCGTCACAATTGCAGGCTCCCGATCTTTGTGTCGCTCTCCCAGGATCCTCTGGCTCTGGCGGCGGAAGCCATATCCCTGAGCTGGGGGGACCCGGGGTTTATGTACCTGTTTCCTCCGATACCCATGCTAGGCTGGGTGGTACGGAAGCTGGTTCTGGAAAGGGTGTCCGCCATTCTCGTGGCCCCAAGATGGCCAAGACGAGTATGGTGCGCAGACATCATTTGGCTGACAGTGAATCAGCTCATTCTGCCTCTTCGGCCCGATCTGCTCACTCAGGGTCGGCTGTCTTACCCCAATTTACCAATACTGGGTTTGACGGCTTGGCTGCTGAGACCTCCATCTTGGAGGAGGAGGGTCTGTCTGACTCTGATCGGTGCCCGAAAGAGGTCTTCTTCTATCACCTACTATAGGACTTGGAAAGCCTATATCGCTTGGTGTGAGGTTAGATCTTTGCCTTGTAGGGTCTTTTCGGTCTCCAGGATTCTGGAGTTTTTACAATCAGGGCTGGACTCTGGTCTTCAGCTGAGTACTCTGAAAGGGCAGGTTTCTGCCTTTTATCTATCTTTTTTCAGAAGCGTTTTGTGCTTCATCCTTTAGTTAAAACTTTTTTCCAGGGGGTTACGCATGTGCAGCCTCTCAGGAAACCATTACTCCCTGTTTGGGACTTGAATTTGGTTCTTTCTGCTCTTCAGGCTCCTCCTTTTGAGCCTTTGCACGATATTGCTTTGTCTACCCTGACTCAGAAGATTGTCTTCTTGGTAGCTATCACTTCGGTTCGGCGTGTCTCGGAGTTGGCGGCCTTGTCTATTCAGGCGCCCTACTTTGAGAGGCATCAGGACAAAGTGGTCTTTCGGTTCAAACCAGACTTTCTTCCTAAGGTTGTTTCTGCTTTTCATTTGAATCAGGATATTGTTCTTCCCTCCCTGTGTCCTAAGCCTAAGAATGACAAGGAGAGGGTTTTGCATTGTTTGGATGTAGTACGCTGTGTTAAGTACTATTTGATTATTACTTCTCCTTTTCGTAAAACTGATGCCTTTTTTGTTGTGCCCTGTGGGCCTAGGAAGGGTTTGGCGCCGGCCAAATCTTCCATTAGCAATTGGATGCGTCAGGCCATTATTGCGGCCTATTCTGCTAAGGGGAAAGTTCCCCCTTTTCGTATCACTGCTCATTCTACTCGCGCCGTTGGAGCGTCTTGGGCTTTTCAGCACCAAGCTTCTGTTGAACAAGTTTGTAAGGCCGTTACTTGGTCTTCTGTTCATACTTTTTCAAGGTTGATGTGCGGGCCTCAGTGGATGCTGTGTTTGGCCGCAAAGTTCTGCAGACTGCAGTCATTTAAGTTATGCTTCACTTTGCCTTCGGATACCCATCCCTTGTGGACACTGCTTTTGGATGTCCCGATCGTAAGAATTAAAGGGGAAGCGGGGTGTGTGGCACACTGAGAATAATACCATTTTGTGAGT
This sequence comes from Gastrophryne carolinensis, assembly GCA_027917425.1. Lineage (NCBI taxonomy): Eukaryota > Metazoa > Chordata > Amphibia > Anura > Microhylidae > Gastrophryne > Gastrophryne carolinensis. The sequence continues at coordinate 287,465,563 of CM051234.1, forward strand.
ACTCACCTGAAAAATGGATATTGTCAGTGTGCCACACACCCCGCTTCACCCGCCCTTTTTGGTATCCTGGATCCTTTATATGGTGAAGCTTTTCTTTATTTTGAGGTTACCGTTGGATTTCCTGGTACCTTGTCTTTCTGCTTTTTAAATCACTGGTGTTAAGTGGGAGGTCCCAGGTATATATAGGCCGGAAGGGGCTCGTTTTCAAGACTTCTCCCTGCAACGCCGCCACCTGCTGGTGGAGTAACCCGATCGTAAGATTTAAAGGGGAAGCGGGGTGTGTGACACACTGACAATATCCATTTTTCCGGTGAGTACTCACAAAATGGTATTTGTGCCGCCGTGCGCGCTTCCACTGCGTTCCGCGCTTGGCGGCGGCGTTACCTTAGGCGCTGGTGCGCCGTTATTGGCTGCTTGTCACGTGTACGGCTTCGCGCTCTTCGGGGGGGCGGGGCCCGCCTTTGGCACGTTCCGCGTCACTGTCCCTGCGGCCTGCCCCTCGAGGTATACCCGACGCCCTTTTATTCTTGGTTCCGGCTGCTACGTGACGGGCATCTACCTACCGCGGTCCGTGAGTGCCCTCGCGGGCGGCTTTATTTACCGTTGTCATTACATGTCACATACGGCTCCCCTTTGCTTATGTCTTTCAGGCGGGCCGAACCCTCTTGGCTTCTCCCGGCCCTACTCCCTCTGTTTAGTTAATTAACTTGTGAGGACTAGTGTTAATTACTCCCACTTCATTAGCGGGTTATTGGGGCATCCCGGGTTGCTTTTATAGCGTCAATCCCTATCGGCCTATTGTGCCGCTTTAATCACCATATGGAGGCGTCTCAGGATAATGTGCTTGGGGTTCCTTCGGGACAAGCCCGTCTGTGTGTAGCTTGTGGGGTGTCCCCTATTAGTGCTGACAATGTGCGGGTCTGTGTACCTTCCGCCCAGCAGGTACTTGTGGTGCAGCCTGGTTTTCCAGTGGCTGGGCCTGCACCTCGTATAACTTCACCTACTCCCCCCAAGCTTAAAACTCACTCCCACTGAGTTGAATACAAGCGGGGATTCACAGCCTGATGTGTCTTCCAGACTGGCTAGTGTTGAGAAGTTGCTTGCTAATACCTTGGCGCGTAAGGCCTCTGCAAAAAAGCGGCACTTAACGCCCAATGTCACTCTTTTCCCTATGGAAGCTGATGAGTTTTTGGAACTGTCTGGCTATACCCCTTTGGAGGAAGGGGGGGCTATTCTCTGACTCAGGGTCATCTGATGAGAGGCCCAGTGGTCATGACTATTCTGGCTCTGACCCCTGGGCCCCAGATGATATTGATAGACTGTTGGCTCAGATTTTTGAGGTTCTGTCTATTTCTCCCCCTGTTGCGGCCCCCAGGCAACAGGGGGAACTGTTTCATACTGCTAAGTCACGCTTGGAATTTCCTGAACAAGCCCATTTTAATAACCTTGTGCTCAAAGAATGGGAGCGCCCCAGCAGGCTTTCCGGTGTCCCTAAGAGTTGGGATAGGAAGTATCCCTTTTCTGCTGATGTGGTGAAGTGTTGGTCATCCCCTCCTGAAGTGGATGCCCCGGTCCTAGGGTTATCTAACACCTCCGTCATGCACTCCCCTGACTCTACTACCCTGCGGGATGCTGAGAACCGGCGCATTGATCAGCTGGCGTCCCAAGCCTTTGCATGTGTGGGGACAGCGCTGCGCCCGGTCTGTGCCTCTGCCATTATGGCTGTGGCTATTAGGACCCTGCTCAGAAGTATCCTTGATGATGCCCCTGATGTGTCTAGGGAGGAGTTTAATACACTCTCTAGTTGTGATGTTTTTGTGACCTATGTCCTCTCTGCCTTGGATGACACCATTAGAATGTGTGGCAGAACCTCTGCCCTTGTCGTGGCTATATGCCGCTCGGTTTTCCCTTCAAAGGACTACGCCTGTTTGGGGAATGCCTGGACCTGTTTGCTAAGGGAGGCAGGTTACCCCAGCGCAGGCCCTTTCGGGGTCAGGACTCCTTTTCCTCCCCCTACCTTGGTGCTAGACAAGGGAGGGGGGGTTTCCTTTACTGGGGCCTGAGGAGACTTCTGGGGTAGGGGCAGAGGACGTGGACACCCTGGCTCCTCCTGGGGCTCCAAGCTTAAGTCCTCTTCCAAGCCGCCCCCTCAGGCATGAAGGGGCGCCCTCACCCATCCGGGTGGGGGGACGGCTTCAGCATTTCGCTCACGTCTGGAGGCTTCATGTCTCAGACCGGTGGATTCAGGAGGTAGTGTCCTCCGGTTACAAGATAGTTTGCTGTCTGTCCCCCCCCCCCCCCCCCCCCCAAAGGTCTATCAGATCACGGATTCCTCAGGACCCTGTGTCAGCTCAGGATCTAGTACAGGCGGTGCAAAGCCTTCTGTAGCTGGGGGTGATTTGCAAGGTCCCTTTAAGGAAAAGGGGCAAGGGCTTCTATTCCAACCTCTTCACCATGCCCAAAAGAGATGGGTGAGTCAGGGCCATCCTGGACTTGAAGATCCTCGACAAATTTGTCCGGTGCAAGCGTCTTTGCATGGAAACTCTGCGCTCTGTCATCAGTTCCCTGCGCCCAAGGGATTTCATGACGTCTGTGGACATCAAAATGCTTACCTTCATATTCCTGTGTTTCCAGGTCATCAAAGGTTCCTCAGGTTCGCTCTGGAGGATCAACACTGCCAATTTGTGGCATTGCCCTTTGGTCTCACTTCAGCTCCCAGGGTGTTCCCCAAAGTGCTGGCAGGTGTGATGTCTCTGCTCAGGTCTCAGGGCATTGGATCTGGACGACATTCTCATCCCTTCCCAGTCTCTACATCAGGCAGAGTTGGATACTCAGCTGGTAGTGTCCACCCTGGAGTCATTTGGCTGGGTGATCAACCATCCCAAGTCTTCTCTGTCTCCCTCTTTGATGACTTCATTCCTGGGAATGAATCTGGATACAGTTCAGGCAAGGATTTTTCTTCCTCAGCAGAAGGTGGACCTTCTGATTGTGCAGGTCCAGTTCCTGCTATCTTGTCGTCATCCCTTCATCAGGCAGGGAATGTAGCTGGTGGGCCTGATGGTGGCATGCTTTGAGGCGGTCCCTTATGCTCAGTTCCACTTGAGGCCTCTGCAAATTCACTTCTTGTCAGTATGGGACAAGGACCCTGCGTCCCTGGACCGGGTCTTTGCGCTTTCCCCCCTGGTCAGGCGGTCCCTCTCGTGGTGGCTGGACTCCAGGAGCCTGTTGGGGGGGGCAGATCCTTTCTGATCCCCTCCTGGGAGACGGTCACCACGGATGCCAGTCTGTCAGGTTGGGGGGGGCTTCTGGAAGTCCCTGAAGTTCCAAGGGAGGTGGGGCCCTCAGGAGGCCCACACACCTATCAACGTCTTGCAACTGCGGGCTATCAGGTTGGTTCTGGCTCAGTTGACTCCTCACCTTTGGGGCCTGCCTGTTCATGTGCGCTCAGACAACCAGACGGCAGTTGCCTACATCAATCATCAGGGAGGGACCCGGAGCAAGAGGGCCCTCTGAGAAGTGTCTCTGATCCTGGCCTGGGTGGAGGCCAATGTTCCCTGCATATCAAGCTTCCAACCTTTGTCTCCCTGTCCCAGGATCCTCTGGCCTTGACTGCTGATGCTCTAGCAATGTCATGGCAGGACTTTCAGTTGCTTTATGTCTTCCCTCCATTCCCCCTGCTGGGCAGGGTTCTACGCAAGATTGCTCTGGAGGGGGTGCCAGAAATTCTGGTGGCCAAGATGAGTGTGGTTCGCAGACGTGGTGCAGCTGGCAGTAGATCAGTACGTTCTGCCAGGGTGCCAGACCTGCTCACTCAGGGTCCCTTACGCCATCCCAGTTTACAAACTCTGGCTTTGACGGCCTGGCTGCTGAAACCTCCATCTTGATGGAGAAGGGGCTGTCTTCTTCGGTTGTGGATCCTTTGTTAAAGGCTAGGAAGAAGTCTTCTTCTTCCATTTATTACAGGGTTTGGCATGCCTACGTTGACTGGTGTGAGTCTAAGTCTCTTCCCTGTCGTGTGTTCTCTATTCCCAGGATTCTGGAGTTCCTGCAGCATGGGTTGGAGATGGGGCTCCAACTCAGTACCCTGAAGGGGCAGGTTTCTGCCCTGGCTGTTTTCTTCCAGAAGTCGTTTGCTCAGCACCCTCTGATCAGGACCTTTTTCCAGGGGGTCACTCATGTGCTCCCCCCACGTAAGCCTATGGTGCCTGTTTGGGATTTGAACTTGGTTTTGTTAGCCTTGCAGGGTGCTCCCTTTGAACCTGTGCAGGATGCTGCCCTTGACATTCTTATGCTCAAGATTGTCTTTCTGGTGGCTATCACTTCTGTTAGGCGTGTGTCTGAGTTGGCGGCGCTTTCTGTTCAAGCCCCCTTCTATGAGAGACACCAGGACAAGGTGGTGTTTCATTTCAAGCCAGACTTTCTGCCTAAGGTAGTGTCTGCCTTTCATCTGAATCAGGACATTGTTCTTCCTTCATTGTGCCCTAATCCTAGCAATGTTAAGGAGAGGGTTTTGCACTCTTTGGATGTGGTTAGGTGTCTGAAGTACTATCTGGTGGCTACCGCACCCTTCAGGAAAACTAATGCTCTTTTTGTGGTCCCTTCTGGGCCTAGGAAGGGTTTGGCTCCTGCCAAGTCCACTATCAGCAAATGGATCCGTCAGGCTGTGATTCAGGCCTACTCTGCTAAGGGGAAGAATCCTCCCTTCCGCCTTACTGCTCATTCCACTCTTGGGCTTTTCAGCACCAGGCTTCTGTTGAACAAGTTTGCAAGGCCGCTACTTGGTCTTCTGTTCATACCTTTTCAAAGTTTCACAAGGTTGATGTTAGGGCCTCAGCTGACGCTGTTTTTGGCCGAAAGGTTCTGCAGGCGGCAGTGGTTTAAACTGCCTGCTGCTGATTTTTCTTGGGGATCCCACCCTACTTTATGGACACTGCTATTGGATGTCCCATGTGTAAGTAATCTATCTGGAGCAGGACGTACTGTATACTATGAATACGTTTCTGTGATTACTCACCTGTAGAATTGGTATTATGAGTATACAGTACGTCCTGCTCCACCCCACTCTTGGTTTTGCATTATCTTGGATCCCCTGTATGGTGATTGTTATCATTGTTATAGTTTGATAGTTTGGGTTGTTTAATTTTCCCGGCTTCTCGTTAACTGCTTTTCAATGCTGGGGATTTGTGGGAGGTCCCTGGGTATTTAAGGGGCCGGGAGGAGCCTGTTTTCAATGTCTCTGCAGTCCAGCGCCATCTGGCGGAGTAATATCCACGTGTAAGTAATCTATCTGGAGCAGGACGTACTGTATACTCATAATACCAATTCTACAGGTGAGTAATCACAGAATTGTATTTTTTTAATTACTTGATATGTTGTTGCATGCCTTAGGTGGCTTACTTACAGCTTTGTGTATGACTTAAGTCACAAGATCCGATGGTTCAAACAAGTTTTGGACCCATCTGTCCTCTGTCTTTGGCTTACATTCACAGTTCTGCTGGATCAGTAAGATCGTGACTGGGGACAAATGTACTTTTAAAGAGTGATTACAAAAAAGTAACCATAATAGGAGGTGACAATCAGTTTTGTCGCCAGTGACACATTTCAAAACGTTGCATGATTTATTTTCCAGACCATTCTGAGCCAGAGCCAGGATAAAGCACTAAGGAGAATTGGAGAACTGCGAGAGGTAAGCCTTGGCCCATTGATCTTTCTAAATATAACCAGACAAATTGGTGGGAACACAAGTTGCAGTTTCACACTTGACCCAGAGGCTATAAGTCATTAAAAGATTCACAGTTCATTATGTAATACTGGATATTGTGATAAATATCCAAGTAATTTCTCTTTCCATTTGTATTGCTATTTTAATTTCTAGTAATGACACACAGTATGAGGTTTTAAAATAGAATGTTGGGTATAATATGCAAACTTTACCACCTTGTGGCACAAGTAAGCATATTCTAAAAGGGAAAGGAGAAATCTTATTAGTCGCTCTAAGCAACTGCTTCGCTTTTTTGCCCTGACTTGTGTCATCCTTTATTTTTCATCTAATTTCAATGTCACATTTTTTAATGATTATTTTTAGCAGCTATAGCACTAGCGCTGTACAGTATGGTTTAAATATTTTCTCCCAGACCCTTTTTATTTTACTTTTGTCTTCTGCAAAATCATACCAAACCCCAGTCCAGTGAACATACCTGTGGTTTTGCCACCCACCCCAGTATTCAGCTGAGTGTGAGTAGCTTTACCCGGCCCTCTTCCTCCCACTTCCACCTTCTCTACAAAACAGGAGTGGCGTGTTATGTAAGCTATGTGGGCAGGACTTGGTGCCCTTTTCCCATGAATCTGTTTGTCAAGGTCATGTGGTCAGTTGGTTTACACCTTTTTACTAAAATATAATGCTTGTCGTTGCCGTTTAATTCATGAAGTAGTATTGTATACAATAACCGAGATAACCAATTGCAGTTTCACATCTCTCTGTAGCCAAAAGCTATTAGCATTCCATTGAAAACAATTGCATATAGCACTAGATATGTTAATTCCTTTCATTTTTCTTTCCCCGATGTTTGTTCTTATTTTCAGTGGCCATTAGAAACATTTCCAGATAAAGAATGAAAATCTGATTTTAATCTACTTTACAAAATGTAGACATTGCCTTTCTCTGTCTGGCAGATTATACGTCTGTATTTAGTGCTTGAAGTGCTACTGCAGGCAAAGGTAATTGTTACACTATTGCATCGGGCACCGTCCTAAACTGTTTGTTTTTAAATTGAAGAAGAAATGGCCGAGATAGTGAAATTTACAGGTTCACTTCTGAAGGACATGGGGGGGGGGGGGGGGGGCTTGAATCTGTGATGCAACATAATCTTTAATGAATCTGTAGGAGACAGCTGAGAGGGGAGTGGAGGAGGGAGTGACCAGCAATCCTGTCCCATTCTGCTGAGCTGTTTAGGGGAAGGGATGAAAGAGAGTTTGTTGGCTGAACCTGTAAACCCTGATATCTCGGCCATTTCTTCTTCAATTTAAAATCAGAAAACCGTTTAGGACAGTGCCAAATGTAGCCCGACACAATGGTGTAACAATCACATTTGCCTGCAGTATCATTTTAACTAAATTTCTTTCCTGAAGCACATCTTAGCTGTGTGCTTACTCCCTCAGTTTACTTGTAATAAAGCATCTTTCCTTGTGTGGCTGTATGGGGCTCCCTTGCAGGCTACAAGTGCTTCAAATTCAGTATGCCATTTGCTTGGTAGAGTTGTATCCTTAGTTTGGAGTTTAGGTGTACTTTTAGCGGCTTTGGATGTATATACATGCTTATGTATATACATCTATAAACCCACTGGCCATAGCTATCCCTGTGTGCCTTTTATTTCCAACTGGCTCTTAAAATCTGGGATTTGCTGTTTTATTTTGGGCTCCTCAAAGTATCTGCCCTTAGCCTGTATGTGACCGCCTTGCATCTACGTGTATGTAGTATATCAAGTTTGTAAGTTTTCAGTCAGGTTGTGTTTCCATTCTTGATGGAGAACGTCACTCATAGGAGTAATCCTCTTAGTGTTGCATCTGGTGGTCAAATCGGACTGCTTCTGGTTCTTCTCATTTCCCCAAATTCTGATTTCGTCTTTGGTGCTCCAGAGCAAGAGCATCATATTTAAAATGTATCTCGATACTGGTGAAAGATTTTTACAGACTTTACTTTCTGGAATATGTGGCTGATCCTGTACATTCTTCGTGTAAATGTACTATTTTGACACATGAATCTTCCATATTTGGGATGTTGGGGGCATTTTAAGTAATTGTTCTGCTGTACAGCAGTTTAACACTTTCTAATCGCAGTGTATAATACCCCATAAACACAGTTAACATACTGTATTCAGAAAACTACTTGAGTAAAGTTAGAAAAGCATATTGAATTTCATACCTATCTTTGATTCTCCGGCAGGAGATTCAAATGGACCAACAGGCCAAGAAACATCTGCAAGAAGAGTTTGATGCATCTCTGGAAGAAAAAGATCAGCTTATAAGTGTACTACAAACTCAGGTAAGAGCATTGCCCTGGAAATTAGTAGCCAGCCCCCCCCCCCCCCAAAAAAAAAAAATCTGTTTTACTTGTTGTTGAAAAGAAATGCATGCTTGTTATTCATCTGGGGCTCTAGTAACCATTTTCCTAGAATTCTCTCAATCCCTACTGCAATTGGCTGCAAGCAGTAAAATGACTAAATGTGACCGGGCCTTAGTACGAACGTTAAAAGGGGCCTTGCCATGACTCATGCAGTGACCTTTTTCCACGACTGCTAAAGACTGAAACAAGTTGTTCTTCTTTTTTTTTTTTTTTTCCCTGTAAATGATGCCATGAGAACATCAATCTGGTAAATAAGGTGGAGGAACCGCAATAATGGGGTCCCTCAGACCTTATGTTCCCCAGTGCGTTCGCTACCCCTTCACCCTCTATAGTTACAAAGCTGCAAGTACTTATTTCATTGACTTCTTTAAGGTTGTGTTTATGTGGACTATCTTGGAAATCTCTCCAGTGGAGCATTTATGAGAAAAATGTGCAGTTAAAGTCCACTAAATACATTCCATTTCATACTTCTGTCTGACCACATGGAGGGATTAGGCTCCACCCCCTGGGAGGAAACACAAATTGGACAGAGATTTAAAAGCCCACCCCTTCCTGTCTACCTCAGTTCTTTGCGTTTCTTCTCTGGGGGAACCACTGGACGGAGTTGAAGGTTAGTCAACGACCAATTTTGTTTTAGTTTTTTAATTTAACAACCCGGCGTTGTCGGAATTGTCCGCTGTGCTTTTTTTTTTTTTTCTTTCACATACGGGGTGGAGTAGCACCCGCTGACCCAGGGCAGAAATATTTCCAACATAGCTTTATTTAGTTCTTTCTCTTTAACAAATCCTGTCAGTTTTGTGTGTTACTGCAGATATGCCAGCTTCTTGTCGTGTGCAGGCTTCTGGCTAAGGCATATCAGCTGCTGTTTGTGGTTGCAGCTGATTTCCCTCAAAGAATTTGAATTTGGGGGCGGAGCCAAGGCCAGGAGCTGGCATGATGACGTCATTCGGGGCCGGCACAGACACATGGACTCACCCAGAATGCTGTGAGCAGCATTCCACCTCGGCCAGCGTTTGGGTCGGAAGAAGGTGAGCCGCAGTAGCGTCGGCAATGTCTGAGGACGGGCAAGCGGTTTGGCTGCGGGAGCCCCAGCGGTCGTGAGGGCGCCTCCGGACAGCGCAGAGCTTAAAGCAACAGGATCAGAAGTGGATATTTTCAAAAGACTGGTAGGATGGCCCCTATTTGTGTGTGTGTAGGTGGCCCATAATATTACAGGATTATATAGTTTATCTTATATTTGAATTTTTATTGTATTTTTTAGTCTGAAACTCGTAAAGTTAAAGACACTGAAACCCCTGACCCTAAAAAGGTTTTTGACTATCCTAGGTTTTGTTCTTTCCCCGGGGGCACCCCTGCTGTGCTAAACCCCCCCCCCCCCAGATCATCGCAGCCAACTCACATTATCCCGCTCCCACAGCGTGTCTAAGAGCAGTGGCTCTGACGGCTGCATTCTCCGCCTCCCTCTAACAGGAAGAGTGCCTGCTGCAGTTGTTCACTGCTACAGGGAAGTGGAGGATGCGGCAGTCAGAGTCGCTGCTCTTAGACATTCTGTGGGAGCTGGATAAGGTGAGTTAGCTGCAGCGATCTGGGGGGTTTCACACAGCGGGGCAACCCCGAACGGGGTGCCCCCGGAAAAAGGACCTAAACCTAGGATAGTCAAAATCTTGGGTTTTGGTCCACTTTAAGAAGTCCAAGTGGTGTGAAGATTGTCAGTGTGGGATTCCGGATACATTGCTGAGGCCTTTATGTATGGATTGTAGGGAAACTAAAAGGGATGCTGATACGGCTAACATTTTAAAGGAGATCCTTGTAATGAAGCAGCAGATTGCTTCAATACAGGAGGCTTAGCTTGATAAAGGGCACCCCGAACCATCCATTGCTACCGCACCGTCTGTTAATGTAGTAGTTGAAGGTTTGGGGGAGACTTACTATATTTTTTCAGGCCCACTGCAGCTTAATGCAGATCCGCAGTCTGGGTATTTAAAAGGACGAGCAGCCTCTATCTGTTCAGAATGAATTGTATAAAAAGTTGCTGTGCAATCATCTTTAAAAACTTTGATTGGTAAAGAATGGGGAAAGCCTAATAAGTTTTTTTTATGCCAAGGTCTTTAAAAAGAAAGTATCCATTTAATAATGAGGACATAGAGGTTTGGAGTAAAGTTGCGTGCAGCCTTGGGTCAGATGTCGAGGTCAACTGACTTGAATTTTGATGACATGGGTACACTAGAGGATCCCATGGATCGTAGAATTGACATTCTAGCCAAGAAAGTTTGGAGTACTGCCTCTTTTTCATAAAGGCCTTCCTTGGCATCTGATGGTATCTTAAGCATGGTGATCTGGCTTAATAACATAAAGGGATACCTGGAGAGCAATACTCCAGGGGAGAGCCTTCTTAAACCGGACCTTCAGCGTGATTTACTGAAAAGCCCAAACTCTTAAAAAACGGTCCCCCAGCATCTAAAATTAATATATTTTACGTTTTTAGTCACTAACTTATTATTCTTTCCCCCACTGGGCTGCAACTCTGTTCAGGAATTTAGGATACAGGCGCCGCCATCTTGACTCAGAAGCATCCCACTTACTGAGGAGAGGAGAGTGGGATAAGGTACAGGGGGGGCGGGTTATAGCCGTGCTTTGCTCAGACAGAGCAGAGCTGGAGTCAGGTAAAGGTCAGCAGTCCCAGAATGCAGAGCAGCACAGTCAGGAGGCACTTCCTGTTTGCAGGCTACCTGATAAGATGGCGGCTTCCATAAGCCGCCAACTTGGATGTTTAAAGGCTCATAACATGCAGTAGATGCAGGTAGGATGATTTTTAATGTGGACAATCTGTATGTACAGGGTGTGGGAAACATATAAGATAGACTCTTATTCAGAGTGAAGGTCCGCTTTAAGGTTCTTCAACTTTTTATAGAAATTTATCTGAAGGGAACCCTCAACACCTTAGCAGACTGTCTGAGCAGGGTAAGGGTTCAGCAAACAGTGGTGTCTGAACCAAGAGATTTTTTCCAAGTGTACAGCACGGCCTGTTACATTCAATCATTACTTCTTGGTATTCCGCCACAAGGTGGTTCAGTTGATTGCAGAAGACTTGTGGCTCCTCCCAGCCCTATAAAAAGCCAGGAATCACAAATAGACTCCCAGTGTTTTCTCTGCAGTCATGACTGTGAAGACCAGAAGATGGCTCTCTATGTTTTCGCAGGCGAGCGGGGCAACCAAACCTGCGGCCCTGCAAGCCTATTTCCACCCGCTGCCGGACCCTCTTGCCTCCCAGCCTAGGCTGACGGATCGGCTGATGGTAGGGGAGCACCTGGGTTGCTCCAGGCCGCAGACCCTGTATACCAAAGGGTAGCCGGCAATAGGCTTTATGGTGAGCCTACTGAGGGATGGAGAAACCCACTGCTGACTGTTGTATCGGGGTGAGTGTGCTTTATTTGGGGGATTGCCGTGCACCCAGAGTATCATTGCGGATCAGGCTGGGCCGAGTGCTTCCCTTTCCAGTCCTGCGTTCCCTACGGCATCCCCTGGTCCTCCGTGCCTGCATTTAGCCCCCAGTGAGGGGGATACTATCAGGGGGTCGCAATCAGATCTTGCGTTGCGTGTGGCCAGCATTGAGTGGCAATTGGCCTGACCGGCAGCAGGCAAGGCCTCTAGCAAGAAGCGACACCTTAACGCTGTGTTGTCCCTATTTGCAGAGGAGGATGGGGGCCTTTATGTGTATGGCGGCCGTGACTACATGGAGGAGGGGGAGCTTTTCCGTGACTCATACTCCTCTGGGGATCGCCAGGACGGTTACGATAGTGACCTAGGGTCCTACTTTGATGAGGATACTTGGCTCCCGGATGATAACGATAGCCTCTTGTCGGCGGTTTTCGATACATTAAACATCGCCCCCCCCCCCCCCCAAGGCGGCGAAGAAGCAGGGCGAGCTCTTCCGCCCTGGCAAGCAACGTTTGGAGTTCCCGGACCAGGGCCATTTCTCAAATATTGTTCTGAAGGAGTGGGAACGTCCTAATAGGTTACCCTCGGTACCCAAGGGGTTGGATAGGAGGTATCCGTTTTCGGCAGACGTGGTTAAGCGCTGGTCGTGCCCTCCTGAGGTGGATGCTTCGGTCCTGGGGCCATCTAACACTTCGGTCATGCCATCCCCCGACACTACCACGCTGCGTGGTAGCGCTGACCGGCGTATGGATCAGTTGGGTTGTCATGCCTTTACCCTTGTGGGGGGCGGTTTGCGCCCGGTCTGCGCCGCGGCCATTGTGGCTATCACCATTAAGAGGAAGGTCAGACGTCTTGCTGAGGCTGCCCGGTCTGGTAAGAATAGGGAGGATTATAAGGACCTCTTGCTTTGCTCTGATTTTATTGCATTTGTGCTGGCTGCCATGGACGATGCCGTCTGGCTTGGCGGTAGGGCTTCGGCCCTGTTGGTGGCTATGCGTCGGTCAGTTTGGTTGTGTCAGTGGGCTGCTGACGCTGCCGCTAAGAAGGCTCTCACTGGGCTTCCCTTCACGGGTCTCCGTCTTTTTGGTGAGCGTCTGGATGCTCTGGCTAAGGATGGTAGGCTCCCCCAGCGTAGAAAGCAGGCTCAGCCCTTTCAGGGTTCCTCCTCCTTTTGCCCTTCAAGGGGAGGTCGTGGCACTCTTTACTCAGGTAGTCGCAGAGACTCTTGGGGCCGAGGCAGATCCCGCGGTTGCCCTGGTCTCTCTTGGGGGACCAAACCCAAACCCCCTCTCAAGGCCCCTCAGGTATGAGGAGGCGCCCTCACCTGACCGGGTGGGGGGACGGCTTCGGCTTTTTGCTCTTGTCTGGAGGCTTCGCGTCTCAGACCGGTGGATTCAGGAGGTGGTTTCCTCCGGTTACAAGATAGTTTGCAGCCTGGCTGCACCCAAGATTCCTCCGATCCCGGATATCCCAAAACCCTGTGTCGCTTCAGGGACTGCGTCTGGCCGTCCAACGTCTTCTGGCATCAGGTGTCATCTGTCAGGTACCTCTTCAAGATCAGGGTCGAGGGTACTACTCCAACCTGTTCACGGTGCCCAAGAAGGACGGCTCCCTGAGGCCCATCCTGGACTTAAAGGGTCTCAACAAGTTTGTCAGGTTCAAGCACTTTTGCATGGAGACTTTACGCTCGACCGTAAGTTCTCTTCGGCCGGGCGACTTCATCACCACGGTGGACATCAAGGATGGCTATCTTCACGTGCCTATCTTCCCAGGTCACCAGAGGTTCCTGAGGTTCGCTCTGGGGGATCAACACTACCAGTTTGTGGCTTTGCCGTTCGGTATCACCTCGGCTCCTCGGGTTTTCACCAAGGTGTTGGCCGGCGTCATGGCTCTCCTGAGGAATCGGGGCATTTGCATCCTTCCTTACCTGAACGACATTCTGATTGCTGCTCAGTCTCTTTATCAGGCCGAGAAGGATACTCAGGTAATGAGCTCCACTCTCGAGTCCTTCGGCTGGGTGATCAACTATCCCAAGTCTTCACTATCTCCATCTTTGGTGAGGTCCTTCCTGGGCATGACGCTGGATACTTCTCAGGTCAAGGTATTTCTCCCTCAGCAGAAGGTGGAGAGCATTCAGATGCAGGCATGGTCCCTGCTGTCGTGTCCTCACCCCTCCATTCGGCAGGGGATGCAGTTGGTGGGCCTCATGGTGTCTTGTTTTGAGGCGGTTCCCTTTGCTCAGTTCCACATGAGACCTCTTCAGTTGCATCTCTTTTCGGTTTGGGATCGGAACCCTGTGTCCCTGGATCAGAAATTTGCTCTGTCCCCTCCGATCAGGCAGTCTGACCGGCTGGGGGGAAGTTTGGCAGTCTCTGAAGGTCCAGGAGGCCCACATGCCAATCAATATTCTAGAGCTACGGGCGATCAGGTTGGTTCTCTCCCAGTTGACCCCCCAACTTCGGGGTCGTGCTGTACAGGTCCGCTCGGACAATCAGACGGCGGTTGCCTACATCAATCATCAGGGAGGGACCCGGAGCAAGCGGGCCCTCAAGGAAGTGTTTCTGATTTTGTCTTGGGCGGAGGAGACTGTTCCCTGCATCTCGGTGGTTTACATTCCAGGGGTGGAGAATCATGAGGCGCACTCTCTGAGCAGGGGGACGTCTCGCCTGGGGGATTCACAGATCACAATCGCAAGCTTCCAAAATTTGTCTCCCTGTCAAAGGACCCTTTGGCCTTCGCCACGGACGCGCTGGCAATTCCTTGGACGTTGTTTCGGCTTCTCTATGTATTTCCTCCCTTTCCTCTGCTGGGTCGGGTGTTGCGCAAGATAGCCTAGGAGGGGGTACCGGCCATTCTGGTGGCCCCCCACTGGCCGAGGAGGGTATGGTTCGCGGACGTCGTCCAGATGCCAGTAGATCGGTTCGTCTTGCCTGAGGATCCAGAGCTTCTCACGCAGGGACAGCTGCGTCGTCCCAATTTACAAAGGCTGGCTTTAACGGCTTGGCTACTACGTCTTCAAGGAGAGTCCGTGAACTGCAAGCAAAAGAGCCTTATTGTTTAATCCCCCTACCTAAAGTTATTTTGAGACCAAATCCTATTTTTGTGAGATTGTGACTAATACAGCACAGGAGATGGTTCTTCCTCCTCCTTGCCAGCTCCTACTGGTAGCGTTGGATCTTTCGTTATTGGACATCAGAAGATCATTAATTAAGACTGGAGGCGGACGGAACAGCTGTTAATAACTTTTAGTGGAATGAAGAAGTGTTTAGCAGCCTCCAAGTCTACCATAGCTAGGTGGTAAGTAACAGACTATTGTTCAGGCTTATATTACTAATGGGGGCTTCCCTGCCAGAAGTGTCTGCCCATTCTACATTAACCATGTCTGCATCTTGGGCAGAAAGGCCTGGGGCCTTGTTAGAAGAGATCTGCAAAGCAGCAATGTGGTCATCACCCCACACCTTCCTTAAACATTATAGACATTATTTATTATCTGCAAAGCATTAGGCCTTCAGTAGAAGGGTTCTACTTGCAGCATCCCATCCCTAAGGTATAATTACTTGTCTAATCCTCTCCGTGTGGTCAGACTAAAGTATAAAATGGAAAAAAAACCCTGTTTGACTTACTGGTAACGGCTTTTTCATGAATACTTGAGGCTGACCACATATTACCCGCCCATAGTTCAGGTGGTTATATGGGATTCTTTACAAAGACTGAGGTAGACAGGAAGGGGTGGGCTTTTAATCTCTGTCCAGTTTGTTTCCTCCCAGGGGGTGGAGCCTACTCTCTCTGTGTGGTCATCCTGAAGTATTCATGAAAAATCTAACAGGGTTTTTTTCCCCTTTAGTCTATGCTTAGGTGAAAAACATGGAAAGTGGTTCTTTTTATTTCTTCCGATCCATTCCAGACCCTCCTTACACTTGGGACTACTTTCTTGCCCGAAGGGTGTGACTGGAAGACAAAAAAGGTGTGGCCCCTCCCGGTCCATAAGTAGCAGCTGCCTCCTAATCAAAACCAGTTTCGTTCTTGCAGTTGAAATGACTGTGAAGGCTGTTGAAGATTCTCTCTTGAGGATTAGCAGCATGTGGGGGAATGCACCCTGTCTGCTTCCTGCACAGCCTTATTTCCCACGGATTCCTCTGCCCAACTCTATGCCTCCCCAGCTTTGTTGCTGTTTAAATTGGGGTCCGTGAAGGTAAGGTGAAGCGCCGGGGTCTGGGGCGCTTGCTGAGTGTTAAACCCTCAGAGATGCAGGCTTCATTAACATTAAGTCAGCTGCAGGTTTTTGTCTGGTGAGCCTGCTCGGGGGGACCAAGGGATTTTCCCTTTCTTATTGCTCTTCCCCATGTGTTTAAGCTGAGGTTGTTGGCCAGCAAAAAGGGGCTGCCACTACACGGCCACCCTCAAGTGAACCTAAACCTTTTGGCAGGTCATTTTGTTTGTTTTTTGATACTGTTTTTTTTTGTTTTTTTTATTGTTTTATGTTTAAATCTATACTATTATGGATTGGGAAAGGGGCAAATATAATATTACTATATAATTTATATATATAGTGGTACCCCCCCAGAGGTCTCGCAGTAGTCTTGTGACTGTCTAGGACCTATATATACTTGGTCTCAGAACCCCAGGGTCATAGACTAGTATTATTAAATTCACCATGGCATCTGGGGTAGCAGATCTGATCTTAACAGATTTACCCCATGTCCAGTATGCATGCAGTGACACTGGACAAGGATAGCACGGTGTGCAGGGATTATGCTACGGTTGTAGTGGTTAGGGAGGGCTCTGCCCCTATCGCCAGTGCTTTCTGAGACTTAAAAACCCCCTTTGCAGCCTGCATGCGGACCTAAACCTTTAGTGAGGCTACTAGGAAGGTTTATAAAAAAAAAAAAAGAGTGTATTGAAGAGGATATTGTGGCTGCCATAAGTCTCTTTCTGAGTCGTTAAACTCTTTCGGCAGCCCTCAAATGGTCCTAAACCTATAAAGTCATCATGGAGTATTGGCTACTAAAAAGGTTTTAAAGAAAATAATTTTTCCTCTGAGTTGAAAAGGATGTTGTGGCTGTCATAGTCTCCTTCTGAGTCTTTAAACTCTGTCGACAGCCATCAAATGGTTCTAAACCTATAAAGTCATCATGGAGTATTGGCTACTAAAAAGGTTTAAAAAAAATAATAATTTTTCCTCTGAGTTGAAGAGGATATTGTGGCTGCCATAGTCTCTCAGGAAGTTATCCGTTGGGAGAATTAATCCATTCATACACAAGGGGGTGTCCGGTTATGGAGAAGATGGATGGATTGTTATGGGTGGATTGTCATTCTGGAGGATGTTGCGGGGCATATGCATTATTATAATCTGATCAATAGGGAATGGTAGAAGTCAGGTTGTCTTCCGACCATTCCTAAAGTACTAGATACTATGTATCCTTTTCCTCCAGATCAGATTGAATTATGGTCTCCCCCTCCTTTGGTGGACGCTCTGGGGCCAGGTCTCTTTAAGATTTTGGTTATGCCATCCTTTGATAGTGCTTCTCCAAAGGATCCAGCGGATAAGCGTGTGGATCAGGTGGCATGTCGGGCTTTTATGGGGTAGACCTTGCAGCCGGCCTGGGCTACATCCATAGCATTTTTTGTGAGCAGGAGGTTGTTAAAACAACTGGACTCTAAGACTGGTATGGCTCATTCACGGAAGCCATACCCCCGGTTGATCAAAGCCAGTTGGCTCTAACAGGTATGGGATCCAGGTTATGGAGGTTTGATCTGGTTGTTGGCCAGAGGCCTAGCTCTGGTGGTCGCCTCAAGGCGTGCTTTATGGCTTAAGCAATGGCCAGCTGACATAGCCTCTAAAAGGAATATGACGGGACTCCCCTTTTAAGGTGGGGCGTCTGTTTGGGGAGTGCTTGGCTGACTTGGTAAAGCATGCTACTAGTGGTAAGTCATTTATTCTGCCACAGAAGCCTAATACTGCTTCTGCAGGGCCTCTAATACTCCGGGGTCCCGGCTAGAGGTTCGGCTTTTTCCGTCTACCGAAGATTATTTTTTTTTTGGGGAATAAGACAAAGTTCCAAACTAAGGCAACAGCTGTCTGGCAAAATAAAGCCAGACCCCCTTCGAAACCGGCTCAGGCAAGAAGGGGTGCCCCCGCCCTTGAGGTGTGGGGGGAAAGCTTCTGCATTTGGCTCATATTTGCAGGCTTCATGTAACAGATATTTGGATACAGGAAGTTGTATCCTCAGGTTACAAAATCAAATTAGGAACCAGACCCCATCAGAGATCTCTGATCAGGGGTATCCCGAATTCAGCAGAAAGCAGAAGCATTGAGATCTGCTGTATCTCACCCTTTTAGAGATTGGAGTTTTTATAACCACAGTGTATATATAAGGATGCATACCTACATTATAGTAGGTGGCCTACTTCTTCAGTTGTGGCGCTACCCTTCGGTCTATCATCAGCACCAGGGGTGTTTACTAAGGTGTTAGCAGGTCTCATGTTTTTTCTCTAAGAAGTCAGGGATACATGTAATCCCTTACTGAGTTTATCGGTTGATATGGGCCCCATCATGTCAGGGGGCCAAGAAGGATATCTTTTCATAGCTTCAAGAGTTATTCTTTTCTGGGAATGCATGACACGTCTCGGGCAAAAGTACTTTTCCAACACAGAAGTGACTCTTACTTCAGGCCAGGGTACAGGGTCTCTTGTCTTGCCCTCACCCGACGATTCATCAAGAAATGTGTCTCTTGGGCCTGGTGGTATATTGCTTGAGTCAGTACCTTTTTGCACTGTTTTCACAAGACCCCTGCAGATGGAATTGCTCACAATCTGGGATCGAGACCCACACACTCTGGATCACTCTTTTTGCATGACATCGTCAGCAAGGCAGTCTCTAGCCTGGTCCTCAGCCTCTTCAGATCCGCAAATCCTTTCTTCCAGTACAGTGGAAGATCATCACCATTGATGCCAGTCTATCTGGTTGGGGGAGTGTCATGGAGTCACAAACGATCCAGGGACAGTGGAGTCCGAAGGAGAGCAGACTCTCCATAAATATCCTGGAACTGAGAGTGATTCTATAGTATCTCAGTCATTGGACATACAATTGGACGGCAGTGATATATATCAACCACCATGAGGTCATCGGAAGCAGTAAAGCCCTGATGGAAGTGAGCGGGGTTTTTACTTTGGGCAGAGAAACCGGTTCCATGTCTTCTGGTGGTACACATACCTGAAGTGGATAACTTGTAGGCCGATCATCTCAGCAGAACGGTCCTGCATCAGAAGGAATGGTATCTTAGCCAGTGGGTTTTTTAATCCCTATGCATGTGCTGGGGGATTCCAGATGTAGATCTCTTGCATCACGGCTCAGTCGGAAGGTCCGAAGTTTGTCTCAGCCCAGGGATCCTCTAACAATAGTAACAGATGTCCTGACTCTTCAGTGGTCAGCATTCAAGCTTCTTTATGCATTTCCCTCCGATTTCACGCCTGTGTCGAGTACTAAAAAAGGTTTAGCTCACAAGGGAGTCCCAACCATTTTGGTGGCTCCTCTGTGACAAGTAGAAGCTGGTTCTCAGACATAGTAAGTATCTCACAGGGCAACTTGTGGAGGCGACGATCCAGGTCTTCTCACACGGCCCTCTAAGGCATCCGAAATCACAAGTTTGGCTTGGAAGGCCTGGCTATTGAATCCTGTATCTTGGAAGAAAGGGGGTTTTCTGCCAGAGTCATCCAGACTATGTTTCAGGCCAGGAAGAAATCTTTATCAAGTGATCTACTATAGAGTCTGACAAGCATTTACCGCTTGGTGCAAATCCAGGGGTTCGCTTGTAGAATATATTGATATTTGCAGAAGTCTTGATGAAGGTCTTCAATTGAGGACAAATATCTGCTTATCTATCTTTTTTTCAGAAACCCACAGCTGAGAATGATTTTATCAGAACTTGTTTTACAAGTTGTCTCTTGTGTGCGGCCTCCTCATAATCCACTTCTGCCGGCTTGGGGCCTGAACTTGTTTTTAGGGTCCTCCTTTTTGAACCATGGTAGATGTGTCATTAAGTCTAAGGATGCTTATGGTTATCTCTTAGTGGCAATAACCTTAGCAGGCAGTTTTCTGAATTATCAGCTTATCAGTAAGTATCTTTTCATTTTAATGAAGATGGTTTTGCCTTCCTTATGTCCTGCTCCAGTGTCTGATAAGGAAGGGGTGTTCTTCACTGTTTGTGTAGTAGTGAGATAATACCTTAGTGCTCTCACTACACCCAATCTTTCCATAGTTTGGACTTCTTATGTCATACCTGAGGGTCCACGGAAAGGTCTTCACCAGCTAAGTCTGCCATCAGTCGATGGATTAAGGGGAAGGAGCCCCTTGTTTGGGTCACAGCTCTTTCCACTAGGGCCATTGGTGCTTCCTGGGCCTTTCAGCATCAGGCCTCGGTGGAACAGGTTTGTAAGGCTGCCACCTGGTCTTCAGTTCATACATTTACCAAATTTTACAGGATAGATGTAAGGGCCTCAGCTGACGCTGTGGTTGGTTGAAAGGTTCTTCAGGCGGTAGTGATATAAACTGCCTGCTGTTCCGTGCTTAGATGGCACTGCTTTTGGAGATCCCAAGGGTTAGGAGGGTCTGGAATGGATCGTTAGAAAAAACAATTCTGTGAAGCTCACCTGTAGAATTGGTTTTTCTGGAGATCCATTCCAGCCCTCCGGCCCACCCTTTTTGGGTCATGATCTATCTTTTGATGCCTTTTTTATGGTGTTTAGTCCATTTATTATTTCATGGGCATTAAAAAAAAAAAAAGAAAAGGGAGTATATTTTGAGAGAATTCAAGCGGAGGTCGGTGTGAGGTAACATTGTCTCCTATAAGGGGGCCTCCCGGCCTGCCTCTGGTTTTATGATTTACTGCTTTTTAAGTACTGGTTTTGATTAGGAGGCAGCTGCTACTTATGGGCCGGGAGGGGCCACACCTTTTTTGTCTTGCAGTCACACCCTTCGGGCAAGGAAGTAATCCCAAGTGTAAGGAGGGTCTGGAATGGATCCCCAGAAAAACCAATTCTACAGGTGAGTTTCACAGAATTGTGTTTTTAAACTGCTGTTTGAATTTTAGTTTGTTTGGTTAACACAACATCATTTTTTTTTGGTTTCTTTAGGTATCCTTACTGAAACAGAGGCTTGGAAATGTACAGGTAGACACAGAGATGGCAACTACTCAGTTGGAGCCTCAAAATCTAACAGCTGGTCAAGAGGGGGAAGCAGACAGCAGTGCATCACTTGGTATATGTCTCTGGCGTCTGATATGAATACTTATGTTAAAAGGATTGGCTGTCCTAAAAAAAAATAGAACACTGCTACTCACCTTTTGTCCAGCACAGCTCCACCACTGGGACTTTCTGGACTACAGCTTGCCAAAGCTGTTCAAGCTCCCTGTCAATCTGCTTTGGTGCAATATGGTGGCCAGGAATGTGTCATGTTTACGCCCTGCAGCACTCACACTCCATTTATTGCAATAGAGGGGGCTGTGCTGAGGTAGGGTTAGGTGGGCATGAACTCTCCATTGCAATTAATGGAGTGGGTGTGTTGCAGGGCGTCTACCTGACACATTCGTGACTGCTCTCTAGGACAGGAGCAGACCGTTGGGGTGCCTAATCTCCGATCTCTGTAACTTAAGTATTTTTTTTGCTTGGCCAATCCCTTTTTAATGCTTATTTGTTTAGAAGTTTCATAGACAGACATAAACTCCACAATGTATGTCCCACAAGTCAAGGGTTAAATTGTCAGTAGATGTCAAGCACAAAATGTTCGGTATGAGTTATGCCATTGGCAGCCCCACCTTCCAGTCCTCAAGATTGTCTGGTTTTGACCAGCTGGCCAATTAAGCTTTTGTGGGGCAAGGGGATGCGCACAAAACTGCAAATCTGCAAAAATTTTTAAACATTTAAAATATTTGGCCTGGTCAGAAATCCCTGCAGCTGGAGAGTTAAACTGGAACTACTGTACACCCTTTGTTGTCAAATTCCATACACATATTTTGTTAAAAAGGTGTAAGCCCACATATATGGATTACAATGTATTATGAATACACCATTATTTATCTTTAAAGCAATTTTTATCTTTAAAAGCAGAAAAAAAACACCAGTTTTATAATACAGCACAGAGCATAATCTAAGTTTGATTTTGATAACATGCTAGTATTTGTTGATAAACCTGTTCCCCTGCCTGGGGAAAAAACATGCATACTGAAAGAGCATCTTAAATGCATGCAGGTAGTGTCCCTTGGGGATTTAACCTAGTAAGGCTTTATTGTGAACCACTTAGCCCTCTGCACAGTTAGGTTCCACAATTGCCTAATTTGAAATTTCAAGATTCGCTTTAGGTATAACTGAAATTTTATTTCCCCTAGCCCCTTTAGTTTACATTCATCTTTTGCAAAATCATTCCAAGCCCCAGTCCAGTGAACATACCTTTGGTGTTGTAATCCACCCCAGTAGTCAGCTGGCCGCCTTCATCACACCTCCAACCTTTTTACAGTACTGGAGAGGGGTGTCTGCCAAAATTACCTTACTGCAAATTTCAAGGTCCGCCTTTAGTATAACTACAAAGTTATTTAAAACTCTTTGCTAATTTCACCCTAAACAATGTGAGAGGGTAGTCATACTTGCTGGCTATTTGACAGATGATAATCTATAAACGGTACTCAATACATCTGTAGGAACATTAAAAGGCAACTGAACTTGCTATGTTGTTTGTACAGGGCTCCAGCTGCACAAAGTAATTTTTTGATTATTGCTAGGTAGACAGTGGCTTCTTTTCCAGCTTGGCTTCCTAATTTTTTCACATTAATGGCTTATTTTCCCTACATCCAGTCCAGGTCGTCCCAAAGTGATGACATGTGGTGTTCACCCCTAGGGGGCGTTTGTCTGCAAAATCAAAGATGTAGCTCCTCCCAGCCTCCTATAAAGGCAGGTGTCCCTCTATCATTCTCCAGTTGTTGATCTTGCAGTCTGCGCTGCAGAAGATCGTTGCCACGCTCTCAGATGATGGCAGCAGAGCGGGGCCACCTAGCTCTTTGGCCGCTGCAGGCCCTATTTCCACAGATCCTTCTCCTTGCTTCCCAGCCTCCAGCTGCTACGGGATTCGTGGCGGTAGGGTGAACGCCGGGGGTCTGTTGGCGTTCGGCAGAGCTCTGGGCCGCAGACCTTCATATTAAAAGGTAGCCGGCCACAGGCTTATGGTGAACCTGAAATAAATATATATATATATATATATATATATATATATATATATAAATATATATATATATATATATATATATATATATATATATATATATATATATATATATATATATATATATATATATATATATATATATAATATTATTGTATTCTAAGCATACAGCATGTCCTGCTCCAGGATAGTAATAACATGTGGGTAATCCTCCGCCTCAGGCGCCGTGCACTGCAGACATGTAGAAAACAAGCTCCTCCCGGCCCTACATATACCGAAGGACCTCCCACAAATCCCCATATTTCTCTGCAGTGCTGGAACTGCGAAGACATGAAGCATCACGCTCTCGCTCCCTTACGGCCCAAGGTCCTGTGGGACTATTTCCACCCGTCCTCTTCAGAAGAAATATGCCTCCCAGCCTGGGCTGCGCGGGTCGGGTGAAGGTAGGCAGCACCTGGTGTGCTGAACGGAGCCACGCTCCACCGCAATCCCCCTCCATAGGGTAGGCGGTCAGGCCGATTGTGAGCCTCCCGTAACTCGGGGGAAAAGAGGGGGGGGGGGGTATGTGTGGCAGCCCTAGTGCTAACTTCACTTTTAGACCTTGGTTTTTTATTCTTGGGGTCAGTGTTGCGCCTTGTTATACATTGCGAGCCGTCTTTTCATTGACAATCTGCCTAGTCGGCAGCATCATTCCAGCGTGTCAGCTTTTAGAAGTACGCCTTATTCTCAGCTTTCTACGTTTTGCCGTTGGTTAGAGCTTCGCGCTCTTTGGGGGAGGCGGAGACTCGGCACAGCCCGGCCTGGCCCACCCCTCGAGGTTCGCTGGCGCCATTTTCTCTATCTTCGCACGCGTGGTGTGGTTCGCCTCCTCCCTTGGTCATGTAAGTGCGGCATGGTTCTATGTCTTCAGGCTGCGCATGGCACTGACTCCACCTCTCTTGTCCCATTATGTCTTTCAGACGCCAAGACTTCGGTGCCTTCCCCCGGCCTAACTTATATTACAGCGGGTCCACCAAATTCTCCCACATTACTAGCGGGTTTTTGGGGCATCCAGGGTTGCCTATTGCATAAATCCCTGTGGTGATACTGCTTAATAATCACCATATGGAGGCATTTCAGAATTATGTAACCGGGGTCCCTCCGGGACGTGACCGGCTGTGTGCAGTGTGTGGTCAGCCCCAGGCTGAGGCTGACAGGGCACAGGTCTGCGGACAGTGTGCAGAACAGGCAGGTTTGCTAACAGAGGAACCTCCCTTCCTTACTCCCGTCTCCCCGCTCCCAAATATCACTCATGACGAGTCCCACTCGAGCGGGGATGACCTGGAATCAGTGCCGCGCGTGTTGCCCACGGCGGAGCAGGTGCTTTCTGGATTGGCGGAGCTTATGGGCCCTGGTAAAAAGCGGTCCCTGACGCCTCCTGGCTCCCCGGTTCCTGACGATACGGATGACTCTGCTGATATGCAGGACCCTGACCCTTCTGAGGAAGGTGAGCTATTCTCAGATTCGGGCTCCTCGAACGGGATGCCTGGGGGCTGTGATGATCTGAGCCCGGTTCCTGGGGTCTGTGTGACTCAGATGAAATTCTTATTAAGATTTTTGAGGTTTTGTCAATCTCCCCACCTGGGGAGATCCCCAAGCCTAAGAGGGAGAGTTTCCATACAGCGCCGCCGCGCTTGGAGTTCCTAGAACAGGAACATTTCCAGAATCTTATATCCCAAGAATGGGAATCGCCTTGTAAGCGTAAAGGGGTTCCAGGGGTCTGGGAATGGAAGTACCCTTTCCCTCCTGATGTGGTTAATTTATGGTCAGCTCCCCTGGTGGTGGACGCACCGGTTATAGGGGTCACAAACCCCCCTTTTATTACTGCTCCTTTTTACCGTGACCTTCGGGATGCTGAGGACCGGCGCATTGACAGACTGGCTTCACACGCCTTCTCATGTGCTGGGACGGCCCTGCGCCCGGTTTGTGCCGCCCTGAGGACCTCCCTTGGGGGGTGTTTAATGCGCTATCAGACTGTGAAGCGTTTGTGAAGTTTATTCTATCGGCACTGGATGACACCATTAAGATGTGTGCTAGAACCTCAGCCCTTGCGGTAGCTATTCGCCGTCTGGTCTGGCTGCGACAGTGGGGTGCTGACGAAGCTACGAAAAAGGCTCCCACTTGCCTTCCCTTCAGAGGACGGCGGTTATTTGGGGCCCGCTTGGACCTTTTTGGTAAAAAGGGTAAAGCACCCTTGCGCAGAAGGCCGCTCCGGCCTCCACAAGGCAGAGTCACCCCTCCACCTCACTACGTTAGTGTCAAACGCGAATCTGTGCTTCCAATTGTTCAGCGTGGATTTCCACCATGGGGTGGGAAGGCAGTGCCCTGGGCCTTCTGGCAGGACTAAGTCCAAATCTGCCAAGACCTCTCAAGCATGAAGGGGCGCCCTTGCCCTTCTGCAGCAGCTGTCTCCCATCCAGGAATATATCTTCTCCTTCTGGTGGTTCCAGGATGTAATCCCCCTGGACACAGGATGGGTTTTGCTGGGCGGTCCCCCTCAGTGATTGTCAGGGTGCTTCTAGCCCCTGTTTTTCCTTCAGGAATTGGCGCAGGCCGGACTGGGCCTACAGTGTTTGGGCTTACTTACAGGTTGCCCTTAACGGTATGGGGCTATGGCCTCTACATTATCCTTCCTCCCTCCCTCAACAGTATGAGGCAGTCTGGGCCACGTTGGCCTATGGCAGGCTTGGCAATTCTACCTTCACAGGTAGTCCCCATATGACACCTCTGTCTTGGGTCACGGGCCCCCTGTGCGGGGGGGGGGGGGGCTTCTGGCCTCTTGTGAGTACTAGATCTTCTTACTTTCCCTTGTGTCTGCTGGACACCAAGACCACTTCTAGATAGTGTTGCAGGACCAACCCTGCGGATTGAGGCATTATTCTACTCTACTGGCTACTCGCCATGGCACAAATGGGGGTGATGTCTCTGACACACCTGGGAGGGGCGTCTGCGTTTGGACCTACCGGGTCGTCTTCCTTACTCCCCAGTCTCTGCGTCAGACCGAGTGGATTGGTCGGCCGGCAGTGTTCCCTGGGAGCTACTGGTTGGTTGCTCAGTCACCTCAATCCCTCATGGTCCCTTATCTGCTATCCCCCATTCCTGGGATCCGGTTCAGGCTTGAAGCCTTCTTCTCTGGCAATAAGGGGACTCCTGGTTACGGGGGCTCTGCCCCCCTTTACTGGCGCCTTACCTTCACCAGACGGGATGGCAGCTGGTGGGCCCGTTGGCGGCACATCAAGATGATGTCACTTATATACCGAGCCCTTGGGCCCTTCGGCACAGTAGGTTATCGAGCTTACATATGTTCCAGCACCCTGGTGCTTGGTCTGTGCTCATGCCCCCTTGGTAAGGTGGTTCCTCTTGAGCTTCTCATATTTAAGGCCCCGTCACTTACTTAGCATCTCCCAGTGAATGGTCACCCTGGGTACCAAGTCTCGCAGGTTCGGCGGGGGAGGGGAATTTCCCTGTGGTTTCTATGTAGGGTCCCCTAGAGGGTCCATCTTACCTGCTGGTTTTGTTGAAACGGTGTGCCCCCCATTGACTCTATATGGCTGGACTTCTCCTCCCTTAGGATCGGTCGGTTTATTGGGGGACTCCTGGTCTGTTGAATGACAATGGCTTGTTTTACTACTGGTCTAAAGATTGAGGCAGGATGTTCCCTCTGGAGGCTCCCTGATCCTGCCTCGGGCGGGGGTCTACTTCCCCTGCTTCTCAGTGGTATTCGCTTCAAGGATGCTCTTAGCGGCAGGTTATGCTATCCCGGAGTCGCCGGGGAGCCTAGTGTGGCTCTGTTGGGTCTCCCTCCCCCCTTGTGGGGAATTCCTTTGGGGATTGCTTAGCTGCATCTCCTAAGTAGTCCCATGTTCCCTGTGGGGATCACCTTTCAATTCTACCCTTCGGATTTTCCTGGGGACTTTTTGCTGTACGCTGTCTGAGCTGCCTGGTAGTCCAGGTCGCTTCTCTGGGGCCTCCTGACTCCGTCAGACGTGTGCCAAGGCGGATCTGGTTACTTATCCTTGGCTCGAGGTATGTGTGTGTATATATACGGGCCTCCGGTCCGAGTGGTCTGTAGGATCAGCGTTTTAGTCTTTTAGTCTAACTATGGACTTTATTCTTAATAATACTTCTATGAAGGGCTACATTCCCTCTACAGGTGTTGCACTTTTCCCCATGAGGGTTTTCATGGCCTTAGGGGGACTGATGCTCTTGGTGTCCACGGGCGCCTCTTTATGTTTGCGCCTGATATCTCCTTTCAGCGCCGTTGCGCCCTTTGGATTAATCCTTCTGGATGTTCCCTGATCCTGAGTGAAGCATTGGCTTCGTGATAATTAGGGGTCAGTATTCCCGCCTTAGTCGGGTGACCTGTTCTGTTTCCCTTAGGGGGTGTTACAAGTTTTGCCACGAGGCTTCCTGGCCTGTGGGCTGGTTGGGTCATTGCTCTGACCTATATTTCTCTTTAGGGGAAAGATTCTCCCCTTTTCCTGTTTATTCCGTTCTATTGGTGCCTGGGTACCACTGGCCCTTCAGCACCAGGATTTTTTCTGTTGATTCAGTTGCTAGACTTATGGCTTGTCTCTGTTCATACCTTCTGGTCTTGTTATGAGACTGACGTTAGAGCCTTTGCTCGTGTCATGCCTGTTGCAAATTGCAAGTGACAGTGCCTTTACTGTCCGCTGTGCCTTGTTTTTTTCCTGGGGATCCCACCCTGCTTATGGACACTGCTATTGGATGTCCCACATGTTACTATCCTGGAGCAGGACGTGCTGTATGCTTAGAATAATACAACTCTGTGAAGTACTCACCTGTAGAGTTGATATTGTATGCATACAGCACGTCCTGCTCCACCCCACCCTGGATCACTTGTTCTGGATCCCCTGTATGGTGATTGTTATCAATAGATATTATTACCAGCTTTTCTGGGTGGTTGTTCCTCCCGGCTTCTCTTCTCACTGCTTTTCAATGCTGGGGATTTGTGGGAGGTCCTTCGGTATATGTAGTGCCGGGAGGAGCTTGTTTTCTACATGTCTGCAGTGCACGGCGCCTGAGGCGGAGGATTACCCACATGTTATTACTATCCTGGAGCAGGACATGCTGTATGCATATAATATCAACTCTACAGGTAAGTACTTCACAGAGTTGTATTTTGACTGTATCCCTCCCTGCCCACAAGCTTTATTGGTGTTTTGTTGTGCTGTGTGTTTGTGGACTTTGTGCTTTTGCCACTTGGCTCCTCGCTGGCTCAACATGGTGCATTCTGACTTTTTACTCACCTCCCTCGCTCTCTCGCCGGGCGGGCTGCGGGGTCACCGCACCCCGCAGGCCTGCGCATCGCCACTGGTGCGGCACTGTCTGTGAGGGGATTAAAAGGGGGCAGGCGTCGTCTCCAGACGCGCCGCGGAGGGGGCGGAGCCTGGCGCCGACGTCATGATGCCGCCGCACTTCCCTCGAGGATCCTGCTGGAAGCAGGCCTGCACGCTGCTGCTGCAGGTGCCTGTCTGGACGCTGCGGAACCTGTGGCTCTGTCCTGCTGCTGGGGGATCGCGCTCGTGCTGTGGAGGCTGCGCTGTCCCTCAGTTGGTGCCATGAGTCCCTATTTTTCTGGCTGCATTTATTGACTGTTTGCTTTGTGCCTATTCTGATCATGGTCCCTTCTCCCCTTTTCATATATAGGTCGTGGGCTTGAGGTTGAGGGTTGTGGTTCCTTAAGAGGGATCGCTTTATAGGTTTGGGCCATTAGTGTTTTGTAACCTTATCGATTTTGACCATTTTTAATCACCATAATCACCACTATTATTCAATTAGTTTATAAACGACATAGAAGATGGAATTAAAAGCACTGTCTCTATTTTTGCAGATGACACAAAGATATGTAGCACAGTTCAGTCTATTGAAGATGTTCACAAGCTTCAGGCTGACTTGGACACATTGAGTGTCTGGGCAACCACTTGGCAAATGAAGTTCAATGTGGAAAAATGAGTCATGCACTTGGGGTCTAAAAACCTGAAGGCCACATATGTCCTCGGGGGAGTAAAACTGGGAGAGTCACTTGTTGAGAAGGATCTGGGGGTACTAGTAGATCACAGACTAAATAACAGCATGCAATGCCAAGCAGCTGCTTCCAAGGCCACCAAGATACTATCATGCATTAAAAGAGGCATGGAATCACGGGATAGAGATGTAATTTTGCAAAATAGAGATGTAAATTCTTTACAAGGCACTGGTGCGCCCTCACCTGGAATATGCCGTCCAGTTCTGGGCGCCCATTCATAGAAATGACGCTCTGACTCTGGAAAGGGTGCAGAGGAGAGCCACCAAACTAATAAAGGGAATGAAAGATCTTAGTTATCAGGAAAGATTACGAGAATTAAATCTGTTTAGTCTTGAGAGGAGGCGATTGAGGGGGGACATGATTAACTTGTATAAATATATAAATGGATCATACAAAATATATGGGGGAACACTATTTCACGTAAAATCCTCTCTAAGGACAAGGGGGCACTGCCTTCGATTGGAAAAAAAGAAATTTAGTCTCCGGAGGCGACAATCGTTTTTTTACCATAAGAACTATAAATCTATGGAATAGCCTCCCACAGAAGCTTGTTACAGCATCAACCGCTGACGGCTTCAAAACAGGATTAGATGCTTATTTAGAAGAAAATAACATTAACAGTTACTATTAGCGGTTATCCGTAAAAACAAAAAAAAATTAAAATAAAATAGTTTCCCCTATAAAATAAAAAATAACTTCCCCTACCCCAACACCCTTGGTTGAACTTGATGGACATATGTCTTTTTTCAACCGTATTAACTATATAATGGAGGCATCAGGGGATAGTGAGCTGGGGGCCCCATTTGGGCAGGAAAGGCTCTGCCCCTTGTGCAGTAGGAATCCTCTAGACGTATTCAGCACTGTTTGTACCACTTGCGCCAGAGGCATTATTTTGGACCATGAATGGGCGGGCGTCCCTGCCCCTAGCTCTACGCTGCCGGCAGCCTCTCCGGAACCTCCACTGTTGCACTCAGCCCCCAGTGAGGGGGGAGCCAGCAGGGGGTCCCATGCTGACTTGGCGCATAGGCTGGCCAATCTTGAGAGACAGATCTCGCGGATGGCTCCTAAGGCGGCCACGAGTAAGAAGCTGCATCTGGAGCTGATTTACTCGGATGATGATGATCTCTTTGATGGTCTGGGCTCTGTGGAGGAAGGTGAGTTGCCAGAGGATTGGCGCTCCACGGTGGATTATTCTGCTGGCGATGACAGTATGTCTGGATCTTCCTCGGACTAGGATGCGTTGCTCCCGGATGATACAGAGAAGTTGCTTTCCTCAGTGTTTGATACACTATACATTGTCCCTCCCAGAGCGGCTAAGAGGAAGCAGGGAGATTTGTTTAGGCCCGAAAGGCAAAGGCGGGTCTTCCCGGAGCAGGCCCATTTTTCTAATATGATTTTCAAGTAATGGAAGAGGCCTAACAAGTTAGTCGATTCCTAAGGGCCTGTATAGGCGGTATCCCTTCCCGGATGAGCTGGTTCGGTTATGGTCTCGCCCTCCTGAAGTGGATCCTCCCGTGTCAGGGTTGTCCAACACTACTGTTATGCAGTCACCTGATACTGCTTCCTTACGTGACCCTGCTGACAAGCGAATAGATCAGCTGGTCTGCCATGTGTTCACCTTTGCTGGTGCCCTTTTTCACCCTGTGTGTGCCTCAGCGATCGTCTCCCTAGCCATCAGCAAGAAGGTGAGACACCTTGTGGATAGAGCTAAGGCTCGCAAGCGGGCGGAGGAGTATAAAGAACTCAAGGCCTGCTTAGATTTTATTGGCTTTGTTGCTACTGCCATGGACTATGTGGTCGGCTCGGTGCCAGGATTTCGGCCTTGCTTGTTGCTCTCTGCCGCTCGCTTTGGCTCGGTCGGCTGATGCCGACAATGGTCGGCTGATGCGGCTGCCAAGAAGTCGCTTACGAGTATCCCCTTTGTGGGGAACAGGCTGTTTGGGGAGCACCTGGACTTTTTGGTCAAGGATGGTAGACTCCCTCAGAGACGGAAGCCTGCTCGGTCCTTTCGGAATCCCTCTGCCTATCGTTCCTTTCGAGGCTCTTCATTTTTGGGTGGCCGTAGAGATACCTGGGGCAGAGGTAGGTCCCGCGGCCGACCCAATCCCTCCTGGGGAGCTAAACCCAAGCCCCCTGCCAAGTCCTCTCGGGCATGAGGGGCGCCCTCACCAATCCGCGTGGGGGGACGGCTTCTGCTGTTTGCTCAGATCTGGAGGCGGCACATCTCGGATCTGTGGATTCAGGAGGTAGTGTCCTCTGGTTACAAGATAGAGCTGGCAGCTAGGCCGCCCACAAAATTCCTCCATTCTTGGATATCCCGAAACCCGCTAAAGGCCCAAGCCTTGACAGCGGCTGTGCAACACCTCCCGCGGTTAGGTGTGATTTGCCCTGTACTTCGGCAGGAACAGGGTCAGGGTTTTTACTCCAACCAGTTCACGGTTCCCAAGAAGGACGGAGCGTTAAGACCAATCCTGGACCTGAAGGGTCTCAATAGGTTTGTAAGAGTCAGACATTTCTGCATGGTAACCTTATGGTCGGCGGTGAGATCGCTTCGGCCCGGCAACTTCATGACCACGGTGGACATCAGGGATGCTTATCTGCACATCCCGATTTTCCAGGGGCATCAGAAGTTCCTGAGGTTTGCTCTGGAGGATCAGCATTACCAGTTTGTGGCACTTTTATTCGGGATATCTTCAGCCCCCCGTGTCTTTACCAAGGTGCAGGTCAAGGTTTTCCTGCCACAGCAGAAGGTTTTGGGTCTCCAGGTGCAGGCTTTACTGTCCTGTTAGCAGCCGTCGGTACATCTGAGGATAAGATAAGATTGGTGAGCCTAATGGTGTCCTGCTTTGAGGCAGTGCCCTTTGCCCAATTTTACATGAGACCTCTTCAATTGAATCTACTGACCGGCTGGAATCTAACTCAGGAGTCCCTGGAACACAGCTTTTCGCTGTCACCACTGGCCAGGCAGTCCCTCTTGTGGTGGTTGGACTCTCGGAACCTGCTGGTAGGCAAGTCCTTCCTGACTCCCCATTGGGGGAGTAAATAAATCTTTTGGAGCTGAGAGCGTTCCGGTTGGTGCTTCTGTGCTTGACTCCTCATTTAAGGGGTCGAGCTATCTAGGTTCGCTCGGACAATGACGGCTGTCCCCTACATCAATCACGAGGGCGGGACTTGGAGCAAGAGAGCTCTCAAGGAGGTGACCCAGATTCTGTCTTGGGCAGAGGAGAATGTTCCCTGCATCTCGGCGGTCTACATTCCCGCTCTGGCGATTCCTTGGACTGAGTTCCATTTTGTATATGCATTCCGCTCCTGGGCAGAGTGCTGTGCAAGATAGCCCAGGAAGGGGTACCAACTATCCTGGTGGCTCCTCGCTGGCTGAGAAGGAGTTGGTTTGCTGACGTAGTTCAGATGTCAGTAGATCGCTACATCATGCCCGACAACCCAGGGCTTCTCACACAGGGGTCGCTGCGGCACCCCAATTTACGGATGCTGCCTTTGACGGCCTGGCTATTGAAACCTTAATCTTGACAGAAAAGGGGGTGTCGGCCACGTTTGGGCATACCAGAAGTCTTCTTCTCTAATATACTACAGAGTTTGGCACACTTATATTGCTTGGTGCAAGACCAAGAGTCTTCCTTGTCGCACATTTTCTATTTCTAGGATTCTGGAGTTTTTGCAACACTGCTTAGACTTGGGTCTCCATCTGAGCACCCTCAAGGGTCAGGTCTCGGCCTTTGCCATCTTTTTCCAGAGATCCCTTGCCAACCATAGGTTGATCAAGACCTTTTTCCAGGGAGTCATTCATGTCTGGCCACTGCGTAAGTCAGTATTACTGGTGTGGGACTTGCATTTAGTACTTTCTGCTCTTCAGGGTCCTCCCTTCGAACCATTGTGCGATGCTGCATTGTCTATTTTGACTCTCAAAGTGGTCTTTTTGGAAGCGATCACCTCGGTGCGTCCCGTATCAGAGCTGGCCGTGTTTTGTATGAAACCTCCCTATTTTGAGCGGCATACGGATAAGGTGGTTTTTCGCTTTGAACCTGATTTTTTGCCTAAGGTCGTTTCTCCCTTTCACCTTAACGAGGAAGTTGTCTTACCTTCCTTGTGTCCAGCACCAACTAATTCCAAAGGACCCTCCATGCCTTGGATGTGGCTAGAGCCATAAAGTATTACCTGGCTGCAACTGAATCCTTCAGGAAATCTGATTTGCTCTTTGTCCTAACAGAAGGTTCTAGAAAAGGTTTGCCACCAGCCAAGTCTACTCTCAGTAAGTGGATCAGACAGGCGGTGGTGCAAGCACATTCTACCAAGGGGAAGGAACCCCCTTTTCGGATCACGGCTCATTCTACCAGAGCTATTGGTGCCTCTTGGGCTTTTCAGCACCAGGCATCGGTTTGTTTGTAAGGCCGCCACTTGGTCTTCAGTTCATACTTTTACAAAGTTTTACAAGGTGGATGTCAGGGCCTCAGCGGATGCTGTGTTTGGCTGAAAGGTGCTTCAGGCTGTAGTGAAATGAACTACATGCTGTTCCGCACTGGGAATGCTGCCCAAGTGGACACTGCTTTTGGATGTCCGACATGTCATCACTTTGGGACGACCTGGACTGGAGGTAGGGAAAAATACAATTCTGTGAAACTCACCTGTAGAATTGTTTTTGGATACATCCAGTCCAGGTCGTCCCACCCCGCCCTTGGTTCATTATTTCCTGTTTGCCTGTTACAGTGATCACCATTTTTTTATTCATTGGAAATTGTTTTCATAAATCTTAGAGTACAAACTGAAGCTATGTGAAGTAACATGATTTCTTGGACCTCCCGGCATGTTCTCCTTTTTGTCTACTGCTTTTTAACCACTGGAGAATGATAGAGGGACACCTGCCTTTATAGGGGGCCGGGAGGAGCTACATCTTTGATCTTGCAGTCAAGCGCCCCCTACGGGCGAACACCACAAGTCATCATTTTGGGACGACCTGGACTGGATGTATCTAAAAACAATTATACAGGTGAGTTTCACAGAATTGTATTTTCACAACTTTTTCAAACCAGTTTTTTTCTTTATCCAAAATGCAAACTTGCGGTCATCAAAAGAGTGGCATGTGTCCCTCAGATGTAGGGACATAGCTGAGTCATGGCCAGAGGAGTTGTCCCTTCTCTGCTGGTGTAACTGCTGTATGGAATCGCCACATATCTGTCCGGGCACAGCACACTGCGCTGTACCTTGATACACAGCATTGCTGCTCTTGTTTTCAGCCATTTGGGTCTTTTAGGTGAACTAGCTTTTTTTCTTGGTGTGTTTCCAGGGTTAATGCAAACAGGTATGTGATACCTGGACGAGTATTTGGGTGACTATAAACAGAAGTTTTATACCAGTGAATGGCACAGCACAGAAGAGCAACTTATCTGGCCAGGACACCGCTGAGTCCTGTGGGGTGCAGCGTTCCCGATTTCTGCGCTGTCTGCTTCAGTACCATCAGTAAGTTCCCTCTCATGGCGCACATGCTTGCTGCCAGTCACAAGGGAGCAGGATCACATAATTGGACACAGAGTGCTAATCATGTGCTTGTCTGCCACTGACTTGCATCCAGTGTTTGGCTCTAATATGCATACCGAAGCCTCGCGGAAGCACACTCTGCTTTTTAGCACTTTTAGGGATTCATTGGTTTTCTTTTTAGTGATCATTTCTTTGATGACGATTAAATTGTTCTGGTATTCTTAGATGGAAGTGACGATAGCGCGAAAACCTTAGAAGCTCTACAGGTACGAGTGAGACGCCAAGAGAACCTTCTACAAAGATGTAAAGAAATGATTCGATCACATAAGGAACGGTCTGCTCAGCTTTGTAGTGAAAAAGATGCTCTGCAGAATCAGTTGGAAGAGCGCCTGCAGGAGCTTGAGAAAATTAAGGTATACCATAAATGAATAATGAATGTATGTTGTTTTTTATTGGATGTGAATTGGATAAATGCAAAATATGCAAAAAAATATATATTCTCACTACCAATACAGCACACACACAATATTCTAAGCATACAGCACGTCCTGCTCCAGTAGTAGTAACATGTGGGTAGTCCTCCGCCTCCGGCGCCGTGCACTGCAGACATGTAGAAAAAAAGCTCCTCCCGGCCCTTCATATACCGAGGGACCTCCCACAAATCCTCAGATTTCTGTGCAGTGCTGGAACTGCGAAGACATGAAGTATCACGCTCTCGCAGACGAGCGAGGCTTTACAGCCCGAGGCCCTGCGGGACTATTTCCACCCGTCCTTCTTGTTAAAAATATGCCTCCCAGCCTGGGCTGTGTTGGTCGGGTGAAGGTAGGCAGCACCTAGTGTGCTTACAGAGCTAGTCTCCACCGCAAGCCCCCTCCATAGGGTAGGCGGTTAAGGCGAATGGTGAGCCTTCAGTGGATGCCCCTCCCGCACTAGTGCCCCCATGCCCCATCTAACGGTGAACCCTCTATTCGGGTCACCTTCCTTCCCAGATTCCCCCGTTAGTGGGGGAAAAAGAGAGGGGGGGGGCTGCGTGTTGATGGCCTACTCCTTGCCCTAAGTACACTTTAGACTCTTACAGCTACTGGGTGTCAGAGCGCGCTTCACTTGCTTAATTTTAAAATTACTGCAGCGTTTTACTGTGCCTTATGCACACACAGCAGCACGTTTTGGGGAAGCTACGGCGTGTTTCAATTTCCCTTGCTCACTTCGTCAGACCTCTTCTCTGAAGTGATGCTGACGTATCTACATTC
Organism: Gastrophryne carolinensis; assembly: GCA_027917425.1. Taxonomy (NCBI): domain Eukaryota; kingdom Metazoa; phylum Chordata; class Amphibia; order Anura; family Microhylidae; genus Gastrophryne; species Gastrophryne carolinensis. Next base: position 287,501,160 of record CM051234.1, read on the forward strand.
TCTCCTGATTGGCTGCGCGCCTTCTAGCTTCGCTCGCTCCGGGGGGGAGGCGTGGTTCGGCCTGGCGCGTTCCGCGTCATCGACCGCTATTGCCCGCGCAAGGCTACTGCCAAGAAGCGTCATTTGAACCCTGAAGCTACTATTCTCCCTGTAGAATCTGATGATTTGCTGCTTTCCTATGCTCAGTCCCCATCAGAGGAAGGGGAACTGCTATCTGACTCAGGATCCTACAAGGACGAGTCTAGGAGTCAGGAGGAGTCTGGCTCTGATCTTTGGTTCCAGGACGACATTGACAGACTGTTGTCTCAGATCTTTGATGTTTTATCCCTCTCTCCCCCTCCCGCGGCACCTCGGCAGCAGGGCGATCTGTTTCATACCGCTAGGGTGCGGTTGGAGTTTCCCAAACAAACTCACTTTAATAACCTAGTGCTGAAAGAATGGGAACATCCCAGTAAACTCCAGGGGATTCCCAAGGCTGTGGATAAGAAGTATCCATTTCCTGCCGATCTGGTTAAGTGCTGGACATCGCCGCCCGAGGTCGATGCCCCGATTCTGAGTCTGTCTGCACTCCCCTGACACTACTACGCTGCGGGATCTAGAGGATCGGCGAGTTGATCAATTGGCATGTCACGCCTTTGCATTTGGGGGAGCGTCGCTCCGCCCGGTTTGCGCCTAAGCCATCACGGCGGTGGCGCTCAGGACTGTGGTTAAGACTGCTCTGGAAGGGGCGGATGACTTGCCCTCTGATACCGCCAATGCTCTGGCCACCTGTGAGACCTTTGTGAATTATATCCTATCTGCATCGGACAATGCTATTAAGCTGAGTGCTAAATCCTCTGCTCTGGTGGTAGCCATATGCCGTGCGGTCTGGTTATGCCAGTGGGCTGCTGACAATGTCGCCAAGAAGGCCCTTACGGGGCTTCCGTTTAAAGGACTGCGCCTGTTTGGAGAAAGATTAGATATCTTTGCCAAGGGGGGCAAGCTGCCCCAGCGCAAGCGTCAGATTCGGCCCTTTCGTGGTCCAAGCTCCCATTCTACCCCCTACCGGGGGACCAAGCAAGGTAGAGGGGTGTCCTTCTCTGGGTCGCACTCAGAACCCTGGAACAAGAACAGAGGACGCCGTCCCGGCTCCTCCTGGGGGCCCAAGCCCAAAGCCCCCCCCCCCCCCCCCAAGCAGGAAGGGGCGCCCTCGCCCGTCAGGGTGGGGGGACGTCTACAGCACTTCGAGCATGTCTGGAGACGCCTTGTCCCAGACCGGTGGATTCAGGAGGTAGTATCCTCCGGTTACAAGATAGAATTTGCGGTGCTGCCCCCTACCAGGTTCGTCGGGTCTCGGATCCCACAGGATCCTGCCTCAGCTCGGGTCTTGATGCTGGCTGTGTAGGACCTTTTGGAGCTCGGGGTCATCTGCAAGGTCCCCTTAAGAGACAGGGGCTTGGGGTTTTATTCCAACCTGTTCACGGTGCCCAAAAAGGACGGGTCAGTCAGACCCATTCTGGATTTGAAAATCCTAAACAAGTTTGTCAGAAGCAGGCATTTTCGTATGGAAACTCTGCGCTCGGCCATTGCCTCGCTGCATCCAGGGGACTTCATGACATCTGTGGACATCAAGGACGCTTACCTACACGTGCCGGTGTTCTCAGGGCACCAAAGGTTCCTCAGATTTGCGCTGATGGATCAGCACTATCAGTTCGTGGCCCTCCCATTCGGCCTCACGTCGGCCCCCAGGGTGTTCATCAAGGTGCTGGCAGGGGTGATGTCCCTCTTAAGACTAAAGGGCATACGCGTGTTGCCCTACCTGGACGATATACTCATCACCTCCCGGTCTCTGCGGCAGGCAGAGCTGGACACTCGGTTGGTGGTGTCCACCCTGGAGTCCTTCGGCTGGGTGATCAATTACCCAAAGTCCTCTCTGTCCCCCTCCTCAGTGACCCCGTTTCTGGGGATGATTCTGGACTCGGTTCAGTCAAGGATATTCCTTCCTCCGCAGAAGGTGGAAGCTCTGACAACCCAGGCGAGATCCCTGCTCGCGAACCCTCATCCCTCCATCCGGCAGGGAATGCAGTTGGTGGGCTCGATGGTGGCAAGCTTCGAGGTGGTGCCCTTTGCCCAGTTTCATCTGAGAGCTCTGCAGCTTCACCTTCTGTCAGTATGGAACAAGGACCCAGCGTCTCTGGACGACAGCTGGGTGATTCCCCCCTCGGTCAGACAATCCCTTGCGTGGTGGTTGGACCACAGGAATTTGACAAGGGGCAGATCCTTCCTGGCTCCCTCCTGGGAGACGGTCACGACGGATGCCAGTCCTTCGGGCTGGGGGGGTTTCTGGAAGTCCCTGCGCTTCCAGAGGAGGTGGGGCCCTCAGGAGGCCCATCTTCCTATCAATGTCCTGGAACTCCGGGCGATCCGATTTGGTGCTGGAACGATTGACCCAGCACCTGCAGGGTCTGGCGGTTCAGGTACGCCCAGACAACAGGACGGCCGTAGCCTACATCAATCATCAGGGAGGAACCCGGAGCAAGGGTGCTCTCCAGGAGGTGTCTCTGATTCTAACATGGGCAAAGACCAATGTACAATGCATATCGGCTGTCTACATTCCGGGGACGGAGAATCTGCTAGCAGATGCTCTGAGCAGGGGGTCGTCCCGTCAGGGGGAATGGTCCCTCTGCGACAGGGTATTTCAGTCACTGTTGGGGTGTGCCGGACGTGGATCTCTTTGCGTCACGTCACAATCACAAGCTCCCGAGCTTTGTATCCCTGTCTCAGGATCCTCTGGCTCTGGCCACGGATGCCCTGTCAATGTCTTGGAAGGAGTTTCGGCTCCTGTATGTGTTTCCACCAATTCCCCTTCTGGGCAGAGTGCTGCGCAAGATCACTCTGGAAGGGGTACCCGCGATTCTGGTGGCCAAGAAGAGTGTGTTTCGCGGACGTGGTTCAAATGGCAGTAGATCAGTGCGATCTGCCAAGGTTACCAGACCTTCTGACCCAAGGGTCTCTACGCCATCCCAATTTACTAACACTGGCTTTGACGGCCTGGCTATTGAAACCGCCATCTTGAGGGAAAAAGGTTTGTCTGCGTCTGTTGTGGCTACCATGGTCCAAGCCAGAAAGAAGACTTCTGCTGCCATCTACTATAGAGTGTGGAGGGCTTACATTGACTGGTGTGAATCCAGGTCTCTTCCCTGCCGGGAATTCTTAGTATCCAGGGTGCTGGAGTTCTTACAACATGGCCTAGACTTAGGTCTCAAGCTCAGTACCTTGAAGGGCCATGTTTCGTCCCTGTCCATCTTCTTTTAGAAGACCTTTGCCCATCACTCTCTTATCAAGACCTTCTTTCAGGGGGTCACTCATGTGCGCCCCCCTCAGAAACCTATGGTTCCTGTTTGGGACCTGAACTTGGTGTTGTCGGCCCTGCAGGGGGCTCCATTTGAGCCTATCCATGAGGCCGTCCTAGCTGGGCTCACGCTCAAGGTTGTCTTCCTGTAGCCATTACTTCAGTCAGACGTGTGTCTGAGTTGGCTGCTTTGTCTATTCAGCCTCCCTACTTTTGAGAGACACCGGGACAAGGTGGTGTTTCGCTTCAAGCCAGACTTCCTGCCTAAGGTTGTGTCTGCATTTCATTTGAATCAAGATATCGTACTTTCTTCCTTGTGCCCCAATCCTAGTAACCCTAAGGAAAGGGTTTTGCATTCCTTGGATGTGGTCAGGTGTGTCAAGTCTTACTTGGTTACCACGCAGGCCTTTAGGAAGACGGATGCTCTCTTCGTTGTGCCTCATGGGCCTAGGAAGGGTTTGGCTCCCGCCAAGTCTACCATCAGTAAATGGATTCGTCAGGCTGTTGTTCAAGCCTACACTGCCAAGGGGAAGACTCCCCCCTTTCGTCTTACTGCTCACTCTACTCGAGCTGTTGGGGCTTCTTGGGCTTTTCAGCACCAGGCCTCTGTTGAACAAGTTTGCAAGGCCGCTACTTGGTCTTCTGTACATACTTTTACAAAGTTTTACAAGGTTGATGTTCGGGCCTCAGCTGACGCTGTGTTTGGCCGCAAGGTTCTGCAGGCGGCAGTAGTTTAGACTGCTTGCTGGTGCCTTCTGTTGGGGATCCCACCCTTCTTTATGGACACTGCTATTGGATGTCCCACATGTTGTTACTACTACTGGAGCAGGATGTGCTGTATGCTTAGAATAATACAACTCTGTGAAGTACTCACCTGTAGAGTTGGTATTATATGCATACAGCACGTCCTGCTCCACCCCACCCTGTTTCACCTTGTTCTGGATCCCCTGTTGGTGATTGTTATCTTTGATATTTTTGCCAGTTTTGGGTGGTTACTTTCTCCTGGTCTCTATTCTCACTGCTTTTCAATGCTGGGGATTTGTGGGAGGTCCCTCGGTATATGAGGGGCCGGGAGGAGCTTGTTTTCTACATGTCTGCAGTGCAAGGCACCGGAGGCGGAGGACTACCCACATGTTGTTACTACTACTGGAGCAGGACGTGCTGTATGCGTATAATACCAACTCTACAGGTGAGTACTTCAGAGTTGTATTTTTCCAAATCATGGGTAGATTAAAAGAATATTCAAATATTGCAGCCAGCTTATGCGGTGCCCTCAAATTGGGGTGGGGGAAAGCTGAACACAGCAAATAACTTTGCAGTGTTGTAGGTGAACACCAACTTTCTCTCATATTCCATCCCAGGGCATAACTGAATCTGATATGAATGGATTAACGCTTGACCGATGGGTGGGACAGCAAGATAAAAAGGTGCGATTCCTCCCTGCCTATATATATACTTCCTGCTGCCCTCCGCATTCCAGTTTCATTCTTGCAGTTGGGCTGGACTGCAAAGGTTGTGCACAGATTTTCATTATTCTAAGTATGTCACACACCCCGCTTCAAGATATTCATAACCTGTGGGTAATACTGACCTGTAGAGGGCGATCTGCAGAGATGACAGGAAGATAGCCCCTCCCAGTCCATAAATACCTGGGACCTCCCACTCACTACCCAGTCTTCATCTCTGCAGACGGCGAGCTAGTCAGAAGATGATGTCTCCTCCTTGCACAGGGGGATTTTCAGGTAGCCGGGAGGATTCCCGGCCAGTTATTCAACTATTTCCGTCGGACCCTTCTCCTTATAAGATGCATGCCTCCCAGCTGTGGCTGCTGGTCTGGACGAGAGTAATTCAGCACCTCTGGTGCCCAGGAGCAATGCTCCACCGTGAGACCCTGTACAGAGGGTAGACGGTTACACCGGGTTGGTGACCCCGGTTTGGGATGCCCTGTCCCTTAGTTTTCAAGTAAGGGTGGCCATTCTAGGTTCCCCTCTCCTTACTGGGGATGGGGGGTGGGGTCTCCTCTTTATCTCTCTTTATCTTTCTTTATTTCTCTTTATTTCTCATTATTTATGCTAGGTTGTTTTATTGTGTGTTGCCCCTTTAAATGTGTTATTTTACTGCCAGCGCCGCGGCCGTTGTTACCTTTACCGCGGCGCCAGGTAATGGCGGCTATGTGCTCCCTCAGTGAGGTTCAGAAGTTTACCTCACGCACTGTAGTGGGGGGCGGGGCCGCACTTTCGGCGCGAGGCCGAGGCCCGCCCCTCCTCGCATTGGGTGCTGGGGTACGTGAGAGGGATATGTGTTCCCCTCTGGTGGACGAGCCAAGCGCCCGCTTGCATAATCGCCGCGGCGCCGGCTCTTGGCGCCTTTTTTGCTGAGGGGATTTGTCCCCTCACGATTCTCCTCGGGGGGGCAGGGCCGGTTTTGCGGCGCGTCGCCGCGGCCTCCCCCATCTATCTCCGGCGCCGCTGAGGAGCTGTCCTTCGTTTAGCCAGGTGGGAGGAGCTTGACGCCTCGCGCAGCCCGTGCTGACCACACCCCCCTTCTCCTCTCGGTCTTTCACAAAGTTCTCTTCCTCACGGTCTTGGACGCCATTACGCTCTCCTGCGGTTCTGTGAGTGGCCTGTTGGCCCCCTCTCCCCCATCTTTCTATTGTGTTTCAAATTGTTTGTTATCCTCATTTGTTCTTCTGTGTCTTTCAGACGGACCCACAGTGGCAATTAGGGGGTCCCTCCCGGTCCTATAGTCCCGGGGTTATTTAATTTTTAAGCTTACAAATCAGCGTAATTAGCGTAATTCCCTCGGTCATAGCGACTTACTACAAGTTCACCTTATGGAGGCATCCCAGGATACCGGGCTCCCCTCGGGACAATCCCGGAAGTGTATGGGTTGTGGGGTATCCCTAACTGGGGATGACTTCTTTCTATGTATATCATGCGCACAGCAGACTATTACACGGCAGTCCGGAACCCAGGCTTCTGGTTCTGCACCGCCGGCTTCATCCCCTCCCCCTCCCATTTTGACCCGTGCCCCATGTGACGTTTTCATTGGTGGGCAATTACAATCTGATGTGTGTGCTAGATTGGCCAGTATTGAAAAATGTATTTCTACCGCGGTCGCCAAAAAGGCACCGGCTAAGAGAAAGCATTTGTCTCCGGTCACACCGGCATTTGAATATGATGCTGGGGATGGTCTGGATTGGTCGGATTACTCTCCACCGGAGGATGGGGAGTTGTTTGAGGATTCGGATCATTCAGATGATCAGCAATTTGTGGGCGCTGATTCCGAGGGGGGGTCAGGGAGTTCTTCGGATACTCCTAACGTCCTGGCTCAGATGTTTGAGGTTCTGGCTATTTCTCCTCCAGAGGTTGCTCCTCATCAACAAGGGGAGTTTTATGAGGAATCCAAGCCGCGTTTGGGATTTCCTAATCAAAAGCATTTTGATAGAATCATTTCTAAGGAATGGGAGAGGCCAGCTCGGCTCCCAGGCATTCCTCAGAGTTGGGATAAAAGATATCCTTTCCCTGTGGATACGGTTAAGCGCTGGGCGTCCCCTCCCGAGGTGGACGCACCAATTTTAGGGTTATCCAACTCAGCCGTCTTGAATAACCCTGATAGTTCCTCTCTTAAAGATGGCGAGGATAAACACATTGACCAGATGGCTTGTCATGGTTTTGCCAGTATTGGGGCAGCCATAAGGCCTGTTTGTGCCTCATCGCTCTTGGTGGTGGCTACCAGGACGGTGGTCAGGGACTTGTTATCCTCTTCCAGTTTGGATCCGGACAGTGACGAATTTCTTGGACTTAAACGATGTGAGTTGTTTTTGTCCTTCATGTTAGCCGCTTTGGATGATTCCTTGATGATGAGTAGCAGAGCTTCTGCTCTGATGGTGACTATCAGGTGTTCAGTTTGGCTGCGCCAGTGGGCGGCTGATTTTGGGTCATAGAAGTCGCTGACGTCTCTCCCCTTCGTGGGGTTACGGCTTTAAGGAGAAAAATTGGATTCTGTGGCTGAAGTTGGTAAGTTACCTCAACGCAAGAAGCAACTACGTCCTTTTCGTGGAGCAGCTTCTTTCACTCCCTCCTTTCGGGGATCTAGAGCGGGAAGAGGATTTGCCTTCCCTTCTACAAGAGGAGATTCCTGGAATAGGGGCAGAGGTCGTGCCCGTTCAGGATTCAATTGGGGCTCTAAACCCAAACCTGCGGCCAAGCCTGCTCAGCAATGAGGGGGCACCCTCACCCGTGCGGGTGGGGGGACGGCTGCGACACTTCTCCCAGATCTGGATTCAGGAGGTTTCGGACAAATGGATCCGGGAAGTGGTGTCTTCCGGCTACAAGCTGGAGTTCGAGTCCCGCCCCCCCACGCGTTTCTTTAGGTCTCGGGTGTCCCCGGACGCACTGGCTGCGCAGGGGCTCCGGGCGGCGGTATCGAGCCTTCTGGAAATGGAGGTCATTTGTCCAGTGCCCCCATTAGACCGGGGTCGGGGTTTTTACTCAAATCTGTTCACGGCTCCCAAAAAGGATGGTTCTGTCCGGCCCATCCTGGATCTGAAGATGCTCAACAGATTTCTCAGGCTGCGAAAATTTCGCATGGAAATGCTGCGTTCAGCTATCCACCCTCTTCGTCAAGGGGACTTCATGACGTCCATAGACATCAAGGACGCTTGCCTCCATGTTCCAATTTTTCCTGCGCACCAGAATTTTCTCAGGTTCGTGGTGGAGGATCGGCACTTTCAGTTTGTAGCTCTTCCTTTTGGCCTCACCACGGCTCCAAGGGTCTTCACCAAGGTGCTTGCGGGGGTGATGGCACTCCTCAGAGCGCAGGGAATTCGCATAGTGCCATATCTGGACGATCTTCTCGTCATGGCGTCGTCATTCAACCAAGCGGAGTTGGACACCAGGATGGTAATATCCACTCTGGAGAGGTTCGGCTGGGTGATCAACTACCCCAAGTCCTCCCTTTACCCGTCCAGGATAGTATCCTTTCTGGGAATGTCTCTGGATACAGATCAGGCCAGAGTGTTCCTTCCTCAATCCAAGATTCTATTCTTGGTGTGCCACACACCCCGCTTCACTTCTTAAATATTCATCCATTAATGGGTTAATCCACCGCCAGGTGACGTAGTGCAGAGAGGAAGTCTTGTAACGAGCCCCCTTCCGGCCTATATATACCTGGTACCTCCCTTCAATCACCAGTATTTTTCTCTCTGCTTGCTGACAAGTCAGAAGATGGAAGTCTCCTGCTTACAGGTAGGCCGGGGTATTCTTACCCTGCCACCCCCCTTTTGGTCTATTTCTGCCCGGTTTGAGTTTGTATACCTTTATGGTGGAATGGAAGCCTCCCAGCCTAGGCTGCTCACCGGGCAAATGGTAGATGGCACTTTAAGTGCCTAGGAGCTTATCTCCTACCGCTCGACCTCATGCATGGGGCAATGCGGCTATCCGGCATGGTGATCCGGAAATGGGATGCCCCTGTCCCGAGGGTCCCCGTAGCCCCTTTCTCTCCCGTTTCGGTCCCTTCTCCCTTCACTGGGGGGGGGGGGGGGGGTTTGAGGGTATGCTTTATGTATGCGTGTTTCACTTGTATCACTTTATTCAGCATGTGTATACCTTTGGTTTTGGTCTGCTTGAAGGGCAGACTGCGCTGGGTAGGGGCTGGCCACTTTTCTTGGCAGACTTTGCTTTGTGGCCCCCTACCCCCTCCCCCCTCCCCTCTTCCCCGCCTGGCATTTTAGGTACTCTTTTAGGTTGCACCATGCGGTCTTTGTTATTATCCTCCCCCCTCCGCCGCCTGGGCGCACGTGTAGTGGCCCATCTGAGAGTGATCTCCAGCTGATTGGCGTAGGGGGGGCGGGTCCCGATGACGCGGCGTCGGGGGCGCGGCACCGACGTCATGCGGCGTCTTGCGGCGGGCCCAGCGTTTACTTCCCTTCAAGAGCAGGAAGTCGCGTGGGCGCGCGGCCGCACTTAGTCTTCTGTGCTGGCTGCTGGCTGCGGTCTTGCTCCGGCTGCTGCCTTCGCTGGACCAGGTAAGCGGCCCCACCCGTTGGGGCCGTTAAGTGGGGAATGTATATTTCTTTGTAGTGATATTGTGGGGAGTCTTTTTTTATTAAGGGGGCATGATTTTGCTCATATTTAAAGGCACTTTGGTGCCATGCTTATGTTTCTTATACACATGTGAGGATCTGATGGTTTTCTTTTCCTTGCAGATCCTGGGATCCCTGCTTATGGTGGCCCTCCGGCTCTATGTGCCTGGCTAATTATTGGGATATCTATTAAATGTGTATATATATATATATATATATATATATATATATATATATATATATATATATATATATAGACTATATATAAATAAATATATATATATATATATATATATATATATATATATATATATATATATATATATATATAGTTTATTAAAGGGGACCTTAACTTAAAAAAAAAAAAAATCCTCCCTTCCGGGACATTACTAATAAAGGGGCATCCCGGGTTGGCTTATGCCTTAAAAGTCCCAAGTATTGCGAATACCATAAATCACCATATGGAAGCTTCCGTAATTTCCGGAAACGGTTCTGCTTTGCCGTTCGGGGGGTGCGTAGGTTGTGGGGTTCCACTCCCAGCTGATGATGTCTTTATTTGCATCCCTTGTGCAAAGCAGACTATTGCGCGCCAGTCTGTTGCTTCGGCTGCGGGCCCATCGCATCCTCCATCTCCTACCTCTCCCTCCCTGTTCCGGACCCCGCATGACACTGTCAAAAGTGGGGATTCGCATTCCGAGGCGGCGGCACAGCCCAGCCCCCGGAAAGTAGTGCCCGTTAAAGCAGCGTTAAAGGCCGCTGCAAAACGGAGGCACCTGACTCCGGTACCTTCGGCTCCACAGGTCGAGCTATGTGAACCTGTGGAATGGTCCGATGGATCCCCGGACGAGGATGAATTCCTGTCGGAGTCAGATGAGCCTGCAGGTCAGCTTGTGGCTGATGAGATTGGCGATTGGTCAGAGGGGGTTGTTTTTGACACCCCCTCTATTCTGGCTCAAATGTTTAAAATTTTGAGTTTAGATCCACCTGAGGCGGCCGCCCTGCCAAAGGGTCAGTTGTTTAAGGAGCCTCAGCCGCGTTTGGTTTTTCCCAGATAACACCACTTTGAGAGGTGTTACATCCCACGCGGTTATCTGGAATTCCTTCCAGTTGGGAAAAGCGTTATCCTTTTCCGCCAGAATTGGTGAAGCTTTGGTCTGTCCCTCCTGACGTCGATACCCCTGTACTAGGGCTCTCCAGCACGGCTATGGTACAGTCAGCTGAGACCACTGTCCCTAAGGATGGGGAAGATCGTCGGATTGACCAATACGCTCGCCATGGTTTTATTTATTCTGGGTCAGCGTTGCGCCCGGTATGTGCTTCAGCCCTTCTTCTATTGGCAATTAAGTCCTTAATTCAGGGGCTATATGAGGATCTTAATCCCGCTTGCAAACAGTTCACTGCGCTTAAGCAGTGTGAATCTTTTGTGGCTTATGTCCTGGCCGCTCAGGACGATGCGCTGACTATGAATAGCAAGGCAGCAGCTATGCTGGTGGCTATTCGCAGGTCAGTATGGCTGCGTCAGTGGTCAGCGGACACTGCTTCCAAAAAGGTGCTCACAACTCTCCCCTTTTTGGGGTTGCATCTGTTCGGGGAGAAAATTGATTCAGTCGCAAAGGGTGGTAAGATGCCAGAACGCAAGAGGCCTCGTGTCCCCTTTGGGGGGGGCAGGTTCAGGTAGGCCTTCCTTTCGAGGATTCAGAGCGGGCAGGGGTGCTTCCTTTCCCGCTACCAGTGGCGCAGGTTGGACTCGGGGGAGGGGCCGTGGCCGGCCCACTCAGTCCTGGGGCACCAAGCCCAAACCTGCTGATAAGCCCTCTCAGCAATGAGGGCCTGCCCTCACCCGTGCGGGTGGGGTGACTATTGCGACACTACTCCCCGGTTTGGAACCAAGTGGTTCCAGGCAGATGGTTCCAGGAGGTAGTGTCGGCCAGTTACGACCTGGAATTCGAGTCTCGCCCTCCTTCACGGTTCGTTCGTGGGTCGGTTCATCCCGGCCTGAACTCTCATAAAAACAGAGTGTGTCTTCCTTTTGCCCAAATTCACACGAGAACGCTTCAGCTATTTCTGTTAGCGTGTTGGGGCCAGCAACCTCAGTCGCTGGATCAGTCCTTCCAGTTGTCCTCCCGTGTACGGCAGTCCCTCCTGTGGTGGTTGGTCTCGACCAATCTTGTGTAGGGCAGGCCTTTCCTGACCCCCCTTTGGAAAATTGTCACCACGGACGCCAGTCTGTCGGGATGGGGGGGATTCTGGAAGGAGCTGCAGTTTCAGGGGCAGTGGGGACCTTAAAGGCCCCACTTACCCATCATTATTCTGAATCTGAGAACCATCCGTCAGGTGCTTGCTCTCCTGACTCAGCACGTTCTGGGCCTTCTGGTCCAGATGTGTTCAGACAATCGAACAGCGGTTGCTTACGTCGGTCTTAAGGGAAGGACTCGCAATCTGAGTACTCTCAGAGAAGTGTCCCTGATCCGGACCTGGGCAGTGTTCCATGTTCCCTGTCTCTCGGCGGTTTACATTCCAGAGGTGAAGAAACAGGTAGCGGACCGGTTGAGCAAGGGCTCTCCCCGTCTGGAAGAATGGGCTCTCCATCCTCGGGTGTTTCGCTCACTGTGTCTCCAATGGGGGACCCCGGAGGTGGACCTGTTGGCCCCTCATCACTATCACAGGCTCCCGAACTTCGTGTCGCTCTCCCAGGATCCTCTGGCTCTGGCAGTGGACGCCATGTCCCTGAACTGGGGAGCTCTGGGATTTCTATACCTGTTTCCTCCGATGCCCATGCTGGGCAGGGTTCTTCAGAAGTTGGCTCTGGAAAAGGTGTACGCCGTTCTCATGGCCCCAAGGTGGCCAAGACGAGTGAGGTTCGCAGACATCGTTCGGCTGGCAGTGGTCCAGTTCGTTCTGCCTCTTCGGCCCGATCTGCTCACTCAGGGTCAATTGTGTTGCCCCAATTTACCAGCGCTGGGTTTGATGGCCTGGCTGCTGAAACCTCCATCCTGAAGGAGGAGGGTCTTTCTGATTCAGTCATTAAGACTCTGATCAGTGCCCGGAAGAGGTCTTCTTCCATCACCTACTATAGGACTTGGAAAGCCTATATCGCTTGGTGTGAGATAAGATCTTTTCCTTGTAGGGTCTTTTCGGTCTCCAGGATTCTGGAGTTTTTACAATCAGGGCTGGACTCTGGTCTTCAGCTAAGTACGTTAAAAGGGCAGGTCTCTGCCTTATCTATCTTTTTTCAGAAGCGTGTTGCGCTTAAACCTTTAGTTAAAACTTTTTTCCAGGGGGTTACGCATGTGCGGCCTCCCAGGAAACCTTTACTCCCTGTTTGGGATTTGAATTTGGTTCTTTCTGCTCTTCAGGCTCCTCCTTTTGAGCCTTTGCAAGATATTGCTTTGTCTACCCTGACTCAGAAGATTGTCTTCTTAGTAGCGATCACTTCAGTCCGGCGTGTCTCGGAGTTGGCGGCCTTGTCTATCCAGGCGCCTTACTTTGAGAGGCATCAGGATAAAGTGGTCTTTCGGTTCAAACCAGACTTTCTTCCTAAGGTTGTTTCTGCTTTTCATTTGAATCAGGATATTGTTCTTCCCTCCTTGTGTCCTAATCCTAAGAATGACAAAGAGAGGGTTTTGCATTGTTTGGATGTAGTACGCTGTGTTAAGTACTACTTGATTATCACGTCTCCTTTTCGTAGGACGGATTCCTTTTTTGTTGTGCCCCATGGGCCTAAGAAGGGTTTGGCACCGGCCAAATCTACTATTAGCAAGTGGATACGTCAGGCCGTTACTGCGGCCTATTCTGCTAAGGGAAGAGTTCCCCCTTTTCGTATCACTGCTCATTCCACTCGTGCCGTTGGGGCGTCTTGGGCTTTTCAGCACCAAGCTTCTGTTGAACAGGTTTGTAAGGCCGCCACCTGGTCTTCTGTTCACACTTTTTCTAAGTTTTACAAAGTTGATGTGCGGGCCTCAGCGGATGCTGTTTTTGGCCGCAAGGTTCTGCAGACTGCAGTCATTTAAGTTATGCTTCCCTTGTGGACACTGCTTTTGGATGTCCCATTAATGGATGAATATTTAAGAAGTGAAGCGGGGTGTGTGGCACACCAAGAATAATACCATTTTGTGAGTGCTCACCTGAAAAATGGATATTGTTGGTGTGCCACACCCCGCTTCACCCCCACCCTTTTCGGTATTACCGAAGCCTTTATATGGTGAAGCTTTTTATTTATATCAGAATTGATTTTGAGGTTACCGGTGGAATACTGGTACCTTGTCTTTCTGCTTTTTAATATACTGGTGATTGAAGGGAGGTACCAGGTATATATAGGCCGGAAGGGTGCTCGTTACAAGACTTCCTCTCTGCACTACGTCACCTGGCGGTGGATTAACCCATTAATGGATGAATATTTAAGAAGTGAAGCGGGGTGTGTGGCACAACAACAATATCCATTTTTCAGGTGAGTACTCACAAAATGGTATTTTTGATTCAGGAGTTGATTCGGTTGCTCATGTCCATTCCTCGGCCGTCCATCCGGCTAGGGATGAGACTGGTGGGATTGATGGTAGCCTCCTTCGAGGCAGTCCCCTTTGCTCAGTTTCACACAAGGACGCTACAGCTCCATCTATTGGCTGTCTGGGACAGGTCTCCTCTGTCGCTGGATCAATCCTTTCTGATGCCTCCCCGAGTTTGCCGCTCACTTCGTGGTGGCTGAGCTCAGCCAATCTGGTGAGGGGCAGATCCTTTCAGACTCCTCATTGGGAGGTGGTCACCACGGATGCCAGCCTCTCAGGATGGGGGGGCTTCTGGAAGGATCAGCAACTTCAGGGGTTGTGGGGTCCCATGGAAGCCCACGAGCCTATCAATGTTCTGGAATTGAGAGCCATCAGGATGGTTTTTTCATTTGACTCCTCACCTGCGGGGCTTGCCGGTTCAGGTCCGGTCGGACAATCGGACGGCAGTTGCCTACATCAATCACCAGGGAGGGACTCGCAGCAGGAGTGCCCTCAGGGAAGTGTCTCTGTTTCTGGACTGGGCGGAGAGTCACGTCCCGTGCATCTCGGCGGTTTACATTCCGGGAGTGGAGAACACGGAGGCGGATTCTCTGAGCAGGTTGTCAGCCCGCAAGGGGGAATGGTCTCTCAGGTGGGGGTCACCGGTGGTGGACCTCTTTGCCTCCCGTCACAATCACAAACTTCCGGCTTTTGTGTCTCTGGCGAAGGACCCACTGGCTCTCGCAACGGATGCCATGTCTCTGAACTGGAGGGATCTGGGGTTTCTGTACCTGTTCCCTCCGTTTCCCATGGTGGCCAGGGTAGTGCGCAAGCTGGCTCTGGAGGGGGCGTCGGCAATTCTGGTGGCCCCAAGGTGGCCAAGACAGGTTTGGTTCGCAGACGTGGTAAGGTTAGCAGAAGATCAGTTCGTCCTGCCCCTGCTGCCAGATCTGCTCACACAGGGTCATCTACGTTACCCCAATTTACCAACGCTGGCTTTGACGGCGTGGCTGCTGAAACCTCCATCTTGAAGGAGGAAGGTCTTTCTGATGCTGTGATTCGGACTCTTATTAGTGCTAGGAAGAGGTCTTCTTCATCCGTGTACTATAGGACTTGGAGGTCTTATATTGATTGGTGTGAGACTAGGGCCTTCCCTTGTAGGGAATTCTCTATTTCTAGAATCTTGGAGTTCCTGCAACACTGTTTGGATCTAGGGCTCCAGCTCAGTACTCTGAAGGGGCAGGTGTCCGCCCTGGTGGTGTTTTTCCAAAGATCTTTTGCGCTTCATCCGTTGGTTAAGACTTTTTTCCAGGGGGTTACGCATGTGCGGCCTCCTAGGAAGCCTCTAATTCCGGTTTGGGATTTGAATTTGGTTCTTTCTGCTCTTCAGGGTCCTCCTTTTGAGCCTTTGCATGATATTGCATTGTCTTCCCTTACACAGAAGGTGGCCTTTTTGGTGGCTATCACTTCTGTTCGGCGTGTTTCTGAGTTGGCGGCTCTGTCCAAGCTCCGTATTTTGAAAGACATCAGGACAAGGTGGTTTTCCGTTTCAAGACGGATTTCCTTCCTACGGTGGTTTCTGCTTTTCATCTAAATCAGGATATTGTTCTGCCCTCTCTGTGTCCTAATCCCAGCAACGACAAGGAGAGGGCCCTGCATTCCTTGGATGTGGTTCGCGTTGTGAAGTACTATTTGGTGGTAACGTCTTCTTTTCGCAAGACTGATGCCTTCTTTGTGGTGCCATCCGGGCCCAAGAAGGGTTTGGCGCCCGCTAAATCTTCCATCAGTAAATGGATTCGTCAGGCCATTGTTGGGGCCTATTCTGCTAAGGGGCGGAATCCCCCTTTTCGTGTTACGGCTCATTCTACTCGTGCGGTTGGGGCTTCCTGGGCTTTTCAGCACCAGGCCTCTGTTGAGCAAGTTTGTAAGGCTGCTACCTGGTCTTCTGTTCATACCTTTTCCAAATTTTACAGGGTTGATGTTCGGGCCTCAGCGGATGCTGTTTTTGGCTGCAAAGTTCTGCAGGCTGCAGTGGTTTAAGTTGTGCTTTATGCCTTGTTTTGGATCCCCACCCTTTATGGACACTGCTATTGGATGTCCCACAGGTTATGAATATCTTGAAGCGGGGTGTGTGACATACTTAGAATAATACCATTTTGTGAATACTCACCTTGTAAAATGGGTGGTATAAGTATGTCACACACCCCGCTTCAACCCGCCCTTTGTATTCTGGATCCTTCATATTGTGAACTTTGCGTTGTTATGACTTATATTTGGCTCTTCCTGGTCCCTTACCTTACTGCTTTCTTTATACTGGGTAGTGAGTGGGAGGTCCCAGGTATTTATGGACTGGGAGGGGCTTTCTTTCTTCCTGTCATCTCTGCAGATCGCCCTCTACAGGTCAGTATTACCCACAGGTTATGAATATCTTGAAGCGGGGTGTGTGACATACTTATAATACCCATTTTTACAAGGTGAGTATTCACAAAACGGTACTTTAACTCTGTCTTCCAGGCCCTTAAGTTCCCGCTGATTCAGTGGACCCATTTATGCAACCTATAGTCTGTTAGGCTGATAGCATCGAATCAGGGTGGTAAGCGTTAGACTCCTAGGGCGTTACGTGTGTCACTGTTGTTTTTTGAAGGGTTGGTAGATCCCTTCTGAGGGGACACCCATCCACAGGTTTGTCTTATGGCCTGTGGGGTGGACCATGGGGTAATGGATTCCCATCTGATTATTTCCTTCCATTCCTTTGCTGGGCTGTGCAGTAAGGACACTGTAGCAGTCCTTCTCTGCAGGATGCTGGGAACATTATGGAGCAGGGCAGGAGAAGAGGTGGGGGCTTAGGAGCAGCAGGTCAGACGCAGCACGTTTTTCCAGGTTGGGAAACAACAGTGCCATGGCGGCTTCTATGTTCTGCAGCGTGCCGTCTGCACCTCCCAGATTTAGGAGGCAGCTGACCCCTCCCCCAGAGGTATTTCTCTTCTCAGCATCTGCTTCTTCTGGGATTACAGCTCCTCTGGCGGCCCCACCTCATCCTTATATTCCAGATTTTTATATCCGGCTCCACCTCGTCCTGATATTCCAGATTTTCATCTCCAGCTGGAATTGGCAGAGACTGGCCTGTTTGGAAAGCCCAAGGTCCCCTTTGGATCAGCCGGTCTTGAAATCTTTAAAGGTGTCCAAAAAACTGAAACACTTAGTTCCCGTGGAGTCTTCCTCTTCCGAGTCTTCCTCTTTATGCCGCAATAGTATCTCAGAAATATTTTTTGGAGGGGGAATGCTCATCCAGCAAGGAAGAGAGTAGTTTGGATTTATATTCTTCTTCCGGACATGGATCTTCTATGTTCAAGGAGCAAGTGGGTAAACTAACTTCCTCTATTCTAGAGGTTTTGGGAATTCCTGCCCCATAGAGTCCCTAAAAGGAAGGAAGGGGATCTATACAGACCCGAAAAACAAAGATCGTTTCCCGAGCAGTCTCATTTTACCAAACTTATCCAGAAGGAATGGGAGAAGCCTGATAAGCTTCCTACTATTTATTGAGCCCAGGATACCATACTTTTTCCACGGACTTGATTAAATTATGTCTTTTTCCCCCGAGGTGGATTATCCTTTTGGGACTTTCTAGGAATACTGTTATTCCTAGACAATGAAAGCCCTTCTCTGAGGGATCCAGTGAATAAGCGTCTAGATCAGGTATCCAGTTTTCAATGGTAGGATTGGCCTTATGGCCAGCCTGAGCTGCATCCAATCCATCCAATTAAATTATCATTTTCGGGCTGTTCACTCCCGTAATGCATGCTCTCAGTTGGTAAAATCCTGTATGGAAGTCTACAAGTATATCATATTCCAAGTATGTCACACACCCCTCTTCCACTATTCATGACATATGGGTTATGGTCCATTAGAGGGCGAACTTCTGCAGAGATGAAAGCAAAAAAGAAGCCCCTCCCGGTCCATAAATACCTGGGACCTCCTACACATTCCCCAGTTCCTTCTCTGCAGGACGGCGAGCAAGTCAGAAGATGTATGCTTCTCTTCCTTGCAGGTAAGCCGGGCTTACGCCCGGCCATTTTTTGCCCTATTTCTGCCCGGACCTTTATTCATTAAGCCCAATACTAGCCTCCCAGCCTTGGCTGTAGGTCCGGGTGAGGGTAGGAATCGCCTTAATAGGTGTTTAGGGAGCCATGCTCCTCCATGAGACCCCATATAAGGAGGTAGGCGGAATCCGGGTTGGTGATCCCGGTTTGGGATGCCCTGTCCCTAATTGCATATAATATATATATCCCTTACACCATACTTGGTGCTGGATTATCCCCCTTCCGGGCCCCTCTGTTAACCCTCCATTGGGGGGGGGGGGGGGGGGGTGTGGACCTTTCCTTTTATTACAGAGTGTGTGTAGTGTGCTTGTGCTTTACATTCCGGCTGGTCGCCGTTTTTTGCTCTCCCGAGGGGAGGCGGTGTTAAGGGGGCGGGACCGGGCGCTACGCGCATTGCCG
This sequence comes from Gastrophryne carolinensis, assembly GCA_027917425.1. NCBI lineage: Eukaryota > Metazoa > Chordata > Amphibia > Anura > Microhylidae > Gastrophryne > Gastrophryne carolinensis. The sequence goes on from CM051234.1 coordinate 287,519,556, forward strand.
CGGCCCGCCCCCCCCCTTCTGTTGGAGCCAATTGCGGAGCCCAGCCCACGGCTGGGAACCGCGCTGCTGGTTGTGAGGGTGGGGGGGTGGGGGGCCAGGCGCTGTGCTATGGCCGGATAGCGGTGGCAGCCATCTTGCTGGACATGTGAGTGCCCTCCCGGGCTCCCCCTTTTTGTGTACTTTCTGTCTGGGGACAGCGCTAGTCCTTGTCCCGTTTTTCCTTTATAGGGTATAAACAATATATCTTGATGTTTATATATGTATATAGCAGAAATTTGGGGCACTTATAAAATCCTCCCACTTGGGACTTAAGGGGCATCCCGGGTTGCTTACCAGCGTAATTCCCTCGGGTCATTGCGACTACCTTAAAATCACCATATGGAGGCTCCGCAGGATACTGGGCTCAGGCTCCCTATGGGACAATCCCAGCTACGTGTGGGTTGTGGGGTTTGTAGTTATTTGCATACCATGTGCGCAACAGGCCATAACGCGGCAGTCGGGACCCCAGGCGTCTGGGTCAGTGCCGCCCGCCTCACCTACCCCACCCCACATCATCCGTACCCTAAGTGACACTGTCATTAGTGGGGAGTCGCACTTGGAGGTATGTGCCAGGCTAGCCAACCTCGAGAAAATTATTTTTAGCTCAGTGGGCATAAATGCTACTGCTAAGAAAAGGCATCTGTCACTGGCTACGCCGGTAATTGATTTTGATGACTATGACTCACCTGATTGGGCTGATTATTCCCCGTTTGAGGAAGGGGAATTGTTTGACGAATCTGAGACTGAGGAATTTCAGTTATTGGATTCTGATGCCGGGCAGGCGCTGGGGGATGCTGTTGATACCCCCAGGGTCCTGACCCATCTGTTAGAGGTTCTGGATATTTCCCTACCAGCAGAGGCCCCTCTGAAGAAGGGGGAATTCTTTGGGTTCTCTAAGCACCGCTTGGAATTTCCAAATCAGGATCATTTTGACAGCATGATTCTTAGAGAATGGGAGAAGCCGAGTCGCCTTCACAGTGTTCCTCAGGGATGGGATAGGAAGTATCCCTTTCCGATGGACGCGGTGAAGCGCTGGTCTTCCGCTCCCGAGGTTGATGCGTCCATTCTGGTATTGTCCAACACCTCCGTTGTACATACTCCTGACGCCACTACCCTTAAGGATGGCGAGGACAAGCGCGTTGATCAGATGGCATGTCATGCCTTTGCCAGTGTGGGTTCTGCCTTGCGGCCTGTCTGTGCATCGGCACTCGTGGCTGTGGCCACCAGGTCGGAGATCAGGGGCATGTTAAATGGGTCCCAGCTCAACCCAGACAGCGTTGAATTCACAACCCTTAAGAGGTGTGAATTGTTCATGAATTTAGTTTTGTCGGCTTTGGACGACACTATTACCATGTGTAGTAGAACTTCGGCCCTGTTGGTGGCCATGCGCTGATCGATCTGGCTGCGCCAGTGGGCGGCGGACATTGCTGCTAAGAAGTCACTTACAGCTTTGCCCTTTTTGGGAACCCGGTTGTTTGGAGACAAATTGGATTCTGTGGCGAAGGGTGGGAAGCTACCTCAGCGTAAGAAGCTGCTTCGCTCCTTTCGGGGGGCAAGCTCCTTTAATCCTTCCTTTCGCGGTGCCAGAGGGGGCAGAGGTCTTCCCTACTCTGGCTTTAGAGGTAGAGGCCTTGGGCCTCTACCTGCGGTTCCAGGCCCAAGGCTGCTGCCAAGCCAGCTCAACAATGAGGAGGCGCCCTCACCCTTGCGGGTGGGGGGACGGCTGCGGCTCTTCTTCCAGGTCTGGGCCCAGGAGGTCACAGACAAGTGGATATTGGAAGTGGTCTCGTCTGGGTACAAACTGGAGTTCGAGTCCCGGCCTCCTCCCAGATTCCTAAGATCTCGGGTGCCATCGGATCCTGGGGCGGCGCAGGTACTCTTGTTGGCTGTAAAGAATCTTCTGGATATGGCGGTCATATGCCCCGTGCCTCTTTCAGAGAGAGGCCAGGGTTATTATTCCAAAGGATGGATCCATAAGACCCATCCTGGATTTGAAGCTTCTCTACAGGTTCATCAGAACCAAGAAGTTCCGCATGGACACTCTGCGTTCAGCCATCGGTTCCCTTCGTCAGAGGGATTTCATGACGTCCATAGACATCAAGAATGCTTACCTTCATGTACCAGTTTTCCCAGCACACCAGAGATTTCTCAGGTTCGTGGTGGGAGATGAGCACTTTCAGTTTGCGGCCCTCCCGTTCGGGCTGACCTCGGCACCGAGGGTGTTTACCAAGGTTTTGGCAGGCATAATGGTCCTGCTCAGGGCATTCGCATTGTGCCGTATTTGGACAACCTACTCATTACAGCTTCTTCCCTCTGCCAGGCGGAGTTGGACACCAGGACGGTGGTGGCGACTCTGGAAAGGTTCAGATGGGTGATCAACCACCCCAAGTCTTCTCTCTCCCCATCAAGGGAGATCTCCTTTCTGGGCATGAATCTGGATACCATTCAGGCAGAGTGTTCCTACCCCAGCCAAAGGTGCAGAGTGTTCAGGATCTGATACGTGTTCTCCTGACAACCCTCGCCCTTCCATTCGGCTGGGGATGACTCTGGTGGGTTTGATGGTGGCCTCCTTCGAGGCAGTCCCCTTTGCTCAATTCCACATGAGGTCGCTACAACTACATCTATTGCTGAAATGGGACAGATGTCCACAGTCCTTGGATCAGTCATTTCTGATGTCTCCCAGGGTTGGGCAGTCCCTTCAGTGGTGGCTGGAATCAAGCAATCTGATGAGGGGCAGATTGTTCCTGGCCCCTCGTTGGGAGACGGTTACCACGGATGCCAACCTGTCGGGCTGGGGAGGTTTCTGGAAAGATCATCAGTTCCAGGGGTTGTGGGGTCCTCCGGAGGCTCACAACCCCATTAATGTCTTGGAGCTCAGAGCTATCCGCTTGGTTCTGTCACATCTGACACTTCACCTACAGGGTTTACCGGTTCAGGTTTGATCAGACAATCGTACTGCGGTAGCTTACATCAATCACCAAGGAGGGACTTGCAGCAGGAGTGCCCTCGGGGAAGTCTCTCTGATTCTGACATGGGCGGAGAGCAATGTTCCTTGCACCTCGGCAGTATACATTCCGGGAGTGGAGAACACGGAGGCGGACTCCCTGAGCAGGAGATTCTCTCGCCGAGGGGAATGGTCTCTCGACCACAAGGTGTTTCGGGCCCTGTGTCACAAGTGGGGGACTCCAGAGGTGGATCTCTTTGCCTCTCGGCACAATCACTAGCTTCCAACCTTTGTATCTCTGTCTCAGGATCCTCTGGCCCTGGCAGTGGATGCATTGTCCCTTGCCTAGAGGGATCTGGGGTTTCTGTACCTGTTTCCCCCCCTACTTCATGGTGGGCAAGGTAGTGCGCAAGCTGGCGCTAGAGGGGGCACCAGCAATTCTGGTGGCCCCAAGGTGGCCAAGACAGGTTTGGTTCGCAGACGTCGTAAGATTGGCAGTAGATCAGTACAGGCTGCTCCTGTCTCCAGATCTGATCTCTCAGGGTCAACTACGTTACCCCAATTTACAAACGCTTGCTTTGACGGCGTGGCTGCTGAAACCTTCATCCTGAGGCGGTTATTCAAACCTTGATTAGAGCTAGGAAGAGGTCTTCCTCTACCTTTTACTATAGGACTTGGCGGTCCTATATTGACTGGTGTGAGGCTAGGGCCTTACCTTGCAGGGTGTTTTCGATTCCTAGGATTTTGGAGTTTCTTCAACACGGTCTTGATCTGGGGTTCCAGCTGAGTACCTTGAAGGATCAGGTTTCTGCCCTGGCTGTCTTTTTTCAAAGGTCATTTGCTTTGCATCATCTGGTCAAGACTTTTTTCCAAGGGGTCACTCATGTTCGGCCCCCTAGAAAGCCTTTGGTTCCCGTTTGGGACCTAAATTTGGTTCTGTTGGCCCTCCAGGGGCCTCCCTTTGAACCGATGCAGGATGTGGCTCTTTCTGTGCTCACTCAAAAGTTTGCCTTTATGGTGGCTATTACCTCTGTTCGGCGTGTCCTCTGAGTTGGCGGCTCTGTCTATTCAGGCCCCTTACTTTGAGAGACACCAGGATAAGGTGGTTTTTCATTTTAAACCAGATTTCCTTCCTAAGGTGGTTTCTGCTTTCCATCTTAATCAGGATGTAGTTCTTCCTTGCTTGTGTCCTAAGCCTAGCAATGACAAGGAGAGGGTTTTTCACTCTTTGGACGTGGTTCGTTGTGTGAAGTACTATTTCCGTTAAGGGGAGGGTTCCTCCTTTTAAGATCACTCTCTTCGTGTTGTTGGGGTTTCCTGGGCCTTTCAGCACCAGGCTTCTGTTGAACAAGTTTATAAGGCTGCTACTTGGTCTTCTGTTCATACTTTTTCCAAGTTTTATAAGGTTGATGTGCGGGCCTCAGCGGATGCTGTTTTTGGCCGCAAGGTTCTGCAAGCTGCAGTGGTTTAAATTGGTGCATTTTTTGCTGTATTTGGACATGACGGACACTGCTATTGGATGTCCCATATGTCATGAATAGTGGAAGCGGGGTGTGTGACATACTTGGAATAATATCATTTTGTGATTACTCACCTTTAAAATGGGTATTATAAGTATGTCACACACCCCGCTTCATCCCGCCCTTTTTTGTATTCTGGATCCTTTATATGGTGAACCTTTTTATGGTTAAGAACGTTTTATTAGCTCTTCCTAGTCCCCTTACTGCTGTCATATACTGGGGAATGTGTGGGAGGTCCCAGGTATTTATGGACCGGGAGGGGCTTCTTTTTTGCTTTCATCTCTGCAGAAGTTCGCCCTCTACTGGACCATAACCCATATGATTATATTGTTTAGAGTGCCACAGGGGGCAAGTCTACTAGTCTCCTGCAGAGAAGGGAATCTAATCTCTCTTTTTGTAGATCTTCTGATTCTCGGCTATTTGGGGGCGGCAGAGGGTCCCTTATCTCTAGACGCCTGGAGGAGTTCTGGAATAAACCCAAGACCCAGAACAAAGCCAAATCCTTTTGGCGAAACAAGACTAAACACCCTTCGAAGCGTTTCCAGGCATGAAAGGACACCCTCACCCTGTCGGGTGGGGGGACGGTTTCAGCATTTCACTCCCCTTTGGGAGGCAATATATAATGCCTGGATCCATATAATATATAATAGATGCAGGCTACAAGATCGAGCCTGGGGGACAAACCTCATCGGAGGTTCATTTTTTGAAGGATTCCACGAAATCTGTAGATATAAATGATGCCTATCTGCATATCCCTATCTTCCCAGGCCATCAGAAGTTGTTACGTTTTGCAGTAGATGGTCTTCATTTCTAGTTTATTGCTCTGTCTTTTGGCCTGTCCTCCAGTCTTATTATTTTTTTTTTTTTTATGAAGGTTCTTTTGAGTCTATTAGCTCTTCTAAGGAACCAAGGGATATGAATTCCCCCTTACTTAGACGATATTCTGATCAGAGCCCCATCTTTTCAGGAGGCCTTGAGAGAAAGAGACAGTCTTATCGACAGTCTTAACTTTGGTTGGATAATCAGCTATCCAAAAATCGTCATTCCCTCAAGAGTTTTCTGCTTTCTGGGAATGACATTAGATACTATACAAGCCAAGGTCTCATTCGCGGAGCTGAAGAGACTTTTGCTCCATGCCAGGGTAGAGGATCTCTTGGCCTGTCAAGCTGTCAAGGAATTGGGCTTGATCGTGCCATTTGCAGAGTTTCACAGAAGACCCCTGCAATCAGAGTTGCTCTAATGTTTTGATCGAACCACGCAGTCCCTTGACCGACCTTTTCACATGACAGATATAGCGAGGCGGTCTCTAGCTTGGTGGCTGAATACCCAACCTCTTCGGGTTGGCAGAACGTTACTTCTGGTACTGTAGAAGATTGTCACCACGGATGCTAGCCTAACCGGTTGGGGGGTGTAATGGGATCCCTAACGATCTAGGGACAATGGGGCCAGAAGGAGAGCAGACTACCTATCAATATTTTGGAGCTGAGAGCAATTCTGCTGTCACTCACACATTGGACCTCCAATTTGCGGACAACATGATGGTGGTGGCCTATATCAACCACCAGGGTGGCAACAGAAGCAGGTGAGCTCTCAAAGAGGTGGGCCGGATTTGCTCTGGGCTGAGAAGAATATCCCATGTATCTCAATTCAGTCGGATCTGCTCACCAACTGTCCGGATCTGCTTACACAAGGCCCTCTGTGGCACCTCAATTATGAGTTTGAGTTCTGGCTTTGACAGCCTGGCTATCGAAGCCACCATCCACAAGAAAAAGGCTTACCTGCCGGAGTCATAAGGACTATGATTCAGGCACCAAAGCAGGCTTTTTCAAGAATTTACTATAGAGTCTTAGGGTCTTTATAGCTTAGTGTGAGTCTAGGGGTTTTGCTTGCAGGACTATTCTTAGTATACAATACGTCCGGCTCCAAATCTAATACTTACACTTGGGATATACTCCGCCAGATGGCGCTGGACTGCAGAGACATCGAAAATAGGCTCCTCCCGGCCCCTCAAATACCTGGGGACCTCCCACAAATCCCCAGAATTTCTCTGCAGTCTGGCTGCGAAGGACGAGAAATGGCTCTCTACTCGCAGGTGAGCGGGGCTATTAGCCTGCGGCCCTGTAGGACTATTCCCACCCGTTCCACTAGTAATATGCCTCCCAGCCTTGGCTGCGCTGGTCGGGTTAAGGTAGGCAGCACCGCTGTTAGGTGCTTAGGAGCACTGCTCCACCGCAATCCCCCACCAACGGATAGGCAGTTCAGGCTTATGGTGAGCCTGTATGGGATGCCCCTCCCTCACTAATGCCCCTGCCTATCGGTGGGCCCTGTTTAAGTGGCCGCTGTCCTCCCTCATCCTCCTTGTAAGCTTCGGGGGAAAAGGGGGGGGGGGTGTAAATATGTATGCTATGCATTCTGTGTTTTACACTCTTTTTCCATGTTTAGTCTTGTGTCAGCTGCCGCGCTGACTTGCCTTTACTGTCTTTTTAAAATTGCCGCTGCGCGCTGCCTTGGTTCCGCGCTTGGCGGCATTACCTCAGGCGCTGGTGCGCCGTCATTGGCTGTTTGTACGTTCTGGCTTCGCGCTTTTTGGGGGGGGGGCAGGGCCCGTCTATGGCGTGCTCCGCGTCATCGCGGATACCAGCCTGCCCCTCGAGGTATACCGACGCCATCTTTAACCTGCTTGGTTGGCCCATGCACAACGGACCCCCACCTACCGCGGTCCGTAAGTGCCCTCGCGGGCGGCTTTGTATCTTTCACTTTTGTTATTGTGTGCTTACGGGTCTTGTCTGCTTATGTCTTTCAGGCGGTGCGAACCCTTTTGGCTTTTCCCGGCCCTGTATTAGTATATAACCTGTAGGCCTTGTAAAAATAATACTCCCACTTCCCTAGCGGGTTATTGGGGCATCTGGGGTTGCTATATAGCGTTATTCCCTATCGGCGTATAGCGCCGCTATAATCACCATATGGAGGCATCCCAGGATAATGTGACCGGGGTCCCTTTGGGACAAGACCGGCTGTGTGTAGCGTGTGGGCAGCCTCATGTTGACGCTGACAAGGCGCGGGTCTGTGTACCCTGTGCTGAGCAGGTGCTTGCATTGCAATCTGGCCTGCCAGTGGCTGCACCTTGTTTCACTTCGCCTACTCCCCCAAGCTTAAACCTCACTCCTACTGAGTTGCATACTAGTGGGGATTCTCAGCCTGATGTGTCTTCTAGACTGGCTACTGTTGAGCAGTTGATTGCTAAGTCCTTAGCGCGTAAGGCCCCCTGCTAAGAAGCGGCACTTAACGCCTAATGTCAATGTTTTCCCTATGGGAACTGAGGAGTTTTGGAATCTTTGTGGCTATACCAGGGGAGCTCTTTTCTGATTCAGGCTCATCTGATGAGAGACCAAGGGGTCATGACTATTCTGGCTCTGACCCCTGGGCCCCGGATGACACTGACAGATTATTGACCCAGATTTTTGAGGTTTTGTCCGTCTCTCTCCCTGTTGCAGCTCCCAGGCAAAGAGGGGAGGATTTCCATACAGCAAAATCACGTTTGGAATATTCTCATTGTGTCACACACCCCGCTTCCCCTTTAATTCTGACGATAGGGTTATCCTCCAGCAGGAGGCGGCGTTGCAGAGAGAAGTCTTGAAAAACGAGCCCCTCCCGGTCTACATATACCTGGGACCTCCCACTTAACACCTAGTGTTTTCTCTCTGCAAGATGCGACAAGACAGAAGAAAGAAGTCTCCTGATTGCAAGTAGCCGGGGTCAAACCCCGGCAACCCCCCTATGGTCTTTCTCTCCAGCTACTTGTTTTGTATACTTGTTAAGGATATTGGAAGCCTCCCAGCCTAGGCTGCTGGCTGGGCAATGGTAGACGGCACCCCATGGTGCCTAGGAGCTTATCTCCTCAGCTCGTCCCCACGCGTGGGGCAACGCGGTGATCCGGTATTGGGATGCCCCGTCCCGGTTCCCCCTTTAGCCTGCCTTCTCCCACCTGGTCTCTTCTCCCTTAGCGTGGGGGGTGGGTGGCGTTTGTGGGGTGTCTATACTGGCCTTTTCTGACTAGATGGTGAGTGTGTTTGTGTGTATGATGGCAGCTTATGGGCCGGCGCTGCGGTCTAGTCTGCAGGTGTCCTTGGGCTCGGGCTCCTTTTCGGATGAGTTTGGTTGCACTGGTTTCTTTTTTTTTTGCGGGCGGGGTGCCTTTTTTCTGGCACCCGCCTTGTTCGTACGGCGTCGCCATTTTTGCGAAGCCGTGGTGCTCGTCTTCTAGGGGACGGGGCAGCGTTTCTTCGCGGCCCGCTCTGTGCTGGCGTGAGCAGGGGGCGGGGCCGGAGCGCTTCGCGCGCTTTGTCTGGCCCGCCCTTCGTCTTCCTCGCTCCGGAGTCTGTCTGCCTGCCGTCCGGGTTCTGCTGAGGAGGGCTCTGGGAGGCTGATTGTGCAAATATTGCTATGCCATTATGTCTGTTATCAAGCATGGTTCTGGGACTTGTTTCATGCATTTATATATACCTATGTTGTTGTGGCTCATATGGATGTAATTACCCCAATGATTGGTTGCACTGGCTCATTACTGTGCTGGTGCACTTTGTATAATTCCCATTGGGAATTTAGAGGGCTGCATGTTGATATTTTTAGGTATGTATGTGTGTATGTGATTGCCAGTATACCTTGTGTATTTAATGTATAGTATCTGTATGTGTGTGTTTTGCTTGCTGCATACCTTTTTTTCTGGAGGCTGATTGTGGTTTTTCTTTCCTACAGGTCCGGGGATTCCCGTGCTGTGGTGGGTCTCCCGGTCTGATATACCTGGCTAGTCTTATTGTTTAAAATCCTCCCACTCCCGGGACTTTAATTATAAAAGGGGCATCCCGGGTTGCTTATTGCGTAAATCCCTGGGTTATTGCGAATGCCATAATTTCACCATATGGAGGCTTCCGACATTACCGGAAACGGCTCTTCGGGGCCATCCAGGCTGTGTGGGGGTTGTGGGGCTACGCACCCAGGCGATGATGTCATAATATGTATTCCATGTGCACAGCGGAATATTGCGCGCCAGTCCGGCACTCCGGCTCCTGGATCCTCGCAACCTCCGTCATCTCCTACACCCCCCCCCCCCACCTATTCCGGACCCTGTGTGACGTTGTCAAAGGTGGGGATTTGCAATCCGAGGTGTGCGCACGGTTGGCCAGCCTCGAAGATGTTTTCCGCCGCGGTGGCTCAGAAGGCTACGGCTAAGCAGAAGCGCCTTTCTCCGGCGTCGCTTGTTCCGGAGGATGAGGTGTTGGAAGTGTTGGATTGGTCCGATTGACCCCAGCTGAGGAGGGGGAGCTCCTAGAGGAGTCGGACGAGCCTGCAGACCAGCAATTGTTTGGTACCGCTGGCAATCAGGCTGCTGGGGTGTTCCTTGACACTCCTTCCATTTTGGTTCAAATGTTTGAGATTTTGGCCTTGGATCCGCCTGAGGCGCCCCCCCCCGCCAAAGGGTGAGTTGTTTGATGTGCCCAAGCCATGTTTGGTGTTTCCCAGACAACAACACTTTGTGAGGATTGTCCTCAAGGAATGGGAACAGCCTACGAGCCTTGTTGGAGTTCCTCCTAGTTGGGATAAGCGTTATCCCTTTCCGGAGGATTTGGTGAAGCTTTGGTCTGTTCCCCCTGACGTCGATGCCCCCGTGTTGGGGCTGTCTAACACGGCTGTGTTGCACTCCCCTGACACTACTACCGTTAAGGATAGTGAGGATCGTCGGATTGATCAATTGGCTCGTCATGGTTTTATCAGTGCTGGATCGGTACTGCGGCCGGTTTGTGCTTTGGCGCTTCTTTTGATGGCTGTCAGGTCCATTGTTAGAGATTTGTACGCAGATCTTGATCCCACTTGTGATGAGTTCTTTTCTCTCAAACAATGTGAGTCGTTTGTTTCCTTTGTCATGACCGCCCAAGACGATGCACTTACGATGTGTAGCAGGACCACGGCCCTGTTGGTTGCTATTCGTCGGTCGGTGTGGCTACGTCAGTGGACGGCGGACTTTAACTCTAAGAAGTTGCTTACAGCTCTTCCTTTTGTGGGTTTGCGCCTGTTTGGCGACAAATTGGATTCGGTTACCAAGGGTGGTAAGTTGTCTCAACGCAAGAGGCTGCGTCTTTTAGTCCCTCCTTTCGGGGAGCCAGAGCGGGCAGAGGGACCTCCTTTCCCGCTACCAGGGGTACAGGTTGGACCCGTGTGAGGGGCCGTGGCCATCCCGGTCAATACTGGGGCCCCAAGCCTGCTGGCAAGCCCGCTCAGCAATGAGGGGGTGCCCTCACCTGTGTGGGTGGGGGGACGATTGCGACACTTCTCCCAGGTTTGGGACCAGGAGGTTCCGGACAGATGGATCCGGGAGGTGGTGTCGTCCGGTTACAAGCTGGAGTTCGAGTCTCGCCCTCCTTCACGGTTTTTCCGGTCTCGGGTGCCCACCGATCCTTTGGCCGCGCAGGGGCTCCTGGCGTCGGTGAAGAATCTTCTGGAAATGGCGGTCATCCGGCCAGTGCCGCACTTGGAAGTGGGCCTCGGGTATTACTCCAATCTCTTCACAGTGCCCAAGAAGGACGGGTCGGTTCGCCCCGTTCTAGATCTGAAGTTCCTCAACAGGTTCATCCGTATACGGAAGTTTCGCATGGAAACTCTGCGATCGGCCATCAGCTCTCTTCAGCAGGGGGACTCCATGATGTCCATAGATATCAAGGATGTCTAACCTTCATGTTCCCATCTGCCAGGCTCATCAACGTTTTCTTCGGTTCGTGATGGAGGATCGGCATTTTCAATTCGTGGCACTTCCGTTTGGCCTTACCTCGGCTCCAAGAGTGTTCACCAAGGTGCTGGCAGGGGTGATGGCCATTCTCAGAACTCAAGGCATTTGCATCGTACCTTATCTGGACGACCTTCTCATCATGGCTCCTTCTCTCAATCAATCGGAGACGGACACCAGGACGGTGGTCTCCACGCTGGAAAGCTTCGGTTGGGTGATCAACTATCCCAAGTCCTCCCTCGCCCCGGCCAGGGTGGCGTCCTTTCTGGGAATGCGGTTGGATTCTTGTCAACACAGGGTGTTTCTGCCTCAATCCAAGATTTTTCTGATTCAGGAATTGGCTCGGTTCCTTCTTTCCAATCCTCGACCGTCCATCCGTCTGGGCATGAGACTGGTAGAGTTGATGGTTGCCTCTTTCAAGGCAGTTCCTTTTGCTCAATTTCACACAAGGACGCTTCAGCTTCATCTGTTGGCGTCTTGGGACCGGCGACCACGGTCGTTGGATCGGCCCTTCCAGTTGTCCTCCCGGGTCCGGCAGTCCCTTCAATGGTGGTTGGTCTCGACCAATCTCTTGAGGGGCAGGTCTTTTCTGACTCCTCTTTGGGAAATCGTCACCACGGACGCCAGTCTTTCGGGATGGGGGGGATTCTGGAAAGGATCTTCAGTTTCAGGGGCAGTGGGGACCTCGAGAGGCCCACTTGTCCATCAATGTTCTGGAACTGAGAGCCATCCGTCTAGTTCTTTCTACTTTGACTCAGAAGATTGCCTTCTTGGTGGCTATCACTTCGGTTCGGCGTGTCTCAGAGTTGGCGGCCTTGTCGATTCAGGCGCCCTACTTTGAGAGGCATCAGGACAAGGTGGTTTTTAGTTTCAAACCGGACTTTATTCCTAAGGTTGTTTCTGCTTTTCATTTGAATCAGGATATTGTTCTTCCCTCCTTGTGTCCTAAGCCTAAGAATGACGAGGAGAGGGTTTTGCATAGTTTGGATGTGGTAGGCTGTGTTAAGTACTATTTGCTTACTACTTCTCCTTTTCGTAAGACTGATGCCTTTTTTGTTGTGCCCTGTGGGCCTAGGAAGGGTTTGGCTCCGGCTAAGTCTTCCATTAGCAAATGGATTCGTCAGGCGGTTGTTGGGGCCTATTCAGCCAAGGGGAAGGTTCCCCCTTTTCGTATCACCGCTCATTCTACTCGTGCTGTTGGAGCGTCTTGGGCTTTTCAGCACCAGGCTTCTGTTGAACAAGTTTGTAAGGCTGCTACTTGGTCTTCCGTTCATACTTTTTCTAAGTTTTACAAGGTTGATGTGCGGCCTTCAGCGGATGCTGTGTTTGGCCGCAAGGTTCTGCAGACTGCAGTCGTTTAAGTTATGCTTCTTTTTACTGTCGGATACCCACCCCTTGTGGACACTGCTTTTGGATGTCCCTATCGTCAGAATTAAAGGGGAAGCGGGGTGTGTGACACACTGAGAATAATACCATTTTGTGAGTACTCACCTGTAAAATGGATATTGTCAGTGTGTCACACACCCCGCTTCACCCGCCCTTTTTTGGTATCCTGGATCCTCTATATGGTGAAGCTACTTTATTTTATTTTGAGGGTTACCGTTGGATTTCCTGGTACCTTGTCTTACTGCTGTTTGGATTCACTGGGTGTTAAGTGGGAGGTCCCAGGTATATGTAGACCGGGAGGGGCTAGTTTTTCAAGACTTCTCTCTGCAACGTCGCCTCCTGCTGGAGGATAACCCTATCATCCGAATTAAAGGGGAAGCGGGGTGTGTGACACACTGACAATATCCATTTTACAGGTGAGTACTCACAAAATGGTATTTTCCCGAGCAGGCACATTTCCATAACCTTGTGCTCAAGGAGTGGGAGCGCCCCAGTAAACTTCCCGGGGTTCCAAAAAGTTGGGATAGGAAGTATCTCTTTCCTGCTGAGGTGGTTAAATGTTGGTCATCGCCCCCCCGAGGTGGATGCCCCGATCTTAGGGCTATCTAACACCTCTGTCATGCATTCCCCTGACTCCACTACCCTGCGGGATGCTGAGGACCGGCGAATTGACCAGCTGGCATCACACGCCTTTGCGTGTGCGGGGACGGCGCTGCACCCGGTCTGTGCCTCTGCTATTACTGCTGTGGCCACTAGAACCCTTATCAGAAATATGCTTGATAGGCCCCTGATGATTTGCCTTGTGAGGTGTTCAATGCACTCTCCAGTTGTGATGTTTTTGTAAATTTTGTCCTCTCAGCATTGGATGACACCATCAGAATGTGTGGCAGTACTTCTGCCCTCGTGGTGGCTATACGCCGCTCGGTTTGGCTGCTGACAACGCTGCCAAGAAGGCCCTCACTGGGTTTCCCTTTAAAGGACTGCGCCTGTTTGGGGACCGCCTGGACCTTATTCCTAGTATGTCACACCCCACTTCCAAAGATCCATGACACTTGGGAACCCTGCCTGTAAAGGGCGATCTTGCAGAGATGACATGGAAAAAGGAGCCCCTCCTGGTCCATAAGTACTGGGTTCCTCCCACTATTCCTCAGTCTTTTCGTCTCTGCAGTCGGCAAAGCATTTAGAAGATGACTCTCCTTCATGCTGCAGGTAGCCGGGTTTGCTCCCGGCCCCTTTTTTTCTCTTTTATGAACTGGCGGCTTTGTCTATTCTAACCCGTTATTTTGAGAGGCATCAAGATAAAGTTGTTTTCTGTTTTAAACCAGATTTCCTTCCTAAGGTGGTGTCTGCTTTCCACCTAAATCAGGATATAGTTCTTCCTTCCTTGTGTCATAAACCTAGTGACAAGGAAAGCGTCTTACATTCTTTGGATGTAGTTCGTTGTGTTAAGTATTATTTAGTTACTACTTCGGCCTTCCGCAAGACGGATGCCTTTTTTGTTGTGCCTTCTGGGCCCAAGAAGGGTTTTGCTCCTGCCAAATCTTCCCTTACTAAGTGGATACGTCAGGCTATCATTGGGGCCTATATGGCGAAGGGGAAGGTTCCCCCTTTTCGTGTCACCGCTCATTCTACTCGTGCTATTGGAGCTTCTTGGGCTTTTCAGCACCAGGCTTCTGTTGAACAAGTTTCCAAGGCTGCGACTTGGTCTTCTGTGCATACTTTTTCTAAGTTTTACAAGGTTGATGTGCGGGCCTCAGCGGCAAGCTGCAGTAATTTAAGTTATGCATTATTCCTTGGGGATCCCCACCCATTATAGACACTGCTATTGGATGTCCCAAGTGTCATGGATCTTTGGAAGTGGGGTGTGTGACATACTAGGAATAATACTATTTTGTGAACACTCACCTGTAAAATGGTTATTACGAGTATGTCACACACCCCACTTCCCCCGCCCTTTTTTGTTCTAGGGATCCTTTATATGGTGATTATTATTTTCAAACCATTTTTCAATTATTGAATATAATTGGCTCTTCTAAAAAGACTGAGGAATAGTGAGAGGAACCCAGTACTTATGGACCAGGAGGGGCTCCTTTTTCCATGTCATCTCTGCAAGATCGCCCTCTACAGGCCGGGTTCCCAAGTGTCATGGATCTTTGGAAGTGGGGTGTGTGACATACTCGTAATAACCATTTTACAGGTGAGTATTCACAAAATGGTATTTTTGCTAAGGGAGGTAGGTTACCCCAGCGCAGGCAGCAATCTCTGCCCTTTCGGGGTCAGGGTTCCTTCTCCTCCCCTTACCGTGGTGCCAGACAGGGAAGGGGGGTTTCCTTTCCTGGGGCCCGGGGAGATTTCTGGGGTAGGGGCAGAGGACGTGGACGTCCTGGCTCCTCCTGGGGTCCCAAAGCTAAATCCTCTCCCAAGCCCCCTCAGACATGATGGGGCGCCCTCACCCATCCGGGTGGGGCGACGGCTGCAGCACTTCACTCACGTCTGGAGGCTTCATGTCTCAGACCGGTGAATTCAGGAGTTAGTGTCCTCCGGTTACAAGTTGGAGTTTGCTGCCTGTCCCCCTCCAAGATTCATCAGATCCCAGATTCCTCAGGACCCTGTGTCAGCTCAGGAGCTAGTGCAAGCAGTGCAAGGCCTCCTGGAGCTGGGGGGTCATCTGTCGGGTCCCCTTAAGAGAAAAAGGCAAGAGATTTTATTCCAATCTATTCACAGTACCCAAAAAAGATGGTTCAGTCAGGCCCATCCTGGACTTGAAGATCCTCAACAAGTTTGTCAGGGGCAGGCGCTTTCGCATGGAAACTCTGCGCTCTGCCATCAGTTCCCTGCGCCAAGGGGATTTCATGACTTCTGTGGACATCAAAGATGCTTATCTTCATATTCCTGTGTTCCCAGGTCATCAAAGGTTCCTCAGGTTCGCTCTGATGGATCAACACTACCAGTTTGTGGCCTTGCCCTTTGGCCTCACTTCAGCTCCCAGGGTGTTCACCAAGGTGCTGGCTGGCGTAATGTCTCTGCTCAGATGTCAGGGCGTCCGCCCCTATCTGGACGACAATCTCATCACTTCCCAGTCTCTACATCAGGCAGAGTTGGATACTCAGCTGGTGGTGTCCACTCTGGAGTCATTTGGATGGGTGATCAACCACCCCAAGTCCTCACTGTCCCCTTCCTCGGTAACTCCATTCCTAGGAATTAATCTGGATACAGTTCAGACAAGGATTTTCCTTCCGCAACAGAAGGTGGACAGTCTGATTGCGCAGGCTCAGTTCCTCCTATCTTGTCCTCATCCCTCCATCAGGCAGGGGATGCAGCTGGTGGGCCTGATGGTGGCATGCTTCGAAGCAGTCCCTTATGCTCAGTTCCACTTGAGGCCTCTGCAACTTCACCTATTGTCAGTATGGGACAAGGACCCAGGGTCTGTGTGCTCTTCCCCCTGGTCAGGAGGTCCCTCTCATGGTGGATGGACTCAAGGAACCTGTTGGGGGGCAGATCCTTTCTTGCCCCTTCCTGGGAGACTGTCACCACGGATGCCAGTCTGTCAGGTTGGGGGGGTTTCTGGAAGTCCCTGCGGTTCCAGGGGAGGTGGGGCCCTCAGGAGGCCCACACACCTATCAATGTCTTGGAACTGCGGGCGATCAGGCTAGTTCTGGCTCACTTGACTACTCACGTACGGGGCCTGCCTGTTCAGGTGCGCTCGGACAACCAGACGGCAGTTGCCTACATCATCATCAGGGACTGTGTCACTGTTGGGGCCAACCAGATGTGGATCTGTTTGCGTCCTGCCACAATCACAAGCTCCCAGCTTTTGTCTCTCTGTCCCAGGATCCTCTGGCCTTGACCTCGGATGCGCTAGCAATGTCATGGCAGGACTTTCAGTTCCTGTATGTCTTCCCTCCAATCCCCCTGCTGGGCAGGGTTCTGCGCAAGATTGCTCTGGAAGGGGTGCCAGCAATTCTGGTGGCCCCCAGGTGGCCAAGAAGAGTGTGGTTCACAGACGTGGTGCAGCTAGCAGTGGATCAGTACGCTCTGCCCTTGGTGCCAGATCTGCTCACTCAGGGCTCACTACGCCATCCCAATTTACAAACTCTGGCTTTGACGGCTTGGCTGCTGAAACCTCCATCTTGATGGAGAAGGGGCTGTCTTCCTCGGTTGTGGATACTTTGATTAAAGCTAGGAAGACGTCTTCCTCTTCCATTTATTACAGGATTTGGCGTGCCTACATTGACTGGTGTGAGTCTGTCTCTTCCCTGTTGTGTGTTCTCTATTCCCAGGATTCTGGAGTTCCTGCAGCATAGGTTGGAGATGGGGCTCCAACTCAGTACTCTGAAGGGTCAGGTTTCTGCCCTGGCTATTTTCTTCCAGAAGTCCTTTGCTCAGCACCCTCTGATCAGGACTTTTTTCAAGGGGGTCACTCATGTGCGTCCCCCACGTAAGCCTATGGTGCCTGTTTGGGATCTGAACTTGGTCCTGTCAGCCTTGCAGGGTGCTCGCATTGAACCTGTGCAGGATGCTGCCTTGGCCATTCTTACGCTCAAGGTTGTGTTTCTGGTGGCTATCAGTTCTGTCAGGCGTGTGTCTGAGTTGGCGGCGCTGTCCATTCAGCCCCCCTACTATGAGAGACACCAGGACAAGGTGGTGTTTCTGCCTAAGGTAGTGTCTGCTTTTCATTTGAATCAGGACATTGTCCTTCCTTCTTTGTGCCCTAATCCTAGCAATGCTAAGGAGTTTTGCACTCTTTGAATGTGGTTAGGTGTCTGAAGTACTATCTGGTGGCTACTGCTGCTCTTTTTGTGGTCCCTTCTGACCCTAGGAAGGGATTGGCTCTGGCCAAGCCTACTATCAGCAAGTGGATTCGTCAGGCTGTGATTCAGGCCTACTCGGCTAAGGGGAAGAATCCTCCCTTCCGCCTTACTGCTCATTCAACTTGTGCTATTGGTGCCTCTTGGGCAGTGGTTTAAACTGCCTGCTGCTGCCTTTTTTCTCGGGGATCCCACCCTACTTTATGGACACTGCTATTGTATGTCCCAACTGTAAGTATTAGATTTGGAGCAGGACGTACTGTATACTAAGAATAATACAGTTCTGTGATTGCTCACCTGTAGAATTGGTATTATGAGTATACAGTACGTCCTGCTCCAACCCACTCTTGGTTTTGCATTATCTTGGATCCCCTGTATGGTGATTGTTATCATTGTTATAGTTGATAGTTGGGTTGTTTAATTCTTCCGGCTTCTTGTTAACTGCTTTTCAGTGCTGGGGATTTGTGGGAGGTCCCCGGGTATTTGAGGGGCCGGGAGGAGCCTATTTTCGATGTCTCTGCAGTCCAGCGCCATCTGGGGGAGTATATCCCACTTGTAAGTGTTATATTTGGAGCAGGACGTACTGTATACTCATAATACCAATTATACAGGTGAGTAATCACAGAATTGTATTTTTGTGTTTCACGCCTGTAGAATTGATTTATCTGTTCTTCCACTCCAGGGTGGGTGTTACCTCCTATCTGCTGGACTACTAATATTAATTTCTGAGATGCCGTAGTCATAGTGGAGTCTTGTATATAGGTAGATAGTTTTGTGTGTTAGCATTTAAAAAAAAAAAACAAAAAAAAGTAAAGGGGGGATTTTACATTTCTGATTTTTTTACAGTTAAGCATGGGGTCTCTTAAGGATTCCTTAAGAGGAGTCGGAAGTATATATAGGCTGGGAGGAATCTCTCCCCCCCCAAATCAGCTCTGATTCTGTGACGCCCTGGAGTGGAAGAAGAGAGAAATCAATTCTACAGGTGAGAATCACAGAAATGTGTTGTTGCCTTGGGCACAGAGTAAGATAAGCTACTGCATAGCATGCCAAAATCTGTCATAGGTAAATACCCTATGTATTGTAAATACAGCCTTTTTCTTTTTCAATTTCCTGGTGTAGCTGAGCTGCAAAGGGTGTGTTATTTTATTGTATGTGGTCTGCTGTGGTCTGAGAGAGCTGTGGGACCACTGTAGTTTGCCGTGCTCGCTCATGCAAGGGACAGAGTGACTATCGGGCAATAGAGAGGCACATGGGACAGGCATCAAGTGAACTGCTTGCTGCCTTATTTTTGCCAATGGGTTTTCATTCCCTTTTTTAAAGAGCCAATATACCTATTAAATGACAATACACCTCAACCTGCTACTGAGCAAACACTAAAAAAACCACCCTTCACATTAATAATTTGTTCACAAAATAATAACAATCTTACTAAATATAAAGATGTCCTCCTAGAGCTTCAGTTTTTGAGAGAATGACTCCTTAGAAAAAAATAGCCAATAGGCCTGCTCACCTTCTGTATAGCTTGCTGGTCAGAAATTACCTCCAGTTTTTAATAGTGTCTTTAGCCACTCACATGCGTTGTCATTGGAATAACATTTAGGGACGACTTGGCTGAGTTGCCAACATTTATTGCTTGATTTTAAACTGCTTACTAAGGGCTATGTTCATGCCTCCAATGAGGTGGACCAGGCAGATGCATGGCCCAGTGCTTTTCATGACACTGGGGCCTGTTTGTTCCCGTTTCTCTGCCTTTGTTTCTCTCTTCCTCCACAGAACCTGCTAACAAAGCCATTGTTTGCTACTGATGTTTCCTACACCAACCATTTGTGTCTCCATTTTTGTGAAATTGCTTGTCTTCTGTAATGACATGCCCTCCGTGGGCTGCATAGAACTAGGTTGCAGAAAATGAGTAGGGAATTGTGGTATTTTTTTTTTGTTGTCTATGTTCTGATTTCCCACACTGTGATTTTTTTTTTTTTTTTTTTAAAGTTTATATTTTGCGTTGTAACGTAGAAACAACGTACATATACACGTCAAATTGTTTTGTATTTTATGTGCCGCAGGCACCCAACATCAAAATGGCATCCTATCAGACAACAACAACAACCATTCACACCGGACCCAGGTTGTGCTAGAAACAAACAGATCTCAGGTGGAGTACCTGAGAGGGTGGCAACCATTGGCCACCCATTGAGGCCTGTCCAGTCATGCTCCAGGACATGCCCTCCCCTCACTCCACAGGACAGATAATCGACCTCGGCTCCATCTTGCCGACTCCTGACTCAGCAATAACCACAGCGCTGACAGTGTTCCCTCCTCCCTGGTTCACTCATCATCAGATGCTGACTCCTGAAACTGTAGCCACGGATCCCAGATCTTAAACTTATCAGGGACCCCCCTCGCAGCGTATGTCAATTTATACATAGTGAGTTTCTGGTTGACTAATCTTTTCTATGCTTGTACTGAAGGTTAAGCCGGGTGTCTCCAATTTAGCAATATGCATTTTCGAGCATAAAAGAGGAGCAGCCGAAGCAATGATTTTAATGCTCTGGGAGTTCCGATATTGACTCAACCACCCCCAGAAGACATAGCGAGATTGATCCCCCTGATCCGAATTCCCACTACTTTGCTGATCAGATTCATGACACCCTCCCAGAAATTCACCAAGATCTCACACGACCAAGTCACCTAGGGCACATGTCCCTATCTAATAGACCCATTCTGTGCAGACGGACCGGGGTGATATACGCCTGGTGAATCCACTTAGTCTGAATGAACCTATGCCTTGCCTCCACCACTGACGTGTGCAGATTATCCATTATCTCCTCCCAGTCATATTGATCCAGGTTTTGGTCTAAGGCCTGCCACTTCATTTCCACCCTATCCCTGGGAGAATCCAGCGTACCCGTCAGGCACTGATACTGTGTGGAGACGGGTTTTGTTAGCTCCATTCCTCTAATCTCCTTTTCCATATGTGACATCAGTATCCTCGGACTCACCCTATGAAACTGGGCGTTCAGAGCGTGTCTAAAATGCAAGTAGCGGAAGAAATCCCGGTGGGATAGAAGAAACTCCTTTTTAACCTACGCAAAGGACATAAGTACCCCGTCTTTGTGACCTATCTGGTGCACCCCTTTCCTTATCCAGAACTGCAGGTCTTGCATAGATCCAAGCTCCAGCAGCTTGGGGTTATCCTAAAGGGGGGTAAAGGGGGACCAGGCCCTGCTGTCATTCGGGTTTGCAGTCAACTTACCCACCCTTTCCCAAATGTTACATACCGTTCTCATACACCCAGTTGCCTCCCGGATCCCTTTCGTACCTCTATATATCAAGGTGGCCGGTCTCCCAGGAGAGCCCAGAACAGCCGTTTCTAGACACTGGATTTTCCCTCGGTTGGGTGGCATAGAAATACATCAGCATATATGGCACCGAAAGACCCCCCACATCTGATGGAGCCTTCATAATTTGCCCGTTTAACCGTGGCAGAGACTGCCCCCGTATGAAGACAAAGATAATCACATCCAATGCCTTGAAATGAGAGGCAGGAAGCAACACCGGCGAGGCCTGATATATGTACAAGAACTTCAGAAGAAAGATCATCTTGTATATATTTATCCTGCCCATCATCGATAGCGGGATGCTTGCCCATTGAGAGACTCGCTGCTTCAGTTTCAACATCACCGGTGAGATATTAAGGGGAATAATTTCACTCGGCTGCTTGCTAATCATAATTCCTAAGTACTTAAATTGTTGAACCACTTTTAGCTGAGATCTCGGAGAGATGTCTGGATGGTCAGGCTCTTCGACTGGCATTAAACTGGACTTATACCAGTTGATTTTCAAACCAGAAAATCTCCCAAATGTTCCTATGATATCTAATGCCGCTTCCAGGGATTCGTTACAGTCTGCTAGATACAGCAGGGTATCATCCGCATAGAGGGAAATCTTTTCCTAAACCTCCCCTATTTTCCACCCCGTGATAGTTTGAGAGTTTCTAACGATAATCACCAATGGTTCAATGGCCAGTGCAAAGAGTAATGGTGAGAGTGGGCAACCCTCTCTGGTCCCCCTGCTTAGTGCAAACGTATTTGAATAGCATCCATTGGCTCGTATTCTGGCCGTCGGACGACCATATAGGAGCTTGATATACTTTATGAAATTGGCAGGGAGCCCAAATCTAGCCAGCACTGCCCACAAATAGGTCCATTCAATTGAATCGAAGGCCTTCTCGTTATTAAGCGAGGCAATTGCTCGGCTTCCGTAATTATCATGGACAATCTGAAGGTTTGAGAAGAGCCTATGCAGGTTTATCCCCGAAGTGCGCCCGGGCATAAAGCCAGACTGGTCCGGTCCCACCAGTTGTAGTATAACCCTGTTTAACTTATTAGCTAGTATTTTGGCTAGTATTTTAGCATCATGATTTAGTAAGGAAATGGGCCTATATGACGCGCAGGCATCAGGGGGCCTCCCCTCTTTTTATAAATAGGACGATGTGCGCTTCATGAAAGGAGGCCGGGAGACGCTCACTTTCTAGTGCTTGCTTCAGCACCTCTAAGAGTCTAGGCGCTACCAGTTCTGATTCTTATACCATTCGGCTGAAATCCCATCGAGACCCGATGCCTTCCTTCCAGGGAGCGCCCCTATTGCACCCATGACCTCCTCCACCAAGATGGGGGCGTTTAACGTCTCCTGACCCTCCGGGGCCAACACTGGGAAGTTGATCTGGTCTAAGTAATTCTCCAGTTCTTCAACATAAAAAACACACAGGGAGGTGTGGTCCTCTCCCTGTGTGTTTTTTGTCTTGATATATATTGTGTTTAGACTAGTGTGCACACCACAACTTACTTTTACTACTTGATTTAGTTACCCTTGGGCAGATAGTCTAGTGCGGCCCATTTTTGTTCGTCAGTTCTTCAACATCTTAGCTAGCCTTAGAGGAGTAAAATGCAGAGTAATACTCAAGGAACCGCTGGGCAATTTCACCCCTTTCCGTTAGTCTCCCTTCCATCAGATATCGAGGCAATGCTATTGGTTTTGGTTTCGGCTCTCGCTAAGTACGCCAGGGTCTTCCCGTTTTTGTCCCCTTTATCAAAAATCGTAGCTTGCTTTTATAGCAGCAATTTCCTAGCAGAGTCATTAAGCAGCAAGTTATATTCCCGTCATCAGTGTCAAGTGGTCCCGACTATCGGCTGATGCAACAAATTGTTCTTCCGCTGTGGCAAGTTTGCTTTCAAGCTCTACCCTCTCTCCCCTTCTTCTCCCTAACCGCAGCAATGGCGCTTATGGCACACCCTCTAATGACTGCCTTAAAAGCATCCCACCTTACCTTGGCAGAGGTCTCATCCGCGTTCACCTCCCAAAACATCTCAGCAGAGGATGACAGGCTACTTTTGACTTCAGGGGTCTCCAGCCATAGGGGGTTAAGGGCCCAACCCACCCGACTCTCCCGAGCTTGAGATAGTCCTTTCACCGTTAATAGGGGAGAGTGGTCCGAGATCCCTCTCGGGAGGTAGTTGCAAGACACCACCCTGGCTAATAACTCTTATAACTCTAACCCTGGCTAATAAGCTAAAAAGGTGACGAGAATGCAAGATCGATCCTGGACAGGGATCTGTGAGTGGGTGAGTGGCAAGAGTATGCTCTGTCAGTGGGGTGTTTCCACCTCCATAACTCCTGCAGACCTAGTGCCTCAGCCCAAGAAGCCAATTGCGTCCTCGCAAATCCAAATCTAAATCAAAATCTATACAACAATCATTACAACAAGCCATGGCTTGCGAGAAAACGGGGGGGACGCATACTGCCGGCCTGTTCTTTCTGACTGATAAGTAACTGCTATTTTTGCACTGTTTTTTCTATTGACTTGTGTCAGGCTTTTACATGTTAATAGCTGGAATCTTCATTGCACCTTTTTCTACTATCAATTGATGTATTTTTGGGACAAGCACTCAGCACTTTATTAGATATATAATGATTGTTGTATAGATTTTGATTTAGATTTGGATACACTGTATTTTATATTCACACATTTTTCTTATGGCAGTAAGGTTGATCAGCGCCCCCTCCTGGCAGTTTTTATTTTAGTATGTCCTATATGTTTTTTAAACAGTTTGTCTTTGATGTGAAAAATGCATTTTAGAATTGATGGAGTTTAATAAAATTACATATTAACTTTATCCCTTGTGTTGTGCAGTCATAAGACTCTAAGTACTTTTTGGTGGATTCCATAGCGGGGCACCCCCCATTCTTTAGCTATTGCGCACAGATAAGTTATCCTGATTTACGCTATGTGTGGCAATTTGATTTTCTTTTACATGATTAATGAATAAATGAGGAGCACCTCTTTTAAACCATATACTGGTCAGTTACTAACTAGAGGAAGCCTCATATAAGAAACGGCAACCCCAGTGAGATTTATGGAAATGGAAAAATAAGAAAGTGTAATCCTAATGGGTTTATGAAAACAGAATAATAACAAATTGAGATTGGAATTTTATAAAGCCTAATGAACACTGACATCTGGTACATTTTATGAAATACAGGTGGTGGATAACACACTGATAGCATTCAACAGATCCACGTGAAAATTAGAATACTATAAGTCCCGCGGAGATGTATACATTTAGATGTATACAACTTGGTTAAAGTGGACCAACACCCAGGATTTTGACTATCCTGGGTTTTGGTCCACTTCAGGGGGGCACCCCGATTAGGGGTGCCCCGCTGTGTAAAACCCCCCAGAAACCCCCAAACTCTCCTCACCACGCTCCCACGGACAAGCGGCGGACAAGGCAGCGCGTCCGCCGCCGCCTCCCGCGCGCCCCTCTGACAGTGCGCGCGCCCGCGCCGGCCATTCACAAACGGCCGGCGCGGGCGCGCGCACGGCTAGAGGAGTGCGCGGGAGGCAGCGGCCGCCGCCGATCAGGTGAGTTCTTTTGGGGTTTTGGGGGGGGGGGGGGCCGTGGGCGACGGTCCACTTTAATATAATTTACAGGTCAGCAAACTAGCTGCCTTGAGTTCCCAGGGTCACATGAAGGTATCAGGTAAAAGGGGGCAGAGAAAGGAGGGAGGAGAGAAAGGCACGGGGGGGAGGGCCAGCAGGAGTAAAGGGCAGGAGGAAGGTTTAAGGAGGAGAGGCAGGAGAACCATCCCACCATGGGAACTAGAGCCGTAGCTCCCTGTAGCATTCAAATCAGGATACATTGGTAACTTGGGTAGCAAAGACAAAGCACAGCGGCTTCGCTAACTTTCAAACAAACAAAACTAATCGAACAACCCCCCTTCTGGGCGGCATCAGCATGCCCAGCGGCAGCGGCACTCGACCCACAGAGAAGGGGAAAGCGCCCCATCAGGCACACAAACAGGGCAGATGCCTATGTATTCAAAGGCCGGTTCTCTCTGACTGGGGCCCAGTCCATCAGGCTCCAGGCAGAGAGTCCAGCCAGGCACTGGCTTCCTCGGCAGAGGTGAAAAATCTGGTGGTTTCTCCATCTTGCACCCACAGACGTGCCGGGAACAACATAGAATATTTAATTCTCTTCTTTCTGAGCCTCTCTCTGATTCCATTAAAGGATCGCCGCATCTTTTGAACCTCTGAGGTGAAGTCCGGGAAAAAAGATATCCGGGCGTTATCAAAGGTTACCATACCCTTCATTCTAGCTGCAGCCAGGATAGCGTCCCTGTCCTTATAGTGAAGGACCTTGAGTATGAAGGGTCTTGGCGGAGCCCCAGGGGGAAGTGGCCTCATGGGGATCCTATGCACTCTTTCCACCGTAGAGAACTTTGTCAGGTTTACCGGCGCTAAAGTCTCCCTTATAGGATTCTCAGCAAATTGCTCTGGGGAGGACCTCTACGCTTTTTCGGGCAGACCCAGTATTCTGACGTTATTTCTCCGGTTCCTATTTTTAGCTTCCTCGGCCCTTCCCATCAGAGCGGTCACTTGCCTCCTCAGGGTTGTGAGATCTCCCGCCTGAGCAGATAACCGGTCCTCTGTTTCTCCGATTCTCCTCTCCGTCTCGCCGGTGCGGTCCCGGATTTTATCCAAATCATGGCAGAAATAGTTAAATTGCTCTTCGAGAGTGTCAAATTTAGCAGTGAGAGCGCTTTGACACGAGGCAATGGCGGCCATGATAACTGCAGTATCCCGTGTGGAGATTCTGTCGTTTGCGTGCTACAGGTATTCAGCGCCGATTTACGCTTCTTGTTGCCTCTCATATGTGGGGAGGGGACTCTAGGCAAAATATGTTCCAGAGCTGTCTCCTATGGTGCAGAGTACTGGAAGAGGGCTTAACCCCACGCTTTGGGGGGACTGTGGCCCCTAAATGATTGATGGAGCACCGACACTGCTGACTGGGGGGGTTTATTACACCCGGGGGCTCTTGTGCCCTGCTTTGTGAGACAGTATCTGCCTGGTCAGAAGTATAGTGAGCAACAGAAAACACTGGGCACACCACGAGGGAAGGGCTTCCCCCCTTGCTTAGCTGCTATTATTGATGCTTGCAGAGTTGTGGCTTTGCAACTGTTAGTAATGGCAGGCTCCTTTCAGCATCTGCTGCTCTTTACTGGGAAAATCCCCCCCACACAGTCTCAGCCAGAGAGCAGTCTTATCAGTAGAGAGGCTGTCTCCTTATGTAGTGCCTGGATGTTACGAGATCGCAGGGGGCTGCCCCCCCCCCTCACCTTCAGAGCTGATATGGCGTCTGGCTCCTCTCCCCTCCTCACACTGTCGAGCGTCTCTCACTCTGCGGGGACGTGCCACTTGATCTCTAGGCACCTCTCCCCCTCACCACCGCAGCATCCCCGACAGATCAAAAGACGGTGCCTCTCCTCTCGTCTCACACAAGCAGCACGTGGTCGGAGATGAGCTTCTGTCTCCTCAGCCCCTTCGGCTCCGCACACTGCCTCCTACAAGGATCACTGCCGCCGCTCAGTAGACTTGATCTCTCCCTCGGACAGGGAGAGCCACAGAAGGGGGATTTCTTGCTACCCAAGCACCATACAAGGAGGTAAGTCAGGATGTTAATAATCATGTTAGGCACTTACCTCGTCGCCGTCCCTGGTCCCGCGACGCGCTGTCGGGTGGCGCCCGGTTGGCTGCTGCCCGACGGTCCCCGGGTGTGCCGGCTCCTCAGCGTTGTCGTGGGGGTCGGGGGTCGGCGGCGCGGGACGGTGTCGGCGGCCGCGCCGCAGCCCGCTCTGCGCGGCTGCGCGGGCCCGCCAGGCTTCCCCTTGATGCGGCGCTTCCTCCTCCCGACGGGGGCGCGCCCGATCTACAACGTGCTCGCGCGCGCGCGCGAGCACGTCTTCCTTATGCCTCCCGGCGGCGCTTTCCCCAGCGCGCCCGCCGGGGGCAAGTGTCAAAAACATCCAATCCGTGACCCAATCTGAGGAGTGGACCCAGGGACTGGTCGGCCTGTCTGGCCTGGGCCGTCCAGCTCCTGGGACCACTCCTGTTTTACTGTGTGCACCAATCACCCTTGTTCCCGCCATTGCCCCTTTCCCCACTGGCCAGTACTCCCTATAAAGCTGCACTGCTCCAGTATCCCAGTGCCCGTTATAGCTTCTGGGTTCTGGATGTGCGTTGCTGTGTCTCTAGTGAATACGTTGGATTTGGACTTTGACTATTCTCGCCTGCCGCCTGCCCCGACCATCTGCTTTGCCTGACCATTCTCTTGCCTGACCCTCCTGTACCTCGCCTGTGACCTCCTGGACTTGACCTCGGCTACCCTCGACTACCCTTTTTGTTATCTCCCTCGGATACCTCGCCTGTGACCTCCTGGTTTGACCTCGGCCTGAATTACGGACTTTCGCACCTGGCATCCTCATTCGGGATTCCCTGCCAAACATCATTCTGCACCTTAAGCCGTTATCCTTTGCGCCTTTTAAGTCCTGGGGGCAACCGACTGGGAGAGGCATTACCCGTGTCTCCTACAAGCGGGGGCTTGTCTATAGGCGGAAGTGGCGGTGGAGATTGGGGGATATCGGCTTAAGACAGACGGGTGTTTGGTATAGTCCTGACATTATAACGGGCCAGAAAGAATGGACCAAATCCTGGAACAGGTACAGGCCTTAACTGCGGCTGTAGAGCACCTGGCTCACCGGGTTGCGGCCCAGGAGAACCGTCCTGCTCCTATGGTCCCCAGTCCTCAGGGGACTCCGGCCGCAGCCGCTGTGGAACCCAAAATTCCACTTCCGGAGAAATTCCATGGCGACAGAGCAAGGTTTGCCAACTTCCGAGACTCCTGCAAATTATATTTCCAGCTTCGGCCTGTCTCTGCGGGGTCTCAAGAGCAGCGGGTTGGACTGATCATCTCTCTTCTTCAAGGGGATCCACAATCTTGGGCCTTCAGCTTATCATCTCAGGACCCGGCTCGTCTCTCCGTGGACAGTTTCTTTTCCGCGATGGAAGTTCTGTATGACGACCCCGATAAAGGGGCAACGGCTGACGCTAAACTGCGTGCTCTTCGCCAGGGACGCCGTCCAGCCGAGGACTACTGCTCAGAGTTCCGGCGCTGGGCGGTGGACTCGCGCTGGAATAATCCTGCCCTCTGCGGCCAATTCCGGCTTGGATTGGCCGAATCCATTAAGGATACATTGGTGAACTATCCGGAACCTCAGACCCTGGACGAGTTAATGCACCTCGCCATTCGCATCGACCGTCGTCTTCGGGAAAGACGCCTTGAGAAAGGGTCACATTCCGAGTCAGTTCTAAGACCTGAGGCCCCAGTAGCGCAACCAGCTGAAGAACCGATGCAACTGGGCGCCACAAAACTCACTGAAGTCGAAAGACGTCGGCGCTTATCTGAGGGGCTGTGTCTGTACTGTGGCGGAACTGGTCACATGGTCAGACTGTGCCCAAAGAAGCCGTCGGGAAACTTCAGAGCCTAGGGGGTTTCGAGGGGGCCCTCCTAGGCTGTAAGGTATCACCTCATGTATCGTCACCAGTTCTTATCCCGGTGCAGCTTAAAGTTAATTGTAAATTTTTGAATTTAAAGGCTCTCTTAGACTCTGGAGCAGCAGGGAACTTCCTTGACGCTGAGCTAGCCCAGAGTTTAGGAATTATGCTCCAGTCCTTGTCCACACCCATCCGAGTTTCAGCCATCGATGGCACACCTGTTGCAGGGGGGTTAGTACAGTATAGGACCCCTCCTATACATTTTAAGGTGGGAGCTAATCATTCTGAAGTTATCAGCTTTCTAGTCCTGAGTATGCCTAGCACCCCTTTAATTTTGGGATTGCCTTGGTTACAGGAGCACAATCCCCAAATTGACTGGGCCTCGGGACAAATTATGAAGTGGGGGCGTCAATGCTTTCAGACTTGTTTGGAACTTCCGGTTCGGGTCACGGAATTATCTCCAACTAGAGTTCCCACTCCATACCTAGAATTTGCTGACGTCTTCTCAGAAAAGGCGGCAGACAAACTTCCTCCCCACAGACCGTGGGATTGCCCCATTGAACTCCTTCCTGGTACCATGCCTCCCAGGGGTAGAATTTTTAATTTAACCCGAGCTGAGAATCAGGCTATGCGGGAATATATTGCAGAAAATCTAGAAAAGGGGTTTATCAGGGCATCTTCTTCCCCAGCAGGAGCAGGATTTTTTTTTGTCGAGAAGAAGGATGGGGGGCTCCGCCCATGTATCGATTATCGGGGTCTAAACAATATAACTATTAAAAACAAATATCCCTTACCCCTTATTGAGGGGCTGTTTACGCAGGTGGCTGGGGCCCAAGTCTTCTCTAAGCTAGATCTCCGGGGCGCTTACAACCTTATCAGGATAAGACAAGGAGATGAGTGGAAAACGGCCTTCAATACTCTCGAGGGGCATTATGAGTATTTAGTTATGCCATTTGGTTTATGCAATGCCCCCGCGGTCTTTCAGAGTTTTGTAAATGAGATTTTTAGAGACTACCTTGGCCGATTTGTAGTTGTCTATTTAGACGACATTTTGATTTTCTCCTCATCTCTTGTCGAACATCGCCAACATGTACGCATGGTCTTGCAAAAACTTAGAGAAAACTGTTTGTATGCTAAGTTAAAAAAGTGCCAGTTTGAAGTCTCAGAGGTTCCTTTTCTCGGCTACATAATTTCTAATTCTGGTCTATCCATGGATCAATCTAAGGTGAAGGCAGTATTAGATTGGGAGCAACCCAGGGATCTGAAAGGCCTGCAGAGGTTTTTAGGCTTCGCGAATTTTTACAGGAGGTTCATTAAAAACTTTTCTTCCCTAGTAACCCCGTTGACAAATCTTACCAAGAAAGGGGGGTACCCATCAGTTTGGCCGGTTCAAGCTGTTCAGGCTTTTGAGAAATTGAAAGGGGTCTTTAGTTCCGCTCCAGTGTTGGTTCATCCGGACGGCCAATTGCCCTTTTTTGTGGAAGTGGACGCCTCCGAGATTGCTGTGGGGGCGGTTCTATCTCAATATCGCGGGTCACCTGAGCGCCTTCATCCTTGTGCCTTTTTTTCTAAGAAATTCTCGGCGGCCGAAAGGAATTACGACATCGGTAACCGAGAATTGTTGGCTATCAAGTTGGCCTTTCAGGAGTGGAGGCACTGGCTAGAGGGGGCTCAGTACCCAGTCACAGTCTTTACGGACCATAAAAATCTAGAATACATCCAATCCGCAAAAAGACTAACTCCAAGACAGGCTCGCTGGTCCTTATTCTTTTCCCGGTTTAACTTCTCTATAACCTATAAACCTGGGTCCAAAAACGTTAAAGCTGATGCCCTGTCTCGGAGTTTTTCTTTCTCTGACCTTCCCGAAAGGATGGATGTGCCCATCTTGCCCCACTCCCTGGTGGTAGCCGCCATCCAACCTCAACTTCCTGATCTAGCTCGGTTTCAGGCCGAAGCCCCACCCGAAAAACCTGACTCGGTCCAGTTTGTGCCCTCTCCTTACCGCACTGCCTTTTTGTCTCATTTTCACGAAACCAAAACAGCGGGTCATCCGGGGGTAAAGAAAACTATTGCTTTATTGTCCCGCCAGGTCTGGTGGCCATCCATTAGGAGCGATGCACAGAAATTTGTCCTAGCCTGTAAGGTCTGTGCTCGGAGTAAGGCTTTAAGACACTCCCCTGAAGGCCCTCTACTACCATTGCCCATTCCTGCCTCTCCGTGGACCCACTTGGCCATGGATTTCATTACGGATCTTCCCCCTTCCCAGGGATATACCGTTATTTGGGTGGTAGTGGACCGTTTTAGCAAAATGGCCCACTTCATCCCTTT
This sequence comes from Gastrophryne carolinensis, assembly GCA_027917425.1. NCBI lineage: Eukaryota > Metazoa > Chordata > Amphibia > Anura > Microhylidae > Gastrophryne > Gastrophryne carolinensis. Next base: position 287,550,250 of record CM051234.1, read on the forward strand.
AAAAAAGCTTCCCACAGCTCAAATCTTGGCACAACTCTTTATCACGCACATTTTTAGAATCCACGGTATCCCGGTAGATATTGTTTCGGATAGGGGGGTCCAATTCGTCTCCCGGTTTTGGAGGGCTTTCTGTGCTAAGCTGGGCTTCACCGTCTCTCTTTCTTCGGCATTCCACCCTCAGTCGAATGGGCAAACCGAAAGAACAAATCAATCTTTAGAACAGTATTTGCGTTGTTTCACGGCTGATACTCAGACGGATTGGGCCTTCTTCCTGCCGTTTGCTGAATTTGCATTAAACAACGCTTCACATTCTTCCACAGGGGTTTCTCCCTTCCACTGTGTTTATGGCAAAGATCTGAAATTCTCAGCCCTTTCGGATCAACCCTCCAGTGTTCCCTCCTTGGATGACTGGGTTTCCAAATGGCCAGGGTTATGGAATAGAATCCAGCAACATCTGACTAAGGCTGTTTTTCAACACAAAAAATTTTCAGATCGTAAACGTTCTTCCAATACTGGGTATGAGGTGGGAGATTGGGTTTGGCTTTCCACCAAGAATTTGGCCTTACGCCAGCCCTCCGCTAAGTTAGGCCCTAAATTTATCGGCCCCTTCCCCATAACACGAAAAATTAATCAGGTTACGTATCGTTTGGCCCTCCCTTCCTCCATGAAAATCTGTAAATCCTTTCACGTTTCACTTCTTAAGCCTGCAAAAAACCATGAGTCTAATAGTCCTCCTAGTCCTGTGTTAGTTGATGGGCATCAGGAGTTTGAGGTTGCCCGGGTTCTTGACTCCCGCTTCTTTCGAAACTCTCTTCAATATTTGATTGACTGGAAGGGATACGGCCCGGAAGAAAGATCTTGGGTTCCGGCCAGAGAGGTCCATGCGCAGAATTTGGTAAAGAGGTTCCATAGAGAGAATCCTTTGAAACCCAGCTTGGAGGGTCCAGTGGCCCCTCCTCAGGGGGGGGGTAATGTTAGGCACTTACCTCGTCGCCGTCCCTGGTCCCGCGACGCGCTGTCGGGTGGCGCCCGGTTGGCTGCTGCCCGACGGTCCCCGGGTGTGCCGGCTCCTCAGCGTTGTCGTGGGGGTCGGGGGTCGGCGGCGCGGGACGGTGTCGGCGGCCGCGCCGCAGCCCGCTCTGCGCGGCTGCGCGGGCCCGCCAGGCTTCCCCTTGATGCGGCGCTTCCTCCTCCCGACGGGGGCGCGCCCGATCTACAACGTGCTCGCGCGCGCGCGCGAGCACGTCTTCCTTATGCCTCCCGGCGGCGCTTTCCCCAGCGCGCCCGCCGGGGGCAAGTGTCAAAAACATCCAATCCGTGACCCAATCTGAGGAGTGGACCCAGGGACTGGTCGGCCTGTCTGGCCTGGGCCGTCCAGCTCCTGGGACCACTCCTGTTTTACTGTGTGCACCAATCACCCTTGTTCCCGCCATTGCCCCTTTCCCCACTGGCCAGTACTCCCTATAAAGCTGCACTGCTCCAGTATCCCAGTGCCCGTTATAGCTTCTGGGTTCTGGATGTGCGTTGCTGTGTCTCTAGTGAATACGTTGGATTTGGACTTTGACTATTCTCGCCTGCCGCCTGCCCCGACCATCTGCTTTGCCTGACCATTCTCTTGCCTGACCCTCCTGTACCTCGCCTGTGACCTCCTGGACTTGACCTCGGCTACCCTCGACTACCCTTTTTGTTATCTCCCTCGGATACCTCGCCTGTGACCTCCTGGTTTGACCTCGGCCTGAATTACGGACTTTCGCACCTGGCATCCTCATTCGGGATTCCCTGCCAAACATCATTCTGCACCTTAAGCCGTTATCCTTTGCGCCTTTTAAGTCCTGGGGGCAACCGACTGGGAGAGGCATTACCCGTGTCTCCTACAAGCGGGGGCTTGTCTATAGGCGGAAGTGGCGGTGGAGATTGGGGGATATCGGCTTAAGACAGACGGGTGTTTGGTATAGTCCTGACAAATCATCTCTTTAGTTATGTTTTGCAGAGCATGGAAACAATAGTCTAGGGTGTCTTGACATCTGACAGGTTGAAATACTGAAAGGGAATCCTTCCTGCTGAGAGATGTTCCATCAGACCATGATAAAGTGCTGGGCTGGCAGTTGCCCCCCATAGGCTTCAGCATCCTCTATGATCTGCTCTGGCTTCTGTCCTCTCTGACATTTGTAGGTCAGACGGCTGGGTTAGATTGAGAATAGGTGTGAGAATTGGTGTACCTTTGTACCTGTCGTACTTAATCTGCTCTAGGTTACTTTACTTGCTGCAAGAAGATTAGAAGGACTCCCCTAGCAGACTTGCCATTATGGGGCTCATAGACATGTAGTTGTTTTCTAGGGAATTTTCTTTTATTTTTCTAAATATATTCTATTTTGGACCTCTACAAACCTTAGCTATTTCATTCCTCTTTTAATGGGGCTCATGTGGAGCTCAGGTTTTCCTGTGGTTCCCTTTTCAGGGGGTGTACCCCTTAGCAGAAGAGGAACACCTCAGAAAAAGGGAGAAGTGGTGGATGGAGCTATTGTGAGTGCATGGATACAGGCCGTGTTTGCACTCGTGTATTAGGAAACGTCTTCTAGCGTGCTTTATGTGCTTGCAGGAAGTTTGCTGGGACAGGTGTTTATTGGCTAGAATACTGTTGGTGTTGTGGCCGGTTGTTCCCCTCTGGGTGGTCTCGAAGATTGGGGTGCTTCATATGCCTACCTCCCTGTTTTTCCTTCCCTAATTTTTGGGAATTTGGGCATTACACTAATACAGACTTACATATGCCAAACCCCTCCTGACCAGTTCAGTCCTGTACCAGAAAATTATTCCTTGCGAGTGGCAGAAGGGGCTCATTTCGTGTCCTGCTCCTAAATCTTTTCCCCTCCCTCTCCTGTTTTGGTTGTAGAGCGGCCACCCTCTTGGGTGGTACCCATGTATGTAACAATGAGGCATTTCTAGTTGCTTCCAGTTGCTTTTATCTATCTCCTTCAGTCACTGTTTATTACAAACTGAAGACAACCCCTGATTAGTAGGCTATATAGAATGTAGGCTGGTCTATTGCCTTTTTTTATGCTTAAAGTTATACTAAAGGCAAGCCCGACTGTTGTCTCATTGTCTCGGGCTATATCTTGGACTATCCTAAACTACAATCTATTTTCAAAAAGAAAAAATTAAGAAAAACGATGGGTGTGGCAACAGCAATGTGATATAAGCGCGCTGTGATGAGTAACGGAGGACAATGGGGTTTCAGACCTTCAGATAGAGGTAGCCAGGAAATCTGGGCAAGAAGTGGGGTATGATTCAGTTCTCGGTCCCTTGAAGGTTGATGGCTTTGGACCAGGTCAGCAGGGAGGAGACTGAAAGCTGATTGAGGAAGCCATTATTCTTGGTGTGCCACACACCCCGCTTCACTTTGAAATATTCTTCACTTATTGGGTTAACTCACCGCCAGGTGACGCTGTGCAGAGAGGAAGTCTTGTAACGAGCCCCCTTCCGGCCTATATATACCTGGCACCTCCCTTCAATCACCAGTATTTTTCTCTCTGCTTGACGACAAGACAGAAGATTGAAGTCTCCTGCTTACAGGTAGCCGGGGTCTTACCCCGGCACCCCCCTTTTGGTCTATTTCTGCCCGGTTTGAGTGTTTATACCTTGATGGTGGAATGGAAGCCTCCCAGCCTAGGCTGCTCACTGGGCAAATGGTAGATGGTACTATAGGTGCCTAGGAGCTTATCTCCTCCGCTTGACCCCCTCTTTTGGGGGCAATGCGGCTATCCGGCATGGTGATCTGGAAATGGGATGCCCCTGTCCCGAGGGTCCCCGTAGCCCCTTATTCTCCTGTTACGGTCCCTTCTCCCTTCACTATGGGGGGGGGGGGTTAGAGGGTTGTGTATTTTGGGTGTGTGTTTTTCACAGTATAACTTTATGATAACATGTGTGTTTTACTTTATGCATTGAGCAGACTGCACAGCATGTGTGCACTCTTTTCCCTTTCGGGCAGGTCTGTTTTTTATAGTCCTGGCCGGTTTGTGTGTTTAGGTCAGCTTTGGGGGCGGTTGGGCGGACTGCGCTGGGCAGGTTGGCTTGCCGCCTGAGTTTCCACAGCCCCCTCCCGCCGGTCTCCTTGCGGCCACTGTATGGCAGGTCTTCTGTCGGTATGGCTGCGCTATGCTGTTTTTCCTCTCCTCTTCCCCCCTCCTTCGTCTCCCCCCTCCGCCGCCTCCTGCCTTGTTGTGCGCGTGTAGCGGCTCATCTGGTTTTAATTCCTAGATGATTTGGCCGCACTGATCGAGCTTAGGGGGCGGGGCCCGGTGATGCGGTGACGGGGCGTGGCGCCGGTGGTAGCGTCATGCGGCCGCACTTGGTTGTATTTACCGGTGCTGCTGCTGGCTGCTGCTTCGTCCCTCCGGTTGCTGCTCTCGGTCCTTTCAGGTAAGCGGCCCCACCCTGGTGGGGCCGATGAGTGGGAGTTAAATATCTATAATATGTAGATATGGGGGCGAGTGTTTTTAAGGAGGCATCATGTTTTGAATTTATTAAGGGGCAGGGTTGTGGTCTTTTCTTGCTCATTTAAAGGCACTTTAGTGCCATGCATACATAGGTTTATTTTGGCTTGTTACACGCATGTGGGGATCTGATTGTGGTTTCTTTTCCTTACAGATCCCGGGATCCCTGTTTATGGTGGCCCTCCGGCTCTGTTACTTGGCTAGTCTTTCTTTAAAAAAAAAAAAAAAAAAAAAGAATATTGGGATATTTTTATATTTAAGAATATACATATATAATCTATATATATATAGATTATTAAGGGGGACCTTCCTTTTTAAAAAAAAAAAAAAAATCCTCCCTTCCGGGACATTTACTAATAAGGGGGCATCCCGGGTTGGCTTATGCCTTAAAGCCCAAAAAATTGCGAATACCATAAATCACCATATGGAGGCTTCCGTTATTGCCGGAAACGGTTCTTCTGAGCCATTCGGGGGGTGCATAAGTTGTGGGGCTCTGCTCCCAGCTGAGGATGTCTTTATTTGCATCCCTTGTGCAAAGCAGAGCATTGCGCGTCAGTCTGTTGCTTCGGCTGCTGGCCCGTCGCAACCTTCATCATCTCCTACCTCTCCCTCCCTGCTCCGGACCCCGCATGACACTGTCAAAAGTGGGGATTCGCAATCCGAGGTGGCGGCACGGTCGGCCAGCCCCCGGAAAGTAGTGCCCGTTAAAGCAGGGTTAAAGGCCCCTGCAAAATGGAAGCACCTGACTCCGGTACCTTCGGCTCCACAGGACGAGTTATGTGAGCCTGTGGAATGGTCCGATGGATCCCCGGATGAGGAAGAATTCCTGTCGGAGTCAGATGAGCCTGCAGATCAGCTTGAGGCTGATGCGATTGGCGATTGGTCGGTGGGGGTTGCTTTTGACACCCCCTCCATTCTGGCTCAAATGTTTAAAATTTTGAATTTAGATCCGCCTGAGGCTGTCACCCTGCCAAAGGGTCAGTTGTTTAAAGAGCCTCAGCCGCGTTGGGTTTTTCCCAGACAGCACCACTTTGAGAGGGTGGTCCTTAAGGAATGGGAACATCCCACGCGGTTATCTGGAATCCCTTCCATTTGGGAAAAGCGTTATCCTTTTCCGCCAGAGTTGGTGAAGCTTTGGTCTGTCCCTCCTGACGTCGATTCCCCTGTGCTAGGGCTCTCCAGCACAGCTATGGTACAGTCTGCTGAGACCACTGTCCCTAAAGATGGGGAAGATTGTCGGATTGACCAGTACGCTCGCCATGGTTTTACTTATGCCGGGTCAGCGATGCGCCCGGTGTGTGCTTCAGCCCTTCTTCTATTGGCGATTAGGTCTGTAATTCAGGGGCTATATGAGGATCTCAATCCCGCTTGTAAAGAGTTTACTGCGCTTAAGCAGTGTGAATCTTTTGTGTCCTATGTCTTATCCGCTCAGGATGATGCGCTGGCTATGAGTAGCAAGGCAGCGGCTATGCTGGTGGCTTTTCGCCGGTCAGTATGGCTGCGTCAGTGGTCGGCGGACGCAGTTTCTAAAAAGGTGCTCACAGCTCTCCCCTTTTTGGGGTTGCGTCTGTTTGGGGAGAAAATTGATTCAGTCGCAAAGGGTGGTAAGATGCCACAACGCAAGAGGCCTCGTGGTCCCTTTAGGGGGGCAAGTTCTGGTAGGCCTTCCTTTCGAGGATTCAGAGCGGGTAAGGGGGCTTCCTTTCCCGCTACCAGAGGTGCAGGTTGGACTCGGGGGAGGGGCCGTGGCCGGCCCACTCAGTCCTGGGGCACCAAGCCCAAGCCTGCTGATAAGCCCGCTCAGCAATGAGGGGCTGCCCTCACCCGTGAGGGTGGGGGGACTATTGCGACACTTCTCCCAGGTTTGGAACCAAGAGGTTCCAGGCAGATGGATCCAGTAAGTGGTGTCGTCCGGTTACAAGCTGGAATTCGAGTCTCGCCCTCCTTCACGGTTCTTTCGGTCTCGGGTGCCCATCGATCCTTTGGCCGCGCAGGGGCTCCTGGCGTCGGTAAAGAATCTGTTAGAGATGGCGGTCATCCGGCCGGTACCGCGCTTAGAGATGGGCCTCGGTTTCTACTCCAATCTTTTCGCAGTCCCCAAGAAAGATGGGTCAGTTCGTCCCGGCCTGGACTCTCATCAACACAGAGTGTTTCTTCCTTTTGCTCAAATTCACACGAGAACGCTTCAGCTTTTTCTGTCGGCGTCTTGGGACCAGCAGCCTCGGTCGCTGGATCAGTCCTTCCAGTTTTCCTCCCGGGTCCGGCAGTCCCTCCTGTGGTGGTTGGTCTCGACCAATCTTGTGTAGAGCAGGTCCTTCCTGACCCCCCTTTGGGAAATTGTCACTACGGACGCCAGTCTGTCGGGATGGGGCAGATTCTGGAAGGAGCTGCAGTTTCAAGGGCAGTGGGTACCTCAAGAGGCCCACTTACCCATCAATATTCTGGAACTGAGAACCATCCGTCGGGTGCTTGCTCTCCTAACTCAGCACGTTCTGGGCCTTCCGGTCCAGGTGCGTTCGGACAATCAAACAGCGGTTGCTTACATCATTCTTCAGGAAGGGACTCGCAGTCTGAGTGCTCTCAGAGAAGTGTGATCCTGATCTGGGCGGAGGCCCATGTTCCTTGTCTCTCGGCGGTATACATTCCAGGAGTGGAGAACCAGGTAGCGGACCGGTTGAGCAGGGGCTTTCCCCGTCTGGGAGAATGGGCTCTCCATCCTCGGGTGTTTCGCTCACTGTGTCTCCGATGGGGGACCCCAGAGGTGGACCTGTTTGCCTCTCGTCACAATCACAGGCTCCCGAACTTCGTGTCGCTCTCCCAGGATCCTCTGGCTCTGGCAGTGGACGCCATGTCCCTGAACTGGGGAGTTCTGGGATTTCTATACCTGTTTCCTCCAATACCCATGCTGGGCAGGGTGCTTCGGAAGTTGGCTCTGGAAAAGGTGTCCGCCGTTCTCGTGGCCCCAAGGTGGCCAAGGCGAGTGTGGTTCGCAGACATCGTTCGGCTGGCGGTGGACCAGTTCGTTCTGCCTCTTCTGCTCACTCAGGGGCGATTGTGTTACCCCAATTTACCAGCGCTAGGTTTGACGGCCTGGCTGCTGAATCCTCCATCCTGAAGAAGGAGGGCCTTTCTGATTCAGTCGTTAAGACTCTGATCGGTGCCCGGAAGAGGTCTTCTTCTATCATCTACTATAGGACTTGGAAAGCCTATATCGCTTGGTGTGAGATAAGATCTTTTCCTTGTAGGGTCTTTTCGGTCTCCAGGATTCTGGAGTTTTTACAGTCAGGGCTGGACTCTGGTCTTCAGCATAGTATGTTGAAAGGGCAAGTTTCTGCCTTATCTATCTTTTTTCAGAAGCGTGTTGCGCTTTAGTCTTTAGTTAAAACTTTTTTCCAGGGGGTTACGCATGTGCGGCCTCCCAGGAAACCATTAATCCCGGTTTGGGATTTGAATTTGGTTCTTTCTGCTCTTCAGGCTCCTCCTTATGAGCCTTTGCAAGATATTGCTTTGTCTACCCTGACTCAGAAGATTGTCTTCTTGGTAGCGATCACTTCGGTCCGGCGTGTCTCGGAGTTGGCGGCCTTGTCTATCCAGGCGCCTTACTTTGAGAGGCATCAGGATAAAGTGGTCTTTCGGTTCAAGCCAGACTTTCTTCCTAAGGTTGTTTCTGCTTTTCATTTGAACCAAGATATTCTTCCCTCCTTGTGTCCTAATCCTAAGAATGACAAAGAGAGGGTTTTGCATTGTTTGGATGTAGTACGCTGTGTTAAGTACTACTTGATTATCACGTCTCCTTTTCGTAGGACGTGCCCCATGGGCCTAAGAAGGGTTTGGCACCAGCAAGTGGATACGTCAGGCCGTTACTGCGGCCTATTCTGCTAAGGGGAAAGTTCCCCCTTTTTGTATCACTGCTCATTCTACTCGCGCCATTGGGGCGTCTTGGGCTTTTCAGCACCAAGCTTCTGTTGAACAAGTTTGTAAGGCCGCCACTTGGTCTTCTGTTCACACTTTTTCTAAGTTTTACAAAGTTGATGTGCGAGCCTCAGCGGATGCTGTTTTTGGCCGCAAAGTTCTGCAGACTGCAGTCATTTAAGTTATGCTTCACCTGGCTTTGAGATGCCCATCCCTTGTGGACACTGCTTTTGGATGTCCCAATAAGTGAAGAATATTAAAGGTGAAGCGGGGTGTGTGGCACACCAAGAATACCACCATTTTGTGAGTACTCACCTGAAAAATGGATATTGTTGGTGTGCCACACACCCCGCTTCACTCCCACCCTTTTCGGTATTCCGAAGCCTTTATATGGTGAAGCCTTTATTTATATTGATTTATTTGAGGTTACCGGTAAAATACTGGTACCTTGTCTTTCTGCTTTTTAATATACTGGTGATTGAAGGGAGGTGCCAGGTATATATAGGCCGGAAGGGGGCTCGTTACAAGACTTCCTCTCTGCACAGCGTCACCTGGCGGTGAGTTAACCCAATAAGTGAAGAATATTTCAAAGTGAAGCGGGGTGTGTGACACACCAACAATATCCATTTTTCAGGTGAGTACTCACAAAATCCCCGCCCGCCTGCCCACCCACCTCCCTATTTGCCTGCCCACCCGCCTCCCTATTTGCCTGCCCACCCGCCTCCCTATTTGCCTGCCCACCCGCCTCCCTATTTGCCTGCCCACCCGCCTCCCTATTTGCCTGCCCACCCGCCTCCCTATTTGCCTGCCCACCCGCCTCCCTATTTGCCTGCCCCCCCCCCTCCCTATTTGCCTGCTCACCCACCTCCCTATTTGCCTGCCTACCCACCTACCTACTTGCCTGCCTACCCACCTTTGTAACCACTGCCCAGCCACTTTCTGAACGCACAACCACTTACCCGTTCGTCCACCCACTTATTTACCTGCCCACCTGCCTGCTGCCCACCCAGACGCCTACCTTTCTGTATGGCCACCTGCCTGCTGCCCACCCAGACGCCTATCTTTCTTTATGGCCACCTACCTACTTGACTGTCCCGCCATCTCTGTCCACCTACCTACTTACTTGCTGCCCGCCTACCAGCCTGACTGTTCATCCATCTGTCCACTTACCTACTTGGCTGATCGCTGGAACACGAAGAACAAAAATTTACTCATCCTCCAGGCTAAATTTAGGTGGGTTATTAAGTGAAGATATGCGTGAACTTTGTTCATAAGAGACAGATCGGCAATAAAAAAAATATAAATTACACCCCTTATTTTGGGATTTCCCTTTAAAAACATCTAACAAGTAGACATTTTTGGAAAGAGACTAGAATCCCATTCCTTTGCTTACCCTAGCATAAATCGTTGGCGAGAAGCTAATCCCTGTATGAGGGGGCAGATTTAAGATTGCCATAATGTAGTTGAAAACCACCTTGAGGAGGTCTGATTGTGCCATGTAAATACTTTGTTTTAAGACAGTGCTGCTTTTGAATAGCGGGCTTTTAATCAACTATACTAGGCTTAACATCTCCCGAGCGATTGAAAACACGTGGCTAGTGGTTGGGAGGTGGTGACGGCTATGCAAATGGTTAGTATATAGAAATAGTTCTTGGGATAGCATAGATAATGCTGTTCTTTAATCTTTATGTAAATTTTTTATTTTTAGTATACAGTACGTTCTGCTCCAGATAAGAATCATTACACTTGGGTATTACTCAGCCAGATGGCGCTGGACTGCAGAGACCGCGAAATTGGCTCCTCTCGTCCCCTCAAATACCCGGGACCTCCCACAAATCCCCAGATCTTCTCTGCAGTCTGGACTTGAAGATGGCTCTCTCTTCTTGCAGGTGAGCGGGGCTATTAGCCTGCGGCCCTGTAGGACTATTCCCACCCGTTCCATTATTAATGAGCCTCCCAGCCTTGGCTGCGCTGGTTCGGGTGATGGTAGGCAGCACCGCTGTCAGGTGCTTAGGAGCGCTGCTCCACCGCAATCCCCCACCATAGGGTAGGCGGTATAGGCATATGGTGAGCCTCTATGGGATGCCCCTCCCGCACTGTTGCCCCTTGCCCCTATCTATCGGTGGGCCCTCTGTAAAGTGGCCGCTGCCCTCCTTGTAGCTCTCGGGGGGGGGGGGGGGGGGGTGTCTATATGCTTGGTGTTTTCACTGTGTTGTGTGCTTCTTTCGATGTCAATCTTCGCGCTGACTTGGTTGCATTGGTTGCGTTTTGAAAAGGCCGCATTACCACAGGCACTGTCGCACGGTCATTTGCTGCTTGTCACGTGTGCTGCTTCGCGCTCTTCAGGGGGGGTTGGCGTTCCGCGTCACCGTGAGTGGCCTCGCGGGCGGCTTTATTTACCCTTCCTCATTATACATGTCACTTATGGGGTTCTCTTCGATTATGTCTTTCAGACGGGTCGAGCTCTATTGGTTTCTCCTGGCTCTTCTCCCTCAATTTAATTATTAAACTTGTGAGGCCTAGTGTGTAAATTACTCCCACTTCACTAGTGGGCTATTGGGGCATCCCGGGTTGCTTTTATAGCGTGAATTCCTATCGGCTTATTGTGCCGCATTAATCACCATATGGATAATGTGCTTGGGGTTCCTTCGGGACAAGCCCGGCTGTGTGTAGCTTGTGGGGTGTCCCCTACTAGTGCTGACAATGTGCTGGCCTGTATACCTTGTGCCCAGCAGGTGCTTGCGCTGCAGCCTGGTTTACCAGTAGCTGGGCCTGCGCCACGTATGGCTTCACCTACTCCCCCAAGCTTAAATTTGACTCCTATTGAGTTGCATACCAGTGGGGATTCTCAACCTGATGTGTCTTCCAGATTGGCTAGTGTTGAGAAGTTGCTTGCTAATACCCTGGCGCGTAAGGCCTCTGCTAAAAAGCGGCTCTTAACGCCCAATGTCACTCTGTTCCCTATGGAGGCTGATGAGTTTTTGGAACTGTCTAGTTATACCCCCTTGGAAGAAGGGGAATTATTCTCTGAGTCATCTGATGAGAGGCCCAGGGGTCATGATGATTCTGGCTCTGACCCCTGGGCCCCCCGCTGTTGGCTCAGATTTTTGAGGTACTGTCTATCTCTCCCCCGGCTGCGTGGGGAATTGTTTCATGCTGCTAAGCCACGTTTGGAATTTCCCGAGCAAGCCCATTTTAATCTCGTTCTCAAGGAATGGGAGCATCCCAGCAGACTTCCCGGTGTCCCTAAGAGTTGGGATAAGTGGTATCCCTTTCTTGCTGATGTGGTGAAGCGCTGGTCATCCCCTCCAGAGGTGGATGCCCCGGTCCTAGGGTTGTCCAACACCTCTGTCATGCATTCCCCTGACTCTACTACGCTGCGGGATGGTAAGGACCAGCGTATTGATCAGCTGGTGTCCCATGCCTTTGCCTGCGTGGGAACAGCGCTGCGCCCGGTCTGTGCCTCTGCCATTACAGCTGTGGCTATTAGGACCCTGCTGAGAAGTGTCCTAGATGGTGCTCCTGATGATGTGTCTAGTGAGGAGTTTAATGCTCTCTCTCGTTGTGAGGTTTTTGTGACTTATGTCCTCTCTGCCTTGGATGATACCATTAGGATGTGTGGCAGAACCTCTGCCCTTGTGGCTATACGCCGCTCGGTGTGGCTGCGCCAGTAGGCTGCTGACAAAGCTGCCAAGAAGGCTCTCACTGGTTTCCCCTTCAAAGGACTACGCCTGTTTGGGGACCGCCTGGACCTGTTTGCTAAGAGAGGCAGGTTACCCCAGCGCAGGCGGCAGTCTCGGCCCTTTCGGGGACAGGGTTCCTTTTCTTCCCCCTACCGTGGAGCCAGACAGGGGAGGGGGTTCTCCCTTACCGGGGCCCAAGGAGATTTCTGGGGTAGGGGCAGAGGAAGTGGACGCCCTGGCTCATCCTGGGGCTCCAAGCCTAAATCTTCTCCCAAGCCCCCTCAGGCATGAAGGGACGCCGTAGGGGGACGGCTTCAGCATTTTGCTCACGTCTGGAGGCTTCATGTCTCAGACCGGTGGATTCAGGAGGTAGTGTTCTCTGGTTACAATATAGAGTTTGCTGCCTGGCCGCCCCCAAGATTCATAAGAAAGAGGCAAGGGTTTCTATTCCAACCTTTTCGCCATGCCCAAAAGAGATGGGTCAGTCAGGCCCATCCTGGACTTGAAGATCCTCAACAAATTTGTCAGGTGCAGGCGCTTTCGCATGGAAACTTTGCGCTCTGCCATCAGTTCCCTGCGTCTAGGGGACTTCATGACCTTTGTGGACATCAAGGATGCTTACCTTCATATTCCTGTTTTTCTAGGTCATCAAAGTTTCCTCAGGTTCGCTCTGGAGGATCAGCAGTACCAATTTGTGGCATTGCCCTTCGGTCTCACTTCAGCTCCCAGGGTGTTCACCAAGGTGCTGGCAGGAGTGATGTCTCTGCTCAGGTCTCAGGGCATTCGCATGCTGCCCTATTTGGATGACATTCTCATCACTTCTCAGTCCCTTCAACAGGCAGGGCGGGATACTCAGCTAGTAGTGTCCACTCTGGAGTCATTTGGCTGGGTGATCAACCATCCCAAATCTTCCCTGTCTCCCTCCTTGGTGACTCCTTTCCTGGGAATGAATCTGGATACAGTTCAGGCAAGGATTTTTCTTCCTCAGCAGAAGGTGGACAGTCTGCTAGCGCAGATTCAGTTCCTGCTATCTTGCCCTCATCACTCCATCAGGCAGGGAATGCAGCTGGTGGGCCTGATGGTGTCGTGCTTCGAGGCGGTCCCTTCTGCCCAGTTTCACATGAGGCCACTGCAACTCCACCTCTTGTCAGTATGGGAGAAGGATCCTGCGTCCCTGGACCAGCTCCTTGTGCTGTCCCCCCTAGTCAGGCGGTCCCTCTCGTGGTGGCTGGACTCCAGGAACCTGTTGGGGGGCAGATCCTTTCTGGCCCCCTGCTGGGAGATGGTCACCACGGATGCCAGTCTGACAGGTTGGGGGGGCTTCTGGAAGTCCCTCCAGTTCAAAGGGCGGTGGGGCCCTCAGGAGGCCCACACGCCTATCAACACTCTGGAGCTGAGGGTGATCAGGTTGGTTCTGGCTCACTTGACCCTACGCCTTTGGGGCCGGCCTGTTCAGGTCTTCTCGGACAACCAGATGGCGGTTGCCTACATCAATCATCAGGGAGGGACCCGGGGCAAGGGGGCCCTCAAGGAGGTGTCTCTGATTCTGGCCTGGGCGGAGGACAATGTTCCCTGCATATCAGCTGTGGACATTCCGGGGGCGGAGAATCTGCAGGCAGACTCTTTGAGCAGGGGGACCTCTCGCCTGGGAGAATGGTCCCTCTGCGGCAGGGTGTTTCAGTCTCTGTGTCACCGTTGGGGCCAACCAGATGTGGATCTGTTTGCGTCCCGTCACAATCACAAGCTCCCGGCCTTTGTCTCCCTGTCCCAGGATCCTCTGGCCTTGGCCACAGATGCGCTAGCAATGTCATGTCGGGACTTTCAGCTCCTGTATGTCTTTCCTCAATTCCCTCTGTTGGGCAGGGTTCTGCGCATGATAGCTCAGGAGGGGGTGCCAGCAATCCTGGTGGCCCCCCGGTGGCCAAGAAGAGTGTGGTTCGCAGACGTGGTGCAGCTGGCAGTAGATCAGTACACTCTGCCCAGGCTGCCAGACCTGCTCACTCAGGGTCACTTACGCCATCCCAATTTACAAACTCTGGCTTTGACGGCCTGGCTGCTGAAACCTCCATCTTGATGGAGAAGGGGCTGTCTGCCTCTGTTGTTGATACCATGATCAAGGCTAGAGAAAGCCTTCTTCTTCCATTTACTATAGGGTTTGGCGTGCCTACATTGACTGGTGTGAGTCTCTAGGTCTCTTCCCTGTCGTGTGTTCTCTATTCCCAGGATCCTGGAGTTCCTGCAGCATGGGTTGGAGCTGGGGCTCCAACTCAGTACTCTGAAGGGTCATGTCTCTGCCCTGCTGTTTTCTTCGAGAGGTCTTTTGCCCAGCATTCTCTGATCAGGACTTTTTTCCTGGGGGTTACTCATGTGCGTAAGCCTATGTTGCATGTTTGGGATTTGAACTTGATCTTGTCTGCCTTGCAGGGTGCTCCCTTTGAACCTGTGCAGGATGCTGCGCTTGCAATTCTTACTCTCATGGCTGTCTTTTTGGTGGCTATCACTTCTGTTAGGCGTGTTTCTGAGTTGGCGGCGCTTTCCATCCAGCCCCCCTAATTTGAGAGACACCAGGACAAGGTGGTGTTTTGCTTCAAACCAGACTTTCTGCCTAAGGTCGTGTCTGCCTTTCATCTGAATCAGGACATTGTTCTTCCTTCCTTGTGCCCTAATCCCGGTAACGCTAAGGAGAGGGTTTTGCATTCCTTGGATGTGGTTAGGTGCCTGAAGTGCTATCTGGTGGCTACTACACCTTTCAGAAAAACTGATGCTCTTTTTGTGGTCCCTTCTGGTCCTAGGAAGGGTTTGGCTCCTGCCAAATCTACTATCAGCAAATGGATCCGTCAGGCTGTGATTCAGGCCTATTCTGTCAAGGGGAAGAATCCTCCCTTCCGCCTTACTGCTCATTCCACTCGTGCTATTGGTGCCTCTTGGGCTTTTCAGCACTAGGCTTCTGTTGAACAAGTTTGCAAGGCCGCTACCTGGTCTTCTGTTCATACTTTTTTCCAAGTTTTACAAGGTTGATGTTAGGGCCTCAGCTGATGCTGCTTTTGGCCGCAAGGTTCTGCAGGCGGCAGTGGTCTGACCTGTCTGTTGTAACCTTTGGGGATCCCACCCTACTTTATGGACACTGCTATTGGATGTCCCAAGTGTAATGATTCTTATCTGGAGCAGGACGTACTGTGTACGAAGAATAATACAATTCTGTGATTACTCACCTGTAGAATTGATATTATGAGTATACAGTACGTCCTGCGCCACCCCACCCTTGGTTTTGCATTATCCTAGGATCCCCTGTATGGTGATTGTTATCATTGTTATAGTTACTGGTTGATTCTGTTATCTTTCTCCCGGCTTCTCGTTAACTGCTTTTCGATGCTGGGGATTGGTAGGAGGTCCCTGGTATTTGAGGCCCCGGGAGGAGCCAATTTTGCGGTCTCTGCAGTTCAGCGCCATCTGGCGGAGTAATACCCAAGTGTAATGATTCTTATCTGGAGCAGGACGTACTGTATACTCATAATACCAATTCTACAGGTGAGTAATCACAGAATTGTATTTTTGTCCTCTTTTAAACTAAACGCTGTTTACCCTCACATTGAAGCTATGTGTTCTTTAACTAGTATGCTTTGTAATACTCTCCCAAGTGTGCACAGTGTCACCAGTCTGCTTTGTATAATTCCAGGACCTCCACTCTGGTGAGAAGACCAAGTTAATTACCCAGCTGAGGGATGCCAAGAATTTGGTTGAGCAACTTGAACAAGATAAGGTAAACATTTGTTTGCAAAAACATTTCTGCAGAGGTTCATGATGCCATGGCTTGAATAAAGTTTTTGTAGACATACCTAAGTCACATATTTTTCCCTAAATGACATTCTGGCCTAACCAATCACTTGCCTCAAACTAGAATAAGCAAGATACACTGTTGATAGGCAGAAGGAAATGAACTTGTATTGATTTGCTTAGTGTTCTCTTCACTTTGGTCTCTGGCATGTTGAAGGTTTTTGACTACAGGATTTTTTGCTGCCTCAGTAGCAGACCATGGAGCTGAGGGGCCACATGATATTTGTTCCCATGGGAGGCACCTGCAGCAAGTTAGCCAAGGCATACCGTCATGAGTCATGTATCTGTCCTATTGGTCATTCACATTTTGGACTTCTTGAGCATAGAAGTTTGCTAGGGGGAATTGGCTTTGTAGGTAATAAAGATGTTGCCTTTGGTTCATGCGGGTCATGAATCTGCTCATATCCTGCCACTGTACAGGTAAGGTAGCCACTGGCACCTGACGCTGATACACTTGTATTTCTTTTTTGGGGGTGTACCAATTTATCTTTTTTTCTTTTAATTTAACAAGTTATTCGGGCTGGTTCTGTTTCCCCCCAAATTGTCCTAGAAGCACTTGGTATGCAGAAAATATGGCCACATGTGTTACATCCACATGACAGTGGTTGTGCCATCATTTTTCAGTTTTAGTAATTTTTACTTAATTTTTCTGATAATAGAATTCCGTTATTTACATAATAAGAAATTATACAATTAGGACATAATACTTTGCGTCCTCTGTTATAGTTCTTATGCTTTTCATTAGTATAGCATAGTATAGTAGTTTTGGATCCCTCTCAATTAAATCCATAACTTTAGACCTAAATCTAATAGTAAAAGGACAAGTCCACCATATGTGAAGATGATGATGCTTTAGCAATTTTGAATGGGAACATATATGTCTGTAAAGCTTGCTTCAGCTAGAGCACTTAACAAATTCCTCAACCAGACTCCCTGACTATGGAAGCTCCATCTAGTTTCATCAGATCTGTCCATGTCAGACATTTATATAAAAAAAGCATGCAGTTGTCAAATCTATACAGTACGCTTATTCTACTGGAGTGGTATATCCACCCATATAGTGGTCTGGATGGGTAGCATTTTATCTGCCCCTGGGCAGTTCTGGCTGGAATAAGCCCCCCCCACCCCTTACCCACTGTTCAGTTTTTTTTTCTTGAATTGATTGCTGGCCACCTCCCGTCTCTACTTGTGTTTACATTAGGAGGTTAAGCTGCTCTCCCTTGGCTGTGGAGCCCACAAGATGTGTACTGCCAAAATGTAACTATTAAAGTGGACCAACACCCAGCGTGATCAGCCCGGGAATCGCCTCTCTGCGGGGCATCCAAAATCGGGATGCTCCACTGTGTGAAAGCCCCAAGACGCCCAGAAACTTTACCTGGATCCCGATCCAACGCAGCATGCGCGGGCATATCTCTCTAGCAGGGCTTACTCCCTGTTATAGGGAAGCGCGATATGCGGCCACCAGCGTGCTTGGAGCCGCTGTGGTAAGACGTCTCATTGACGCACATACCACAACGACTCCGAGCGCGCTGATTGGATGAGCGGCTGCGCATGCGCCGTAGGAGCTATCTGGGGAGTTTAACATAGCGGGGCACCCCCGATCGGGGAAGTGGACCAAGACCAAGCATAGTCAAAATCCTGGGTGTTGGTCCACTTTAAGGAGCTGCATCATAAGATATGATGCAGCATATGCTTCAGTGCTATGGTTCCACCTATAATTTAAGGTTATAAAGCTCTTCAAATAGGCTTTAAGTGTGCATATATGTTTCATAGAATGTTATACTTTTGTTTATATTCTTACAGGGAATGGTTATCGCTGAGACTAAGACAAATGCATGAGACCTTAATGAAAAATGAAGAGGAGGTCTCTCAGCTCCGTACAAGGGTCAAACAGCTATCGACAAGATGTGAAAAGTTGCAGGAGGAAAAAGAAAAATCAGAGAAAGCTGGTAAGATGTTTCCATGTAATTATTTTTTTTTTGATTGTTTTGACCATGGGCTCACTATTTTAAAATTAAGAGATCGCTTCTTATTAATCACGAACAGTTTAAAAATAAAAATGAAGGTTGGTATAGTTTACCTTGAATTCTAAGGGTGTATTTTAGTTACCACTAATGCTCCTTTGCCACTAGTTCTTTGTAACATTGGTTATATTTCAGCATGTCTGAGTGAACTCACAAAAACAATTATATTCTTGTGTCCATGCATGCCAATTTATGATGCCTTTCCGAAGCCTTGTATGAGCAGGATTGGGGTAAGGGATATTTGTTTTAATTAGTAACTTTTCACCTTTATTTGTTTTGAATTAACCCTTTCGCTGCCAGCCTACCTGCAGCTTTTGTCGCCCTCTGTTGCCAGACCATGTTTCACTATTTTGCTCTACACATGTTCAACTGTGATTTTTGAAAGGATTTCCAGGAATTTCCCCGGAAAATTATGTGGTGTTTTTTTCAAGAGAGTCTGGAATTCAACATGAAATCTCTTGTTTGTCATTTTTTAGGTGTATTCTCAATACTTTTTGGTGAAATATGTGCAAAAAAATAAAAAAATTTTTTTGCAATTTGTAGTGTTTTTTTGTTATAAAAAATGTTTGTCAATAAAATGTTATTGCGTGCGAAACCCTAATTTCTCCCAGTCACAGCGGTACCACATATGTATTGATAGACACCCCTTCCTGCCCAGGAGACTCCCCCCAAACTGAAACAGAGCTTTAGGCGATTTTCAGATAAAATACAACTGCGCTATGCGCACCTTGCAGTTTTTCCAGAAAAACAACCATTTACATGTAAAATACCCCCCACAAACTATATATTCTCTGGAAGTACACACCTCAAGCTTTCTAGGCGTACCAAGCTTGTTTATGTGGGCTTAGTTTTCTGGAAGTAATCCCTCAATGTATTCTTTGGTTGCACAACGTTTCCCTAAAAAAGAATAAAAAGAATCAAGCCACATTTTCCTAAAAAAAAAAAAAAAAACTATATGCAAACAAGAAAAAACAAGTAAAATCTCAAAGAGCAACATGCCCCAAACAGAACGATACCCAACATGCATAGGTACTGTCAAGGGAAGAGTTGGCAAACACCCCAAAGTAAAGCATGCGCATAACAGTAATTTTACTTGCAAATTTCAGCTCTGCAGACAAGATGCGCACCTTGCAATTTTTCAACCAAAACAACCCTTTACATTTGGAATATCCCCTATAAACCATATATTCCCTGAAAGTACACATGTTAAGCTTTCTAAGAGTACCCAGCTTGTTGTAGTAGGCTCACCTTTCTGGAAGTAATCCCTCAAAGAATTCTTAGGTTGCACAGGGTTTGGCTAAAAAAATGAATAAAAAAACTGAAAAAAAAACATGTTTTCCTAAAATATAAATATGCAAACAAGAAAAAACAAGCTAAATCTGAAAGAGCAAGGTCCCCCGAGCAGAACAATACCCAACATGCATAGGTACTATTAACCCTTTTAATTGCCAACCTACTTGAAGTTTGGCACCTGTTGGGGCCTGAATACCTTGTGTTGCTCTCTCCATTACATGGGCATAAAATGAGGTTTTCACGTAGAAATTGTACCCCTCAGTCAGATTCTTGGTCTCCCTTATACCAGTGGGTTGGAGGAACAATAAGTTATTCTGAAGTTGCTAAACCTGGGAAGCCAGGCAAGTAATATCCAAGTTACCGTCACCAGCAGAAAATCTTTGGCTTTGGCTTGAAGGGAGTTTTTTTTCTGCTTCTAGAGTATCTATCTCTATGTTCAATCGGACATTTAGAATGACATTTAGAATTTAAACATTTATGGTGATAAGCATGCTTCCACAAGGTTTTTTTCATGACCTTAATAGATCTGGGAAATGCCTGGCAGTTTTCAATGAGCTTTGGGCTCTGTCTTTTTTTTCAGATTCGCCCTAGGTTGTCTTTAGCAGTAAAGACAGAGCCAGATACTGTGCTTCTTATTCATTGTTCTCTTTATGCTGGTTTCAGTCCGAAAATTCTACTTAAGATTTTGGGGCATAGACTTCGGACATATCGGAGACTGACAGGAGTCTGTGGCGACTGATCTGGACGATCTGCTACCTTTTTTGTACACTTCAGGGACAAGATGCCTCAGTTACACGTGTAGAGCTCTGTTTCAGCTCGGTTGGATTTTAAACCTTTGGGGGTTTTAGTTTGATTCCCTCTCGGATGATGATTTATGGTCGGATGTTAACTTCTTCTTTTCCAGAGGATATTCTAAGCAGACAGCACGTCCTGCTCCAGACCTAGTCCTTACATGTGGGTATACCTCCACCTTCAGCGCCGTGCACTGCAGAATCATGAAGAAAACAAGCTCCTCCCGGCCCTACATATACCAAGGGACCTCCCACAAATCCCCAGATTCCTCTGCAGTGCTGAGACTGCGAAGACATGAAGTATCACGCTCTCGCAGGCGAGCGGGGCTTGACAGCCCGAGGCCCTGCGGGACTATTTCCACCCGTCCTCTTTGTGAGTAACATGCCTCCCAGCCTGGGCTGCGTTGGTCAGGTGAAGGTAGGCAGCACCTAGTGTGCTTACGGAGCCATGCTCCACCTCAATCCCCATCCATGGGGCAGGCGGTTTAGGCTAATGGTGAGCCTCATAGTGGATGCCCCTCCCGCACCTTGCCCCACGCCCCATGTAGCGGTGAACCCCGAGTGCTGGGTCACCTTCTTCCTTAGTTCCCCCCGTTAGTGGGGGGAAAAAGAGGGGGGGTTGTGTACGTTGGCCTAATCTTGCCATATCACACGCCTTGCCTTAGCCCTATCGGTTTCCGGGGGTCAGAGCCGCGCTTTAAACTTTATTTTTATGTTGGCCGCAGCGCCTTTAAAATATGTGACTTGGCGCGTAAAGCGGCTCTGTCTCGCGACGCCATGGCGTTTATTTCTGTTCTTTTGCTGTCTTGTTCCGCGGAGCTTCGCGCTCTCCGGGGTGGGCGTGGTCTGGTTTGGCGCGTTCCGCGTCACCTATAGCTCTGGCCCGCCCTTCGAGGTTCGCTGGCGCCTTTTTGTCGGTCTCCCGCGCGCGCGTGGTCACGATCCTCCTTCTCCCTTGGTTGCTGTAAGTGCCCTCACGGGCGTTCGTTTAATTTTCTTTTTGTGCTGCACATGGCTCTGACACCCTCTTTTGCCCTTATGTCTTTCAGACGCCAAGCTTCCAGTGGCTTCTCCCGGCCTGATATATATATATATCTCACGGGGTTATATTAGAATCTCCCACATTCCCAGCGGGTATTGGGGCATCCAGGGTTGCTTACAGCATAAATCCCTTCCGGCATATTACCTAGATTAATCGCCATATGGAGGCATCTCAGAATTTGGTGTCCGGGGTCCCGCGGGGACAAGACCGGCTGTGTACCATGTGTAGACAACCTCACGCTGACGCTGACAGAGCACTGGTCTGCGGACTGTGTGCTGAACAAGCGCTGGCCCTGCAATCAGGCTTACTAGTAGCTGCACCTCGCTTCAATACACCTGTCTCCCCGGACTTGAATCTCACTCCTGATGAGTCGCACTCGAGCGGGGATGACCAGCAAGTAGTGCCGCGCAAGCTTCCCACCGCGGAGCATATTATGTCAGGCTTGGCAGAGCGCTTGGGCGCTGGGAAGAAACGATCCCTGACGCAACCTAGCTATAGGTTTTCCACTGAAACTGAAGAACCTGCCGCTATGCAGGATCTTGATCAGTCCGAGGATGGTGATCTGTTCTCAGGGTCCAGTTCTTCAGATGAGTTGTCTTGGAACCGCGGCGGTTCTGGCCCGGAGTCCTGGGGCCTGTGTGAAACTGATGAGTTACTCATTAAGATTTTTGAAGTGCTGTCCATCTCTCCTCCGGGAGAGTCTCCCAAGCCCAAGAGGGAGAGTTTCCACACGGCGACGCCGTGCCTGGAATTCTTGGATCAGGATAATTTCCAGTATCTTATATCTAAGGAATGGGAATCCCCTTGTAAACTCACAGGGGTTCTGGGGGTTTGGGACTGGAAGTACCCCTTTCCCCAGGATTTGGTTGAACGATGGTCAGTTCCTCCAGAGGTGGATGCTCCAATTATTGGGGTCGTTAACTCTCCCTTCATGGCGGCCTCCCCCTCTCGCACCCTTCGGGATGCCGAGGACCGGCGCATGGACAGATTGGCCTCCCATGCCTTCTCTAGTGTAGGGACGGCTCTGCGCCCGGTCTGTGCTGCAGCTGTTACCTCGGTGGCCGCCAGGACGCTGCTCAGGAAGATAATTGACCAACAGCCGGAGGATCTCCCTTGTGAGGTCTTCAACGCACTGTCAGATTGTGACGTTTTTGTGAGATTTATCCTCTCGGCTATGGATGACACCATTAAAATGTGTGCTAGAACCTCGGCCCTTGTGGTGGCCATTCGTCGCCTGCTTTGGCTGCGACAGTGGGGAGCTGACAATGACACTAAAAAGGTTCTTACTGCTATTCCCTTTCGAGGACATCACTTATTCGGGGCCAGGTTGGACCTTTTTGGCAAAAAGGGTAAGGCGCCCTCGCGCAGACGCTCAGCCAGGCAGCCCAGGGGCAGGGACCCCTCGCCCCCTCCTTACGTTTCTGTCAAAAGAGAACCAGAAGTGTGCTTCCAACTGGGGCATACAAAAAAATGTGTATATACTTATAATTGTTTTTTACAATTATAAGTATATACACACTTTTTTGTATGGCAGCAACGTGGATTAGCGCCCCCTCTTGGCAGTATGAATTTTAGCTTGTCTTATATGTTTCTTAACAGTTGGTTTTGGATTTAAAGAATGCAGTTTTTAGAATGATTATAGATTAATAAAATTATATATCAACTTTACTTTTGTCTGGTGTAGTGCAGTCATAAGACTCTGTTCAACATACCTTTTGGGGGATTTTTATAGTGGGGCACCCCACATTCTTTAGCTACTGGTTATACTGGGGCAAGAACAGAGCATTGCACCACCATTATTAATTACATTATTACATCACTGGTGCCAGCTGCATATTTCTCTCGGTAGAGACTAGTTTCAAGCTTCGGCATTGAGCTTTCCTCAGGGGTGGCTCAGGCGCATTCCCCAGAGAATTCTAAGCTCCCTTGGGGGGGGGGTTGCTTATCCTGTTGCCCTGCTAAGGGTTTCCCTGGGTCTTATTCAGGTTCTTGTCTGAACTGTTCCCTGCCTCAGATGACTCCTTCGGGGCGGATGCCTCAGTCTGGGGCGTGCCATAGGAGACTGCTTTCTTAGCCTAGTCCTTTTTATATATATTTTTTTACAGCTCTTTATATCTGTACACCGTCTGGTGAGGATGTGTCCGCCTTGCACCAAGCTTGAGTCCAGGCGGAGGGTTGTTATTCTCCTCGATTCCAGAACCTATGGTCTTTGGACTGGTGTTCTGCTTACTCTGAGCTTAAAAGGGATCTGTATCCCTCAATAGGCGTTGGGAACCTCTGGACTGCTTCCTGTCCAGGGTTGGGGCTATGCCCGTTGGGCTTATAGACGTCACCATCCTTCTTGCAGAAGGATCTGGTTACTCCCATGAGTATGGGAGTCTGTTGGACTGGTCTTGCTTGGCTGGTTGCCCTTCTGAGCTCCTGATTATCATGTTGGTTCTTGAGGAGCCTTGTTAGCTCGTGTTCAGTATTACGTTGGTCTCGCCGAGATCAGGGTTCATATTCCCTGACGGGAAAGGTTCCATGGTTGCCATGGCTACCCTGTTATCGTTAGTAGCATGGTTAGGCTGTTACTCTGGCCTGTTTGTTAAGGGAGATTCATTCTTCTCTCTTGGTTTGGATTTCTTCTACCGGTGCTTCGTTTGGGCCTTATGCACTTGGTTGTTGAGCAGGCTGACTAGTTCTCTGCTCGTGTTTCATTAGCCTTGTAAGGCTTCATAAGTTACGTTAGAGCTTTGCTCTAGTTGCTCCTGGTAGCAAGGTTAGAGGCAATAGCGCTGTTTTGGTTGGCTGTGCCTTTTTTCATGGGGATCCCACCCTACTTATGGACACTGCTATGTAAGGACTATGTCTGGAGCAGGACGTGCTGTCTGCTTAGAATAATACAACTCTGTGAAGTACTCACCTATAGAGTTGGTATTATATGCAGACAGCACGTCCTGCTCCATCCCACCCTGATTCACTTTGTTCTGGATCCCCTGTGTGGTGATTATTATCTTGGATATTATTGCCAGTCTCTGGGTGGTTGTTTTCCTCCTGGCTTCTTCTCTCACTGCTTTTCAATGCTGGGGATTTGTGGGAGGTCCCTCGGTATATGTAGGGCTGGGAGGAGCTTGTTTTCTTCATGATTCTGCAGTGCACGGCGCTGAAGGCGGAGGTATACCCACATGTAAGGACTATGTCTGGAGCAGGACGTGCTGTCTGCATATAATACCAACTCTACAGGTGAGTACTTCACAGAGTTGTATTATTTCCACCCGTCCTCCTTGTGATGTGCCTCCCAGCCTGGGCTGCGCTGGTCGGGTGAAGGTAGGCAGCACCATGCGTGCTTAACGGAGCCATGCTCCACCGCAGTCCCCCACCAAAGGGTAGGCGGTTAGGCTGATGGTGATCCTCTTGTGGATGCCCCTCCCGCATTATTGCCCCGTGTAGCGGTGGACCCTACGCGAAGGGTCGCCGTCCTCCCTCGTTTTCCCCCAGTAGTTAGGGGGAAAAGAAAAGGGGGGGTGGGGGGTATGTGTGTGGCGGTCCCAGTGTACTCTGTCACGCTTATGGCCATAGTATTGCCCCTTATTTACATCTGGGTGTCAGGGTCGCGCTTTTCGCTCCTTATCATGATTTGGCTGCCGCCGTACGTATGTCCCTCCTTGGCTGCATAGTATGCCGCGCGTGCGGCGGCTTCGTACAGACGCTGCAGCGTTTTTTCATTTGCAAGACTTCTTTTAAGTGGTTTTATCCTTGCGCGTTTGGCGACTACCTCAGAGCTTCGCGCTCTTCGGGGTGGGCGGGGACTTGGCTTGCCGCGCTCCACGTCATGGCCGAGCATTGAGCCCGCCCTTCGAGGTTCGCTGAGCGCCATTTTGATGATCTGCGCGCGCGTGGTGGCGGCTCCCCTCCTCCTTGGTCTGTAAGTGCCCTCGTGGGCGATTCTTTATTACATTTTTTACTAGCTGCGCATGGCTCTGACACCCCTTATCCCCTTTATGTCTTTCAGACGGCGAGTCTCCGGTGGCTTCTCCCGGCCACTAATCTCCCACATTGATCAGCGGGTCTGGGGGCATCCAGGGTTGCCTATTGTGTAAATCCCTACGGACATATTGTGTCTAGATAATCACCATATGGAGGCATCTCAGAATTATGTGACCGGGGTCCCTCGGGGACAAGACCGGCTGTGTTCAGCGTGTGGACAACCTCATGCTGATGCTGACAGAGCAAGGGTCTGCGGACCCTGTGCTGAACAAGCACTGGCCCTGCAATCAGGGTTGCCAGTGGCTGCTCCTCGGTTTAATACACCTGTCTCCCCGTGCTTAAATCTCACGCCTGATGAGTCGCACTCGAGCGGGGATGACCAGCAAGTCGTGCCGCGCAGCCTGCCTACGGCTGATCAGGTTATCTCGAGGTTGGCAGAGTGCTTGGGACCTGGAAGGAAGCGGTCCCTGACGCCTCCAGTTTCACCCCTTCCTACCGAGACTGAGGAGTTCGCGGCTGCGCAGGGTTTTGCTCCTTCTGATGGTGAGCTGTTCTCTGACTCGGACTCCCCTGACGAGGGGCCGAGGAGTCACGATGATACTGGCCTTGATTCCTGGGGCCTGGGTGACACTGATGAATTGCTGATAAAAATTTTTGAGTTATTGTCTATCTCTCCCTCTGGTGAGGTTCCCAGGTCTGGAGGAGCGAGTTTCCATACAGCGACACCGCGCTTGGAATTTCTGGAGCAGGATCATTTCCAGGCTCTGGTACTCAAGGAATGGGAATCCCCTAGTAAACTTCCAGGGGACTGGGATTGGAAATACCCTTTTCCCCCTGATGTGGTTAACAGTTGGTCATCACCTCCCGTGGTGGATGCACCGATCATAGGGGTTCTTAACCCCCCCTTCATTACAGCTCCTTTTTATCGTACCCTTCGGGATGCTGAGGACCGGCGCATTGATAGGCTGGCTTACCATGCCTTTTTTGTGCAGGGACGGCATTGCGCCCGATCTGTGCCGCGGCTATCACTGCTGTGGCCGCTAGAACCCTCATCAGAAAGATGATTGACCATCAACCTGAGGATCTTCCCTGGAAGGTGTTTAACGTACTCTCCAGTTGCGATGTATGTGTAAGGTTTATCCTTTTTGCGCTGGATGACACCATTAGGATGTGTGCAAGAACTTCTGCCTTTGTGGTAGCTATACATCGCTTGCTCTGGCTGCGACAGTGGGGTGTTGACGATGCTACAAAGAAGACTCTTACTGGGCTTTCCTTTAAAGGGCGACGCCTATTTGGGGCCCGTCTGGACCTTTTTGGAAAAAAGGGCAAAACACCTCTACGCAGAAGGCTGTCTCGGCCGCCTCGGGGCAGGAGCAACCCTCCTCCCCTCTATGTTAGTGTCAAATAGGAACCATGGGTGTGCCTCCAGCTATTTGGTGTAGATTCCTGTCCCAGGGTTGGCAGACAACGCCCTGGCCCCTCCGACAGGACTAAATCCAAATCCTTCACCAAAACTCCCCAAGCATGATGGGACGCCCTCGCCCTTCTGGGTGAGGGGATGGCTGCAGCACCTTGCTCCTATCAGGAGGCGTCATGCCTCCTTCTGGTGGATTCAGGAGGTAGTTTCCTCTGGAAGCAGGATAGAGTTGCTGGGCGGTCCCTTCCCGTGATTGTCAGGGTGCCTTTGGTCCCTGTCTTTCTTCAGGTTTTTTTGTGCAGGCCTTGCTCGGCCTGCAGGGTCTGGGGCCACTTGCAGGTTGCCCTTAACAGGCAGAGGCAAGGGTTTTTACTTCTACCTTTTTTTCCACATTTCCTGCAAAAGGATGAGGCAGTCTAGTCCATTCTGGACTTCCTTAGGTTCGACAATTTTACATTCACTGGCAGTTTCTGCATGGTTTTCTCTGGGTTGGGCCGCCGGAGTGCTACGCCCAGGGGACTCTTGCCGTTTGTGGAGACCTAAGATTCTTATTTCATTTCCACTGTGCTTTTATGGACACTGAGGCCCTTACAGATTGTGTCGGTGGTCCAACACTGTTGATTGTGGCCTTGTTATCTGGCCTCTCTTCTGCTCCCAGAGTGCTCGCCAAGGCACTGACGGGGGTGATGTCTCTGCTGAGACCCAGGGGCGTCCGCGTGATGAACTACCCGGTCGTCCTTCCTTGTTTCCCAATCTCTACGGTGGGCCGAGTTGGTTACTCGGCTGGTGGTGTCCTTTGGGAGTCCTTGGTTGGGTGTTCTATCACCTCATTTCCTCTTGTGTTCCCTTATTTGGTATTTCCATTCTGGGATTGAATTTAGATTTGGTTCAGGCTAGAACCGTCTTCATTGACATTCAAGTGGACAATCTGGTTATATGGGCTCTGTCCCTCATTGCTGTCCCCGTTCTGCGCCAGGCAGGGTTGCAGCTGGTGGGCCCATTGGTGGCTGCCCAGAATTTTCCTCAGTGCCCTTGGGCTCTTCTGCTACCCATATTGGTAATGCTGGTCAGATTCCATTTTCACTGGATCTGGGTCTGTGTACCTTCCCCCTTGGTAAGGTGGTTTCTTATGAGACTGTTGTACTCAAGGAACCAGTCAGAGGGCACCTCTTATTTGTGTTTTTCCCTGTAGATGGATGTCATATCTATCAGGTTGACAGGGAGAGGAGTTTTCTTCTAAAAACCCCCTGTGGTTCCGAGGTAGGGCCCTTGGGGGGCCCATTCATCTTTTGGGTTTTGAAACAGTGAACTTTCGGGGTGGCTCTATATGCCTGGCCTACCCCTCTTCTGGACCTCCTCCTTGAGGGCTCCTGGTCTTTCTGCTTACGGTGACCGGTATTGATTATCTGCTTGGGACTCGGAGCAGGTTGATTCTCCTGGAAGGTATCTGTTCCTGATCTGGGAGAAGGACTGCGCTCCCTGCCCGTCGGTGGTATTCGCCCCTATGGATGTCCTTCTGAGACAAGATGTGCTAATCCTTTTGTCTCTTTGTGATCCAACTTGTGTGGTCCTGTTGAGGACCCGTCACTATCTCTAGTTCTCGGCCTTCTTTTCTCTGTCCGAGTATTCCTGACTGTGGTTGTGAGGCCTTCTTGAGTTGTGCCTGGACACGCCATGCTTATGTCTTATCTTCGTTCACCCTGCTAGGCGGGGATCTGCGCAAAATACTCTGGAAGGGGGGACCAGTTATTCTGGTGGCCCCTGGGTGGCCTATGGGCGTGTGGTTTGCAGTCATGGTGCTGAGGACTGCGGACCTGTACGTGCTTTCAGGTGCGCTGATCTGCTCACTCAGGGCCTCTTTGTGTCACCCCAATCTACAGGTTCTGGTCTACGACGACCTGACGGCTGATTCCTCCAGCTTGACGGAGTAAGGCTTACCTTTTTGGTGACTGTGACTATGGGAAGTCTAGGACCTAGCCTTTTGTTCTTCCTCTGTCTATTACAGTGTGTGGCATACCTATATTGATTGGTGTGAGTCTAGGGCTGCCCTGTTGGGCGCTCTCTGTTCTCTAGGTTATGGCCTTGCTGCTGCATGGGTTGGAGTTGGCTTTCCATCTCGATGCTCTGAAGGTTCAGGTTCTGCCCTGTCTGCCTTCCTGTAGAAGTCTTTTGCTCAGTCCTTCCTTGGTTGAGCTTCTTTTGGGGATTACTTGTGTGCATTCCCCGCATGATTCTATGATCCTCCTTGGGGGTTGCTTTTTAGTCTGTTGCCTTTTTGGGGCATTCTCTTTGGAACTGTTCCGGATGCTGTCTGTCTGTTCTTACCTTCCAGTTGTCCTTCTGGGGGCTGTTACTTCAGTCAGACATGTGCCTGAGCGGGCGGCTTTGTTAAGCTAGCCCTTGTTTATTGATATTTATACCTTGATGAGGTGGTGTTCCGCTTTACGCTGGTCCTTCTGCCTAAGGTGGTGTTTTAGGCTTATGTATTCAGGACATTATCCCTTGTAACGCTGCAAGAAAGGGGGTTCACATTCCCTCAATAGGTGTTGGAAGCTTTTTCCTGGATGGTCTCTTGTCCTTTAGGGGGACTGATGCCTTTTGGGGTTTGCGGGCGTTTCCATCTGCATGTGCCTGATTTTATCTGCTTTCAGGGGTTACGAGGCCCCTTGGCCTGGTCCTTTCTTGAGTTGTCCCTTCTGGTCCTAAGAAGAGTTTTTGGCTTCTGCCAAGGCTACTGTTAGAGTTTGGACTGGTCGGGCTGTTTCTCAGGCCTGTTCTTTTATGGGGAAAAATCTTCTCCTGTCGTTATTCTGGTTCTATTGGTGCCCTGGTTCTTGGACCCTTCAGCGCCAGGTTTTGGTTGAACGAGTTGCTGGTCCACTACTTGTTTTCTGTTTATACCTTCTCCAAGGTTTTATGTGGTTGACGTTGGAGCCTTTGCTCACGTAGCTCTTGGTAGCAAGGTTGCAGGTGACAGTGCTTTGCCTGTCTGCTGTGCCTTTTTTGTTGGGGATCCCACCCTACTTTATGGACACTGCTGTTGGATGTCCCACGTGTAAGTATTATATATGGAGCAGGACGTACTGTATGCTTAGAATAATACAATTCTGTGAAATACTCACCTGTAGAATTGGTATTATACGCATACAGTACGTCCTGCTCCACCCACCCTGGTTTTACATTATTCTGGATCCCCTGTATGGGGATTGTTATCATGGTTATTATTACCAGTTTTTGGTGGTTGGTTTCTCCTGGCTTCTTTTTCTCACTGCTTTTCAATGCTGGGGATTTGTGGGAGGTCCCTGGGTATATGAAGGGCCGGGAGGAGCCTGTTTTTGCATGTCTGCAGTGCACAGCGCCATCTGGCGGAGGATTACCCACGTGTAAGTATTATATATGGAGCAGGACGTACTGTATGCGTATAATACCAATTCTACAGGTGAGTATTTCACAGAATTGTATTTTTGGCCAAGCAGGCCGCGTCACCCGGAGCATCAACTGTTGCCGGGCAGAAGTGCCCCAATAGAGAGGCGAAAGTTTGGTCCTCTCCCTAGACTGGGATTGGCCGACGGATTGCATAGCCTCCCACACAGCGGACCTGCTCCTCATGGTAAGGGAGCGTTTTACAGTGTTTAATTTAGTTTGTGATTTATTTTTATGCATCACATCTGTGATATCAGACAGAATTCCTTCAGGAAAGGGGCAAGGGAACCACCCACATAGTGGCACATGTGGTGGTCCCCTATTGGTTCTGACAACAGACACCAGTCTTTTGGCTGAGGCAGAGTTCTGTGGGATCTCTCGGTCCAAGGCCGTTGGGATCAACAGGAGAGCTTTCTGCCCATCAACATGCTGGAGTTTAGGGCAATCCTGCTCTCTCTTCGCCACTGGAATCTCTCTCTTGCAGGGCCATCCAGTCCGGATGCAGTCTGACAATGTGAGGGCTGTTGCATACATCAGCCACCACAGTATCACCTTGAGCAAGCTGGCTTTTTGAGAGGGGATCAGGAACTTGAGTTGGCTGGAGGTTTCAGTCCCATGCATTTCTGTAATTTACATCCCAGGGGTGGAGAAAATCCAAGAGGCTTTCCTCGGCAGAGACTCTGGATCCGAGGAGGTGGGGTCTTCATCCGGAGGTCTTTTGGTTTCTGTGCGATCGGTGGGGGGTACAAGATGTGGACCTGTTTGCATCCTGTCACAACAGAAACATTTTTGGCCAGGACAAGAGATCCGTTAGCCGTGGATGCTTTGGTGTCTCCTTGACTGAAGTTCGATCTGGTGTATGAGTTTCCTCCGATTCTGCTGCTGGGCCGTCTGCTCAGGAAGGTAAGAGCAGAAGGCATAGCCACTGCACTGGCCAAGAAGAGTGAGGTTTGTGGCTGTCTTCCGGCTAGATGTGTTAAAAAAAAATAGTTTTGGATGTGCACCACAATAATATTATGATGATATTAACAATAAACAGTGGTGCTGGCACCAAGGATGTGTTAAAAGGGCAATAACGTCAAAACACAGTGACTGTCGGGCCAGCTTACACACAGCCCAAAATAGTGCCGCTCACGCAATATTGTATAAACATGAATAAATGTTTATTGATAAAGTATAGGACATTTGACTCAAAGGCAGTTTTCATGTGCAGGTGTGGATAATGCCTTTATGTCATGTCATTCTCAATTAAGCAGATAAAAGCTCTTGGGTTGATTTGAGGTGTGGTGCTTGCAGTTGGAAGATTTGGAAGATTTTGCTCTGAAGAAAACATGCGGTCAAATAAGTCCTCCATACAGGTCAAACAAGCCACCCTTAAGCTGCATACATAAAAAACCTGAGAATTTGCTACAATATTAGGTATATTATTTGGCAAAATCTACAGTTTGGTACTTCCTGAGAAAGAAAGCATCTGTGAACTCATCAATGCAAAAAGACCTGGGTGCCCACTGAGGACAACAGTGGTGGATGATCGCAGAATAATTTCCACACCGTCACAACAGCTAACAAAATGAACAACTCTCTGTAGGATGTAGGCATATCAATATTCAAATCTACCATAAAGAGAAGTCTGTATGAAAGTAAATACAGGGTTCACTGCACAGAGCAAGCCACTCCTAAGCCTCAAGAATAAGAATAGGCTAGCTTGAGACTTTGCCGGAAAAAAGTCTAAAAAAGCCATCGCAGTTCTGGAAGAACATTCTTTAGACAGATGAAACCAAGATCAACTTCTGCCAGAATAATGGAAAGAAAAAAGCATGGTGAAGGCATGGAAGAGCTCATGAGCCAAAGCACAGCACATCATCTGTCAAACAATGTAGGGGCAGTGTGAGGCCTCTGGCATGCATGGCTGCCAGTGGCATTGGGTCACTAGTGCTTATTGATGGGACACAGGACAGAAGCAGCCGGATGAATTCTGATGTATTCAGAGACATACTGTTCCGTGTGCTCAAATCCAGCCACACTGATTGGTCAGTGACCAAAAACATAAAGCCAAAGTAACCCATTATTACCTATTATTATTGAATTGCCAAGTCAGTCACCTGATCTCAACCCAATTGAGCATGCATTTTACTTGATAAAGACTAAACGAAAGTTTTCAACCAAGTATTAGAAATAAACATTTTATTTGCAATGTTTTAATTTGTTCAATTACTTGAGCCCCTGAAATGAAAGGATTGTGTTTAAAAATGATTTAGTTCCTCACGTTTTATGCAGTCTTTTTGTTAAACATTTCTAAACATGAATTTCGGGTTAGGTATCCCTATTTTTTAAAATTAGTCTCTGATTATGACCACACTTGCGTTCATTTAAAAGTTTCCTTACATTTATTTAGTTTTTGTAAATACATTCATAAAATATACCATTTCCATGCATTAAGTGTACATTCAGTTACATAATAGTCTTCAACCATCAGATTGCTTTTGGTAATTATTCATTCATTGTTGTCATTTTGAAAAAATACCTTACAGGTGGGCAGACATGTTTCGCCTTACTGATTAGGCTTTATCAATGCCCCTTCACCTGGATGGAAATATAATACAGTATATAAGACCAAATATATTCACACCTATGGCTGGCAAAAAATCATCATATCAGTCTTCAAAAATATTTGTGCAATATCGAGTACATAATATATAAATAAGTAGATGAATAAATGATCAGTTATATACCTTATTGTGTTTTTTTCGTTCTCTGTTTATCACTTCTGTCCAATTAATGGTTTATCCTGAGAAAAGTCTGGTCATGAAACACCTTCTTTTTTGTGGCCATGAACGAAGCCTTTTTGCTTTTTATATATATATGTTGTACTGTACCTTTAAGTGGACTTTTTTTATTTGTCCTTAAAAAGGGTTAAAGCTTATAATTAGTTCTCCTTGCCTGTTTCAGTAATGCAAGAACATCTTAATTGTATTTTATCTTACCTCTGTTGATGTATGCTCGTTTTTAGAGGATTACGTTTTATGTTGATATGTGGCTGGCGCTATCCCACTATGCACCTCGCCTTATTATCCAGCTGCATTCTATTCTATAAGGCAAAGCAGGCATTTGTATAATGAGCTGTGCTTATGCACAAGATTCATTGCCCCTTAATTAAACCAGTGTATCTTTAGATTGTAAGCGTTGTTTCTCAGGACCCTTACCTTGTTTTTTGCAGTTGGGGCGTGTGGAGATTCTCCCTTTCTTTTGTTGTGTCGGGCGGCGCGCTCGCCCGCCGCTCATACCTGACCACGCTCCCCCGGTGACGGTCCATTTATGCGCCCAGGTCCGGGCGCACCTCGCGTCCCCTCCGGTTTCAAAGCCGGAAGTGATGTGGTGCGTTCCAGGCGCTGGTGCGCACTCCGCGTCACCCCGGCGTTTCCGCCGGAAGTGACGCGACGCGTCACCGGCCAGTTTGCTAGAGACATTGTGAGGCTCCATTTTGTTGGAGACCTCACTGTGCATACCCGTATATTGATTATATTCTACCGCAGAGCACTTTCTACTATCCTCACTGGGGGGCGTTTAGAGACAGAAAACTTTTCCATTACTACAACATATTCCCACAGCAGCCTTCTTGGGACATCCCTTTACTTCATTCTACTCTGTGCCCATCAATGCAGAGTCCATACTCTGGATATGGGCCAAAATCACTCCGGGATAATCACCCATGAGGAAAACATCACTGCTCCTGTACTACATTGCCGAATCTGTACGCTGCACGCAAACTGAAACTGCTACAAGGTAAGTATCTACATCCTGTAATCCCACTTGATACAATCCCTAAGTTGTCATTTTGGGGTAATTTCTTTATACATCTGTTTGTTTTGGTGGGCTGTTTGGATTCTGGGGTGTGCGGTAGTTTTGTCCGCCTGTCAGTTCACTGATCCCCATCTCGGTTATGGGTGTCAGACCAGACTGTTCTCAGTTTACAAATACACATTCATATATCCGTTGTGCTTACATTTATTATTCCTTTATGTAATACCATTTTCAGTTTCCAAATATACATCCATATAATTGTTATGCTTACATTTCTCATTCTTTTATGTTGTTTATATACCATATTTTGGACTTGTTTCCCTATTAGATTACTTACTACATTATTATACTGTGTGAACTTGTCCTTGTTTGGTCATTTTCTCCCTCCCTCCCCACGTGCGTCTTTTTCATCTTCCCCTAATCCCTTCCCATGTTAGTTGTTTCTACAGAAAAGGGGCAAAACTTATTGTATCGTTCAATCCTGGGTATTTTGTTGCCCCTAGTTTATATATCCATTTTGTTTCTAACTGTAACGTTATCTTTTCTATATTTCCTCCACGTTGGGATGCGTGTATCCGATCTAGGCCAAAGACTTTTAGAGAACTTGGGTCATTGTTGTGGTGTAGCGCAAAGTGGCGGACCACTGGTAATTTTTGGTTTCCATTTCTAATATTATATTGATGTTCGTAGATCCGCCTTTTTAATTGGCGGTTTGTTTTCCCTACATAGTAGCGCCCACACCCACATGTTAACAAATATACTACATTAGTGGTTTGGCAATTGACGAAGTGTCTCGCTCTGAATTCCCCTTTATTTGTGACTGTTACTGACGGGCCTACTTGGATGTAGCGACATGTGCTGCATCCTCCACATTGGTATGTGCCCTTTTGTTTACAGCAATCTTCCTTTAGGTTAGTATTGTGGTGACTATGGACCAGACGGTCTCTGATATTCTGAGATCGTCTGAAAGTAATCCTTGGTTTCTTGGGTAAAAATGTTTCTAAAAATGGGTCATTTAGCAATATTCTCCAATGTCTTTCCAATATCTGGCGTATTTTTGCATGTGATGGAGTGTATGTTAGGATTAAGGCTGGGCCTTGTTGTCTTTTTGTTTTTCTTGGTTTATATAATAGTGTTTGTCTATCTGATTTTAGTGCTTTCTTGTATGCTGCCTTCAGAGTGGCTTGTTTATAGCCTCTATCTGCCAGTCTATCCCGTATTGTTTTTGCTTCCTCTTGAAAGGATTCTATCGTGCTGCAATTACGTCGTGCACGTAGATATTCTCCGTACGGTATACTATTCAGCAAGTGTGATGGATGGGAGCTACTTGCCCTTAATGTTGTATTTGCTGCGGTGTCCTTTCTGTAGAGAGTAGTTGAAATGTGACCTGACCTGTCCTTGCTAATGGTTATGTCCAAGAAGGTGACTTTTGTTTGGCTGTAATTGCAGGTAAATTTTAAATTTGCCGTATTTATGTTTAATAACTGCACAAACTCATCCAGTTCCTGCTTCGGCCCCTCCCATATGACCAGGATGTCATCAATGTACCTGTGCCACGCTACCACGTGGCACAGGTACCTGGCCAAGTCATCCTCAGCCCACAACCCCCTCTCCCACCAGCCCAGGTACAGGTTAGCGAACGATGGGGCACATGTCGTCCCCATCGCCGTTCCCTGCACCTGGTGGTAGAGCTGGTTTCTGAAGAGGAAGAGGTTGTGGGTGAGGATGAAGTTGAGGAGCCGAAGCAGGAAGAGGCTATGGTTGTGTCTGTCCAACTCCAGTTCGTTCAAGAACACTTCCACTGCCTGAAGCCCCTTCTTGTGTGGGATGCTTGAGTATAGGGCCTCCACATCCAGGGTCACCAGGTAGGCCTCGGGACTCACCCAAATATCGTCAAGGACGCGGACTATGTGGCCCGTGTCCCTGACGTATGAGGGCGAACTCATCACCAGGGGCTGCAAGTGATGATCCACATAACGGCTGGCGTTTTCCGTAAGAGCCCCCATGCCCGAGACGATTGGACGTCCTGGTGGATTTTCCACTGATTTATGCACTTTTGGTAGTGCATAAAAAGTGGGTATTTTTGGGCATGGGGACTCCAGGAAGCCAGCCGTGTGGGCATCGATCACACCCAGTTCGTATGCCTGGCGTATGAGATTGTGATAGTCCCGGGCATCCCCGGCGAGCCTGGACGTGGAGGCCCTAGCGTACCAATCTTTGTTGTCTAATATGCGCATGCACATTTCTTCATATTGGTCAGTTGACATGACTACTATATTTCCACCCTTATCTGCGGGTTTTACGATTATTTGATGGTTAGTTTCTAGTTGTTTTAATGCAGTTCTTAGGTCATTACTTAAGTTGGAGGGAAACTGTCTTTCCTTCGATAAATGTTCAATATCTGATATCACCATATTAGTGAAGGTTGCCACATTATGATTTATTCCTAATGGGGGATAGTAACTGGATGTTTTTTTGAATTTGACCTCTTTCTTTTCATTGGTCATTACACCTGCCACTTCCTGTGCTAGGTCCTGCATATCTTGCTCTAACTGTTCTTCTGAGGGAATGTTATGGTCTCTTTCCTCGCCATCTTTCGGCATGAACTGATATTTACAAATAATTTTCCTAGAAAAAAGATGAAGGTCCTTGATGGTTTCAAACGTATCCATCCTTTTCGATGGGCAATAATTGAGGCCTAGCTTTAGTAGTTTGCTTTGGTCCTCTGTTAGAGTATAATGTGATAAATTAATGATGTCTTGTTTTACCTCACTTTCTTTATTCTCGGTTTCTACTGTTTTAAATGAGGGTCGGGGAATAGAGTCCATTTTTTTGGTGGTTGCATATGGCCCTTGTTTCCGCTTTCGGGTTGCTTTCCTCCGTGCGTTTCGGCGTTGGTTTTGTGCTCTCCTAAAAAATCTCGCCTACCACTCCTATTTTCTTCATGTTCCCCTCCCACTGCATTGCTGTCCTCAATTTTTCTTTTAGATAGGTATTTGTTACCTTCCTCCCTATCTGGTAATCTTATCTCTTTGTGGTGGTCCCCGCTTGTAGTCATAATCTTTCCTGGTGGTGAACCTTTGTTTTCGTTGTGGGCCCCAAATTCCTCGCTTATCATATGTTCTTCTCTCTCTGGAGGAAGATGTATCCGAGGCGCTATTTAGGCGACCTGGGAAATCCCTTCTTCCCCTTATTTGTGACTTGGAGTCTGGCCAGATGTAGGCTTCCTTCTGCTTGTACGCTAGCTTGTCTCTAATTAATTTTTGTTCTTTAGATTCTATCAGTTGTTTATTTAGTCCCTCAATGGACTCCTGGATGTTAGTGTCTCTTTGGTAAAATTTCTCATCCTTGTGTTTATCGTCAAAGCTACTAATAATCTCTTTGATTTGTTCTGTTATATTTTTCAGTTGTTGTGTATGGTGTCCAATTAGGATTTTTATCAACTGAAAAGAACAATCTTGTAATGCTGTCTCCCAGAGTTGTTTAAAGTCATCATTTAGGGGGAAGACTTGTGGGAAGAGCCTGATTCTTAGGCCTTTGGGGACTATTCCACAGTCTAGGTACTCTTCAAGATAGTGAATGTCCCACCACAGTTTAGATTTTTTTGTTAGTAATTTATGTAATTTATTAAAGGTAAAGTGGGTTAACTCCTGTTGTTCTATTAATTCTTTGTTATCTATCTTACATTGAGTAAGTTTTGTAATCATCTTATCCCAATCTTTATTGCCCAATTGGGTCATCTTGTTTGCCTAGTTAAAGATATATGAGGAATCAGCAAGGAGGGGAGGGGGGACTTTGATGTCCTATATGGGATTGTTTTCTTTCTGGAGTGCTATAGCTCGTGTATAATGAGGACCCCTTGGGCAAGAAAAAGATTTTTTGCACGTTGAGGAGGGACAAAAAGGAAAAAAGGAGGGGAGGGGGGGGTTTACCGCACTAAGGCTATTAAATCCTTTACCTATTAACTACTACTTCTACACTCTAGGGTTGCCCTACTTGGGCTTCCCTACATTGTGCGACCCTTTGAGCAATTTACCCCCATCTTGTTCCGTGGGTACATAGTCAAGGCTTATAAGCATTTCTAAACATGAATTTCGGGTTAGGTATCCCTATTTTTTAAAATTAGTCTCTGATTATGACCACACTTGCGTTCATTTAAAAGTTTCCTTACATTTATTTAGTTTTTGTAAATACATTCATAAAATATACCATTTCCATGCATTAAGTGTACATTCAGTTACATAATAGTCTTCAACCATCAGATTGCTTTTGGTAATTATTCATTCATTGTTGTCATTTTGAAAAAATACCTTACAGGTGGGCAGACATGTTTCGCCTTACTGATTAGGCTTTATCAATGCCCCTTCACCTGGATGGAAATATAATACAGTATATAAGACCAAATATATTCACACCTATGGCTGGCAAAAAATCATCATATCAGTCTTCAAAAATATTTGTGCAATATCGAGTACATAATATATAAATAAGTAGATGAATAAATGATCAGTTATATACCTTATTGTGTTTTTTTCGTTCTCTGTTTATCACTTCTGTCCAATTAATGGTTTATCCTGAGAAAAGTCTGGTCATGAAACACCTTCTTTTTTGTGGCCATGAACGAAGCCTTTTTGCTTTTTATATATATGTTGTACTGTACCTTTAAGTGGACTTTTTTTATTTGTCCTTAACAAGCAAAAAACAAGGTAAGGGTCCTGAGAAACAACGCTTACAATCTAAAGATACACTGGTTTAATTAAGGGGCAATGAATCTTGTGCATAAGCACAGCTCATTATACAAATGCCTGCTTTGCCTTATAGAATAGAATGCAGCTGGATAATAAGGCGAGGTGCATAGTGGGATAGCGCCAGCCACATATCAACATAAAACTTAATCCTCTAAAAACGAGCATACATCAACAGAGGTAAGATAAAATACAATTAAGATGTTCTTGCATTACTGAAACAGGCAAGGAGAACTAATTATAAGCTTTAACCCTTTTTAAGGACAAATAAAAAAAGTCCACTTAAAGGTACAGTACAACATATATATAAAAAGCAAAAAGGCTTCGTTCATGGCCACAAAAAAGGTGTTTCATGACCAGACTTTTCTCAGGATAAACCATTAATTGGACAGAAGTGATAAACAGAGAACGAAAAAAACACAATAAGGTATATAACTGATCATTTATTCATCTACTTATTTATATATTATGTACTCGATATTGCACAAATATTTTTGAAGACTGATATGATGATTTTTTGCCAGCCATAGGTGTGAATATATTTGGTCTTATATACTGTATTATATTTCCATCCAGGTGAAGGGGCATTGAT
Source organism: Gastrophryne carolinensis (assembly GCA_027917425.1). Taxonomy (NCBI): domain Eukaryota; kingdom Metazoa; phylum Chordata; class Amphibia; order Anura; family Microhylidae; genus Gastrophryne; species Gastrophryne carolinensis. The sequence continues at coordinate 287,589,266 of CM051234.1, forward strand.
AAAGCCTAATCAGTAAGGCGAAACATGTCTGCCCACCTGTAAGGTATTTTTTCAAAATGACAACAATGAATGAATAATTACCAAAAGCAATCTGATGGTTGAAGACTATTATGTAACTGAATGTACACTTAATGCATGGAAATGGTATATTTTATGAATGTATTTACAAAAACTAAATAAATGTAAGGAAACTTTTAAATGAACGCAAGTGTGGTCATAATCAGAGACTAATTTTAAAAAATAGGGATACCTAACCCGAAATTCATGTTTAGAAATGCTTATAAGTCTTGACTATGTACCCACGGAACAAGATGGGGGTAAATTGCTCAAAGGGTCGCACAATGTAGGGAAGCCCAAGTAGGGCAACCCTAGAGTGTAGAAGTTTTTGTTAAACATACATTGTGTTAATGTTTAGAACCTAAATTAGAAACATGTCTCTGTCCAGATATTTATGGACCTAACTGTATATGATTACATAGATTCCCCAAAGATCCTGGCCAAAATCTATTTTCCTCCTTACAGGGTCACTTATAAACACTGCCTTGATAAATATCCAGCCAGGCTTACTTGCTTCTTTTGGAGGAGGGAAGAGGAAATCCGGGATGGGGGGTGGACCTGGAGAAGAAAACCACAAGCTTTGTGGGAGTTTCATTCTGTTAGGATGTATAATTGGCCCCCATCTTATTAGCTGTTTATATAGATGTTTAATATTACACAAGTTTGCACTACACGTCCTTTAAAACCTGTCAAAGCTGGTCATCAAGCTATTTTATTCTCTGCCCCCTGGGCACGCCAAAATTGCATGCCCGTTTGCTGAAATCCCACAGCCCTCAAATCGGTTTCCAGTTGTCATCAGGTTTCTACAGAGGCACACATGGAGTTCAATGGGAGCCCACTGTACATTCGCCATGGTTGTCGAGCTTATCTCATGCTGGCACTGCGGATGAGCGATAATCCGTGCAGTAGCGGGTGCCAGGTAAGCAGGGGAATCTCATGCCCACTGGCACTTTTGCATTTGAAAAACCTGGTTTCCACTATTAAGAGGGCATTCCATCTCTCTTGCAGACGTGTTTAGGGCTTGGTAAACCCTTGATCATACCTACTTGATACAAGCCATCAGTATGCACCTTTTTTTTTTTTTTTTTTTAAACTCCCATGCTTAAAGTGTTTGGAAATCAGTAGCTTAACTTTCATTTAGTGTCTGCCTTTCTCTGCAGCTCTGAAACCTGCCCTCCTCACACTCCTCGGTGTGCTTACATCACATTGCCACACCCATTGTTTCTCTACATCTGCAATGCTCTACGATGCCACAACAATCAGGCCTGCCTTTAGTGTAACTTAAACTCTTTTAGCCCAAGGTAGGCCCTAAACTGCTAACTAAAACACACTACACCTAATATACTTATATGAATTACTAACCTTATTAAACCCCTATGTTCATACAGTATAACTGCTGATACAGCAATATTTACTATAAAAATGTTAATGTTTTCAGCATGCCAGGCATTTACTTATTTGTGGTTCTTATTTCATTTTAGCTTTTGAGCAACTGGAAAAGGCCGTGACAGCCTCACAGAATTCAGAAGAAGCTCACAAAACTGGAAAGCTGGAAATGGAGGAACAGATTAAAGCCATCGAGAAAGCCAGTGAGGAGGAGAGGGTGAATCTTCAAAAGGAACTTAGTCGTGTGAAGCAGGAGGTGGTGGACATCATGAAGGTATTCCTTCTTTATATTCTAATCATTGTACGATACATCAAGTTATATCATGGTTATATTTGCAAACTGGATATGTTTTGACTGCCTCTTAGGGAATCGACCACGCCGGTGGTCGTCTTCTTTATGGGGCACCCCAAATGAGCGCATCTCCCAGAAACGCCCAGTACACCCCTCTTGAGGCCATATCTCCACTATACCTTTAGACTAGGCTCATACCCGCAACAGGCATTGTTGAACGGCTGGCACAGGCATTCCTCACAGGGAATGCGTGTGGCAGCACATCTCCATTCAGCTTTTCCTGCCTCTCTAAGTGGAATGTTGAGCACCTTGCGAATGTGCAGTGGCATTGGGACACAAATGAGTCTTCAAGTGATCCCAGAGCAAACACACAGCAGGGCATCCAGACTGTCAGGAGGAGCAAATCCTAAGATTCATTTGGGAGATGGATTGTTGTGTTATAGGGTCTTTCCATACATGTAGAAAGCCTTGACCCTCTCTCCTCCATTGCACTAAGTGGAGGGGGCATGTGGAGGGGAGAATGTCCATTTTGGAGAAGTGTCCGTTCATTAAATGAGCACTATCGCAAATTTTAGTATTAAAAATAAAAAATATGCAGAAAAGTGCTTGGAAATGTTTAGAAGGGCTATGAAATTATTCAATAAATTTTATTATTTTTTAAATCCCTAAAAAGGAAGCAGTAGCTTGGCCTCTTCCATTTGGTTTATAGTGGTTTTCAAACTCTAGGCAACCATCACAGTTTCAACACAATGTGCAGCAAATGGTCAAGTGCTCACTGTAATACATCCATGAAGCCAGGTAATGCACCTAAAAGAATATACACAATAGGCTATTTGGACAGTTATAACGTTTAATGCAGTAATATATCACAGCTAGTAGAATTCATGAGATGCAACCCATCTACTCCCCAAATTGAGGGTGTCAAGAGTAGCGCACTGTGGCCCACATATGGTGGTTTTGTCCTTGGATCTTTTGATATGGGTATGCAATCTAATAAACACAGCCCTGGGACAGAATTTAACTAGAGATACATGGAAGGCGTTATTTTTTAGAGTGGTACATAAGCTACCTACATAGGAACATTAAATGGTGGAAGTCGCCTTCTCTGATACAATGGTACATAAGAACTTCAATCACAAAATCTTTCCTAAAATATGGTCTCCATAGTGGTGTCATGACGATCCGGCAGGTGAGTGGAAATTTATTATTCTTTGTGTACATCCCCTCCCGTTCCGGAAGATATCCTTACTCATGGGTTATTCATCTTCAGATGTCACATGACTGCAGAGCAGAAAAAGTGGCCCCTCCCGGCCTATATATACACCGAGGCACCTCCCAGTTTTTCTCTGCAGTCTCGGACTGCCAGGACGAGAAAGGGGAGAAAGGCAGGTGAGTGGAGTCTTTGGCCCTATGGACCTGTTGAGCTATTCCCCACCCGTTCTGTATTACTTTAATGCCTCCCAGCCTTGGCTGTAGCGTTCGGGTGACGGTAGACAGCACCATTTTAGGTGCCAAGGAGCTATGCTCCGCCGCAACTCCCCCACCAAAGGGTAGACGGTTTAGGCTATGGTGAGCCTTATGGGATGCCCTGCCCGCTTTTGTGTACCTGTCCCCCTTTCCATCTATAGTGGTTCCATTACCGCTGTCTTCCCCTCGTTCCTCTTAATCTCCTTGAGGAAGAGGGGGGTGTTTATTTATTACATGCAATATTGTGTGGCACCTTTGGGTTTTGTTTTTATTTGGAGCGCATAGGCAGTGTTTAATTTGATAGAACGGTGTCCATTTTTGTGCTACTGTACACCGCCGGGGCCGAGGGCGGCGACATTTACCTCAGAATTCTAACCGCGCAGCCACTGGCTGTCCAAGTCATGTGAGCGCGTTCCTTCACGCTCTTCGGAGGGAGGTGGGCGGGGCGAGTGACGCATTTTACATTCTTGTGCTTACGGGATTTTCTCTTGTCTTTTAGGCCTATAGAACTAGTGGTTTCTCCCGGCCTTTAGTTTTCATTAAGGGAATTTTGTCTTATATTCAAAAATCCTCCCACTTCCCTTGCGGTGCATAGCGGGCATCCCGGGTTTGCTTTGGCATTACTCCCATATTCTAAGTATGTCTCACACCCTGCTTCAGAAATATTCATTACACGTGGGTTATGTCCAGTAGAGGGTGAACTTCTGCAGAGATGACTAGAAAAAAGAAGCCCCTCCCGGCCCATAAATACCTGGGACCTCCCACACATTCCCAGTAATCGTCTCTGCAGACGGCGAGCAAGTGGCTGTGTCTCCTCCTTTGCAGGTAAGCCGGGTTCTCACCCGGCCAATTTATCCCTATTTCTGCCCGGACCTCGTTTTTAGTAAGCCCATATGCCTCCCAGCCTCGGCTGTAGGTCTGGGCGAGGGTAGTTTACACCCTAGTGGTGTACTAACTAGGAGTCATACTCCTCCGTGAGACCCCCAACAAGGGGTAGGCGGATACCTGATCCTGGTTTGGGATGCCCTGTCCGTAATTTCCCTGCACTGCTTTAGGTGGCTTGGGATCATCCCCCGCCCGTTGCTCTCTGGATCATGGGGGGGCCTGTCCCTCCTATTTTTACCTCAGTCTTTGTCCTAGCCGGATAGCTGCCAGTACGTATGAGTGTGTGAGTGGCATGCTTTTACTTGTGGCAGGCCGCGTCCAGCTGGACGGCGACCTGGATCCCGGGCCGGCTCCGCAGCCTTGCTGGGAGCGCGGCCATGCTTTTTGTTCTTCTCCTTAGTCAGGAGAGGGGGCGGGGCTGGGCGCTCTGCGCACTGATGCGGCCCGCCCCTCTCTTTTGGCGCTCTCGGCTGTTCCCAACCAATGGCTGGGAACCGCGGCTGGGTCAGCGCCGCCGGCCTCATCACCTACACCACCACGCCTGATTCTGACCCCAAGTGATGTTGTCATTAGCGGGGAGTCGCAATCTGATGTCTGTGCTAGATTGGCCAACGTTGGAAAATTGATTGCTAGCTCTGCGGCCTGGAAGGCCCCAGCTAAGAGAAGGCATTTGGCACCGGGTTTTGATTATGAGGAATACGACTCCTTTGATTGGTCTGATTATTCCCCGCTGGAAGAAGGGGAATTGTTTTCAGAATCTGATGGTTCGGACGATCAGCAGTACCTGGATGCTGATGCTGGGCAGGAGCGTGGGGATACGGGGATACCCCCAGACTTCTGGCCCATATTTTTGTGGTGCTTGCTATTTCCCCGCCTGCGGATGCCCCTCCACAAAAGGGGGAATTTTTTGGGGCCACTAAGCCGCGCTTAAAGTTTCCGGATCAGAAGCATTTTGACAATTTGATTCTTAAGGAATGGGAAAAGCCCAGCCGGCTTCCCGGTACCCCTCAGGGGTGGGATAGGAAGTATCCCTTTCCTGTGGACACGGTGAAGCGCTGGTCGTCACTCCGATTCTGGGTTTGTCCAACACATCGGTTGTGCACTCTCCAGACTCCACTACTCTGAAGGATAGTGAGGACCGACGTCTTGATCAAATGGCGTCACATGCCTTTGCCAGTGTGGGTTCGATCTTGTGTCCTGTGTGCGCTTCAGCTCTCATGGCTGTGGCTACCAGATCTGTAATTATGGGCCTGTTGAATGGTCCCCACCTTAACCCTGCTAGTGATGAATTTGCAGCACTTTCGCGGTGTGATTTGTTCATGACCTTTGTCTTATCAGCTTTGTCTGTACAATATGCATGAGTGGTAGAACCTCGGCTTTGCTTGTTTGCTCGATTGGTTTGGTTGCGCCAATGGGCGGCTGACATTGCGGCGAAGAAGGCGTTTACAGGGCTACCTTTCTTGGGTATGCGCCTGTTTGGAGATAAATTGGACTCAGGGGCGAAAAGAGGAAAGTTGCCACAGCGCAAGAAGCACCGGTCCTTTCGGGGTGCAGGCTCCTTTATTCCTTCCTTTCGTGGCTCTCGAGCAAGCAGGGGAGTTGCTTACTCTGCGTTCAGAGGTGATTCCTGGGGTGGGGCAGACGACGTGTCTGTCCCGGGACTGCCTGGGGTACCAAACCCAAGGCTGCTGCCAAACCCTCTCAGCATTGAGGGGGCGCCCTCACCCTCGTGGGTGGGGGGACGGCTTTGGCTCTAAGCCCAGGTCTGGACCTGGGAGGTCACAGACAACTGGATCCTGGAAGTGGTCTCTTCCGGGTACAAGCTGGAGTTCGAGTACCGGCCTCCTCACAGATTCCTTAGGTCTCGGGTTCCTTCGGACCCCCGGGCCGCGCAGGGGCTTTTCTTGGCAGTGCCAAACCTTCGGGACATGGAGGTAGTTTGCCTGGTGCCCTCCACAGGGAGAGGCCGGGGCTATTATTCCAACTTTTTTTTTACAGTCCCCAAAAAGGATGGCTCCATTCTGGATCTAAAGATTCTCAACAGGTTCATCAGAACCAAGAAATTTCGCATAGAGACTCTGCACTCGGCCATCAACTCTCTTCGTCCAGGGGACTTTGACGTCCATAGACATCAAGGATGCTTACCTTCATGTGCCGATCTTCCCAGGACACCAGCGGTTTCTCAGATTTGTGGTGGGAGATCAGCACTATCAGTTTGTGGAAGAAACATCAGTTCCAGGGGCTGTGGTATCCTCAGGAGGCGCACATCCCCATCAACGTCCTGGAGCTGAGGGCAATTCGGTTGGTGCTGTCGCACCTGACGCATCATCTCCAAGTTTTGCCGGTTCAGGTTCGATCAGACAATCGGTAGCTTACATCAATCACCAAGGGGGGACTTGCAGCAGTGCCCTCAGGGAAGTTTTTTTGATTCTTGCATGGGCGGAGAGCAATGTTCCATGCATTTCAGCAGTGTACATTCCAGGAGTGGAAAACACGGAGGTGGACACTTCCTGAGTAGGGGATCCTCTCGCCCAGGGGAATGGTCTCTCATTCACATTGTATTTCGTTCCCTCTGTCGCACGTGGGGGTTTCTGGAGGTGGATCTCTGCCTCTCGTCACAACCGCAAGCTCCCAATGTTGGTGTCTCTGTCTCAGGATCCTCTGGCCCTGGCCTCTTGCCTGGAAGGATCTGGGGTTCCTGTACCTTTTTCCCCCTTTTCCATGGTGGGCAAGGTGGTGCGCAGGCTGGCTCAAGAGGGTGTGCCAGCAATTCTGGTGGCCCCAGGGTGGCCAAGACAGGTTTGGTTCGTACCACAATTTACAAATGCTGGTTTTGGCGGCGTGGCTGCTGAAACCTCCTCCATCTTAAAAGAAGGTTTGTCTGATGCTGTGATTCAGACACTTGTTAGGGCTAGGAAGTGATCTTCCTCTAACATCTACTTCAGGACTTGGAGGTCCTATATTGATTGGTGTGAGGCTAGGGCCTTGCCTTGCAGGGTGTTTTCGATCCCTAGGATTTTGGATTTTCTTCAACACGGTCTGGACCTGGGGCTCCAGCTTAGTACCTTGAAAGGCCAGGTCTCTGCCCTGGGGGTCTTCTTTCTAAGGTCCTTTGTTCTTCATCCTTTGGTTAAAATTTTATTCCAGGGGGTCACTCATGTGCGGCCCCCTCGAAAGCCTTGTGCCTGTTTGGGATTTGAATTTTGGTTCTGTCGGCCTTCCAGGGGCCTCCTTTTGAGCCGGTGCAGGATGTTGCACTTTCTATGCTTACACAAAAGATTAACTTTTTTGGTGGCTATTACCTCTGTTCGATGTGCTTCTGGTTTGGCGGCTCTGTCTATTCAGGCCTCTTACTTTGAGAGACACCAGGACAAGTTGGTCTTCTGCTTTAAGCCGGATTTCCTACCTAAAGTGGTCTCTGCTTTCCATCTCATTCAGGATGTGGTTCTCTTTTCCTTGTGTACTAAGCCTAGCAATGACAAGGAGAGGGCCCTGCACTCTTTGGATGATTGTTGCGTGAAGTACTATTTGGCGGCTACTTCTCTTTTCTGTAGGACGGACGCCTTGTTTGTGGTGCCCTCTGGGCCCAAGAAGGGTTTTGCGCCGTCAAGTCTGCCATTAGTAAATGGATATGTCTGGCCATTGTTGGGGCCTATATTGCCAAGGGGAGGGACCCCCCTTTTCAGATCACTGCTCATTCTACTCGTACTGTTGGGGCTTCCTGGGCTTTCAGAAGCAGGCTTCTGTTGAACAAGTTTGTACGGCTGCTACTTGGTCTTCTGTTTATACCTTTTTCCAAGTTTTTATAAGGTTGATGTGCGGGCCTCAGCGGATGCTGTTTTTGGCCGCAAAGTTCTACAAGCTGCAGTGGTTTAATTTGTGCACTTTTGCCTGTTGGGATCCCCACCCTTTTTGGATACTGCTATTTGATGTCCCACGTGTAATGAATATTTCCGAAGCAGGGTGTGAGACATACTTAGGATACCATTTTGTGATTACTCACCTGTAAAATGGGTATTATAAGTCTCACACCCTGCTTCAGCCCACCCTGAGTTGTATCTTGGATCCTCTATATGGTGATACTTTTTTCTCATAGATTTTATTTGCTCTTCCTGGTCCCCTTACTGCTTTCTTATACTAGGGAATGTGTGGGAGGTCCCAGGTATTTATGGGCCGGGAGGGGCTTCTTTTTTCTAGACATCTCTGCAGAAGTTCGCCCTCTACTGGACATAACCCACGTGTAATGATAATTTCCGAAGCAGGGTGTGAGACATACTTATAATACCCATTTCACAGGTGAGTAATCACAAAATGGTATATTCTTAGTATACAGTACGTCCTGCTCCAGATAGATTACTTACACTTGGGTTATCCTCCGCCAGATGGCGCTGCACTGCAGACATGTAAAACAGGCTCCTCCCGGCTCCTCAAATACCCAGGGACCTCCCACAAATCCCCGGATTTCTCTGCAGTGCTTACTGCGAAGACATGAAAGTATCACTCTCTCGCAGGTGAGCGGGGCTATTAGTCTGCAGCCCTCTTGGACTATTCCCACCCATCCTTCGTGTGATGTGCCTCCCAGCCTGGGCTGCGCTGGACGGGTGAAGGTAGGCGGCACCATGTGTGCATATGGAGCGCTGCTCCACCGCAGTCCCCCACCAAAGGGTAGGCGGTATAGGCTGATGGTGAGCCTTTATGGGATGCCCCTCCCGCCTTATTGTCCCATGCCCCGGTAGCGGTGGGTCCTGTACAGAGGGCCGCCATCCTCCCTCATTCTCCCAGTAGACTTCGGGGGAGAAAGAAGGGGGGGGGGGTGTGTGGATGAGCGTGTATCGTGATTCATGCATACGGACTTTTGTCAGGTTTTTTGACTAGTATATGTGGTGTCAGCCACCGCGCGGACTTGTCTCTTCACTATTACAAATGCTGCCGCCGCGCGCGTCTTTTCCTTCATTTGGATGTTCCGCGCCGGGCGGAGGCATTACCTCAGATGCTTCTGCGTTCTCATTGGCTGCTTGTTGGTGGACTTCGCGCTCTTCGGGGGGGCGGGGCCTGGCTTGGCGCGCCCTGCGTCGCGGCTCGCTCTGGCCCGCCCTTCGAGGTATTCTCGGCGCCATGTTGCAGGTCGCGTGCGCGTGTGACGCTCTTACTTACCGCGGTCCACAAGTGCCTTCGCGGGCGGCTTTATACTCATTGTAGTGTGCTTCTGGCTCTGACACCCCATATTCTCATTGTGTCTTTCAGATGGGTGAATCCATTAAGGCTTCTCCCGGCCGGTGTAATTGATAAAGTTGGGCCTTGTAAAATTACTCCCACTTCCCTAGCGGGTCATTGGGGCATCCAGGGTTGCTTCATAGCGTAAATCCCTACTGGCACATTGTGCCTAATAATCACCATATGGAGGCACCCCAGGATAATGTTACCGGGGTCCCTTTGGGACAAGACCGGCTGTGTGTAGCGTGCGGACAGCCGCATGCTGACGCTGACAAGGCGTGGGTCTGTGTACCCTGTGCTGAGCAGGTGCTTGCATTGCATTCTGGCCTGCCAGTGGCTGCACCTCGTTTCAATTCACCTACTCCCCCCAGCTTAAATCTCACTCCTTTTGAGTTGCATACTAGTGGGGATTCTCAGCCTGAGGTGGCTTCTAGACTGCCTACTGCTGAACAGGTTATTGCGAGGTCTTTAGCGCGTAAGGGCCCTGGTAAAAAGCGGCACTTGACGCCTAATGTTACTGTTTCTTTACGGGATCTCAGGAGTTTATGAATCTGTGTGGCTATACCCCTTCTGATGAAGGCGAGCTCTTGTTTGACTCAGGCTCATCTGATGAGAGACCAAGGGGTCATGACGATTGTGGCTCTGACCCCTGGGCCCCGCATGACAGATTATTGACCCAGATCTTTGAGGTTCTGTCTATCCCTCTCCTTGGTGAGGCGCCCAGGCAAAAAGGGAAGCGTTTTCATCCAGCAACATCACGTTTTGGAATTTCTAGAGCAGGCACATTTCCATACCCTTGTGCTCAAGGAAAGGGAGTGCCCCAGTAAACTTCCTGGGGTTCCAAGGGATTGGGATAGGAAGTATCCATTTCCCCTGAGGTGGTTAAATGTTGGTCATCCCCTCCCGAGGTGGTTGTCCCGATCCTAGGGCTATCTAACACCCCTGTCATGCATTCCCCTGATTCTACTACCCTGCGGGATGCTGAGGTCCAGCGCATTGACCTGCTGGCCTCCCACGCCTTTGCATGTGCGAGGACGGTGCTGCGCCCGGTCTGTGCCTCTGCTATTACTGCTGTGGCCACTAGAACCCTTATGAGAAATGTGCTTGATAGTGCCCCTGATGATCTCACTTGTGAGGTGTTTAATGCACTCTCCAGTTGTGATGTTTTTGTACATTTTGTCCTATTAGCATTGGATTACACCATCAGAATGTGTGCAAGAACTTCTGCCTTCATGGTGGCTATACGCCGCTTGGTTTGGCTGCGACAGTGGGGTGCTGACAGTGCTGCGAAGAAGGCCCTCACTGGGCTTTCTTTTAAAGGGGCTACACCTGTTTGGGGCCTGGTTAGACCTGTTTGCTAAGAGAGGTAAGTTACCCCAGCGCAGTTGGCTGTCTCGGCCTCTTCGGGGCCAGGGCCCCCCTTCACCCCCCTACCCTGGTGTTAAACAAGAAACAGGGGTGTCCTTCGCGGGGGCTCGCGCAGATTCCGGTCACAGGAGCAGAAGACAACGTCCTGGCTCCTCTGGGGGGCTAAGCCCAAATCCTCTCCCAAGCCCCCCTCAAGCATGATGGGGCGCCCTCGCCCGTCAGGGTGGGGGGACGGCTGCGGCACTTTGCTCAAGTCTGGAGGCATTACGGCTCAGACCGGTGGATTCAGGAGGTAGTGTCCTCCGGCTACAAGATAGAGTTGCTGTATGGCCTCCCCCAAGATTTATCAGGTCCCGGATACTCCAGGTCCCTGCCTCTGCTCAGGTGTTGGCGCAGGCCGTGCAGGGCCTGCTGGGTCTGGGGATCATTTGCAGATTTCCCTTAAAAGACAGAGGCAAGGGGCTCTACTCCTTCCTTTTCACAGTTCCAAAAAAAGATGGGTCAGTCAGGCCCATTCTGGAATTAAAGATCTTCAACAAATTGTCAAGAACAGGCGTTTTCGCATGGAAACTCTGCGCTCGGTCATCAGCTCCTTGCGCCCCGGGGGCTTCATGACGTCTGTGGATATCAAAGATGCTTACCTTCACATCCCTGTGTTTTCAGGACACCAAGGTTCCTCAGATTCACGTTGGAAGATCACACTGCCAAATTGTGGCCTTGCCATCTGGCCTCTCTTCAGCTCCCAGAGTGCTCACCAAGGTGCTGGCGGGGGTGATGTCTCTGACGAGGCCAAGGGGCATCCGCGTGCTGCCCTACCTGGACGACATCCTCATCACTTCCCAGTCTCTACATCAGGCAGAGTTGGATACTCAGCTGGTGGTGCCCATTCTGGAGTCATTCGGATGGGTGATCAATCACCCCAAGTCCTCACTCTCCCCTTCCTTGGTAACGCCATTTTTAGGAATAAATCTGGATACAGTTCAGGCAAGGACCTTCCTTCCTCAGCAGAAGGTGGACAATCTGATTGCACAGGCTCAGTCCCTCCTAGCTTGGCCCCATCTCTCCATCAGGCAGGGGATGCAGCTGGTGAGCCTGATGGTGGCGTGCTTCTGCCTCTGCAACTGCACCTATTGTCTGTATGGGACAAGGACCCAGCATCCCTGACAGGGTCTGTGTGCTCTCCCCCCCTGGTAGGCGGGTCCCTCTTGTGGTGGATGGACTCAAGGAACCTGTTGGGGGGCAGATCCCTTCTAGCTCCTTAATGGGAGACGGTCACCACGGATGCCAGTCTGTCAGGTTGGGTGGGGGGTTTTGGAAGTCCCTGCGGTCCCAGGGGAGGTGGGGCCCTCAGGAGGCCCACACATCTATCAATGTCTTGGCGCTGCGAGCGATCAGGTTAGTTCTGGCTCGCTTGAATACTCATCTTCAGGGCCTGCCTGTTCAGGGGCGCTCGGACAACCAGACAGCAGTTGCCTACATCAATCTTCAGGGAGGGACCCGAAGCAAGAGGGCCCTCCGCGAAGTGTCTCTGATCCTGACCTGGGTGGAGGCCAATGGTCCCTGCATATCAGTGGTGCACATTCCGGGGGTGAAAAATCTGCTGGCGGACCCTCTGAGCAGGGGGACCTCTCGCCAGTGTGAATGGTCCCTCTGCAACAGGGTGTTCCAATCTCTGTGTCACCGTTGGGGCCAACCAGATGTGGATCTGTTTGCGTCTCGTCACAATCATAAGCTCCCGGACTTCGTCTCCCTGTCCCAGGATCCTCTGGCCTTTATCACGGATGCTTTAGCAATGTCATGGCAGGACATTCAGTTCCTGTATGTTTTTCCCCCATTTCCCCTGCTGAGCAGGGTCCTGCGCAAGATTGTTCTGGAGGGGGTGCCAGCAATTCTGGTGGCCCCCAGGTGGCCTAGAAGAGTGTGGTTCGCAGACGTGGTGCAGATGGCAGTAGACCAGTACGTTCTGCCAGGGGTGTCAGATCTGCTCACTCAGGGCCCCTTACGCCATCCCAATTTACAAACTCTGGCTTTGACAGCCTGGCTGCTGAAACCTCCATCTTGATGGAGAAAGGCTTGTCCGCCTCGGTGGTTGATACCATGGCGAAGGCTAGGAAGATTACTTCTTCTTCCATCTATTACAAGGTATGGCGTACCGACCTTGACTGGTGTGAGTCTAGGTCTCTTTCCTGTCGGGTGTTTTCAGTCCCCAGAGTTCTGGAGTTCTTACAGCATGGGTTGGAGTCAGTACTCTGAAGGGTCAGGTTTCTGCCCTGTTTGTTTCTTTCAGAAGTCTTTTGCTCAGCATTTTCTGATTAAGATCTTTTTTCCACTCATGTGCGTCCCCCACGTAAACCTGTGGTCCCTGTTTGGGATTTGAACTTGGTTTTGTCTGCCTTGCATTTGCTCCCTTTGAGCTCATGCAGGATGCTGCTCTGGCTGTTCTTACCCTCAATGTTGTGTTTCTGGTGGTCATTACTTCGGTCAGGCGTGTGTCTGAGTTGGTGGCTCTTTCTATTCAGCCCCCATACTTTGGGAGACACCAGGACAAGGTGGTGTTCCGCTTTAAGCCAGATTTTCTGCCTAAGGTAGTGTCTGCCTTTCATTTGAATCAAGATATTGTTCTTCCTTCTTTGTGCTCTAATCCTAGCAACGCTAAGGAGAGGGTTTTGCTTTCCTTGGATGTGGTCAGGTTTTTGAAGTATTTCCTGGTGGTCACTGCGTCCTTCAGGAAAACTGATGCTCTGTTTGTGGTCCCTTCTGGGCCCAGGATGGGTTTGGCTCATGCCAAGTCTAATTTTAGCAAATGGATCCGTCAGGCCGTGATTCAGGCCTATTCTGCTAAGGGGAAGAGCCCTCTCTTCGCCTTACTGCTCATTATACTAGTGCTATTGGTGCCTCTTGGGCCTTCCTGCACCAGGCTTCTGTTGAACAAGTTTGCAAGGCCGCTACTTGGTTTTCTGTTCATACCTTTTCAAAGTTTTACAAGGTTGATGTTAGGGCCTCAGCTGATGCTGCTTTTGGCCACAAGGTTTTGCAGGCGCCAGTGGTTTAAACTGTCTGCTGTTACCTTTTTTGTTGGGGATCCCACCCTACTTTATGGACACTGCTATTGGATGTCCCAAGTGTAAGTAATCTATCTGGAGCAGGACGTGCTGTATACTAAGAATAATACAATTCTGTGAAATACCTGTAGAATTGGTATAAGTATACAGTACGTCCTGCTCCACCCCACCCTGGTTTTTGCATTATTCTGGATCCCCTGTATGGTGATTGTTATTGTTATAAGTTACCAGTTTTTGGGTGGTTAATTCTCCTGGCTTCTTGTTCACTGCTTTTCAATGCTGGGGATTTGTGGGAGTTCCCCGGGTATTTGAGGGCCGGGAGGTGCCTGTTTTTTGCATGTCTCTGCAGTGCAGCGCCATCTGGCGGAGGATAACCCAAGTGTAAGTAATCTATCTGGAGCAGGACGTACTGTATACTTTATAATACCAATTCTACAGGTGAGTATTTCACAGAATTGTATTTTTGGCCTTGCGAGCCATAATAATCACCATATGGAGACTTCTCAAGACAACGAGTCCGGAGTTCCTTTGGGACAAGGCCAGTTCTGTACTGATTGTGGGGTTTCCCCTGTACCTGGCAACTTCAAGGTCTGTCTCTCCTGCGCCCAGCAGACTGTTGCACAGTTGTCTAGGATGCCCCTGCTGAGGACAGCTTCCTTTGAGACCTTGCCTGCTCCCTCTCTTGCATTCGGCCCCGGTTGTGGCTCATGCTTCTGGGGATGCCCAGTCTGACTTCGCTACTAGATTGGCTGATCTGGAGAGGCGTATGGGTAGTTATGAGCCGTGCAAAGCTATTGGCAAGACACGGCATTTGATGGATAATTCCTATGTTTGCCCTATGACTTCTGAAGCGCTGGAAGACATTGTTGGTTTTTCCCCGGAGGGGGAATTATTCTCTGAGTCTGAATCTGAGGATCACAATAGGTCTTTTGATAAGCCTAGGACCGGGTCCAAGCCTTGGGATGCAGCGGATACTGACAGGCTTCTTACCCATTTATTTGAAGTGCTTGAAATATCTCCCCCTGTTGCCCCCCCGCAGCAGCAGGGAGAATTATTTTGTGCTGCTAAACCGCGCTGGGAATTCCCTGCTCAGGCTCATTTTAACAATCTTGTTTTGCATGAATGGGAAAAGCCCAGTAGACCTCCAGATGTACCTAAGAGCTGGGACAAGAGGTATCCCTTTCCCCTGGATACCTCTAAATTATGGTGTTCCCCTCCTGAGGTAGAGGCACCAATTCTGGGATTTTCCCACACCTCTGTGGTGCACTCGCCTGACACTACCACCTTAAAAGATGTGGAAGACCGGTGCATTGATCAGCTGACCACACATGGTTTTGCCTGTGCGGGGACCACTCTGCGCCCTGTGTGTGCATCTGCTATTACTACTGTGGCATTTAGAAGACTGATCAGAAGTGCCTTGGAGGAGGGTGGTTCTGCGGCATTAGGCAGAGATGTATTTAACTGGCTTATATATTGTGAGGAATTTACTTCTTATGTTCTTGCTGCCCTAGAAGATGCCATTAGAATGTGTGCCAGAACCTCTGCCTTGCTGGTTGCCTTACGCCGTATTGCTGCTAAGAAGGCTCTTACCGGGGCCCCTTTTAAAGGACCTCGCCTTTTTGGAGAACGTCTGGATCTGTTTGCCAAGGAAGGTAAGCTGCCTCAACGCAAGAAGCCACTCTGGCCCTTTCGGGGGGGCAGAGTTGCTCTCTCCCCCTTTTATTCCCCCAGAAGAGGAAGGGGAGCTCCCCCCGCGGGAGGCCGTGGTGAGTAATGGGGCAGAGGTTCGCAGAAATCGTACAGTTGGCGGTAGATCAGTTTGTACTGCCCCTGGTGCCGGACCTGCTCACTCAAGGGCGGCTCCGCCACCCCAATTTACAAATGCTGGCTTTGACGGCCTGGCTGCTGAAACCTCCATCTTGATGGACAAGGGGTTGCCGGCCTTTTGTAGTTAATACCATGATCAGAGCTAGGAAAAAGTCGTCTACCATTTACTACCGGGTTTGGTGTGCTTACATTGACTGGTGTGAGTCCAGATCACTTCCATGTCGGGTGTTCTCATTTCCCAGGATTTTGGAGTTCTTAAAAAATGGTTTGGATATGGGTTTTCAGCTTAGTAAGCTGAAGGGCCATATCTCTGCTCTTGCTTTGTTTTTCCAAAGGTCTTTTGCTCAGCATCATCTGGTTAAGACCTTCTTTCAAGGTGTTACTCATGTGCATCCTCCACGCAAGCCCATGTTACCTGTTTGGGATTTGAACTTGGTTTTGTCTGCCATGCAGGGGTCTCCCTTTGAACCTTTGCAGGAGGCGGCTTTATCCACTCTCACGGTCAAGGTAGCCTTTTTGTTGGCTGTTACCTCAGTCAGGCTTGTTTCTGAATTGGCAGCGCTTTCCATCAAGCCGCCTTATTTTGAAAGACACCAGGACAAGGTGGTGTTTCGCTTTAAAACTGACTTTCTGCTTAAGGTTGTGTCTGCTTTTCATCTCAATCAGGACATTGTGTTGCCTTCTTTGTGCCCTAATCCTAGTAATCCGAAGGTGCCTCTTGGGCTTTTCAGCACCAAGCCTCTGTTGAACAAGTTTGCAAGGCTGCAACTTGGTCTTTTGTTCATACTTTTGCTAAGTTTTACAAGACTGACTGTTGCTGCCTTTGGGGATCCCACCCTACCTTACGGACACTGCTATTGGATGTCCCATGAGTAATTATTGAGTAATGAGTAATAAGTATGAGTAATAAGTATGAGTAATAAGTATTATTGGTGTACATCCCGTCCCGTTCCGCCCCACCCTTGTTGTTCTTGTTACCTCTTTATGGTGATGGTTGATTATTTCTCCCGACTTTTGTTAACTGCTTTTTAAATACTGGGGTCTTGTGCCTCGGTATATATAGGCTGGGAGGGGCCACTTTTTCTGCTCTGCAGTCACTTGACATCTGAAGATGAATAACCCATGAGTAAGAATATCTTCCGGAACGGGACGGGATGTACACCAATAATATCAATTCTACAGGTGAGTAATCACAGAATTTTATTTTTTTAGATTAAAGGATTAACTAGATTAAACACAAACAACAAGCCAACAGTCACTCACTTTTTCTCCCCGTGCAGCAGGTCCCTGCCTGATCATCAATTTGAAACCTACTGGTCTTTAATAATGTTGCTCCCGGTGCCTTGCACGCGTCCCTCACATCAGTCACACATCACTGTCTATTCATTGCAATGGGGGGAGAGGGCCAGATATGCCTCTCGGTTGCAATGAATGTATGGTACACCGTGACTGACAAGAGCTAAGGAGTCATGACTAATGACGAGTGTCGTGGGTCAGGGAGCCCCCCCCCCCCTATCCTCCGGAACCAGGTGGTTACGGAGTGCAGGCCCAGGCTAAATTTACTTTTAGGAGAGAAGGCAAGTGATGTTTTTCCAGGTATACAGCACGGCTTGCTTCATTTTTATTCTTTACATGTGGGGTAATCCACCGCAGGTGGCACAGTCGACTGCAGGAAGACTTGTGGCCCCTCCCGGCCCATAAAAGGGACAGAATTTACCCAGAAGACCCCAGTCTTCTCCTGTAGTCTGACTGCGAAGATGGTCTCTCTCTCGCTCTCCATGGAATTCGCAGATAAGCGGGGCATTACTAGCCCGTCGGCCGCTGCAATCCCTATTTGCCCCTGCTTCCTGGAGCCTTCTTGCCTCCCAGCCATGGCTGCGAATCAGGTGCAGGTAGTGGAACGCCGCGGGTCAGGCATTCGGCAGAGCTATGCTCTGGGCCGCAGACCCTCCATAAAGGGTAGCCGGCCATAGGCCCCGGTGTTATGCCCTTATCTGTGCCCACATGCTTTGTCATGTGTTGTACTTTTTACTTCACTTTTACTTAATTTTTACCTCAGACTTTGTTGTTGCTGGCAGCTGTGTGGAAAATTGCCCGGGGTTATGCCCTTATTTGTGCCCACATGCTTTTTTGTCATATGCTGTGCTTTTTACTTCATTTTTACCTCATACTTTGTTGTTGCTGACAGCTGTGTGGATACTCTCCTTTCCTCGTTCCCTCACCTCTTCCTCTTCCCCTCCATATTGAGGCTGTGGGGGGGGGGCGGTGTTTGAGGCGAGGCCTCGGCATGTGGTGCAGGGCTTCTTCGTTGGCCGCCCCTCCTTCCTGCGCTCTCGGCGCCATTTTAGGCGCTGCGTGGTGCCCCTGTTCGCGCCTGCAGCAGGGGGCGGGGCTGCGTGGAGATGCATTTTGCGTCATTCCTACATGGCCTGCCCCTCGAATTTCGTCTTTGCTGTGCTCTGGCGCCATTTTCTGTGCTGTTCTTTTTGTCAATTGCGGACCCTGCCAAGGGTCCCCAGGGGCTGACGGGCATCAATTTCATCACTCACTGCCTGCGTTTTTTCTGGTGCCTGCCTTTCGGACTCCTTGCTACCTCGCCGGTCAGGTCCGTGAGTCCCTCTTTCATCGGTGTAATTTTTTTATGTGCATGTGCTGTGGGATGCTCATGAATACTTCCTCTTTTGTCTTCTAGGTGCCCCCCTCCCATTGCCAGCTGAGGGTTGTGGTTCCTCCCGGTCTCTTACACCCCCCTCTCTCTCCGCAACCTCTCCCCTTAAAGAGGGATTACTAAAAACGGGGACAAAATTAGGGGTCACTTAGGTTTGTGCCGTTAGTGCCTTGTAACCTGTATTTTTATCACCATAATGGAGGCTTCTGGGGATAATGAGCTAGGGGCCCCATCTGGGAGGGTTAAGCTCTGCCCCATGTGCGGTACCAGCCCCCCAGGCCGACTGAACACGGTTTGTGTCACTTGCGCTGGGAGCGTACTTTTGGAACATGTTAGGGCGGGCGTTCCTGCCCCTAGCCCTCTTTTATCTGCGGCCTCGCCAACATCCCCGCT
The DNA here is from genome assembly GCA_027917425.1 of Gastrophryne carolinensis. NCBI lineage: Eukaryota > Metazoa > Chordata > Amphibia > Anura > Microhylidae > Gastrophryne > Gastrophryne carolinensis. Next base: position 287,607,885 of record CM051234.1, read on the forward strand.
GCTGCATTCAGCCCTCAGCGAGGGGGAAACTAGCAAGGGGTCCCAAGCCGATTTGACACACCGGGTGGCCAGCCTAGAGAGACGGTCATCTCGCACGGCTATTGCGAAGGCCATCGAGCCGGGTTACTCGGAATTTGCTGACGATGATGATGATCCTTTTGGAGGTCGGGACTCCATGGAGGAGGGAGAGTTGAAGGACTCCGCTTCTTCAGGGGATCGGTCCGTCGGCTATGACAGTGAGCCTGGTTCCTCCTCTGACGAGGATATGTGGCTCCCTTCCGTGTTTTTGAGACTTTGCATATTGTCCCTACTAGTGCGGCTAAGAGGAAGCAGAGTGATTTATTTCGACCTGAGAGACAGAGGCTTGTCTTCCGGAGCAGGCCCACTTTTCCAATATGGTGTTTAAGGAATGGAAAGACCTAACAAATGGCCATCGGTGCCTAAGAGATTGGACAGGCGGTATCCCTTCCCTGAGGAGCTGATCTGTCTCTGGTCCCGCCCTCCTGCTGTGGATGCCCCTGTGTTGGGGTTATCCAACACTACGGTTATGCCGTCACCCAATACTGCTTCCTTGCGCGACCTGCTGACAGGTGCATGGATCAGCTGGCTTGTCATGCGTTCACCCTTGTGGGTGCTGGGCTTCGCCCTGTCTGTGCCATGGCCATTGTCTTTGACCATCAGGAAGAAGGTGAGACACCTTGTTGATTTTGCCAAGTCTCGCAAGCGGGCGGAGAAGTATAAAGACCTCAAAGCCTGTGTGGATTTTATTGCTTTTGTAGTCCCGGCCATGGACGATAGTGTCCGGCTTGGCGACAGGGCTTCGACCCTGCTTGTTGCGCTTTGTAGCTCACTAATATCCCCTTTCTGGGGCTCAGGTTATTTGGCTTCACTTTCTGGTGGCCGCAGATATTCCTGGGGACGATGTAGGTCTCGTGGCTGACCCAATCCCTCCTGGGGAGCTAAATCCATACCTCCTGCCAAGCCCTCTCAGGCATGAGGGGACGCTCTCACCCTCCTGGGTGGGGGGACGGCTTCTGCTTTTTGCTCACATCTAGAGACCGCACGTCTCGGATTGGTGGATTCAGCAGGTGGTTTCCTCCTGGTACAAAATAAAGCTGGTAGTTTGGCCGCCCCCAATATTTCTTCGGTCGCGGATTTCCCAGAACACATTGACGACGCAGGGCCTAAGAATGGCCGTTCAACGCCTTCTGCTATTAGGTGTGATTTGTCCCGTGCCTCGCCAGGAACGGGGTCGAGGGTTCTACTCCAATCTGTTCACGGTTCCCAAGAAGGACAGAACGCTGAGACCTATCCTGGATCTGAAGGGTCTCAATAAGTTTGTCAGAGTCAGACATTTCCGCATGGAGATCTTACGGTCCGCGGTGAGCTCGCTTTGGTCCGGCAACTTCATGTATGACAGTGGAGATCAATGATGCTTATCTGCACATCCCGATTTTTCAGAGACATCAGAAGTTCCTGAGGTTTGCGTTGAAGGATCAGCATTAACAGTTTGTGGCACTGCTGTTTGGAATATTCTCAGCCCCCCGTGTATTAACCAAGGTGCTGGTGGGCATCATGGATATCCTGAGGAACCAGGGCAATCGTGTTCTTTCTTATCTGAATGATTTGCTGATTGCTGCTCAGTCCCTTTAACAGGCCAAGAGCGACACCCGACGGTGTTATCCACTCTCAAGGATTTCGGATGGGTAATCATTTACCCCAAGTCTTCTATCACTCCCTCAATGGGGAGGTCCTTTCTGGGCATGACGTTGGACACCTCTCAGGTCAAGGTATTCCTAGCACAGCAGATGGTATTGGGCCTTCAGACGCAGGTGCAGGCCTTACTGTCTTGTCAGCGGCCATCGATCAGTCTAGGAATGAAACTGATGGGCCTAATGGTGTCATGCTTCGAGGCAGTGCCCTTCGCTCAGTTCCTCACGAGACCTCTTCAATTGAATCTGTTGACCAGTTGGGACCGGACGCTGGAATCCCTGGAACAGGAATTTTCACTGTCCCCCCCCCCCCCCCCCCCCCCTGGCCAGACAGTCCCTCTTGTGGTGGTTGGACCCCAGAAATCTGGCAGTGGGCAAGTCCTTTCTGCATCCCCGTTGGGAGATTGTCACCACGGTTGGTGCGTCTTCACTTGACTCCCTATCTCAGGGGTCGTGCGATCCAGATCAGCTCGGACAATCAAACGGCGGTTGCCTACGTCAATCACCAGGGCGGGACTCGGAGAAAGCGAGCCCTCCAGGAGGTGACCCAGATCCTGACTTGGGCGGAGGAGAATGTTCCCTGCATCTCGGCGGTTTACATCCCCTGGGTAGAGAACCAGGAGGCAGACTCCCTGAGCAGGGGGGCCTCTCGTCTGGGGGAATGGTCTCTCAGCAAGAAGAGCTTTCACGCTCTGTATCTCTGCTGGGCTCTACCAGATGTGGACCTGTTTGCATCCAGAAACAATCACAAGCTCCCAGGGCTTCTCACACAGGGGTTGCTGCGGCACCCCAATTTGCAGACGCTGGCTTTGACGGCCCGGCTATTGAAACCTCAATCCTACGGAGAAGGGGTTGTCTGCTAAGGTTGTTCAGACCATGATTCAGGCACGGAAGAAGTTTTTGTCCTCTCTGAAGGTGTTAGGAAGGGTTTGTCTCCGGCTAAGTCCACTCTTAGTAGGTGGATTAGACTTGCGGTGGTGCAAGCCTACTCTGCCAAGGGGAAGGATCCCCCTTTTCATGTTACCGCTCACTCTACTAGAGCTATTGGTGCTTCCTGGGCTTTTCAGCACCAGGCCTCTGTTGAAGAAGTTTGTAAGGCTGCTACCTGGTCCTCGGTCATACCTTCACTACGTTTTACAAGGTTGATGTTTTGGCATCAGCTGAAGCTGCTTTTGGCCGAAAGGTGCTTCAGGCGGTAGTGAAATGAACTACATGCTTTCCGCTCTGGGGATCCCGCCCTATTTTGGACACTGCTGTTGGATGTCCTACATGTAAAGAATAGAAATGAAGCAAGCCATGCTGTACACCTGGAAAAATACAATTCTGTGATTACTCACCTGTAGAATTGTTTTTACGGTGTACAGCACGGCTTGGTTCATCCCACCCTTGTTATTGTTGTTCTCGCTTGCCTTGTTATGGTGATTTTGTTGAGAGAGTTCCTTTTTGTGGGCTGTGTTTTTACTAACATGGTCCTTGCCTCCTGGATTCTTGCATTACTGCTTTCAAACACTGGGGTCTTCTGGGTAATTCTGGTCCTTTTATGGGCCGGGAGGGGCCACAAGTCTTCCTGCAGTCGACTGCGCCACCTGCGGTGGATTATCCCACATGTAAAGAATAGAAATGAAGCAAGCCGTGCTGTACACCGTAAAACAATTCTCCAGGTGAGTAATCACAGAATTGTATTTTTTTCATTTCGGTTTAATAACCCTTTATGCTATGTAGCTCCCCTGGATTAAGTTATGTAGCGACCCTGATGTGTTTCACGCGATATGGCGCCGTTAAAGGGCCTGATGCCCTCAGCGAAATACATAGCTTAATCCGCACCGATAAGTAAAACCTATCCCCAGTGCAGTAACTAAGGGCTAGGAGGTTCTTACCTGGACTGTTGGCATCAGTGTCACTGAAATGTGTCTAAATGTGCACTCATGTAAGCTTTGTGCAATAATGTATTATAGTTCATGACCTTACTAAAATGATATATGAAAATTAACATATACATCTTTATCCTACCAAATGTGATGTTCGTTGATCTGCATGCACCCTGGCCAGGTGATAAGGCCCTCTTTTTAAACTACAACCCTCTTTTGCATATTCCAAGAAAGTTTGCTGGCATTGCCGGTTATAATGAGGTATTGCGGCCTTTACTGATCCTCTTGGTTTGTTTTAGTCAGTTATCGCAATAAAGTCAGTTTACATTTCAACCTGGAGGAGGATGTGCTCCAGAAATTAAAAGGGTTTTATGTATTAATTGTATTAACAATTGTGCAAACCTTGCCTTATAACCCATAGAAAACTTCAGAAGAACGCATTCAAAACCTGGAAAAATCACATGCTGAAACTATGCAGAAAAAAGAACAAGAGTGCAAGGAAAGCCTCAGAATACTTGAAGAAAGATTCCAAGAAAAATTGAAAATCTCCCTTGTAAGTGCAGGCACTGATTTTTTTATATTTTAGACAGCCATATGCTTTTACTCACTTATGTTCTTGTGCCATAGTTGACAGTGCACTTTTTGGTCTGCTCTGGTACATTCTCTTCCTTCCAGGCAGAAGGGAGCAGGTTGGCATTTGAGGGCACATAATGAGATATGTCTTTCATCCTCAGACGAAAAGCACACAAGTGGGTCATTAAAATAGAACAAAACCCTTGAATTTGACTTTCCCGGGTTTTGTTCCATGCTCGCAGGATGATCTGCTGACTGAAATCCCCCAGAAAGCCCAAAAAACATACCTGTCTAGATGCCAAACACTAATGCACGGGCTCTCGCCCATCCAGTGAGCGTTACCTGCTGTGACTACGTCATTTGTCAGGTGGCTCTCATTGTTTACAATGGAGAGCACGTGCTGCTGCATCCCCGGCCGTGCGCATGCTCCCACCCAAGCCTATCTGAATGGCTGTGGTGGTAGCACGCGTACAGAGATGCGGCAGTGTGCACTCCACTGTAAACAATCAGAACCGAATAACGTATTCACAGTGGACAGCTCTCATTGGACGAGAGCCCCCACATGCGCCACTGGAGCGGGCAAGGGTAAGTTTTTATGGGTGCCCTGGGGGTTTCACACAGAGGGGCATTGCGATTTGGGATGCCCCGGGGAAAAGCCAGCAGATTTTTAAAGAGCAATATTGTTTTTGGTAGCGCCTTGACATCGTTGCTACTCAACAATGAAAACCATTTTCTCTAGCAATGTACACAAACTGGTGTGTTTTATTTACCTGGCAGAGACTACCTGATCTAATTGACTAAGCAGATACGACACCCCAAATTCCTTAATTCACAAGTCACTCACTATCTGTCCTCCCTGCCCCCCTCCCCAGCCAGATTTACCTCCTTGATGCATTTTTGTTCATTAGAAACAACTCCCTACATAGGTATTTCTTTTAATATAACTATTTTATGTATGTGTTAAATACGTTTACCCTTCTCAGGGCAGAGCTGAGTTCAGGAAAGGGCACAATGGTAAGGGCTTTCCCAGAACCCTGGATGAGAGGGGTCCCACATCGTGGTATCCTCCATCACTAGGACGCTGAAACGAAAGAGGGAAATCCTTCTGCTTCTTATGTCGTGGAGACATTTTCAATAGCTGCGACGGCAACCACAGCTCCAGGCCTATATTTTTGTACTATATTTTGCACTATATTCATGGGTTAAGTTAGTACTGAAGGAAGTACCTTTTTATTAATTATGGGTTAGAAGAGCATTTGTTTTTTTTATCTTTTAGGCTGCTGGGAATGGTTTGTGGAGGTAGATTAAAAGGTAGCTGGTCCATCCTAGGGGATCTTTGGCGTAACAACATTCGGGGGCTAAATTGGCCTATAAGCCCTGGGATTTATTGACTGTATACACCATGACCATCAAGGGCATCCAGGTCTGGTGTGTTCCTGTTGCTAGTTAACTGACATTTGGCCTTCTGCACTAATAATAATTATTACCATAGGTCGGCACCTGAATTGATGCCACTCTATCGGGTGTGGCAGACAGCATACGTTGCAGTGGGACCCATGTGTACACGTATATTTATTTATGTCAACATCTGCACAGATGCATTTACTAACGGTGGTCAGCTTACCTGCATGGCATGTCCCGCTAGCATACACAATACAATTGGCTAAATTCAGTCTGGTAAATCGATTCAACCGGGCCTTTTACAACTCGCTAACTTACCTGCTTTGCGCATTCCCCCAAGATATATAATACAATTGGCTAATTCTTTAGTTTTGAACAACGGCCCAGTCTCATCTCTTATAATATTGGTACTTATAATTTAGAAGTATTAGTTTGTTGTTTGACTTCTTAGTTATATGAATATTATGCCTTATAGATAGTAGCCTTATACTTTTTAAGTTATAGATGTGTATTGATACGCTATGACCATCTGCCCTAGGGAAATTCCCCCGTGTCTCCTCCCGCTCTCAGGATGTGGGGCCTGTTTGGGCAAAATGTATTCGGATGTATGTGGATTATATCCCACATCATGAATTGATCCGTACCATCACGGTAAGCCTTGAGAAACTTTTTGTCAGACTTGGCACCATCTGTACTCAGCGCTGGGGGTATTCTCGCTGGTGATCTGTCAGGCGTGGCGCGCGTCCTAAGCCCTGCTGCGTTACTATGGCAGCGGGGTGGTGTTTGCGCGCAGGCGCGCGCAGATGGAGGGGCGCACATATGAATGCGCCTCCCCTACTGAGTGACATCACAGGCGGCATCTCCACGCTGAACGGGTCGCCCGGCGGTTTTACCCGGCACTGATAAGGATGAGCTTATGTTATTCTTTATGACCACTTCCGCCCATATCCAATATGGACCAGCCAGTACTTGTGCCTACACTTCCCACTTCCGCCCTCACTTCATAGTGCCTTTGGGCGGGAAAATTCCTGGGTTCTGAGGAGGAGACATTGTCAGGGGCTATTTAAACAGGACAGATGGAAGCCAGCCACACTCTGATGAAGTGGCAGAAGTTTAGTTGCCACGCAACGCGTCAGTGGTGCTGGTATGCTGGGCATGTTGGTGGAGTAGGACCTGATCATCTTACCATGTGGTAATGTAGATTGTTTTTGGATATTGTTTTTATTGAACCTAGAACCTAGAACCTAGATTAGCTGCTATTGTGTTAGTAGCCTTACTATATATGCCCTGGAGTTTCTCTCCTTCTAAGCACCTTGCACTTTCTTGCACTTAGCACTTTAGCCTTCACGGTTATCTCCCTGCACTGATTTCTATTCGGCCATACACGACCCTTTATTTCTGTATATAATTATCAGCACTTTCTTTCCTTCCTTTTGGTGTCCTTTGCACATAATAACTCACACAAATAACGACATCTGGTTATTCGCTGGGCTGGCCAATAATCATACTACCATAATTAGCAAAAAAATGAACTTACTTTAATGATGTTGAAAAAGGACTCACAACGCATATGACAAGACTTATAGACACACACAAATTAAAACCACAATTGCGTGGAAACATGTACAGATGAATGGAGGCCCCTGCCAGGATATCCTGGACTCCACATACACACCCGCAGACACTCCACTCACACAAAACAATGCTGGCCAGCATGTACTAAAGGGACAGAACACTATCCTCACTGGGAGCAAAACCTATGACATAGATCATTTGGCATAGCAAGGAACGTCAGGCGTATGGTACTGTCCACCAGCTCCAAAGCGATGAATGTTGGTGATAAAATATGAGGCTGGTTGCATAGAGGCTCAAAAATAAGAGCACATAGATCCAGGTTTGAAGCACTGTCCAACATATATGAGTAAATTTGGTCTGTAATGGAGTAGTACACTGATTGTTGTAAGGGCTCAATGCATCAAGCACTATAAAGGCGATCCTACATACATGGATTCATATTTTGCATATAGCTGAGAACGCCAAGCCCCTTCCACCTAGAAGTCCATACCCCCTCAGGGGACTAAATACAGTCAATTGCACAGGACTGCTGAGTGCTTATACCAAGGCACTCTGACATCGATATACTTGCGCTTCCTGTGGGGGCCAATGCAGGCGTACAGAAGTCATTCCCGTAAGGGCCCTGTGAAGCGTTCGTCAGACACTCCAAGTGTGCTATGCGGCGTTGCCGTCTGCCGTCTCGCCACTCTCGTTATGCCCGGTTCCACCAATGATATGTCCAAGCTAAAAACTCCTTGTAAGTGCGGCCATAGTGTGAGCGAGCACACGTGGTGGGTGTGGTCAGGGGCCCCGACCGACAGCTGTTTCGCTCCTGCTCGGGAGCTTCGTCAGGGTGGGCGGGGCTAGCGCTGTTGCGTCATTTTTATAGGCAGCTTTCAATGGAGGAGAGACCAATCACTTTCTTGCGCTCGCAGCTGCGCAGTATCCAGACGGAGACGCTCGCCTCTCATGACTCCAGAGTTCAGCTTGTAGCACTTAGCTCCACGCCTGCGCAGTCAACTTGTAAACATCAGCCGCAGCTCCCACATTACGTATTAGCTCTTTCAGTCTTAACCAGCGGCCAAGAAACAATAAATATAACCGCAGGCTTAGTCCATAATATCCACGTTATGTTGGCATTAATGACTCATACGCCAGCTTGATATCCTACCCAGTCTATCAAAACCATACACGATTTTGTTTGGTTATTGGTATTGAAATTACTCTAGTCATCACGTATCTAGCAGAAACATACACACCTTAGCCCAGGTGTACATAAAATGCATTAAAGCAAGAAGCGAAGTGTCAATATCCTAAATATCCATGTGCTCCTATCAAGGGTGCTATACATACATAAGTAATAGGTGCATAGGCTTTACTTAATCCAAGCAAATTAAGGAAAGAGAAGAAAGGAGAAAACAAAAAAAGGGAAGAAAAAGGGAAAGGATACATAAAGTGCCCTGCAGATATCTAAGCAGGACTTTAAACGGCAAACCTATTCATTACCTATAAAGATCAACAAACTCCAGCATCACCTTTAACTACAAGATAGCCTATAGGAAAGCTTTTAGGCCCATATCCGTGTTCAGGCCCAACGGGAACATAGTACCTAGTTCATAAATGAGCCGCGACTCCTGCTGCAAGAGACGTGTATCCCAGGACCCCCCCCTATTGGACCCCTTCAACTTAAAAATACCACAAGCTGTCAATCCCGCAGGATCCCCATTGTGATATTGGTGAAAGTGTGCAGCTAATGGGCTCCTTTCACTATTACGCTTAATGTCGCCAACATGTTCACCAATCCGGATGCGTAATTCTCTTTTTGTTTTTCCTACATATTTAAGGCCACAGGGGCATGTAATAAGATAAACAACATACCGGGAGGCACAGTTTATAAAGGCGCCAATAGAGCGGGGATTCCTGCATTTTGGTCCACTAAAGCTAGTTGTTTTAAGTATAAATGGACATATCTTGCAGTGGCCGAAGCTAAACGAGCCCACCATATTTCTGATGCTTCTAGTTACTTGGTGGGTCTTATATTCACTTCGGACCAGTAAGTCTCTTATATTACTTGCTCGCTTAGCCGTCAAGAGGGGACCAGACCCCACGACTTTAGCTATCTTTGGATCCAAAAGCAACACATGCCAATGGGATTGTAATATCCCACGGAATCGATCCCAATGTGTGCTATATTTGGTAATAAGGCGCACCGGTGGTTCCCCCTCCATGCGCCTTCTCTTCCCACCTTTCAGCAGGTCGCCTCTGGGAATCTCAAGGGCTTGATGGAAGCACGTTCTCAGCAAACGGTGAGGGTAACCCCTCTCCCTAAATCTTGCAGTCAGCCCCCGGGCTTCCCTAACGTAGGCCTCCACCATGCTGCAGTTCGATACGATACTAATACGAAGGAACTGTCCCAAAGGGATGCCCCTACGCAGGGGGCCCGGGTGATGGCTGGAAAAGTGAAGGAGAGTGTTACCTGCAGTAGGCTTACGATATGTAGAGGTAATAAGAGTGTCCGCCTTCTTAGAGATATTTAGATCCAAAAACTCGATCTTATCGGGACTCACTTTATAGGTAAGTTTAATGTTACGGTCATTATGATTGAGGGAGTCGATAAACTCATCTAGTTGGACCCTGGTGCCCTTCCACAGCAGAAGGACATCATCGATGTACCTTAGCCACAGGGCGGCGTGTGCCCGAAACTCCGCCCGCCCAAACACCTCGGCGCTCTCCCACCGCCCGAGGTGTAGGCAGGCGTAGGATGGGGCACACGCCGCGCCCATGGCAGTCCCACGGATCTGATGGTAAAACACTCCATTAAAACGGAAAAAATTATTTGATAGTACAAATTCCAGCATTTCAACAAGGAATTCATTGTATGCTGCCTCGCCGGGGCCCAATTCCTGTAACATGTCCTCCACAGCCTGCACGCCAACTGAGTGGGGAATGGAAGTATATAAGCTTTCGACATCAACGCTCACCAACAAACAGTCAGCCTCAATGCGAATATCTTGAAGTTTACGGAGCAAGTCACTGCTATCAAGTACAAAAGAAGGGAGTAGCCGTACTAAAGGCTTAAGATTCTCATCAATAAACCTGGGGGCCCCCATTCCCTGATACAATGGGCCTACCCGGCGGAGCCACCGGGTTTTTATGTATTTTTGGGATAGTATAGAGTACCGGGATGCTGTACTCATCCACCTTCAAATACTCAAATACCTTGTGTGTTAATAAATTTTCTTCCCGTGCCCAATATAGTTTTTCATTTAACCTATGTACGACCGCTGGGAAGGGATTACCCTGAACTACACAATAGGTATCACTATTTAATAATTGGCCCTCCACTTCTTTGACATAATATTGTTCATCAAGAAGAACTACGTTCCCTCCCTTATCACTAGGCCTTATAATCACGTTTTTTGCCCGTTTAAGGTCCTCGAGGGCCGTTCTCTCAGCTCTCGTGAGGTTGTCAAGGCCTCCTAGGGAGTCCCACTGTACCAAGCCAAGATCCCGCTCCACCAGCTGCAAAAATAATGCTAAATGCCTGTTTTGACTGAGGTATTTGAGTATTTGAAGGTGGATGAGTACAGCATCCCGGTACTATCCCAAAAATACATAAAAACCCGGTGGCTCCGCCGGGTAGGCCCATTGTATCAGGGAATGGGGGCCCCCAGGTTTATTGATGAGAATCTTAAACCGGACCTTCACTATGATTTAATGAAAAGCCCAAACTCTTAAAAAACGATTCCCCAGCATCTAAAATTAATATATTTTAAGTTTTTAGTCACTAACTTATTATTCTTTCCCCCACTGGGCTGCAACTCTGTTCAGGAATTTAGGATACGGGCGCCGCCATCTTGACTCAGAAGCATCACACTTACTGAGGAGAGGAGAGCGGGATAAGGTACAGGGGGGCGGGTTATAGCTGTGCTTTGCTCAGACAGAGCAGAGCTGGGGTAAGGTAAAGGTCAGCAGTCCCAGAATGCAGAGCAGCACAGTCAGGAGGCACTTCCTGTTTGCAGGCTGCCTGATAAGATGGCGGCTTCCATAAGCCCCCATCTTGGATGTTTAAAGGCTCATAACATGCAGTAGATGCATTTAGGATGATTTTTAATGTGAGCAATCTGTATGTACAGGGTGTGGGAAACATATAAGATAGACTCTTATTCAGAGTGAAGGTCCGCTTTAAGCCTTTAGTACGGCTACTCCCTTCTTTTGTACTTGATAGCAGTGACTTGCTCCGTAAACTTCAAGATATTCGCATTGACGCTGACTGTTTGTTGGTGAGCGTTGATGTCGAAAGCTTATATACTTCCATTCCCCACTCAGTTGGCGTGCAGGCTGTGGAGGACATGTTACAGGAATTGGGCCCCGGCGAGGCAGCATACAATGAATTCCTTGTTGAAATGCTGGAATTTGTACTATCAAATAATTTTTTCCGTTTTAATGGAGTGTTTTACCATCAGATCCGTGGGACTGCCATGGGCGCGGCGTGTGCCCCATCCTACGCCTGCCTACACCTCGGGCGGTGGGAGAGCGCCGAGGTGTTTGGGCGGGCGGAGTTTCGGGCACACGCCGCCCTGTGGCTAAGGTACATCGATGATGTCCTTCTGCTGTGGAAGGGCACCAGGGTCCAACTAGATGAGTTTATCGACTCCCTCAATCATAATGACCGTAACATTAAACTTACCTATAATGTGAGTCCCGATAAGATCGAGTTTTTGGATCTAAATATCTCTAAGAAGGCGGACACTCTTATTACCTCTACATATCGTAAGCCTACTGCAGGTAACACTCTCCTTCACTTTTCCAGCCATCACCCGGGCCCCCTGCGTAGGGGCATCCCTTTGGGACAGTTCCTTCGTATTAGGCGGAACTGCAGCACGGTGGAGGCCTACGTTAGGGAAGCCCGGGGGCTGACTGCAAGATTTAGGGAGAGGGGTTACCCTCACCGTTTGCTGAGAACGTGCTTCCATCAAGCCCTTGAGATTCCCAGAGGCGACCTGCTGAAAGGTGGGAAGAGAAGGCGCATGGAGGGGGAACCACCGGTGCGCCTTATTACCAAATATAGCACACATTGGGATCGATTCCGTGGGATATTACAATCCCATTGGCATGTGTTGCTTTTGGATCCAAAGATAGCTAAAGTCGTGGGGTCTGGTCCCCTCTTGATGGCTAAGCGAGCAAGTAATATAAAAGACTTACTGGTCCGAAGTGAATATAAGACCCACCAAGTAACTAGAAGCATCAGAAATATGGTGGGCTCGTTTAGCTTCGGCCACTGCAAGATATGTCCATTTATACTTAAAACAACTAGCTTTAGTGGACCAAAATGCAGGAATCCCCGCTCTATTGGCGCCTTTATAAACTGTGCCTCCCGGTATGTTGTTTATCTTATTACATGCCCCTGTGGCCTTAAATATGTAGGAAAAACAAAAAGAGAATTACGCATCCGGATTGGTGAACATGTTGGCGACATTAAGCGTAATAGTGAAAGGAGCCCATTAGCTGCACACTTTCACCAATATCACAATGGGGATCCTGCGGGATTGACAGCTTGTGGTATTTTTAAGTTGAAGGGGTCCAATAGGGGGGGGTCCTGGGATACACGTCTCTTGCAGCAGGAGTCGCGGCTCATTTATGAACTAGGTACTATGTTCCCGTTGGGCCTGAACACGGATATGGGCCTAAAAGCTTTCCTATAGGCTATCTTGTAGTTAAAGGTGATGCTGGAGTTTGTTGATCTTTATAGGTAATGAATAGGTTTGCCGTTTAAAGTCCTGCTTAGATATCTGCAGGGCACTTTATGTATCCTTTCCCTTTTTCTTCCCTTTTTTTGTTTTCTCCTTTCTTCTCTTTCCTTAATTTGCTTGGATTAAGTAAAGCCTATGCACCTATTACTTATGTATGTATAGCACCCTTGATAGGAGCACATGGATATTTAGGATATTGACACTTCGCTTCTTGCTTTAATGCATTTTATGTACACCTGGGCTAAGGTGTGTATGTTTCTGCTAGATACGTGATGACTAGAGTAATTTCAATACCAATAACCAAACAAAATCGTGTATGGTTTTGATAGACTGGGTAGGATATCAAGCTGGCGTATGAGTCATTAATGCCAACATAACGTGGATATTATGGACTAAGCCTGCGGTTATATTTATTGTTTCTTGGCCGCTGGTTAAGACTGAAAGAGCTAATACGTAATGTGGGAGCTGTGGCGATGAGGTGAAACATATCGCGCATGCGCGCGCTGCGGCTGATGTTTACAAGTTGACTGCGCAGGCGTGGAGCTAAGTGCTACAAGCTGAACTCTGGAGTCATGAGAGGCGAGCGTCTCCGTCTGGATACTGCGCAGCTGCGAGCGCAAGAAAGTGATTGGTCTCTCCTCCATTGAAAGCTGCCTATAAAAATGACGCAACAGCGCTAGCCCCGCCCACCCTGACGAAGCTCCCGAGCAGGAGCGAAACAGCTGTCGGTCGGGGCCCCTGACCACACCCACCACGTGTGCTCGCTCACACTATGGCCGCACTTACAAGGAGTTTTTAGCTTGGACATATCATTGGTGGAACCGGGCATAACGAGAGTGGCGAGACGGCAGACGGCAACGCCGCATAGCACACTTGGAGTGTCTGACGAACGCTTCACGGCGCCCTTACGGGAATGACTTCTGTACGCCTGCATTGGCCCCCACAGGAAGCGCAAGTATATCGATGTCAGAGTGCCTTGGTATAAGCACTCAGCAGTCCTGTGCAATTGACTGTATTTAGTCCCCTGAGGGGGTATGGACTTCTAGGTGGAAGGGGCTTGGCGTTCTCAGCTATATGCAAAATATGAATCCATGTATGTAGGATCGCCTTTATAGTGCTTGATGCATTGAGCCCTTACAACAATCAGTGTACTACTCCATTACAGACCAAATTTACTCATATATGTTGGACAGTGCTTCAAACCTGGATCTGTGCTCTTATTTTTGAGCCTCTATGCAACCAGCCTCATATTTTATCACCAACATTCATCGCTTTGGAGCTGGTGGACAGTACCATACGCCTGACGTTCCTTGCTATGATGCCAAATGATCTATGTCATAGGTTTTGCTCCCAGTGAGGATAGTGTTCTGTCCCTTTAGTACATGCTGGCCAGCATTGTTTTGTGTGTATGTGGAGTCCAGGATATCCTGGCAGGGGCCTCCATTCATCTGTACATGTTTCCACGCAATTGTGGTTTTAATTTGTGTGTGTCTATAAGTCTTGTCATATGCGTTGAGTCCTTTTTCAACATCATTAAAGTAAGTTCATTTTTTTGCTAATTATGGTAGTATGATTATTGGCCAGCCCAGCGAATAACCAGATGTTGTTATTTGTGTGAGTTATTCTGTGTATTAAAGGTTAGCTGGGCGCCCCTAGTACATATGGGTTGAAGGGGCAGTGCCTACACACCAATACTTACTCTTTAGAGGAGTTTCCCACTGTTTTCTTCTTTTTTAATTTTACATTTCCTTTGCACATACCACTGACACAGTTCTTAGGAGAAACTCCTGGGCATAATTGTATTTTGTTTTTGTATATACAATGAATTCGATTTAGTGTTTAATAGATCTCATACTATCATGATATATGTAAAGTAGTCCGCAACACACCAGTCCCAGCAATCATGTTTTTAATTGTTTTTAAGGTATGGTTTGGCTATCATTAAATAAAGATTTTGATTAATGTAATTGCTAATAGATTGGCATTTCTGTTGAGCTGCTGACTTTGTGGGCTTTTGGGGTCTGAGCTGGCAGCCCCTCCCCCTGTACATTGATTCCCGCCCGGTCTCCGGGTGTTTGGGTTCACTTCAGCCAGCATCCAGTGTAGATACATAGAGTTATTCAGCGCTGTGCAGGTCAACAATTTTTCCTTGGCCTTCTGCACTAAGTGCACTCTTGTGGAATTGGCTAGTTTATAAAGACAGCCACCCCACAAGATTTGTTGTCTCCATTTGTAGATCCATTGGAGGCTAGCCCCCTCAGGACAGGGGGCCTCGCCAGTAGTTTAGTTACTATCTGACCCACCCTTACAAGTGGTGGTTTAGGGTCCATTACCAAAGATGACAGAAAGCTTGGAATGGCTGGAGAAACAGGTATTTCATTTCTGTACCACAGATGATGCACCACCTCCTACTTGTAGTTGAGATCCTTTTTGTGTATGGGGATGTACACCCAGCATGACAATGACTTCTACCAGTGGAGAAGTAACTCTTGTTTCAGGCCAAGGTAAGGGCTCTATTAGTAGACAGCAGCCCAACTTTTCAACTAGACACGCATCTGCTAGGCCTGATGATTTCCTATGGAAGACATTCTGTTTGAATAGTTTCATATAAGACCCTTGCAGACTGAGCTGCTCTCTTTCTGGAACATAATTTGATCTTTGTTTCATTACACAGTTGAAAGGTCCCCCCGTGGGGGCTCGGATGGCTCCAGGAGAGCCCCCGGAATAGGCCCCCCCCGCGCTTCTGCAGCAGCAGCTGCTAACTGTAAAAAAAAAAAAACATTCACTTACCTGCATGTGTGCTGGCTCCCGCTGTCCCTCCTCTCTCCCCTTTCCTCCTCGATAGCGGCCGCTAATGGGGGCGGGGCTAATGACGTCATCCCGGCCCCGATCACCGGCTTCAGCTCTCTCAGCTGTCAGATGCCGGTGATCGGTGCCCGGGGAAGGAGGTGGCAGGAGATCCTCTGATCTCCTGGCTCCCCCTTCTCTGGATGCCGATCACCGGCATCTGTCATCAGAGCGGCGAGGGACAAGAGCTTACAATCGGAGGTAAGTACAGTAAAAAACATTATTATAAGTATGTCACACACCCCACTTCAATCATTAATTATTACACTTGGGTAACTCCACCAGCAGGTGGCGACGTGCAGAGAAGTCCTGAAAAAACAAGCCCCTCCTGGTCTATACATTCCTGGTACCTCTCACTCATTCCCCAGTTTTTCTTCTCTGCAAGATGGCGACAAGACAGAAGAAAGAAGTCTCCTGCTTGCAGGTAGCCGGGGTATCACCCCGGCCCCCCCCCCCCCATGGTCTATTTCTGCCCGGCTCTGTTGTGTTAATCCCCTTGTTTATCTGGTAGCCTCCCAGCTTAGGCTGTAGGCCGGGCAAGGGTAGATGGCACCTTAGGTGCTTAGGAGATTAGCTCCTCCGCTCGACCCCATATTATGGGGCATAGCGGTGATCCGGTTTGGTGATCCGGACGTGGGATGCCCCAGCCCTTATGCTCCCCCTTAGGTTTTTTTCCTCTGACTTTTAACAATCCCAGTCTTTGGAATGTGTGTGGCTGTTACTGTGTGTGCGTGTGCGTTGGGGCAGGGACGGGTGGCCTGTGTGGCGTTGGCCCGTTTGCTTCTGCCTTTTAGCTGGTGTTTGGGGGCTTCGGAGCTCCTGTGTTTTAGCTTGTGTTTTTACGTGTGGGGCCGGGTCGGGCGGGGGTTCCGACGGCCCGCCACCCGGTGCTGTGGGCGGGCGCCATGTTAGGGCGCCCGTCTTTGGTCTGACGATTACTTCAGGGTTGTTGTTACGGTGGGCGGGGCCTGGGTGCCAGGGCGCCGTGGACCTTCGGCGCCCCGCTGGCTATTATTTAGGCGGGCGGGACCGGGCGGCTTGCGTGCCGCCGGTCCGCCCGACGGCCTCTGCGTGCGCCATTGCTTGCGGCGCCCGCTGCTCGCTCGGCAGCTTAGGTGGGCGGGGCCGCGTCTGGCGGGTTAGGGAGGGGCGGGGCTACAGCGGTCCCGCGCTTCTGGTGGGCCCGCCCCTCGTCTCCGTCTCATGTTCTGTCTCCGTCTCACGCTTATTCTGGCTGGCGCCATTTTCTTGCGGGGACTAAGGTAGGCTGCGGCTTGTGTTTCAGGGCCTTTTTATTATAATGTCTGAACGCTTTTTAGAGGGAGCGTTCTGTTAAGGGGCAGCAGTTATCTTTCTTTAGTACTAACGGCCAACTGTCTTTGAAGTTCTTACATGGTCTGTGCCTCCCTCCCCCCCCCCCCCCACCCCGTGGGGGCAACGGCAGGGTGCTTCAGCCGGACTTTGGGCATGCTGGCTGGAAGTCTTCTTGTGCTTATACCTTATTTGATTTTGGTTTGTAGTTTCTATGTTTTTGTGTTTGGTGGTGTTCTGTGTGCCTGGATTGATTGTGGCCTTTCTTTTCCAGATCCCGGGATTCCATCATACAAGGGCTCTCCCGGTCTTATATACCTGGCTAGTGGGGTTGGCTTATTGTCCCTTGGGCTAGTTTCCCTGGTCAGGGCTATTTTAATATTTTCATATATAGATATATATTTCTATTGAAATCCGAGAGGGGCATCCCGGGTCGCTTACTGCGTAAATCCCTGGGGTCTGCGAATACCATAAATTTCACCATATGGAGGCTGCCAAAGATACCGGAAACGGTCCTTCGGGACAATCCAGGCTGTGTGGGGGTTGTGGGACTCCGCTCCCGGGGGATGATGTCATTATATGTATTCCATGTGCACAGCGGAACATGGAGCGCCAGTCTGGCACCCCGGTGCCTGGTACTTCATCGGCCGCGCCATCTCCCTCTCCTCCTCGCCTGTTCCGGACCCCGTGTGACGTTGTCATGGGTGGGAATTCGCAATCTGAGGTGTGCGCCTGCTTGGCCAGCCTCGAGAAAATGTTTTCCGCCGTGGTCGCTCAGAAGGTTCCGGCTAAGCGAAAACACCTATCTCCGCCTCCGCCGGACTCAGATGAGGAGGTTCTTGAGGATCTGGATTGGTCAGATCGTCCCCTTGAAGAGGGTGAGCTCGTTGAGGAATTAGATGATTCGGAGGGCCAGCAGTTGCTGGGCGCTGAGGGGGACCAGGCTGAAGGTCCCGCTCCTGATACGCCTTCCATTTTGGTCCAAATGTTTGAGGATTTGGATCCTCCCGAGGCTGCTCCTCGGCCTAAGGGCCAGCTTTTTGGGGGGTCCAAGCAGCGCTTGGAGTTTCCCAGTCAACAGCATTTCGAGGACGTTGTCCTTAAGCAATGGGAGCAACCTACACGGCTCGTCGGGGTACCGCCTAGCTGGGATAAAAAAATATCCTTTTCCGGCGGACTTGTTAAAGCGTTGGGCTGTCCCTCCCGAGGTGGATGCTTCGGTCTTGGGACTGTCTAATACGGCGGTTGTTCATTCTCCTGACACTACTTCTCTCAAGGACGGCGAGGATCGCCGGATTGATCAGCTGGCCCGCCATGGTTTTGTCTGTGCGGGTTCAGTTTTGAGGCCTGTTGTGCTTCGGCTCTTTTGACATTGGCTGTTAGGTCTATTGTCAGGGATTTATGTGTGGATCTTGATCCTTCTGGTGATGAGTTTCTCGCTCTTAAGCATTGTGACTCCTTCTTGTCGTTTATTCTGGCCGCTCAGGATGATGCCATGTTGATGTGTGGCGGGGCTTCTGCTCTTTTGGTGGCTAGTCGCCGCTCTGTGTGGTTGAGACAGTGGACGGCTGATTTTAATTCTAAAAGATCGCTCACGGCTCTTCCCTTTTGGGTTTGAGGCTTTTCGGTGAAAAGCTGGATTCTGTTGCCAAGGGAGGTAAGTTACCTCAGCGCAAGAAATTTCGCCGTTCCTTTCGGGGGGCGGCCCCCTTCAATCCGTCCTTTCGGGGAGCCAGAGCCGGTAGG
This sequence comes from Gastrophryne carolinensis, assembly GCA_027917425.1. Taxonomy (NCBI): domain Eukaryota; kingdom Metazoa; phylum Chordata; class Amphibia; order Anura; family Microhylidae; genus Gastrophryne; species Gastrophryne carolinensis. The sequence goes on from CM051234.1 coordinate 287,626,650, forward strand.
GGTGCGGGCTTCTCGGCTTCCAGGGGCGCCAGTTGGAATAGGGGTAGAGGCCGTGGCCGTTCCTTTCGCGCCTGGGGCGCCAAGCCCAAGCCAGCTGCCAAGTCCGCTCAGCAATGAGGGGGCGCCCTCACCCGTACGGGTGGGGGGACGGTTGCGACTCTTCTCCCGGGTATGGGACCAGGAGGTCTCGGACAGGTGGATCCGGGAGGTGGTGTCGGCCGGTTACAAGCTGGAGTTCGAGTCCCGCCCTCCTCCAAGGTTTTTCAGGTCTCGGGTACCTTCGGATCCGTTGGCCGCGCATGGAAACCCTGTGGTCTGCGATCGGTTCGCTTCGGCAGGGGGACTTTATGGCGTCCATAGACATCAAGGATGCATACCTTCACGTTCCGATTTTTCCGGCTCATCAGAGGTTTCTTCGCTTTGTGGTGGAGGATCGGCATTTCCAGTTTGTAGCTCTTCCATTCGGCCTCACCTCGGCTCCGAGAGTGTTCACCAAGGTGTTGGCGGGAGTGATGGCCCTGCTCAGAGCTCAGGGGATTCGCATTGTGCCTTACCTGGACGATCTTCTCATCATGGCACCTTCCTTCAGTCAAGCGGAAGGGGCCACCAGCATGGCGGTGTCTATGCTGGAGAGGTTCGGCTGGGTGATCAACTACCCCAAGTCCTCTCTGGTTCCGGCCAGGGTGGTGACCTTTCTGGGAATGTCCTTGGACTCTTGCCAGCACAGAGTTTTTCTCCCTCAGGCCAAGGTTCTTTTGATTCAGGAATTGGCTCAGCTTCTTCTTTCCAATCCCCGCCCTTCCATCCGGCTAGGGATGAGACTGGTGGGGTTGATGGTAGCCTCATTCGAGGCAGTTCACTTCGCGCAGTTTCACACGAGGACGCTTCATCTTTTGGCGTCTTGGGACCGGCGACCGCGGTCGTTGGATCGGTCCTTCCGGATGTCCCCTCGGGTTCGGCAGTCTCTTCTGTGGTGGATGGTCTCGGACAATCTTCTAAAGGGCAGGTCATTTTTGACCCCGCTTTGGGAAACTGTCACCACGGATGCCAGTTTGTCAGGATGGGGAGGTTTCTGGAGGGATCTTCGGTTCCGGGGGCGGTGGGGTCCTCAGGAAGCCCTCTTGCCCATCAATGTTCTGGAGTTGAGAGCCATCAGGTTGGTTCTGTCTCACTTGACGCAGCATTTGCAGGGCCTGCCGGTTCAGGTTCAGTTGGACAATCGGACGGCGGTTGCTTACATCAATCACCAAGGAGGGACTCGCAGTCTGGGTGCCCACAGAGAGGTGTCTCTGATTCTGGTTTGGGCAGAGACTCATGTCCCTTGCATCTAGGCAGTGTACATTCCAGGAGTGGAAAACACGGAGGCGGACTTTCCGAGCCGGTGTTCGTCTCGCCGGGAGGAATGGTCTCTCCATCCCCAGGTGTTTCGGTCGCTTTGTCTCCGGTGGGGGACGCCGGAGGTGGATCTGTTTGCCTCTCGTCACAATCACAAGCTTCCGACATTCGTGTCGCTGTCTCAGGATCCTCTGGCTCTGGTGGCGGATGCCATGACCCTGAGCTGGAGGGACCTGGGGTTTCTTTATCTGTTTCCTCCGATTCCCATGCTAGGCAGGGTGCTGCGAAAGTTGGTTCTGGAAGGAGTTCCCGCCATTCTCGTGGCCCCAAGGTGGCCAAGGCGGGTGTGGTTCGCAGACATCGTTCTTCTGGCGGTGGATCAGTTCGATCTGCCTCTTCGGCCGGATCTTCTCACTCAGGGCCAATTGTGTTACCCCAGTTTACCAACGCTGGTTGTGACGGCTTGGCTGCTGAGACCTCCATCTTAAAGGAGGAGGGTCTTTCGGATTCGGTCATTCGGACTCTTATTAGTGCCAGGAAGAGATCCTCTTCTTCCATCTATTATAGGTCTTGGAGATCTTATATTGATTGGTTTCAGGCTAGATCTTTGCCTTGCCGGGTCTTTTCTATTTCTAGGATTTTGGAATTTCTTCAATCAGGGCTGGACTCTGGTTTTCAGCTGAGTACTTTGAAGGGGCAGGTCTCTGCCTTGTCTATCTTTTTTCAGAGGTCTTTTGCAAGTCATCCTTTGTTCAAGACTTTTTTCCAGGGGGTTTCGCATCTGCGGCCTCCTAGGAAGCCGTTGCTCCCTGTTTGGGATTTGAATTTGGTTCTCTCTGCTCTTCAAGCTCCTCCTTTTGAGCCTTTGCAGGATATTGCTCTGTCCACTCTGACTCAGAAGGTTGCCTTTCTGGTGGCCATCACTTCGGTTCGGCGTGTTTCGGAGTTGGCAGCCTTGTCTATTCAGGCTCCTTATTTTGAGAAACATCAGGACAAAGTGGTTTTTCGTTTCAAGCCAGACTTTCTCCCTAAAGTGGTTTCTGCTTTTCATCTGAATCAGGACATTGTTCTTCCCTCCTTGTGTCCTAGACCTGGGAATGACAAGGAGAGGACGTTGCATTGTTTGGATGTGGTACGTTGTGTCAAGTACTATTTGCGTATTACGTCTTCGTTTCGTAAGACTGATGCCTTTTTCGTGGTGCCCTGTGGGGCTAGGAAGGGTTTGGCTCCGGCTAAGTCTTCCATTAGTAAATGGATTCGTCAGGCGATTGTTGGGGCCTACTCTGCCAAGGGGAAGGATCCCCCTTTTCGTGTTACTGCTCATTCTACTCGTGCGGTTGGAGCGTCCTGGGCTTTTCAGCACCAGGCTTCTGTTGAACAAGTTTGTAAGGCTGCTACTTGGTCTTCCGTTCATACTTTTTCTAAGTTTTATAAGGTTGATGTGCGGGCCTCAGCGGTTGCTGTTTTTGGCCGCAAGGTTCTGCAGGCTGCAGTGGTTTGGGTTTGGCATTATTGCCTGGTTGGATACCCGTCCCCTTTTCTGGACACTGCTGTTGGATGTCCCAAGTGTAATAATTAATGATTGAAGTGGGGTGTGTGACATACTTAGAATAATACCATTTTGTGAATACTCACCTGTAAAATGGGTATTATAAGTATGTCACACACCCCACTTCACCCGCCCTTTTGGTATCCCGGATTCTTTATAGGGTGAAGTTTTCGTTTACAGTTTGAGGGTTTTTTCCTGGTACCTTGTCTTTACTGCTGTTTGAATACTGGGGAATGAGTGAGAGGTACCAGGAATGTATAGACCAGGAGGGGCTTGTTTTTTCATGACTTCTCTGCACGTCGCCACCTGCTGGTGGAGTTACCCAAGTGTAATAATTGATTGAAGTGGGGTGTGTGACATACCTATAATACCCATTTTACAGGTGAGGATTCACAAAATGTTTTTTTTTTTTTTTTTTAATAAAATACTTTTATTACTTGTGTGGTGTTTTTTTTTTTCACAGTTAACCCTTTGTGAGCTGGTAAGGGGTCCATGAGACCCCTTATACCAGTTCAGAAGGCTCTGGGTCTGGCAAGTCACCTGCGGCTAGTGGGTGACTTCCCATTAACCCCCAGCCCCCCATTACCTGCCTCCCCAACGGCCAGGGGGGGCAGAAGGGCCCGGGCCACTTAGTGGCTATGTGGGCTAGTAGCCTGCAGGGCCAGGGGCCACCAACGCTGGCCCCTGCGCCCTGTTCTACAAGCCCCCATAGCTGGCCCGGGTCGGTAATGCTGGGTAGGGGGGACCCTACGTCATTTTTTGGGGGGATTTTTACTTTTTTTTTTTTTAACTAATTCTTTTGTGTTCTGTCATCCAGCATCTATAAAAGGCTTCTAGCAAGTAAGCAGAAGCCAGTGATCGCCGAGGAACAGAGTGCTCCAGTATGGATGGGAGGTAAGAATTAAAAAAAAAAAAAAAAAAAAAAAAAAGAAATAATAATAAAATATTTTTTCTCTGTGTGGTGTGTTTTCTTTACATTTAACCCCTTGTGAACTGGTAAGGGGTCCATGAGACCCCTATACCAGTTCACATGGCTGGGGGAGGTGGCAAGTCACCTGCGCTAGCCGGTGACTTGCCATTAACCCCCGGCACCCCCATTACCTGCCTCCCGAAAGGCCGGGGGGGGGGGGCAGAAGGGCCCGTGGCCAGGGGCTATGCGGGCTTGTAGCCTGCAGGGCCAGGGGCCACAAAAGCGCCCTGTTCCTACAAGCCCTGCATAGCTGGTCCGGGGCTGGTTACTTTGGGTAAGGGGAGACCCTATGTCATTTTTTTTTTCTCGATTTAACCCTTTGTAGTGTGGATGGTAGTTGTATTTTATTTGTAAATGTAAAAAATTACTTGTTTCAGTTAGGGGGTCTCCTGGGCAGGAACAGGGGGCTACCGATAAATATGTGGTACCGTTCTAATTGGTAGAAATGGGGCTTTCACATGCAATATGGTTTTCCCTAATAAAATACATTTTTTATTTAAAATAAAGGAGGCAATTTTCTAAAAAAAAATTTGTATTTGTTTATTTTTTTTACTTAATAAAATTAATAATAAATAAAATTTACAAACAAGACATTTCATGTTAAAGCCTAAACTCTGCTGCTATATATATATATATATATATATATAATTTTCCTGAAAATTCCAGCAAAAATGTTGCAAAACATGGCGCAAAATGGGGAAAAATGACCTGTCAACAGAGGGTGACAAAATCTCAAGTAGGCTGGCAATTAAAAGTAAAAATATTGTAAAACACCGCGCTATACAAGAATGTGTCAATATAGCAACCTATAAATGAACTTAAAGTACAAATAAACCGAAGCTGTTACAACGTGCTGGACCAATTATTCCCAAAGGTAAATGATATGAAAAAAGCACAGAGCAAAAGTCAATCTCTCCAGAAACAAAGTCACTGAATCCGAGGACATAAAGCTACAATCCCGGTGTGCATGCACAAATCACGCTGTGCCCGTCACCTTTAGGAAATGCTCTTACCAGATAGTGAAAATATAAAAGCAGAGTATAAATGGGGTCTCCTCCAAAGCGTCTAGCATCTATGCAGACCAGATCCAATGTACAGCCGTGGGAATAATATACTTGATGCAGACCAGAAGTTTGTAAGGAGAGGGAAGAAAGCAAAGAGAATCTAGTGCAACTCCGATGGACTAAAAACCAATTTAATAGAAGCAAATGCACTTACAAACAAACATGGATAATCACATAAGAATCAACTTGGAAGGTGTTCCCATAAGTCCCCGTCGCGGCCGTTCGCAGGGGAATAATAAGGGTCCCTCCAAAAGATGAATAAAATGTCCCCGCACTTGTCCGCCTAACGCGTTTCGTTGACAGCATCAACTTTATCAAAGGCAAGGTACAGGGGAAATAAAACCTTATTTATAGTAAAACAGATTAACTCCCCAAACCTGGTTCCGGGAATGGTACAGCAACCGGAAAGCAAGACGCGCTGTTACAAGCGTAAAGCGCGACCGTCAGGGGAAGCCAATAACAGTGGCAAACACAGGAAACCCGAAGCATCCTTCGGGTATTCCCGCCGTCATTCAGCAGCCAATGAGAAATGGCAAACACAGCTGACCCGAAGCCTCCTTCGGGTAATTCCGCCGCCACTCGGCAGCTATCAGCAGCAAAAGAGCAGCGGTATCTTCTAAATGCCGCTAATCATATCATCAGACTACTGTACACCGTAGTCAGCTAAAGGGAAAACCAAATAAATAAAGATAACAGAAAGGCAAGAAGGAAAACCAAAAAGAGCAGCCAAAAAAGAGCAAAACCCACAAAGACCGAAAAGTGACTAGATCCAGAAGCAGCAGAGACAAATAATGACAGCAACAACTAGAAAGACAGTAAAGGGGGAAACAGGAAAATAGAGCAGAAACGATGATTAAACCCCAAAGGTTGCGAAAGAGGAACAGCAGAGATGAATGGTGGTGAAAAATTATAGGAAATGATCTTAAAGGGGAAGAGAAGTGATAGAAGGAGACAAAACTAACTAATAAAATAATTGTGATGAACCTCGGATAAGGGATCCAATGGGAACACCATCCAAAACACATATTAACAACAAATGAGATACATAGACAAAAATTTTATCTCAACATTAAAAGATCATAAAAAAGACATGAATGAAAAACGGCAATGGAAATTACAAAAAACTAAAATGATGTGTGATAAAAAATATAGATAGAAATACAAAATAATAAATTAAAAATTGTTATAAAATGCAATACAGGAAATCAAGCAGTATCTATAAAGCAGTTTAATTCCAGCTCTATATTCAGACCCTTGGGTGCCAAAGTCTCCAATTTAAAAATCCATTTTGTTTCTCGTTGGGAGACTTCCCGTACTACATGGGAGCCTCTCCAATGTTTTTCCACTCTATCTATCCCCATAAAAGTAATTCATCTTGGGTCACAGTTATGCTTCTCTTTAAAGTGCGCTGAGAGAATTAAAAGGGTTAATAGTACCTCTGCATGTTGGGTAATGTTCTGTTCGGGGGACCTTGCGCTTTCAGACTTAGCTTGTATTCTAAGTATACAGTACGTCCTGCTCCAGATATAATACTTACACTTGGGTTATCCTCCGCCAGAGGGCGCTGTAGCACTGCAGACATGCAAAAACAGGCTCCTCCCGGCCCTTCATATACCCAGGGACCTCCCACAAATCCCCAGATTTCTCTGCAGTGCTGACTGCGAAGACATGAAGTATCACTCTCTCGCAGGTGAGCGGGGCTATTACAGCCTGCGGCCCTGTGGGACTATTACCACCCGTCGTCCTTGTGATGTGCCTCCCAGCCTGGGCTGCGCTGGTCTGGTGAAGGTAGGCAGCACCATGCGTGCTTGACGGAGCCATGCTCCACCGCAGTCCCCCACCGCAGTCCCCCACCATAGGGTAGGCAGTTTAGGCTGATGGTGAGCCTCATAGTGGATGTCCCTCCCGCTTAATTGTCCCATGCCCCATGTAGCGGTGGACCCTGTGTACAGGGTCGCCATCCTCCCTCGTTTCCCCCCTAGCCAGGGGGAAAAGAAAGGGGGGGGGGAGAGGTTGTGAGTATGGCGGCCTCAGTGTACCCTATCACACGCTTATGGCCTCAGTGTCGTGTTTGACTGAGAATGGATGTCAGAATGGATGTCAGAGCCGAGTTTTGTACTTTACTTATTGGTAGCCGCCGCGCCCTTCCATATTGCACGGACGGCGGTGGTTTTGTTGATGCTGCAGCGTCTATTCTTTGTGTGTCACACACACCCCGCTTCCTGTAGTAATAACGTTCGGGGTAAACCATCTCCAGATGTCATTGCAGAGAGAGAGAGATCTTGAAACTGGCCCCTTCCAGTCTATATATACCTGGGACCTCCCACTTAATACCCAGTGTTCTCTCTCTGCAAGATGCGTCAAGACAGAAGAAAGAGGTCTCCTGCTTGCAGGTAGCCGGGGTTACACCCCGGCACCCCCCGGTCTATTTCTGCCCAGTTCTTGTTTACTTGTATTTTGTAATTATCGGAAGCCTCCCAGCCTTGGCTGCTGACTGGGTAATGGTAGCCGGCACCTGGTGGTGCCTAGGAGCTTATCTCCTCCACTAGTCTCCATTATTGGGGCAGAGTGGTTATCCGGTTGGTGACCCGGATTTTGAGATGCCCCGTCCCGTTGTCCCCATATCTCTTCTCTCCTTCTCAGGGCCTTCCCTTTTTGGTGGGGAAGTCCGTTAGGGGGGAGGGGGGGAGGTAATTTTGGTACTGATATATGTGGGCGTCGGTGCGCGCGTGTCTGTGTGTGCGTCTTTAATCTGTGTGTGTGTCTGTTTGCGGCGTTCCCAGCTCAGACCGGGTCCGGTCTTTTGTTTTTTTTCTTTTTTGAATGGCGCTGCCGCCATTTTTTACCTCTCTGAGGTAAATCTGTGCTAAGGGGCGGGGCCGCGTGCGGTGATTGGCTGGCGGGGCGGAGTTAGAAGCGCTTCGCGCGCGCTCTCTGCCTGCCTGTCTTCTATCAGCTGGGGGAGCGCTTGCACCGGCCTCTGAGGTGATTCTGTGCTCTGTTCCTGCTGCCTCTTCTGCTGCGGTCATTTAAAAAAGGTCTTTTATTATAGTTCCTTGTCTTCTATATCGCTTTCAATGAATCCTTATTCCCATCAGGGGACTTTATGCTGTGGTCCATATTCGTATAGAATGGAGGGTTTTTTTTGTACAGTTACAATAAGCCATTGTGGTTTTCTTTTCCTAATGCATTTTCTCATGCTTGATCCTTTACTCAGGTAGCAGCATGATTCAACTGTATGTGACCATATTTATTTTAACTCATATTTATATATGTATATATATATATATATATATATATATATATATATATTTGTTTTTTTTATTGGATAATATTGTGTTTTTTCTCTGTTTGCATGTGCGGTCTATTTATGAATTTTTACAGTGTTTTCTCTGTCTTTCCAGATTTGGGATACCCCTGCTGCATGGGTCTCCCAGTCTGATATACCTGGCTAGTCTTATTTTGGGTTACAAAAAATCCTCCCACTCCCGGGACTCTAATTAATGAATAAGGGGCATCCCGGGTAGCTTATAGCATAAATCCCTGGGCTTTGCGAATTCCAAAAAAGTTTCACCGAATGGAGGCTTCCAATGATACCGGAAATGGCTCTTCGGGGCAATCTAGGCAGTGTGGGGGATGTGGGGTTCCACTCCCAGGGGATGATGTCATTTTGTGCGTTCCTTGCGCACAGCAGAATATTCCACGCCAGTCTGGTACTCCGGCTCCTGGCTCTTCGCAACCTCAGTCGTCTCCTGCTCCTCCACTTTTATTCCGGACCCAGGGTGATGTTGTCACAGCTGGGGATTCGCAATCTGAGTTGTGCGCTCGAGTGGCCACTCTCGAGAAGTTGTCTGCACAAGTAGCCCATAAGGCTACGGCTAAAAGGAAACACATTGATTCTCCTTCTCTGACTCCTGCCTTGGAGGCAGCGGAGGTGTTAGACTGGTCAGATTGTCCTTTGCCGGAAGAAGGGGAAATTTTGGAAGATTTGGATGATATTGATGCTCCGCTGTTGACTGATACTTCGGCAGATTTGACTACTGGGGTGTCTTGTGATACTCCTTCTATCCTTTCCAAGGTTTTTGAAATTTTGTCCCTGGATCCACCGGCGGCAGTCCCTCCGCCTAAGGGTGAGCTATTTGAGATGCCTAAGCCGCGTTTAGCATTCCCTGGTCAGCTACATTTTGAAAGGGTTGTGCTTAAGGAATGGGAACAGGCGACCCGCCTTGTTGGCTCCCCGGCGAATTGGGACAGGAGGTATCCCTTTTCGGAGGAATTGGTTAAACTTTGGACGGTACCCCCAGACGTTGATGCACCGGTCTGGGCTCTCTCTAATTCTTCAGTGCTGCATTCACCAGACACTACTACAATTAAGGATGTTGAGGATTGTAGAATCGATCAACTGGCTCGTCATGGTTTCATCAGTGCCGGTTCGACCTTGCGTCCGGTATGCGCTTCTTCCATTGTCCTATTGGCTCTTAAAGCCTTGATCAAAAATTTGTACGGGGATCTTGATCCGGATTGTGAGGAATTTACCTCTCTTCAATTGTGTGAGTCTTTTGCTTCTTTTGTTCTGGCCGCCCAGGATGATGCTATGGCCATGTGTGGCAGGACGTCTGCTCTTTTGGTTGCTATTCGGCGGTCAGTGTGGCTCCGTCAATGGACGGCGGACGTTGGTGCTAAAAGGTCACTTACAGCTCTTCCTTTTCTGGGTTTACGCCTGTTTGGTGACAAGTTGGATTCAGTCACCAAGGGAGGCAGGTTGCCTCAGCGCAGGAAGCCGCGGCGTCTTTTTCGAGGAACCTCTTCTTTCAATCCTTCCTTTCGGGGTGCCAGGGCAGGCAGAGGGGCCTCCCTTCCTGCTACCAGGGGCACGAGCTGGAACCGGGGGCGAGGCCGCGGCCGTTCCGGTCATTCGTGGGGCTCTAAGCCTAAGTCCACGCCCAAGCCTGCTCAGCAATGAGGGGGCGCCCTCACCCGTGAGGGTGGGGGGACGGTTGCGACACTTCTCCCAGACTTGGGTCCAGGTGGTCCCGGACAGATTGATTCGGGAAGTGGTGTCGTCCGGTTACAAACTGGAGTTCCAGTCCCGTCCTCCCTCAAGGTTTCTCAGGTCCCGAATACCTACCGATCCTTTGGTCGCCCAAGAACTCAGAGTGTCAGTAGGGAATCTTCTAGATATGGCGGTCATCCATCCGGTGCCAACTTTGGAATTGGGTCTCTGTTTCTATTCCAATCTTTTCACGGTGCCCAAGAGGGACGGATTGGTGCGCCCTATCCTGGATCTGAAGTTCCTCAACAGGTTCATTCGTCCACGGAAGTTTCGCATGGAAACTCTGCGCTCGGCCATCACTTCTCTTCGGCAGGGGGACTTCATGACGTCCATAGACATAAAGGATGCTTATCTGCATGTTCCCGTCTGCCCGGTCCATCAGCGTTTTCTGCGCTTCATGGTAGAGGATCGGCATTTTCAATTTGTGGCGCTTCCGTTTGGTCTTACCTCAGCGCCAAGGGTGTTCACCAAGGTTCTAGCAGGGGTGATGGCCATTCTCAGAACTCAAGGCATTCGAATTTTGCCTTACCTGGACGACCTTCTCATCATGGCTCCTTCCTTCAATGAAGCGGAGAAGGACACCAGCATGGTGGTTTCTACGCTGGAAAGCTTCGGTTGGGTATCTATCCCAAGTCCTCCCCGACTCCGGCCAGGGCGGCGTCCTTCTTGGGGATGACAATAGACTCTTGTCAGCACAGTGTTTTTCTACATCAGTCGAAGATACTTTTGATTCAGGATTTGGTTCGGCTTCTTCTCTCCAATCCTCGACCGTCCATCCGTCTGGGGATGAGGCTGGTGGGGTTGATGGTAGCCTCCTTCGAGGCAGTTCCCTTTGCTCAGTTTCACACTCGGACACTTCAGATGCATCTGTTGGCGTCTGGGGACCGTTGTCCACTTTCATTGGACCAACCCTTCCAGTTGTCCTCCCGGGTCCGGCAGTCTCTTCAGTGGTGGTTGGTTTCGAACAATCTCCTGAATGGCAAGTCCTTTCTGACTCCTCTATGGGAGACTGTCACCACGGACGCCAGTCTTTCGGGTTGGGGGGGATTCTGGAAGGATCTTCAGTTCCAGGGGCAGTGGGGTCCTCGAGAGGCTCACTTGCCCATCAATGTTCTGGAGCTGAGAGCTATCCGTCTGGTTCTTTCTCTTCTGACTCACCATGTCCGGGGCCTTCCGGTTCAGGTGCGTTCAGACAACAGGACGGTGGTTGCCTACATCAATCATCAGGGAGGGACTCGCAGTCTGGGAGCTCTCAGAGAGGTTTCCCTGATTCTGACCTGGGTGGAGGCTCATGTTCCTTGCCTGTCGGCAGTTTACATTCTGGGAGTGGAAAACACGGAAGCGGACCTTCTAAGCAGATGCTCCTCCCGTCTGGGGGAATGGTCTCTCCATCCTCGGGTTTTTCAGGCTCTGTGTCTTCGGTGGGGAGCACCGGACCTGTTTGCCTCTCGTCACAATTACAAACTTCCGACTTTTGTATCAATGTCTCAGGATCCTCTGGCTCTGGCGGTGGATGCCATGTCTCTGAGCTGGGGGAAACTGGGTTTCCTGTATCTGTTCCCTCTGATTCCCTTGCTAGGAAGAGTGTTAAGAAAGTTGATTCTGGAAAGGGTCCCCACCATTCTCGTGGCTCCAAGGTGGCCAAGAAGAATGTGGTTCGCGGACGTCGTACGGATGGCAGTGGATCAGTTCGAGCTTCCTCTGCGGCCGGATCTTCTCACTCAGGGTCGGCTGCGTTACCCCAATTTACCAACGCTGGCTTTGATGGTTTGGCTGCTGAAACCTCCATCTTAAAGGAGGAGGGTCTTTCTGATTCAGTTATTAAGACTCTTATCTGTACTCGAAAGAGGTCTTCCTCTGCTATCTATTATAGAACCTGGCGTTCTTACATCGATTGGTGTGAGGCTAGATTTTTGCCCTGCAGAGTCTTTTCTGTTTCCAGAATTCTGGATTTTCTTCAATCTGGATTGGATGCTGGTCTCCAGCTTAGTACCTTAAAGGGGCAAGTTTCTGCCTTGTCTATTTTATTTCAGAAGGCTTTTGCGCTTCATCCGTTGGTCAATACTTTTTTCCAGGGGGTTACGCATCTGCGGCCTCCTAGGAAGGCATTGCTACCTGTTTGGGATCTGAATTTGGTTCTGTCTGCTCTTCAGGCTCCTCCTTTTGAGCCTTTGTCGGATATTGCTCTTTCCACTTTGACTCAGAAGGTAGTGTTTCTTGTGGCTATCACTTCGGATTCGGCGTGTCTCTGAGTTGGCGGCCTTGTCCATTCAGGCGCCCTACCTTGAGAAACATCAAGATAAGGTGGTATTTCGGTTCAAATCGGATTTTCTTCCTAAGGTTGTTTCTGCATTCCATCTGAATCAGGACACTGTTCTTCCCTCCTTGTGTCCTAAACCCAAGAATGACAAGGAGAGGGTTTTGCACTGTTTGGATGTTGTTCGCTGTGTTCATTTTTATTTGCGTGCTACGTCTTCTTTCCGTAAGACTGATGCCTTTTTCGTTCTACCGTGTGGGCCTAAGAATGGTTTGGCCCCAGCTAAATCTTCCATTAGTAAATGGATTCGCCAAGCCTTTATTGGCGCCTATACGGCTAAGGGAAAAGTTCCTCCCTTCCGTATCACTGCTCATTCTACTCGTGCTGTTGGTGCCTCTTGGGCTTTTCAGCACCAGGCCTCTGTTGAACAAGTTTGCAAGGCCGCTACTTGGTCTTCTGTTCACACCTTTTCAAAGTTTTACAAGGTTTATGTTTGGGCCTCAGCTGATGCTGCTTTTGGCCGCAAGGTTTTGCAGGCGGTTGTAGTTTAAGCTACGTGCCGTTGCCTTTTTTTGTTGGGGATCCCACCCTACTGTTATGGACACTGCTATTGGATGTCACAACAACCCTTTACATTTGGAATATCCCCCATAAACCATATATTCCCTGAAAGTACACATGTTAAGCTTTCTAAGCGTACCCAGCTTGTTGTAGTGGGCTCATCTTTCTGGAATTGATCCCTCAAAGAATTCTTTGGTTGCGCAGGGTTTCCCTAAAAAATGTATAAAAAAGCTGAATAAGAGTGCGCATGTGCGCGGACCTCTGATGGCAGCAGAGTAGGAGAACTCCGTGCCCACCGAGCACACTGCGGGGCTAAGCACAACGGCAGGCACGTCACCTACCTTCCACAGAGCCGTCACCGAGCGGGGAGAGACGGCGGGTGCCAGAGCGAGCGGCGTAGGCGAGGTCTGAGCCCCGGGAAGCGCCCTGCGAGCTGCGGCTGCAGCGGGCCTAGCAGACAGCAAGGCCTAACACAGGAAAGGCGGCGGTGACGTCAGCGGCTAGGAGAGAAAGCCAGTGTGAGCTGTGTAGGCGAGGTCTGAGTCCCGGGAGGCGCCCTGCGAGCGGCAGCTGCTGAGAGCCAGGCAGATAGCAAGGCCCAACATAAGACAGGCGGCGGTGACGTCAGCAGCTCGGGGAGAGAGCTGTAGATGGCAGTGGCTGCAGACGCAGCTTGAAGTGAGCCCCTCCAGCAGCGCAGGCATTCAACAGGAACAGCAGAGGAGCCCTCAAACGCTGAGAGAGACAATTTCCAGCAGCCCCAGCCAGCAGACTCCTGAGAACCACACACCACAAGCTACAAAGAGGTGAGCAATACCCATCTCAGCCATAAAGAATAGCTGTGCTTGAGCCAGCTGCAATTATTGATACTCCTGTAAATAGAAGCTAAACCATATCCCCATTCTATTTTGTGAGAAGTTGCTGTTATGGCAAAGGCCAGGGAAACAATAGAGGGCCTATCTATAATAGAGATGGAGGCAGTGGAAGGTAGTGAAGCCTCCTTTTTGGCTAGTGAGTCAGAAGAAGCTCAGGGTATGTGCAAAAATAACATGGCTTTGGACTTACTCCCTAAAATAGATAACTTGCTCCAAACGGCCTTAGCCTCAAACACACAGCTTATAATGGAGCATTTGACGAAAGAAATTGAAAAAGTAGCTTGTGGCTTGATCACTCTTGATAAGAAAATTGACGTATCCACAGCACAGGTAGCTCTGGAGACAAAGGTTACACAGCTGAAAAGAGATAACTATATTCTGAGCACAAAAATGGAGGACTTTGAAAACAGAGATCGCAGAGCGAATTTACGTTTCAGAGGCTTTCCGGAACACATGGAAGATGCAAAAGCTGTTGTATTAGGACTATGCCAGGAACTAGCCCCAAATCTATCAGTGGAAAAGCTGGAACTAGATAGGGTGCATAGAGCCCTAGGCCCAAGACGAACGCCCGAAGAACCCCCGCGCGATATTATCGCCAAATTTCACTATTATACAAGCAAAGAAATAATCCAAAAGGCAGCCCGGGAAGCGACAAACCTCTGCTACCAAGGTTGCGCATTCCAAGTTTTCTCCGATCTCTCGGCTGCTACAATGGCCAGAAGGAAGGAACTTAGACCGTTATTACTTACTTTACGGGAACACGGCGTCAAATATAAATGGGGTTTCCCTTTCCGAGTGTCCTTTATGTATAAAGGCGAGTCTTACACGGCGACATCTCCAGAAGAACTGCAGCAACACATCTCAGCTATGCAACTCTCGAAAGCCCTGGGTTCTAAATCGTCCCGATCTGTCGATGATTCCCCTAGATCACAGCGCGCCGGGAAACGGCAGAAACGTTGGACATCTGCAACTGGGCGAGGGACTCGCTTAATATATGAGGAATCATGAGGGCCTGGTTGCGGTAATGCTTCCTTTTCTTTTTCTCCAGGATACAATCCATAGGCTAACGACCACCCATGCCCCCATATGCCCACGCTCGGTGTGGGGTAACTTAGTTATCTTTAAAGTTGTTAATCTTTATATTTGATTTTTTTGATACAAAAAATGTACAATTATGCTACCAACACTAATATACCGTTATTTTCTTGTTCTTGTTTTGCTTCTTCTCATCCCCCCGCTCCTCAAAAGCATAAAGTCATGTTATTTGTTGGTTATACCTGTTGTTTGTTTAAAAGACACAGCCTGCCTTAGTAATGTGGTGTTAGATATGCATAACCCCATGTGCTCGGTGGCATCTACATGCCGCACTCACGTTAAATCAGGGGTAGAATACCTCTTGATTTGTTTTTCCTTTGAGGTTCCTATTTTCACGTTAAGTGACTATTACCATTGTTTTAGTAAATAACTTTTTTTTTTATTTTTGTTCTGCTTTATATCCAGCTTCAGTTCTAGTGCGCCCTCGGCCTAATACTTAGGAGGGCCTGGCGGTGCACAGCTCGCCTGGTCGATCCTGTGGGGGGAGGCTGTCCGCCTGAATTTATCCTTAGGTGCTGTGCGCAAAGCAAGTTGGTGGGCCGCCCCCCTGTGCAGAATCGAGTAGACGACTCTCTTTCATAATCTTAACTGGTAATTTTCTTCAGTGGCTGCATCAATAGTTGGCGGCCTGAACGAGGACTTTCTTCTTTTCTTCCTTTCCCCCTTTTCCCTCTCCCACCCTCACCCCTCTTCCCGTTTACAAGTAATCACCATGGCTACAATATTCTTGTTGAACGTTCAGGGATTTAACTCCCGTAACAAGAGGAGTATGGCCTTCCGTAAAATAAACATACTGCATCCGGATGTCATATGCCTCCAGGAGACACACTTCTCGGGCTCCTCCAGACCTAAATTCCTTAACGCTAAATACCCACACTAAACAGAAAGGAGTCCTTATTGGCTTTAAAAGGGGAACCCAATTCCATTGTTCCAAGGAAATCTCAGATGAAGGAGGCAGATATCTTATCCTTATTGGTGAAATGCATGACGCTGAAGTAACGTTTGCTACCTACTATGCCCCCAACGTCAACCAGCTACCTTTCTTGTCTCGCTTCCTAAAAGAGGTGACGGCTGTAGCCAAAGGGACAACTATAATATGCGGAAACTCAAATTTAGTTCTAAACCCCCTTTTGGATAGACAGTCCACGAAAGGATCCTTAGCAGGAACCCAGTTGATTGCGACCTCAAAAGCCTTTAGGAATCTATTAGACTCCTGTTCAGTGGTAGATTGCTGGAGAGAAGCTCACCCTGGAACCCAGAACTTTACGCACTACTCCCATCCCCACTCGGTATATACCAGAATAGATCATATCCTACTACCCATACCTACTCTGGCGTTATTGACGGCTATAGACATAATTCCGATCTCTTGGTCTGACCACGATGGCCAGTTACTCAGATTGCATTCCCTACTTAGCAGACCACTGAGCTCGTTATGGTCCCTTAACGAATCTCTTCTCTCAGACCCGGTGCTAACCCAATCCATCACTGACACACTGACTGAATACTTTACATTAAATGATACGGGAGAGGTCTCTACCACGATTTGCTGGGAAGCACATAAGCCAACCATTAGGGGTAAGTTAATCCAATTAGCCTCGAAGAAAAAAAGGGAGAGGAATGCCCATATAGACAAACTGGAAAAGGAATACCTAGAACTAGCAGACAAGGCCAAACGACAAATGACGACAGATATCAGGTCTAAACTAAATAGAGTGACTGACGAACTTAACCTTGCTCTAGCGGGTAAAGCGGAAAATGTCTTAAGGCGCCTTAAACATAAATATTATTGCAAAGCAAATAAGCCTGACTCCCTACTAGCAAAAAGGCTGAAAACCCCTGATCAGACTTATCGTCCTATTAAATTGAAAAGCGATAGAGGGATTGTCTCTAGTAACCCGGTTAAAATAGTAAAGATTTTCAGAGACCAACTTTCTAAGTTATACTCTAACCCCTGTCCGCCAAAAGTGGAAGAGATCTCGGCCTTTTTGGAGAGACTTTCCCTGCCCGACATACCGGATGCATTGAGAACCCTTATGGACTCTGATTTTAACGTTGCAGAAGTCCAAAAAGTAATAGCCGGACTACAACCTAATAAAAGGCCAGGACCTGACGGATTCCCTGCCGCATACTATAAATGTTTTACTTCTATATTGGCTCCGAGGCTGACGGCGGTCTTCAATGCGATTCGAGGAGGTGAGTCCTTCTCGCAGGAATCACTCACTGCCTCGATAAGCATGATCCCGAAGCCAGACTTGGACTAATTTCAGACCAATATCTTTAATTAACCTGGACGTGAAGATATTTACAAAAGTCCTAGCAGATAGATTATCTGGATATCTGCCACTTTTAATCCATAACGATCAGACAGGCTTTATACCAGGGAGGCAAGCGGGAGATAATATTAGACGAATGCTACAGATCTCGAATGTGGCCAGGGAAAGGGATCTGCCCATTTCATACTTTAATGACACAATGGCAGGAATGCAATCTGTCGTGGCTGGGCAGAATGGCAGCGGTCAAGATGTCCTTGTTACCCAAATTGTTGTACCTATCTAGAACTCTTCCAGTGAGGCTCCCGTCTAAGTTTCTTAAGGAGATTCAAGGTCAGGTTCTTAGATTTATTTGGAGTGGGAAACGTCAAAGGATAGCGCGGAAAATTATGTTGCGGTCAAAATCGGCGGGTGGCATGGGGGTGCCAAGATTCGAGAAATACTATCAGGCTGCACAAGCCTCGCAGCTTCTCTCATACCACGCTACCGTTGATGCACCAGGTTGGGTCCGTATCGAATCGGCCATGTCCATGCCCTCACCGATTAGCGACCTTTTATGGCTCACACCGAAGGCTAGAAACCTAGGGAACAATCTGATTATAGCTCACTCTCTTCGGCTGTGGGACGACATTTAATTTTTCAGGCGGGCTGGCCTCTCCACATATGCCTCTAATGCCACTTTGGGGAAATCCATTATTTACCCCCGGAGTTACTGATCCACTTAGGTTTAGCAGGTGGCGTAACTCGGGAATCCTACGCATGCTTGACTGCTGTCATGGCTCCGAAATAGCCTCCTTCCAACATCTTAGAGATAAGTTTGGTCTCTCGCCAAAAGATTTCTTTGGATATCTCCAAGTGCATCATTTCGTAAAGTCTATAGTGAAGAACACCCCAAACCTAGAAGACTATTCTTGTTTTGAACGCCGATGTATACGCAATCCGAGGGACAAAGGCGCTATCGCTAGCTTATACCACTCACTCTGCAAGAACTTAGATGGTGCCACCCCAACATACAGGAAAAAATGGGAATCCGAATTGGGAGGAGAAAGGGCCCCTGAAGTATGGGACAGGATGTGGCGGGCATCATTTGGCAAAAGAGCCTCAGTACAAGCAATAGAAGTTAACGTAAAGGTAGCTCTGCGCTGGTATTTGGTCACTACGCAACTAGTGCACGTATCGGTGGGGGCACAGAATAAATGCTTTCGCGGCTGCGATATGCCAGGCTCGAATAGCCATATTTGGTGGAATTGCGAGGTTTCCAGAAAATACTGGGATAAGATCCAAACCCTACTATGTAAGGTTTTTGGTATAAATATTACCTTAGACCCATGGGTGGCATTATTAAACGAACCTCTAACAGGAACCTCGGTTAGGCAGAGACGATTGCTGTACCATGTCCTTACCTGTGCTAAGTCAGTCATCGCTAAGGCATGGAAGACTCCCTCGCTAAGCTTCGAGGAATTTAAAAACAGGGTCAATAGCACACTAACTATGGAAAAACTATCCGCTATCCATGAAGGCAGTCTGGAGGAGCTCCGAGAGGTGTGGGCTCCTTGGATCAGGGAAGTATTCTAAGTATGTCACACACCCCGCTTCAAGATATCCATAACATGTGGGTAATACCAACCTGAAGAGGGCGTTCCTGCAGAGATGATAGCAAAAAGAAAGCCCCTCCCGGATCCATAAATACCTGGGACCTCCCACTCATCACCCAGTTTTCCATCTCTGCAGACGGCGAGCAAGTCAGAAGATGATGGCTCCTCCTTGCACAGGGGGATTTCAGGTAGCCGGGATGACTCCCGGCCCGCTATTTATTTATTTCCGTTTGGACCTTTTCTCCCCAGAAATCCATATGCCTCCCAGCCTCGGCTGAGGGTCCAGGCGAGGGTATATCAGCACCTTAGGTGCTCAGGAGCTATGCTCCACCGTGAGACCCTATATGAGAGGGTAGGCGGTTACACCGGGTTGGTGACCCCGGTTTGGGATGCCCTGTCCCTTGATTTAATTTTCCTTGACCCTCCCAAAATCCCTTTTCCTCAGCGGAGATGGGGAGTGTGGGTCCCTTCTTTATTAGCCCCTATCTCTTTCGGGTGTTGTGTCTTTCTTGTTAGTGTCTCTTTAAATGTCTTTATTTGAGCGCTGTAGCCTTTTTTTCACAGATGAACTTTGTGAGGTGTTGGGCCTGTCCTTATCTCCCCCCCCCACCTTGTCTCTGTCATCAATGGCGGCATTTACCTCACGCCATGTCATACATGTGGGGGGGGGCGGGGCCGGACCTTCGGCGCAGGGCCGGGACCCGTCCCTGCTGTGTTGCTAACTGAGGCAGTGTGTGTGAGTGATTTACGTTTAGACCGGGCACGGCGGCCGCACTTCTTGCTGCGGCGCCGGCCGGTCCTTGGCGCCTTTTTCTCTGAGGAGATTTCTCCTCACGATGTACCTGGGGGCGGGGCCGGTGTTGCGCGCGTCACCGCTGCCCGCCCCCATCTTCCCTGGTGCCGCTGCGGAGCTCTGCATTGTGTAGGAGGAAGGGGGGGGGCGTTGCTCGACGTCGCGCGCGTCCCGCGCTGACCACGCCCCCTTCTCCTCTTCTGTCAGCAGCCTCAGGAGGATTTCTTCTCGGTCGCCATTCGTGCTCCGCGGTTCCATGGGTGGCCTATGGCCCCTTTCCTTTCTTCCCTATCCTTATGCTGTATGGGTGTCTTGGTCTTCATAGCCTTATTGGTCCTTTCTGTGTCTTCCAGGTGGTGGTTCAGGAGGATCTCCAGTAGCATTTAGGGGGTCTCTCCCGATCCTTGATCACTGGGTTCATTATTGCTCATAAATCCTCCCACTCGGGACATTAAAGGGGCATCCCGGGTTGTCTAGTGGCGTAATTCCCTGGGTCATAGCGACTATTCCTAAAAAAGTTCACCTTATGGAGGCATCCCCGGATACTGGGCTCGGGGCCCCTTCGGGGCATCCCCGGAAGTGTATGTTGTGTGGGGTATCCATTTCTGGGGAAAATGTATTTCTGTGTATACCATGTGCACAGCAGACTATCACGCGGCAGTCCGAACCCCAGGCGTCTGGGTCAGCACCGCCAGTCGCTTCATCTCCTCCTCCCACCATGACACGCGCCCCGTGTGACGTTGTCATGGGCCGGGAGCTGCAATCTGAGATGTGCGCCAGATTGGCTAACCTTGAAAAAATTATCTCCAGCTCGGTCGCCCGTAAGGCTCCGACTAAGAGAAAGCATTTGTCGCCGGCTCCGCTGGTGGAGGACCAGGAGGATGTTAATAATCTGGATTGGTCTGATTATTCCCCGCTAGAGGAAGGGGAAGTTTATGAGGATTCTGATATTTCGGACGATGAGCAGTCCTTTGGCGGTGATGCCGAGCTTGGTGACTTGGGGAGATCCTCTGATACTCCTCACGCTCTGGCTCTGATGTTAGAGGTTCTGAATATTTCCCCTCCTGAGGAGGTGTCACAGCAGAAGGGTGAATTGTTTGAGGAATCCAGGCCGCGCTTGGAATTCCCTACTCAAAGGCATTTTGACAAAATTATTGCTAAGGAATGGGACAGGCCGGCTCGGCTCCCGGGCATCCCTCAGGGGTAGGATAAGAAATATCCCTTCCCTTCGGAGGCGATTAAGCGCTGGGCATCTCCCCCCGAGGTGGATGCACCGGTTTTGGGGTTGTCCAATTCCTCGGTTTTAAATAGACCTGATTGTTCCATTCTCAAGGATGGAGAGGATAAACGTATTGACCAGATGGCTTGTCATGGTTTTGCTAGCGTTGGGTCAGCCATGCGGCCCGTTTGCGCTTCGGCACTAATGGTGTTGGCTGCCAGGTCCGTGGTTAGGGACCTGTTGACTTCTTCCGGGCTGCGTCCTGGTAGTGCTGAGTTCCTTAGCCTTAAACGGTGTGAGTTGTTTTTATCCTTTGTGTTGACAGCCTTGGATGACACTTTGATGATGTGTGGTAGGACATCGGCGCTGCTGGTCACTATTCGGCGCTCGGTGTGGCTGCGCCAGTGGGCGGCAGATTTTATGTCCAAGAAGTCACTAACGGCTCTACCTTTTGTTGGATTACGGCTTTTTGAAGAGACATTGGAGGTAGGTTACCTCAACGCAAGAAACAACGCCGTCCCTTTCGGGGGGCGCCTTCCTTTACCCCCTCCTTTCGTGGGGCCAGATCTTGCAGGGGATTTGCATTCCCCTCTTCCAGAGGAGATTCTGGGAGCAGGGGCAGAGGACGTGCCCGTCCAGGATACAGTTGGGGCTCTAAGCCCAAGCCGGCTTTAAGCCGGCTCAGCAATGAGGGGGCGCCCTCACCCATGAGGGGGCGCCCTCACCCATGCGGGTGGGGGGACGGCTGCGACACTTCTCCCAGATCTGGGATCAAGAGGTCTCGGACAGATGGATCCGGGAAGTGGTGTCTTCCGGTTACAAGCTGGAGTTCGAGCTCCACCCCCCTTCCAGATTTTTCAGGTCTCTGATGCCTTCGGAACCTCTAGCGGCGCAGGGGCTCCTGTTGGCAGTACAGAATCTTCTGGACATGGGTGTCATTTGCCCAGTGCCCCCTTCGGATCAGGGCAGGGGTTTTTATTCCAATCTGTTCACGGTACCCAAGAAGGACGGATCGGTCCGACCCATCTTGGATCTGAAGTTTCTCAACAGGTTCATCCGGCCACGGAAATTCCGCATGGAAACGCTGCATTCGGCCATTCACTCTCTTCATCAGGGAGACTTTCTGACGTCCATAGACATCAAGGATGCTTATCTACACGTTCCAATTTTTCCAGCACACCAGAGGTTTCTCAGGTTCGTGGTGGAGGATCGGCATTTTCAGTTTGTGGCACTCCCTTTCGGTCTCACCTCGGCTCCTCGGGTGTTCACCAAGGTGCTAGCGGGGGTGATGGCTCTGCTAAGGGTTCAGGGTATCCGCATTGTGCCCTATTTGGACGATCTTCTGATCATGGCCTCTTCTTTCAACCAAGCGGAGTTGGACACCAGAGTGGTGGTGTCCACTCTGGAGAGGTTCGGTTGGGTGGTCAACCACCCCAAGTCTTCTCTTTCTCCGTCCAGAGTAGTGACCTTTCTGGGAATGTCTCTGGACACTTCGCACGCCAGGGTGTTTCTGCCCCAGGCCAAGATTCTTTTGATTCAGGAGTTAGTTCGGCTTCTTGTCGGCCCCTCGTCCAGCCATCCGTCTAGGGATGAGGCTGGTGGGGTTAATGGTGGCCTCATTCGAGGCGGTTCCCTTTGCGCAGTTTCATACAAGGACGCTTCAGCTTCATCTGTTGAAGGTTTGGGACAAGTCTCCTCTATCGTTGGATCAGTCCTTCCTGATGACTCCCCGAGTTCGTAGATCCCTGCAATGGTGGCTGGGGTCAGTCAATCTGTTGAAGGGCAGATCTTTTCTGGCTCCGCGTTGGGAAACAGTCACCACGGATGCCAGTCTGTCAGGTTGGGGGGGTGTTTGGAAGGACCTCCAGTTTCAGGGTCTGTGGGGCCCGCAGGAGGCTCACGAGCCCATCAATGTTCTGGAGTTGAGAGCCATCAGGTTGGTTCTGTTTCGCTTGACTCATCAGTTGCGGGGCCTGCCTGTTCAGGTCCGGTCGGACAACCGGACGGCGGTTGCTTACATCAATCACCAGGGGGGGACTCGCAGCAGGAGTGCCCTCAGGGAAGTGTCTTTGATTCTGGACTGGGCGGAGAGCCACGTCCCGTGTATCTCAGCAGTCTACATTCCGGGAGTGGAGAACACGGAGGCGGACTCTCTGAGCAGGGCCTCCTCTCGTCAGGGGGAGTGGTCTCTCAGTCCCACGGTGTTTCGTTCGATCTGTCTCAGGTGGGGGTTCCCAGCGGTGGACCTCTTTGCCTCTCGTCACAATCACAAGCTTCCAGTCTTTGTGTCTCTCTTGCAGGATCCTCTGGCTCTGGCAGTGGATGCCATGTCTCTGAACTGGAGGGATCTGGGGTTCCTTTACCTGTTCCCTCCATTTCCAATGGTAGCCAGAGTGGTGCGCAAGCTGGCCCTGGAGGGCGCGTCGGCGATTCTGGTGGCACCAAGGTGGCCAAGGCAGGTTTGGTTCGCAGACCTGGTAAGACTGGCAGAGGATCAGTTCGTTCTGCCTCTACTGCCGGACCTGCTCACCCAGGGTCGGCTGCGCTATCCCAATTTACCTTCGCTGGCTTTGACGGCGTGGCTGCTGAAACCGCCATCTTGAAGGAGGAAGGTCTTTCTGACGCGGTGGTTCAGACTCTTATTAGCACCAGGAAGCGCTCTTCCTCTACTATTTACTATAGGACTTGGAGGTCCTATATTGACTGGTGTGAAAGTAGGTCTTTCTCTTGTCGGGAGTTCTCCATTTCCAGAATCCTGGAGTTTCTTCAACATGGTCTGGATCTGGGGCTTCAACTTAGTACCTTGAAGGGGCAGGTTTCTGCCCTGGCGGTGTTCTTTCAAAGGTCCTTTGCACTTCATCCCTTAGTCAAGACCTTTTTCCAAGGAGTTACGCATATACGGCCTCCTAGGAAGCCCTTTGTTCCAGTCTGGGATTTGAACCTGGTTCTTTCTGCTCTTCAGGGTCCTCCGTTTGAGCCCTTGAATGAGGTTGCTTTGTCTTCACTTACTCAAAAGGTGGCCTTTTTGGTGGCTATCACTTCGGTTAGGCGTGTTTCTGAGTTGGCAGCTTTATCCATTAAAGCTCCGTACTTTGAAAGGCATCAGGACAAGGTTGTCTTTAGTTTCAAGCCGGATTTTCTTCCTAAGGTGGTCTCTGCCTTTCATCTGAATCAGGACATTGTTCTGCCTTCTCTATGTCCTAATCCCAGCAACGACAAGGAAAGGGCGCTGCATTCCTTGGATGTAGTTCGTGTGGTGAAATATTATCTGGTGGTTACGTCTTCCTTTCTTAAGACTGATGCTTTTTTTGTGGTGCCTTGTGGGCCTAGGAAAGGTTTGGCTCCTGCCAAATCTTCCATTAGTAAATGGATTCATCAGGCCATCATTGGGGCCTATTCTGCCAAGGGGAGGAGTCCCCCTTTTCGTGTTACTGCTCATTCTACTCGTGCGGTTGGAGCGTCCTGGGCTTTTCAGCACCAGGCCTCTGTTGAGCAAGTTTGTAAGGCAGCTACTTGGTCCTCTGTTCACACTTTTTCCAAGTTTTACAAGGTTGATGTTCGGGCCTCAGCGGATGCTGTTTTTGGCCGCAAAGTTCTGCAAGCTGTTGTGGTTTAAGTTGTGCATTGTTGCCTTGTTTTGGATCCCCACCCCTTTTTATGGACACTGCTATTGGATGTCCCACATGTTATGGATATTTTGAAGCGGGGTGTGTGACATACTTAGAATACCACCATTTTGTGAAATACTCACCTGTAAAATGGGTATTATAAGTATGTCACACACCCCGCTTCACCCGCCCTTCTTGTATTCTGGATCCTTTATTTTGTGAACTTTGCGTGGTTATGACTTATATTTGCCTCTTCCTGGTCCCTTACCTTACTGCTTCTATATACTGGGTGATGAGTGGGAGGTCCCAGGTATTTATGGATCAGGGAGGGGCTTTCTTTTTGCTATCATCTCTGCAGGAACGCCCTCTTCAGGTCGGTATTACCCACATGTTATGGATATCTTGAAGCGGGGTGTGTGACATACTTATAATACCCATTTTACAGGTGAGTATTTCACAAAATGGTATTTTTTCCTAACACGTTCGACTGGGACCTTTTAAGTGTCTAGGTACCGGTTTACTTCAAAATATTCAGATCCTTACCCTTCCCTCCTCTCCTTCTATCCTTCCCCTTTTTCTCCCCCCTCCTTCCCCTCACCTTTCAGCCGAGCTCTCTCTGGGGCTCTGTGACTCGATCTATACTTGATGTATTTCAGTCAATATATTCGGGAAACGCTCAGGCCAGCAAGTAGCTTTGGGTTTGGTGCGAGCCTTGTGATGCTGGCCGGATCGCTTCTTGACTATCAGTTCTGATGTGATGTTTATTGTAAGCGAAAGCAGACGCTCTGATTTATTTTAATAGCCTTTATTATAGCTACTCTTGTGGCAATACCTTGAAATGTTTAAATTCCTCGTTGTATATTAGCAAAGTCTTGTAAGTACCATTTTGTCTTTGATACTTTTGTGAATTTCAATAAAAATCATTGAAAGAAAAAAAAAAAAAAAGCTGAATAAAAAACACCTTTTCCTAAAATATAAATATGCAAACAAGAAAAAAATAAAATTCTGTGAAATACTCACCTGTAGAATTGGTATTATACGTATACAGTACGTCCTGCTCCAGATATAATACTTACACTTGGGTTATCCTCTGCCAGAGGGCGCTGTGGCACTGCAGACACCCAGGGACCTCACACAAATCCCCAGCATTGAAAAGCAGTGAACCAGAAGCCGGGAGAAACCAACAACTGGTAATAACAACCAGGGTGGGGTGGAGCAGGACGTACTATATACGTATAATACCAATTCTACAGGTGAGTATTTCACAGAATTGTATTATTCTAAGTATACAGTACGTCCTGCTCCAGATATAATACTTACACTTGGGACATCCAATAGCAGTGTCCATAAAGTAGGGTGGGATCCCCAACAAAAGGCACAGCAGACAGTTAAAAGCACTGTCACCTGCAAACCTTGCTACCAAGAGTGACATGAGCTAAGCTCTAACGTCAACCTCAGGAAAACCTTTGAAAACGTATGAACAGAGAACAAGTAGCGGTCTAGCAGACTTGTTTCACAGAAACCTGGTGCCGAAAGGCCCAAAGATACTGAAGCACAAGTAGAATCAGAAGTAAGGCGAGAAGAAGATTCTTCCCCTTAAAAGAACAGGCCTGAGTAACAGCCTGACAAGTCCAAAAGCTAACAGTAGCCTTGGCAGAAGCCGAAACCTTTCCTAGGACCAGAAGGGACGACCCATCCAAGTAAAGACCAGGCCAAAGACCCCTGGAATCAGACGAAATCAGGCACATACAGGATGGAGACGCAAGCCCATGCACACCGCTGACTGAAGTAACAGTCCCTAGAAGGACAACTTGAGGGTAAGAACAGTCATCCGGAATAGATCCAAGGGAACACCCCGCAAGGCAAGCAGAATAAATTTGAATCTCAACAGGAAACATAGAATTACGTGGGGGACGCACATGAGTAACCCCCTGAAAGAAGCCTTAACCAAGGAAACTGAGCAAAAGACTTCTACAGGAAGTCGGACAGGGCAGAACCTGACCCAGTGATGACCGCGGCACAGACCGGGTGCAGCGCCGTCCCTGTACAAGTAAAGGCGTGGGAGGCCACAGGTCAATGCGCCGGTCCTCAGCATCCCGGTACTATAAGTAGGGGCTGTAATAAAAGGGGGGGGTTAGAAACCCCTACGACCTGCGCATCCACCACGGGGGGTGATGACTAACAATTGACCACCTCAGGGGGAACAAGGGGTATTTCATATCCCAGTCCCCTGGGACCCCTGGAATTTACTGGGGAAATCCCATTCCTTGAGTACAAGAGCATGGAAACGAGCCTGCTCTAGAAATTCCAAGCGTGCTGTCGCTGTATGGAAACGCTCCCCTCTCGGCTTGTGAGGCTTCACCAGGGAGAGAGATAGACAGGACCTTAAAGACCTTAATCAACAAATCTCACACTGGCCCCAGTATTCAGGGCCAGCATCGCCATGACTCCTCGGCCTCTCATCAGATGAGCCTGAGTCAGAGACCAGCTCTCCTTCATCAGAAGGGGTATAGTCACACGGAGTAGTCAACTCCTCAGTTCACATAGGACAACAGAAAACAGGAGGCGTCAAGGGCCACTTCTTACCAGGGCCCCTGCGCCCTGACAACCTCGCCATAATCTGATCAGCCGTAGGCAGGCTGGAAGACACAGCAGGCTGCAAATCCCCACTTGTATGCGACTCAGCAGGAGTGAGGTTTAAGCATGGGGAAATAGGTGTATTGAAACGAGGTGCAGCCACTGGCAAGCCTGATTGCAGGGCCAGTGCTTGCTCGGCACATGGTGCGTAGACCCATGCCCTGTCAGCATCAGCATGGGGTTGACCACACGCTATACACAGTCGGTCTTGTCCCAGAGGGACCCTGGTCACATAATTCTGAGATGCCTCCATATGGTGATTATCTGGGCACAATATGCCAGCAGGGATTTACTCAATAGGCAACCCTGGATGCCCCAAAGACCCGCTAGGAAGGTGGGAGAATTTTACAAGGCCCGCTATAATTTAACCCAGGTCGGGGAAGCCACTGGATTCAACTGTCTGACACCCTTTATTCCCATTATGTCTTTCAGAGCCATGCGCAGTAATAAGAATCATGAAAATCGCCCGTGAGGGCACTTACAGACCAAGGTAGGAGGAGGGCTGTAACCACGCGCGTGCGACTAGCATCAAAATGGTGCCAAGCGAACCTCGAAGGGCGGGCCAGAGCGGGCCGTGACGCGGAGCGCGCCAAACCAGGCCCCCGCCCCCCCAAAGAGCGCGAAGCTCTAAGGCAGTAGTCAATATTGTATAGAGAAGCAAAGTGTATGACACACATAGCATAGATGATTTTTGCTAATGGAGACGCCGCCGCCCGGCGCAGCACATCCAGTAAGGAAAGAGACGAGCACGGCGGCGGCAGATAACAATAAAAAAAAACAAACAGCGCGGCTCTGACACCAAGTTACAAGTCAAGGACAATACTAAGGCCATAATCGTGTAATTGCAGTACACTTGAGACCGCCACACCCCCCCCCCCCTTTTCTTTCCCCCCGATCTACGGGGGAAAACGAGGGAGGATGGTGACCCTTTGGATAGGGCCCACCGGGGCACGGGGCAATAATGCGGGAGGGGCATCCACTAGAGGCTCACCATCAGCCTAAACCGCCTACCCTTTGGTGAGGGACTGCGGTGGAGCATGGCTCCATAAGCGCGCATGGTGCTGCCTACCTTCACCCGACCAGCGCAGCCCAGGCTGGGAGGCACATCAAACGAAGGACGGGTGGGAATAGTCCAACAGGGCCGCAGGCTGTAATAGCCCCGCTCACCTGCGAGAGAGTGATACTTCATGTCTTCGTAGTCGGCACTGCAGAGAAATCTGGGGATTTGTGGGAGGTCCCTGGGTATATGAAGGGCCGGGAGGAGCCTGTTTTTGCATGTCTGCAGTGCACAGCGCCATCTGGCGGAGGATTACCCAAGTGTAAGTATTATATCTGGAGCAGGACGTACTGTATACTTAGAATAATGAGGCATGTTTTCTCAAAAAATACTAATTTCTTGTTACAAACTTTGTTGAATCAAGCCCATTGTGTCAGAACAAAGTATTTGTATGCAGGACAAAAAATGGAAACGTCTTATCAGTTTTACAGTGAATAATCCATGTTGCTACATTTCAGGCAAAGACTCAGGAGGAACAATTAGTTACTCTTCAGGAAAAAGAACAACAGGCATTACTGGCATTAGAAGAGATGGAGCTTCAGAAGAAAGCCATCCAGACTCAAACAGAAAACCAACTACAGGAAATGCAACAGGAACTTGAGGAATGTAGAACGGTATGTTGCTTGTTTTACATGTTAAAGACCTACATCAATAAATGCTTTATTCTAAGTATGTCACACATCCCGCTTCAGAATAGTCATTACACTTGGGTTATACTGACCTGTAGAGGGCGATCTTGCAGAGATGTCATGAAAAAAAGGAAGCCCCTCCCGGTCCATAAATACCTGGGACCTCCCACTCATTACCCAGTCTTTCATCTCTGCAGTCGGCGAGCAAGTCAGAAGATGGATGTCTCCACCTTGCAGGTAGCCGGGGTAACCCCCGGCCCTCTTGTTGGTCTATTTCTGCCTGGACCCACTTTAATTAAAATTCCCCTTGCCTCCCAGCCTAGGCCGCTGGTCCGGGCAAGGGTAGACGGCACCTTACAGTGCTTAGGAGCTATGCTCCACCGTGAGACCCCTTACTAAGGGGTAGGCGGATGCCCGGGTTGGTGATCCCGAAGTGGGATGCCCCATCCCTTGCCCTTCCACCTTTGGTGTGATTTACCCTCTTTCGGTCACCTATTGCTCCCTAAACGAGGGGGGGGGGGGGGGCTTTTCCCTTGAGCATTGATTGTTTGATTGCTTTTATTGAAACTGTGTTTTATTAGTGTGTGTGTCTTTGTTACACCTTGGGCGGCGCCGGCTGTTGCTGCGGCGCTGGCCATGGACATAAGTTTTTTTTATTCTTTCGTTAGGGGAGCTTCTTCCCCTCAGGTGCGGTGATGTGGGGGGGCGGGGCCGGGCGCTCAGCGCGATCCTACGGCCCGCCTCCCGTGCTGCTGGCGCCGCTGCGGAGCCCGGCCACTGGCCGGGAGCCGTGTTCTGTCGGGGGAGGGGGGCCAGGCCGGGCGCGATGCGCAAACCGCGCCGGCCCGCCCTCCTTCTTCCTCATCTCGCTCTCTGCCTCGCCTCGTGCTCTGAATCTCGGTCTGTGGACGGCGCCCTGTGGGCTCCATGCTGTTCTTGATCCCATTATCTGCAGAATTGCTTTTTATTATGCATTTATATATACATTCTAACCATACAGCACGTCCTGCTCTAGATATAGTAATAACATGTGGGTAATCCTCCACCTCCGGCGCGGTGCACTGCAGACATGTAGAAAACAAGCTCCTCCCGGCCCTACATATACCGAGGGACCTCCCACAAATCCCCAGATTTCTCTGCAGTGCTGGAATTGCGAAGACATGAAGTATCACGCTCTCGCAGGCGAGCGGTGCTTACAGCCCGAGGCCCTGCGGGACTATTTCCACCCGTCCTCTTGTCTGAAAATATGCCTCCCAGCCTGGGCTGCATTGGTCGGGTGAAGGTAGGCAGCACCTTGGTGCTTAAGGGAGCCATGCTCCACCGCAATCCCCCACCATAGGGTAGGCGGTTTAGGCCGATGGTGAGCCTCTTGTGGATGCCCCTGCCGCATTTTTGCCCCTACCCCGAGTAGCGCTGGACCCTGTGTGAGGGTCGCCATCCTTCATTTCCCCATCTAGTAGGGGGAAAAGAAAGGGGGGGGGTATGTGTGTGACGGTCCCAGTGTACCGGTATGTCATGCTTATGGCCTTATTCTGCCCTTTATTAACCGAGATGTCAGAGCCGCGCTGCTTGCTCCTTGCTCTGTTTTCTTCAGCCGCCGCCGTATGCTTGTATGTAGTTTGCTACGTCGTCTAGATGCTGTGGTTCCATCACTTTATTGGATGAAACGGTTCTCTTCGAATCCTTAAGCGTGTGGTTGTTTCCTTGCTTTTACTTTTACCTCAGAGCTTCGCACTCTTTGGAGTGGGCGGGGCCCTGGTTCGGCGCGCTCCGCGTCATGGCAGAGCATATAGCCCGCCCTTCGAGGTTCGCTGGGCGCCACTTTGCTGAGCTTTGCGCATGGTGGTGGTCTCCTCCTCTCCACTTGATCTGTAAGTGCCCTCGCGGGCAACTCCCCTTTTTTATATGTTCTGTCCAGCTGCGCATCTCTTTCCCATTTATGTCTTTCAGACGCTGAGCATATAATATAAGGATTTAGCGGGCCCTACTACAGATCTCCCACATTGATCAGCGGGCCGTTGGCGCATCCAGGGTTGCTTATAACATAAATCCCTACGGGCATACTGTGTCTTGCCAATCACCATATGGAGGCATCTCAGGATTGTGTTACCGGGGTCCCGTTGGGACAAGACCGGCTGTGTGTAGCGTGTGGTCTCCCCCATGCTGATGCTGATGGGGCAGGGGTCTGTGCGCCATGTGCCGAACAGACGCTGGACCTGCGAGCGGCGCCTGCGGTTGCACCTCGCTCCCTCTCTCCCCTTTCATCTTGCCTAAATTTCACTCCCGTTGAGTCATGTACAAGCGGGGAGTTACAAATAGATGTCTCTTCTAGACGACCCACGCTTACCCAGATTGTTGAAGGGTTGTCCGGGCATGTGGGTCCTGACAGACAACGGCTCTGGACTCCCCCGGCTTCGGCCTGTGCTATGGGCTCGGAGGAGTCCTCTTCTCTGTGTGATAGTGCTCCTTCTGAAGATGGAGACCTGTTCTCTGACCCGGGGTCCTCTGTTGAGAGGCAGAGGTGTCAGGATGAAGCTGGTCAGGATGACTGGGACCAGCTTGACGTCGGTGGTATGTTGCTCAAGATTTTTGAGGCCCTATCTATTTCGCCCCCGGGTGCTGTCCCCAGACCGAGAGGGGAGCGCTTCCATACGGCGCCTGCGCGCTTGGAATTTCTCGAGCAGGCCCACTTTCATGCTCTTGTACTTAAGGAATGGGATTGCCCCACTAAACTTCAAGGGGCCCCAGAGGATTGGGTTTGGAAATACCCTTTTCCCCCAGAAATGGTTGATTGTTGGGCTTCGTCTCCAGTGGTAGACGCCCCGATTATTGGGGTTCCTAACCCCCCCTTCCTTAAAGCTCCGGCCTACAGCACCCTGCGGGACGCCGAGGACCGGCGCATTGATAGGCTGGCTTCCCACGCCTTTGCTTGTGCAGGATCAGCGCTACGCCCTGTCTGTGCCGCGGCCATTACTGCAGTGGCCGCTAGGACCCTCATAAGTAAGATGCTTGAGCATCAACCTGAAGATTTACCCTGGGAGGTGTTTAACGCACTCTCCAGCTGCGACATTTTTGTTAAATTTATCCTCTTAGCTCTGGATGACACCATCAAAATGTGTGCAAGGACCTCAGCCCAAATGATAGCTATTCGCCGCCTGCTCTGGCTGCGACAGTGGGGGGCAGACGACGCTAAAAGGACTCTGACGGGGCTCCCCTTTAGAGGGCATCGCCTGTTTGGGGCCCGTCTGGACCTATTCAGGAAAGAGGACAATTCTCCCAATCAGGAGCGGCCCGTCCAGGCCCCCTCGGAGCAGGGATACCCCTCCACCTCCATACCATAGTGTTAAGCAGGAACCAGGGACGCACTTTGCGGGGTCTGGTTCAGTCTCCTGCCCAGGGAGTGCAGACAATGCCCGGGACCTTCCAGCTGGGCCAAGTCCAAATCCTTCATCGAAACCCCACAAGCATGATGGGGCGCCCTCACTCGCTTGGGTGAGGGGATGGCCACAGCACTTTGCTCCTATCCGGAGGCTTCTTGCCTCGTTCTGGTGGAGTTGGGAGGTAGTTCCTCCGGATGTGGGACAGTGTTTGCTGGGTGTCCGTCCCTGAGTCGGTCAGGGGGCCTCCGGTCCCCTGTTTTTCTTCATGTATGGGTGCAGGCCTTCCTTGGTCTGCTAGGCCTGGGCTCCTTGGCTGGACGCCCTTAACGGATAGAGGCAGAGGCCTCTACACCAGTTCGCCCCCCATTCCCTCTGAGGATGAGGGGGTCGCCCATTCTAACCCTTCTTGGGTTCGGCAATCTATAGGCATTCAGGCTTGATCCGAGTTGGACCCTCGGCACCCAATTAACCACGGGGCCTATGGCCGTCCGTGGATTGTTAAGATGCTTAATTGGGCTCCCAGGTGTCTTTGGACACTGTGGCCTTTACAGCTTGGTGTTGGTAGTCTTCACTGCTGATTGTGGCCGGGTTACTGGGCCCCTCTCACACTCCTGGTCTTTTGCTAGCTCGGTTTGGAAGTGATGTCTCGGACGAGACCAAGGGGCAGCCACAAAGGGTCCCTTTGGGTTCCTTATATCTCCCGAGAGGGAGTTGTTTGGATAGGCTTAGTGGCCTCAGATCCTACCTTTTTTGTTCCATCCTCTAGTTTCCTAGGATGACATTAGAATTGGGTCGGCTAGCGCCCCCTTTTTTTGCTTGGCGTTTAAGGCGTCTCAGACCTTATATTGCTTTCTCCTTGCTGTCACCTGGCAGTATTGCTCCTGGGATGGCAGTTGGTGGCTGTGCAGATGACGTCCCTTATTCTCAGTGCCCTTAGGTTCTGCAGCACCTTAGGTTATTATTCTGGACAGGGGACCAGCAGTGTGGACCTAAGTTTGGACACCTTCCTCCTAGTCGAGGCGGCTGATCTTCTGAGAGTTAGTTAAAAAAATAAATAAATAAAAAAAAGAGCCCCTCGGGGGGCATTCCCTCCTTTCTTGCTGCTCACCTATTGGTGGTCACCTTGGGTACCAAATCGTGCAGGTTGACTGGGGGGGGGGCTTGTTGCTTCTGAAACCCCCAGTGGTTGCTAGATAGGCCCCTAAAAAGGGGGTCCATTTACCTATTGTGTTGTTGCCACAGTGAGCCTTCAGCGGGCTCTATCTTGCTGGATTTCTCCGTTTCAGGGCCTATACATTTGGGGATTTGTGATCTGCTGTAAGACAGTGGCCTGTCCCCTTCTTCCTGGTAAAGGCCCTCTGAGTTCCTACTGGTATGGACCTGTTGGGCTCTGTCGCTATTACAGGGGCTCTGCTCTTTAGTATTGGCCTAAATTGGCCTAACCTTGTCCTTGGGGCCTAGTAGGCTCTGGCTGGACATTATACTTGATATGGCTTATTTTTTTCGCCCTGCCAGGCAGGGGGAGCAGTCATGCCGGGGGCCTGGGTGGCCCAGGGGGCTGTCGTCCGCGGAGGCTCCTGCTGAGGACGGTGGGCCTGTATCCTCTCTCACAAGGTTTGTTCCGCATAGTCAGGCTCTTTTCCTTTTCGCCCCTATCTTCAGGGTCTAATTGGAGTTAGACCAGTTTGGTTCCTCACCCTGCTAGAGATAGCATATCTCTGGGTGTCTTGTTTCCAGGAGAGCTAGGATTTAGCTTCCTCCTCTGCCTCTTCTTCTATTCCTGCCTTCTATCTTAGGGAATTTGTACCTGTATTGCTTGGCGGGGTCTAGCTCTCTCCCCTGTTGGAAGTTCTCTGCTTCCGGGGTTCTTGACTTATTACAGCATGGTTGGTGTTGGCTCCCCAACTTAGTTCTGTGAAGGTTCAGGGCTAGCCCTGTTGGCCTACTACACAGGTATATTCCATCCTTCTGTGTTGAGCATTCATCAGGGTTTGCTCAGGTACACTCCTTGAGGAATTCTGGCCTCCCCTAAGGGGTTTACTTAATATGATGCCCTGCTAAGGGTTGCCTTGGGTTTTATTCAGGTTCTTCTGTCCTGTTTCCTTAAACCATATCACTCTTCTGGGGCGGTTGCTCCAGTCATAAAGGGGCCATAAAGGATGACTCTGTTATCGGTTATGGTCAATATATATATATATATATATATATATATATATATATATATATATATATATACATTGTTTACATAGCTGTTCTCCATGAAAGGGGGATGATCCGCACTACACCGAGTTCGGTTTCAGGTGGTGTTTTTGATTCTCCCTTATTCCGGGTCCTCCGGTAGGGGCTACTGTCTTGATATACTTTGAGCTAAGGGGATCTGTCTTCCCCTTCCAGGTGTTGGAGATTCCTGGTCCTTTTCTTGTCCCTGGCAGGGATTATTCCTTTGGGGCTTATGGGTCTCCATCCTTAGTATTGGATCTGATTGCCTCCACAGGTATAGGTGCCCTCGGATAGGCATCGCTTGGTTGGTTTGTTCTTTTGAGCCTAGACTAAACCTTTCGGCTTGTGCTGAGTGTTGTCCTTTTCAGGATTCCTGCAGGTCTCGCTTGAGACCAGGGTTCATATTCCCCGCTGGGGAGACTGCCAGGTTGCCATGGCTACTCTCCTTGCATGAGCGTGGTTAGGCCTTTTCTTTGGTCTGTTCTTTTAAGGGAAGATTACTCTTCTTTCTCGGTTGTTTTGCCTTCTTAATACTTGTGCTTGGCCTGGGCCTTTCAGCACTAACTTTGGTTGAGCATGCTGGCTTGTCCGCTGCTTGTGTTCAGTTCTCCCTTTACAGGTTCAAAGGTTGAGGTTAGAGCCTTGCTCTCGTTGCTCTTGGTAGCATGGTTGCGGGTGACAGCGCTTTACTGTTGGCTGTGCCCTTTTTTCACGGGGATCCCACCCTACTTATGGACACTGCTATTGGATGTCCCACATGTTATTACTATATCTGGAGCAGGACGTGCTGTATGCTTAGAATAATACAAAACCTGTAGAATTGGTATTATACGCATACAGCATGTCCTGCTCCACCCCACCCTGGTTTCACTTGTTCTGGATCCCCTGTATGGTGATTATTATCATTGACATTATTACCTGTTTCTGGGTGGCTGGTTCCTCCTGGCTTCTCCTTCTCACTGCTTTTCAATGCTGGGGATTTGTGGGAGGTCCCTCGGTATATGTAGGGCCGGGAGGAGCTTGTTTTCTACATGTCTGCAGTGCACCGCGCCGGAGGCGGAGGATTACCCACATGTTATTACTATATCTGGAGCAGGACGTGCTGTATGCGTATAATACCAATTCTACAGGTGAGTACTTCACAGAATTGTATTTTATATATTTTTATAATGTCACACTGCTCAGTTTATGTGTGGGCAATGTTGTGTGTGTGTGTGAGTGATTAGCCCTTTTCCTTATGTCTTCCAGGTGGCCTCTTATTGGATTTTTAAGGGGTCCTCCCGGTCCTAGGGTCCCTGGGTTTGATTAGGGCTCCCAATAAATCCTCCCATGTGGGACTTAAAGGGGCATCCCGGGTTGCTTATTAGCGTAATTCCCTTGGTCATTGCGACTACCATTAAAATCACCATATTGAGGCTCCCCAGGATACCGGGCTTGGGCTCTCCTCAGGGCAATCCCGGAAGTTTGTGGGTTGTGGGGCATCCCTTTCGGGGGATAATGTATTACTTTGTATACCATGTGCGCAGCAGGCTATAAAGCGGCAGTCGGGGGCCCAGGCGTCTGGGTCAGCGCCGCTGGCCTCATCGCCTACCCCACCCAGTCTGATCCGTACCCCGAGTGATGTCGTCACAGGTGGGGAGTCGCAATCTGATGTGTGTGCCAGATAGGCCAATCTTGAGAAATTATTTTCTAGCGCTGTGGCCAGAAAGGCCACGGCTAAGAGAAAGCACTTGTCTTCAGCTGCGCCGGCCTTTGATTTTGATGATTTTGATTCAATTGACTGGTCTGATTATTTACCGCTAGTGGAAGGGGAATTATTTTTTTTTTTTTAAATTCTTTATTTATTAAATTTTTGTATACATCATAGAAACAAGGCCACAATAAAATGTAGAAGATAAGCAATTTTGTGCGTTGTCTAACATTCTTAAGCACGTTCCAAAAAAAAAAAAAAAAACAGAGAAAGTGAAAAACCAGTGCAATGAATCGTACAGCTCTATAAACCAACAGATATGAAAATAACGCCTTAGAGGATGGAGGGATGGTTGGGAGGGGGAGGGAGAGAAGGGGGGGGGGGTCAAGGGAAGGCACGTCTGTTCAGGTATCCTGAAGCAGTGCCCTGCACTTGTCTGAATCCGAGAAGACCATCCAATCGTACCAGGTCTTTGTGTATTTCTCGAACCCTCCCTCCTTATTTAGTGCTAAATCCTCGAAACGCATGGTTTCATTGACCTTCAGGACCCAGCTGGCCAATGAGGGGGGGGGAGGTCCTCTTCCACATCAGAGGGATGCAGGTTTTTGCGGCATTGAGAAGGTGGCACATAAGGGATCTCTTATACACTTTCAGAGGGGTCTTTCCCAAGTGTAGCAGACATGTTCCTGGATCGGCTGGTACAGTTTCCCCGGTGACCTCCCCTATCACTTTCCTCACTGAGTCCCAGTAAGGCCGAAGCTTAGGGCAGGACCAGAAAATGTGGATAAGGTCGCCTCCTGCAGCACCGCATCTCCAGCAGTTATCTGGTTCGTCAGGAAACCATCTGTGCAGAGTCGCCGGGACTCTGTACCACCCGGTAAGAATTTTGTAATTACATTCTTGAGTCCGGGTGCAAATGGAGGTCTTATGCGGCGCCGCGAGGAGTCTCCTCCGCTGTTCTGGCGTAAATGGGGCCCCCAAGCTTCCCTCCCAATACTTAACAAAGTGAAGCTCCTCTGCATCCTGGGGGGTGATCAACAGCTTATAAATGGATGAGAGCACGTGCCTCTCCACGTTAGGGCCGGAGCAGAGCTCCTCGAACCGGGTCCCCGGGCGCAAACCCGTCGAAAATTCCTGTAAGGACTGAAGGAAATGTGCTATCTGCGATTGTTCCCATTTTGACCACCTCGGAACGGAGCCCCTCAATGCCAGGTCATCAGTCTTAGCCCAGCCCGCCTGTGTCCAGAAGTGTTTGGCTCTGTACAGTCCAGCCTCACGCCACTCTCTCGCCTTGGGACCGCTACACCCGGGGGGGAATCGTGGGTTCCCCAGCACCGGGAACATCTGAGATGGGGATGGGGAGATATTCGGGAGCTCCTTAAATCTCCTAAAGATGCGTATGGTAGCCCCAACCGTGGGGTGTTTTAGTGCCTCCGGGATGTCTTTCCCCTCTAGCCAAGGTAAGTTGGCCAGTGGGGGCCCCCCGGAGCCTCGCTCCAGCCCAACCCACTGCTTATGTCCCGAGTGCCGGCACCAATCCACCACTCTGCCCAGGTGAGTGGCAGCATGGTACAACACCGGATCTGGGAATCCCAGCCCTCCCTCCTCTTTTGGTCTGGCTAAAATAGTTCTACTTAATCTGGGTTTTTCTCCCTTCCATATAAACCCAGTGAATAAGGCTCTGACCTTCTGGAGGAAGGCTGGCGGGACCACAACTGGCAGAGCCTGGAGTAGATAGAGAAGGCGGGGAAGGAGGTTCATCTTGACCGCGTTTGTACGCCCGAACCAGGAGATCCTACCCATAGACCATCTAGCGATGTCATCCGAGAATTTTTTCAGTAGCGGGGGGAAGTTCATATTGAAGATCTTGGACAGGTCATTCCCTATCTTGGTCCCAAGGTAAGTGACCCCTTCCCTTGCCCACTTAAAGGGGAAAGCCTCCTTGATCCCCGCGAAGCGCCGCTCAGGGATGTTGATGTTTAAGATTTCGGATTTGGAACAATTGATTTTGTATCCCGACATATCTCCGTATCTTTTAAGCTCTAGCATCAGATTGGGTAACGAAACCTCTGGGGTAGAGAGACAGAAGATTAGATCATCTGCGTAGGCTGCGACTTTGTAATGGGTTTTGGGGCCCTCCAATCCTTTGATGTCAGGGTTTCCGCGGATGTAGCACAGCAGGGGCTCAAGGGTCAGGATAAAGACCAAGGGGGAAAGCGGGCAACCCTGTCGTGTCCCATTGTTGATCCCGAAGGGTTCTGAAATTACCCCGTTGACTCGCACCAACGCCGAGGGCTTCCTATAGAGGCTTGCGATCCAGTTCATAAGGTTTGAACCGAGTCCAATATGGCTAAGGGTGGAGTACATAAATTGCCAATTGACTCTGTCAAAGGCCTTCTCGGCGTCGGTTGCAAGCAACAGGGAAGGCTTATTAACGGTTTGGGCAAGGTGAACCAGGTTCAACACTTTGACAGTGTTGTCCCTAGCCTCCCTATGGGGCATGAACCCCACCTGGTCTAGGGCGATTATGTGGTGGAGTTGGGGGGCAATTCTAGACGCCAGGATCTTTGCGAAGATCTTGACATCTGTGTTCAAGAGTGAGATGGGCCGGTAGCTAGCGCACTGCGTGGGGTCCTTTCCTTCCTTGGGCAAAACTGTGATGTATGCTCTGAGGGAGTCCGAGGGGAAGGCCTCCCCATCTTTGAGCGAGTTGAAGACCCTGAGAAGACTGGGGGCCAGGAGGGGGAACATTTTTTTGTAATACTGGGAGGGGAAACCATCAGGCCCTGGGGCCTTTCCGCTAGCTGTCTCCGCTACCGCCTTCTGCAACTCCAACAGGGAGATGGGGTCCTCCAACCTCTCTACCACCTCTGCCGGCAACTTTGGCAGCCCCGAGTCCCTTATGTACTCTGTTATGCGAGAATCCAAGTCCTGCCTCTCTGTTCCCTGAATGTTGTAAAGGGATTCATAGAATTTGCGGAAGGTTTCCGCTATTCTCTCTGTTAAATGCTCGCTATGACCCTCCTGGTTTACTATCTTTGGGACATAAGATCTCACTCTTTCCACTCTGAGTGCCCTTGCCAGTAATTTCCCGCATTTGTCCCCCGCTTCATAGAACCTTTTCCTACATTTGGTCCACTGTGCCTTCACTCTATCGCAGCACAATGATTTGAGCTTCTCTCTCAGCGACGTTAGGGTTGCCAAGTGGGCCGCTGCTAAGGACTTCTTGTGTAACTTTTCTGCTTTCCCTATCTCTGCCAAGAGGTCTTTAATGAGTTTTGCCTTTTCCCTCTTAATTCTAGATCCAATGCTAATTAGGGAGCCTCTAATTACGCACTTATGCGCTTCCCAGATGACCCCTGGGCTGGTCTCCGGCGATGAGTTACACTCAAAGTACTTTTTAATTTCCTCTTGGACCTCAGTTACTATTAATTGATCATCTAGGAGAGAGGTATTCAGGCGCCAGGACCAACCCCTGGGGATGGGGCGGGGCAGAGAGACCAATAGAGAGACCGGGGCATGGTCTGATAAGGTAATATTCCCAATGGAGGAATCCACCACTCTAGAGAGCGAGGCGTGAGGTACAAGGAATAGGTCAATTCTCGAGTATGACCTATGCGGGAGGGAGAAAAAAGTGTAGTCCCTCTCGGTCGGGTGTTGAATGCGCCAGGGGTCTATCAACTGGTGTTGGGCAAGTACCTTTTTAAGCCGCCTCAATTTGGCGTATGACTCGTGCGGGGTCCCCCTGGAGGTATCTACTAGTGGATCAAGTGCCACGTTGAAGTCACCGCCTATCAACAATTCGCCCTCCCTAAATGTGTCCAAGGTGTCGAGGACTCCCTCCAAGAAGGTTGACTGACCCACATTCGGCACGTATATGTTTGCGAAGGTGAAGAGGTGAGATGCAATCCTCCCCTTGAGGAAGATCCACCTCCCCTCCTGGTCCGTCTGATAGTCAATCAATTCCCAGGGCAGGGCAGCGTCTAACACGATGCTAACCCCTCTGGATCTTGAGTCTGGAGAAAGGCTATGGTAGCCTCTAAGGTAGTACTTGTTGCCGAATGAGGGGGAGCCGCCCGCCCTGAAATGAGTCTCCTGGAGGAAGGCAACCTGCGCCTTCAACCCTCTAAGGTTCCTCAAAATCAGGGCTCTCTTTTCCGGACTATTTAAGCCCTTCACATTGAGGGAGACCACGTTGACCTCGGAGATGGGCTTTCCCTGCATTATTATGGTTTGCTAAGCTGTACGGGGGGAAGTGGTTTTGGGGTATCCGCCCCTGAACACGGGGGGGGAAGGCAGATGAACAGAGAGGGGGGGTGAGCAAGAAAGGAGGGGAGAAAACGGGAACGGGGGGGGGGGGAAGGGGAAGAAAGACCCCGGCTTCCAAAAACTACCGGGAAAGAAAAAGGGGGGGGGAACACCCCCAAACCAAGGGGACAGAGTGAGTCCAATCAACCACTGGGGTCGACCAGGTCCACCCTCAGGGGAATTGCGTCCGAACCAGGGGGGAGAGCGCGCAAGAGCACCCGCTCTCCCACTCCCGGTCGGAGGCCGCCAAAAAGAACCAAAACCAAAGGAAAGGGAACAAGTCTAGTGCGGAGGTGCACGCTCACGCTCTAGAAGAAACAAACACTAAGGTTCCCCACAACTGGGGTGAATACAGTCAACTAGGGCCACGTGTGCCCAGAAGACCGACCTATTGGGGGTGCAGTGTCCGACAAGAGTTGGGAGACGCAAAGGGGGAATCATTCCAGGCCCTCCCAAGTCATGCTGACGCCTCACCATCAACCACTAGGCGGCCGGGAGGGGGCCCCACCCGCGGAAGCCGAGGGTTCCGCAAGCAGGGCGCCAGCCCGCGTCCAAA
The DNA here is from genome assembly GCA_027917425.1 of Gastrophryne carolinensis. NCBI lineage: Eukaryota > Metazoa > Chordata > Amphibia > Anura > Microhylidae > Gastrophryne > Gastrophryne carolinensis. Next base: position 287,667,374 of record CM051234.1, read on the forward strand.
AAGGATTAGGCGACTATAACCAAAACAGAATACGTTTCTAAATAAAGCAGAACAGAGGACATGCATAACACATTATGACCTGTTAGCAGGGGGTTGATGACCCTAGGGGCCTCAAGGGGAAACGAGTCGATCAGGGACGCGCCCGCCCCGACCCCCCCCCCCCCCCCGGCGAGGCAGGCCGAGGGGGGAAATGGGGGCCGGGCCGCGCGCGCCCCCGACCGACGGCACCAGGACCACCCCCGGGACTCAACGCCCGGGGCAGTGGCCCGGAGCCCGCCGAGTACCCCCCGGAGGGACCCCCAAGGCGCCCCAGATCTCGAAAGCTCTTCAAACTCCTCTTCCTTCTCCTGGGAGGGTCCCCTGGGAGCGGGGTCCCACTCGAGACAAGCCAGTCTGGAATGTCCACTGGGTCACACCCCAGGAATGCAAACAGATCCTCAAGTTCACGATGAGATTTCAAGATGAAAGTCCCAGCCGCCTTCTTCACTATCAGATGAAAAGGGAAACCCCATCTATACGTTGCTCCCTGACTGATAATGGTTTCAAGGAGAGGCTTCATCATTCTACGCATCTGGAGAGTCCGCCCAGACAGATCCTGCAAAATCTTGATCGGCGCTCCTCTGAAGTGTAGGGTGCCCTTGTTCCACGCTCTCCTCAGGATTTCCTCCTTCAATGAAAAAAGGTGAATCCTGCACACAATGTCTCTGGGATAAGCTGGGTCTGCCCTCTTAGGACCCAAGGCCCTATGCGCTCTGTCAAGTTCTATAGGGGTCGAGGGTTCCCTGTCCAACACTTCGTTGAATATTGCGGTGACTATAGCCTTAACGTCCTCTGGGTCTCGCGGCTCCGGGACACCTCTGATCCTCAAGTTGTTCCGTCTATTGCGGTTCTCGAGGTCGTCAAGGTGCAGCTGGCAGGCCGACAACATTGCTTCCTGGGAGTCGCATCTCGCTTCCAATGCCCGCAGACGGCAGGCGTAAGAAGGCCCTTCCACCTCCAAGGCCCGAACTCTAGTTTCAACTCCGGCCACCTCATGACGCACGGCGAGGACCTCGCGCTTGAAGCTTGCTTCATATTTCGCGATCAGATTTTCAATCTCCCCCCTGGAGGGGATACCCCTCAGAAGCGAGATGGTCTCCAAATGGATCTGGCTCTCTTGCAGCTTCTCCTCCGCGGGAACCTCCACCTGGGTATCCGTGATCCACTCGCTAGGCACCTCAGCAGTCGGGGCTCCCGGGGACGTCGCCGGGGTCATCGGCGAGGGGTCATCCGCCCGAGTAAATAGACTTTTTTCTGGAGAGGGTTGGAGTGGGGATAGAGGCGATCTCGACCTTTCATCCAAATTCCCCGGCGACTCGAGGGCATCCCCTCTCCCTGATCTCTGCTTCGCTGGCCTCTGCTGAAGTTTGGTGCTTTGGGTTTCAGGGGCACGCTCCATTTCACTCGCGGGGGAGCAGGGAGTACAGGCCGGCCGCCGCTCCACCGCAGGCTTGTAGGCAAATCTGCTGAGGCCTGTTGGGAGCCCCTGGCGGGGCCCGGCGGTGCGCTCCCCATCATGTGGCCGCCGATATTCAACCCCTGCTTCATCCACCTGTGACGCCCCAGCCGCGGGGGTCTCACCCCCGAGTCCCGTGGGAGGTGTGGTCAAGGTATGCGGGAGCAGGGCAGGGGGCACGCACTGGGCCACATCGTGGCAGTCCGGGGGGATCCCCTCCACATCCAGGACCCAGCTTTTATTTCTCCCGTCAGGGCCTCCTGATCCATAGGGCTGTACATGGGTCTCTCCCCATATGGTGTGCTGTGACTTTAAGAGGCTGCAGCTGATGTGAGACCTAGCAGGGGCAGCGGCCGCCATCTTGCTCCACCCAGAGGCTCTGCTATGCGGCTCCTCCGCCTGTGCTCGGGCGTCATCCACTCCAGAGTCCCCCGGGGGACCCGCTGCCTCTACCCAGCTGGCACTAACATCGGGGCGACCCCCTCCGCCCCCGCACTCTGCGCTTACACGGGCCGCCGGGCGGGCGCCGGCCGCCATCTTAGTCCTCCCGCCGGCCTCTGTCTCCCGCAGCTCCCCCAGCTCACCGCAGCCTGCGTCCACAGCCGACTCCTCGCCGCGCGGTCCCGCCGGCAACAGTCCTCCGCTCCGCGGGGACTCCCCGCTCTCTCCGCTTGATTCCTCCATGGATGAGAGGGACGCCCGCTCCAGTCCCCCTCCGCCGCGCCAGCCGGACAGCTCTTCGGCCGCCATCTTGGTGACCTCCGCCACCTCACGATTCCGGACCTTGGCAGACTCGCCACGTCCCGCCGGGGTCCCTCCACCGCTCCTCGGTCGTCTCTGTCGCTTAGGCTTCTTAGCCATCTGCCTCTCCGGGCTCCAGCCGCCAGGTAGGTGCCGAAAATGAAGGTAGGGAGAGCAGGAGATCTCTCACCCACGTCTCTCCTCGTTCATGCCGGGACACGCCCCCCCGGAAGGGGAATTATTTGAGAAATCTGATGGTTCTGACAATCAGCAATTTGTTGGCGCTGATACCGAGCAGGGACAGGGGGATCCCGTGGATACCCCTAAGGTCCTGGCTCATCTTTTCGAGGTTCTGGCTATTTCTCCTCCAGAGGCTCCTCCGTCGGGAGTTCTTTGGGACTTCTAAGCCGCGCTTAGAATTCCCAAATCAAAGCATTTTGATGGCATCATTCTTAAGGAATGGGAGAGGCCTACTCGGCTTCCGGGTGTTCCTCAGGGCTGGGATAAGAAATATCCTTTTCTGGTGGATGCGGTGAAGCGCTGGTCGTTCCCTCCCGAGGTTGAGGCCCCCGTGTTGGGGTTGTCTAATTCTTCTATATTCTTGGTGTGCCACACACCCCGCTTCACTTCTTAAATATTCATCACTTCATGGGTTAATCCACCGCAGGTGACGTAGTGCAGAGAGGAAGTCTTGTAACGAGCCCCCTTCCGGCCTACATATACCTGGTACCTCCCTTCAATCACCAGTATTTTTTCTCTCTGCTTGCTGACAAGTCAGAAGTTGGAAGTCTCCTGCTTACAGGTAGGCCGGGGTATTCTTACCCCGCCACCCCCCTTTTGGTCTATTTCTGCCCGGTTTGAGTTTGTATACCTTTATGGTGAAATGGAAGCCTCCCAGCCTTGGCTGCTCACCGGGCAAATGGTAGATGGCACTTTAAGTGCCTAGGAGCTTATCTCCTACCGCTCGACCTCATGCGTGGGGCAATGCGGCTAACCGGCATGGTGATCCGGAAATGGGATGCCCCTGTCCCGAGGGTCCCCGTAGCCCCTTTCTCTCCCGTTGGGGGGGTGGTGAGGGTGTGCTTTAGTATGTGTGTTTCACTGTATCACTGCATGTTAACATATATGTCATGTTTATACATTCACTGTAGCATGTGTATATTTTGGGTCTGCTTTAGGGCAGCTTGCGCTGGGTATGGGCTGGCCACCTCTCTGGCAGTTGGTTGCTTGTGGCCCCCTCCCCCCTCTCCCCTCTCCTCGCCTGGCATTCATTGAGCTTTGTCAGCACATGCGGTTTTTACCCTCCCCCCTCCGCTGCCTGGACGCGCGTGCTGTGATCAGCTGTGAAGTGTTCCAGCTGATCAGCGGGGGGGGGGCCCGCTGACCCGGGGGCGCGGCGTCTGCGGCGGGCCCAGCGTCCCAGCTTCCTTCAAAACAGGAAGGCACGTGGGCGCACGGCCGCACTTTGTCTTCTGCCGGCTCATGGCTGCTGGCTGCAGGCTTACCGGCTGATTGCGGTACAGGTAAGCGGCCCCTCCCGTTGGGGCCGTTAAATGGGAGATATTGTTTAATAATACAGTGAGAAATCACTATTATCAAGGGGGCGTCATTTAAGGGCACTTGGTGCCATACTTATGTTATACACATGTGAAGGATCTGATGGTTGTTTTCTTGCCTTGCAGATCCCTGCTTATGCTAGCCCTCCGGCTCTATGTGCCTGGCTAATTATTGGGATTGATTTGAATGTTTATATACATAGACTATATATAAGTATAATAGAAACTATATATATATATATATATATATATATATATATATATATATATATATATATATATATATATAAAGGGGACCTAAACTTAAAAAAAAAAAAAAAAAAAAAAATTTTATATAAATCCTTCCTTCCGGGACATTACTAAAATAAAGGGGGCATCCCGGGTCGGCTTATGCCTTAAAAGTCCCATTATTGCGAATACCATAAATCACCATATGGAGGCTTCCGTAGATTCCGGAAACGGTTCTGCTGTTCCGTTTGAGGGGTGCGTAGGTTGTGGTGATCCACTCCCAGCTGATGATATCTTTATTTGCATCCCTTGTGCAAAACAGACTATTGCGCGCCAGTCCGTTGCTTCGGCTGCGGTGCCATCGCATCCTTCATCATCTCCTACCTCTCCATCCCTATTCCGGACCCCGCATGACACTGTCAAAAGTGGGGATTCGCATTCCGAGGCAGCAGCACAGCCCTGCCCCCGGAAAATGATGCCCGTTAAAGCAGCGTTTAAAACCGCTACAAAACTAAGGCACCTGACTCCGGTACCTTCGGCTCCACAGGACCAGTTTTGTGAACCTGTGGAATGGTCCGATGGATCCCCTGACGAGGACGAACTCCCGTCGGAGTCAGATGAGCCGACAGGTCAGCATGTGGCTGATGAGATCGGCGATTGGTCAGAGGGGGTTGTTTTTGACACCCCCTCCATTCTGACTCAAATGTTTAATATTTTGAGTTTAGATATGCCTGAGGCGGCCGCCCCGCCATAGGGTCAGTTATTTAAAGAGCCTCAGCCGAGTTTGGTCTTTCCCAGACAGCACCACTTTGAGAGGGTGGTTCTTAAGGAATGGGAACATCCCACACGGTTATCTGGAATTCCTTCCAGTTGGGAAAAGCGTTATCCTTTTCCACCAGAATTGGTGAGGCTGTGGTCTGTCCCTCCGGACGTCGATACCCCTGTACTAGGACTCTCCAGCTCGGCTATGGTACAATCTGCTGAGACCACTGTCCTCAAAGATGGGGAAGATCGCAGGATTGACCAATACGCTCGACATGGTTTTATCTATTCCGGGTCAGCATTGCGCCCGGTATGTGCTTCAGCCCTTCTTCTATTGGCAATTAAGTCCCTAATTCAGGGGCTATATGAGGATCTTGATCCCGCTTGCAAACAGTTCACTGCACTTAAGCAGTGTGAATCTTTTGTGGCTTATGTCCTGGCCGCTCAGGACGATGCGCTGACTATGAGTAGCAAGGCGGCAGCTATGCTGGTGGCTATTCGCAGGTCAGTATGGCTGCGTCAGTGGTCAGCAGACACGGCTTCCAAAAAGGTACTCACAGCCCTCCCCTTTTTGGGGTTGCGTCTGTTTGGGGAGAAAATTGATTCAGTCGCAAAAGATGGTAAGATGCCACAACGCAAAAGGCCTCGTGGTCCCTTCAGGGGGACAAGTTCCGGTAGGCCTTCCTTTCAAAGGTTCGGAGCGGGAAAAGGTACGTCCTTTCCCGCTACCAGTGGCGCAGGTTGGACTCGGGGGAGGGGCCGCCCCGCCGGCCCACTCAGTCCTGGGGCACCAAGCCCAAGCCTGCTGATAAGCCCACTCAGCAATGAGGGGCTGCCCTCACCCGTGCGGGTGGGGGGACTATTGCGACACTTCTACCATTGGAACCATGTGGTTCTAGGCAGATGGATCCAGGAGGTAGTGTCGACGGGTCACAACCTGGAATTCAAGTCTCACCCTCCCTCGCGGTCCATTCAGGGGTCGGTTCATCCCGACCTGAACTCTCATCAAGACGCTGTGTCTTTCTTTTGCCCAAATTCGCACAAGAACACTTCAGCTATTTCTGCTAGCGTGTTGGGTCCAGCAACCTCTGTTGTTGGATCAGTCCTTCCAACTGTCCTCCCGTGTACGGCAGTTCCTCCTGTGGTGATTGGTCTCGACCAATCTTGTATAGGGCAGGTCTTTCCTGACCCTCCCTTGGAGAGGTGTCACCACGGACACCGGTCTGTCGGGATGGGACAGATTCTGGAAGGAGCTGCGGTTTCAGGGGCAGTGGAGGCCCCACTTACCCATCAGAGAAATGTGCCTGATCCAGACATGGGCAGTGTTCCATGTTCCCTGTCTCTCGGCGGTTTACATTCCAGAGGTGATGGAACAGGTAGCGGACCGGTTGAGCATGTGCTCTCCCCGTCTGGAAGAATAAGCTCTCCATCCTCGGGTGGTTCTCTTATTGTGTCTCCAATGGGAGACTCCGGAGGTGGACCTGTGGGCCCCTCATCTCTATCTCAGGCTCCCGAGCTTCGCGTCTCTCTCCCGGGATCCTCTGGCTCTGACAGTGGACGTCAGGTCCCTGAACTGAGGAGCTCTGGGATTTCTATACCTGTTTCCTCCGTGGCCCTTGCTGGGCAGAGTTCTTCAGAAGTTGGCTCTGGAAAGGGTGTACGCCGTTCTCATGGCCCCAAAGTGGCCAAAACGATTAAGGTTCGCAGACATCGTTTGGCTGGCAGTGGACCAGTTCATTCTGCCTCTTCGGCCCGATCTGCTCACTCAGGGTCAATTGTGTTACCTCAATTTACCAGCGCTGGGTTTGATGGCCTGGCGGCTGAAACCTCCATCCTGAAGGAGGAGGGTCTTTCTGATTCAGTCATTAAGACTCTGATCAGTGCCTGGAAGAAGTCTTCTTCCGTCACCTACTATAGGACTTGGAAAGCCTATATCACTTGGTGTGAGATAAGATCTTTTCCTTGTAGGGTCTTTTCGGTCCCCAGGATTCTGGAGTTTTTACAATCAGGGCTGGACTCTGGTCTCCAGCTAAGTACATTGAAAGGGCAGGTCTCTGCCTTATCTGCCTTTAGTTAAAAATTTTTTCCAGGGGGTTACGCATGTGCGGCCTCCCAGGAAACCATTACTCCCTGTTTGGGATTTGAATTTGGTTCTTTCGGCTCTTCAGGCTCCTCCTTTTGAGCCTTTGCAAGATATTGCTTTGTCTACCCTGACTCAGAAGATTGTCTTCTTGGTAGCGATCACTTCTGTCCGGCGTGTCTCAGAATTGGCGGCCTTAACTATCCAGGCGCCCTACTTCGAGAGGCATCGGGATAAAGTGGTCTTTCGGTTCAAGCCAGACTTTCTTCCTAAGGTTGTTTCTGCTTTTCATTTGAACCAAGATATTGTTCTTCCCTCCTTGTGTCCTAATCCTAAGAATGACAAAAAGAGGGTTTTGCATTGTTTGGATGTAGTACGCTGTGTTAAGTACTACTTGATTATCACGTCTCCTTTCCGTAGGACGGATTCCTTTTTTGTTGTGCCCCATGGGCCTAAGAAGGGTTTGGCACCAGCCAAATCTGCCATTAGCAAGTGGATACGTCAGGCCGTTACTGCGGCCTATTCTGCTAAGGGTAAAGTTCCCCCTTTTCGTATTACTGCTCATTCCACTCGCGCTGTTGGGGCGTCTTGGGCTTTTCAGCACCAAGCTTCTGTTGAACAGGTTTGTAAGGCCGCCACCTGGTCTTCTGTTCACACTTTTTCTAAGTTTTACAAAGTTGATGTGCGGGCCTCAGCGGATGCTGTTTTTGGCCGCAAAGTTCTGCAGACTGCAATCATTTAAGTTATGCTTCACCTGGCCTTGAGATGCCCTTCCCTTGTGGACACTGCTTTTGGATGTCCCATGAAGTGATGAATATTTAAGAAGTGAAGCGGGGTGTGTGGCACACCAAGAATAATACCATTTTGTGAGTACTCACCTGAAAAATGGATATTGTTGGTGTGCCACACACCCCGCTTCACACCCGCCCTTTTCGGTATTACCGAAGCATTTATATGGTGAAGCCCTTTTTTATTTATATCAAAATTAATTTTGGAGGTTACTGGTGGAATACTGGTACCTTGTTTTACTGCTTTTTGAATATACTGGTGATTGAAGGGAGGTACCAGGTATATGTAGGCCGGAAGGGGGCTCGTTACAAGACTTCCTCTCTGCACTACATCACCTGCGGTGGATTAACCCATGAAGTGATGAATATTTAAGAAGTGAAGCGGGGTGTGTGGCACACCAACAATATCCATTTTTCAGGTGAGTACTCACAAAATGGTATTTTTGCATTCTCCTGACTCCACCACCCTAAAAGATGGTGAGGACAAGCGCATTGATCAGATGGCTTGTCACGGTTTTGCCAGTGTCGGTTCGGCCTTGCGGCCGGTTTGTGCTTCGGCGCTTTTGGCGGTAGCTACCAGGTCGGTTGTTAGGGACCTGTTCACTACTTCCAGGCTTGAGCCGGCTAGTGATGAGTTCACCGCCCTTAAGCGGTGCGAATTGTTCACGTCCTTTGTGCTAGCCGCCCTGGATGACACCATGGTGATGTGTAGTGGAACTTTGGCTTTGCTGGTGGCTATTTGACGGCCGGTTTAGTTGCGCTAGTGGGCAGCTGATTTTGTGGCTAAGAAGTCGATTACGGGTCTTCCCTTCGTGGGGTTGTGGCTTTTTGGAGAAAAATTGGATTTGGTCGCGAAAGGAGGCAAGTTACCTCAGCGAAAGAAGCAGCGTCGTCCCTTTCGGGGGGTGGCCTCCTTTAACCCTTCCTTTCGCGGGGCCAGAGCGGGCAGGGGATTGGCCTTCTCTTCCTCCAGAGGTGATTCCTGGAACAGGGGCAGAGGACGTGCCCGTCCAGGTCACGCCTGGGGTTCTAAACCCATGCCCACTGCCAAGCCAGCTCAGCAATGAGGGGGTGCCCTCACCCTTGCGGGTGGGGGGACGGCTGCGACACTTCTTCCAGGTCTGGGACCAGGAGGTCTCAGACAGATGGATTCTGGAAGTGGTGTCTTCCGGTTACAAGCTGGAGTTCGAGATCCGGCCCCCTCCCAGATTCTTCAGGTCTCGTGTGTCTTCGGATCCTCTGGCCGCGCAAGGGCTCCGAGCGGCAGTAAGGAATCTTCTGGACATGGCTGTCATTTGCCCGGTGCCTTCCTTGGAAAGGGGCCTGGGCTACTATTCCAATCTGCAAGTCGCAAGGAAAACCAGCACTCCATGTATGCAAAGAGATGGGTAAGGTTATATTTGCACACAGCATAAAACCAAGCGGGAACATATAATCCAACGTTTCGGGTGTTACCGCGAGCCCCCTTAATCAGGGGTATGTTGGATTTGCGGTGTCACCGCTAACCGTGCACCCCTCGTCTGATATTTGGTAGGTGTGCGGCGGCAAACAAGACTGTTTGTACTATTCCAATCTGTTCACGGTGCCCAAGAAGGATGGCTCCGTTCGTCCCATCCTGGATCTGAAGCTCCTCAACAGGTTTATCCGTCCCAGGAAGTTCCGCATGGAAACTCTGCGTTCAGCCATAAATTCACTTCGTCAGGGGGACTTCATGACGTCCATAGATATCAAGGATGCTTATCTGCATGTTCCTATCTTCCCGGCACACCAGAGATTTCTCAGGTTCGTGGTGGAAAATCGGCATTTTCAGTTTGTGGCCCTTCCGTTTGGCCTTACCTCGGCTCCAAGGGTTTTCACCAAGGTGCTGGCAGGGGTGATGGCCCTTTTCAGAGCCCAGGGTATTCGCATCGTGGCATATCTGATGACCTTCTCATTATGGCATCTTCTCTCAGCCAAGTGGAGCTAGACACCAGAGCTGTGGTATCCACTCTGGAGAGATTCGGCTGGATGATCAACTATCCCAAGTCTTCCCTCTCCCCGTCCATGGTGGTGTCATTTCTGGGAATGTCTCTGGATACTTCTCAGGCCAGGGTGTTCCTTCCTCGTCCCAAGGTTCTGTTGCTTCAGGAATTGATTCAGCTTCTTCTGTCCCACCCTCGTCTGTTCAATCCGGCTGGGGATGAGACTGGTGGGATTGATGGTGGCTTCCTTCGAGGCGGTTCCCTTTGCTCAGTTTCACACAAGGACGCTCCAGCTCCATCTTTTGGCGGTTTGGGACAGGTGTCCGCTGTCGTTGGATCAGTCTTTTCTGATGTCCCCCCGGGTTCGGCATTCCCTTCGGTGGTGGATGGAACCAAGCAATCTGATGAGGGTCAGATCCTTTCTGACCCCTCGCTGGGAGACAGTCACCACGGATGCCAGCCTTTCAGCTTGGGGGGGTTTCTGGAAGGATTTTCAGTTTCAGGGACTGTGGGGGCCTCAGGAGGCTCACGACTCCATCAATGTTTTGGAGCTGAGAGCCATCAGGTTGGTTCTGGCCCACTTGACTCAAAAGTTACAGGGCTTACCGGTTCAAGTTTGGTCGGACAATCGGACGGCGGTCGCCTACATCAATCACCAGGGAGGGACTCGCAGCAGGAGTGCCCTCAGAGAAGTGTCCTTGATTCTTGCCTGGGCGGAGAGCAATGTCCCATGCATCTCGGCGGTGTACATTCTGGGAGTGGAGAACACGGAGGCGGACTCCCTGAGCAGGTGCTCATCTCGCCGGGGGGAATGGTCTCTCAATCCCAAGGTTTTTCGGTCACTTTGCCACAAGTGGGGGACTCCGGAGGTGGATCTCTTTGCCTCTCGTCACAATCACAAGCTTCCGGCATTTGTGTCTCTCTCGCGAGATCCTCTGGCTTTGGCAGTGGATGCCATGTCTCTGAGCTGGAGGGTTCTGGGGTTCCTGTACCTGTTCCCTCCGTTCCCTATGGTGGGCATGGTGGTGCGCAAGCTGGCTTTAGAAGGGGCGCCAGCAATCCTGGTGGCTCCAAGATGGCCAAGGCAGGTTTGGTTCGCAGACGTCGTTCAGCTGGCAGTGGATCAGTTCGATCTGCCCCTTCTGCCGGATTTGCTCACTCAGGGTCAACTACTTTACCCCAATTTACCAACGCTGGCTTTGACGACGTGGCTGCTGAAACCTCCATTTTAAAGGAGGAAAGTCTTTCTGATGCTGTGATTCAGACTCTTGTTAGTAGATGGTAGAGGAAGACCTCTTCCTAGTGCTATAGGACTTGGAGGTCTTATATTGATTAGTGTGAGGTCAGGGCCTTGCCTTGCAGGGTGTTTTCTATCCCTAGGATTTTGGATTCTCTGCAACATGGTGTGGACTTGGGGTTCCAGCTTAGTACGTTTGAAAAAAAACCGCCAGGGCAGAAACCTGCCCTTTTAAAGGTCTTTTGCTCTTCATCCTCTGGTTAAGACTTTTTTCCAGGGGGTTGCACATGTGCGGCCTCCTAGGAAGCCTCTGCTCCCTGTTTGGGATTTGAATTTGGTGCTTTCTGCTCTTCAGGGTCCTCCTTTTGAGCCATTGCAGGATATTGCTCTTTATATGCTCACTCAGAAGGTTGCCTTTTTGGTTGCTTTCACCTCAGTTCGGGGTGTCTCAGAGTTGGCGGCTTTGTCCATTCAGGCCCCTTACTTTTAGAGGCATCAGGACAAGGTTGTTGCTTCAAGCCAGATTTTCTTCCTAAAGTGGTTTCTGCCTTTCATCTTAATCAGGATGTTGTTCTTCCCTCCTTGTGTCCTAAGCCCAGCAATGACAAGGAGAGGGTTTTGCATTCCTTGGATGTGGTTCGCTGTGTGAAGTATTATTTGGTGACGCCTTTTTCGTGGTGCCCTACGGGCCTAGGAAAAGTTTGGCACCCGCCAAGTCTTCCATTAGTAAATGGATTTCCCAGGCCATTGTTGGGGCCTATTCTGCCAAGGGGAAGATTCCCCCTTTTCGTGTTACTGCTCATTCTACTCGTGCTGTTGGGGCGTCCTGGGCTTTCCAGCACCAGGCCTCTGTTGAACAAGTTTGTAAGGCTGCTTCTTGGTCTTCTGTTCACACTTTTTCCAAGTTTTCTAAGGTTGATGTGTGGGCCTCAGCGGATGCTGTTTTTGGCCGCAAAGTTCTGCAAGCTGCAGTGGTTTAAGTTTGTGCATTATTGCCTTGTTTTGGATCCCCGCCCTTTATGGACACTGCTATTGGATGTCCCAAGTGTAATGACTATTCTGAAGCGGGGTGTGTGACATACTTAGAATAATACCATGTTGTGATTACTCACCTGTAAAATGGATATTATAAGTATGTCACACACCCCGCTTCACCCCGCCCTTTGGTATTCTGGATCGTTTATATGGTGAACCTTTTTAATGTTACTGTTTATAATTGGCTCTTCCTGGTCCTTTTACTGCTGTCTTAATACTGGGTAATGAGTGGGAGGTCCCAGGTATTTATGGACCGGGAGGGGCTTCCTTTTTTTAATGACAGCTCTGCAAGATCGCCCTCTACAGGTAGGTATAACCCAAGTGTAATGACTATTTTGAAGCGGGGTGTGTGACATACTTATAATACCCATTTTACAGGTGAGTATTCACAAAATGGTATTATTAGCTGTAAACAGTCAATACAAATCTAGAACCTAATTGTTTATAGATTGTTGCCTGTAAGAAAGGCAGTTTTACTGATAATCCATAATAATTCTCTTAAGACTGCTTCTTTTTTCTTCTGTTTATGTCCAGACTCCTCCTAGAAGAAGACAGTTTAGAGTTGTTTACCACTGGTGGCCTTTCTGTACCCCTTCAAAAAGTAGTTAAGCTTTACTAACCTTTTTCACTTTTTAGGAAAAAGTTATTGTTTGCACATATTTGTTTCCTATGTGTTGACGTGGCTCAGGCAAGACATGAGGTGGTGGATCAGCGTTCCCCAGGCTTATATTCACCTCAGGTAGACTGATATGGCTGTCATAGCTAGAACTGCTGAATATGTCCACAGGCATGGTGTGTTTTACTGGGTAATTTCCCTATTTTTTAGTAAATTGGAGACCCGCTGCTGACCTGCGTTATAGTCATAAATTGGTAAATTTGTCTTTAGCTTGAGGAAGAACATTTAGATTTCTTCATCTAATTGTTTCTAGTGACCCTCGAAGCAGATTACAACCGGCGCAGCCCCGGAGTCTAAAATTCCTAAAGACAGGTGTCTGGCTATCATCCCCCACTGTGTGAAACTCCGCTGATTGCCTGCAAAGCTTCTACAGCATCCTTGACATTATTTTTAGTATACAGTACGTCCTGCTCCAGATAGATTACTTACACTAGGGTTATCCTCCGCCAGATGGCGCTGTACTGCAGAGACATGTAAAACAGGCTCCTCCCGGCCCCTCAAATACCCGGGGACCACCCACAAATCTTCAGATTTCTCTGCAGTGCTTACTGCGAAGACATGAAAGTATCACTCTCTCGCAGGTGAGTGGGGCTATTAGCCTGCGGCCCTGTTGGACTATTCCCACCCGTCCTTTGTGTGATGTGCCTCCCAGCCTGGGCTGCGCTGGTCGGGTGAAGGTAGGCGCCACCATGTGTGCTTATGGAGCGCTGCTCCACCGCAGTCCCCCACCAAACGGTAGGCGGTATAGGCTGATGGTGAGCCTTTATGGGATGCCCCTCCCGCATTATTGTCCCCAGGCCCCGGTAGCGGCCCCTCCTGTACAGAGGGCCGGCATCCTCCCTCATTCTCCCAGTAGCCTTCGGGGGAGAAAGAAGGGGGGGGGTGGGTGAGCGTGTATCGTGATTCATGCATACAGACTTTTGTCATGCTTTGACTAGTATATGTGGTGTCAGCCGCCCCGCGGACTTGTCTTTTCACTATTACAAATGCCGCCGCCGCCGCGCGCGTCTTTTCCTTCATTTGGATGTTCCGCGCCAGTCGGCAGCATTACCTCAGACGCTTCTGCGTTCTCATTGGCTGCTTGTTGGTGGACTTCACGCTATTCGGGGGGGCGGGGCCTGGCTTGGCACGCCCTGCGTCACGGCTCGCTCTGGCCCGCCCTTTGAGGTACTGTTGTCAGGTCTCGCGTGCGTGTGACGTTTTTAAGTACCTTCGCGGGCGGCTTTATACTCATTGTAGTGTGTTTTTGGCTCTGAAACCCCTTATTCTTAGACGGGTGAATCCATTAAGGCCGGTGTAATTGATAAAGTTGGGCCTTGTAAAATTACTCCCACTTCCCTAGCGGGTCATTGGGGCATCCAGGGTTGCTTCATAGCGTAAATCCCTACTGGCACATTGTGCCTAATAATCACCATATGGAGGCATCCAAACAGGATAGTGTTACCGGGGTGCCCTTGGGACAAGACCGGCTGTGTGTAGCGTGTGGACAGCCTCATGCTGACTCTGACAAGGAGTGGGTCTGTATACCCTGTGCTGAGCAGGTGCTTGCATTGCAATCTGGCCTGCCAGTGGCTGCACCTCGTTTCACTTCACCTACTCCCCCCAGCTTAAATCTCACTTTTGAGTTGCATACTAGTGGGGATTCTCAGCCTGAGGTGGCTTCTAGACTGCCTACTGCTGAACAGATTATTGCGAGGTCTTCAGCGAGTAAGGGCCCTGGTAAAAAGCGGCACTTGACGCCTAATGTTACCATTTCCCTATGGGATCTCAGGAGTTTATGAATCTGTGTGGCTATACCCCTTCTGATGGAGAGCTCTTGTTTGACTCAGGCTCATCTGATGAGAGACCAAGGGGTCATGATGATTCTGGCTCTGACCCCTGGGCCCCGGATGACATTGACAGATTATTGACCCAGATCTTTGAGGTTCTGTCTATCTCTCTCCCTGGTGAGACGCCCAGGCAAAAGGGGGGGCGTTTTCATACAGCAACATCACATTTTGGAATTTCTAGAGCAGGCACATTTCCATACCCTTGTGCTCAAGGAATGGGAGTGCTCCAGTAAACTTCCTGGGGTTCCAAGGGATTGGGATAGGAAGTATCCATTTCCCCCTGAGGTGGTTAAATGTTGGTCATCCCCTCCCGAGGTGGTTGTCCCGATCCTAGGGCTATCTAACACCCCTGTCATGCATTCCCCTGATTCTACTACCCTGCGGGATGCTGAGGTCCAGCGCATTGACCTGCTGGCCTCCCACGCCTTTGCATGTGCGAGGACGGTGCTGCGCCCGGTCTGTGCCTCTGCTATTACTGCTGTGGCCACTAGAACCCTTATCAGAAATATGGTTGATAGTGCCCCTGATGATCTCCCTTGTGAGGTGTTTAATGCACTCTCCAGTTGTGATGTTTTTTGTACATTTTGTCCTATTCGCATTGAATGACACCATCAGAATGTGTGCAAGAACTTCTGCCCTCGTGGTGGCTATACGCCGCTTGGTTTGGCTGCGACAGTGGGGTGCTGACAATGCTGCGAAGAAGGCCCTCACTGGGCTTCCTTTTAAGGGGCTACGCCTCTTTGGGGCCCGGCTAGACCTGTTTGCTAAGAGAGGTAAGTTAACCCAGCGCAGACGGCCAGGGCCCCCCTTAACCCTCCTACCATGGTGTTAAACAAGAAACAGGGCTGTCCTTCGCGGGGGCTCACGCAGATTCTGATCACAGGAGCAGAAGACAACGTCCTGGCTCCTCCGGGGGGGCTAAGCCCAAATCCTCTCCCAAGCCCGCCCTCGCCTGTCAGGATGGGGGGACGGCTGCAGCACTTTGCTCAAATCTGGAGGCATTACGCCTCAGACCGGTGGATTCAGGAGGTAGTGTCCTCCGGCTACAAGATAGAGTTGCTGTGCGGCCTCCCCCAAGATTTTATCAGGTCCCGGATACTCCAGGTCCCTGCCTCTGCTCAGGTGTTGGCGCAGGCCGTGCAGGGCCTGCTGGGTCTGGGGGTCATTTGCAGATTTCCCTTAAAAGACAGAGGCAAGGGGCTCTACTCCAACCTCTTCACAGTTCCCAAAAAAGATGGGTCAGTCAGGCCCATTCTGGACTTAAAGATCTTCAACAAATTGTCAAGAACAGGCGTTTTCGCACGGAAACTCTGCGCTCGGTCATCAGCTCCTTGCGCCCCGGGGGCTTCATGACGTCTGTGGATATCAAAGATGCTTACCTTCACATCCCTGTGTTTTCAGGACACCAAGGTTCCTCAGATTCGCGTTGGAAGATCAACACTGCCAAATTGTGGCCTTGCCATCTGGCCTCTCTTCAGCTCCCAGAGTGCTCACCAAGGTGCCGGCGGGGGTGATGTCTCTGACGAGGCCAAGGGGCATCTGCGTGCTGCCCTACCTAGACGACATCCTCATCACTTCCCAGTCTCTACATCAGGCAGAGTTGGATACTCAGCTGGTGGTGCCCATTCTGGAGTCATTTGGATGGGTGATCAAGCACCCCAAGTCCTCACTGTCCCCTTCCTTGGTAACTCCATTCCTAGGAATAAGTCTGGATACAGTTCAGGCAAGGACCTTCCTTCCTCAGCAGAAGGTGGACAATCTGATTGCACAGGCTCAGTCCCTCCTAGCTTGGCCCCATCTCTCCATCAGGTAGGGGATGCAGCTGGTGGGCCTGATGGTGGCGTGCTTCGAAGCGGTCCCTTATGCTCAGTTCCACTTGGGGCCTCTGCAACTTCACCTATTGTCTGTATGGGGCAAGGACCCAGCATCCCTGGACAGGGTCTGTGTGTTTTCCCCCCCTGGTAGGCGGGTCCCTCTTGTGGTGGATGGACTCAAGGAACCTGTTGGGGGGCAGATCCCTTCTTGCCCCTTCCTGGGAGACGGTCACCACGGATGGTCTGTCAGGTTGGGGGGGGGGGGGGGGGGGTTTGGAAGTCCCTGCGGTTCCAGGGGAGGTGGGACCCTCAGGAGGCCCACACATCTATCAATGTCTTGGAGCTG
Organism: Gastrophryne carolinensis; assembly: GCA_027917425.1. Lineage (NCBI taxonomy): Eukaryota > Metazoa > Chordata > Amphibia > Anura > Microhylidae > Gastrophryne > Gastrophryne carolinensis. Next base: position 287,683,922 of record CM051234.1, read on the forward strand.
CGAGCGATCATGTTAATTCTGGCTCGCTTGACTACTCGTCTTCAGGGCCTGCCTGTTCAGGGGCGCTCGGACAACCAGACGGCAGTTGCCTACATCATCAATCATCAGGGAGGGACCCGAAGCAAGAGGGCCCTCCAGGAAGTGTGTCTGATCCTGACCTGGGTGGAGGCCAATGGTCCCTGCATATCAGTGGTGCACATTCCGGGGGTGAAAAATCTGCTGGCAGACCCTCTGAGCAGGGGGACCTCTCGCCAGTGAGAATGGTCCCTCGGCAACAAGGTTTTTCTATCCCTCTGTCGCAGGTGGGGAGCGCCGGAGGTGGATCTGTTAGCCTCTCGTCACAATTACAAGCTCTCAACATTTGTGTCTCTGTCCCAGGATCCTCTGGCGCTGGCAGTGGATGCCATGTCGATGTCCTGGCGGGGGCTCGGTCTCCTGTATCTGTTTCCCCCCTTCTCCATGGTGGGTAGGGTGGTACGCAAGCTGGTTCACGAGGCTGTGCCGGCAATTCTGGTGGCCAAGGTGGTTCGCAGACGTTGTGCAGCTGGCTGTCGATCAGTACGCCCTTCCTCTGGTTCCGGATCTGCTCACTCGGGGTCAGCTTTGTTACCCCAATTTACTAACGCTGGCTTTGATGGCGTGGCTGCTGAAACCTCCATCCTAAATGAAGAGGGTATGTCTGAGGCGGTTGTTCAGACTCTGGTCAGGGCTAGGAAGACATCTTCCTCTAATGCTTACTACAGGACCTAGCGGTCCTACATTGATTGGTGTGAGGCCAGGGCTTTTCCTTGTCGGGTGTTTTCCATCCCTAGGATTTTGGATTTCCTTCAACATGGGCTTGACATGGGTTTTCAACTTAGCACTTTGAAAGGGCAGGTTTCTGCTCTGGCGGTCTTCTTTCAGAGATCTTTCGCTCTTCATCCCATGGTTGAGACTTATTCTTAGTATACAGTACGTCCTGCTCCAGATATAATACTTACACTTGGGTTATCCTCTGCCAGATGGCGCTGTGCACTGCAGACATGCAAAAACAGGCTCCTCCCGGCCCTTCATATACCCGGGGACCTCCCACAAATCCCCAGATTTCTCTGCAGTGCTGACTGCGAAGACATGAAGTATCACTCTCTCGCAGGTGAGCGGGGCTATTACAGCCTGCGGCCCTGTTGGACTATTCCCACCCGTCCTTGATGTGATGTGCCTCCCAGCCTGGGCTGCGCTGGTCGGGTGAAGGTAGGCAGCACCATGCATGCTTAACGGAGCCATGGTCCACCGCAGTCCCCCACCAAAGGGTAGGCGGTTTAGGCTGATGGTGAGCCTCTAGTGGATGCCCCTCCCACATTATTGCCCCGTGTAGGGGTGGGCCCTATCCAAAGGGTCGCCATCCTCCCTCGTTCCCCCCCCCCCCCGTAGCTCGGGGGGAAAGAAGGGGGGGGGGTGTGGCAGTCTCAAGTGTACTGTGATTACACGATTATGGCCTTAGTATTGTCCTTGACTTGTAACTTGGTGTCAGAGCCGCGCTGTTTGCCTTTTTGTTGTGTATCTGCCGCCGCCGCGCTCGTCTCTTTCCCTTATTGGATGTGCTGCGCCGCCCCAGACGCTGCGGCGTCTGCATTGGCAAAATCATCTATTCCATGTGTGTCATACGCTTTGCTTCTCTTGACAATATTAACTACTGTCTTCGAGCTTCACGCTCTTTAGGGGGGCGGGGACCTGGTTTGGCGCGCACCGCGTCACGGCCCGCTCTGGCCCGCCCTTCGAGGTTCGCTTGGCGCCATTTTGATGCTAGTCGCGCGCGCACGTGGTAACGGCCCTCCTCCTCCCTTGGTCTGTAAGTGCCTTCGCGGGCGATTTTCATGATTCTTTATTACTGCACATGGCTCTGACACCCTTTATTCCCATTATATCTTTCAGACGGCTGAATCTAGTGGCTTCCCCGGCCCGGGTTAAATAGTAGCGGGCCTTGTAAAATTCTCCCACCTTCCTAGCGGGACTTTGGGGCATCCAGGGTTGCCTATTGCGTAAATCCCTGCTGGCATATTGTGCCTAGATAATCACCATATGGAGGCATTTCAGAATTATATGACCGGGGTCCCTCTGGGACAAGACCGGCTGTGTATAGCGTGTGGTCAACCCCATGCTGATGCTGACAGGGCACGGGTCTGCGCACCATGTGCCGAGCAAGCACTGGCCCTGCAATCAGGCTTGCCAGTGGCTGCACCTCGTTTCAATACACCTATTTCCCCATGCTTAAACCTCACTCCTGCTGAGTCGCATACAAGTGGGGATTTGCAACCTGCTGCGTCTTCCAGACTGCCTACGGCTGATCAGATTATTGCGAGGTTGCCAGGGCGCAGGGGCCCTGGTAAGAAGTGGCCTTTGACGCCTCCTGTTTTCTGTTTGTCCTATGGGAACTGAGGATTTCACTACTCCACGTGCCTATACTCCTTCTGATGGAGAGCTGGTGTCTGACTCAGGCTCATCTGATGAGAGGCCAAGGAGTCATGACGATTCTGGCCCTGAATACTGGGGCCAGTGTGAGATTGTTGATTAAGGTCCCTAACGTCCTGTCTATCTCTCTCCCTGGTGAGGCCTCCAAGCCGAGAGGGGAGCGTTTCCATACAGTGACAGCGCGCTTGGAATTTCTAGAGCAGGCTCGTTTCCATGCTCTTGTACTCAAGGAATGGGATTTCCCCAGTAAACTTTCAGGGGTCCCAGGGGACTGGGATAGGAAATACCCTTTTCCCCCTGAGGTGGTCAATTGTTAGTCATCACCCCCCGTGGTGGATGTGCCGATCGTAGGGGTTCCTAACCCCCCCTTTATTACAGCACCTGCTTATAGTACCCTTCGGCATGCTGAGGACCGGCGCATTGATCTGTGGCTTCCCACGCCTTTTCTTGTGCAGGGACGGCGCTGCGCCCGGTCTCTGCCGCGGCTATTACTGCAGTGGCTGCTAGAACTCTGATCAGAAAGATGCTTTATCATCACCCTGAGGATCTCCCCTGGGATGTGTTTAATACGCTCTCCAGTTGTGATGTATTTGTAAAATTTATCCTATTAGCACTGGATGACACCATTAGAATGTGTGCAAGGACTTCTGCCCTTGTGGTGGCTATACGTCGCTAGGTTTGGCTGCGACACTGGGGTGCTGACGATGCTGCTAAGAAGACTCTTACTTGGCTTCCCTTTAGAGGGCAACGCCTGTTTGGGGCCTGTCTGGACCTGTTTGGTAAAAAAAGGGCAAATCACCCCAACGTAGGTGGCCGTTGTGGCCCCTCGGGGCAGGGTAACCCCTCCCCCTCCCTACCATAGTGTAAAACAAGAACCAGGGGTGTCCTTCTTGGGGGCTCGTGCAGACTCCTGCCCCAGGAGCGGCAGACAACGCCCTGGCCCCTCTGGCGGGGCTAAGCCTAAATCTTCCACCAAAATCCCCTCAAGCATGATGGGGCGCCCTCGCCCGGCTGGGTTCTGGGGGTCTCTTGCAGATTGCCCTTAATAGGCAGAGGCAGTGGCCGCTACACCAACTTTTCCACAGTTCCCCAAAAAAAAAAAAAAAAAAAAAGATGGGTCAGTCTGGCCCAATCTGGACTCACAGATTTTCAGCAATTCGTCAATTACAGGCGGTTTCTGCAATGGAAACACTGCGCTCGGCCATCAGCTCCTTGCGCGTCGGGGGTTTCTTGCCATCTGTGGAGCTCAATGCTGCCTATTTTTACTTCCTGTGTCCTCTGGACACCGAGGTTCTTCAGATTCGTGTTGGTTGACCAACACTCATAATTGTGGCCTCTCTTCAGCTCCCAGAGTGCTCAACAAGGTGACGGGGGTGTGGTCTCTGATGAGACCAAGGGGCGTACCGATGGATGACCTACCTGGACGTCGTCCTCACTTCCCAGTCTCTACGTCTGGCTACGTTGGATACTCGGCTGGAGGGTGTCTATTTGGGAGTCATTTGGAGGGGGGATCAAACACCCCAAGTCCTTATTGTCCCCTTCATTGGTAACTCCATTCCTATGAACGAATTTTATACAGTTCAAGCAAGGATCTTCCTTCCTCAGCAATAAAGTGGACAATCTGGTTGTATGGGATCAGTCCCTCATAGCTGTCCCCGTCCCTCCACCAGACAGGGGATGCAGCTGGTGGGCCCGTTGGTGGCGTACTCCGAAGAGGCCCCTTATGCTCAGTCCCCCCTGGGGCCTTCTGCAACTTCTCCTATTTGTCCTATGGGACAAGGACCCAGCGTCCTTGGAGCAGGGTATGTGTGCCTTCCTCCCTGGTGAGGAGGTCCCTCTTGTAGTGGATGAACTCAAGGAACCTGTCTGGGGGCAGTCCCTTCTTGCCCTTTCCTGGGAGACGGTCACCATGGATGCCAATCTATCAGGTTGAGGGGGGTCTTCTTCTGGAAGCCCCTACGGTTCCAGGGGAGGTGGGGCCCTTAGGAGGCCTATACACCTATCAATGTTTGAATCTATGAGCGTTCAAGTTAGTTCTAACTCGCTTGCCTACTCCTCTTCAGGGCCAGCCTGTTCGGGGGAGCTAGGCCTATCTGGCGGCCTTGGCCTACATTTCATATTCAGGGAGGGACCCGGAGCAGGAGGGTCCTCCAGGAAGTGTCTCTGATCCTGATCTGGGTGGTGGACAATGTTCCCTGCATATCAGTGGTATTCGCTCCGGTGGAGGTCCCTCTGCGACAGGATATGCTAATCCTTGTGTCACTTTGAGGTCCAACCAGTGTGGATCTGTGTGTGCCCCGTCACTATCACAAGCTCTCTGCCCTTGTTTCCCTGTCCCAGGATTCTCTGGCCATGGTCATGATGATTTAGTAATGTTATGGCAGGACATTCTGTTCTGTATGGCTTTTCTCCATTCCCCCTGCTAGGCAGGGTTCTGTGCAAAATTGCTCTGGATGGGGGGGACCAGTGATTCTGGTGGACCCCAGGTGGCTTAGTGGAGTGTGGTTCGCATACGTGGTACTGAGGACAGTAGATCTGTACGTTCTGCCAGGAGTGCCAGCTCTGCTCACTCGGGCTCCTTTACATCACCCCGATCTACAGACTCTGGCCTAGACGGCCTGACCGCTGAAACATCCATCTTGAGGGAGACAGGCTTATCTGTCTCGGTGATTGAGACTATGGGAAGTCTAGGAGCAAGCTTCTTCTTCTTCTTCTTCCATCTATTATAGGGTATGGCGTACCCATATTGATTGGTGTGAGTCTCGGTCTCTTCCCTGTGGGGCATTCTCTGTTCCCAGGGTTTTAGAGTTATTACAGCATGGGTTGGAGTTGGAATTCTCCAAATCAGTACTCTGAAGGGTCAGGTTTACCCTGTCCGCCTTCCTGCAGAAGTCTTTTGCTCAGTTTCCTTGGTTAAGACTTCTTTCAGGGGGTTACTCATGTGCGTCCCCCGCGTAATTCTATGGTCCCTGATGGGTTTTGAATTGATTCTGTCTGCCTTGCGGGGTGTTCTCTTTGGAGCTTGTCAGGATGCTGTCTGGCTGTTCTTGCCCTCAAAGTTGTCCGTCTGGTGGCTGTTATTTCAGTCAGACGTGGGTCTGAGCGGGCGGCTCTGTCTATCTAGCCCCCGTTCTTTGAGATACACCAGAATAAGGTGGTGTTCCGCTTCAAGCCGGACTTTCTGCCTAAGATGGTGTCTTATGTTCATTGATTCAAGATATTGTTTTTCCTTCTGTGCCTTATTCCTAGCAACCCTGAGGAAAGGGTTCTGCATTCCTTGAACGGGTGTTGGACGTGTTTCCTTGGTAGTCACTGTGCCCTTTAGGAGAACTGATGCTCCTTTGGGTCTACAGCCAACTCCATCCTGTTTGTGCCCGATCCCGTCTGTTCTCGGGAGGTTAGGCGGCCTTGGGCCTGGTCATTACTTGGATGGGATGGTTCCTTCTGGTCCTAGGAAAGGTTTTTGGCTTCTGCCAAGGCCACTGTTGGCGTTTGGACTTGTCAGGCTGTTACTCAGGCCTATTCCACTGAGGGGAAGGATCTTCTTACTCGCTTCTCTTCTTATTCTACTCGTGCTTTTGGTGCCTTTTGGGCTTTTCAGCACCAGGCTTTTGTTGAACAAGTTTGCTAGACCGCTACTTGGTCTTCTATTCATACCTTTTCAAAAGTTTTATAAGGTTGACGTTAGAGCCTCAGCTCATGCTGCTCTTTGCCGCAAGGTATTGCAGGTGACAGTGCTTTAAACTGTCTGCTGTTGCCTTTTTTCTTGGGGATCCCACCCTACTTTATGGATATTGCTATTGGATGTCCCAATTGTAAGTATTATATCTGGAGCAGGACGTACTGTATACTTAGCATAATACAATTCTGTGAAATACTCACCTGTAGAATTGATATTATTTGTATACAGTACGTCCTGCTCCACCCCACCCTGGTTTTTGCATTATTCTGGATCCCCTGTATGGTGATTATTACCATTGTTATAGTTACCAGTTTTTTGGTGGTTAATTCTCCCGGCTTCTGGTTCACTGCTTTTCAATGCTGGGGATTTGTGGGAGGTCCCCGGGTATTTGAGGGGCCGGGAGGAGCCTGTTTTTTGCATGTCTGCAGTGCACAGCGCCATCTGGCGGAGGATAACCCAAGTGTAAGTACTATATCTGGAGCAGGACGTACTGTATACAAATAATATCAATTCTACAGGTGAGTATTTCACAGAATTGTATTTTTTCCAGGGGGTCACTCACGTGCGTCCTCCTCGCAAGCCCATGTTGCCAATTTGGGATTTGAATTTGGTGTTGTCTGCCCTTCAGGGTCCCCCTTTTGAACCATTGAATGATGCTGCATTGGTCATTCTCACCTTGAAGGTTGCTTTTTTGGTCGCTATTACCTCTGTTCGTCATGTGTCTGAGTTGGCGGCTCTGTCTGTTCAGGCCCCCTATTTTGAGAGACACCGGGACAAGGTCGTTTTCCGATTTAAACCTGACTTTTTGCCTAAGGTTGTTTGTCTTTCACCTCAATCAGGACATTGTGCTTCCTTCTTTGTGTCCTAATCCTAGCAACGATAAGGGGAGGGCTTTGCACCCTCTGGATGTTGTTAGATGTGTGAAATACTATCTGGTGGCTACCGCACCTTTCAGGAAGACGGACGCTTTCTTTGTGGTACCTGCTGGTCCCAAGAAGAGTTTGGCGCCCGTCAAGTCTACCGTTAGCAAATGGATTCGTCAGGCCATTGTTAGGGCCTATTCTGCCAAGGGGAGGGATCCCCCTTTTCGGATCACTGCTCATTCCACTCGTGCTGTTGGGGCGTCTTGGGATTTTCATCACCAGGCCTCTGTTGAACAAGTTTGCAAGGCTGCTACTTGGTCTTCTGTTCATACTTTTTCCAAGTTTTACAAGGTTGATGTTCGGGCCTCAGCGGACTCTGTTTTTGGCTGCAATGTTCTGCAAGCTGCAGTGGTTTAATTTGTGCATTTTGCCTTTGGGATTCCCACCCATGTTGGACACTGCTACTGGATGTCCCGTATGTTATTAATCATTCCGAAGCAGGATGTGAGACATACTTGGAATAATACCATTTTGTGATTCCTCACCTGTAAAATGGGTATTACAAGTATGTCTCACACCTTGCTTCGTCCCGCCCTGAGTTGTATCTTGGATCCTCTATATGGTGATATTTTTCCTTGATTTATTTGTTATTGGCTATTCCTGGTCCCCTTACTGCTTTCTTAAACTGGGGAATGTGTGGGAGGTCCCAGGTATTTATGGACCGGGAGGGGCTTCTTTTTTTCTAGCCCTCTACTGGACCATAACCCGTATGTTATTAATCATTCCGAAGCACGGTGTGAGACATACTTGTAATACCCATTTTACAGGTGAGTAATCACAAAATGGTATTTTTGGTGTGGTTCACCCCTAAAAGTCTGAGTAGCCACTTGCGAGGCCTGTTTATATACTTTTGTCTTAGATCCTCAGGGAATTGGACTGTATATATATTTCACCATGGCGGAGGCATCTGGTGTAATCGGATCTGCTAGCTGACGGGTTCTGTCAGGTTTGCATGCAGGTGCCACTGGATGAGGATAGCATAGTGTGCAGGGATTCTGCTACGATAGTAGTTGCTAAGTATGGAAGACAGTTTGTCTTTTCCTGCAAGGGATCCGACCCCTGTCACTAGACCCTCAGAACCTAGGGCTCCCCCAGTAGCCTTGCTTCAGGAGGACAATCAGGGCACTTATGTGCTCCAGGAGATTCCAAATAGGTTGGCTCGCCTAGAGTCGTTCAGAATCGCTGGCTCCAAGAAAAGCTCTACAGAAAAAGAAGCATTTAATTTCCTCTGATTCCGAAGAGGTTATTTTTGCTGCAATAGTTTCCCAGGAAGAATTATCTGAGGAGGGGAAGGATCATCCATTAGGGACTCGGATTTAGAGTCCTCTACACAAGGGGGAACAGATGGATAGTTTGATTACTTCCATTCTGGAGATTTTGGATATTTTGGCCCCAGAAGCCCCCAAAAAGAAAGGAGATTTGTTTAAGCCGGAAAAGCCAATTTTTTCCTATGCAAGCGCATTATTATGATCTGATTCAATCGAATGGCAGAAGCCGGATAGTCTTCTGCCCATTCCTAGAGTACTAGATAAGAAGTATCCCTTTCCCCAAGGTCAAATAGAATAATGGTCTCGCCCCTCCTGTGGTAGATGCTCCAGTTTCAGGTCTTTCTAAAACTTCCGTTATGCCATTCTCTGATAGTGCTTCTCCAAAGGATCCAGCGGATAATTCATAGATCTGGTGGCACGTCATGCTTTTTCTATTATGTGGTCGACCTTGTGGCTGGCCTGTGCCCCATCCATAGCATCTTTGGCGAGCAGGAAGTTGTTAAAACAACTAGACTCTAAGACTCGATCGGGTCTTTCAAAGAAGTCAAGCTCCCAGTTGATCAGGACCAGTTTGGATATCAACAGGTATGTTATCTCGGCTATTGATGATTTGATCAGGTTAAGTGCCAGAGGTCTAGCTCTGGTGATAGCTTTAAGGCCTGCTTAATGGCTTCTTTATTCATTTTCTCTGATTCCACTCCTGGGTCGAGTACTAAAAAAAAAAGATAGCTTGTGAGGGAGTCCCAACCATTCTGGTGGCACCTCAGTGGTCAGAGACTAGCTGGTTCTCAGACATAGTAAGGATGTCAGAAGGCAAGCTGTAGAGGTTTCCCGATGACCCTGAACTTCTCACACAGGTGCCTCTAAGGCACCCAAATTCACGAGTTCTGGTTTGATGGCCTGGCAATTGAAACCTCTTTGCAGAAAGGGTTTTTTCTGACAGTTATCCAGACCATGATTTGGGCCAGGAAGAAATCTTCATCGATGATCTAATACAGAGTCTGGCGAGCATTTACCACCTGGTACAAATCCAGAGGGTTCGCTTGTAGAACTTTTTCAGTTATTGGAATTTTTCAGAAAGTTCTTGGTGAAGGTCTTCAATTGAGTACTTTAAAAGGACAGATATCTACTTTATCTTTATTCAGAAACCCATTGCTGAGAAAAAAATGTATTAGCACTTTTTTTTACAGGAAGTGACTCGTGCATAGACCTTTTCTGCCAGTTTGGGACCTGAACTTAGTTTTATCAGCTCTTCAGGGTCCTCCTTTTGAACCATTGGCAGATACATCATTAAGTTTTAATGACTCTTTATCGAAGCCTCCTTATTTGGCGTTACATAAGTACAAGGCCCTCTTCCTTTTTTTAAACCGGATTTTCTTCCTAAAGTGGTTTTCCCTTCTCATCTTAATGAAGAGGGGGTTTTGCCTTCCCTATGTCTTGCTCCAGTTAACAATAAGGAGAGGGTTCTTTACTCACTGGATGTAGTGAGAGCATTTAATTATTATATCACTGCTACTTAAGCTTTCCATAGGTCAGACTTCCATATTTGTTATACCGGAGGGACCACGGAAAGGTCTGCTACCAGCTAAGTCTACCATCAGCCGATGGATTAGACAAGCCTGTGGCCTTGATTCATCAAAAGTTTAAAAAAATTCTCATGATAGTAAAAAAATTAATTTCATGAGAAAAAAGAATTTCCATATTGATAAATCACCAGATAGGTAGACACTGAAAGTCAATGGCACACTTTTGCTCCTTAGAAAAGTAGTGAACTATTTACTCCTATTTACACTGTAGTAACAAGTGGCATTGACTTTCAGTGTCTTGTAATTTATCAACACTGACATTCTCATACTCTTTTCTCATGAAATGATTTTTTTTACTGCCATGAGTTTTTTTTTTTTTTTCAACTCTTGATGACTCAAGGCCTATGTCTCCAAAGGAAAGGATCCTCCCTTTAGGGTTACTGCTCATTCTACATGAGCTATTGGAGCACCTGGGCTTTTCAGGTCATACATTTACCAAATTATAGAAGGTAGATGTTAGAGCTTCAGGCGGATGCCGCCTTTGGTATGAAGAGATTACAGACAGTAGTAAACTAAATGTTTTGTTTTTGGATTCACTTACTCCTATAAAGGAATAAGGCTTGGGATCCCACCCTGAAGTAAGGCTACTGCTTTTGGAGGTCCCATTTGCGTCTGAATTCTCCTGATGGCCTGAAGTAAAATGAAAGAGAAAATACAATTCTGTGATTACTCACCTGGAGAACTTTAGGACAGCAGACCCTCCCTGTCTGCTAGGTTACTATATCCATTCCTTGGATGCCTAGTCTTATTAGAGTTGTAAATATGTAAAAAGTTGATCAGCATCAAAAAAAAGAAAAGAAAAAGACAGCTAAACAGTTATGTCTCCAAGAAAAATATAGGAATGCCTCCCGGGTGGCTGGTTCTACTACTATTCAAGTACTGGATTGTGGGAGTAACTCCGGAATTATATAAGCCGGGAGGTGCCACATCTTTGTTTTGCAGTCCACACCCTTTGGTCGAGAGTTAACCCATTTGTGTCTGAATTCTGCTGATGTCCTGAAGTAATAAAGGCAGAGAAAGCAATTCTACAGGTGAGTTATCACAGAAATGTATTTTTGCTTAAAAGATTACAAGAATAAAAATCTTACAGATAAGGGCTAGATACGCGTAATCTGAGACAGAAGCAGGATGTCATCTAGTGTTCCATTGGCCAGCTAGCCCCTTTAAACCAAATTAACCAGGCCCCTACACATTTTTTCTGAAAAAAAATTGTCTCGTGAAAATGATTTGTTTAAACGTTAGTAGAAATGTGGTGTGTGAAACTGCACAGGACCTTGTAGATGTTGATCCTGATTAGAGTTTCTGACTGAATTCTATGTAGACCAAAAAAATATCATATTACCTTATCATATAAGACGCACTTATTTTCTCCAAGAAGTGTGGGGGGTTATCAGTGCGTCTTATCCGGCGAATGTAAAGAAAAAAACGTACGTTCCGTGGATTCTCCGCTTTCGTAGTCGCTGCTGCCTGCCAGTGACGCTAGCAGGAGTCACAGGCCACTCCCACCCAGAAGCTGAAACCGGATCGCTTTGAACTTGGGCTCACTGCCACAGCTCCCTGCTGCCTCCTACAGAGCCGGGGATCGGCGGCCTTTGTAGCAGGTACAGAGCCTTTTGTTACAAATTAAAGAGCAAAATATTCGCACAAACGAAGAACTGAATTCGTTAAAATTGCGATCTGATGCAGAAGTAAATGAATGTAAAAATCAAGTAGATCATATAAGCAAGATTATTTCAGAGAAGGAAAACGAAATATTAAGACTCTCAGAAACTCACAATAAAGTTATTTCAGAACTAAATCAAAATCTGGCTGTAAAAGAAAAGAAATTGATATCTCTGCAAGAAGAACTTGAAGCAAAAAACAAAAGTCAAGAGAATAAAATTCAAAGGCCTGGGAAAAAAAGCTTAGTCATCAATTGGATGAACTGAAGGAAAAGCATGAGGTTGAACGTCAGGAAAAAGAACAAGAGCTAACCGAAATAAACAATCAGTTTACTAATGTGAGCAGAGAAAAAGAACAAGCAACCCAGCAGCTATCCCAACTGACAGAGGAGAAAAATAAATTAGATGCCTCTGTAAAAGAATTGCAGGAACTTCTAAACCATACATCTGCTCAGGTTTTGTCTTTAACAGATAGTGAAAATCACTTGAAATCTCAGCTTGAAGCATTAAGAAATGAATACACTGCTGAAGTAAATGAAAAAAGGGGGAAATTCATTAAAAGCAATAATAGAAGAAAATAAGAGTACCATTGATGGGTTACTTGTTAAATTGCAAGAAGCTGAACAAAAAGTTCTGGCACTGGAGACCTGTCAGAATACAGAATCTGTAGAACTAAAAAAAGAAATGGCAGATAAGGTTTTTGAAAAGGAATCTCGGTGCAGGCAATTGTTGTTTGACCAGAGACAAAAGTTCGAATTGCATTTTAAAGAAAGTGTTTTACTTTTAGAATCTTTGACTACAAAGGTCACCATTAAATATAATGATCAAATGACCAGATTAATTTCAAGGATTGCACGTTGTGAAAAGATATTAAATCTTAAGGAAACTGTTTCAAAACAAATTACCAGTATCAATGAGTTAGAAGCACTTCTTGAGCAAAATAGTAAGGAGTTCTCTTCTGTAAATTGTTTACTTTCTCATACCACTCAGCAATTGCAGGAAAAAGAAAATGTAAATTTTGTCTTTAAAGGATGAATTGAATGTTCTTATTGCTGAGAAAGAGACTTTGCAGAAAGAAGGAGGAAACCAACAGAAGGCTGCTGATGAGAAGGAATCTTGTATTACACAGCTGAGAAAAGAACTTTCGGAAAATATCAATACAGTTACTTCATTAACTGCTGCATTGAAAGACAGAGATGTTGAGATAAATGAACTAAAACTAAAGTTGGAGAACAGTGTGGATTTGGAAGAGAAGGAAAAGGCTTTACATTCATCATGTTGTGAATTGAGAAATGCTAAACGGCAGCTTCAGAAGCAGATCCAAGATTTAACATCTGAAGTTGAACAATTAAGTCAAGCGAAATCAATTTCTGAGGAGGAACTAAATAAGATAAGAAACAAGTTTGAAGAATGGAAGAAAAAAGCTGAAGTTAAGTTTACACAAAACCATCAAACCATTAGAGAACTAGAAGAAAATAATAAAATGAGCAATAAACAAAAAATGGAAAAGGAAGAACAAATAAAGAAGATCACAGAAGATCTTACGCACCATCAAAGTGAAAAAAAGAAGGAACTGGTCAAAATGGAAACAATGGAGCTTGAATTAAGGTCTACGTTAGGAAGCTATGTTTCACAAATTGAGGAATTGAAGGTCGAAGTAACCAAATTGACAAATGAAAATTTAGTTTTAAAGCAAGATATAGACAGGCAATATCAACAACAAAGTGTGGAGAAAAGTGAATTTGTATCTCAACTAGAACATATCAAAAATGTTGCTTCAGAAAAAGACAGTGTCTCCATGGAAGCTCAGCAACAGATTGTTACACTTAAAGAGGAAATCTCAATCGTGAAAGATGATTTTCACAAAAAGATACTTAACTTAGAAGGGTTACAAGCAGAACTTACAGAGAGTAAAGATAAAGCACTTAAAGCACTTGAGGATAAACTGGCTGCTGAAAGTGCTAAGAAGATAGCAGACTTGAAGAAAAAGGCAGAACAGAGAATTGCTTCAGTTAAGAGGCAGTTAACATCTCAGTTGGAAGAAAAAGAAAAGAGTAAACAAGATCTGGAACTTCAGCTTAATGAGCTAAGAGAACAGTTTCAGAAACAAGTAGGCTTGCAACTAGAAAATGAAGAACATGTAAAGAAATATTCATTGTTGCTAGAACAACAAAGTAGTCATGAAAGTAAACTAGCAACCCTTGGAGAAGAACTGACACTAAAAGAGCAAAAAATTATGGAACTTGAAGACACTTTGGATGATGTTCAGCAAAAACTTCACAAAGCCGAGGAATCCCTGAGGGAGAAAGGACACTCTGTAGTGAAGGAAATGGAAGCAGAAAAGCTAAAATGTGAACAGTTATCTTCTAAGCATCAGGAAATATTACTTTCTCTGCAAGGACAGTTAAATGCCAAAGATTTAGAGCTTAAAGTGTGTATGGAAAAAATGGAAGAAAATTTAAGGTTGTATGAAGAGTCACAAGCTCTCTTTAATGAAATGAAATCTCAGGAAAACACATTAGCAGTAAAACTTCAAGAAGCAGAAAGTGAAATTCAAAAATTGCGCAAAGAAGTAACCAAGCTGCAGAAAGACATGCGTTCTTTACGAAAGGAACATAATCAAGAGCTAGACTTATTAAAAAAGGAACTGTCAGAAGAAGCGGAGCAGAAAATTAAGTAAGCTGTTACGCACTTTTAGTATTATTCCTGTATAATAAGTTTACAAGACACCTGCATGTTCTTTTTTCCCTGTTTGTTCCCACTTTGGGGAAATATAAACCTCATGTCCAGTTAGGGCATTGGAGAAAGTAAGTTAATTAAATAGAAAAATTGTGAGCATAATCAGGACCAGAAATTGGTAGCTAGATTAATATTTGGCAATTTGGTATTAATGGCACCCATGCGGTCTTATTGGCAAGTGTTTTAAAATCTCCACTATATGGCCACAAAAAGGAAAGTGGTCCATACCCCTTCTATCATAAACAAATCTGAAAAAATAGGACTAGGAAAAAGATAGTGGGTGCATTCTACTACCTGAGACTTTCCTTATACGGCTTAAGAAATTAGTGTATAAAGCGTTTTTGGTTAATTTACCACAATGCAGCTGAAGTCTATTGTATTCTAAAATACTTTTTCTGGTCACTGTGTCCTTAGTTTGTGCGGCAGCTGTACTCCAAATGATTGTGGTTGAATCATTTATTACTCTCTATTGTTGCTGTGATTAATTGACAAATAACTCTCTTGGTACCTGGATAATCTGTGGGCAAAGTCAGTTTTTGTGTCAAATTGGGCCTGGGGGAGAATGGTAGCAAGGGGGCATTTGTTTAAACCCACAGATATTGTAAGTTTATTTTAATGCATTGCCTTCTGACACCTAATGCATTTTTGTTTTTTTTCTAGACATGAGCAAGAGGATCTAGAGTTAAAGCACAATTCCACTTTAAAACAATTAATGCGTGAGTTTAATACACAGCTAGCACAGAAAGAACGTGAGCTTGAAACCGCCGTGCAGGAGACCATTTGTGAGTAATAGTTTTGTATTTATGCATTCCTATAGTTTGTTTTTCTTTAGTGCCTGATGACCTTTTCTTAAGTCTTGATTCTGCAAAAAAAAGTCCCCTGGTTCCCAACAGCACTGCTTTTGGGAAATGTTGGGTTGTGGGTTCTCATGGGTTATGGCCAAATTGGGGGCAGCATACTTATTCTTGGTGTGCCACACACCCCGCTTCACTTCTTAAATATTCATCCATTATTGGGTTAATCCACCGCAGGTGACGTAGTGCAGAGAGGAAGTCTTGTAACGAGCCCCCTTCCGGCCTATATATACCTGGTACCTCCCCTCAATCACCAGTATTTTTTCTCTCTGCTTGCTGACAAGTCAGAAGATGGAAGTCTCCTGCTTACAGGTAGGCCGGGGTATTCTTACCCTGCCACCCCCCTTTTGGTCTATTTCTGCCCGGTTTGAGTTTGTATACCTTTATGGTGGAATGGAAGCCTCCCAGCCTAGGCTGCTCACCGGGCAAATGGTAGATGGCACTTTAAGTGCCTAGGAGCTTATCTCCTACCGCTCGACCTCATGCGTCGGGCAATGCGGCTATCCGGCATGGTGATCCGGAAATGGGATGCCCCTGTCCCGAGGGTCCCCGTAGCCCCTTACTCTCCCGTTACGGTCCCTTCACTATGGGGGGGGGTGTGAGGGTGTGCTTTAAGTATGTGTGTTTCACTTGTATCACTGCATTTTAACATGTGTGTGTGTTCATGATTATGCATTCACTGTATTCAGCATGTGTATATTTTTGGGTCTGCTTTAAGGGCAGGCTGCGCTGGGTAAGGGCTGGCCACTTCTCTTGCAGACTGTTGCTTTGTGGCCCCCTACCCCCTTCCCCCCTCTCCTCTCCCCTCTCCCCGCCTGGCATTTTATGTTTTCGTTTGAACAGCACCATGCGGTCTTTACCCTCCCCCCCCGCCGCCTGGGCGCACGTGCAGTGGCCCAGCTGTGAGTGATTTCCAGCTGATCGGCGTAGGGGGGGGCGGGTCCCGCTGACGCGGCATCGGGGGCGCGGCGCCGACGTCATGCGGCGTCTGCGGCGGGCCCAGCGTTCTTGCTTCCTTCAAATACAGGAAGTCGCGTGGGGGCACAGCCGCACTTTGTCTTCGTGCTGGCTGCTGGCAGCAGGCTTGTCCGGCTGATGCCTTTGCTGACCAGGTAAGCAGCCCCTCCCGTTGGGGCCGTTAAATGGGGAATGTTTTCCTTACAACAATATAGTGAGAAATCACTTTGTATTAAGGGGGCGTCATTTAAGGGCACTTAGTGCCATGCTTATATGTTGGTTTATACACATGTGAGGATCTGATGGTTTTTTCTTTGCCTTGCAGATCCTGGGATCCCTGCTTATGGTGGCCCTCCGGCCCTATGTGCCTGGCTAATTATTGGGATAGTTTTGAATGTATATATACATAGACTACATATAAATATATATATATATAGTTTATTAAAGGGGACCTCTCCCTCCCTATTCCGGACCCCGCATGACACTGTCAAAAGTGGGGATTCGCATTCCGAGGCGGCAGCCCAGCCCCCGGAAAGTAATGCCCGTTAAAGCAGCGTTAAAGCCCGCTGCAAAACGAAGGCACCTGGCTCCGGTACCTTCGGCTCCACAGGACCAGTTTTGTGAACCTGTGGAATGGTCCGATGGATCCCCGGACGAGGATGAATTCCCGTCGGAGTCAGATGAGCCGACAGGTCAGCTTGTGCTGATGAGATTGGCGATTGGTCAGAGGGGGTTGTTTTTGACACCCCCTCCATTCTGGCTCAAATGTTTAAAATTTTGAGTTTAGATACGCCTGAGGCGGCCGCCCCGCCAAAGGGTCAGTTGTTTAAAGAACCTCAGCCGCGTTGGGTTTTTCCCAGACAACACCACTTTGAGAGGGTGGTTCTTAAAGAATGGGAACATCCCACGCGGTTATCTGGAATTCCTTCCAGTTGGGAAAAGCGTTATCCTTTTCCACCAGAATTGGTGAAGCCTTTGGTCTGTCCCTCCTGACGTCGATACCCCTGTACTAGGGCTCTCCAGCTCGACTATAGTACAATCTGCTGAGACCACTGTCCCTAAAGATGGGGAAGATCGTCGGATTGACCAATACACTCGACATGGTTTTATCTATTCCGGGTCAGCGTTGCACCCGGTATGTGCTTCAGCCCTTCTGCTATTGGCAATTAAGTCCTTAATTCAGGGGCTATATGAGGATCTTAATCCCGCTTGCAAACAGTTCACTGCGCTTTAGCAGTATGAATCTTTTGTGGCTTATGTCCTGGCTGCTCAGGACGATGCGCTGACTATGAGTAGCAGGGCAGCAGCTATGCTGGGGGCTATTCGCAGGTCAGTATGGCTGCGTCAGTGGTCAGCGGACACGGCTTCCAAAAAGGTGCTCACAGCTCTCCCCTTTTTGGGGTTGCGTCTGTTCGAGGAGAAAATTGATTGTCGCAAAGGGTGGTAAGATGCCACAACGCAAGAGGCCCCGTGGCCGCTTCAGGGGGGCAAGTTCCGGTAGGCCTTCCTTTCGAGGATTCAGAGCGGGCAGGGGTGCGTCCTTTCCCGCTACCTGTGGTGCAGGTTGGACTCGGGGGAGGGGCCGTGGCCGGCCCACTCAGTCCTGGGGCACCAAGCCCAAAACCTGCTGATAAGCTCACTCAGCAATGAGGGGCTGTCCTCACCCGTGTGGGTGGGGGGACTATTGCGACATTTCTACCAATGGAACCAAGTGGTTCCAGGCAGATGGATCCAGGAGATAGTGTCGCCCGGTTACGACCTGAAATTCGAGTCTCACCCTCCTTCACGGTCCGTTCATGGGTCGGTTCATCCCGGCCTGAACTCTCATCAAGACGGAGTGTGTCTTTCTTTTGCCCAAATTCACACGAGAACGCTTCAGCTATTTCTGTTAGCGTGTTAGGACCAGCAACCTCAGTCGCTGGATCAGTCCTTCCAGTTGTCCTCCCGTGTACGGCAGTCCCTCCTGTGGTACTTGGTCTCGACCAATCTTGTGTAGGGCAGGGTTTTTCCTGACCCCCCCTTTCGAAAATTGTCACCACGGACGCCAGTCTGTCGGGATGGGGCAGATTCTGGAAGGAGCTGCGTTTTCAGGGGCAGTGGAGAGCTTAAAGGCCCCACTTACCCATCAATGTTCTGAATCCAAGAACCATTCGTCAGGTGTTTGCTCTCCTGACTCAGTACGTTCTGGGCCTTCTGGTCCAGATGTGTTCAGACAAACGATCAGCAGTTGCTTACGTCGGTCTTCAGGGAAGGACGCGCAGTCTGAGTACTCTGCCCATGTCCGGATCAGGGACACTTCTCAGTGTTCCATGTTCTCTGTCTCTCGGCGGTTTACATTCCAGAGGTGATGGAACAGGTAACGGACCGGTTGAGCAAGGGCTCTCCCCGTCTGGAAGAATAAGCTCTCCATCTTCGGGTGGTTCGCTTATTGTGTCTCCAATGGGAGACCCCGGAGGTGGACCTGTTGGCCCCTCATCACTATCACAGGCTCCCGAACTTCGTGTCACTCTCCCGGGATCCTCTGGCTCTGGCAGTGGATGCCATGTCCCTGAACTGGGGAGTTCTGGGATTTCTATACCTGTTTCCTCCGATGCTCATGCTGGGCAGGGTTCTTCAGAATTTGGCTCTGGAAAAGGTGTACGCCGTTCTCGTGGCCCTAAGGTGGCCAAGGCGAGTGAGGTTCGCAGACATTGCTCGGCTGGCAGTGGTCCAGTTTGTTCGGCCTCTTCGGTCCGGTCTGCGCACTCAGGGTCGATTGTGTTACCCCAATTTACCAGCGCTGGGTTTGATGGCCTGGCTGCTGAAACCTCCATCCTGATGGAGGAGGGTCTTTCTGATTCAGTCATTAAGACTTTGATCAGTGCCCGGAAGAAGTCTTCTTCCATCACCTACTATAGGACTTGGAAAGCCTATATCGCTTGGTGTGAGATAAGATCTTTTCCTTGTAGGGTCTTTTCGGTCTCCAGGATTCTGGAGTTTTTACAATCAGGGCTGGACTCTGGTCTCCAGCTAAGTATGTTGGAAGGGCAGATCTCTGCCTTATCTTTTTTTCCAGGGGGTTACGCATGTGCGGCCTCCGAGGAAACCATTACTCCCTGTTTGGGATTTGATTTTGGCAAGATATTTCTTTGTCTACCCTGGCTCAGAAGATTGTCTTCTTGGTAGCTATCACTTCTGTCCGGCGTGTCTCAGAGTTGGCGGTCTTAACTATCCAGGCGCCTTACTTTGAGAGGCATCAGGATAAAGTGGTCTTTCGGTTCAAGCCAGACTTTCTTCCTAAGGTTGTTTCTGCTTTTCATTTGAACCAAGATATTGTTCTTCCCTCCTTGTGTCCTAATCCTAAGAATGACAAAGAGAGGGTTTTGCATTGTTTGGATGTAGTACGCTGTGTTAAGTACTACTTGATTATCACGTCTCCTTTTCGTAGGACGGATTCCTTTTTTGTTGTGCCCCATGGGCCTAAGAAGGGTTTGGCACCAGCCAAATCTGCCATTAGCAAGTGGATACGTCAGGCCGTTACTGCGGCCTATTCGGCTAAGGGAAGAGTTCCCCCTTTTCGTATTACTGCTCATTCCACTCGCGCTGTTGGGGCGTCTTGGGCATTTCAGCACCAAGCTTCTGTTGAACAGGTTTGTAAGGCCGCCACCTGGTCTTCTGTTCACACTTTTTCTAAGTTTTACAAAGTTGATGTGCGGGCCTCAGCGGATGCTGTTTTTGGCCGCAAAGTTCTGCAGACTGCAGTCATTTAAGTTATGCTTCACCTGGCCTTGAGATGCCCTTCCCTTGTGGACACTGCTTTTGGATGTCCCAATAATGGATGAATATTTAAGAAGTGAAGCGGGGTGTGTGGCACACCAAGAATAATACCATTTTGTGAGTACTCACCTGAAAAATGGATATTGTTGGTGTGCCACACACCCCGCTTCACCCCCACCCTCTTCGGTATTACCGAAGCATTTATATGGTGAAGCCCTTTTTTATTTATATCAAAATTGATTTTGGATGTTACCGGTGGAATACTGGTACCTTGTCTTTCTGCTTTTTAAATATACTGGTGATTGAGGGGAGGTACCAGGTATATATAGGCCGGAAGGGGGCTTGTTACAAGACTTCCTCTCTGCACTACGTCACCTGCGGTGGATTAACCCAATAATCGATGAATATTTAAGAAGTGAAGCGGGGTGTGTGGCACACCAACAATATCCATTTTTCAGGTGAGTACTCACAAAATGGTATTTTTTCTGTTTGAAGAATGTAACCTAAATTAGATTAGTAGTCAACCTATACATTTGATCTACCTCTGTTTTGTATGTTTACGTGCACAAAGAGTCTGAGCATCCTAAATACCTTTACGTTGAACTGGTTTTATTTGCTAGTATATTTGTACACTACCTGTAATAGAGTTCCTGGAAGTGGTGGGGGGGGGGGGGGTAGTTTAGCACTCCATTTGATTCTGAATATTTATTCTAAGCATACAGCACATCCTGCTCCATCTATAATAATTACACATGGGTAATACTCCGCCAGAGGGCGCTGTTCACTGCAAACATGCAAAAACAGGCTCCTCCCGGCCCCTCATACACCCAGGGACCTTCCACAAATCCCCAGATTTCTCTGCAGTGCTGAACTGCGAAGACATGAAGTATCACGCTCTCGCAGGCGAGCGGGGCTTTACAGCCCGTGGCCCTGTGGGACTATTTCCACCCATCCTCTTTATGAAGAATATGCCTCCCAGCCTGGGCTGCGTTGGTCGGGTGAAGGTAGGCAGCACCTTGTGTGCTTAACGGAGCCATGCTCCACCGCAATCCCCCACCATAGGGTAGGCGGTTAGGCTGATGGTGAGCCTCTAGTGGATGCCCCTCCCGCAGTGTTGCCCGTGCCCCTTACAGAGTTAATCCCTGGACGCAGGTCCGCTTCTCCCTCGCTTCCTCACGTAGCTCGGGGGAAAAGAAAGGGGGGGGGGGGTTATGTGTGGCAGTCCTAGTGTAATGTAACACGTTTAAGGCCTTTTGATCTTTCATTGTACTTGGGTGTCAGTGTTGCGCTCCTTGCTCCACATAAGTTTATGGTTGCGAGCCTGTTTGTCCTTCATTACATGAGGTACTGCCCAGTCGGCAGCATCATTGTCTAGCGTTACAGCAACTTTATGTATGGGCGTACGACCCACTACTACTTTTTTCGTTGGTTAGAGCTTCGCGCTCTTTGGCGGAGGCGGGGACTCGGCATGACGCGTCACAGCCAGATCAGGCCCGCCCCTCGAGGTTCGCTTGGCGCCATTTTGACGGTCTTCGCGCGCGTGTGGTTGCGATCTGCCTCCTCCCTTGGTCATGTAAGTGCCCTCTGGGGCGGTTTTTGTTCCTATGATTCTTTTATTCGAGCTGCGCATGGCACTGACACCCCCCCCCCTCTTATCCCATTATGTCTTTCAGACTCCAGGATTTCGGTGGCTTCTCCCGGCCTGACATATATTATAGCGGGTCCACATAACAAATTCTCCCACTTCCTAGCGGGTCTTGGGGCATCCAGGGTTGCCTATTGCGTAAATCCCTGCGGGCATACTGCTCAGATAATCACCATATGGAGGCATCTCAGAATTATGTACCCGGGTCCCTCGAGGACATGACCGGCTGTGTACTGTGTGTGGTCAGCCCCATGCTGATGCTGACAGAGCACGGGTCTGCGGACCGTGTGCTGAACAGGCACTGACCCTGCAATCAGGTTTGCCAGTGGCTGCACCTCCCTTCAATACACCTTTCTCCCCGGACCTAAATCTCTCTCCTGATGAGTCGAGCGGGGATGACCAGCAAGTCATGCCGCGCAGGCTGCCTACGCCTGAGCAGGTGCTGTCTAGTTTAGCGGAGCGTATGGGCCCTGGAAAGCAGCGGTCCCTGACGCCTCCTGGCTCTCCGGTTCCTAACGAAACCGATGAATCTGCTGCTATGCAGGACCTGGATCCTTCTGATGAAGGTGAGCTATTCTCCGATTCGGGCTCCTCGGATGGGATGCCCTGGAGCCGTGATGATTCTGGCCCCGGTTCTTGGGGCCTGTGTGACACTGATGAACTACTTATAAAGATCTTTGAGGTTTTGTCAATCTCTCCTCCCGGAGAGGCTCCCAAGCCTAAGAGGAAGAGTTTCCACACAGTGACACAGCGCTTGGAATTTCCGGAACAGGAGCATTTCCAGGCTCTTATATCCAAAGAATGGGATTCGCCTTGTAAACTTACAGGGGTTCCAGGGGTCTGGGATTGGAAGTACCCTTTTCCCCCTGATGTGGTTAACTTTTGGTCAGCACCTCCCGTGGTGGATGCACCAATTATAGGGGTTACTAACCCCCCCTTCATGACTGCCCCTCATTATCGTACCCTTCGGGATGCTGAGGACCGGCGCATTGACAGACTGGCATCCCACGCCTTTTCGTGTGCAGGGACGGCTCTGCACCCGGTCTGTGCCGCAGCCATCACTGCAGTGGCCGCCAGGACTCTCATTAGAAAACTACTTGATCACCGACCTGAGGACCTCCCCTGGGAGTTATTTAATGCGCTCTGACTGTGATGTGTTTGTAAGGTTTATCCTCTCAGCGCTGGATGACACCATTAAGATGTGTGCTAGAACCTCTGCCCTCGTGGTAGCTATCCACTGCCTGGTCTGGCTGCGACAGTGGGGTGCTGACGATGATACGAAAAAGGCTCTTACTGGCCTTCCTTTCAGAGAACGGCGTCTATTTGGGGCCCGTCTGGACCTTTTTGGAAAAAAGGGTAAGGCACCCCTACGCAGAAGGCCGTCTCGGCCTCCTCGGGGCAGGGACACCCCTCCCCCTCCCTACGTTAATGTCAAACACGAACCTGAGGTGTGCTTCCAACTTTTCGGAGTGGATTTCCACCACGGGGTGGGCAGGCAACGCCCTGGGCCCTCTGGCAGGACTAAGTCCAAATCTGCCAAGACTTCCCAAGCATGAAGGGACACCCTCGCCCTTCTGGGCGAGGGGACTGCTACAGCAGCTGACTCCTATCTAGGAATGTATCTTCTCCTTCTGGTGGTTCCAGGAGGTAGTTCCCCTGGACACAGGCTAGCATTTGCTGGGCGGCCCCCCTCAGTGGTTGTCGGGGTGCTTCTAGCCCCTGTTTTCCCCTCAGGAATTGGTGCAGGCCGTACTAGGCCTACAGAGTTTGGGCTTACTTACAGGTTGCCCTTAACAGAATGGGGCTATGGCCTCTATATTAACCTTCCTCCTTCCCTCAACAGTATGAGGCAGTCTGGGCCACGCTGGCCTATGGTAGGCCTGGCAATTCTACTCTTACAGGTAGTCCCTATATGACATCTCTGTCTTGGGACACAGGCGCCCTGTGCAAGGGGGGCTTCCAGCCTCCTGTGGAGTTCTAGATCTTCTTAGTTCCCCCTGTGTCTGCTGGACACTAAGACCATTACTAGGCGGTGTTGCAGGACCAACCCTGTGGATTGAGGCATTGTTTGTGGCCTCTCTTTCGCTCCCAGGCTACTCGCCATGGTGCGAATGGGGGTGATGTCTCGGACATGCCTGGGGGGGGGGCGTCCGCATTAGGATCTACCGGGTCGTCTTTCCTTACTCCCCAATCTCTACGTCAGGCCGAGTGGATTGGTCGGCTGGCGGTGTCCCCTGGGAGTTACTGGATGGGTGCTCAGTCACCTCAATCCCTCATGGTCCCTTATCCGCTATCTCCATTCCTTGGATTCGGTTCAGGCTTGAGCCTTCTTCCTTGGCAACAAGTGGACTCCTGGTTACGGGGGCTCTGTCCCCCTTTGCTGACATCTTACTTTCACCAGGCAGGATTGCAGCTGGTGGGCCTGTTGGTGGCGTATCAGATGATGTCCCTTATATACCGAGCCCTTGGGCTCTTCGGCACAGTAGGTTATTGATCCTACATGGGGTTCCAGCTCCCCTGAGGCTTGGTCTGTGCTCATTCCAAGGTGGTTCCTCTTGAGCTGATCATATTCAAGGGCCCTGTCAGGGGGCACCCCCTTCTTTGCTTGCATCTTCCTGTGAATGGTCACCTTGGGTACCAAGTCTCGCGGGGGGGGGGGGGAATTGCTTCCAACCCCCCCCTGTGGTTCCTAGGTAGGGTCCCTTAGAGGGTCCATCTTACCTACTGGTTTGTTGAAACGGTGAGCCTTCCGTTGACTCTATACGGCTGGACTTTTCCTCTTTTAGGACCTGTCTATTTGGGGACTCTTGGCCTGTTGGAAGACAATGGCCTGTTTTATTATTGGTCTGGAGCTTGAAGCAGGATGATCCCTCTGGAGGGATCCTGATTTGGGCGGGGGTCTACGCCCCCTGCTTCTCAGCGGTATTCGCTCCAATGGATGCCTTTCAGTAGCAGGTTATGCTATCCTGGTGTCGCTCTGAGAGCCAACTAGGCTGGCTCTGTTGGGTCTCGCTTATACCACAGGGGCTCCGCCCTTGTTTTTACTGTCCCAGAATATTCTGACTCTGGTCATGGGGGCTTAAAGTAAAATTATGCATAGACTTTCTATTTTATATGCCTTCTCTTCGTTCACCCTACTATGTGGGGTTCTGCGCACGGTTGTGCTGATAAAGAGACCCGTGAGATTGATGGCCCCTGGGTGGCCTAGTGAACTGTGGTTCGCAGATGCTTCTACTGAGGTCTGCTGACCTGTACGCTCTCTCAGGAGTGCGGTTCTGCCCTTGTCAGGACCCTTCTTTTGTCGTCCCAATATACAGACTCTAGTCTGGAGCTTGACAGCTGATTCATTCACTCCTTGGAGATTGGCTTATCTTCTGGGCGACTTGGTATATGGGGGGCTGCGATGAGAAGGCGGATCTGATTACTTAGCCTTCGATATATATATATATATATATATATATATATATATATATATATACACACACACACACACACACACACACACACACACACACACACACACACACACCATGACGTGGTGGTATTCCGCCTTACGCCGGACCCCTTGTCCAAGTGGTGTTTTATGATCGTTATTTAAGTCCTTTTAGTCTGCCTATGGGCCTTATTCTTAATAATGCTGAAGTAAGGGGTCTACATTCCCTCAACAGGTGTTGAAATTTTCCTGGTTGTTTTCTTGTCCCTTAGGGGGACTGATGCCCTTTGGGGTCTGCGGGCGCCTCCTTATGTATGCGCCTGATCTCGTTTGCTTCCAGGGCCAATGCGCCCTTTGGACTGATCTTACTTGGATGGTTGCCTTCCTGGTCCTGAGTAAAGGTTTCGGCTTCTTGCTGATCCTTGTTAATGAAGGGGTCAATATCCCCGCCTGTCTGACGGGAGACCAGTTTTCATTTCCCCGTCGGGGAAAGTTCTAAGTTTTACCGAGGCTTCTGTTGCCTGTGGGCTGGTTGGGCCGTTACACTGGTCTATTCCTTTTAGGGGGCAGATTCTCCCTCTCTAGTTTATTCCGTTATATTGGTGTTTGGGTACCTTTGGCCCTTCAGCACCAGGTTTTCTGTTGAATAAGTTGCTAGATCGCTGCTTGTCTCTGTTCATATCTTTTCAAAGGTTTTGTTATGGGATCGACGTTAGAGCCTTTGCTCATGTCGTACTTGGTAGCAAAGTTTTGCAGGTGACAGCGCCTTTACTGTCTGCTGTGCCTTTTTTTGGGGGGATCCCACCCTACTTTATGGACACTGCTATTGGATGTCCCATGTGTAATTATTATAGATGGAGCAGGACGTGCTGTATGCTTAGAATAATACAATTCTGTGAAATACTCACCTGTAGAATTGGTATTATACGCATACAGCACATCCTGCTCCACCCCACCCTGGTTTTACATTTTTCTGGATCCCCTGTATGGTGATTGTTATCATTACTATTGTTACCAATTGGTGGTTGGTTTCTCCCGGCTTCTTTCTCACTGCTTTTCAATACTGGGGATTTGTGGGAGGTCCCTGGGTGTATGAGGGGCTGGGAGGAGCCTGTTTTTGCATGTCTGCAGTGAACAGCGCCCTCTGGCGGAGTATTACACATGTGTAATTATTATAGATGGAGCAGGACGTGCTGTATGCGTATAATACCAATTCTACAGGTGAGTATTTCACAGAATTGTATTATTCCTACTTCACACCTGTGGTGCATATTTTAAGGTGATTGACCCCCCCAAGATGGTACTCGCCTCTTGTCCCATGCAGCTGATCGTCCCCCCGCAGAGCCACCCTGTGACTGATGGCGGGGGGCACAAACATTGGTGAATGGAGTTCAGGCCCTGGGCGGTGTGGGGTACAGATCTAGTGATCAGGTGAGACTAGGACTGACCGGTTGCATGGAACAGTGGATTACCCTTTTGTTTTTTGACACTTTTTTTTAACTTTTAATGTTATGTATTATTAATGCAATAAATGCTTGATGCTCCTTAATACTTAGAGCCTAAAAAACATATCTCTTTAAGGTAAAGCACAGGAGGTTGAGGCAGAATTGATGCAGTCTCATAAAATAAAATCTACACAGCTTTATAAAAAGATTGCCGAAAAAGAGGACGACTTGAAAAGAACAGTAAAAAAATATGAAGAACTCTTGGAGGTAAGTTCAAAGTTGTTGAATGCATATAAAGCCTTAGTATTTGTCACCACTAGTACAGGAAACCTGTTTTGAGCTAGGATTATATTTGCCACAAAACAGGGGAATTTATGAGTGAGCCTATATTCAGCTAGCCGCTACTGAACAGTGTTGTGTTGATCCTATCCTACGCACCTTAACACAATTAACAGGCATTTTGCAATTAACAGATTCATTTAATACATGCCCCAAGCATCAGATCTGCAGTTAATTCTACTTATCCGCCACTTTATTTATATAATTTAATGTAACTAGAATTTTGGACTAGGCCTTTTTACTTGTTCTTTTTAAAGCAAATGTGCCTTGGCTCAAAGTCATTGTCCAGGCACAACCAAAAGTATTCCCCTTGTACACATGGAAATGTTCTTATTTTTTTCCTTTTTGAAAACCAAGCTATATTGCCAGAGTAGTTATAAAATAAAGTTTCATTTCATGTTTTGCTGTGATGGGAGTGGTAGGGCTGAGTGATGCAAGCACTCTTATCTGCATTACATACACTCTAAAATACTGCTTGCTTGCTTTTCTAAATACTGGATGTATCTTTAATAGAGCCAATAAGATAGAATATTATAAGGGTCCAGAGTAGCCAGACCATTCTTTTTAATCCTATGTATGGCAGTAAAAATGTGTTGTGCAGCCACATGATAAATTCTTAGTGTGCCAGCCAGGGTGGGCAATGAAAATGCAGAACAATGAGTACTTTATAGGTACTAAAAAGACAGACAGAGACACACACTGCTGTACAGCTTAAAGGTACAGCTTAAAAATCTATTTATTGTGCAAAAAACAAACATTACATTTAAAATACTATTAAACTGACAAGAGTAAAGTCGAGAGTGAAGGGGCCAGATCTCTAAAAATGTGTACTCCAAAAATATATATTTTATGCAAATAGTTATGCAGGTATATACAGATAAAATACAACAATATACAGATAACCTACTTCCCTCGAACAGGGTCTTATATATTCTTAGTATACAGTACGTCCTGCTCTAAATCTAATATTTACAGTTGGGATATACTCCACCAGATGGCGCTGGACTGCAGAGACATCGAAAATAGGCTCCTCCCTGCCCCTCAAATACCCAGGGACCTCCCACAAATCCCCAGAATTTCTCTGCAGTCTGGCTGCGAAGGACGAGAAATTACTCTCTACTCGCAGGTGAGCGGGGCTATTAGCCTGCGGCCCTGTAGGACTATTCCCACCCGTTCCACTATTAATATGCCTCCCAGCCTTGGCTGCGCTGGTCGGGTGAAGGTAGGCAGGTAGGTGCTTAGGAGCGCTGCTCCACCGCAATCCCCCACCAAAGGGTAGGCGGTTCAGGCTTATGGTGAGCCTCTATGGGATGCCCCTCCCGCACTAGTGCCCCTGCCCATCGGTGGGCCCCTACTTACCGCGGTCCGTAAGTGCCCTCGTGGGCGGCTTTATATCTTTCACTTTTGTTACTGTGTGCTTACAGGTGTTGTCTGCTTATGTCTTTAAGGCGGGGCAAACCCTTTTGGCTTCTCCCGGCCCTGTATTAGGATATAACTTGTAGGCCTTGTAAATATAATACTCCCACTTACCTAGCGGGTTATTGAGGCATCCGGGGTTGCTATATAGCGTTATTCCCTATTGGCATATAGCGCCGCTATAATCACCATATGGAGGCATCCCAGGATAATGTAACCGGGGTCCCTTCGGGACAAGACCGGCTGCGTGTAGCGTGTGGGCAGCCTCATGCTGACGCTGACAAGGTGCTGGTCTGTGTACCCTGTGCTGAGCAGATGCTTGCATTGCAATCTGGCCTGCCAGTGGCTGCACCTCGTTTCACTTCACCTACTCCCCCAAGCTTAAAGCTCACTCCTGCTGAGTTGCATACTAGTGGGGATTCTCAGCCTGATGTGTCTTCTAGACTGGCTACTGTTGAGCAGTTGATTGCTAAGTCCTTAGCGCGTAAGGCCCCTGCTAAGAAGCGGCACTTAACGCCTAATGTCACTGTTTTCCCTATGGGAACTGAGGAGTTTTGGAATCTTTGTGGCTATACCCCGTCTGATGAAGGGGAGCTCTTTTCTGATTCAGGCTCATCTGATGAGAGACCAAGGGGTCATGAAGATTCTGGCTCTGACCCCTGTGCCCCGGATGACACTGACAGATTATTGACCCAGATTTGAGGTTCTGTCCATCTCTCTCCCTGTTGAGGCTCCCAGGCAAAGAGGGAGCTTTTCCATACGGCAAAATCACGTCTGGAATTTCCCGATCAGGCACATTTCCATAACCTTGTGCTCAAGGAATGGGAGCGCCCCAGTAAACTTCCCGGGGTTCCAAAGACTTGGGATAGGAAGTATCCCTTTCCTGCTGAGGTGGTTAAATGTTGGTCATCCCCCCCCGAGATGAATGCCCTGATCCTAGGGCTATCCAACACCTTTTGTCATTTATTCCCCTGACTCTACTACCCTGCGGGATGCTGAGGACCGGCGCATTGACCAGCTGGCATCCCACGCCTTTGCATGTGCGGGGACGGCGCTGCGCCCGGTCTTTGCCTCTGCCATTACTGCTGTGGCCACTAGAACCCTTATCAGAAATATGCTTGATAGTGCCCCTGATGATTTGCCTTGTGAGGTGTTTAATGCACTCTCCAGTTGTGATGTTTTTGTAAATTTTGGCCTCTCAGCATTGGATGACACCATCAGAATGTGTGCCAGAACTTCTGCCCTTGTGGTGGCTATACGCCGCTCGATTTGGCTGCGCCAGTGGGCTGCTGACAAAGCTGCCTAGAAGGCCCTCACTGGGTTTCCCTTTAAAGGACTGCGCCTGTTTGGGGACCGCCTGGACCTTTTTGCTAAGGGAGGCAGGTTACCCCAGCGCAGGCAGCAATCTCGGCCCTTTCGGGGTCAGGGTTCCTTCTCCTCCCCTTACCGTGGTGCAAGACGGAAGGGGGGTTTCCTTTCCTGGGGCCCGGGGAGATTTCTGGGGTAGAGGCAGAGGACGTGGACGTCCTGGCTCCTCCTGGGGTCCCAAAGCAAAATCCTCTCCCAAGCCCCCTCAGGCATGATGGGGCGCCCTCACCCATCCGGGTGGGGGGACGGCTGCAGCACTTCGCTCACGTCTGGAGGCTTCATGTCTCAGACCAGTGGATTCAGGAGGTAGTGTCCTCCGGTTACAAGTTGGAGTTTGCTGCCGATCCCCCTCCAAGATTCATCAGATCCCGGATTCCTCAGGACCCTGTGTCAGCTCAGGAACTAGTGCAAGCAGTGCAAGGCCTCCTGGAGCTGGGGATCATCTGCCAGGTCCCCTTAACAGAAAGGCAAGGGCTTTTATTCCAACCTATTCACAGTACCCAAAAAAGATGGTTGTCAGGCCCATCCTGGACATGAAGATCCTCAACAAGTTTGTCAGGGGCAGGTGCTTTCGCATGGAAACTCTGCGTTCTGCCATCAGTTCCCTGCGCCAAGGGGATTTCATGACTTCTGTGGACATCAAAGATGCTTATCTTCATATTCCTGTGTTCCCAGGTCATCAAAGGTTCCTCAGGTTCGCTCTGATGGATCAACACTACCAGTTTGTGGCCTTGCCCTTTGGTCTCACTTCAGCTCCCAGGGTGTTCACCAAGGTGCTGGCTGGCGTGATGTCTCTGCTCAGATGTCAGGGCGTCCGCGTGCGTCCCTATCTGGACGACAATCTCATCACTTCCCAGTCTCTACATCAGGCAGAGTTGGATACTCAGCTGGTGGTGTCCACTCTGGAGTCATTTGGATGGGTGATCAACCACCCCAAGTCCTCACTGTCCCCTTCGTTGGTAACTCCATTCCTAGGAATGAATCTGGATACAGTTCAGGCAAGGATCTTCCTTCCTCAACAGAAGGTGGACAGTCTGATTGCACAGGCTCAGTCCCTTCTAGCTTGTCCCCATCCCTCCATCAGGCAGGGGATGCAGCTGGTGGGCCTGATGGTGGCATGCTTCGAAGCGGTCCCTTATGCTCAGTTCCACTTGAGGCCTCTGCAACTTCACCTATTGTCAATATGAGACAAGGACCCAGGGGAGGTGGGGCCCTCAGGAGGCCCACACACCTATCAATGTCTTGGAACTGCGGGCGATCAGCCTAGTTCTGTCTCACTTGACTACTCACCTTCGGGGCCTGCCTGTTCAGGTGCGCTCGGACAACCAGACGGCAGTTGCCTACATCAAACATCAGGGACCCGGAGCAAGGGGGCCCTCCAGGAAGCGTCTCTGATCCTGACTTGGGCGGAGGCCAATGTCCCCTACATATCAGCTGTGTACATCCCGGGGGTGGAAAATCGCCTGGCGGACTCTCTGAGCAGGGGGACCTCTCGCCAGGGAGAATGGTCCCTATGCAGCAGGGTGTTTCAATCTCTGTGTCACCGTTGGGGCCAACCAGATGTGGATCTGTTTGCGTCCTGCCACAATCACAAGCTCCCCGGATCCTCTGGCTTTGACCTCGCATGCGCTAGCAATGTCATGGCAGGACTTTCAGTTCCTGTATGTCTTCCCTCCAATCCCCCTGCTGGGCAGGGTTCTGTGCAAGATTGCTCTGGAAGGGGTGACAACAATTCTGGTGGCCCCCAGGTGGCCAAGAAGAGTGTGGTTCGCAGACGTGGTACAGCTGGCAGTAGATCAGTACTCTCTGCCCTTGGTGTCAGATCTACTCACTCAGGGCTCACTACGCCATCCCAATTTACAAACTCTGGCTTTGACGGCTTGGCTGCTGAAACCTCCATCTTGATGGAGAAGGGGATGTCTTCCTCGGTTGTGGATACTTTGTTTAAAGCTAGGAAGAAGTCTTCCTCTTCCATTTATTACAGGGTTTGGCGTGCCTACATTGACTGGTGTGAGTCTAAGTCTCTTCCCTGTCTTGTGTTCTCTATTCCCAGGATTCTGGAGTTCCTGCAGCATGGGTTGGAGATGGGGCTCCAACTCAGTACTCTGAAGGGTCAGGTTTCTGCCCTGGCTATTTTCTTCCAGAAGTCCTTTGCTCAGCATTCTCTGATCAGGACTTTTTTTTCCAGGGGGTCACTCATGTGCGCCCCCCACGTAAGCCTATGGTGCCTGTTTGGGATCTGAACTTGATTCTGTCAGCCTTGCAGGGTGCTCCCTTTGAACCTGTGCAGGATGCTGCCTTGGCCATTCTTACGCTCAAGGTTGTATTTCTGGTGGCTATCACTTCTGTCAGGCGTGTGTCTGAGTTGGCGGCGCTTTCCATTCAGAGAGACACCAGGACAAGGTGGTGTTTCATTTCAAACCTGACTTTCTGCCTAAGGTAGTGTCTGCCTTTCATTTGAATCAGGATATTGTTCTTCCTTCTTTGTGCCCTAATCCTAGCAATGTTAAAGTGGACCAACACCCAGCCAGTTTTTTTTTTTTTCCCCTTTTAAAATATACATCCGAAGCAGCATGACCCGATTAGTAAATTTATGCTAATTAAACTTACCTGTGATCCTCCCTCGCCGCGTCGCTAACCGTTTTCGGTCCGGCCGCCATCTTGGATTTCATGCTGTGGAGGAAGAGATCGTTTGACCTCTAGCTCTACAATCTCGCGCATGCGCAGTGGTTAGGTGAAGCACCGCTTCCGTCGGGAGCGAGCGGCGCTTCACCTAACGCTACTGCGCATGCGCGAGTCTCTGAGGTTAGGTATGGGCGCGCACAAGCGCGCTCTCAGTGCTGTGGAGGAGCAGAGGGGCGGATACAGTAAAAGGCGGGGATAGGCCAATGACGTGGCTTATCCCCGCCTTTCGGCTCCTCCCTTCCACCTTCTCTCCTCCTCCACAGCGTTCAGTAATAAAAGCACACGATGATATGCCGGCTGGCCAGTTACGTTGGATGCGCAGGACGGGTGAGTAGTGGATTTTTTATATATCTTTGCCATAATGTATTTGAAAAAAAAAATGCTATTCTTGAACAAATGTGTGCACCTGATTTGCTTATTATTGCCAATTATAGAATGCATGCACTGGCAATCGGACATAGCTTTCTGGCAATAAGGATGTTATGAAAGAACTCTGCAGCACATGGCATGTTATGGGGGGACTCCGCAATGCAGCATATTATGGGGGGGGGGGGAGATTCTGCCAATAAGGATATTATGAAAGAACTCTGCAGCACATGGCATGTTATGGGGGGACTCCGCAATGCAGCATATTATGGGGGGGGGGGGGATTCTGCCAATAAGGATATTATAAAAGAACTCTGCAGCACATGGCATGTTATGGGGGGACTCCGCAATGCAGCATATTATGGGGGGGGGGGGGGGGGATTCTGCCAATAAGGATATTATGAAAGAACTCTGCAACACATGGCATGTTATGGGGGGACTCCGCAATGCAGCATATTATGGGGGGGGGGGGGGATTCTGCCAATAAGGATATTATGAAAGAACTCTGCAGCACATGGCATGTTATGGGGGGACTCCGCAATGCAGCATATTATGGGGGGGGGGGGGATTCTGCCAATAAGGATATTATGAAAGAACTCTGCAGCACATGGCATGTTATGGGGGGACTCCGCAATGCAGCATATTATGGGGGGGGGGGGGATTCTGCCAATAAGGATATTATGAAAGAACTCTGCAACACATGGCATGTTATGGGGGGGACTCCGCAATGCGGCATATTATGGGGGGGGGGGGGGATTCTGCCAATAAGGATATTATGAAAGAACTCTGCAACACATGGCATGTTATGGGGGGACTCCGCAATGCAGCATATTATGGGGGGGGGGGGGGGGATTCTGCCAATAAGGATATTATGAAAGAACTCTGCAGCACATGGCATGTTATGGGGGGACTCCGCAATGCGGCATATTATGGGGGGGGGGGATTCTGCCAATAAGGATATTATGAAAGAACTCTGCAGCACATGGCATGTTATGGGGGGACTCCGCAATGCGGCATATTATGGGGGGGGGGGGATTCTGCCAATAAGGATATTATGAAAGAACTCTGCAACACATGGCATGTTATGGGGGGACTCCGCAATGCAGCATATTATGGGGGGGGGGGGGATTCTGCCAATAAGGATATTATGAAAGAACTCTGCAGCACATGGCATGTTATGGGGGGACTCCGCAATGCAGCATATTATGGGGGGGGGGGGGGATTCTGCCAATAAGGATATTATGAAAGAACTCTGCAACACATGGCATTTTATGGGGGGACTCCGCAATGCAGCATATTATGGGGGGGGGGATTCTGCCAATAAGGATATTATGAAAGAACTCTGCAGCACATGGCATGTTATGGGGGGACTCCGCAATGCGGCATATTATGGGGGGGGGGGATTCTGCCAATAAGGATATTATGAAAGAACTCTGCAGCACATGGCATGTTATGGGGGGACTCCGCAATGCGGCATATTATGGGGGGGGGGGATTCTGCCAATAAGGATATTATGAAAGAACTCTGCAACACATGGCATGTTATGGGGGGACTCCGCAATGCAGCATATTATGGGGGGGGGGGGATTCTGCCAATAAGGATATTATGAAAGAACTCTGCAGCACATGGCATGTTATGGGGGGACTCCGCAATGCAGCATATTATGGGGGGGGGGGGGATTCTGCCAATAAGGATATTATGAAAGAACTCTGCAACACATGGCATTTTATGGGGGGACTCCGCAATGCAGCATATTATGGGGGGGGGGGATTCTGCCAATAAGGATATTATGAAAGAACTCTGCAACACATGGCATGTTATGGGGGGACTCCGCAATGCAGCATATTATGGGGGGGGGGGGGGATTCTGCCAATAAGGATATTATGAAAGAACTCTGCAACACATGGCATGTTATGTGGGGACTCCGCAATGCAGCATATTATTGGGGGGGGGGGATTCTGCCAATAAGGATATTATGAAAGAACTCTGCAGCACATGGCATGTTATGGGGGGACTCCGCAATGCAGCATATTATGGGGGGGGGGGATTCTGCCAATAAGGATATTATGAAAGAACTCTGCAGCACATGGCATGTTATGGGGGGACTCCGCAATGCAGCATATTATGGGGGGGGGGATTCTGCCAATAAGGATATTATGAAAGAACTCTGCAACACATGCCATGTTATGGGGGGACTCCGCAATGCGGCATATTATGGGGGGGGGGGGGATTCTGCCAATAAGGATATTATGAAAGAACTCTGCAGCACATGGCATGTTATGGGGGGACTCCGCAATGCAGCATATTATGGGGGGGGGGGGGATTCTGCCAATAAGGATATTATGAAAGAACTCTGCAGCACATGGCATGTTATGGGGGGACTCCGCAATGCAGCATATTATGGGGGGGGGGGGGATTCTGCCAATAAGGATATTATGAAAGAACTCTGCAGCACATGGCATGTTATGGGGGGACTCCGCAATGCAGCATATTATGGGGGGGGGGGGGGATTCTGCCAATAAGGATATTATGAAAGAACTCTGCAGCACATGGCATGTTATGGGGGGACTCCGCAATGCAGCATATTATGGGGGGGGGGGATTCTGCCAATAAGGATATTATGAAAGAACTCTGCAGCACATGGCATGTTATGGGGGGACTCCGCAATGCAGCATATTTTGGGGGGGGGGGGGGATTCTGCCAATAAGGATATTATGGAAGAACTCTGCAACACATGGCATTTTATGGGGGGACTCCGCAATGCAGCATATTATGGGGGGGGGGGGATTCTGCCAATAAGGATATTATGAAAGAACTCTGCAACACATGGCATGTTATGGGGGGACTCCGCAATGCAGCATATTATGGGGGGGGGGGGATTCTGCCAATAAGGATATTATGAAAGAACTCTGCAACACATGGCATGTTATGGGGGGACTCCGCAATGCAGCATAATATTGGGGGGGGGGGGGATTCTGCCAATAAGGATATTATGAAAGAACTCTGCAACACATGGCATGTTATGGGGGGACTCCGCAATGCAGCATATTATGGGGGGGGGGGATTCTGCCAATAAGGATATTATGAAAGAACTCTGCAACACATGGCATGTTATGGGGGGACTCCGCAATGCAGCATATTATGGGGGGGGGGGGGGATTCTGCCAATAAGGATATTATGAAAGAACTCTGCAGCACATGGCATGTTATGGGGGGACTCCGCAATGCAGCATAATATTGGGGGGGGGGGGATTCTGCCAATAAGGATATTATGAAAGAACTCTGCAGCACATGGCATGTTATGGGGGGACTCCGCAATGCGGCATATTATGGGGGGGGGGGGTTCTGCCAATAAGGATATTATGAAAGAACTCTGCAACACATGGCATGTTATGGGGGGACTCCGCAATGCGGCATATTAGGGGGGGGGGGGGATTCTGCCAATAAGGATATTATGAAAGAACTCTGCAACACATGGCATGTTATGGGGGGACTCCGCAATGCAGCATAATATTGGGGGGGGGGGGGGGATTCTGCCAATAAGGATATTATGAAAGAACTCTGCAACACATGGCATGTTATGGGGGGACTCCGCAATGCAGCATATTATGGGGGGGGGGGGGATTCTGCCAATAAGGATATTATGAAAGAACTCTGCAGCACATGGCATGTTATGGGGGGACTCCGCAATGCAGCATATTATGGGGGGGGGGGATTCTGCCAATAAGGATATTATGAAAGAACTCTGCAGCACATGGCATGTTATGGGGGGACTCCGCAATGCAGCATATTATGGGGGGGGGGGATTCTGCCAATAAGGATATTATGAAAGAACTCTGCAACACATGGCATGTTATGTGGGGACTCCGCAATGCGGCATATTAGGGGGGGGGGGATTCTGCCAATAAGGATATTATGAAAGAACTCTGCAACACATGGCATGTTATGGGGGGACTCCGCAATGCGGCATATTAGGGGGGGGGGGGGATTCTGCCAATAAGGATATTATGAAAGAACTCTGCAACACATGGCATGTTATGGGGGGACTCCGCAATGCAGCATATTATGGGGGGGGGGGGGGATTCTGCCAATAAGGATATTATGAAAGAACTCTGCAGCACATGGCATGTTATGGGGGGACTCCGCAATGCAGCATATTATTGGGGGGGGGGATTCTGCCAATAAGGATATTATGAAAGAACTCTGCAACACATGGCATGTTATGGGGGGACTCCGCAATGCGGCATATTATGGGGGGGGGGGGATTCTGCCAATAAGGATATTATGAAAGAACTCTGCAACACATGGCATGTTATGGGGGGACTCCGCAATGCGGCATATTATGGGGGGGGGGGGATTCTGCCAATAAGGATATTATGAAAGAACTCTGCAACACATGGCATGTTATGGGGGGACTCCGCAATGCAGCATATTATGGGGGGGGGGGGTTCTGCCAATAAGGATA
Source organism: Gastrophryne carolinensis (assembly GCA_027917425.1). Lineage (NCBI taxonomy): Eukaryota > Metazoa > Chordata > Amphibia > Anura > Microhylidae > Gastrophryne > Gastrophryne carolinensis. The sequence goes on from CM051234.1 coordinate 287,720,957, forward strand.
TTATGAAAGAACTCTGCAGCACATGGCATGTTATGGGGGGACTCCGCAATGCAGCATATTATGGGGGGGGGGGGATTCTGCCAATAAGGATATTATGAAAGAACTCTGCAGCACATGGCATGTTATGGGGGGACTCCGCAATGCAGCATATTATGGGGGGGGGGGATTCTGCCAATAAGGATATTATGGAAGAACTCTGCAGCACATGGCATGTTATGGGGGGACTCCGCAATGCAGCATATTATGGGGGGGGGGGGGGATTCTGCCAATAAGGATATTATGAAAGAACTCTGCAGCACATGGCATGTTATGGGGGGACTCCGCAATGCAGCATATTATGGGGGGGGGGGGGATTCTGCCAATAAGGATATTATGAAAGAACTCTGCAGCACATGGCATGTTATGGGGGGACTCCGCAATGCAGCATATTATGGGGGGGGGGGGGGATTCTGCCAATAAGGATATTATGAAAGAACTCTGCAGCACATGGCATGTTATGGGGGGACTCCGCAATGCAGCATATTATGGGGGGGGGGGATTCTGCCAATAAGGATATTATGGAAGAACTCTGCAGCACATGGCATGTTATGGGGGGACTCCGCAATGCAGCATATTATGGGGGGGGGGGGGGATTCTGCCAATAAGGATATTATGAAAGAACTCTGCAGCACATGGCATGTTATGGGGGGACTCCGCAATGCAGCATATTATGGGGGGGGGGGGGATTCTGCCAATAAGGATATTATGAAAGAACTCTGCAGCACATGGCATGTTATGGGGGGACTCCGCAATGCAGCATATTATTGGGGGGGGGGGGGGATTCTGCCAATAAGGATATTATGAAAGAACTCTGCAACACATGGCATGTTATGGGGGGACTCCGCAATGCGGCATATTATGGGGGGGGGGGGGATTCTGCCAATAAGGATATTATGAAAGAACTCTGCAGCACATGGCATTTTATGGGGGGACTCCGCAATGCAGCATATTATGGGGGGGGGGGAGATTCTGCCAATAAGGATATTATGAAAGAACTCTGCAACACATGGCATGTTATGGGGGGACTCCGCAATGCAGCATATTATGGGGGGGGGGGAGATTCTGCCAATAAGGATATTATGAAAGAACTCTGCAACACATGGCATGTTATGGGGGGACTCCGCAATGCAGCATATTATGGGGGGGGGGGGATTCTGCCAATAAGGATATTATGAAAGAACTCTGCAGCACATGGCATGTTATGGGGGGACTCCGCAATGCAGCATATTATGGGGGGGGGGGGGGGATTCTGCCAATAAGGATATTATGAAGAAACTCTGCAACACATGGCATGTTATGGGGGGACTCCGCAATGCAGCATATTATGGGGGGGGGGGGATTCTGCCAATAAGGATATTATGAAAGAACTCTGCAGCACATGGCATGTTATGGGGGGACTCCGCAATGCAGCATATTATGGGGGGGGGGGATTCTGCCAATAAGGATATTATGAAAGAACTCTGCAGCACATGGCATGTTATGGGGGGACTCCGCAATGCAGCATATTATGGTGGGGGGGGGGGCATTCTGCCAATAAGGATATTATGAAAGAACTCTGCAACACATGGCATGTTATGGGGGGACTCCGCAATGCGGCATATTATGGGGGGGGATTCTGCCAATAAGGATATTATGAAAGAACTCTGCAGCACATGGCATGTTATGGGGGGACTCCGCAATGCAGCATAATATTGGGGGGGGGGATTCTGCCAATAAGGATATTATGAAAGAACTCTGCAGCACATGGCATGTTATGGGGGGACTCCGCAATGCAGCATATTATGGGGGGGGGGGGGGATTCTGCCAATAAGGATATTATGAAAGAACTCTGCAACACATGGCATGTTATGGGGGGACTCCGCAATGCAGCATAATATTGGGGGGGGGGATTCTGCCAATAAGGATATTATGAAAGAACTCTGCAACACATGGCATGTTATGGGGGGACTCCGCAATGCAGCATAATATTGGGGGGGGGGATTCTGCCAATAAGGATATTATGAAAGAACTCTGCAACACATGGCATGTTATGGGGGGACTCCGCAATGCAGCATATTGTGGGGGGATTATGCCGCTGAGCATGTTATGGGGGGATTCTGCCACTCTCAGCATGTTATGGGGGGATTCTGCCGCTGAGCATGTTATGGGGGGATTCTGCCGCTGAGCATGTTATGGGGGGATTCTGCCGCTGAGCATGTTATGGGGGGATTCTGGCAGTCTCAGCATGTTATGGGGGGATTCTGCTACGCTCAGCTTGTTATAGGGGAGTTTTGGCATACAAGATTTTATGGTGGGATTCTCCCACTGACCATGTTATCGGGGGATAGTCATAATCTTGGGTGTTGGTCCACTTTGATTGTACATGGTCACCTCAACTGCACTTACATGCAAATGTTAATTCACTCTTGTTACTTATACGGCAATTTAGATGCTAATGTTATATCAAAACCGTAACTTGTTCAACAATTACATGCTAATGTTAATTCTGTCTTGTTACATCTACGGCTATTTAGATGCTAATGTTATTTAAATATGGTAACTTGCACAACAATTACATGCAAATGTTAATTCAATCTTGCTACTTCTACGGCAATTTAGATGCTAATATTCTTTCAATACGGTAACTTGTACAACAATTATATGCAGATGTTAATGGAACCTCCTACATTTATATACAAATGTTAATTCCAACTGGTGACTTCTACTTCAATTATATACACATGTTTATTTAGCCTGGTCACTTCTGCTCATATTATATGCAAACGTTTATTCATTCTTGTCAATTTTATATTATCAATTACACATGGAATCATGGTTATTCCATAGCATTTCCCATATAAAGCACAATGCTATACTTTTTTCCCATTAACTGTCTTATGCATACCTAAGAGGCCATTCCTAGAATAGTGGTCAAAGTAATAACTTAGGGAATCCCAGATAATGTTCAATAGTGCAATCCAATACTGCGCATCCACTCACGGGCGTCAGGGGCATCCGGTTCTCTTGGAGCAAATTATGCATGTTAAACTGGGGGCATCCAGAAATGTACATGCAAGCACTCAAGGGCACCAGTGCCATTAAAAAATGTACATCCAAGCAGTAACGTTCACCAGGGGCATAGGAAAATATAATAGAAAAATTAAGTCTAAATTAAATGAATTTGTAAACTGGTATGCGGACATAAATCTCTATTATTTTTATACCAACTCATAACTTTCCTTTGATGTAACATATATGACTTTATATGACTGCTCTGCAATAATCACTAACTTTATTAATTACATTTATTTTTATTTCACCAGCATTTGTTCAGCGCTATTCTTTGGATTTCTAATCCATGTGTTTGATTGAACCTCTCCTGACTCTTGCGGTTTGGACTCCTGTTTTTTCCACATTTATACAAGTAAGCTAGTACATGTTCTCGATATATAATGTTTTTTGCTAGTTATAAAGGACCAACAACCTCCCCCGATAGGCCCGCAAATCTATAAGATTCCCGGACCAATCGGCTCACTGACTGCGCGTCACTCCGTTCGGGGGTGCTCAACTGTTTGAAACCCCGTATATATCCCTGAATCCCTATCTGATTCCTGATTTTTGCGTCGCCCGCTGCCGCCCACCGTGCTTCCCTCTTGCAGGACGTACACCCGCGTAATGTAACTGTGACGCACGGGAGGCGGCGGGCACGCCATCTTATCCGTCGCTGCCTCCCGCTTATCCATTGACAGGGATTGAACTGCGCAGTCACGTGGGATCGCAGGCAATAGGTGAGTTTTTAGGGGTTTCTGGGTGGTTTCACACAGCGGTGACATCCCGATGGGGGGTGCCACGCCCAAGTGGATCAAAACTCAGTATGTAAAATTTCTGGGCTATCGGTCGACTTTAATAATCCAAGGTTTATTGTACAATCAATAAATGTTGTATTGCACAAAAAACTACTTCTCCGCCGGCAATCCAGTAAAAGTATGCCTACTTAGGGGCACCAGTAACCCCCAAAACTCTACAGCCAATCGTTCACTGCCAACAGTGTTATATTAGGCTTGGCCACCTGGGGGTATCCCAAAATCTGCAACAAAGCACTCACGGGCCTCATGGTTTATTTGAAATGAAACTTTAATGATTATGTTTTAATTTAATACATTTGATAACTGGTATGCGTGTGTAAATCTCCTTAAATTACTTATCAATTAAAACATTTTTCTTTTGTGTACCATATACGCGCTATTATGATTGTGTTGCGATAATCACTAAACAAATTTATTATGTTCCATTTCATTTCAGCATCACTTCTCAAAAGATATCTGTGGCATTTCTATTCCAAGTGATTGATTGATCGATCCTCTTCTGACCCTTGCGGATTGGAATTCTATTTTTTATACTTTTTACCAAGTAAGTTAGAACCTTTTCTCGATATATAACGTTTTAGAACAGTTATTATTCCAAGTTTTATTGTTCATGGAATATTTACTATATTAACTTAACTGCTATATTTTTCACCCCAAAATACAAATTGTTTTTGCAGCAACTAAATGGGGAAAAATATCATGGCATCCTAACGGGCAAATGCGAATAACCCCCCCCCCCCCCCCCCCCCCCCTCCAAATTAAGACCATGAAGTAAGCTTGATGTTTGTAATCTTTTTTCTATTACATGCTGCATATTGGGCAATGCTGCACACTACTGCCATGCCATTTGTGGATTCTGCTCACTATTGGGGTAAACTTGGCCTGTGCCAGACACTATTGGGGATGCCATTGGGAGATGCAAGCACACTTTTGGGGTTGCCATCGGGGTATGCCCGCACACTATTGGTGAAGCAACACACTGCCTGTATTGGGGATGCCTGCTCACTGCCTGTATTGGGGATGCCAGCACACTGCCTGTATTGGGGATGCCTGCTCACTGCCTGTATTGGGGACGCCTGCTCACTGCCTGTATTATTGGATGCCCGCACACTGCCTGTATTATTGGATGCCCGCACACTGCCTGTATTGGGGATGCCTGCTCACTGCCTGTATTGGGGACGCCTGCTCACTGCCTGTATTGGGGACGCCTGCTCACTGCCTGTATTGGGGACGCCCGCACACTGCCTGTATTGGGGACGCCCGCACACTGCCTGTATTGGGGATGCCCGCTCACTGCCTGTATTGGGGATGCACGCACACAGCCTGTAATTGGTATGCCAGCACACTACATGCAGTGTGCAGGCTTTTGACAATACAGGCAAAGTGTCATGCTGCTAACAGTTTTTGTTAAGATTCTAATTTTCTTTTTTTCTTCTTATTTTAGAATGCCTAAGTGCATTGTAAAGCAGTGCAAGACTGTTAGACAACATATAGATGGGGACACAGTAATCCATCTCCATGTTTTTCCAAAATCTTTGGATAAAATAGAGCAATGGCTGGATGCTGCAGGAACAAAACTCCATGTCAAGAAAGAATTACTCCTATTAATTGTGCAAGACAAAAAATCGGACAAGTTTCGCATGTGTTCAAAGCATTTCACGCAAGAATGTTTTGAAATTAAATCACAAAAAAAGACTCTGCTGCCATCAGCCATACCATCCATTTTTCCAGAGGAAACAGAAAATATTTTATTGCCAAAAACTCGCAAAAGTAAAAAGCAAACCGATTCCACTGCCAGCACTTCCACCAGCCTAGAACCACAACCAGGTTCTTCTTCTACTGCAATCTTGGACGACTACCCAATAGCAATCTTGGACGACTACCCAATAGATATTGCCGAATTGGAAATACCAATGGATTTGACCACTGTACCTGTCCATTGCAGCTGTGAATGTCATGCTACACAGTTTGTTCAGAATGTTGAAACCACAAATGCTTCTACCCAAACCGAATGTACTGATGTCATGGACAAGGATAGTCAAACAGAGGTACAGCCAACATTTCCATCACCGAAGTTAAACATTTCAGAGCGAACATTAGCCACTGGTGTTCTAGTGCATTCCACTCCACACAAGACAATTTCCAAGACAACTGTTCGTTCCCTTCCATTCTCTCCCATACATTCCAGGACAGAACTACAGGTTGAACCATCCACTTTCCAAGTTCATTCTATTGAAGATTTAGAAGAACAGAATTCACAAATAACTGATTTGTCAGACACCAGTGTGTTTCCGACGCCCAAAAAACGCACAAAGTATGAATTGGATGACACGTTACACTCTGAAGACTTACAGCCCGCTACAGATGATTCTGACTTAGGTTTTCAATTTTCCCCACCCAAACCTGTTGCCAAACCAACTTATGTTGATGAGAAATCCATAATGGGTGATCGTAAGTTTGTTGTTTTTGAAAAGTGCCTAGATCAACTGTTTTATTCCCAGTATTGTGCCAAATACTTTTACTTTTAAAAGTCAAACAATTACGTAAATTAGTGACCGGAACTCTGTTAACAGTTTTTGGAAAGTGCAGAGATGGCCACGAATACAAACTTTGGGAAAGCCAACCCCTAATCAATAAATTTCCATCAGGCAACATTGTAATTGCCGCAGCCATACTTTGCAGTGGCTCGAGTTACACAAAAGTTAAAGAACTGTTTGACTTAGCTGGAATACAAATTTTCGGAAATACTTCTTTTAATCAATACCAGTCTCGTTTTCTTTGGCCATCAGTTTATGAGATTTGGTTGCGTGAAAAAACTAGAGTCAAGACGGAAATCGGACATCGGTCATTATACCTTGGCGGCGATGGGCAGTGTGATTCGCCAGGTCATAGTGCAAAATATTGTGTCTACACCTTTATGGATTTCTGGAGTAGACATATTGTTGATTTTGAGGTGGTGCAGGTGACCCAAGCGACATCTTCCGCTGCAATGGAGAAGCTGGCATTTACCATATGTCTAGACCGAGTATTAGAGGAACACCTAGACGACATGATGGTCGGGACTGACAAACACTCAGGCATACGGAAGATTATGTCGGAAAAATATACCGAGATCGACCACCAGTTTGACATCTGGCACTATGTAAGATCCTTACACCGGAAATTAGTTTTGGCTTCCCGTAAGTCTTCCTCCCAAGATTTGGCACCATGGATTTCTCCCATCATAAATCATTTTTATTGGTGTTGTCGCACTTGCCACGGCGATGAAAGGACATTGCGTTCACTATGGTATGGTGTTTTGTACCATGTAGTTAACCAACATTCTTGGAAAGAAGGATCTTTGGAGCTCCACTGCCGCCACTTACAGTTGGAAGAATCAGCAGACAGACCCAAATGGCTTATCCCCAATTCTGAAGCACATCAGGCACTACGCAATATTGTCACAGACAAACAACTTGAAAAAGACATAAAGCATCTTACATTTTTTTGTCAAACGGGACCTTTAGAGACCTTCCATAGTATGGTGCTGAAGTACAGGCCAAAAAGACTCTCCTACAGTTTTGATTCCATGGAGGCCAGGACAAGATTGGCTATCTTAACGCATAATAATAATGTTGGGCGGAAACAAGCTGTAATTCATCATCCAAGAGAGGGAAGTGACGTCGCTGAAGCTCCCCGACACAAGTTGGACTATTCAAAGGGAGGGAAGAAATGGATAAGTAGGAAAGTACTAGAGCCAATCAAATTGGATCACATGTCAAATATTATTGAAGCTTCCCTTAAGTTTGCAGGGGGAAGAATGACATCCGACTGGCAATCTCGAGCATCAGAATTCCCCTCACACATAGCAAAAATTGAACAGCCATCCAAAACAGTTGTCGTGGCTAGGCAGAAATCAAGATTTGGTTGACAGCGGCTAAGGACCATCTATTATAAGTTATCAACATGCTTTTAAATTTCTTCTTTTTTTTTCCCAATGTTTAACCTGTTTATATGTTCACTTCCTAGGAGCATCCAAAATTGTTTGTGCCCTGCCATAAGAAACCAGACATATCGACTGAACACAAAAGATTTTTGCAAATCCCTGGTCTTTCAACGCGCATGCAAGTGCGCTATTCAAATGCGTGAGCTCAGAGCCCCTGAGATAGGTAATTCCAAGCGCAAGGCTATGAGCACGCTGATGGAAGCATAATGCACCTCCAAAAATCTGTGCTTCAACCATTCTAAAATCACCAAAGGCGGCACACAGCCTGCTATAGAGAGACCCGAGATGAGGACCGCACGTGCACCTCTGGAACGGGGATCATGTAAGGCGTACTGGCCGTCCATGGGGGTGTTTCACACAGTGGGCCATGCCTGTTTCGCATGAGCCCGATGGATGTATTACATCGGCACTGTAATCAAAATTTTTCCACTCCCAGTATTGCTTTGATGTTGGTCCGGTGTAATCAATTTTCCTTTCTTATTTCTTTCAGGAAATAATTCAATTCAACTTTTAATTTTTCCTGGTATGCATTTGGTAAGTATATTTGATTAAACATTTGAAAAACCCGCACATGCACCGTTGGATGCCGGATCTGGTAAGTTGTTCTGGACTTCCATGGGGGGGGTTTCACACAGCGAGCCATCTCTGTTTCGCATCAAACAGAGGCACTGGAATTTTTTAAAAGATATCCCACACTCTGGACTGGGAGTTGGTCATCTGTAATTGTTCTATTTTTATTATTACAGAAAATATTTAACATGGAATTCTTTAGCTTTTTCTTTATGTTGGCTTATTTGAATAAACAAGAAAAAGGAAATAAAAAAAAAACATTATGACCTTTCAAAAAATCTGTAAAATGTAACTTGTTGATTTTCTTTTTATTGAAGATTCATCTTTTTTTGAGGATTTGTCATAACGTTACCTATCAAGATTCACATCGTCTTGACGGCATGGAGGCTTCAATGCATCACGTCGGAGGTATTGTAACATTCACTTTGTCATTAGAAAATTAAAATAATTTGTAATTGTTACCTATTACTATATAATACAGTCTATCAGCATCCAATGGCTGATCGGCTCAGGGATCATTTAGATTCCAGGTGCCCCATTCAGCATAGGGCGTGTGGGGACAGTGTGCCACTGTGTCAAATCACCCAAGAAGGCCCCAAAATCCAAACCTGCTCCTCAATTCACCTGCGAACACGATTGCAAATCACTCTAGCAGTGATGTCTGCCGTGCTTGCGTTTTGACAATGGTCAGAGCGGGCACACTCCCAGTAAGAGTGACGGGCGGGAGGCGGCTGCGCTCGCTTGTCCGTCGCTGCCTACAGCTTGTCCTTCGTGAATTTCCTGCTGTGGTCACGTGGGAGCGGGGGCAGGTCAGTTTTTGGGGCTTTCTGGGGGGGGGGGGTTTCACACAGCGTTCGGGGTGCCCCTGGGAAGGGGACAAATACACAGGACAGTCGCAATCCAGGGGGGTCGTACACTTTCAATGTATACGGTGACCTCAGTCGGTTTCACACAGTGGTGAACAAAAATGTCTTGTGCAGACACAATGAGTTGGGAATACAACCCTCCCCCTTTAGCTGGCAGACTGAAGTTAGGTCATGGTGGGATGTGTATGTGCCAGCAGCCGGAGCATCACGGACGTCATAACTTTGAACATTATATGTTCCATGCACCGTGGCTTTATGAAAGCTTTGTAACGGTGGAAAATGTCGCTAGGGCATTTGAGGTTTAGCACAGTGACATATAGTGTTCAATATTTTTTTATGTGATGCTGAACAAGGCCATTTTTGGGGGAAGTCTGTATTGACTAGTGGGATGCAATTATTCCTAAAGTCTACAAGTCCTGCTGGATATGTATTTTTTAACCCATATAATTTATAGCGGCAAGTAAAGCATGTAAACAAATGAGGATAGCTGCAGTTGCAAAACAACGTAATGTTTACTAATTTTTCCAGTTCATAACCAATTGTTATATTAATTTTTATTTGATTTTTTTCAGGAAGAAATATTTCCTACAAGCAAACATTTGGAACACTTTCAAGTTATATGTTAAATTTTTTTTTCCCATCAGCAATGTTAATTATTGATGTTTTATCTGCAAACACATAAATTACAATACCTTTTTTATCATTTTGAATAAATTAAAATTGCTGATAGTAAATACGTGTTTTGTTTACTTCATTTAATGTTATCTGTGTCTCAATAGGTTGTGGACTAACTGTATTAAATCTTAAAGTGGACCAACACCCAGGATTTTGACTATACTGGGTATTGCTCCACTTCCCCGGGGCACCCCGATCGGGGGTGGCTTATAGATTCCCGTGCCGATCACCTCAGGGTGTTTGTCCACTTCAAATTTAAATTGGAACAACATCCACGGTGGATTGGCCTGGAAATCTATAATTTTACAGGACCGTTTAGATCCCTCCCCGCGGGGCATCCGAAATCGGGATGTCCCGCCGGGAGGAACCCCCACAAACATGCCCTCAGCCACGATCCATGCGCGAGCATGCGCGAGCTGTGGCCGTGTCTTGCGCCTCACTCTAGCAGGGTTGCGCACCCGAGCCGCCCCGATTGATTGTACGGTGCAGATTCGCTCCCCTGTTATAGTGAAGCGCGCGAAGCGGCCTCCATCGCTCAAAGCAGCTGAACTGCTATGCGCGTCCAAGCGGACTTGAACGCGCATACCTAAGGGAGTCTGTGCCCAAGGCACACAGCGGGGCACTCCCCATCGGAGTGCGCCACCTAAGTGGACCAAAACCAAGGGAAGTCAAGCCAAACAGACGTGAGGGTCATCTGGACTATAAGCACTTGGGCATCTTGAGCTGGGTTGCCCTGGTGTGAATTCCTTTCACACCGTAACCTTGTTTGCTAGTAGTCCCTGCTGTTCTCAGGACTAGAACCTATTTATTAGTGGGCCTAAAAGTGCATTGTCTCATGCCATGTGAATGACATCGGTAAGTGTCTCTAGTTTGCCTTTTGGGTTGGAAAAGGGTACAGTGGGTAGTAGTAAGGTGCGGAATGAAAGGAAAGTGAGATCCTAAAAAAAAGAAAAAAGTAATACAGAAAGGAGGAAGTGGGCATGGGTCAGGGACGGCGAATGGGAAAAGGAATAAAGACAAAGCAGAGTGAGACATAAAGGAGAAAGTGGATACAGTGGGCATCGGGCAGGGGCAGAACAGAAGGAAATTTTTTTTTTTTAGAAACAAGATGTCAATGAGTATTGTGGGAATTACTAGCTGCTAGAATAGGGGGAAATAAAGAACTGGCTGAATAACAAAAAGCATAGGATAATGGGCTCAAAAGAAGTAAAATGGGCACCTATAAGTGGGCAGCAGGAAGGCAAAGGTACTACCTTGAATGAAAGGGCAGAATTATTGCCTATGGAAAGGAGAAATGTAAGGAAGTGGTCACAGTAAGTATCAGGGAGGCACGTAGTGGGCTGGATGGCCATAAAAGACTAATTATGGGCAACCAGAATGGTAGACCAAAGGGCTGCAGGAAGAAAAATGTGTCCAACGCAGCAACGGCAAGAGGCTCTATAGGACTACTGGTCACACTTACTGCAGACATGTGCAGCTCCATCCCCTGTGCTGCCTTCCTGACACAGACGAGACATTATGTGTGGAGGGTGGGTGTTTGTTTTTGGAGTGCAGGTAGCTACTAAATGAACTTTGTTGTATACAGTCATGCAAATATGTTAGAGCGTGGTCAGCGGGAGATAAACAGTACCTTATCTGAACAGTAGGTGCTAGAGGTAGTGGTGAGGGGACATGGTAATAAAGGCCGCACTGATTGCCGTTTCCAATACCCATTATTTCCAACATCCTGGGTGTTGGTCCACTTCAGCGGGCCATCCAAAAACGTGATGCTCAGCTGTGTGAAAACTCCTCAATTACCCAAAAAACGTCACTTTTCTGAGATGGGCATTGATGGATTAGCCGCCGCAGCCTCATACGCTTCCCTCTTACAGGGCGCTCGCCCATACCCTAATGGCCGGCCCGGTCACGCGCACTGCTATCGGGTCACGCAAGAGTCGGCGGTGGCTGATCTGTAGCAAAAAAGGTTACGTTTTTTTGCAAACTGACGGATTCACTGGGCAATGACCCACGGGTGTGTAAAAGTGGACCGACACACAGGATTTTGACTAATCCTGGGTTTAGGTCCACTTCAGAGGGGCACCTCCCAAAATTCACCTCACCACGCTGGCACGTAGCCACGGCCAAGAGGGTTACAGCTGCGGACAAGACAGCGCGTCCGCCGCCGCCTCCCGCGCGCCCCTTTGACAGTGCCCGCGCCAGCCATTAACAAACTGCCGGCGCGGGCGTGCGCACGCCTAGAGGGGCGTGCGGGAGGCGACGGCGACTGCTGCCGCCGATCAGGTGAGTTTATTCAGGCTTTTTGGGGGGGGGGGGGGGGAGAATCCTCACCGCGGGACATCCCGATCTCGGATGTCCCGCGGTGAGGGAGGTGATCGGCCCGGGAATCTTATAGATTCCCGAGCCGATCACCCCTGGGTGTTGGTCCACTTTAATGAAAAGCATAATTGAATATCTGATATGTGTTTCACACAGCGTGGCACGCCGATCGTGGTGCACCATGGAAATGGTCCAACAACCATGACACTGGAAATCCTTGGTTTGAGTCCCAAATTAAAAAATGGTGCTCGAACCATTGGGATCACTGCTTGTGCCTAAGACTTTGGTCAGACAATCCTACCCTTTACATAAAATTTGCGCTATATACACAGTAAGTGACATACAACTTCACCATTTTTGAAGGTAACAAGAATAATTTATTAAAATATTAAATAACAAAATATAGCTTATATCAACATCCAATAGCATTATAGGAATAAAACAACTTTTTAACATTATTACAAATACACGTTGACACAAAACCATTTACACCATTTAAAAAAAAAAAAAATAACAATCAAAAGTTCATTCGAATGCCATGTAGGCAGCGTTATAATCAGGGAAGTACCCTGTGTAAAGACCTTGGGCATCAGGATTCTTCTCCCGCACAGCACGGACAACACAAGATGGTATTGGCCTTCTATTGCCTTTGCCTAGGACTCCATGGACCCAGCCGGTAAAACTGCGATAAGCAATTTTTCTGTATCTCCTTTTAAAAAAAAAAAAAAAAAAAAGGATTAAAATATTTATTAATTTTGTAATTTCATAATAGCAAATAACAGCACTTGCAATATAAAAATTGTGCAAAAGAAATATTGTTCATTTTTTTTTACGTGCCATCACCCTCCCCTGATCGGCCCGGAAATCTATAAGATTCCCGGGACGATCACCTCGCTTCCCCGCGGGACATCAGAGATCGGGATGTCCCGCGGGGTGAAACCCCCCCAAACAACCCAAACTCCTTACCTTATCTTATTCCCTCTCGCCCCTCTAGACGTGCGCGTGCTTGCGCCGGCCGTCTGTGAATGGCCGGCGCGGGCCCCCGTGCGTCTAGAGGGATGCGAGGGAGGCGGTGGCGGAGGAGCCGCTTGTCCACGACTGTAAAATCGCTTGTCCGTCGGCGCTGGGAGCGTGGAGAGGTGAGTTTTTCGGGTGATCGGGGGAGGGGGGGGGGTGGGTTTCACACAGCGGGGCACCACGATGGGGTGTGCCCCACCAAAGTGGACCTAGACCCAGGATATTCAAAATGCTGGGTTTTGGTACACTTTGGCAGGGCGCTGTTTGAAACCCCCCCAAACGCCCAAAAAACTCACCTGACCCCGCCCCGTTCAATATGCGCCGAAGGACAAGCAAAGTGACAGCGACGAACAAGGTCCCCTTTCACAGACGGTGTGCGCACGCACTGCTAGAGGGTGCAAGGTAGGCAGCGGTGGCACCCACCGACGAAGACAAGGTAAGTGGTTTTGGGGATATTGCGGGTGTTTAACCCTGCAGGACATCACGATCTGGGATGTCCCTCGGGGAGGGAGATGATCGTCCAGGGAATCTTATAGATTCCGAGAGACGATTGTGGGAGGGTGTTGGTCCACGTTGGTCCATTTTAACATGAAATAACACCCAGGTTGTTTGACCAATGAATCTAAGATTCCAGGGCCACTTTGTCCACTCCCCGAGGATCATGTGATTTCGGGATGCAACGCTAATTAAAAACCGCCTATAACGCAACATTCACCTCACCTTATCCCCTTTCCAAGGATGCTTGTGCGGTCCATGTCCATAACTATCTCTTGTCTCTAACAACCGCGTCAGGCGATTGTAAATGTAAAGTGCAGGCGCAATGCCTATTAGTGAGAAGCATGATATGGGGTAGGCAGCGTGGTCAGAGACGCTGTGATTGTCCGTCCCATTGACATGCATACCACAGCGGATCTGAGCAATATAATCGGACGAGTGCCTGTGCAAGCGCCGTAGTATCGATGTGATTTATTTAGCCAGTTCAAGGGGATTCTGCAGTAACCGTGAATCCACGATTTTGTTTCCCGGACAAAGTGGATCCAAGGTAACTATAGTGAAAATTAGGGGGGGGGGGGTGTTATGTTGGCATCAGAAATTGAGTTGGCCCACTGTGTGAAACCGAGCAGGATGAATGTGAAAACTACCTTCTTCCTGTTGCAGAGTCGCATGCGCTGCCGGCCGTTTATGAATTGCCAGCACGTGCTCGTAGTTAGAAAGAAGCACGATAGGCGGCGTGTGCATTTATCTCGTCCATCCACTCATATTGGAGGAGGTATTGCGAATGCCAGGTTTGAATGGGTGTTTGTGTTGGATTTTAGGGGGGATTTCTGTTGTGTTTCACACAGCGGTGCACCACCAATGGGGGTGCACTGAGGAATTGTACCAAGACAAAGAATAGTGAAAAAGCAGGCTATTGGAGCTATATGTGGTGGGTTGAGACAGCCAGGCACACCTCAATTTGTAAAACCAGGGCTAGTGATCAAAACCAAGGATGTTCAAAATAATGTAATCGAGAAAACAATATTATTTTTTATAAAAAATATAAAAAAAAATCCTCACTAACCTGTTGATGTTTGAATCTGGATCATGTGGATGCTCTGTCAAATAGACATTAGCCTGTGCTCGAACGCTGTATTCCGCAAGGACAACGTAGTAGAATTCCGGCGAAAGGGTGACACATTGGTCTTCATCAGGAATTTGCAACGAGCAATTGTGCACCTCTTGGCAACAAATGCTTTCTTCACCCGTCGGCATAGGGATACATTTGCCACACTGGCACCATCCACAATGTCCTATTCTCTCCCTCATGGCTCTGTCCTCCTCAGTCTCCTGGGGAATAACTTCATCTTTTCCATAAACTGGATTGTCTGGAAAGCAGTAATCTGTTGCTGGATCAGGGTAAGTCGCCCAAAACTGCTCCATCATCCTGCGCTTCTAAAAAAAATATTAAAAAAAAATTAAACTAAAAATATCGTTAGAAATAAATAGTCTGACACATTAATTAACAACGTAACAAAAACATTTGCTTTATTTTTAATACTTGCGGAATCTTACTCTCTCTTCTCTTGGCAGCAAAAGGAAAGCCGGAGTAGACTCAGAAACAGCACTGTCAGCAGAAGTGGTAGCTTCTTGCGCCATACTTGATGCAAATTGTAAATGGATTACTAGAGACTAAAAGAATAACACAATTATAAGATACATGATTTGAAAAATTTTCATATCATATGCAAGGTCGTGTATGCCAAAGCCTGATTTACTTTAAAAAATTTTGTAGGGACATGTTGCCGTAGCATTATTTGCTGTAACTTTGGCGATGGCACTGGCGGGCTATTATAAAAGTCTGGGTGCACCGCAGTCAAGGAACTGATTGGTCCGGATGAATCTTATAGTTTCCCGTGCCAATCACGTGAGGTTGTTGCACTCTAATGGTTTGGAATGCTCATGCCTTTATGGCTTATGTATTTGTGATGCCCCTGGTGAGCGTGCACGATTAGTAAAATTGCTTGTTATATAATTTTAAATTTTCCTTGCATTGCCCTCTTTGGCGTACATAACACATTCAACGAATAAAAGGTATGGCATCCCGCTATGTGAGTAAATGGGGTGGGGGATAGAATAAACCTTTGCATATAATTGGCTTACAAGTGCCTAAATTCAATTAACATTTCCATATATGTGTGGATTTAAACTGAATGGATTAACATCAGCATATAATTGTCTAACAAATGATCCGCTTAAATTAACATAGGAATATAATTTGCGTACTAGTTACCCGTACTAGTTACATTTGCATGCAATTGGTGTGAAATTGACAAGTTAGATATTACTTTAGCATATTATTGAGGGTTAAGACACACAATCGAATTTCCAATTGCCATACACGCTGCTCCCCATCTCTGCCCAGCTACACGCTGCCACACACCACTGCCCAGCTCCAAACAGCTCCCCATCTCTGCCCAGCTCCACGCTGCCAACCACCACTGCTCAGCCCCTCAACGCACATCATCTCTGGCAAGCTCTAGACCCATGCTGCAGCCCATCTTTGGCCAGAAACATCCCCAACATGACGACCCCTAACTCATCAGCAATCACACACATGGCAAAGGCTAACCCTGCAACCATCAACGCACAAGCCCACCGCGCATTCACCCCCCCTGCGCCCGCTGGTCAGTCCGCTGCTCACGCTGGCCAGTAGCCCAATACAGATCCTGTATGAAACCCCCAAGGTGGCCCATACACTTACCATCCTTTCCAGCCCAATGGAGCATGCGCAATATGCATCCCAGGTATCCTTCTAGCAGGGCGCGTGTCCACGCCAGTCATTCGTGAATGGCCGGAACAGGTGGGTATTGGAGGATGTGGCGGCTCGCCTTAGAAGGGACGTCCGCGGATCCGAGTGCACTGATTGGACAAGCGCATGTGCAAAGGACCGGGAACAGGGAAGTTTATTTTGGCAACCTGGGGGGTTTCACACAGAGGGGTACCCCCGATCAGGGTGCCCTGGGGACAAGGACCAAAACCCAGTATAGTCAAAATACTGGGTTTTGGTCCACTTTAACCATACACTTAAATTTTCATTTTGTATTATCCAGACTATCAAAGGGACCCAGAATGTGTATGTGACTCTCAGTGACACTCATGATATAGGGGGTTCTTACAGCAAGAAAACCCATAGAGCTGCCTGCTCTTCAGTAAATGCCCCCATTACTGATCATGAGCAGACCTCAAATAAAATTGGACTGGAAACCCTGCCAGTGAGGCGAAACGTAAATAGAGCATACGCTCCATACAGACCCAAGGCAAGGATAACTTACTACTCTATCAATGAAAATCTGATTAGATGCGACAGATCCTATGACATTCCTGCATGTGATGATCACCTATATGCGATCAATTGATCGGCCACTGCTCTGATCATTTAGGGAAACAATGAGCATGATGTAATGATCAGAGCAGGGTGAAACGATTTGCTGACATGAAGACACAATCAATGAGCAGACTCAGAATGGGGGCATAAGAGATACAGCAAGGAAGCTCAGAGGAGAAAGTGGGGGGATGGACATGGCTGCAGTCACCCGCCTCCACAGCCCCAACACACGGAGCTCCTTCCTACCTGAGTCCCGGCATGGCCCCGGTGGGCGCTGAGGGGAGCCGAGCTGCTGGAGGAAGTGCTGTGTGTCCTCCCGGTGCCCAGCATGGCAGTGGTGAAGGACTGAAAAGGGGGGGGGGGGTGGATACCTTCACCAGGACTGAAAAGGAGGGGGGGGGGGGGGTGACCTCAGCATGCTTACCTTCACCAGGACTGAAAAGGAGGGGGGGGGGGTGACCTCAGCATGCTTACCTTCACCAGGACTGAAAAGGAGGGGGGGGGGGGACCTCAGCATGCTTACCTTCACCAGGACTGAAAAGGAGGGGGGGGGGGGGGACCTCAGCATGCTTACCTTCACCAGGACTGAAAAGGAGGGGGGGGGGGGGGACCTCAGCATGCTTACCTTCACCAGGACTGAAAAGGAGGGGGGGGGGGGGGGGACCTCAGCATGCTTACCTTCACCAGGACTGAAAAGGAGGGGGGGGGGGGGGGACCTCAGCATGCTTACCTTCACCAGGACTGAAAAGGAGGGGGGGGGGGGGTGACCTCAGCATGCTTACCTTCACCAGGACTGAAAAGGAGGGGGGGGGGGGGGAGACCTCAGCATGCTTACCTTCACCAGGACTGAAAAGGGGGGGGGGGGGGGGGAGACCTCGGCATGCTTACCTTCATCAGGACTGAAAAGGAGGGGGGGGGGGGGACCACAGCATGCTTACCTTCACCAGAAGTGAAAAGGGGGGGGGGGGGGGAGGGAGACCTCAGCATGCTTACCTTCACCAGGACTAAAAAGGGGGGGGGGGGGGACCTCAGAACTGAAAAGGGGGGGGGGGGGGGGAGACCTCAGCAGAGCATCGCACCCATAAAAAGCCAGTACAGAGCATCGCACCCATAGAAAGTCAATGCAGAGCATCGCACCCATAGAAAGTCAATGCAGAGCATCGCACCCATAGAAAGTCAGTGCAGAGCATCGCACCCATTGAAAGCCAGTGCAGAGCATCGCACCCATAAAAAGCCAGTGGAGAGCATCGCACCCATAGAAAGTCAATGCAGAGCATCGCACCCATAAAAAGCCAGTGCAGAGCATCGCACCCATAGAAAGTCAATGCAGAGCATCGCACCCATAGAAAGTCAATGCAGAGCATCGCACCCATAGAAAGTCAATGCAGAGCATCGCACCCACAAAAAGCCAGTGCAGAGCATCGCACCCATAAAAAGCCAGTGGAGAGCATCGCACCCATAGAAAGTCAATGCAGAGCATCGCACCCATAGAAAGTCAATGCAGAGCATCGCACCCATAGAAAGTCAATGCAGAGCATCGCACCCACAAAAAGCCAGTGCAGAGCATCGCACCCATAGAAAGCCAGTGCAGAGCATCGCACCCATAGAAAGTCAATGCAGAGCATCGCACCCATAAAAAGCCAGTGCAGAGCATCGCACCCATAGAAAGTCAATGCAGAGCATCGCACCCATAGAAAGCCAGTGCAGAGCATCGCACCCATAAAAAGCCAGTGCAGAGCATCGCACCCATAGAAAGTCATTGCAGAGCATCACACCCACAAAAAGCCAGTGCAGAGCATCGCACCCATAGAAAGCCAGTGCAGAGCATCGCACCCATAGAAAGCCAGTGCAGAGCATCGCACCCATAGAAAGTCAATGCAGAGCATCGCACCCATAAAAAGCCAGTGCAGAGCATCGCACCCATAGAAAGTCAATGCAGAGCATCGCACCCATAGAAAGCCAGTGCAGAGCATCGCACCCATAAAAAGCCAGTGCAGAGCATCGCACCCATAGAAAGCCAGTGCAGAGCATCGCACCCATAAAAAGCCAGTGCAGAGCATCGCACCCATAAAAAGCCAGTGCAGAGCATCGCACCCATAAAAAGCCAGTGCAGAGCATCGCACCCATAGAAAGCCAGTGCAGAGCATCGCACCCATAGAAAGCCAGTGCAGAGCATCGCACCCATAGAAAGCCAGTGCAGAGCATCGCACCCATAGAAAGTCATTGCAGAGCATCGCACCCATAAAAAGCCAGTGCAGAGCATCGCACCCATAAAAAGCCAGTGCAGAGCATCGCACCCATAAAAAGCCAGTGCAGAGCATCGCACCCATAGAAAGTCAATGCAGAGCATCGCACCCATAAAAAGCCAGTACAGAGCATCGCACCCATAAAAAGCCAGTGCAGAGCATCGCACCCATAGAAAGCCAGTACAGAGCATCGCACCCATAGAAAGCCAATGCAGAGCATCGCACCCATAGAAAGCCAATGCAGAGCATCACACCCATAGAAAGCCAGTGCAGAGCATCGCACCCATAAAAAGCCAGTGCAGAGCATCGCACCCATAGAAAGCCAGTACAGAGCATCGCACCCATAGAAAGCCAATGCAGAGCATCACACCCATAAAAAGCCAGTGCAGAGCATCGCACCCATAGAAAGCCAGTACAGAGCATCGCACCCATAGAAAGCCAATGCAGAGCATCGCACCCATAGAAAGCCAATGCAGAGCATCGCACCCATAAAAAGCCAGTGCAGAGCATTGCACCCATAAAAAGCCAGTGCAGAGCATCGCACCCATAAAAAGCCAGTGCAGAGCATCGCACCCATAAAAAGCCAGTGCAGAGCATCGCACCCATAGAAAGTCAATGCAGAGCATCGCACCCATAGAAAGTCAATGCAGAGCATCGCACCCATAGAAAGTCATTGCAGAGCATCGCACCCACAAAAAGCCAGTGCAGAGCATCGCACCCATAGAAAGCCAGTGCAGAGCATCGCACCCATAGAAAGCCAGTGCAGAGCATCGCACCCATAGAAAGTCATTGCAGAGCATCGCACCCATAAAAAGCCAGTGCAGAGCATCGCACCCATAAAAAGCCAGTGCAGAGCATCGCACCCATAAAAAGCCAGTGCAGAGCATCGCACCCATAAACAGCCAGTGCAGAGCATCGCACCCACAAAAAGCCAGTGCAGAGCATCGCACCCATAGAAAGCCAGTGCAGAGCATCGCACCCATAGAAAGTCATTGCAGAGCATCGCACCCACAAAAAGCCAGTGCAGAGCATCGCACCCATAGAAAGCCAGTGCAGAGCATCGCACCCATAGAAAGTCATTGCAGAGCATCGCACCCATAAAAAGCCAGTGCAGAGCATCGCACCCATAGAAAGTCAATGCAGAGCATCGCACCCATAAAAAGCCAGTACAGAGCATCGCACCCATAGAAAGTCAATGCAGAGCATCGCACCCATAAAAAGCCAGTACAGAGCATCGCACCCATAAAAAGCCAGTGCAGAGCATCGCACCCATAGAAAGCCAGTACAGAGCATCGCACCCATAGAAAGCCAATGCAGAGCATCGCACCCATAGAAAGCCAATGCAGAGCATCACACTAACAGTGTGATGCCACTTACCGTCCCTATTGTGCCAAGGGGAAACCTTCCATTTTCCAGTGTATGTCAACCCTAGCTGTTGTTCTACCCTCTTGTCTGGCTTAGGGGCCCAGTCGCAATGGCGACCCTTGCGACCCCTATAGCTACCCCACATGACGCCAACCCCTCCACCAAAGTCCCGCACATGACGGCCGATACATTCACATACATACACTTTTGGAATTTGAAAAAGAAATATAAATTAAAAACTCACCTGTCCTACGCAGCCAGCTCGATACGGCATCTGAGTGAAGTGGAGGGGACTGAGAGGAGGGAGGGGAGGGGAGGGGAGGAGGAGACTCATGCTGCTGCAGCCAATCATGGCTGAGCACATGATGTCAGCTAGCACACAGCCCTGGGAGACATGCACGCTCCCGAGAGCTGAGAGAGGACACCACCCCCCCCCCCCCCCCCCCCCGAGGATGCGGAGACGTGACGACAGGAAGGAAAATCACGCGACAGCTGAAGAGACCTGCTCCACGGACAAAAAATGCAAATGAACCCACAAGCGTGATTGACAGGAAGGTAATGAACGGACAAGAGATGCAGGGCGGGACTTCCGGCGAAGAATTATGAAGATTACAGGCGCATGAAGATTACAGGCGCTGTGAGGGACAGAAGGCTGCAAAAGTCAGCAAAAGGTAAGTGTTTTTTTATATTTAAGTGATTAGAATAATGTTGTTTTGGAGGGTGTTGGTCCGCTTTAAGGAGAGGGTTTTGCACTCTTTGGACGTGGTTAGGTGTCTGAAGTACTATCTGGTGGTTACTGCACCTTTCAGGAAAACTGATGCTCCTTTTGTGGTCCCTTCTGGTCCTAGGAAGGATTTGGCTCCTGCCAAGTCTACTATCAGCAAGTGGATTCGTCAGGCTGTGATTCAGGCCTACACTGCTAAGGGGAAGAATCATCCCTTCCGCCTTACTGCTCATTCTACTCGTGCTATTGGTGCCTCTTGGGCTTTTCAGCACCAGGCTTCTGTTGAACAAGTTTGCAAGGCCGCTACTTGGTCTTCTGTTCATACCTTTTCAAAGTTTTACAAGGTTGATGTTGGGGCCTCAGCTGATGCTGATTTTGGCCGAAAGGTTCTGCAGGCTGCAGTGGTTTAAACTGTCTGCTACTGATTTTTCTTGGGGATCCCACCCTACTTTATGGACACTGCTATTGAATGTCCCAAGTGTAAGTATTAGATTTGGAGCAGGACGTACTGTATACTAAGAATAATACAATTCTGTGATTACTCACCTGTAGAATTGGTATTATGAGTATACAGTACGTCCTGCTCCAACCCACCCTTGGTTTGCATTTTCTTGAATCCCCTGTATGGTAATTGTTATCATTGTTATTGTTGATAGTTTGGATTGTTTAACTCTCCCGGCTTCTCATTAACTGCTTTTCAATGCTGGGGATTTGTGGGAGGTCCCTGGGTATTTGAGGGGCCGGGAGGAGCCTATTTTCGATGTCTCTGCAGTCCAGCGCCATCTGGCGGAGTATATTCCAAGTGTTAGTATTAGATTTGGAGCAGGACGTACTGTATACTCATAATACCAATTCTACAGGTGAGTAATCTCAGAATTGTATTTTATTGTTGCTCCAAAATGTACGTTTCTTGGCATTCCAACTGCTCTCTTCCAAGTTGCACTGCATTGCAAGTGTAGTGCTTTGCTCCCCCTGGTAACCAGAAGCAACCACAATGCTCTCATATATGCTCAGGAAATAAGTGACTCCAGTGGAACTACTTGATATGTGTGTGACTCATGCTAGGGCTTATTTTTAGGGAAACAGGGTATCTAGCTGAGCAAACAAAGCGATAAAAGAATACAGTATCTTCAGAAGGATACAATAATCATCCACTTTTTAAATCTCAAAAATTATAATCCGATAGGTAGCTAGGTAGAGATATTGTGCACTGAAAGTGTCCAATAAAGTGCAAGTTCTACAAAATCTACATGGCCAACCAACTACTACAGTAAACACTAAACAAATTAGCTGCCCGAAAAAAAAAATATATGGGCCCCTGGACCCACCTCCCTCCACACGTTCCGTGGCCTGCTTACACTACTTCCAAGGGCGATATGTAACATACATATGTATGACAGCTTAACCAGCTTGTCCAGGCTCAGGGAAAGTTGATTGAACCTTGGATTTATGTACTGTCAGGGTTGAGCTGCCTATTTGGAAGTCTTAAAATGGATAAAGTAAGCCCCCATTCATATAGTGCAGTAGTAGCCTTATATACTGCCCTGCACCTTAAATTTGTTTCCTGTCCCCTCGCGGTAGCAATGAAGGAAGCTGCATGGACTACCTATGATGGATGGCAATGGTTGCTTCAGAAGATGTCCACCAGAGGCAGGCAGCAGTTGGAGACCCAGGAGGTGGCAGCGGCAGGCCTCCTGGGGTGGCTTCTCTTGGATGCCTGACCATCAGAGGATAAATGTGAAAGTGACCATTGTTTTTAATTTCAGTCAATTTCAGGGTTTATTTTTACTCTCAATGCCACGAAATTGAGAAGATGTTAAAGGGGGCTTAGAGACTTAAAAGTGAAATCTCTCTTGTTGCGGCAACCATAAAAGGTTGTCAAATGACACAAAAAGCAGGTTGTGTTCGGTGGCTCCAGCTACTGTACAGTCACCTCCCTCCGGTAGAACCACTATTTGTTGCAGGAGGCCCCACTAGTCTATCAAGTTCTTGCCATATGGGCCTCTTTGTTGGCCATTGTTGACAGTATTGTGTCAAGTTTCAGCAGACCAAAATAAATACGAGAGATTTATTTTTGTGCTGCTGTGCTGTTCTGTAAAGGAAAAGTTAAATAACCTGTTCATGTACCGTAGGTTTGTTGCAAGTTTAAACTGCCAAATATACATTTTTAGGAGCTGAAAATGTTTACCAGCCACATACAACTGTACTGCAGTCACTGGAATACATTGCTCCTGATTACTCAAGAGGTACAAGTGATGTGCATGGCGTGATATTTCATCCTTATTTCCCGCAACATCGATAGTCCTACTGATAAAAATTCTTCATTCTTTCCTGACAAAATGTGTTCCTTCTCCTGTTTTCTTGATGTTTGAAATACAATTTTGCTTTTCAATTTTAAAAGGGGTGGCAGTTTTTAGAACATGATTGAATTTCTTATGCTGCTTATCTGGGTTATGTGGGCCTTTTTTGCCCACTTGGTCTCAAACATAATATTACACTTTGTGAAGGGGATTCCCAACCAGCGATCTGTTACTGAATCTCACAAGAGCGGATCTGACCATGCTTTGGCCTCTTTGCTGCAGCAGAGTGGCTGATATGTCACTCAAACTGTGAACCTTACAGCAGCCATGCAGTTGCCCATGTTCCTTTGTTACGGCCAAAATCAGGCTTAGCTTTGTGGGGGGGGGGGGGAGCGGCTCAAGTGCTGCTTTCTTGGAGGTCCAAAGGTGGCCAGAATAAACTAATATGCACACATCACGGCAGTGTCCTCACTTCATAGTTCCTTATCAAACCGGCTGTATGTGCATAGGGGTCTAGTGCAGACGGTAGCCATGGTTCACAAAATAAATGTTGAATATGTGCTGTGTGGACGATGTCTTTATAGGGGAGCGAATTTCCAGTTGTCAGCTGGGGAATGGTATTGTATTCTGTGAAATGTCCCTAATTGATCACTTTTAACCAATCTTGTGTATCTTTTAGGCAAGAGAAGAAGAAATGACTTTAAAAGTGACAGAACTACAGGAACAGCTGGAGCAGTTGCAGGAAGACTTGTCAAAGAGGCAGGCTGATGAGTTTGTTCAGGATGGAGAGGTAAGTAGCTATTTACAAAAACTGTTGATTTCATTTTTTTTTGTTTTATTTTTTGGTAAAATGCAACAATTTTATGTTGTAAATCAATAATGGGATTGCAACGGGGTCATTTATACCATTTATAAATTATGCATAGAAACAGAGGTGAATAGACTCTCAAACTATATTAATAGAAGAAAGGCAGTAACATCCATGGAGCTGCAGTAATCATTTTGTCATATAAAATGGCCGGTCTTTCTCTGCTAAAATGCCCATAGGAATAAGAGCGGTGGCGCAGATATCAGCAATAAATAATGCAGCTATGCAATGGTCACATACCCACTATATTTGCTTAGTGTCTTCTTTTTTTCTGTTCATATTTTCCTTTTGTTACATCCTTCATTTGGAATTACTCTTTATTGTAACTGTATATCTACCTCTGTTGCATTTTTATATTTAAATTGTAATTGCTAATTTATTGAATTGTTTTAACATTATTTTATTAAAATGCGCCTTTTTAATCCCACTGTTTTTAGGTGCAGACTTTTGAACAACTTCAGGTAATGTCCCTACTCCACCTATACTCCTACTCCACTAGCTGTCAGGTGACTTGCCCTGTGACCAGTTATAGGGTTCTCAAGGAACCCTTAACAGTTCAGAAAGGGTTAAGTATAAAAACAAAAAAAGCACACAGGCAGAGGAATAAAATTCATTTATTTAATTATTTTGTTCTCTACTTGCCTCCAATTTAATGCGCCACACTGTCACCGACAGAGGTTCGGCGTCCTCGCATCTAACCTATTTTCCTTCTTTTCTTTTTGCTCGCAAACTCAATTAAGCACCAGGCACGTAGATTCTATGGGCTTGGCAGTTAACGGTAGGAGAGAAGCAACACTGTAGAATCTACGTGCTTGGCACTTAAAGGGTTAACTAAATCCTAGTTCCCCCTTTTTTATTACATGCAGGCTGCCAACAGCTACTTTATCAGCTCAGACTGCTACTGGGTGCTTAGTGAGTAAAGAAAACCCTTTTCATTGGGCTTGGCTATAGTGCAGGTTTTGTTGTTTCTCTGTAATCCCAGAGCTGCTTACCCTGGAATTTCTATTGTGTACGGGATTAATAACCAGTAATAATTTGTATCTTTATCATTCTAATTATACAGTACATTTAGCCAGCTTGTAGTTGCAAATATATATTTTTTTCCCTTCTTACTCTGGATGTTTTTTTTTTAAGAATAAATATCTTATAATTCTAAAGAAATCAGGCAAATTGGTTTAATTAAATTGGAAATATTATATTACAGTATCTGTATAACAAATTGCCCGCAGGCTGTTGTCTGTTGTCTGAAGTCTTAGTGATACACAGAAATAGTAGTCGATTCATAGCCAGGTGAAAAAAACTCACTATTCTAAGTGTGTCACACACCCCGCTTCAGATAGTCATTACACTTGGTTATACCGACCTGTAGAGGGCGATCTTGCAGAGATGTCATGAAAAAAAGGGAGCCCCTCCCGGTCCATAAATACCTGGTACCTCCCACTCATTCCCCAGTCTTTCATCTCTGCAGACGGCGAGCAAGTCAGAAGATGTCTCCTCCTTGCAGGTAGCCGGGGTAACTCCCGGCCCGCTTATTTGTCTGTTTCTGCCTGGACCCCACCTTAGTATTCACCTTGCCTCCCAGCCTAGGCTGCTGGTCCTGGGCAAGGGTAGACAGCATCTAATGGTACTTATGAGCTACGCTCCACCGTGAGACCCCATACTAAGGGGTAAACGGTTTTGCCTGGTTGGTTAAACCTGGTTTGGGATGCCCCGTCCCTTGCCCGTCCACCTTCCAACGTGGATTCCCCCTTTCCCATATTTCCCTTGCTCCTTAGAGAGGGGGGGGGGGTGGCAGCGTACGGGTCCCCTTCTCCCTGATTGTTATCTTTATTTTGCGCGTGTGATTCTGGTATGCACGTTGTTGTACTCAGCTGGCGCTGGCTGTGCCGCAGCTCCGGGCCGTTTGATCAGATGTGGGGAGCTTCTTCCCCCGCCTTTCTGGCAGGACGGACGTATCTCCTACGTGAGTGGCCCTTGGGGCCCCATTACTTCTTGTCCTCACTATATTCATGTGTCTGTTTATTATATTTATAGTGTGCCTGTCTTATGCACCATAGTGCTGGGAGTTTATAACCCAGTCCCTTCTATTATTATTGCAATATTAGTATATATGTTTGTGTGTACATGGGCATGATTGAGGTGCTGAACAGCCCTGTATTCTGTCTTCCAGGTGGACCCTTGTCGGATCCTAAAGGGTCCTACCGGTCCTAGGCTCCCTGGTTAATTAGGAACTCCCTATAAATCCTCCCACTCGGGACACTAAAGGGGCATCCCGGGTCGCTTATATT
The DNA here is from genome assembly GCA_027917425.1 of Gastrophryne carolinensis. Classification (NCBI taxonomy): domain Eukaryota; kingdom Metazoa; phylum Chordata; class Amphibia; order Anura; family Microhylidae; genus Gastrophryne; species Gastrophryne carolinensis. The sequence goes on from CM051234.1 coordinate 287,747,926, forward strand.
TGCGAATTCCCCTGGGTATTGCGACTACCAATAAAATCACCATATGGAGGCTTCCCAGGATACCGGGCTCGGGCTCCCCTCGGGGCAACCCCGGCAGTGTTTGGGGTGTGGGGCATCCCTTACAGGGGATGATGTTTTCTTTTGCATAACATGTGCGCAGCAGACTATTACTACGCGGCAGTCCTGATCCCAGGCATCTGGTTCTGGGCCTCCAGTCCCTTCCCCTACCCCGCCGCCTGTCCCGTACCCCGTACCCCGTATGATGTTGTCACGAGTGGGGAGTCGCAATCTGAGGTGTGTGCCAGATTGTCCAACCTGGAAAAATTATTTTCCAGCGCTGTGGCCAGAAAGGTCCCGGCTAAGAGAAAGCACTTGTCCCCAGCCACGCAGGCTTCAGATTGTGAGGAGTTTGATTCACTGGTCTGATTACCCCCCGCTAGAGGAAGGGGAGCTTTTTGAGGAGTCGGATGGTTCTGATGATCAGCAGTTTGTTGGCGCTGATGGCGAGGGGGGTCAGGGGGATTCTGTGGATACCCCTAGGGTCCTGGCTCATATGTTTGAGGTTCTGGCAATCTCTCCTCCTGAAGTGACTCTTCCGCAGAAGGGGAAGTTCTTTGAGGAGGCTAAGCCGCACTTAGAATTTCCTAATCAAAGGCATTTCGACTGCATTATTCTTAAGGAATGGGAGAGGCCTACTCGGCTTCCAGGTGTCCCTCCGGGTTGGGATAAGAGATATCCCTTTCCGGTGGACGCAGTGAGGCGCTGGTCGTCCCCTCCCAAGGTGGACGCCCCTGTTTTGGGGTTGTCTAGCACCTCTGTCTTGCATTCTCCTGACTGTTCTACTCTCAAGGACAGTGAGGACAAACACATTGACCAGATGGCTTGTCACGGTTTTGCCAGTGTCGGGTCGGCCTTGCGGCCTGTTTGTGCTTCAGCGCTTCTAATCGTGGCTTCTAGGTCCGTTGTCAGGGACCTGTTGTCTACCTCCAGGCTTGACCCGGCTAGTGATGAGTTCACCGCCCTTAAGCGGTGTGAATTGTTATTCTAAGTACACAGTACGTCCTGCTCCATATATAATACTTACACTTGGGTTATCCTCCGCCAGAGGGCGCTGTGCACTGCAGACATGCAAAAAAACAGGCTCCTCCCGGCCCTTCATATACCCAGGGACCTCCCACAAATCCCCAGATTTCTCTGCAGTGCTCACTGCGAAGACATGAAGTATCACTCTCTCGCAGGTGAGCGAGGCTATTACAGCCTGCGGCCCTGTGGGACTATTACCACCCGTCCTCTTTGTGATGATGTGCCTCCCAGCCTGGGCTGCGCTGGTCGGGTGAAGGTAGGCAGCACTATGCGTGCTTGACGGAGCCATGCTCCACCGCAGTCCCCCACCGTAGGGTAGGCGGTTTAGGCTGATGGTGAGCCTTAGGGGATGCCCCTCCCGCTTAGTTGTCCCACGCCCCGTGTAGCAGTGGACCCTGTGTACAGGGTCGCTGTCCTCCCTCGTTCCCCCCCTAGCTCGGGGGGGGGGAAAGAAAAGGGGGGGGAGGGGTTTGTGATTATGGCGGCCTCAGTGTACCCCATTACATGCTTATGCCCTCGGTGTCGTGTTTTGATTGGGAATGGATGTCAGAGCCGTGCTATCTACTTTTTACTTATCGGTAGCTGCCGCCCCCTTTTTATATATATATCGCTCGGAAGGCGGTGGTTGTGTTGACGCTCCGGCGTCTTTTTTTCTTAGTCTGTAGTGGCTCTGCTGCGGTAATCCACTCAATCTTTCTGTCAGGTGTTACTGCCCTGTTTTCTTCCTTAGCTATTGCATCGCTTTTTCGGAGCTTCGCGCTCTCCAGGGGGGGTGCGGGGCGGGGTCCTGCCTTGACACGCTCCGCGTCACCATTTGGCGCGCTCCGCGTCACCTTCAGTTCTGGCCCACCCTTCGTTTGGTGCCATTCTTTTTCGCGCGTGGTGCAGACCGCCCTCTCCCTGCTGTCTGTAAGTGCCCTTGCGGGCGTACAAATATTATCCTTATACTTACTTGTATCTTACCCTGCGCCTGGCTCTGACATTCCTGTCCCTCTTATGTCTTTCAGACCGTGAATTCCGGTGGCTTCTCCCGGCCCGGTGTATCGCCCGGTTGAGACTATTAATATTACTCCCACTTCCCCGCGGGTTATTGGAGCATCCAGGTTAGCTTACAGCGTCACTCCCTACTGGCCTATTGTGCCGATACAATCACCATATGGAGGCATCTCAGGATATTGTGAACGGGGTTCCTTCGGGACAAGCCCGGGTGTGTGTAGCTTGTGGGGTCTTACCTAGAAGCGGTGACAATGCACGGGTCTGCGTTTCTTGTGCAAAACAGGCGTTATCGGGTCTTCCCGCCTCTTCAGTGGCTGGGCCTGCACCTCGCCTCACTTCACCTACTCCCCCAAGCCTGAGTCTAACCCCCAATACTAGCGGGGATTCTAATCCTGATATGGCTAATAGACTGGCCAGTGTTGAAAGATTGCTTGCTAGCTCGCTAGCGCGTAAGGCAACCGCTAAGAGGCGGCACTTAACCCCTGACTCTGCCCTTTTCCCTATGGAATCTGATGACTTGTTACAGCATTACGGCCAACCCCCCTTGGACGAAGGGGAGTTGTTCTCTGACTCGGGGTCATGACGACTCTGGTTCCGAGCACTGGACCTCGGATGATATTGACAGACTGCTGGTTCAGATCTTTGAGGTTTTGTCCCTCTCTCCCCCCCAGGCGGATCCCAGGCAAAGGGGTGACCTTTTTCATACTGCTAAGGCTCGTCTGGAATTTCCCGAGCAAACCCATTTCAATAGCCTCGTGCTTAAAGAATGGGAACATTCCAGTAGACTTCCTGGGATCCCTAAGAGTTTGGATAGGAAGTATCCCTTCCCTGCTGACTTGGTTAAGTGCTGGTCATCGCCCCCCGAGGTCGATGCTCCTATTCTAGGGTTGTCCAACACCTCTATTATGCACTCCCCTGACACTTCTACGCTGCGGGACTTGTAGCGTATTGATCAATTGGCATGCCATGCCTTTGCATTTGGGGGAGCGACCTTGCGCCCGGTTTGCGCCTTGGTCATTACGGCAGTAGCGCTCAGGGCCATGGTCAGGAATGCACTCGATGGCACAGATGAGTTGCCCTCTGATACGGTTAATACTCTAACTGTGATGTATTCATAAACTTTATCCTGTCTGCATCAGACAATGCTATAAAGATGTGTGCCAGATCTTCTGCCTTAGCGCTAGCTATTCACCCCACGGTTTGGTTGCGACAGTGGGCGGCTGACAACGCCGCCAAGAAGGCCCTTACCGGGCTTCCATTTAAGGGTCTACGCCTGTTTGGAGACCGTCTAGACCTCTTCGCCAAAGGAGGCAAGTCGCCACAGCGCAGGCGGCAGATTCGGCCTTTTTGAGGCCAGGGCACCCTTTCGATCCCCTACCGCGGGGCTAAACAGGGAAAAGGGGTGTCCTTCGCTGGATCCCGCACAGATTTATGGCACAGGAATAGAGGACGCTGTCTCGGCTCCTCCTGTGGGCCCAAGCCCAAAGCCCCTCCCAAGACCCCTCAGGCATGAGGGGGTGCCCTCACCCACCAGGGTGGGGGGACGTCTACAGCACTTCAAGCATGTCTGGCGGCATCACGTCTCAGACCGGTGGATTCAGGAGGTAGTGTCCTCCGGCTACAAGATAGAATTTGCTGTGTAGCCCCCCCACCAGATTCATTGGGTCCCGGATCCCTCAGGACCCCGCCTCAGCCCAGGTCTTGTTGCTGGCCGTGCAGGGTCTCCTGGATCTAGGGGTCATTTGCAAGTTCTCCTTTGGAGACAGGGGCACGGGGTCCTACTCCAACATTTTCACAGTGCCCAAGAAGGATGGGTCAGTCAGGCCCATTCTGGATTTAAAAATCCTCAACAAATTTGTCAAGAACAGGCATTTTCGCATGGAAACTCTGCGCTCGGCCATTGGCTCACTGCGCCCAGGGGACTTCATGATGTCAGTAGACATCAAGGATGCTTACTTTCACGTATCGGTGTTTCCAGGACACCAAAGGTTTCTCAGATTTGCACTGAAAGATCAGCATTACCAATTTGTGGCTCTGCCATTCGGCCTCACCTCGGCTCCCAGGGTGTTCACCAAAGTGCTGGCAGGGGTGATGTCACTGATAAGGCTAAGGGGCATACGCGTGCTGCCTTACCTGGAGGACATCCTCATCACCTCTCGGTCTCTGCGGCAGGCAACTGGTAGTGTCCACCCTGGAGTCCTTCGGTTGGGTGATCAATTACCCCAAGTCCTCTCTGTCCCCATCCTCGGTGACCCCGTTCCTGGGAATGATTCTGGATACGGTTCAGTCATGGATATTCCTTCCTCAACAGAAGGTGGAAGCTCTGACTGCGTAGGCCAGGTTCCTGCTCTCGTGCCCACAGCCCTCCATCAGGCAGGGAATGCAGCTGGTGGGCCTGATGGTGGCGCGCTTCGAGGCGGTGCCCTTTTCTTAGTTCCATTTGAGACCTCTGCAGCTTCACCTTCTGTCAGTATGGGACAAGAACCCAGCGTCCTTGGACGGGGTCTGTGTGCATCCCCCCTCGGTCAGACGGTCCCTTGCGTGGTGGTTGGACCTCGAGAACTTGATAGGGGGCAGGTCTTTTCTGGCCCCCTCCTGGGAGATGGTCACCACGGATGCCAGTCTGTCAGGTTGGGGGGGATTCTGGAAGTCCCTGCGCTTCCAGGGGACGTCGGGCCCTCGGGAGGCCCATTTACCCATCAACATTCTGGAACTACGGGCTGTCCGGTTGGTACTGGAGCGGTTGACCCACAACCTGAGGGGGCTGTCGGTCTAGGTACGCTCCGACAACAAGACGGCGGTTGCATACATCAGCCATCAGGGAGGGACTCGGAGCAAGGGTGCCCTCCGGAAGGTGTGTCAGATTCTGTAATGGGCGGAGGCCAATGTACAATGCATTTCGGCTGTTTACATTCCGGGGGCGGATAATCTGCTTGCAGATGCTCTGAGCAGGGGAACGTCCATGCAGGGAGAGTGGTCCCTCTGCAACAGGGTATTCCAGTCCCTGTGTCACCGTTGGGGTCTACCGGATGCGGACCTGTTTGCGTCCCGCCACAACCACAAGCTCCCGGCCTTCGTGTCTGTCTCAGGACCCTCTGGCCTTGGCCACGGATGCCCTGTCCATGTCATGGAAGGAGTTTCGGCTCCTGTATGTGTTTCCACCATTCCCCCTGCTGAGCAGGGTTCTGCGCAAGATTGCTCTGGAAGGAGTGCCTGTGATTCTAGTGGCCCCCCGGTGGCCAGGAAGAGTGTTGTTCGCAGACGTGGTTCAAATGGCAGTAGACCAGTACGATCTACCAGGGGTGCCAGACCTGCTAACTCAGGGCTCCCTACGCCTTCCCAATTTACAAACGCTGGCTTTGACGGCCTGGCTGCTGAGACCTCCATCTTGATGGAGAAGGGTTTGTCTGCCTCTGTGGTGGGCACTATGGTGCAGGCTAGGAACAAGACTTCTGCTGCTATCTATTACAGAGTATGGCGTACCTACATTGACTGGTGTGAGTCTAGGTCTCTTCCCTGTAGGGAGTTCTCTGTCCGCAGGGTTCCGGAGTTCTTACAGCATGGTTTAGAGTTGGGTCTAAAACTCAGTACTCTGAAGGGTCAGGTTTCTGCCCTGTCCGTCTTCCATCAGAGGACCTTTGCTCATCATCATTGGGTTAAGACCTTCTTTCAGGGGGTCACTCATGCACGTCCCCCTCGTAAGCCTATGGTTCCCGTTTGGGATTTGAACTTGGTTTTATCTGCCTTGCAGGGTGCTCCCTTTGAGCCTATTCAAGAGGCTGCTCTGGTTATTCTTACTCTCAAGGTTGTCTTTTTGGTGGCCATAACTTCGGTTCGGCGTGTGTCGGAGCTGGCTGCTCTATTCATTCAGTCTCCATACTATGAGAGACACCAGGACAAGGTGGTGGTCCGCTTTAAGCCGGATTTTCTGCCTAAGGTTGTGTCTGCCTTTCATTTGAATCAGGACATTGTTCTTCCTTCCTTGTGCCCCAATCCTAGTAATGACAAGGAAAGGGTTCTGCACTCCTTGGATGTGGTCAGGTGCTTGAAGTACTACCTGGTTGTCACTGCAGCTTTTAGGAAGACTGATGCTCTCTTCGTTGTGCCTTCTGGGCCTAGGAAGCCTACTGGGCCAAGTCTACGATCAGCAAGTGGATCCGTCAGGCTGTGGTTCAAGCCTATTCTGCTAAGGGGAAGAGTCCTCCCTTCCGTCTTACTGCTCATTCCACTCGCGCTATTGGTGGCTCTTGGGCTTTTCAGCACCAGGCCTCAGAACAAGTTTGCAAGGCCGCCACTTGGTCTTCTGTTCATACCTTTTCAAAGTTTTACAAGGTTGATGTTCGGGCCTCAGCTGATGCTGCGTTTGGCCGCAAGGTTTTGCAGGCGGTTGTAGTTTAAGCTATGTGTCGTTACCTTTTTGTTTGGGATCCCACCCTACTGTTATGGACACTGCTATTGGATGTCCCAAGTGTAAGTATTATATATGGAGCAGGACGTACTGTATACTTAGAATAATACAATTCTGTGAAATACTCACCTGTAAAATTGGTATTATACGTATACAGTACGTCCTGCTCCACCCCACCCTGGTTTTTGCATTATTCTGGATCTCCTGTATGGTGATTGTTGTTATTGTTATCATTACCAGTTGTTTTGGTGGTTGGTTTCTCCCGGTTTCTGGTTCACTGCTTTTCAATGCTGGGGATTTGTAGGAGGTCCCTGGGTATATGAAGGGCCAGGAGGAGCCTGTTTTTTTGCATGTCTGCAGTGCACAGCGCCCTCTGGCGGAGGATAACCCAAGTGTAAGTATTATATTTGGAGCAGGACGTACTGTATACGTATAATACCAATTCTACAGGTGAGTATTTCACAGAATTGTATTTTTGTCATTTGTGCTAGCCGCCCTGGATGACACTATGGTGATGTGTAGTAGAACTTCGGCCTTGCTGGTGGCTGTTCGGTGGTCGGTTTGGTTGCACCAGTGGGCGGCTGATTTTGTGTACAAAAAGTCTTACGGCTCTTCCCTTTCTGGGCTTGCGGCTCTTTGGAGAAAAATTGTATTCGGTCGCAAAAGGAGGTAGGTTACCTCAGCGAAAGAAGCATCGTCGTCCCTTTCAGGGGGCGGCTTCATTTACCCCGTCCTTTCGTGGGGCCAGAGCTGGACGGGGATCGTCTGTCTTCCCCTCTAGAGGTGATTCCTGGAACAGGGGAAGAGGACGTGCCCATCCAGGTCACAGCTGGGGCTCCAAGCCCAAAGCCGCTGCTAAGCCGGCTCAGCAATGAGGGGGCGCCCTCACCCTCGCGGGTGGGGGGACAGCTGCGACACTTCTCCCAGGTCTGGGACCAGGAGGTCTCGGACAGATGGATTCGGGAAGTGGTGTCTTCCGGTTACAAGCTGGAGTTCGAGATCCGGCCTCCTCCCAGATTCTTCAGGTCTCGCGTGCCCTTGGATCCTCTGGCCACGCAGGGGATCCGGGCGGCAGTAAAAGATCTCTTGGACATGGCTGTCATCTGCCCGGTGCCTCCCTCGGACCGGGGCCTGGGATACTATTCCAATCTGTTTACGGTGCCCAAGAAGGATGGCTCCGTTCGTCCCATCCTGGATCTGAAGTTTCTCAACAGGTTTATCCGTCCCAGGAAGTTCCGCATGGAAACTCTCCGCTCTGCCATAAATTCACTTCAGCAGGAGGACTTCATGATGCCCATAGACATCAAGGATGCTTATCTGCATGTTCCAATCTTCCCGGCGCATCAGAGATTTCTCAGGTTCGTGGTGGAAGATCGGCATTTTCAGTTTGTGGCCCTTCCGTTTGGCCTTACCTCAGCTCCAATGGTTTTCACCAAGGTGCTATAGCGGGGGTGATGGCCCTCCTCAGATCCCAGGGAATCCGCATCGTGCCTGATCTGGACGATCTTCTTATTATGGCGTCCTCTCTCAGCCAGGCGGAGCTAGATACCAGGACTGTGGTAGCCACCCTGGAGAGATTCGGCTGGGTGATCAACTATCCCAAGTCCTGCCTCTCTGTGTCCAGGGTGGTGGCGTTCCTGGGAATCTCTGGATACTTCTCAGTCCAGGGTGTTCCTCCCCCGGCCCAAGGTTCTTTTGATTGAGGAATTGACTCAGCTTCTCCTATCCATCCCTCGCCCGTCCGTTCGGCTGGGGATGCGACTGGTGGGATTGATGGTGGCTTCGTTCGAGGCGATTCCATTTGCCCAGTTTCACACCAGGACACTCCAGCTTCATCTCTTGGCAGCCTGGGACGGGGTCCCTGCTGTCATTGGATCAGTCTTTTCTGATGTCCCCCCGGGTTCGGCATTCCCTTCGGTGGTGGCTGGAACCGAGCAATCTGATGAGGGGCAGATCCTTTCTGACCCCTCGTTGGGAGATGGTCACCACGGATGCCAACCTGTCAGGTTGGGGGGGGGATTTTGGAAGGATCTTCTGTTTTAGGGACTGTGGGGGCCTCAGGAGGCTCACAGTCCCATCAATGTTCTGGAGCTGAGAGCCATCAGGTTGGTTCTGGCTCACTTGACTCATCAGTTACAGGGCTTGCCGGTTCAAGTTCGGTCGGACGATCGGACGGCGGTCGCCTACATCAATCACTAGGGAGGGACTCGCAGCAGGCGTGCCCTCAGGGAAGTGTCTTTGATCCTGGCTTGGGCAGAGAGAAATGTCCCATGCATCTCGGCGGTGTACATTCCGGGAGTGGAAAACACTGAGGTGGACTCCCTGAGCAGGGGCTCATTTCGCCGGGGGGGGGGGAAAGGTCGCTCAGCCCCAAGGTGTTTCTGTGGGGGACTCCGGAGGTGGACCTCTTTGCCTCTCGTCACAATCACAAGCTTCCGGCGTTCATGTCTCTCTCACGGGATCCGCTGGCTCTGGCAGCGGATGCCATGTCTCTGAACTGGAGGGATCTGGGGTTTCTGTACCTGTCCCCCCCCCCCCCCGTTTTCCCATGGTGGGCAAAGTGGTGTGCAAGCTGGCCCTAGAGGGCGCGTCAGCAATCCTGGTGGCTCCAAAATGGCCAAGACAGGTTTGGTTCGCAGACGTGGTAAGGTTGGCAGAGGATCAGTTAGTTCTGCCCCTTCTGCCGGATCTGCTCACTCAGGGTCCACTGTTCTACCCCAATTTACCAACGCTGGCCTTGACGGCGTGGCTGCTGAATCCTCCATCCTGAAGGAGGAAGGTCTTTCTGATGCTGTCATTCAGACTCTGGTTAGGGCTAGAAAGAAGTCTTCCTCTGCCATCTACTATAGGATTTGGAGGTCTTATATTGATTGGTGTGAGGTCCAGGCCTTGCCTTGCAGGGTGTTTTCTATCCCTAGGGTTTTGGAATTTCTGCAACATGGTCTGGACCTGGGTTTGCAGCTTAGTACGCTGAAAGGGCATATTTCTGCCCTGGCAGTTTTCTTTCAAAAGTCTTTTGCTCTTCATCCTCTGGTTAAGACCTTTTTCCAGGCGGTTACGCATGTGCGGCCTCATAGGAAGCCTTTGCTCCCAGTTTGGGATCTGAATTTGGTTCTTTCTGCTTTTCAGGGTCCTCCTTTTGAACCTTTGCAGGCTCTTTCTACGCTTACTCAGAAGGTTGCGTTTCTGGTTGCTATCACTTCCGTTCGGCGTGTATCAGAGTTGGCGGCTTTGTCCATTAAGGCTCGTTATTTTGAGAGGCATCAGGACAAGGTTGTTTTCTGCCTCAAGCCAGATTTCCTTCCTAAGGTGGTCTCTGCCTTTCATCTTAATCTGGACATTGTTCTACCCTCCTTGTGTCCTAAGCCCAGCAATGACAAGGAGAGGGTTTTGCATTCTCTGGATGTGGTTCGCTGTGTGAAGTACTATTTGGTAGCTACTTCTTCCTTTCGTAGGACTGACGCCCCTTTTTGTGGTGCTCTCTGGGCCTAGGAAAGGTTTGGCTCCCGCCAAGTCTTCCATTAGTAAATGGATTCGCCAGGCCATTGTTAGGGCCTATTCTGCCAAGGGGAAGGTTCCCCCTTTTCGTGTTACTGCTCATTCCACTCGTGCTGTTGGGGTGTCCTGGGCTTTCCAGCATCAGGCCTCTGTTGAGCAAGTTTGTAAGGCTGATACTTGGTCTTCCGTTCACACTTTTTCGAAGTTTTACAAGGTTGATGTGCGGGCCTCAGCGGATGCTGTTTTTGGCCGCAAGGTTCTGCAAGCTGCAGTGGTTTAAGTTTGTGCATTATTGCCTTGTTTTGGACCCCCGCCCTTTATGGACACTGCTATTGGATGTCCCAAGTGTAATGACTATCTGAAGCGGGGTGTGTGACATACTTATAATACCCATTTTACAGGTGAGTATTCACAAAATGGTATTATTCTAAGTATGTCACACACCCCGCTTCACCCCGCCCTTTGGTATTCTGGATCCTTTCTATGGTGAACCTTTTTTATTGTTACTGGTTATTTTGGCTCTTCCTGGTCCCTTTACTGCTGTCTTAATACTGGGAAATGAGTGGGAGGTATCAGGTATTTATGGACCTGGAGGGGCTCCCTTTTTCATGACATCTCTGCAAGATCGCCCTCTACAAGTCGGTATAACCAAGTGTAATGACTATCTGAAGCGGGGTAACATAGTAACATAGTAACATAGTATGTAAGGCTGAATAAAGACTTGAGTCCATCCAGTTCAGCCTGTTTAACTCCTTCCAGTGGTCTAGTAGCCATAGCCGGAAATGTTATTACATGCCAGGAAGGCATCAAGGCCACTTTTGAACATTTTTAATGTATCCCTCATTACTACCTCCTCTGGCAGCGAGTTCCATAGTCTCACTGCTCTTACAGAGAAGAATCCCCTCCTATGTCGGTGGAGAAAGCACCTTTCCTCTAACCTTAGTGGATGCCCCCGGGTTATGGTTACACTCCGGGGTATAAATAGATTGTGGGACAGATCCTTGTATTGACCCCGAATATATTTATACATAGTTATTAGATCACCCCTCAATCGTCTTTTTTCTAGACTAAATAAGCCTAACTTGGACAATCTTTCCGGGTACTCTAGCCCCCGCACTCCTTTTATTAACTTTGTTGCCCTTCTTTGAACGTGCTCCAGTTCTGATATGTCCTTCTTAAGCACAGGTGCCCAGAACTGTACACAGTATTCCATATGGGGTCTGACCAGTGACTTGTACAGGGGTAAAATGATGCTCTGGTCATGAGCACCTATGCTCCTCCTGATGCACCCCATGATCCTGTTTGCCTTGGCAGCAGCTGCCTGGCATTGATTACTACAGTTGAGCTTATTGTCAACTAAAACCCCTAGATCCTTTTCCATTGTTGTTTTACCAAGTGTTTCTTTATTTAATGTGTAATCATGACACAGATTTCTCCTTCCCATGTGCATAACCTTACATTTATCTGTGTTAAACTTCATTTGCCATTTAACTGCCCATGCTTCCAATTTATCTAAATCTGTTTGTAGTTGCCTGTTGTCCTCCTTTGTTTTAATTACTTTACTCAGCTTAGTATCATCTGCAAAGATTGAGACTTTACTGTTTAATCCATACCCAATGTCATTTATATATATATTGAAGAGAATTGGTCCCAGAACTGACCCTTGTGGTACTCCACTAGTAACAGTGACCCAATCTGAGTGTGTACCATTGATAACCACCCTCTGCTTCCGATCACTAAGCCAATTTCCCACCCATCTGCACACGTTTTCCCCCAGTCCAAGCATTCTCATCTTTTGTACCAGCCTTTTATGTGGCACAGTATCAAATGCTTTAGAAAAGTCAAGATATATGATATCCAATGACTCCCCCTGATCCAATCTTGAACTTACCTCCTCATAAAAGCCGATCAGGTTTGTCTGGCAGGAGCGATTCCTCATAAATCCATGCTGATATGGAGTAATAAGGTCATTTTCCCCAAGGTGCTCCAGGATAGTATCCCTTAAGAAACCTTCAAACAGCTTGCCCACCACAGATGTTAAGCTTACCGGTCTGTAGTTCCCAGGTTCCCCCCTAGATCCCTTTTTGAATATTGGCACCACATTTGCCAAGCGCCAATCCATCGGAACAACCCTGTAGTTATGGAATCCACAAATATTAGAAATAACGGCTTGTCTATTACTGTACATAACTCCCTTAAAACACGAGGATGTATGTCATCTGGTCCCGGCGATTTATCGATTTTCATCTGCTTGAGACGGTGCCGGACTTCTTCCTTGGTTAGACCAGTGACATTTAATGGAGGGTTTCGGTTATTCCCCTGCATTTCACTGGGCATGTCAAATTCTTTTGTGAATATAGAAGCAAAGAAGTTGTTAAGCAAATTAGCTTTCTCCTCATTTCCCTCTATAGGGGTCCCATCCTTGCTTTTCAGGGGGCCCACCCCCTCAGGTTTGTACCTTTTACAGTTTATGTAGCTAAAGAATAATTTGGGGTTAGTTTTACTCTCTTTCGCGACCAGTCTTTCTGTCTCCAGCTTAGCTGCCCTTATCTGTTGTTTACATTGTTTATTTTCTTCTTTATAGTTTTTTAACGCTTCCGCTGTCCCTTCCTGCTTTAAACGTTTAAATGCCTTTTTTTTGTTGTTTATTGCCCCCTTAACCTTTTTATTTAGCCACATCGGTTTACATGTGTGTCTAATAGTTTTATTCCTGTAAGGTATATATCTGTCACACTGAAAATTAAGTATTCCTTTGAAAGTATCCCATTTAGCGTCCATGCTTTTGTTCTTAAGGACATTTTCCCAGTCAATGCAGTGTAGGGCATCTCTAAGTTGGTCAAACTTTGCCTTTTTGAAGTCCCGCGTTTTTGTGACTCCTTGATAAGGCACCCTAGTGACTGCTAATTGGAAATTAATGATATTATGATCACTGCTTCCAAGGTGTCCCCCAACCTGTACCTTTATTACTTTGTCTGGTACATTGGTTAGTATTAGGTCCAATATGGCTTTCCCCCTTGTTGGAGCTTGTACTTGTTGGGAAAGGTAGCCATCTTTTGTTTTAGATAAAAAAACTATTACTTTTCTGCGAAACACATGTTTCAGCATCCCAGTCTATATCTGGGTAGTTAAAGTCCCCCATAATCACTACCTCATTTATTTTAGCGGCTATATCTATTTGCCTTAGCATCATATTTTCTATGGATTCGGATATATCTGGAGGTTTATAGCAAACCCCCATCAGTATTTTATTTTTGTTTCTCCCTCCATGTATTTCTACCCATACCGACTCCACATGGTCATTCCCCTCACATATATCCTCCCGCAGAGCAGGCTGTAGAGAGGATTTTACAATTAAGCAGACTCCACCCCCTTTGCGTTTGTTACGGTCCCTCCTAAACACACAGTATCCCTGTAAATTTACTGCCCAGTCATAGCTTTCATCCAGCCAGGTCTCTGTTACCCCCACTATATCATATTGTTCTTCTGTTATTATCAGTTCTAGTTCATCCATTTTATTAGTCAAGCTTCTAGCATTTGTAAGCATGCATTTCAAATGCTTATGACAATTTTGATAATTCTGTATATTGCCCTTATTCCTGCTAGATGTGCTAACCCCTCCCCCCTCTCCACCCCCAGTTTCATGTCTACACCCCCTGTCACTTTCTTTCCTAACTTCCCCTTTGTAATAGCTTTTACCCTCCCCCCCAATGCTCAGTTTAAACACTCCTCTAACCTTTTAGCCATCCTCTCCCCCAGAACAGATGCACCCTCCCCATTGAGGTGCAACCCATCCCTGCCAAAGAACCTGTAGCCCACTGTGAAGTCGGCCCAGTTCTCTAAGAACCCAAACCCCTCCTTTTTACTCCAATTTTTGAGCCACCTGTTTACCTCTCTAATCTCCCGCTGCCTCTCTGGTGTGGCTCTTGGTACTGGTAGTATTTCTGAGAATACTACAGTTGAGGTCCTTGCCTTAAGCTTACGGCCTAAGTCCCTGAAATCATTTTTTAGGACCTTCCACCTACTTCTTCCTATGTCATTAGTGCCAATATGCACCATGACCGCTGGGTTCACGCCAGCCCCTCCCAACAATCTGTCAGCCCGCTCCGCTACATGCCGTACTCTTGCCCCAGGAAGGCAACACACTGTTCGGCAATCCCGGTCTTTGTGACAGATTGCCCTGTCTGTTCCCCTAATAATAGAGTCACCCACTACCAGCACCTGTCTTGCCTGCCCTGTTCTCCCATTTCCCCTCCCTTCCTTACTGGAGCCGACAGATGTGTCTTGCTGCAGCTCTGCCATCCCTGAGCTAACATCCTCCTCATCTGCCAACCGGGCAAACTTGTTTGGAGGTGCCTGTTCAGGGCTAGCCTCCCTGTAACTTTTACCCCTACCCCGCCTTCTAACTGTTATCCAGCTAGCTGCCTCATTTTCCTGCTTTTCCTCTCCCCCCATACTACCACCCTCCCCTGACCCTGAGCCATGTAGTGCCAGATCAGTGAGATCCAGACTCTTTTGCATAATAACAATTTCTCTCAGTGTTGCCAATCGCTTATTTAGATCGTGAATCACGGCTTCCAAATCAGAGATTCGCAGGCATCCGGGGCATATATATTCACCATCGACCGATTGATCAAGAAGTGCATACATAGCACAAGATGTACACTGAACAGCATTGTTAGGCATGGAACCCATTGTATGAATTTGTGGGAACACCAAGTGTAGAATTTACAACACTTAAAATAACAATATGAAATCAAGGCAGATACTTACAGCTTCCGAACTTCTGCTTGTAACTTCTTCTTTTAACTCCTGCTTTAACTCACCACTTCCAAGCAGCCACTTACAGAGACAGCCAAAAGAGCAAGCTACAAGAGCTGTGTGTTGCCTTATAACACACCTGCTTCAATTAGGCCTCAATTAGGCCTCAGCAGGAATCCAGGAAAGAGAAAAAAAAAAAAAAAAAAAAACTTTTTTTTTTCTTTGGTTTAAATTTGTGCCAGCATTAATACACTGATTCACAAAAATAAAACAAACACAGTTTACTATATTTTACTTACCCAATGAGCTCAGTTTCCCAAAACTTACCACAGGGGGTGTGTGACATACTTATAATACCCATTTTACAGGTGAGTATTCACAAAATGGTATTTTTTATAAGATGGAAAACTGCAATTCATTTGGGTCTGAATCAACAACTGGATGTAAATTTTCGCCTTATGTTGGATTGGCCACAATATAAACAATGAACCTAAATGGCAGTTTTAGGAGCGAGTGTTCTTACCTGGCTCTGAATCGACCCCATAGTATACATTTAAAATGAGTAGTAATGGATGCTCTGAGCCAAATGTCAGCCAAAATAAAAAAAACTATGTGGTGACTTTATACTTAGCAAATGTCTTAAAGCATATACTTAGTAATTGTCTTTTGATTTTGATTTTTTTTCTTTAGGCACAAATGGCAAAGAAAACCTCACAGCTGAATGAAGCCAAACTCAACATGCAAGAGTTTAAGGAAAAGGTCCAAATTTTTTATATGCTTTTTAGCTCTCTACCGTTTAAGTGTACTAAATAAATATAGCTCTAATTCATTTAAAATCCAGACATAAATATCCTGTTCAATTAAACAAAGCTATTTATTACAGTATAAAATTTAGTTTTCAAAAGAATCATGCATTCAATGGCAGTCATGCTAAAGATGCTAAAGTGCATAAGACCTTATTCTTAGTTTACAGTACGTCCTGCTCCAGATAGAATACTTACATTCGGGTACTACTCCGCCAGATGGCGCTGGACTGCAGAGACATTGAAAGTAGGCTCCTCCTGGCCCCTCAAATACCCAGGGACCTTCCACAATCCCCAGATTTTCTCTGCAGTCTGGAAGGCGAAGGACAAGAAATGTCTCTCTCTACTCGCAGGTGAGCGGGGCTATTAGCCTGCGGCCCTGTAGGACTAGTCCCACCTGTTCCATTAGTAATGTGCCTCCCAGCCTTGGCTGCGCTGGTCGGGTGATGGTAGGCAGCACCACTGTTAGGTGCTTAGGAGCGCTGCTCCACCGCAATCCCCCACCAAAGGGTAGGCGGTTCAGGCTTATGGTGAGCCTTTATGGGATGCCCCTTGCGCACTATTGCCCCTGTCTATCTGTGGGCCCTATGTTAAGTGGCTGCTGTCCTCCCTCACTCTCCTGGTAGCCTTCGGGGGAAATGAGTGGGGGAGGGGGGTGTATGTGTGTGTATGTATGTATATATGTGTATTGGCTTTATGCTTCATTACATTATGCTTTGTGTCATCCGCCACGCTGACTTGTTTTACATTTATTATACTTAAAATTGCCGCCGCGCGCCTTTTTTTCCCCTATGTTCTTTGGCGCGTTCCGTGTCATCGCTCATGCGGGCCCGCCCCTAGAGGTATACCGATGCCATTTTGTTTGCTTGGTTCCGGCTTCTGCGTGACGGGCTTCTACCTACCGCGGTCCGTGAGTGCCCTCACGGGCGGCTTTATTACCACTTTTAATTATTGTCTGCTTATGGCTCCCTTTGATTATGTCTTTCAGACGGGCGAACCTCTTTGGCTTCTCCCGGCCCTCTATTAGTTGGTTAACTTGTGAGGCCTAGTGTAATTACTCCCACTTCCCTAGCGGGTTATTGGGGCATCCCGGGTTGCTGTATAGCGTTAATCCCTATCGGCCTATTGTGCCGCTATAATCACCATATGGAGGCATCTCAGGATAATGTGACCGGGGGTTCCTTCGGGACAAGCCCGCCTGTGTGTAGCGTGTGGGGAGTCTCATATTGACGCTGACAAGGCACGGGTCTGTGTACCCTGTGCCAAGCAGATGCCAAACAGATGCTTGAACTGCAATCTTCCAGTGTCTGACTCTGCGATTCGTTTCGCCTCACCTACTCCCCCAAGCTTAAATGTCACTCCCATTGAATTGCATACAAGTGGGGAGTCTCAGCCTGATGTGTCTTCTAGACTGGCCAGTGTTGAGAAGTTAATTGCTAATACCTTGGCGCGTAAGGCCCCTGCAAAAAAGTGGCACTTGACGCCTGATGTCACTCTTTTCCCTATGGAAGCTGATTTTTTGGAACTATCTGGCTATACCCCCTTGGAGGAAGGGGACCTTTTCTCTGACTCAGGGTCATCTGATGAGAGGCCCAGAGGTCATGACGACTCTGACCCCTGGGCCCCAGATGATACTGATAGATTGTTGGCCCAGTTTTTTGAGCTTCTGTCAATTTCTCCCCCTGTTGTGGCTCCCAGGCAAAGGGGGGAATTTTTTCATACTGCTAAGTCACACTTGGAATTTCCTGAGCAAGCACATTTCAATAACCTTGTGCTTAAAGAATGGAAACGTCCCAGTAGACTTCCCGGTGTACCTAAGAGTTGGGATAGGAAGTATCCCTTTCCTGCTGATGTGGTAAAGTGTTGGACATCCCCTCCCGAGGTGGATGCCCCGGTCCTAGGGTTATCTAACACCTCTGTCATGCACTCCCCTGACTCTACTACCCTGCGGGATGCTGAGGACCGGCGCATTGACCAGCTGGCGTCCCATGCCTTTGCATGTGTGGGGACAGCGCTGCGCCCGGTCTGTGCCTTGGTCATTACGGTGGTGGTTATTAGGACCCTGCTCAGAAGTATCCTTGATAGTGCCCCTGAAGATTTGCCTTGTGAGGAGTTTAATGCAATCTCCAGTTGTGATGTTTTTGTGAATTTTGTCCTCTCTGCCTTGGATGACACCATTAGAATGTGTGCCAGAACCTCTGCCCTTGGGATGGCTATACGCCGCTCGGTTTGCTGCGCCAGTGGGCTGCTGACAACACTGCCAAGAAGGCCCTCACTAGTTTTCCCTTCAAAGGACTACGCCTGTTTGGGGACCGCCGGGACATGTTTGCTAAGGGAGACAGGTTACCCCAGCGCAGGCGGCAGTCTCGGCCCGGTCGGGGCTCCTTTTCCTCCCCCTACCGTGGTGCTAGACAAGGGAGAGGGTCTCCTTTACTGGGGCCCAAGGAGGTTTCTGAGGTAGGGGCAGAGGACGTGGACGGCCTGGCTCCTCCTGGGGCCCCAAGCTTAAGTCCTCTCCCAAGCCCCCTCGGGCATGATTGGGCACCTTCACCCATCCGGGTGGGGGGACGGCTTCAGCACTTTGCTCACGTCTGGAGGCTTCATATCTCAGACCGGTGGATTCAGGAAGTAGTGTCCTCCGGTTACAAGATAGTTTGCTGTTTGCCCTCCCCCAAGGTTCATCAGCTCCTGGATTCCTCAGGACCCTGTGTCAGCTCAGGATCTAGTGCAGGCGGTGCAAAGCCTCCTGCAGCTGGGGGTCATCTGCAAGGTCCATTTAAGAGAAAAAGGCAAGGGCTTCTATTCCAATCTCTTAACAGTGCCCAAAAAAAAGATGGGTCAGTCAGGCACATCCTGGACTTGAAGATTCTCAACAAATTTGTCAGGAGCAGGCGCTTTCGCATGGAAGCTCTGCCATCAGTTCCCTGCGCCCAGAAGATTTCATGACTTCTGTGGACATCAAAGATGCTTACCTTCATATTCCTGTATTTCCAGGTCATCAAAGGTTCCTCAGGTTCGCTATAGAGGATCAACACTACCAATTTGTGGCATTGCCCTTTGGTCTCACTTCAGCTCCCAGGGTGTTCACCAAGGTGCTGGCAGGAGTAATGTCTCTGCTCAGGTTTCAGGGCATCCGCGTGCTGCCTTATCTGGACGACATTCTCATCACCTCCCAGTCTCTGCATCAGGTAGAAGTGGATACTCAGCTGGTGGTGTCCACCCTGGAGTCATTTGGATGGGTGATCAACCACCCCAAGTCCTCTCTGTCCCGCTCCTTGGTAACTTCATTCCTGGGAATGAATCTGGATACAGTTCAGGCAAGGATTTTTCTTCCTCAACAGAAGGTGGACAGTCTGATTGCGCAGGTCCAGTTCCTGCTATCTTGTCATCATCCCTCCATCAGGCAGGGAATGCAGCTGGTGGGCCTGGTGGTGGCGTGCTTCGAGGTGGTCCCTTATGCTCAGTTCCACTTGAAGCCTCTGCAACTCCACCTCTTGTCAGTATGGGACAAGGACCCAGCGTCCCTGGACTGGGTCTGTGCTCTTTTCCCCCTGGTCAGGCGGTCCCTCTCGTGGTGGATGGACTCCAGGAACCTGTTGGGGGGGCAGATCCTTTCTGACCCCCTCCTGGGAGACGGTCACCACGGATGCCAGTCTGTCAGGTTGGGGGGGTTTCTGGAAGTCCCTGTGGTTCCAAGGGAGGTGAGGCCCACACACCTATCAACGTCTTGGAGCTGCGGGCGATCAGGTTAGTTCTGGCTAAGTTGACTACTCGCCTTCGGGGCCTGCCTGTTCAGGTGCGCTCGGACAACCAGACGGCAGTTGCCTACATCAATCATCACCGGAGCAAGAGGGCCCTCCAGGAAGTGTCTCTGATCCTGACCTGGGCGGAGACCAATGTTCCCTGCATATCAGCTGTGTACAGCCCGGGGGTGGATAATCTCCTGGCAGACTCTCTGAGCAGGGGGACCTCTCGCCAGGGAGAATGGTCCCTCTGCAACAGGGTGTTCCAATCTCTGTGTCACCGTTGGGGCCAACCAGATGTGGATCTGTTTGCGTCCCATCACAATCACAAGCTCCCGGCCTTTGTCTCCCTGTCCCAAGATCCTCTGGCCTTGACCACGGATGCTCTAGCAATGTCATGGCAGGACTTTCAGTTTCTGTATGTCTTCCCTCCATTCCCCCTGCTGGGCAGGGTTCTGTGCAAGATTGCTCTGGAAGGGTTGCCAGCAATTCTGGTGGCCCCCAGGTGGCCAAGAAAAGTGTGGTTCGCAGACGTGGTGCAGCTGGCAGTAGATCAGTACGTTCTGCCCATGTGCCAGATCTGCTCACTCAGGGCCCCTTACGCCATCCCAATTTACAAACTCTGGCTTTGACGGCCTGGCTGCTGAAACCTCCATCTTGATGGAGAAGGGGCTGTCTACCTCGGTTGTTGATACCATGATAAAGGCTAGGAAGAAGTCTTCTTCTTCCATTTATTACAGGGTTTGGCGTGCCTACATTGACTGGTGTGAGTCTAAGTCTCTTCCCTGTCGTGTGTTCTCTATTCCCAGGATTCTGGAGTTCCTGCAGCATGGGTTGGAGATGAGGCTTCAACTTAGTACTCTGAAAGGTCAGGTTTCTGCCCTGGCTGTTCTCTTCCAGAAGTCCTTTGCTCAGCATTCTCTGATCAGGACCCTTTTCCAGGGGGTTACTCATGTGCGTCCTCCAGGTAAGCCTATGGTTCCTGTTTGGGATTTGAACTTGGTTTTGTCAGCCTTGCAGGGTGCTCCCTTTGAACCTGTGCAGGATGCTGCCCTGGCCATTCTTACTCTTAAAGTTGTCTTTTTGGTGGCTATCACTTCTGTTAGGCGTGTTTCTGAGTTGGCGGCGCTTTCCATTCAGCCCCCCTACTATGAGAGACACCAGGACAAGGTGATGTTCCGCTTTAAGCCAGATTTTCTTCCTAAGGTAGTGTCTGCCTTTCATTTGAATCAGGACATTGTTCTTCCTTCATTGTGCCCTAATCCTAGTAATGCTAAGGAGAGGGTTTTGCATTCTTTGGATGTGGTTAGGTGTCTGAAGTACTATCTGGTGGCTACTGCACCTTTCAGAAAAACTGATGCTCTTTTTGTGGTCCCTTCTGGTCCTAGGAAGGGTTTGGCTCCTGCCAAGTCTACTATCAGCAAATGGATCCGTCAGGCCGTGATTTAGGCCTATTCTGCTAAGGGGAAGAATCCTCCCTTCCGCCTTGCTGCTCATTCCACTCATGCTATTGGTGCCTCTTGGGCTTTTCAGCACCAGGCTTCTGTTGAACAAGTTTGCAAGGCCGCTACTTGGTCTTCTGTTCATACCTTTTCAACGTTTTACAAGGTTGATGTTAGGGCCTCAGCTAATGCTGTTTTTGGCCGCAAGGTTTTGCAGGCGGCAGTGATTTAAACTGTCTGCTGTTACCTTTTTGGGGATCCTACCCTACTTTATGGACACTGCTATTGGATGTCCCGAATGTAAGTATTCTATCTGGAGCAGGACGCACTGTATACTAAGAATAATACAATTCTGTGAATACTCACCTGTAGAATTGGTATTATGATTATACAGTAGGTCCTGCTCCACCCCACCCTTGTTTTTCTTGCATTATCTTGGATCCCCGTATGGTGATTATCATTGTTATAGTTACTAGTTGGGTTGTGTTATTTCTCCCGGCTTCTCGTTAACTGCTTTTCAATTCTGGGGATTGTGGGAGGTCCCTGGGTATTTGAGGGGTCGGGAGGAGCCTTTTTTCGATGTCTCTGCAGTCCAGCGCCATCTGGTAGGGTAGTAACCGAATGTAAGTATTCTATCTGGAGCAGGACGTAGTGTATACTCGTAACACCAATTCTACAGGTGAGTATTCACAGAATTGTATTTTTACAGTTGAGGAACATGATATTCTAAGTATACAGTATGTCCTGCTCCAGATATAATACTTACACTTGGGTTATCCTCTGCCAGAGGGTGCTGTGCACTGCAGACATGGAAAAACAGGCTCCTCCCGGCCCTTCATATACCCAGGGACCTCCCACAAATCCCCAGATTTCTCTGCAGTGCTGACTGCGAAGACATGAAGTATCACTCTCTCGCAGGTGAGCGGGGCTATTACAGCCTGTGGCCCTGTTGGACTATTCCCGCCCGTCGTCCTTGTGATGTGCCTCCCAGCCTGGGCTGCGCTGGTCGGGTGAAGGTAGGCAGCACCATGCGTGCTTAACGGAGCCATGCTCCACCGCAGTCCCCCACCATAGGGTAGGCGGTATAGGCTGATGGTGAGCCTCATAGTGGATGTCCCTCCCGCATTTTTGCCCCATGCCCCGTGTAGAGGTGGACCCTGTTTAAAGGGTCGGCATCCTCCCTCGCTTTCCCCCGTATTCGGGGGAAAAGAAGGGGGGAGTGTGTGTGTTGCGGTCTCAGTGTACACTATTGTCACGATTATGGCCGTACTTTTGCCGCTGACCGGCATCTAGGTGTCAGAGCTGCGCTACTTGCTCCGTCTATTCTGGCCGCCGCCTGTTTTTTTTTTTGACTTCTCAATCTATGCACTTGTGTACAGCACGTGCTGCCTTATCATCCTGCAGCTTGAGGCAGGAAGCTAATCTTTGTACGACGCCTACGGGCGGCGGAATGGTGGCGGCGTCTTTGGACTTTACGAGTACCCACTAGCAGACGCTCTTACTCATACTATATGATTGCCTTGTCAGCCTTCATGGCCGCTTCAGAGCTTCGCGCTCTTTGGGGGAGGCGGGGACCTGGCGTGGCGCACTCTGCGTCACGCCCAGATCAGACCAGCCCTCTGAGTTTCGGTCGGCGCCATTTTGGCGATCTTCGCGCGCGCGTGTTGGCGGTCCTTCTCCTCCCCTGGTCTGTAAGTGCCCTTGCTGGCGATTTCATCTTTATTAATCCTTTTGCAGCGCATGGTCCTGACACCTATTGTTCCCCTTCTGTCTTTCAGACGTTAAAGACTCCGGTGGCTTCTCCCGGCCTAACATAACTCGTAGCGGGCTTACAAAAATTCTCCCACATTCCTAGCGGGCCTTTGGGACATCCAGGGTTGCTTATTGCATAAATCCCTACCTACATATATTACACTGATAATTACCATATGGAGGCATCTCAGAATTTTGTACCCGGGGTCCCTCTGGGACAAGACCCGCTGTGTATAACGTGTGGCTACCCCCACTTTGGTGCTAAGAGCGCACCGATCTGTGCACGCTGTGCCGATCAAGTACTGGTCCGGCTACCAGTATCGCCAGGGGCTGTTCCTCGCCCTAACACTCCTATTCCCCCAGGCTTGAATCTCGCTGCTGCCGAGTCGCTTACGAGTAAGGAGTTACAGCCGGCTGCGTCTTCCAGACTGCCCGCGGCTGACCAGACTAGTACAGGGTCGACAAAACACTTAAGCCCTGAATAAGCGGTCCTCTACGCCCTCTTTTTCTGCCCCTGCTAAGGGATCAGAGGAGTTCGCTACTCCGCGTGCCTGCACCACTTCTGATGAAGGAAGGTTGTTCTCGGACTCGGGCTCATCCGATGAGGAGTTGAGGAGTCATGACGATTCTAACCTCGAAGACTGGAACCAGTTTGATACCGTTGGCTTGTTGAGTAGGATCTTTGAGACCCTGTCTATCTCTCTCCCTAACGCGGCTCCCCAGCCGAGAGGGGAGCGTTTCCATACAGCGACACCGCGCTTGGAATTCCTAGAGCAGGCTCACTTCCATGCTCTCGTACTCGAGCAATGGGAACACCCCGGTAAGCTTCTAGGGGCCCCAGGGGACTGGGATTGGAAATACCCTTTCCCCCCTGAGATGGTTGATTGTTGGTCATCGCCCCCCGTGGTAGACGCGCCGGTCATTGGGGTTCCCAACCCCCCCTTTATCGCAGCTCCTGCTTATAGTACCCTTTGGGGCGCCGAGAACCGGTGCATGGATAAGTTGGCTTCACACGCCTTTTCCTGTGCAGGAACGGTGCTGCGCCCGGTCTGTGCCGCGGCCATCACTGCTGTGGCCGCCAAAACCCTCATCGGACAGATGCTTGAGCATCACGTTAACGATCTCTCCTGGGAGGTGTTTAATGCGCTCTCCAGTTGTGATGTATTTGTAAGATTTATCCTTTTAGCTATGGATGACACCATTAGAATGTGTGTGGGAACTTCCGCCCTTGTGGTGGCTATGCGTCGCATGGTCTGGCTGCGAGAGTGGGTTGCTGACTATGCTGCTAAAAGGGCTCTTACCAGGTTCCCCTTTAAAGGGCATCGCCTGTTTGGGGCCCGTCTGGACCTGTTTGGAAAGAAGGGCAAGTCACCCCGGCGCAGGCGCCCGTCTCGGCCCCCTCGGGACAGGGACACCCCTGCCCCTCCATACCATAGCATTAAACAAGAACCGGGGGTGTCCTCCCGGAGTCTTAGTACAGACCCCTGCCCCACGAGCAACAGACAACGCTCTGGGCTCTCCGGCAGGGTGAAACCTAAATCTTCCACCAAATCCCCTCAAGCATGATGGGGCGCCCTCGGCCGCCCGGGCGAGGGGACGACTGCAGCACCTTGCTCTTATCAGGAGGCATTTTGCCTCTTTCTGGTGGATACAGTAGGTAATTTCCTCCAGATACAGGATAAAGTTTGCTGCACGGCCTCCCCCATGATTGTCAGGGTACTCCTGGTCCCTGCCTCTGTTCGGGTCCTGGTGCAGGCCATACACGGCCTGCGGTGTTGGAGGTCACTTGCAGTTTGCCCTTATCAGGCAGAGGCAGGTGCCGCTACACCAACACCTTCACATTCTCCCAAAAGAATGAGTCTGTCTGCCCTTCTGACCTGTCTTTCACAAGTTGTTGGCAATTCTACTATTCAGGCAGTTTCTGCATGAAAAATCTGGGATGGGCCACTAGCGCCTTGCGCCTAGTGGGTCCCTGCCTTCTGGGGAGATCAAGGATGCTTATGCTCACTTCCCCGTGTCTTCTAGACACCTAGGCTCTTCTGGTTGGGTTGGATGTCCAACACCGCTAATCCGTGGCCTTGTTATCTGGCCTCTCTTCTGCCCCCACGGTGTTCACCAGGGTACTAATGGAAGCTATGTCTCTGATGAGACCCAGGGGAGTCCGCGAGAGGCCTGCCAGGTGGTCCTTCTCGCTTCCCTATCTCTGTCAGGCCGAGTTAGCTACTCGACTGGTGCCATCCCTTGGGAGTCTTTTGGATGGGTGTTTCTTCACCTCTTGTCCTCCTTGTCCTCTTGATTGGTATCTCCATTCCTAGGGCTGAATCTAGTCTCGGTCAGGCGAGAATCTTCCTCCCTCTACAATAAGGTTGACAATCTGGTTGCGTGGGTTCAGTCCCTACTTGCTGTTCCAGTCCCTTCACCATGCAGGAATGCAGCTGGTGGGCCCGTTTGGTGACTTGCTTAGTGAAGTTCCTTATATTCCTCTACCAGGGTTTTTTTCTGCAACTTCTATTCTTAATACTAGACTGGGACCCAGCATCCCTGGAGCGGGATCATGTGTGCCCTTCCCCTGGGTTAGGAGTCCCTCTTTGAGTGGATTTACTCTAGGAACCTGTCTGGGGACAGTTCCTTTCTTGCCCCTTCCACAGATGATCACCGTGGATGCCAACCTATCAGGTGATAGGGAGGTTTTTTCTTCTGTAACCCCATGCGGGTGCGGGGAAGGTGGGGCCTTCTAGAGGTCCTTGTACCTATCAGTACAGTGAGTTTTCAGACTGACGCTATCTCGCCTGTCTTCTCCTCTTCCAGGCCTGCCTGTTGGGCGGTGCTCGGTCTGTCTGACGACTGTGGCCTACCTTAATCATCCGTGTGGAACCTAGTGCAGGAGGGTTCCCTAGGAAGGTATATGTTCCTGTTCTGGGTGGAGGATAATGTTGCTTGCTTATCCTTGGTATTCGCTCCTGTGGAAGTTTCTCTGTGACAGGAGGTGCTAATTCTTGGTTCACTGAGTTCAACCAGTATGGCTTGTTTGGTGCACCGTCACTTTCTCAAGCCCTTGCCACTCGTTTCCCTGTCCCTGGCTCCTATGGCCGTGGTCATGAGGATTTAGTATTTTTATGACAGGACATTATGGCCTGTAGGCATTGTCTCCCTTCCCCCTGCTAGGCGGTTTCTGTGCAGAATCGCTCTGGTAGGGGGACCTTTGATACTGGTGGCCTCTGGGTGGCCTAGTGGAGTGTGGATTCGCAGACTTGATACCTTAGGGTAGTAGTTCAGTACCCTCTGCTAGGGGTGTCGCCCTGTTTCGCTCAGGGCCTCCGTTACGTCACTGCAATTCTATAGTCTCTGGCCTAGCCAGCCTGACTGCTGGTTCTTCCGTTACTTATGGAGACGGGATTCTCTCCTCTGTATTTGTGGCTAATGGAAGTCTGAGAGCAGCGCTCTTCCTCTTCTTCTTCTTCCATTCTTATGAGGTATGGCTTATCCATATGGATTGGTGTTGGTCTAGGTCTATCCCCTGTTGGGCATTCTCTGTCACCAGGGCTTTAGAGCTTATTACAGCCTGGCTTGGAGTTGGCTCCCCAACTCGGTACTCTGAAGGGTCAGGTTCTACCCTGTCCGCCTTCCGGCAGAAGTCTTATTTCCCTCGGCTAAGCTTTCTTTCGGGGGTTGTTCACTGCGTGCCCCATTTAATTCTACGGTCCCTGTTGGGATTAAAAAATTTTATTCCACTGGCCTTGTGGGACGTTCCTTTTGGACCGATTTAGGAGCTGTCTGGCTGTATTTACCTTCATCGTTGTCCCTTGGGTCTGTTGGCTCAGTCAGACGTGCGTCTGAGCGGGTGGCTCTGTTTCGCTAGCCCTCGTTCTTTGTTAGGCACCAGGATATGGTGGTTGCTCCGCCTTACGCCGGACCTTCTATCTCTGGTGATGGCTTAGGCTCATGTATTTAGGACATCGCCTTTCCGTTGGGCCTTATTCCTAGTAACTCCGAGAAGAGGGGATTTATTTTCCCTCATCTGGTGCGGGAATTTTTTTCCTGGATTGTTTCTGGTCCCTCTGGGGGACTGATGCCCCTTGGGGTTTGAGGGCTCTTACCTCTGTATGTGCCTGATCTTGTCTGCTTCCAGGGGCTACGTGGCCCTTGGCCTAGCCTTTACTTGGATGGTTTTCCCTTCAGGGCCTTGGGATGATTGGCTTCTTCCTGGAATAATTGTTAGCGTTTGATCTTGTCAGCCTGGTCCTCAGGCCTATTCCTTTGAGGTGCTGAGCTTCTCTCGCCTTATGCTGTTTCTACTGGTGAGTAGGTATCCTTTGGCCTTTCACCACCAGTTTTTTGTTGCACAAGTTTGCTAAACTACCTTTGTTTTTGGTTCATACCCTTTCAAGGGTTTTTATGATTTGACGCTGGAGCCTTTGCTCCTGTCGCTTTCGATGGCAAGGTTGCAGGTGACAGTGTCTCTACTGTCTGCTGTGCCTTCTTGTTGGGGATCCCACCCTACCTTATGGACACTGCTATTGGATGTCCCAAGTGTAAGTATTATATCTGGAGCAGGATGTACTGTATACTTAGAATAATACAATTCTGTGAAATACTCACCTGTAGAATTGGTATTATACGTATATAGTACATCCTGCTCCACCCCACCCTGGTTTTACATTTTTCTGGGAAGACCAAGTAGCAGCCTTACAAGCTTGTTCAACAGAAGCCCCGGTGCTGAAAAGCCCAGGACGCACCAACAGCACGGGTAGAATGCGCAGTGACCCTAAAAGGGGGAGTCCTCCCCTTAGCAGAATAGGCCCCAACAATGGCCTGACGAATCCATTTGCTAATGGTAGACTTGGCGGGCGCCAAACCTTTCCTGGGCCCGCAGGGTACCACGAAAAAGGCGTCCATCTTGCAGAAAGAAGAAGTAGTCACCAAATAGTACTTAACACAGCGAACCACATCCAAATTCTGCAAAACCCTCTCCTTGTCATTGCTAGGCTTAGGGCACAAGGAAGGGAGAACAATATCCTGATTGAGATGGAAAGCAGAAACCACCTTAGGAAGGAAATCTGGTTTAAAGCGAAAGACCACCTTGTCCTGGTGTCTTTCAAAGTACGGGGCCTGAATCGACAGTAGGTTGGGGGAGTGGGGGATTCTCAGGAAATCCCACTTACTTGGGTTGTGGTGAATTCCTCCCTTATCCACCACTCAAGTTTGCACCCTTGTTGATCAAGGTTGAGGAACCCTATTATAAATTAAACCGGGGGGACCTTGTCCTATATTCCCTTTCCCTTTTGCTCCCTCAATGGGGGAACACAGGAAGAGAGATGGAGGACACGGTCAATAGAGGGAAGTTTGGGTCCTTTGTTGTCAACCTTGTATTGTCATAGAATGGTATAGAGTAGTAAAGCTTTACCCAAAACTCTGTAGTGGCAGTACATATATCAACAACTAGTACAAGGTAATATCTTGATACAAAATTTATTCAGTTAATAAAAGTGCAATTTTCTGTTGCAGTCAGTTTAGTAGCAAGTCTTAGTTTGTAGCAAGTGGTCCTCAATATTGTAGCAAGAGGTTTATACCCATGTTGTAGTGGGTTGGTGTAGACGCGTTTTGCAAATCTATTGCTTCCTCAGTACACCATTTAGAACTAGAAAGTGATACAGAATAAACTATATATATAAACATTTGTATTGGTAATAATATTACATACATCTTTGGTTTTTTGCGAGTGCACTTACTCATTCTGCAGGGGCTAGTAGTGGTATGCCTTATATTTCTGGGTACAATTTGGTGTATATCTGAAATAATTTATATATCTACATTCGTTTTATGCTTGGGTTAGGAAATTAATTAAGCTGAGATAAACTCAGTACTTACTATTTATTGAGCCAGGTGTCAAGAGATGACCTATAGGAGAGCATACCAAATTATTGCTATTGAGCTATATTATATATAGAGTATATTGGTCATTGCTAGGAGTAATGGAGGCAAGATAACATATATATTACTTACTTTGGCCTGTGTGACTTAAAGCGGACCTTCACTCTAAATAAGAGTCTATCTTATATGTTTCCCACACCCTGTACATACAGATTGCTCACATTAAAAATCATCCTACCTGCATCTACTGCATTTTATAAGCCTTTAAACATCCAAGATGGCGGCTTATGGAAGCTGCCATTTTTGCAGG
Organism: Gastrophryne carolinensis; assembly: GCA_027917425.1. NCBI lineage: Eukaryota > Metazoa > Chordata > Amphibia > Anura > Microhylidae > Gastrophryne > Gastrophryne carolinensis. Next base: position 287,776,590 of record CM051234.1, read on the forward strand.
CAGCCTGCAAACAGGAAGTGCCTGCAAACAGGAAGTGACTGTGCTGCTCTGCATTCTGGGACTGCTGACCTTTCCCTGACCCCAGCTCTGCTCTGTCTGAGCAAAGCACAGCTCCCCTGTACCTTATCCCACTCTCCTCTCCTCAGTAAGTGTGATGCTTCTGAGTCAAGATGGCGGCGCCCGTATCCTAAATTCCCGAACAGAGTTGCAGCCCACCGGGGGAAAGTATAACAAATTAGTGACTAAACATGTAAAATATATTAATTTTAGATGCTGAGGAATTGTTTTTTAAGAGTTTGGGCTTTTCATTAAATCATGGTGAAGGTCCGGTTTAAGTATCCGGGATGCCTATGTAGATTCCTCATTCATAGGCTGCGCAGCTAGAACTCGTGGCTGAGGGAGTATAGCTTATTTCAGGCGCTTCAATATGCTTGTCCTTATTGTATGCGCGCTGTTCGCACTTTGAGCAGGAGTCACGGTGTGTCGCTAGGGGCCGCTGAATGAAGGGGATTTAACTCCCCTTCAATCCTGTAGGTAGCCAATGAACGGCCCTCACATCGGCGGAGGGCGGTACGTCACAGGATGTGACGTTACCGCTGCTTCCGCTCCCTGGGCGGCCCTTCCCGGATATTGAGATGTGTCACTGTACAGGGTGCAGCCATTTTTGTGGTTAGTATGCATTATATGCAGTGGCCGCCATGTTTCTGGAGCCCGTATTTCGGGTCCAGTTTTTTATGGGTACTAATGCCTGGCCGTAAAATCAGAGGCTCGCGCCAAACTTAATAAAGTTTGAACTTGGCTATGTCTTGGATATTGATTATCATTCTCTGTAATATAAATATTAGGTAATACTTGTTCTTAGGTGTGTAAAATAATGCTTTGTGTATACTGATGAGTAATTTATTTAGTTCCAAATATTTGCTCTCTTATGGTCCGGTGGCCAAATTGGGGTGCTATGAGTAACAATATGAGTAAGTGCACTTACATTACAGACATTTCAAAGGATAATTAATAATTTATTAGTATATGGCTGGGTCAGCTAATTCCTTTGTCCTGTTAATTATCAATGTTTTTTCTAGCGTGTATTTGGATAGCTTGTATGTAGGGGTTGGTTAACGGGAACAATTCTGTGGGCAATTCAGGGATATAATTATTGATGATTGGCTGGTAAGAGTTTAGTCTTACTTAAGAAATGGTACAAAGCTACAGGTCTCATTTAAACCTGGGGGTCTAGTGGCTCTCAACATAGTGATCCATTTAGTCTCTTTTTGAAGGGTAATTTTGGTGGGGTCCCCTCCTCTAGGGTGTGGGTGAATCCTGTCCAGGATTTGGAACGTCAGGCCTTCCGGTGAGCCTGCATGATGTTTTGCAAAGTGTCTCCCCACTGGGGTGAGGATATTCTTTTTACTGATATCTCTCAGGTGTTCATATATTCTGGTTTTTAGTTTTCGGTTCGTTTTTCCTATATAGAATCTTAGGCACGGGCATATCAAGATGTAAACTAAATCTGTGGTGTTGCAGTTGCCAAAGTGTTGTAATTTAATGGCAGTATCTGGAGGTATCTGTACTTCTGGTCCTTGTCGTATGTATTGGCAGTAATTGCAGCTTTGGCATCGATAGGTGCCTTTGACCGTGCAGCATTCCCTTTTTAATGTATGTGAATAGTGGCTTTTAACTAGATCATCTTTGATCGATCTAGATCGCCTGAAAGTTAGCTTTGGGTGATCTGGGACAAATTGTCCCACATCTGGATCTCTTCGGAGTATATGCCAGTGTTTTTCCAAAGACTGCTTTATTTCTTGATGTTGTTTGTTGTATGTCAAAATAAATGGGGTAAAAGCTAGTGTTTTGGATTGTTTATGTATTTTGTTCCGATTTTGGTTAAGTATGCTCTCTCTATTTTTGGATTTCGCTCTGTTGAATGCTCTTTTGAGTATTCTCTGACTGTATCCTCTAGCTAAGAGGCGGGTTCTGATCCCATCTGCTATGGTTTGAAAATCTGTGTGTTCCGTGCAGTTTCGCCTTGCTCTGAGATATTCCCCATAGGGTATACTGTTCTTAAGGGGGACTGGGTGTGAGCTGGATGCCCTTAAGATGTTATTGGCTGCTGTAGCTTTGCGAAAGAGACTAGTACTAAGCTTTCCTTGGTTATCCTTTCTTATTGTGAGGTCTAGGAATGTTACTTCTCTAGTATCATATGAGAGTGTGAATCTTAGATTGAGGTTGTTATCATTTAGTTTGTCTATAAATTTAGTCAAAGTTGTTTCTGTTCCTTCCCATATTATAAAAATGTCGTCTATGTAGCGTAGCCATAAGGCCACCTGGTCTGTAAATTGTGAGTTGTCTTCATCGTTCAGTATCTTATTCTCCCACCATCCTAGGTAAAGATTTGCATAGGATGGGGCACAGGTCGTGCCCATCGCAGTGCCCTGTTTTTGATGGTACAACTGTTTGTTAAACAAGAACGTATTATGTGTGAGAATAAATTCCAGCAATTGCAATAGTAGTGTGTTATATTCATGTTGCATTATGTCTGTTTGATCTAGAAAGTATTTAACTGCTTGGAGTTCTAGTGAGTGTGGAATGCTAGAATACAAGGCTTCTACGTCAAGGGTTACTAGTATGCTGTGGGTTGAAGTTATGAGATTCTGGAGCATCTGAAGTAGGTGAGGAGTATCTCTTGTATATGAAGATAGTGATTGCACAAATGGCTGTAGAAATGTATCAACATATTCACTTGCCCTACTTGTCAAGGAATTAATCCCTGCAACAATTGGGCGACCAGGTGGGTCTTGTTGTGACTTGTGGACCTTTGGCAAGGCATAGAAGGTCTGTGTTATTGGATTTGTTACAAGTAGGTATTCTTTAGTTGGTTTATCTATAATTTGTCTTGTACATGCTTCATTTATTAATGTAGTGTAGGCTAGTGCATCTGCTTTCAGTTGTGAAAGTGATGTCTTATGGTACCAATGGTGGTTGCCCAATATTTTCAGACACAAATTTTCGTATTGGGTTTTAGTTATTATGACTATATTGCCTCCTTTATCTGCTGGCTTTATCTCTATCGTTTGATTTCGTTGCAGTTCTCTAATGGCTTGTTTGTGTTGAGATGTTATATTTTGTGGTCTTATGCCCCTCGTTTGTATTCCCTCTATCTCTTGGGTATCCAAGTTCACAAAGGTCTTTACCCCTGCATTCATCGTTAGGGGTGGGAAGTATGTTGATGGCTTTCTGAATGTTTTTGCTGGTGTATCCTTCTGTGTGTCTTGTGTGTCGGTATTGCTTTGTCGTGTGTCTTGGGTGTCTGTGTTGCTCAAAGATTCGAGTATATTTAGGCTAGTGATGTCACCTTGTGTTAGCTGATCCCTCCCTGTGACTACTTGTGCTTGTTGTATCGTTGCATTGTCTTTGTCACTGAAATGGTATCTGAGTTAAATTTTCCTTGCATACAGATTAAGGTCTTTGATCAGCTCGAATTTGTTAAGGTTCGCTTCTGGACAGAAGTTTAAACCCAGTCTTAGGACTTCCTCTTGGTGTATAGATAAGGGGATATTGGCTAGGTTGATGATATCCTTCTTTTCATTTGTTAGTACAGTGTGTCTAGGTTCTATGTGCAGTTTATTGGTCATTGTTGAGTGTATGTTCCCTTTTTGTGTGCCTGAGAGATGTCTCCCGGTATGCTTTGGCCTATTTGGCTCAGTCCTAAAAAAGGGTCTTGTTGTGCCCCCGTGTCTTCCTGTTGTCTATTTTCAGGGGATGGTAAAGCTTTTCTTTTTCCTCGCAGGTAAGGGGTTGTGGATCCTCTATTGCCTCCTGATCCCCTATTGTCTTTCCTTTGGTATCTTGAGGACAGTGTGTAACGCCTTTGGGTTTGATCCCTGGATGATGTACTGTCAGATGATGAAGAAGAATAGTCTGATGTATGGATCTGTGTGGTCTCTTTGTGGTCCAAGTATTCTAGGGCCTACCTGTGTTTGCCACCTATATGCTCTGTGTTCTTTGTATGCTAGTCTATCTCTGTTCAGTTTTTGGTTCTTAAATTCCCACACCTCTTTTACTAGACTCTCAATCTTCATTCTAATTTGTGTATTATGTATATCAAATTCTGACCAATCCTTGTACTGATTAAGGTCCTCGCAGTTTTGTCTAAATTGTGTTTCTACTTTCCCCAGGGATGCTTCTTGTTGCTCAATCAACAGTTTCAGCATAGTAAGAGAGCATTGTTGTAAATTCTGTTCCCATTTCTCTTTAAAGATGGGGTCAAGGTCCCCTACCTGTTGAAATATTCTTATCCGTAAACCTAGTGGGACTATGTGTTCATCCAAATTTTTTTTAGGTAATATATGTTCCAGTAGATCTTGTTTTTTTTCCTTAGGGTTCTCTCTAATGTTATGAATCTTTCACGTGCATTCGGCTGAGGCCTCGTGTTATCTTGGTCTATGTCCTGTCCTAATTTAAACTCCCTGAATATTTGTTCCCATTCTTCTCCTATAAGTTGTGTCATGCTAATTATATGTGCTTAGGGTGCTATTGTTGGTGGGCTTTTTACCGCCGTAAATACAGTAGGTTGGGGGAGTGGGGGATTCTCAGGAAATCCCACTTACTTGGGTTGTGGTGAATTCCTCCCTTATCCACCACTCAAGTTTGCACCCTTGTTGATCAAGGTTGAGGAACCCTATTATAAATTAAACCGGGGGGACCTTGTCCTATATTCCCTTTCCCTTTTGCTCCCTCAATGGGGGAGCGCAGGAAGAGAGATGGAGGACACGGTCAATAGAGGGAAGTTTGGGTCCTTTTGTTGTCAACCTTGTATTGTCATAGAATGGTATAGAGTAGTAAAGCTTTACCCAAAACTCTGTAGTGGCAGTACATATATCAACAACTAGTACAAGGTAATATCTTGATACAAAATTTATTCAAAATTAGGAAGAAGATTGAGAGTCTAGTAAAAGAGGTGTGGGAATTTAAGAACCAAAAACTGAACAGAGATAGATTAGCATACAAAGAACACAGAGCATATAGGTGGCAAACACAGGTAGGCCCTAGAATACTTGGACCACAAAGAGACCACACAGATCCATACATCAGACTATTCTTCTTCAGCATCTGACAGTACATCATCCAGGGTTCAAACCCAAAGGCGTTACACATTGTCCTCAAGATACCAAAGGAAAGACAATAGGGGATCAGGAGGCAATAGAGGATCCACAACCCCTTACCTGCGAGGAAAAAGAAAAACTTTACCATCCCCTGAAAATAGACAACAGGAAGACACGGGGGCACAACAAGACCCTTTTTTAGGACTGAGCCAAATTGGCCAAAGCATACCGGGAGACATCTCTCAGGCACACAAAAAGGGAACATACACTCAACAATGACCAATAAACTGCACATAGAACCTAGACACACTGTACTAACAAAAGAAAAGAAGGATATCATCAACCTAGCCAATATCCCCTTATCTATACACCAAGAGGAAGTCCTAAGACTGGGTTTAAACTTCTGTCCAGAAGCGAACCTTAACAAATTCGAGCTGATCAAAGACCTTAATCTGTATGCAAGGAAAATTTAACTCAGATACCATTTCAGTGACAAAGACAATGCAACGATACAACAAGCACAAGTAGTCACAGGGAGGGATCAGCTAACACAAGCCTAAATATACTCGAATCTTTGAGCAACACAGACACCCAAGACACACAACAAATCAGATCACACCCAGTCCCCCTTAAGAACAGTATACCCTATGGGGAATATCTCAGAGCAAGGCGAAACTGCACGGAAGACACAGATTTTCAAACTATAGCAGATGGGATCAGAACCCGCCTCTTAGCTAGAGGATACAGTCAGAGAATACTCAAAAGAGCATTCAACAGAGCGAAATCCAAAAATAGAGAGAGCATACTTAACCAAAATCGGAACAAACTACATAAACAATCTAAAACACTAGATTTTACCCCATTTATTTTGACATACAACAAACAACATCAAGAAATAAAGTCTTTGGAAAAACACTGGCATATACTCCGAAGAGATCCAGATGTGGGACAATTTGTCCCAGATCACCCAAAGCTAACTTTCAGGTGATCTAGATCGATCAAAGATGATCTAGTTAAAAGCCACTATTCACATACATTAAAAAGGGAATGCTGCACGGTCAAAGGCACCTATCGATGCCAAAGCTGCAATTACTGCCGATACATACGACAAGGACCAGAAGTACAGATACCTCCAGATACTGCCATTAAATTACAACACTTTGGCAACTGTAACACCACAGATTTAGTTTACATCCTGATATTCCCGTGCCTAAGATTCGATATAGGAAAAACGAACCGAAAACTAAAAACCAGAATATATGAACACCTGAGAGATATCGGTAAAAAGAATATCCTCACCCCAGTGGGGAGACACTTTGCAAAACATCATGCAGGCTCACCGGAAGGCCTGACGTTCCAAATCCTAGACTTCACCCACACCCTAGAGGAGGGGACCCCACCAAAATGACCCTTCAAAAAGAGACAAAATGGATCACTATGTTGAGAGCCACTAGACCCCCAGGTTTAAATGAGACCTGTAGCTTTGTACCATTTCTTAAGTAAGAGTAAACTCTTACAAGCCAATCATCAATAATTATATCCCTGAATTGCCCACAGAATTGTTCCCGTTAACCAAACCCTACATACAAGCTATCCAAATACACGCTAGAAAAAACATTGATAATTAACAGGACAAAGGAATTAGCTGACCCAGCCATATACTAATAAAGTATTAATTATCCTTTGAAATGTCTGTAATGTAAGTGCACTTACTCATATTGTTACTCATAGCACCCCAATTTGGCCACCGGACCATAAGAGAGCATATATTTGGAACTAAATAAATTACTAACTCATCAGTATACACAAAGCATTATTTAACACACCTAAGAACAAGTATCACATAATATTTATATTATAGAGAATGATAATCAATATCCAAGACATAGCCAAGTTGAAACTTTATTAAGTTTGGCGTGAGCCTCCGGTTTTACGGCCAGGCATTAGTACCCATAAAAAACTGGACCCGAAATACGGGCTCCAGAAACATGGCGGCCACTGCATATAATGCATACTAACCACAAAAATGGCCACACCCTGTACAGTGACACATCTCAATATCCGGGAAGGGCCGCCCAGGGAGCGGAAGCAGCGGTAACGTCACATCCTGTGACGTACCACCCTCTGCCGATGTGAGGGCCGTTCATTGGCCACCCACAGGATTGAAAGGGAGTTAAATCCCCTTCATTCAGCGGCCCCTAGCGACACACCGTGACTCCTGCTCAAAGCGCGAACAGCGTGCATACAATAAGGACAAGCATATTGAAGCGCCTGAAAGAAGCTATACTCCCTCAGCCACGAGTTCTAGCTGCGCAGCCTATGAATGAGGAATCTACATAGGCATCCCGGATACTTAAGTCACACAGGCCAAAGTAAGTAATATATATGTTACCTTGCCTCCATTACTCCTAGCAATGACCAATATACTCTATATATAATATAGCTCGATAGCAATAATTTGGTATGCTCTCCTATAGGTCATCTCTTGACACCTGGCTCAATAAATAGTAAGTACTGAGTTTATCTCAGCTTAATTAATTTCTTAACCCAAGCATAAAACGAATGTAGATATATAAATTATTTCAGATATACACCAAATTGTACCCAGAAATATAAGGCATACCACTACTAGCCCCTGCAGAATGAGTAAGTGCACTCGCAAAAAAACAAAGATGTATGTAATATTATTACCAATACAAATGTTTATATATATATATATATATATATATATATATATATATATATATTTTATTCTGTATCACTTTCTAGTTCTAAATGGTGTACTGAGGAAGCAATAGATTTGCAAAACGCGTCTACACCAACCCACTACAACATGGGTATAAACCTCTTGCTACAATATTGAGGACCACTTGCTACAAACTAAGACTTGCTACTAAACTGACTGCAACAGAAAATTGCACTTTTATTAACTGAATAAATTTTGTATCAAGATATTACCTTGTACTAGTTGTTGATATATGTACTGCCACTACAGAGTTTTGGGTAAAGCTTTACTACTCAATACCATTCTATGACAATACAAGGTTGACAACAAAGGACCCAAACTTCCCTCTATTGACCGTGTCCTCCATCTCTCTTCCTGCGCTCCCCCATTGAGGGAGCAAAAGGGAAAGGGAATATAGGACAAGGTCCCCCCGGTTTAATTTAGCCTGAATCGACAGAGTCGCCAACTCACAGACACGCCGAACAGAGGTAATAGCCACGAAGAAGGCAACCTTCTGAGTGAAAACAGAAAGAGCAATATCCTGTAACGGCTCAAAAGGAGGACCCTGGAGAGCCGAAAGAACCAAATTCAAATCCCAAACAGGAACCATAGCCTTCCGAGGCGGTCGAACATGAGTGACCCCCTGGAAAAAAGTCTTAACCAGCGGGTGTAAGGCAAAAGATCTTTGTAAGAAAACAGACAGAGCAGAGACCTGCCCTTTCAAGGTACTAAGCTGGAACCCAAGATCCAGACCGTGCTGAAGAAACTCCAAAATCCTAGGGATCGAAAACACCCTGCAAGGCAAGGCCCTAGCCTCACACCAGTCAATATAGGACCGCCAAGTCCTATAGTAAATGCCAGAAGAGGACCGCTTCCTAGCTCTAATCAAGATCTGAACAACAGCCTCAGACAAACCTTCCTCCTTCAGAATGAAGGTTTCAGCAGCCAAGCCGTCAAAGCCAGCGTTTGTAAATTGGGGTAAAGAAGATGCCCCTGAGAAATCAGAACCCGGAAACATGAGAAGCCGGTACTGATCTACCGCCAGCTTACGCTTAGTCTGTGTACCAAACCCTTCTTGGCCACCTTGGAGCCACCAGAATTGCTGGTGCCCCTTCCAGAGCCAGTTTGCAAACTACCTTGCTCAGCATGGAGAAAGGAGGAAACAGGTACAGAAACCCCAGATCCTTCCAAGCAAGGGACAAGGCATCCACTGCCAGAGCTAGAGGATCCTGAGATAGAGACACAAAGGCTGGGAGTTTGTGATTGTGCCGTGAGGCAAAGAGATCCACCTCCGGAGTCCCCCACTTGCGACAAAGAGACCGAAAAACTCCGGGGTTGAGAGACCATTCTCCTTGGCGAGAGGACCCTCTGCTCAGGAAGTCCGCCTCCGTGTTCTCCACACCCGGAATGTAAATTGCCAAAATGCAAGGAACATTGCTCTCCGCCCAATGCAGGATCAGAGAGACTTCCCTGAGGGCACTCCTGCTGCGAGTCCCTCCTTGGTGATTGATGTAGGCTACCGCCGTCCGATTGTCTGATAGAATCTGAACCGGAAGACCCTGTAAGTGCGACGTCAGCCGTGACAGAGCTCAGAGCCATCCGGCTTGTCCTAAGACATTGATGGGGTTGTGAGCCTCCTGAGGACCCCTTACCCCGCTGAACTGATGACTTTTCCAGAAACCTCCCCAGCCCGACAGGCTGGCATCCGTGGTAACCGTCTCCCAGCGAGGAACCAGAAAGGATCTGCCCCTCAACAGGTTGCTCGACTCCAGCCACCACCAAAGGGACTGCCGAACCCTGGGAGACATCCTGAACGGTTTATCCAATGACAGCGGACACCTGTCCCAATGCGTCAATAGATGAAGTTGAAGAGATCTCATGTGAAACTGCGCAAACGGGACAGCCTCGAAGGAGGCCACCATCAATCCTACTAGTTTCATCCCCTGCCGGATAGAGGGGCAAGGATTGGCCAGAAGAAGGCAGATCAGATCCTGAATCCCCTGCACCTTGGTCTGGGGTAGAAACACTCTGACCTGAATGGTATCCAGATTCATGCCCAGGAATGAAATCACCCGTGATGGCGAGAGAGAGGACTTGGGGCGGTTGATCACCCACCTGAACCTCTCCAGGGTCGACACCACCTGGTGGGTGTCCAGCTCCGCCTGAGGGAAGGAAGAAGCTGAAATCAATAGGTCGTCCAGATATGGCACAATGCGAATTCCCTGAGCTCTGAATAGGGCCATTATGCCCGCCAGAACCTTGGTGAAGACCCTCGGCGCTGAGGTCAACCCGAAGGGAAGGGCTACAAACTGAAAATGTTGATCGTCCACTGCGAACTTGAGGAATCTCTGATGCGCTGGAAAAATTGGAACATGCAAATACGCATCCTTGATGTCTATGGATGTCATGAATCCCCTTGACGAAGGGAATTGATGGCCGAGCGCAGAGTCTCCATGCGGAACTTCTTGGTTCTGATGAATCTGTTGAGGACCTTGAGGTCCAGAATGGGTCTTACAGAACCTTCTTTTTTGGGGACCATGAAAAGATTGGAGTAGAAACCCCAGCCTCTCTCCGACGGAGGCACCGGGCATACAACTCCCATGTCCAGAAGGTTTTTCACTGCTAACAGGAGCCCCTGTGCAGCCTGAGGGTCCAAGGGTACCCGAGACCTTAAAAATCTTGGAGGAGGCCAGTACTCGAACTCCAGTTTGTACGCGGAGGAGACCACTTCCAAGATCCAATTGTCTGTGACCTCCCGGGCCCAGACCTGGAAGAAGAGCCGCAGCCGTCCCCCAACCTGTGCGGGTGAGGGCGCCCCTTCATTGCTGAGCTGGTTTACCCACAGGCTTGGAACCCCAGGCAGAAGCGGGACGGGCCCGACCTCTGCCCCTGTTCCAGGAAGAGCCTCTGACACCCGAGAAGGCCAAACCTCTGCCAGCTCTGGCACCTCGAAAGGAAGGATTGAAAGAGCCTGCCCCCCAAAAGGGACGGCGCTGTTTCTTCCGCTGAGGTAACTTACCTCCCTTTGCCACAGCATCCAACTTATCTCCAAACAGCCGTGTACCCAAGAAGGGAAGAGCTGTGAGCGATTCCACTGACGGAGCCATACCGAGCGGCGCATGGCCACCAATAAGGCTGAAGTCCTACTACACATAACAATAGTGTCTTTCATAGCAGCCAAGACAAAATCCATGAACAATTCAAATATTTTAAGCGTAATGAACTCAGCACCGGCCGGATCAAGGTGAGCGTCATTTAACCAGCCCCTAATCAGAGACCTAGCAGCCACCGACACTAGCGCAGATGCACAAACAGGCCGCAAGGCCGAGCCAACACTGGCAAAGGCATGCCATCTGATCAAGGCGCCTATTCTCACCATCCTTTAGGGAAGTGGTGTCTGGGGTGTGAAGCACGGAGGAGTTGGTTAACCCCAAAACTGGAGCATCGACCTCGGGAGGAGAAGCCCAGCGCTTAACCGCTTCCACCGGGAAAGGATACTTCTTATCCCATCCCTGAGGAACACCCGGAAGCCGACTAGGTTTCTCCCATTCCCTAAGGATAAGTGCATCAAAATGACCCTGGGTAGGGAACTCCAAATGAGGCTTGTGGGCCCCAAAAAATTCCCCCTTCTTGAGAGGGGGCGCCTCAGGCGGCGCAATATCCAAAACCTCCAAGAGATGTGACAAAATTGTGGCCGTGTCAACAGCATCCCCCAGCGCCTGCCCAACATCAGCCTCGCCAAACCGTACATCGTCAGCCTCCTCCTCCTCATACAATTTCCCCTCCTCTAACGGGGAATAATCCGACATATCAAATGAATCATCATCAATATCCCAAGTCCAGCTGAGCAACTCTCTCCCGTCCCCTTCATTCCGATTGGTGGCTGCAGACAGAGGGGCATGCACATTATGCATGGGAATGCTGTTCCTTATTGCTCTCTATGTGATTACATTGCGTGCACGTCATGTGACATGCATATCACATGACTGATGAGTCACCTGCCTTTCTGTTTAAATTCCAGCTTTTGGCTCCAATCTTGTTTCCCAGCTGAAGCCGCTACGGCGGTGAAACGTACGTAGGATAAGGACAAAGGCTGCACCTTTTGTTTACTTCAAGGAACCCTGGCGGTGAGAACTGTTGGCTTCTGTTGTATTTGAGATACGCTGTTTTTAATCTTATATTTGTGAGTGCATTTCTTATTAAATATTAATCTTTATTTGAATGAGCGCTCTGCACTAGATGGTTTTATTTATCTCCCACATGGTTAATCATTCGACCTTTGGTGCATACCTGAGGAAATTAAAGCGTTGCAAAACTGCATCTGGGCATTGGAAGCTATACCCCCTCAGTGTGGAGCCGTGGAAGTTTGAGTCTAATTGCTGATCCTTATATACCCATTGTCGTCATTTATTTGGTAAGAGGCCAGCTTTATTGGTCTAATTGCTGATCCTTATATACCCATTGTCGTCATTTATTTGGTAAGAGGCCAGCTTTATTGGTGACTTCACGGTGGAGGTGCATGCGCTCTGGGACTGCTGAATCTTGATTTGAGTTATTACCTACTATCAGCTCTGTGTTTTACTACAATATCCCAAGTCGCCTGGACCGACGACAAATGTCTCTTTTTAGCCTGGGCCTTCTTGCCCACCGCGCTAACCATACATTTCTCGATGCTGGCCAACCTAGCACAAACATCAGAATGCGACTCCCCGCTGGCACCAATGTCAATAATAATAAGGGCGGGGAGGGGAAGGCGATGAAGCGGTGGGCGCCGACCCAGAAGGCTGGGCACCCGACTGCCGCGATATGGCCTTTTGTGCACATGGTATACAAATAAGCACATTCTCACCCGTAAGGGATGCCCCACAACCCACACATGGCCAGGCTTGTCCCAGATGGAGCCTGAGCCCGGTATCCTGCGGAGCCTCCATATGGTGATTCTTGTGGTCAGTCGCAAGACCGCAGGGAATTTAAGCAATAAGCAACCCGGGATGCCCCTTAAAAGTCCCAGTGGGAGGATTTTAGGTGAGCAATCTAAGCCTAGGTACCCCAGGACCAGGAGGAACCCCTTTAAAAAGCCCACACACAAAGCAATTTGAAACACACAAGCAATAATACAATCACACTGAATAAATAACTAAAAAATACCAATATATTAATATTGATACACAATACAACCATATGCTCCAGAATATTCTATAATTAAAAAATATCTATATATCCATATGAAAGCACAAAAGCATGAAGAGGATGCCCCCCGCAGAAGCTAAGGAAGTGGCCGCACAGGCGCTTACCGACCGAGGAGTTAATCAGAGCAGCAGCCAGAGCAATCACACAAGATGGCCCCCGGAGAGTCACACGAGCAGAGGAGAAGAAGAAAGGACTAAATCTACCCTATATAAATTCTAATGTGGGTAGGGTAGATTTAGTGGGCCTATTATACGTGGGGTATTGACTATATAAATATACCTGTTTGGGTGTTTGGTATTATTGCAGATTGATCAAGCATGGTTGTTTTTAATGTGTTTGTCCTTAATTGTTTTTAGCTTCATGTGTGTGCTTTTGTACTAATAAAGATTGTAAATAATTTCTACATACGGCTTGTGGTGCTCCTGTTTTAGAGATAGGCGTGCTTTGTTTTTTCCCTAAAGAGGCGCCATATAATTTGTCATACACTGTATGTATTGTCACCATCACAGAGGCATCTGGGGTAAGCAGATCTGGTATTTTAGCAGACAGGTTCACCCCAGGTCCAGTATGCATGCAATTGGCACTGGACGAGGACAGCACTATTGGTATTTGCTAAATATGTGAGACAGATGTCTCTTCCAGCAAGGGCCCTGACCCCTTTTTCTGGACCTTCAGACCCTAGGTCTCCTTCAGTAGCTCTGCCTTGTGAGGATAACCCGGGCAATAATGTCCTCTGAGAGATTGCCGAAGGGTTGCATTGCCTAGAGTCGTTCTGATCCACCGGCTACAAAGAAAAGGAAGCATTTAATTTCCTCTGATATGGAGGAGGATCTTTTTGCTGCTGTAATCTTCCAGGATGTTTAAACCGAAAAAGTTTTTTTTTTTCCAGGCGCAAGCTCACTTTTCCAATCTTATCTGAAAGGAATGACAGGAGCCGGATAGACTTTCACCCATCCCTAGAGTATTAGATACTAGGTATTTTCTTTTCCTCAGATCAAAATGCCTTGTGACTGTAGGGTGGCAGTTTAAATACCAGTCTGGACATTACTTTCCAGACTGGTAAGCAAGGTACCTAATCCACCTAACTGCTTCCTGGATGCTGCACTTGCGGCAGCCCACCGCTCTAGACCTGTGTACACTGTTTGCTGGTGGGTTTATAGTGAAAAAAAAAACTTCCATGGTAGGTGATTCAGTTCTGATCTTTCTAAGACTTCTGTTATGCCATCCTTGGATAGTGCATCCCCAAGTGATCCAGTGGTTAAGCGTATAGATAAGGTGGCAAGTCATGCTTTTTCTATTATAGGATCAACCTTAAGGCCAGTCTGTGCCACATCTATAGCATATTTGACGAGCAGAAAATTAGCAAAGCAACTGGATTCCAAGACTCATTCGGTCGCTCATGGAAGGTATGCTCCCAGTTGATTGGGACCAGTTTGGATAGTAACTAGCATGTTTTCTCTTCCATTTTACTTAAGGACATCAGGAGAATTCAGTATTGATAGTTGACCTCTTGGCCGAAGGGCGTGGACAAAGCCTTGGCTCCACCCGGCCTATATCCTTCCAGCTGACTTCCTCCAGTCCAGTTTTTCTTGCAGTTGGAACTGGACTGCAACGGTGTATCTGAACTCCTCTCCCATTTACTTTTTGTTTTTAAGAATTATACCTTGGAAGCTGGGGTATTGGAAACTCTGACTGTTCCTGGGCTGGATGATCTGGATACTCTGATCTGGATGGACCCAGAATGCCTCCTCAGCTAAGCTGTATCTGGATCAGGATGGTAAGGGTAAGTGCCAGGGTGCTTTGGGGTGTCATTGGCTGACACCTGAAGACTTTAATTTAAAATGCAATCAGCCACAGGTTTCGGTCTGGTGAGTCTGGGGATGACCAGTGGAATTATTTTCTCCCTTTTATTGCTCTTTCGCACGGGTAATGTGTATTTCTTGTTGTAAAATTCAAAATTCATGTGCCTTTAAGGGGGCGGAGCCAGGGCAGCAGAAAGGATCAGGCGGCTTCCTTCCACTGGCAGCGGGGAAAGATTGCTGTTTCGTCTGTCGCCTCTGGATGATTTTCGGCTAGGATGAGCACCTAGCACCACTGACAGGGGCTTACAGCGCTTTTTGTCGTCTGCCGCCTCTGTTTTTTGTCTCAGATTGTGGTAAAGGGCAAGCAATATATTGTATGGTTCACCCCCTTAGGTCTCGGAGTAGTCACTTGTGACTCGAGAACTGTTATATACTTGGTCTCAGATCCCCAGGGACGTAGACGAGTATTCTCACCATGACTGGCATCTGGGGTAATTGGATCTGTCCTTAGCAGAAAGATTTACCCCATGACCAGTATGCAGGCAGGTGGCACTGGGCAAGGATAGCACGATGTGTAGGGACTAATATGGAAGACAGTTGTCTTCCCCTGCAAGGGTCTGACCCTTGTTGCCGGTGCCATCTAAGCTTTAAAGCCCCCTTTTGCAGCCCTCAAGTGGATTTAAACCTTTAGAGAGTCGTTCAAGATGTATCGGCTACTAAGTGAGTTTGAAGTGGATATGGTGGCTGCCATAGTCTCCCAGGATGAGTTATCCTTTCGGGAGGATTCACATAGGAATGACATAGGCTATGGCTTAAACAGTAAATTCTCAATCTTTGCAGATATTAAGCTGTGTAAAGTAATTAAAACAAAATAGCAGGCAGCTACAAATGTATATAAATTCAAAGCATGGGCAGTAAAATGGCAAATGAAGTTTAACACTGTTAAATATAAGGTTAGGCACATGGGATGGAGAAATGTGTGCCATTACACATTAAATAAAAAAATGCTTGGTAAAATTACGATGGAAAAGGACCTAGGGGGTTTTAGTTAAACTTAACTGAAATTACCAATGCCAAGCAGCAGCTGCCAAGGCAAACAGGATCATGGGGTGCATCAAGAGGGGAATAGGTGTCCATGACCAGAGCATCATTTTACCTCTGTGTAAGTCACTGGTCAGACCACATATCAAAAATTGTGCGCAGTTCTGGGCACCAGTGTGTAAGGACATATCGGAACTGGAGCACGTTCAAAGGAGGGCAACCAAATGTAATATTTCCAGCTATGGCTACGACCACTGGAAGGAGATAAACAGGCTGAACTGCATGCAATAAAGTCTTCAGCCTTGCATACTATGTTTATCTGGCAGTCTAAATAAATCAAAGGTAGCCCGCAACCAATTCCAATAATCCACTTCATTAATTCCTCTTAAGAGTCCATTCAGAACGTGTATTCCACCATCGACATGGACAAATTCAGTAAGGCTGAGAAACCGGGCATGTTGTGTTTAGCTGCACACTATTTACAATGAGCAGCTTGGATATATAGTACTGTATGTATGAAACAATTTACTTCAATCAAATCTTTACTTATCATAAGAGATAACTAGCCACCCTGTGGGTTAGATACCCTTGCTGGAGCCACTGCTAAGATAACTAATACCTGCAATCTTAAATCCTAAACTCAATGCTACAGGATGCAATGAAAATCGCATCAGTAAAGCTATCTGACCCCTCAAAAGATGCCCTTGTAGAGAGGGTCAGGGAACACTGTCTTAGACTGTATACTTGCAAGGGTATCAGCATCACCTCTAATGTATTTGGGTATCGTGTATTTTTATCACAACAAACTCTTAATATCTGTGTATTGTAAGTATATTTGTTTTACCAGCTCTGTAATTTACCGTTTGTAACATCTGTCAGCACCACGGCCTAAATATAGTATTAACCCTTTCGCTGCCAGCCTACCTGGAGTTTTTGTCACCCTTGGTGCCAGACCATTTTGCACTATTTTGCGCTCCCCATGTTCAAATGTGATTTTTGAAGGGATTTCCAGGGATTTCCCAGGAAAATGATATATTGTTTTTTTCAGCAGAGTCTGGGCTTTAACATGAAATGTCTTGTTTGTAATTTTTAGGTGTATTCTCAATACTTTTGGGTGAAATATGTGCAAAAAAATAAAAAAAAATCTATTTTTTGCAATTTGTAGTGTTTTTTGTAATAAAAAAATGTAAGTTTGTCAATAAAATCTTATTGCATGTGAAACCCCAATTAATCCCGGTCACAGCGTTACCACATATGTATTGGTAGACACCCTTTCCTGCCCAGGAGACTCCCCCAAACTGAAACAGTGCTTTAGGAGATTTTCAGATAAAATACAACTATGCACCGCGCTAAGCGCACCTTGCGGTCTTTCCAGAAAAAGAACCCTTTAAATTTGAAATACCCCCACAAACTATATATTCTCTGGAAGTATACACCTCAGGCTTTCTAGGCGTACCAGGTTTGTTGACATGGGCGCAATTTTCTGGAAGTAATCCCTCAATCAATTCTTTGGTTGCACAGAGTTTCCCTAAAAAATAATAAAAAAGAAGAATCAAAGCCACATTTTCCTAAGAAAAACTATATGCAAACAGAAAAAAACAAGTAAAATCTGAGAAAGCAACATCCCCCGAACAGAACAATACCCAACATGCATAGGTACTGTCAAGGGAAGAGTTGCCAAACACCCCAAAGTAAAGCATGCGCATAACGGTAATTTTACTTAAAAATTTCAGCTCTGCAGACAAAGTGCGCACCTTGCGATTTTTCAACCAAAACAACCCTTTAAATTTAGAATATCCCCACAAACCATATATTCCCTGAAAGTACACGTGTTAAGCTTTCTAAGAGTACTGAGCTTGTTGTAGTGGGCTCATCTTTCTGGAAGTAATCCATTGAAGAATTCTTAGGTTGCACAGGGTTTCCCTAAAAACAATTATAAAAAAAGCAGAATAAAGACCATGTTTTCCTAAAATATCAATATGCAAACAAGAAAAAACAAGCTAAATCTGAAAGCGCAAGGTCCCCCGAGCAGAACAATACCCAACATGCATAGTTACTATTAACCCTTTTAATTGTCAACCTACTTGAAGTTTTGTCACCCTCTGTTGACAGGTCATTTTTCCCCATTTTGCGGCATGATTAACCGTGATTTTTGCTGGAATTTCCAGAAAAATTATATACATTACATATACATTTTTTGCAGCAGAGTTTAGGCTTTAACATGAAATGTCTTCTTTGTAATTTTTCTACTGTTTTTTGAATATTTCTGCTTAAAAAAACAAAAAAATATATATTTTTTAGACAAATGTCTCCTTTATTTTATATAAAACTTTTTTTTTAATGAAAACCATATTGCATGTGATAGCCCCATTTCTCCCGATTACAACGGTACCACATATGTATCGGTAGCCCCCCCATTCTTGCCCTGGAGACCCCCCAAACTGAAAAGAGCACTTTATTACATTTACAAATAAAATACTATCCACACTATAAACATAAGGGGTTAATTAAAAAAAAATGACATAGGGTCCCCCCTTCCAGGACCCCTTTTTTGGGGGAATTTAAGGGTCAGGGTTAGGCTAACCCTAAAAAATAAAAAAATATACAAAAATTAAAATTCCCCCCAAAAAATGGGGAGCCCCCCCCCCCCCGGGAGGGGGGACCCTATATAATTTTTTCGGAATTTTAAGGGTTAAGGTTAGGCTAACCCTAACCCTTAAAAATAAAAAATGACATAGGGTCCCAACTCCCTGGGAGGGGGACCCTACATCATTTTTATTTTTAAGGGTTTGGGTTAGCCTAACCCTAACACTTAAAAAAAAAAAAAGGGGGGACCGTACATCTTCTTTTTTTTTTTTTTTTTTTAAGGGTTAGGGTTAGCCTAACCCTAACCCTTAAAAATTTATTTTTTATTTTTTAATTTTAAGGGTTAGGGTTAGGCTAACCCTAACCCGTAAAAATAAAAAAATGACGTAGAGGGGAACCCATTTTTTTTTTTATTTTAAGGGTTAGGGTTAAGCTAACCCTTAAAAATAAAATAAAAATTACGTAAGGTCCCCCCTCCCAGGGGGGTTAATGGCAAGCCACCCGCTAGTTGCAGGTGATTTGCCAGCCCCTAGCCTTGTGAACTGGTATAAGGGGTCTCATGGACCCCTTACCAGTTCACAAAGGGTTAACAGTAAAAAAAAAAGACACAAAGGGGTGGGGCTTAACAGCAAGATGGCGGCGCCCGTCGGGAGAGGAGGGGGAGAGCCTTTTCAGGCTCTCCCCTGAAGCTGAAGAGGCTGGGGGGGGGGGCCATCGGAAGCCCCCCCAGTGAAGAGGAGACCCGGAGGGAGGCAGCGCGACTGCACGTAAGTAAATGTCTTTTTTTTTTTTTTTACAGTTAGCAGCTGCTGCTGCCAAATGGGGGGGGGGGGGGCTATTCCGGGGGCTCTCCTGGAGCCATCCGACCCCCCACGGGGGATCGGATGGCACCAAATTAAAGAGGAGACCCGGCCGGATCCAACCAGGGGTCAGGTGAGTATTTTTGATTTTTATTTTTTTTACTAGCAGGGGGGAAAGTCAAGCATGTAGATTCTACGTGCTTGGCACTTAAGTGGAGTGGAAGCGAGCACGTAGAAACTACATGCTTGGCACTGAAAGGGTTAAAAAAGTGCAGGCTTTATTTCCACTGAGAGATAAATATAAACAAGAGGCCCCAGATAGACACCTTACTGTTAAAGCAGCATGGTTACCAATTGCAGAATGTACATTTTGGAATTTTGGTATATACAATACACAAGCATTGCTTCATTAATCTAACTGTATTGTAAAAGTGTGCAGCTTGAACTCTACACATGGCTTTCTATAAGATGTTAGGGGGGAGGTACATTTATGGTTGTACCTGAATATGGAGAGTTTTGTTTAGGGGACTAGTTTGTGTACATAATAGTAACAGTCATCTATAAAAATCACACATATTTATTATACATTTTTTCACATATTTTACAATCCTTGGTTTTTTTCATATATTTTACAATCCTTGATTATTTTTTTTTTTCATATATTTTACATACAAAGTAAAAATAGGGGAGTAGTATACAATTGGGTTTTCTACTCCATCTTTACCGGCCGCTTAGTGCCTCATTTAAATGGGGCATCCCGATTGGGGCATAACCAGTTTTAGGTAGCAAGTCTTTGAGTTAATTCCTCTCAGGTGTAGCAAGTATTGGTTAAGGTGCAAACGTTTCGCTTTATAGAAAAGCTTCCTCAGTGCACAGGTTCAATCTGAGTTATATAATGAGAGAGCACTTGTCTTAGTAAAAATTAACTTAACTAGCAATAAAGTTGCAAAGTATTCTAGATAGTCTTTGTCATACCTTGTATTAACAGTTTTGTTGTGAGGACAGCGCTTGCATTCAGGTTGCCCGGGGTGGACTCCTATTGTGTAGGAATTATATTAGGTAATGATGAGTTATCATTTTGTTTTTTTGGTTTGTAATGAGACCCACCTGTTTAGGTTGATGCCGCTGCTGTCCCTTTAAGGCGCAGCCTGTAAAAGTATATAAATAGGTCTAAGCTTATTGTTGCATAGTTAAAATAGGTAGTAAAGATATAATTGTTAATTGCTTACCGAGGATGTCATGTACAGTGCCTGTCTGTACCGACAGGTAGAAGGATCAGGAGGATGGAGGTGGAGGATTCCGGCGCACTCTTTAATTTGGCATGCAAAGGCAGTCCTATGTTCCCAGGTGCCGCCCAAAAGCGCGTGAAGGCGGATGCTTCTGCCTTCCATACGCTCGTCTGCCTACGATAGGCAGAGCCGTCTGCTGACGCATATTGAGTTGCTTCCGGCTGGGCGGCCCCCGACCGCTGTACGGACTTTCTGCTTGGCTGGGCGTCGCCATTTTTGTTATTCCTAGGAGCTCCATTGTAGCTCTTAGTGTTATGGGCATCCTGAAGATTGAAAGTGCTGCCTATACAGAGTATCCGTTGATCTCAAAGATATCATCCAAAGTTTTGTAGTTAAACTATTGATTGTTTCCTATTTATGTGTGGCAGTTTCAAATAAAGATGTAGTATTTGGTGTAATGTAAGTTTATTTATTAAAGTTTTTTTCTGATTTGTTTTTTATGGTTAGAGTTATTCTTGAAATAGGTTTGCTTAGGTGTACTCTTCTGTTGTGGGCTTAATGTAGCTAATTTTTGCATGCTATTTTCAGACCTTTTTATCCTTTTATTCTTATGGCTTATGGACCTAGTTTAACTTGGATTTAATATACTGGGTAGTTTCTTGCTGTAGTTATTTCCTATTGTAGTTCTTAGGGTTTAGGCTTGTTGTTTTTGGGGGGGGGGGGGGGGTTCTGCAGTATATTGGGAGGAGAGAACAGGGGGGGGGGGGGTAAAGTTCTTTTAGTCCTGTTGAGTTTGTACTATTTCAAGAAAGGGACAAAGCTACATGAGTCATTTATTCCAGATTAGAGCTTTTAATGTTATAATCCATTTAGATTCTTTCTGTAAGGTTATCTTTGTGATGTCTCCCCCCCCCCCCCCCCCCCGTGGATGTTGATGTACTCTGTCCAGTACTTGAAATGTTGCTCCCCTCGGGGACCCATTGTGTTTTGAGGCCCAGTGTTTGCCCACTGGGGTGAGTAAGTTTTTGTTTTTAATATCTTATATGCTCATACATGCGTGTTTTGAATTTTCTGTTAGTTTTGCCCACATAAAAATTCGGACATGGGCACATTAGGATGTATACCACGTCTGTAGTGTTGCAATTCGCGTAATGTTTTTGGTGTATTGTATGTCCTGTTGGGGGTGTTATTGTTTTCCTTGTTTTTATATATTTACATGTGGAACAATTCTCACATTTGTATGTGCCTACGACCTTACAGCATTTGTTCTTCTTTTCTTTAAGATAGTGACTCTTCACTATTTCATCCTTAATTGATTTAGCTCATCTGAATGTTAATTTTGGAGTTTCTGGTATAAATCGACCTATCTCGGGGTCATGTTTGAGTATGTACCAATGATTTCTAAGAGTTTCCCTGATGTGGTTGTGTTGTGCATTAAAGGTGAGAATGAAGGGAGTGTTGTCCATCCGTTTGTTTTTTCTGTGTTGTGTTAACCAGTGTTCTATCTTGTGTTTGCGTCCTGTTGTATGCTTTTCTGAGGGAGTTGGCCGAGTATCCTCTTTCTTTTAGTCTGGCCCTGATGCCATCAGCTGCTTTTTTGAAATCTTCTGGGTTAGTACAGATTCGTTTGGCTCTCAGGTACTCGCCATAGGGTATGCTGTTTTTAAGTGTAGTCGGATGTGCACTCGAAGCCCTCAGAATGTTATTGGCTGCGGACGTTTTTTTATAAAAGTTTGTTGATATGATTCCGGTTGGGTCTTTGTTTAAGTTGTATGTGTTGCTGTTTATGTTTATGGTGGATACAAAGGCCTCTAACTGGGTTCGGTTGCCCCCCCCCAGATGATCAAAATGTCATCTATATATCGATGCCATGTTATTATGTGTTGCATGTACTGGTGTGACTTTTCCTCATCCCATAGTTCCTCCTCTTAACGACCTAGATAAAGATTAGCGAAAGAGGGTGCACAGATAGTGCCCATCGCTGTGCCTTGTAATTGATTGTGCAGTTGTCCATTGAACAGGAAGGTGTTATGGGTGAGTATGAATTGAAGTAAGTCCAGTATGAAACAATTGTGGTCAAGTTCTGAGATGTCTAGTTGATTGAGATAATGCCGGATTGCCGCAAGGCCCTGTTTGTGGGGGATACATGAGTACAAAGCTTCAACATCCTTTCTATAAGATGTTTGAAAGTGTTTGTCCCTTTTAGGTTCCATTACAGACTGACACACTTACTGGAGGGGAGGATACTTCGGCCATATGTATCTTACTTATAGTACTAGCTGCTGTATCATGGAGCTAAAGGACATTAAGAAGTAGACACATGCAACTCGGGTGGCATAGAAACCGCATACCCAAATCCCTCCCATATGTCAATTCATCAAGAACTACATAGGCCAGCATTGCCATACAAGTTTCCAGCTTCTTATTTTACATTTTTTTAATGCTTTAATTTTTTTTTGCAAACAGCTTTCAATGTTCACAATCACTTAGGCATTGATATTCGTTAGTGCAGGCTAATTTTGTAAGGTTTGCTTAACAAAAAAAGGTTAGAATAAGTATAGTGACCTTAAAGTGGACCTTAGTTATTGGTCCTAATTCCTGGACTGCTGTGTGAACCCCCCCCCCCCCCGATTGTCCACTCAACTCCCCTGTCTGCCATTCCAACTTTGCACAGCTGCAGGGATGTGGCTGCAAGGGACTAGTGAAAGGTAAAGTTTTGCGGGCGATCCTGGGGGAGAGAGTTCACACAATGTAGATGCACCCCCGGCATCTAGTTGGCCAGCTCTGGAGTCTTTACCCAAGCTCCCTCAGTAATGCTTGGGTATAGCTAACTGTTATATAGTCATCCTTTTTTTTATTTGTGGACACTTGTTTTGGGGTGTTACCCCACATTAGCATAAGGCTAGAGACTGATGGCTGTATGTGTGTTACAGTAAAATAAATGGCAGTGCATGTAAACATTTGCATACATTTGTTTGTGTGAAAATACAGCAAATATAAAAAAAATAAAATATTGGTCACAAACCTAATGCATAAAAACCACATTTTAACACACACTTTAAATTAGATTATCAAAGCGCAAATGTACAGCCTACAGCTATTACATGGACTGGTCCATAAATAGATACGCTATTCATAGTGATTTATGCTTGGCAGCGACGTTGTAGTGTTTGCTTAATATTTATTTATAAATGTTAAATAAAATGTCATGCCTATATTCAAATGAAGTAGATTAACTACCAAAGTCTAAAAATGCTTCTCCACATACTAGTTCTATGTCATTGCCAGGGCTTTGATGTTGATGGATTTCTTCTCATTACTTTACTAAATTTAAGATCTCAACTATAAGTAGTGGGAAGCATTAAAGCTAATCAAGAGTCTCGGCAGTAGAAATAAATTCCTGTTTTAATGCTGTGCCTGCTTTATGCCCCTGTGCAGCCTCTATGTCGGCCAAAACATTGGCATCCCAGTGGAATGTTAGCAAAGCAGATGGAACCTGGAAGAATAGAAATGTACACAATTTAAACACCATTCTTTAATCAGTTAAAGTATTTTTATTATAAAGTTGCACATATACATAGACAAAAAAAATTCAAGGAATATTTTCCTCAAAGATGAAGATTGAGTAATATTATCTTAGCACTATGAAATGTTCTTCAACTCCCTAGACCAAAAAGGTTTAGCTACTACAGGACTACCAAATAAGTTCAGGTAAAGCCACCAAATTGCTGCCTCAATGGGGAATATGATGGGAGAAAATGGTGATTTATCTGGTATATAATACCATCTATCAGATACATTTATATTTGTTTCTAGAGCAATAATGTTAAGAAGAAAACTAGAAGCTGATCCATTTATTATCATTGATTCATTATCAGTCAATGTTAAATTCAAAGTGATCCCACACCCTTTATTAGATGTACACCCTCAGCAATCTGAACCTAGGTTCCATCCACCATTGGTAAGTTTATTTATTTTTTTTTTAGGCCACTTTTGGCATCTGCAGCCTTCCCTGTTTCTGGGTATGGGCTGCCGGGAAGGAATGACCTCAGACTATTGCAATGCAATATGTGTGAAAATGCAATGCAAAATGGAGAGAAGAACCTCCCAAGATGCATTGCATTCAGCTGTGGGGATACATGGCATGCATACCATGGTATAAACAAACAGTAAATAAAAGCAAACAATGTACCTCACAAAGATATCTATATTCTGATAATATGCAGCCAATCTAGCTCTGGCAGGCGCGGCGCAAGGCATGATAGGAATTGCTGTTTGTTTGCCCATATGTCTCTATGCAACTCGAGCTCTGAGCTACAATCATAGTTCAAAGCTAGTTTTGCACAATTCAAGATGGCACTGAAGAGCACCAGTTTAAAAAAAGCTGCAGACTGGGAACAGAGCACAAATCAAAGGTATGTACAGCTCTTTCACACACTATCAGTGTGAAGGAAAACATTGATCTGGGATTGCTTTAATTCAGATTCACAATTATTGCATAGAAAGTCTTCATACTCAGGCTGGGGTGTCAAATACCGGTGGGCCAAAAATAAAAACTTGGACAGAGTTGCATGCCAACCTATATATTTACTAAAAAAAAAGTCTATCCAATGGTGCATGCGTGCAGTCAATCGGCACGCTCAGCTCCGTTCAGTATTCTTAGTATAGAGTACGTCCTGCTCCAGATTAGATTACTTACACTTGGGTATTACTCCGCCAGATGGCACTGGACTGCAGAGACAGCGAAATTGGCTCCTCCCGGACCCTCAAATACCAGGGACCTCCCACCAATCCCCAGATCTTTTCTGCAGTCTGGACTGCGAAGAACAAGACAATGGCTCTCTCTTCTAGCAGGTGAGCGGGGCTATTAGCCTGCGGCCCTGTAGGACTATTCCCACCCGTTCCATTATTAATGTGCCTCCCAGCCTTGGCTGCGCTGGTTGGGTGACGGTAGGCAGCACAGCTGCCAGGTGCTTAGGAGCGCTGCTCCACCGCAATCCCCCACCAAAGGGTAGGCGGTACAGGCATATGGTGAGCCTCTATAGGATGCCCCTCCCACCCTATTGCCCCTTGCCCCTGTCTATCGGTGGGTCCTATGTTAAGTGGCCGCTATCCTCCCTCGCTCGCGGCTTTATTTACCATTTGTCATTTCACATGTCACTTACGGTTCCCCTTTGCTTATGTCTTTTAGCCGACCTCTATTGGTTTCTCCCGGCCCTACTCCCTCTATTTAGTTACTTAACTTGTGAGGCCTAGTGTGTAAATTACTCCCACTTCCCTAGCGGGCTATTGGGGCATCCCGGGTTGCTTTATAGCGTGAATCCCTATCGGCCTATTGTGCCGCTATAATCACCATATGGAGGCGTCTCAGGATAATGTGCTCGGGGTTCCTTCGGGACAAGCCTGGCTGTGTGTAGCTTGTGGGGTGTCCCCTACTAGTGCTGACAATGTGCGGGTCTGTGTACCTTGTGCCCAGCAGGTGCTTGCGCTGCAGCCTGGTTTACCAGCTGGGCCTGCGCCCCGTATGGCTTCACCTACTCCCCCAAGCTTAAATCTGACTCCCATTACGGCTGTGGCTATTAGGACCCTGCTTAGAAGTATCCTTGATGGTGCCCCTGATTATGTGTCTAGTGAGGAGTTTAACGCACTCTCTCGTTGTGAGGTTTTTGTGACTTATGTCCTCTCTGCCTTGGATGATACCATCAGAATGTGTGGCAGAACCTCTGGACCTGTGGTGGCTATACGCCGCTCGGTTTGGCTGCGCCAGTGGGCTGCTGACAACGCTGCCAAGAAGGCTCTCACTGGTTTTCCCTTCAAAGGACTACGCCTGTTTGGGGAACGCCTGGACCTTTTTGCTAAGGGAGGTAGGTTGCCCCAGCGCAGGCGGCAGTCTCGGCCCTTTTGGGGACAGGGCTCCTTTTCTTTCCCCTACCGTGGTGCCAGACAGGGGGGGGGGGGTCTCCCTTACAGGGGCCCGAGGAGATTTCTGAGGTAGGGGCAGAGGGCGTGGTCGCCCTGGCCCCTCCTGGGGCTCTAAGCTTAAGTCTTCTCCCAAGCCACCCTCAGGCATGAAGGGGCGCATTCACCCATTCGGTTAGGGGGACGGCTTCAGCACTCACGTCTGGAGGCTTCATGTCTCAGACAGGTGGATTCAGGAGGTAGTGTCCTCCGGTTACAAGACAGAGTTTGCTGCCTGCCCCCCCCCCCCCAAGATTCATCAGATCCCGGATTTCTCAGGACCCTGTGTCAGCTCAGGCTCTAGTTCTGGCGGTGCAAAGCCTTCTGGAGCTGGGGGTCATCTGTCAGGTCCCCTTACGAGAAAGGGGCAAGGGCTTCTATTCCAATCTGTTCAACGTGCTCAAAAGAGATGGGTCAGTCAGGCCCATCATGGACTTGAAGATCCTCAACAAATTTGTCTGGTGCAGGCGCGTTCGCATGGAAACTCTGCGCTCTGCCATCAGTTCCCATGACGTCTGTGGACATAAAAGATGCTTACCTTCATATTCCTGTGTTTCCAGGTCATCAAAGGTTCCTCAGGTTCGCTCTGGAGGATCAGCACGGTCTGGTCTCACGTCAGCTCCCAGAGTGTTCACCAAGGTGCTGGCAGGAGTGATGTGTCTGCTCAGGGCATCCGCGTGCTGCCCTACCTGGACGACATTCTCATCACTTCCCAGTCCCTACAACAGGCAGAGTTGGATACTCAGCTGGTAGTGTCGATGCTGGAGTCATTTGGCTGGGTGATCAACCATCCCAAGTCTTCCCTGGCCCCCTCCTTGGTGACTCCCTTCCTGGGAATGAATCTGGATACAGTTCAGGCAAGGTTTTTTCTTCCTCAGCAGAAGGTGGACGGTCTGATTACGCAGGTTCAGTTCCTGCTATCTTGCCCTCATCCCTCCATCAGGCAGGGAATGCAGCTGGTGGGCCTGATGGTGGCGTGCTTCGAGGCGGTCCCTTATGCTCAGTTCCACATGAGGCCTCTGCAACTCCATCTCTTGTCAGTATGGGACAAGGATCCTGCATCCCTGGACCGGGTCCTTGTGCTTTCCCCCCTGGTCAGGCGGTCCCTCTCGTGGTGGCTGGACTTCAGGAACCTGTTGGTGGGCAGATCCTTTCTGGCCCCCTCCTGGGAGACGGTCACCAGGGATGCCAGTCTGACAGGTTGGGGGGGTTTCTGGAAGTCCCTGCAGTTCCAAGGGAGGTGGGGCCCTCAGGAGGCCCACACACCTATCAACATTCTGGAGCTGCGGCCGATCAGGTTGGTTCTGACTCAGTTGACTCATCACCTTCGGGGCCTGCCTGTTCAGGTGCGCTCGGACAACCAGACTGCGGTTGCCTACATCAATCATCAGGGAGGGACCCGGAGCAAGAGGGCCCTCTGAGAAGTGTCTCTGATCCTGGCCTGGGTGGAGGAGAATGTTCCCTGTATATCAGCTGTGTACATCCCGGGGGTGGAGAATCTGCAGGCAGACTCTCTGAGCAGGG
This sequence comes from Gastrophryne carolinensis, assembly GCA_027917425.1. NCBI lineage: Eukaryota > Metazoa > Chordata > Amphibia > Anura > Microhylidae > Gastrophryne > Gastrophryne carolinensis. The sequence goes on from CM051234.1 coordinate 287,804,544, forward strand.
GGACCTCTCGCCTGGGAGAATGGTCCCTCTGCAACAGGGTGTTCCAATTTCTGTGTCACCGTTGGGGTCAACCAGATGTGGATCTGTTTGTGACCCGTCACAATCACACGCTCCCGGCCTTTGTCTCCCTGTCCCAGGATCCTCTGGCCTTGGCCACGGATGCTCTAGCAATGTCATGGCAGCTCCTGTATGTCTTTCCTCCGTTTCCCCTGTTGGGCAGGGTTCTGCACAAGATAGCTCAGGAGGGGGTGCCAGCAATACTGGTGGCCCCCAGGTGGCCAAGAAGAGTGTGGTTTGCAGATGTGGTGCAGCTGGCAGTAAATCAGTACGCTCTGCCCAGGGTGCCAGACCTGCTCACTTAGGGTCACTTACGCCATCCCAATTTACAAACTCTGGCTTTGACGGCCTGGCTGCTGAAACCTCCATCTTGATGGAGAAGGGGCTGTCTTCCTCAGTTGTGGATACTTTGATTAAAGCTAGGAAGAAGTCTTCTTCCATTTATTACAGGGTTTGGGTGCCTACATTGACTGGTGTGAGTCCCTGTCGCGTGTTCTCTATTCCCAGGATCCTGGAGTTCCTGCAGCATGGGTTGGAGCTGGGGCTCCAACTCAGTACTCTGAAGGGTCATGTCTCTGCCCTGGCTGTTTTCTTCCAGAGGTCCTTTGCCCAGCATTCTCTGGTCAGGACTTTTTTCCAGGGGGTTACACATGTGCGTCCCCCACGTAAGCCTATGTTGCCTGTTTGGGATTTGAACTTGGTCTTGTCTGCCTTGCAGGGTGCTCCCTTTGAACCTGTGCAGGATGCTGCCCTGGCCATTCTTACTCTCAAAGTTGTCTTCTTGGTGGCTATCACCTCTGTTAGACGTGTGTCTGAGTTGGCGGCGCTTTCCATCCAGCCCCCCTACTTTGAGAGACACCTGGACAAGGTGGTGTTTCGCTTCAAGCCAGATTTTCTGCCTAAGGTGGTGTCTGCCTTTCATTTGAATCAGGACATTGTTCTTCCTTCATTGTGCCCTAATCCTAGTAACGCTAAGGAGAGGGTCTTGCATTCTTTGGATGTGGTTAGGTGTCTGAAGTACTATCTGGTGGTTACTGCACCTTTCAGAAAAACTGATGCTCTTTTTGAGGTCCCTTCTGGTCCTAGGAAGGGTTTGGCACCTGCCAAGTCTACTATCAGCAAATGGATCCGTCAGGCCGTGATTTAGGCCTATTCTGCTAAGGGGAAGAATCCTCCCTTCCGCCTTGCTGCTCATTCCACTCATGCTATTGGTGCCTCTTGGGCTTTTCAGCACCAGGCTTCTGTTGAACAAGTTTGCAAGGCCGCTACTTGGTCTTCTGTTCATACCTTTTCAAAGTTTTACAAGTTGATGTTAGGGCCTCAGCTGATGCTGCTTTTGGCCGTAAGGTTCTGCAGGTGGCAGTGGTATGACCTGTCTGCTGTTACCTTTGGGGATCCCACCCTACTTTATGGACACTGCTATTGGATGTCCCAAGTAATCTAATCTGGAGCAGGATGTACTCTATACTAAGAATAATACAATTCTGTGATTACTCACCTGTAGAATTAATATTATGAGTATACAATACGTCCTGCTCCACCCCACCCTTGGTTTTGCATTATCCTGGTTCCCTTGTATGGTGATTGTTCTCATTGTTGTAGTTACCAGTTTGGTTCTGTTTAATTCTCCCAGCCTCTAGTTAACTGCTTTTCAATGCTGGGGATTGGTGGGAGGTCCCTGGTATTTGAGGGGCCGGGAAGAGCCAATTTCGCTGTCTCTGCAGTCCAGCGACATCTGGCGGAGTAATACCCAAGTGTAAGTAATCTAACCTGGAGCAGGAGGTACTGTATACTCATAATATCAATTCTACAGGTGAGTAATCACAGAATTGTATTTTTTCTTAGCCACGAATTGTGGCAAGTGCATCACCAGCCGCATCCCCTGTTATGCTTGAGCTGGGGTATGCCTGCACCAGCCATTCACAAATGCCTGACACGTGCCTGGGTAAAGGTATAGCAGCCCACACATGTTCTTTTGGATCGGCAGTCAAGTAAGTTTTACTGGCGATCCCAGGGGGTTTAAAAAGTGATTTGGGATGCCCCAGGTAGTGAAGATCAGTCAACATTGGAATTCTATAGACTCAAGCAAAATATGTGGTTGGTTCTCTGCCTTCCATTACATCAGAGTCATCCTGTGTCAACGGGAGATGGCAGCCAACCACTGGGGGGGAAGTACTTCCTTAATACATGATAGGGACGGGTTTTACATCAAAGCCCTGTCCCACAATCTTGCTGGAAATTGGGCTGCATTTTGGCAGTGCAATCTGGCTGCCGGGCAGGATTGTTGCCTTTCAGGGACTAAGCAGGGCAGTGCGGATGTGCACCTAGTTTAAAGTTAACACCCGTGAATGCCGCAGCAATGTCATTCATATATAGCAGCGTGGGAAGGAGGACAGGACTTGTGGGCCAAAGCTGATGACACTATGGGCCAAAGCCTCATACGTGTACTCTAATGTCTTTCCAACAGAGCTCTATAAATCTGATTGATTAAACTTTATTTCAAGACCCCTACGTCTCTTCTCCAATGGTGTGTGCAGCTTGTTTTACCGCTATACCCATATAATGTTGAAAAGTTCCTTCGACATCAGCATTGCATCTGTTAGATCAGCAAGTTGAAAACAATCCCCTCTCATAACCACTTTGTGAGTTTCCCATACAACCATTGGCGAGGCTACAGAACCTTTATAAAACTCTTATTTCAAGATGAACCTCCTTTTAGTGATGAATCTCTCTCAAAGCAGCATTAACTTAAAGCGTACCAAGCTTAGAAAAAGGCTTAAAAGTGCCTCATTATGCTTCCAATTAGAAGGTGAATGTATTTGTATCAGAGAAGATAAAATCTGCAAATCATGATCAGACCATAGTATGGGAACTATGGATGCACCAAACGAGAGTTGCGGAATAAAGATGAGATCTATTTTCGTATGCACTCGCAGGTGCAAATACTATGTATAGTCCTTTTTGGCAGTGTAGTTCGCTCCAGGAAATATTGCCAGTCTATAAGCAGATATTGACTACATATAGTGAGGGGAGTCTGGATAACTCCTCTCAAATGACCACCATATACCAGGCCGCACTCAAAATGATAAAAGTAAATCCATATTTTATTACTGAATTACAACCATGATAGTTTAAATGTTTAGATCAACACACAACAACACTAATGACACAATTAAAAAACATATAAACAAACACAGGGGGGGACCTATATACAAATGGAGACTAAGTAAAAATAATAATGCTAGGTGGCGTATCAAAAATGCATATAATAAATGAGTAATTAAAATGAGATAATATATATGCGCTGACAAGTCAAAAAACCATAAAAACAATCACATGGTAAAGTGCAATGGTGCATAATGTGCAATAATGTGCAAGTCTACGTGTATCAAAAATAATAAGAGAAATATGAAAAATGCAAACAATGTAACATAATGTGCCCTATGAGAATACAAACAATCACAGACCAAAACAAACACCAATATACCAAAAGTGCTGAAAAAACAACAAATGCAACCATTGAATTAAAGTGCTATAGTGCAGAACACTGCAGCGCATACAGGATGACAAGGTTAATGAGAAAAGTAAGATTCAAAGATATGCAAAACGCCGCCGAGCCAATAATACAGTCAAAATGACAGATATGAAAGTAAAAAAGTTTTACATCGCCAGTCTAACAAAGGTCCCCCGCAGCAGCCGCCACCGACGCGTTGCGTGTCCTATAGACACTTCGCCAGGGTGAGGTGGCTGCTGGGGACCCCACTCCCTAAATTCTCGAAGAAAGGAAAACGTGATCCAATGGTAAAAGGCGGCCGCCGCCGCCCGCACGTGCGCCCCGCCCAGCCATCACGTCAGGCCGTAAGGGCAGCACGTCAGGCGGCGCGTCACCGCATCACCGCTGGCCGTCAAGTCAGTGTGCGGCTGCGCGAGACACACAGCCGGGCGCGCGGCAGGTGGGACGCACTCCCCTGCAGTAGGAGGCGCCCGCCAGCCACCCGCCCGGCCACGCGCACAACGCGCAGCCGCACACCGCCCACCCAGCAGCTGCAAAGATGTTAGATGCAGGAACGTGGAAGGTGAGTATTCAGGGGGAGGGGAAAGAAAAAAAACCTAATACATATTAATAACAACAACATATAAGACAATGACAATATGGGCTGCCGTACTATATAATTATGTATGTCTATGCAGACCCATAAGTCGATACACACATGTGGTATAGTGTTGAAAGATATAATTAGGTTTATTGGTAAACTAGTCTGAATAAATAAGTCTATACACATAAGTCGATTTGATCACATATATGATTGATATTAATAAATGATTAATTAATTAATTAGGGTCCATATAAGGCATGGCACTATATAAGGATAGACGTATACACCATGTGGGGCCCACCCCTACATGTTTAGAAGGGGACTGAATACACAAGAAATTTGATTTACATCATGAGCAAAGAATAGACTGCAAATGGGACAACCATTTATGTGAATATGAGGGATACGGCAGTGCACATACTGGATTTTGGCGAATGGTGTAGCCTATGTTGAATACAAAACATCTGATTTATAATTGGGATATATACTTCTTTACATTATGTAACTGACACCTCAGTGCTAATTATTGGCGTAATGCTTCTATTCTATTCATTTCTAACTTCTAATTATACATTTATTGTATACTTGGTGGTGTGGCACTCCAATAGGCAATTGGGATGTGGCCAAGCCGGCTAGATACGCTCACTGACCTCAGATAAACCACAAAATTAAATGTATCAAACGCACTATATTTTTTATCTATCCATGGGTTCCCCTCATTATATGTTAGGCAGTGGGGTATTATATCTAGTATTTTATATCATGATGGCCAATGCCGTGGGTGGCCAACACGTACAGACTTTTTCACAATATTGGGGGTCCCCCCCCCTTTTGGACACTGGGATCTCTTAAATGTACCCCATGTCCATACTCAGCTTATAGGGCTGATTTCATAGGAGCGGGGATACACTTTTTATAGCATATAGATATGTCCCCTTCTAAACATGTAGGGGTGGGCCCCACATGGTGTATACGTCTATCCTTATATAGTGCCATGCCTTATATGGACCCTAATTAATTAATTAATCATTTATTAATATCAATCATATATGTGATCAAATCGACTTATGTGTATAGACTTATTTATTCAGACTAGTTTACCAATAAACCTAATTATATCTTTCAACACTATACCACATGTGTGTATCGACTTATGGGTCTGCATAGACATACATAATTATATAGTACGGCAGCCCATATTGTCATTGTCTTATATGTTGTTGTTATTAATATGTATTAGGTTTTTTCTTGCTTTCCCCTCCCCCTGAATACTCACCTTCCACGTTCCTGCATCTGACATCTTTGCAGCTGCTGGGTGGGCGGTGTGCGGCTGCGCCTTGTGCGCGTGGCCGGCCGGGCGGGTGGCTGGCGGGTGCCTCCTACTGCAGGGGAGTGCGTCCCGCCTGCCGCGCGCCCGGCTGTGTGTCTCACGCAGCCGCACACTGACTTGACGGCCAGCGGTGATGCGGTGACGCGCCGCCTGACGTGCTGCCCTTACGGCCTGACGTGATGGCTGGGCGGGGCGCACGTGCGGGCGGCGGCGGCCGCCTTTTACCATTGGATCACGTTTTCCTTACTTCGAGTATTTAGGGAGTGGGGTCCCCAGCAACCACCTCACCCTGGCGAAGTGTCTATAGGACACGCAACGCGTCGGTGGCGGCTGCTGCGGGGGACCTTTGTGAGACTGGTGATGTAAAACTTTTTTACTTTCATATCTGTCATTTTGACTGTATTATTGGCTCGGCGGCGTTTTGCATATCTTTGAATCTTACTTTTCTCATTAACCTTGTCATCCTGTATGCGCTGCAGTGTTCTGCACTATAGCACTTTAATTCAATGGTTACATTTGTTGTTTTTCCGGCACTTTTGGTATATTGGTGTTTGTTTTGGTCTGTGATTGTTTGTATTCTCATAGGGCACATTATGTTACATTGTTTGCATTTTTCATATTTCTCTTATTATTTTTGATACACGTAGACTTGCACATTATTGCACATTATGCACCATTGCACTTTACCATGTGATTGTTTTTATGGTTTTTTGACTTGTCAGCGCATATATATTATCTCATTTTAATTACTCATTTATTATATGCATTTTTGATACGCCACCTAGCATTATTATTTTTACTTAGATAGTCTCCATTTGTATATAGGTCCCCCCCTGTGTTTGTTTATATGTTTTTTAATTGTGTCATTAGTGTTGTTGTGTGTTGATCTAAACATTTAAACTATCATGGTTGTAATTCAGTAATAAAATATGGATTTACTTTTATCATTTTGAGTGCGGCCTGGTATATGGTGGTCATTTGAGAGGAGTTATCCAGGCTCCCCTCACTATATGTAGTTATTGTACCCGTTTTGACCATACGGGCCTTTTGCACCTTTTTATGTTTTTTTCTGAGATAGTGGGACGGTGCATACCCATAGCTTTCTAGTACTATAAGCAGATATTGAGCTAGAAGGTCATGAAATCCTTTTGCTGAGTAGTCAAACTACATTAGTACAGTCAGAAAGTACATTATCTGTCAGAGATTGTCAATATAAGAGTGTACAATTTGGTTAGAATCAACACCTAGAATTCACCTTTTGCATACTGCAATACCATTCAAAAAAGATTGGAGAATATTTCTGTATTCGAAGCATAATATTGAAACATAGTAATTGGGTGACCCTGTCTATTGCCCTCAATGATAAGGAAACGGCCATTAGGATCTTTGACTTCAGACTCCAAAGCAAAGTGCACAGACCTCTTAAAGGCTAACGGACGCCTCTTCAGCTGAGGCTGTAAGGAATAAGGTACCTGGGAGCCAAAGTCGTAGGAAAATGCTTTTCCTACATGCATACACAATGTCTGCATTTAGGGTGCACATCTGTCTAAAGGCTATAATATGGTTATGCAGAATATTACGGCCCTGTAATTTAAGGGAAATCAATCTTACAGATGTTAATTCAGACCTTATAGTGGAAAAAGATACAATAGAAAGAAAAAGAGCGAAAAAAAGCTAAACCTCATGTGTGGTCTAGTATATGCAGATGAAATATATCCTTCCACATTAAATATTGGTACGAATTACCAGACACTGGGCCTAACAAGAAAAAAAAGCACTTTTTCTGGGGTAGGGTAAACATTTTTGGAAAATGTAAGCAGTTTCAAATCACAAGGTTAGTAGACTACATATAGAGCCAGTGGCTCCAGAGTAAACATAGTACAAATACCTCCCCTCCCCACTGGATAGTGCACTGGACAAATGGAAAGCATTAATCCCGGATCTAGATCGAGGAGACTGGGAGGAGGCCATAGACAACCTGTACTCATCAGTAATAGATACCATTTTGTGAGTACTCCCCTTTAAAATGGGTATTATGAGTGTGTCATACACCCCGCTTCCACCATTCATGACATCTGGGTAGTCTCCAGTAGAGGGCGAACTTCTGCAGAGATGAATGCAAAAAAGAAGCTCCTCCCGGTCCATAAATACCTGGGACCTCCCACTAATCCCCCAGTGTATGATAGCAGTAAGAGGACCAAGAAGAACCAATATAACAACAAAAAAATAAAAAAAGGTTCACCATATAAAGGATCTGGAATACAACAAGGGTGGGGTGAAGCGGGGTGTATGACACACTCATAATACCCATTTTAAAGGTGAGTAAGGTAAATGGTATTATTCTAAGTGTGTCATACACCCCGCTTCCACCATTCATGACATCTGGGACATCCAATAGCAGTGTCCATCATGGGTGGGAACAGACAAAAAAACAGGAAAAAAATGCACCAACTTAAATCACTGCAGCTAGCAGAACCTTGCGGCCAAAAACAGCATCCGCTGAGGCCCGCACATCAACCTTGTAAAACTTGGAAAAAGTATGAACGGAAGACCAAGTAGCAGCCTTACAAACTTGTTCAACAGAAGCCTGGTGCTGAAAAGTCCAGAACGCACCAACAGCACGAGTAGAATGCGCAGTGATCCTAAAAGGGGGAGTCCTCCCAGAATAGGCCCCAACAATGGCCTGGCATATCCATTTACTAATGGTAGACTTGGCGGGCGCCAAACCCTTTCTGGGCCCGGAGGGCACCACGAACAAGGCATCCGTCTTATGAAAAGGAGAAATAGCAACCAAATAGTACTTCACACAACGAACCACATCCAAAGAGTGCAAAACCCTCGCCTTGTCATTGCTAGGCTTAGGACACAAGGAAGGGAGAACTACATCCTGATTGAGATGGAAAGCAGAAACCACCTTAGGAAGGAAATCTGGTTTAAAGCGAAAAACCACCTTACCCTGGTGTCTCTCAAAGTAAGGGGCCTGAATAGACAGAGCCGCCAACTCAGAGACACGCCGAACAGAGGTAATAGCCACCAAAAAAGGCAACCTTTTGAGTTAGCACAGAAAGAGCCACATCCTGCATCGGTTCAAAAGGAGGCCCCTGGAGGGCCGACAGAACCAAATTTAGGTCCCAAACGGGAACCAAAGACTTTCTAGGGGGCCGAACATGAGTGACTCCTTGGAAAAAAGTCTTGACCAGATGATGCAAAGCAAAAGACCTTTGAAAAAAGACAGCCAGGGCAGAAACCTGACCCTTCAAAGTACTGAGCTGGAAACCCTGATCCAGACCGTGTTGTAGAAACTCCAAAATCCTAGGAATCAAAAACACCCTGCAAGGTAAGGCCCTAGCCTCACACCAGTCAATATAGGAACGCCAAGTCCTATAGCAAATACCAGAGGAAGACCTCTTCCTAGCTCTAATCAAAGTCTGAACGACAGCCTCAGACAAACCTTCCTCCTTCAGAATGAAGGTTTCAGCAGCCAAGCCGTCAAAGCCAGCTTTTGTAAATTGGGGTAAAGTAGTTGACCCTGAGATATCAGGTCCGGAACCAGGGGCAGCCTGAGCTGCTCTACCGCCAGTCTTACGACGTCTGCGTACCACACTTGTCTTGGCCACATTGGGGCCACCAGAATTGCTGGCGCCCCCTCCAGAACCAGCTTGCGAACTACCTTGCCCACCATGGAGAAGGGGGGAAACAGATTCAGGAACCCCAGATCCCTCCAGGCAAGAGACAAGGCATCCACTGCCAGAGGATCCTGAGATAGAGACACAAAGGATGGAAGCTTGTGATTGTGCCGTGAGGCAAAGAGATCCACCTCCGGAGTCCCCCACTTGTGACACAGGGACCAAAAAATCCCAAGATTGAGAGACCACTCCCCTCGGCGAGAGAAGCCCCTGCTCAGGGCATGCGCCTCTGTGTTTTCCACTCCCGGAATGTAAACTGCTGAAATGCAAGGGACATTGCTCTCCGCCCAAGTCAAGATCAGAGAGACTTCCCTGAGGGCACTCCTGCTGCAAGTCCCTCCTTGGTGATTGATGTAGGCCACCGCCATTCGATCTGAACCGGCAAGCCCTGTAAGTGAGGTGTCAGCCTTGACAGAACAAGCGGATGGCTCTAGGACATTGATGGGGGTGTGAGCCTCCTGAGGACCCCACAACCCCCTGAACTGATAACTCTTCCAGAAACCTCCCCAGCCCGAAAGGCTGGCATCCGTGGTCACTATTTCCCAACAAGGGGCCAGAAAAGACCTGCCCCTCAACAGATTGCTTGGCTCCAGCCACCACTGAAGTGACTGCCGAACCCTGGGAGACATCCGGAAGGACTGATCCAAGGACTGCGGACATCTGTCCCAATGCAACAACAGGTGAAACTGGAGCGACCTCATGTGGAACTGGGCAAAGGGGACTGCTTCGAAGGACGCCACCATCAAACCTACCAGTTTCATTCCCATCCGGATAGAGGGGCAACGAATGGCCAGAAGAAGGCGAATCAGATCCTGAACCCCCTGCACCTTGGGTCGAGGTAGAAACACTCTGGCCTGAGTGGTATCCAGATTCATGCCCAGTAATGAAATCTCCCTGGAAGGAGAAAGAGGATTTGGGGTGGTTGATCACCCATCCGAACCTCTCCAGAGTCGATACCACAGTCTTGGTGTCCAGTTCCGCCTGACGGAAGGAAGAAGCTGAAATCAGCAGGTCGTCCAGATACGGCACAATGCGAATGCCCTGGGCCCTGAACAGGGCCATTATGCCCGCCAGAACCTTGGTGAAAACCCTTGGTGCTGAGGTCAGCCCGAACGGGAGGGCCACAAACTGAAAATAAAGATCCTCCACCGCAAACCTGAGAAATCTCTGGTGCACTGGGAAGATTGGAACATGCAGGTAAGCATCCTTGATGTCTATGGACGTCATAAAATCCCCTTGACGAAAGGAACCGATGGCAGAGCGCAGAGTCTCCATGCGAAACTTCTTGGTTCTGATGAACCTGTTGAGAATTTTTAGATCCAGAATGGGTCTTATGGATCCATCCTTTTTGGGGACCGTGAAAAGATTGGAGTAGTAGCCCCTGCCTCTCTCCGAGGGAGGCACAGGACATATTACTCCCATGTCCTGAAGATTTTGGACTGCCAACAGGAGCCCCTGTGCAGCCTGAGAGCCCGTGGGCACCCGAGACCTTAAGAATCTTGGAGGGGGCCAGTACTCGAACTCCAGCTTGTACCCGGACGAGACCACTTCCAGAATCCATCTGTCTGTGACCTCTTGGGCCCAGACCTGGAAGAAGAGCCGCAGCCGTCCCCCACCCGTACGGGTGAGAGTGCCCCCTCATTGCTGAGTTGGTTTGGCAGGGGGCTTAGGTTTGGAGCCCCAGGCAGATGCTGAACGGGCCCGTCCTCTGCCTCTGCCCCAGGAGGAACCTCTGACGGCCCTGGCACCTCGAAAGGAAGGGTTGAAGGAGCTCGCCCCCCCGAAAGGAGCGACGCTGCTTCTTACGATGGGGTAGCTTACCACCCTTAGCCACCGCATCCAACTTATCTCCAAACAGTCGCGTACCCAGAAAGGGAAGAGCGGTGAGCGATTTCTTGGCTGCAAAGTCCGCCGCCCACTGGCGAAGCCAGACCGATCGCATGGCCACCAATAAGGCCGAAGTTCTACTACACATAACAATAGTGTCTTCCTTAGCAGCCAAGGCAAAATCCATAAACAATTCACATCTTTTAAGGGCAGCGAGCTCAGTGCTGGCCGGATCAAAATGGACACTATTTAAAAACTCCCTGACAAGGGATCTATTAGCCACAGCTGCTAGCGCAGATGCACACACAGGCCGTAAGGCTGAACCCACACTGGCAAAGGCATGGCAAGCCAACTGATCAATGCGCTTATCCTCACCATCTTTGAGGGTAGTGGCATCAGGGGTGTAGACTACAGAGGTGTTGGACAACCCCAAAACAGGCGCGTCGACCTCGGGAGGGGAAGACCAGCGCTTTACCGTATCAACCGGGAAGGGATACTTCCTATCCCATCCCTGAGGAACGCCGGGAAGCCGACTCGGTTTCTCCCATTCCCTAAGGATCAATGCATCAAAATGACTTTGCGTAGGAAACTCCAAGTGGGGCTTAGAGGACTCGAAAAATTCCCCTTTTTTGAGACAATGTCCAAAACCTCCAGGAGATGGGCCAGAACTTTAGAAGTGTCAATGGTATCCCCCAGCGCCTGCCCAACACCATTATCACACAACTGCACATCGTCAGATTCTGATTCCTCAAACAACTCCCCCTCCTCTAACGGGGAATAATCCGATCACTCATCCTCATCAAAATCCAAAGCAGGCCATACCGGCGATAAATGTCTCTTCTTGGCATGGGCCTTTTTGCCCACTGCGCCGGAAAGAAATCTCTCAATGCTGGCCAGGCGAGCACAAACATCAGAGTGCGACTCCCCACTAGTCACGATGTCACTTGGGGTATGGATAAGACGGGGAGGGGTAGGCGATGAAGCGGGCGGTGCTGACCCAGAAGCCGGGGAAGCAGACTGCCGCGATATGGCCATTTGTGCACATGGAACACAAATTAGCACATTCTCCCTCATAAGGGATACCCCACAACCCACACACAGCCGGGATTGTCCCGAAGGAAGCCCAAGCCCAGTATCCTGCAGAGCCTCCATATGGTGATATTTTGGGGTAGTCGCAATGACCCTAGGGAATTAAGCTGGTAAGCAACCCTGGGATGCCCCTTTAAAGTCCCAGTGGGAGGATTTGGAAAAGGTGTAATTTAAAGCTAGGGACCCTAGGACCGGGAGAACCCCCTAACATGCAGAACACAGGGAGTCCTCCTGAAAGACACAAATTAAAGGGGACCCATCAGCCAACACTCATACATTACCTAATACTGGCAAGATGGCCACCGGAGCCCAGCACAGCCTTGCCTGGAGGGAGTGAAGAGAAGAAGAAGGGCGGGTCAGCGCAGAACACGCGCTCGTTAGGGCACGCCCCCTCCCGCAAGTCCAGCAACGCGGATCCAGGCCGTGGGCTGAGTCTCAGCAAGGTGCCAAAACGAGGGGGAGAGGCGGGCCACGGCGAGGGCACGGCCCCGCCCCCCCAACACACAGCCTGAGGGGGAGAAGCTCCCTCTGCTAAACGCTGCACAGCATGGTGCAGACCCACAGCAAAGTGACAGTACGCCGCAACATGCACACACACACACTGTAAGCACCCACACAATAAAGAAATGTGAGGGACAAGCCTGCCCCCCCCCCCAGCTGGAGGGTTAAGGAAGGGACCCGGAAGGTGGGGGATCCGGAACCAGAGTCTGGTGGACGGATATGGCAGAAGGGACAGGGCATCCCAAACCGGGGGTCACCAACCCGGACACCGCCTACCCCTTGCAATGGGGTCTCACGGAGGAGCAATGCTCCTTAAACACCTACAGAGGTGTTGCCTACCCTCACCAGGACCTACAGCCAAGGCTGGGAGGCTCATACGGGACAATGGAATAAGGTCCAGGCAGAAATAGGGGCAAGAATGGCCGGGCGCGAGCCGGGCTTACCTGCAAGGAATAGAAGTCTTCATCTTCTGACTTGTTTGTCGCTCTTGCAGAGAAGGAACTGGGATTAGTGGGAGGTCCCAGGTATTTATGGACCGGGAGGAGCTTCTTTTTTGCATTCATCTCTGCAGAAGTTAGTCCTCTACTGGAGACTACCCAGATGTCATGAATGGTGGAAGCGGGGTGTATGACACACTTAGCCTGGATTAGCCTGTCTATTCTAAGTGGCTCCACCAGGTCTACCTGACCCCAGCTAGACTTAAAAGAATGGGCCTGCTGGAGACAGACCTGTGTCCCAGGTGTAAGGTCAAACCAGGCACCTTAATACACATAGTCTGGGAATGCCAAGTGATCTCGAGGTACTGGGATGCAATATCTAGCTTTATATCCACCTCCGTGGGATTACCAATTATAAAGTCAGCTGCCCTCTGTCTGTTGAGTATAGTTGAACCCATGCTGGATGATGGCCCGCAGAGAACTCTTCTACGATTGTTAATGTTTTACGCTAGAAAATGCATGCTACTAAATTAGAAACATCAAAGTCAGCCAACTCTGTCGGGGTGGAAAAGCCTGATAAACGGTAAGCTAGTCTTATATAAGATGACCTACATGGCCAGGGGATGCCCAAACAAATTTGAGCGGGTATGGGAGGCGTGGCTTAATGCATCCAGCACAGCTAATGACTAAGAACTGCTGGCGAGTACAAATGGGTGTGTGTGACTGTACATGTGGTTATATATGTGTAAGTTACTGTAAGTTGCCTCTCTATAAGAGCACAATTGTAAATTGTAAGTGCAATTGTAAATTGTAATTGAAATGCATAAATAAAAATGTATAAAAAAAAAAAAACATAGTACAAATAATAAGGGATGCAAGTCTGCAAAAATAATTTTGCAAAAATAAAGGGAGTGGGAAAAATACAATTCTGTGAGATACTCACCTGTAGAGTTGGTATTATATGCATACAGCACGTCCTGCTCCATCTATAATACTTACACATGGGTAATCCTCCGCCAGAGGGCGCTGTTCACTGCAGACATGCAAAAACAGGCTCGTCCCGGCCCTTCATATACCCAGGGACCTCCCACAAATCCCCAGTATTGAAAAGCAGTGAGAAAAGAAGCCGGGAGAAACCAACCACCAACTGGTAACAAAGGTAATGATAATCACCATACAGGGGATCCAGAAAAATGTACAACCAGGGTGGGGTGGAGCAGGACGTGCTGTATGCATATAATACCAATTCTACAGGTGAGTACTTCACAGAGTTGTATTATTCTAAGCATACAGCACGTCCTGCTCCAGATATAGTAATAACATGTGGGACATCCAATAGCAGTGTCCATAAAGTAGGGTGGGATCCCCAAAAACAAGGCACAGCGGACAGTAAAGGCGCTGTCACCTGCAACTTTTGCAACCAGGTACGACATGAGCAGAGGTCTATCTCATAACAAAACCTTAGAAGGTATGAACAGAGACAAACAACAGTCTAGTAACTTATTCAACTGAAAACACCTGGTGCTGAAGGGCCAATGGTACCCAAACACCAAAATAACTGAATAAAATGAGAAAGGGAAACTCTTCCCCCTTAAAGGAATAGGCCAGTGTAACGGCCCAACCAGCCCACAGGCAACAGAAGCCTCGTGGAAAACTTAGAACTCTCCCTAAGGGGAATGAAAACTGGTCTCCCGTCAGACAGGAGGGAATACTGACCCCTTCATTTAGCAAGAAGCCGAAACCTTTACTCAGGACCAGGAAGGTATCCAAGTAAGATCAATCCAAAGGGCGCAGTGGCCCTGGAAGCAAGCGATATCAGGGGCATACATAGGGAGGCGCCCGCAGACCCCAAGGGCATCAGTCCCCCTAAGGGACAAGAACCCACCAGGAAAAATTGCAACACCTGTTGAGGGAATGTAGACCCTTTACAATAGCCTTATTAAGAATAAGGTCCGTAGTTAGACTAAAGGACTCGAACAATGATCATAAAACACCACTTGGGCAAAGAGGTCCGGCATAAGACGGAATACTACCGCGGCATGGTGTGCATATAGATATATATATATATACGTATCAAGCCAAGGCTAAGCAATCAGATCCACCTTCTCAGGCACACGTCTGACTGAGGCAGGAGCCCCCAGAGAAGCGACTTGGACTACAAGGCAGCTGAGACAGCATTCAGCATAAGTCCCAAGGAAAAATCCGCCGGGCAAACAGAAAGAAAATGGATCCCAACAGGAACCACAGAAACTACTTGGGAGATGCCCATGAGCAAAACCCCAAGAGAATTCCTCACAAGGAAGACAGAACCAGACTCCTACAGGAAGACAGCCAGGACAGAACCTGGACCTTCAGAGTACCTAGATGGGGAGCCAACCCCAACCTATGCTGTAAAGACTCTAGAACCCGGGGAACCAAGAACATCCAACAGGTAAGAGACCAAAACTCATGCCAATCAGTATGGGTACACCATGAACCACAATAGACGAAGGAAGAGGAAGCCAATGAAGCTTGCTCCTAGCCCCCCATATACCAAGTCACCCAGAAGATAAGCCCGTCTCCAAGGGGTGAACAAATCAGCAGTCAAGACCCAGACAGAGTCTGTAGATTGAGACGACAAAAGAAGGGGCCTGACAAGGGCAGAACCGCGCTCCCGAGAGAGCGTACAGGTCACAAGGCCACCCAGGCCATCAATCTCAAGGGTCTCTCTATCAGCACAACCGTGCGCAGAACCCCACATAGAAGGTTGAACGAAGAGAAGGCATATGCAATAGAAAGTCTATGCATGATTTTACTAAGTCCCCCTGACCAGAGTCAGAATATTCTGGGACAGTGAAAAACAAGGGCGGAGCCCCTGTGGTATAAGCGAGACCCAACGGAGCCACCCTAGTTGGCTCAAAGAGCGCCACCCGGATAGCATAACCTGCCACTGAAAGGCCTCTATTGGAACGAATACCGCTGAGGAGCAGGGGGCGTAGACCCCCGCCCAGAACAGGATCAGGAACCCTCCAGAGGGATCATCCTGCTTCAAGCTCCAGACCAATAATAAAACAGACCATTGTCTTTCAACAGACCAAGAGTCCCCAAATAGACAGGTCCAAAGGAGGAGAAGCTCAGCCGTACAGTCAACGGAAGGCTCACTGTTGCCACAACCAGAAGGTAAGATGGACCCTCTAAGGAACCCTACCTAGGAACCACAGGGGCTTTGGAAGAAAGTCCCCCCCCCCCCCCCCCCGCCTACCTGCGAGACTTGGTACCCAAGGTGACTATTCTCAGGAAGATGCAAGCAAGGAAGGTGGGTGCCCCCTGACAGGGTCCTTGAACATGATCAGCTCAGGAGGAACCACCTTACCAAGGGGGAATAAGCACAGATCAAGCCCCAGGGGCGCTGGAACCCCATGTAGGATCAATAACCTACTGTGCCGAAGAGCCCAAGGGCTCGGTATATAAGGGACATCATCTGATACGCCAGGAACGGGCCCACCAGCTGCAATCCTGCCTGGTGAAAGTAAGAAGTCAGCAAAGGGGGACAGAGCCCCCGTAACCAGGAGTCCACTTGTTGCCAAGGAAGAAGGCTCAAGCCTGAACCGAATCCAAGGAATGGAGATAGCAGAGAGGGATTGAGGTGACTGAGCACCCATCCCAGGGGACACCGCCGGCCGACCAATCCACTCGGTCTGACGTAGAAACTGGGGCGTAAGGAAAGACGACCCGGTAGGTCCTAATGCGGAAGTCCCGCCCCCCCAGGAAAATCCGAGACATCGCCCCCATTCACGCCATGGCGAGTAGCCTGGGAGCGAAAATACAACTCTGTGAAGTACTCACCTGTAGAGTTGATATTATACGCATACAGCACGTCCTGCTCCAGATATAGTAATAACATGTGGGTAATCCTTCGCCTCGGGCGCCGTGCACTGCAGACATGTAGAAAACAAGCTCCTCCCGGCCCTACATATACCGAAGGACCTCCCACAAATCCCCAGCATTGAAAAGCAGTGAGAAGAGAAGCCGGGAGAAACAAACCACCCAGAAAACTGGCAATAATATCAATTGATAACAATCACCATACAGGGGATCCAGAACAAGTGAGATTCTTCCCCCTTAAAGGAATAGGCCAGTGTAACGACCCAACCAGCCCACAGGCAACAGAAGCCTCGTGGAAAACTTGTAACTCCCCCTAAGGGGAATGAGGACTGGTCACCCGACCGAAGGCAGGAATACTGACCCCTTCACTAGCATGAAGCCAAGGGCTTTACTCAGGACCAGGAGGCATCCAAGAAGGATTAATCCAAAGGACGCAGTGGCGCTGGGAACAGGCGATATCAGGCGCATACATAAAGAGGCGCCCGCAGACTTCCAAGGGCATCAGTCCCCCTAAGGGACAAGAAACCCTCAGGGGAAAAATTTGCAACACCTGTTGAGGGAATGTAGACCCTCATATTAGCATTATTAAGAATAAGGTCCGTAGTTAGACTAAACAGACTAAAACAATGATCATAAAACACCACTTGGACCGGAGGTCCGGCGTAAGAAGGAATACCTCCACGGCATGGGGTGCAAATAGATATATATATATATATATATATATATATATATATATATATATATACACACACACATCGAGCCAAGGCTAAGTAATCAGATCCACCTTCTCAGGCACACGTCTGACTGAGGCAGGAGCCCCCAGAGAAGCGACTTGGACTACAAAGGAGCTCAGACAGCATCCAGCAGAAGTCCCCAGGGAAAAATCCGCAGGGCAAACAAAATGAAAATTGATCCCAACAGGGACCATGGAACTATTTGGGAGATGCACCTAAGCAATCCCCAAGAGAACTCCTCACAAGGAAGACAGAACCAGACTCCTACAGGAAGACAGCCAGGACAGAACCTGAACCTTCAGAGTCCCTAGATGGGGAGCCAACCCCAACCTATGCTGTAATGACTCTAGAACCCTGGTAACCGAGAACGTCCAACAGGGAAGAGACCAAGACTCATGCCAATCAATATTGGTATACCATAAACCCCAATAGACGGAGGAAGAGGAAGCCAAGGAAGCTTGCTCCTAGCCCCCCATATACCGAGTCACCCAGAAGATAAGGCCCGTCTCCAAGGGGTGAATGAATCAGCTGTCAAGCCCCAAACTAGAGTCTGGTTCTGCCCTTGTCAGGCCCCTTCTTTTGTCATCCCAATATACACACTCCTGAGAGAGCGAACAGGTCAGCAGACTTCAGCAGAAGCATCCGCGAACCACAGTTCACAAGGCCACCCAGGCCATCAATCTCACGGGTCTCTTTATCAGCACAACCGTGCGCAGAACCCACAAGTAGGGTGAACGAAGAGAAGGCATATAAAATAGAAAGTCTATGCATAATTTTACTAAGCCCCCATGGCCAGAGTCAGAATATTCTGGGACAGTAAAAACAAGGGCGGAGCCCCTGTGGTATAAGCGAGACCCAACAGAGCCACCCTAGTTGGCTCTCAGAGCGACACCAGGATAGCATAACCTGCCGCTGAAAGGCATCCATTGGAGCGAATACCGCTGAGAAGCAAGGGACGTAGACCCCCGCCCAAATCAGGATCAGGAACCCTCCAGAGGGAGCATCCTGCTTCAAGCTCCAGACCAATAATAAAACAGGCCATTGTCTTCCAACAGGCCAAGAGTCCCCAAATAGACAGGTCCTAAAAGAGGAGAAGTCCAGCCGTATAGAGTCAACGGAAGGCACACCGTTTCAACAAAAACAGTAGGTAAGATGGACCCTCTAGGGGACCCTACCTAGGAACCACGGGGGGTTGTGGGAGAAATCCCCCCCCCGCCAACCTGCGAGACTTGGTACCCAAGGTGACCATTCACATGAAGATGCAAGTAAGGAAGGGGGTGCCCCCTGACAGGGCCCTTGAATATGATCAGCTCAAGATAAACCACCTTACCAAGGGGGAATGAGCACAGACCAAGCCCCAGGGGTGCTGGAACCCCATGTAGGCTCAATAACCTACGGTGCCGAAGAGCCCAAGGGCTCGGTATATAAGGGACATCATCTGATACGCCACCAACGGGCCCACCAGCTGCCATCCCGCCTGGTGAAAGTAAGATGTCAGCAAAGGGGGACAGAGCCCCCGTAACCAGGAGTCCACTTGTTGCCAAAGAAGAAGGCTCAAGCCTGAACCAAATCCAAGGAATGGAGATAGCGGATAAGGGACCATGAGGGATTGAGGTGACTGAGCACCAATCCAGTAACTCCCAGGGGACACCGCTGGCCGACCAATCCACTCGGCCTGACATAGAGACTGGGGAGTAAGGGAAGACGACCCGGTAGATCCTAATGCAGACGCCCCCCCCCCCCCCCCCCCAGGCATGTCCGAGACATCACCCCCATTCGCGCCATAGCGAGTAGCCTGGGAATGAAAGAGAGGCCACAAGTAATGCCTCAATCCGCAGGGTTGGTCCTGCAACACCGTCTAGTAACGGACTTAGTATCCAGCAGACACAGGGGGAACTAAGAAGATCTAGAACGCCACAGGAGGTCGGAAGCCCCCCTTGCCCAGGGCGCCTGTGTCCCAAGACAGAGATGTCATATAGGGACTACCTGTGAGAGTAGAATTGCCAGGCCTACCATAGGCCAGCGTGGCCCAGACTGCCTCATACTGTTGAGGGAAGGAGGAAGGTTAATATAGAGGCCATAGCCCCATACTGTTAAGGGCAACCTGTAAGTAAGCCCAAACTCTGTAGGCCCAGTATGGCCTACACCAATTCCTGAGGGAAAACCAGGGGCTAGAAGCACCCTGACAACCACTGAGAGGGACCGCCCAGCAAAAGCTACTGTGTCCAGGGGAACTACCTCCTGGAACCACCAGAAGGAGAAGGTACATTCCTAGATGGTGGACAGCTGCTGCAGCAGTACGCGGCGTCCCTTTATGCTTGGTAGGTCTTGGCAGATTTGGACTTAGTCCTGCCAGAGGGCCCAGGCCGTTGCCTGCCCACCCCATGGTGGAAATACACACCGAACAGTTGGAAGCACACCTCAGGCTCGCGTTTGACACTAACGTAGGGAGGTGGAGGGGTGACCCTGCCCCGGGGAGGCCGGAGTGGCCTTCTGCGTAAGGGTGCCTTAACCTTTTTCCCAAAAAGGTCCAAACGGGCCCCAAATAGTCGCCGTCCTCTGAAGGGAAGGCAAGTGAGAGCCTTTTTCGTAGCATCATCAGCACCCCACTGTCGCAGCCTGACCAGCCGGCGAATAGCTACCACAAGGGCAGAGGTTCTAGCACACATCTTAATGGTGTCATCCAGTGCTGAAAGGATAAACTTCACAAACGTATCACAGTCTGATAGCGCATTAAACACCCTCCAGGGGAGGTCCTCAGGACGGTGATCTAGTACTTTTCTGACAAGAGTCCTGGCAGCCACCGCAGTGATGGCCGCGGCACAGACCGGGCGCAGAGCCGTCCCTGCACACGAGAAGGCGTGGGAAGCCAGTCTGTCAATGCGCCGGTCCTCAGCATCCCGAAGGGTACGGTAATAAGGAGCCGTCATGAAGGGGGGGTTAGTAACCCCTATAACTGGTGCATCCACCACAAGTGCTGACCAAAAATGAACCACATCAGGAGGGAAAGGGTACTTCCAATCCCAGACTCCTGGGACCCCTTTCAGTTTACAAGGCGATTCCCATTCTTGGGATAGAAGATTCTGGAAATGATCCTGTTCTAGGAACTCCAAGCGCGGCGGCGCCGTGTGGAAACTCTCCTTCTTAGGCTTGGGGGTCTCTCCAGGAGGGGAGATTGACAAAACCTCAAAGATCTTAATAAGAATTTCATCTGTGTCACACAGGCCCCAAGAACCGGGCCCAGAATCATCACTGCTCTAGGGCATCTCGTCCGAGGAGCCCGAATCTGAGAATAGCTCACTTTCCTCAGAAGGATCAAGGTCCTGCATATCAGCAGAGTCATCGGTATCGTTCGGGTATCGGTATCATCGGTATCGGAGAGCCAGGAGGCGTCAGGGACCGCTTCTTACCAGGGCCCATACGCTCCGCCAATCCAGACAGCACCTGCTCCGCCGTAGGCAGCACGCGCGGCAAGGTTTGCAGGTCATCCTCGCTCGAGTGGGACTCATCAGGAGTGAGATTTAGGTTCGGGGAGACGGGTGTATTGAAGGGAGGTGCAGCCACTGGCAGACCTGCCTGTTCAGCACACGGTCCGCAGACCCGTGCTCTGTCAGCCTCAGCCTGGGGCTGACCACACACTGCACACAGCCGGTCATGTCTCAGAGGGACCCCGGGTACATAATTCTGAGATGCCTCCATATGGTGATTATCTGAGCAGTATGCCCGCAGGGATTTACGCAATAGGCAACCCTGGATGTCCCAAGACCCGCTAGGAAGTGGGAGAATTTGTTATGTGGACCCGCTGTAATATATGTAAGGCCGGGAGAAGCCACCGAAGTCCTGGCGTCTAAAAGACATAATGGGACAAGAGGGGTGGTGTCAGTGCACTGCGCAGCCGAATAACACATAGAACCATGCCGCCCCGGAGGGCACTTACATGACCAAGGGAGGAGGCAGACCGTACCACGCGCGCCAAGCGAACCTCGAGGGGCGGGCCAGACCAGGCTGTGACGCGGAGCGCGTCATGCCGAGTCCCCGCCTCCCCCAAAGAGCGCGAAGCTCTAACCAACAGAAATAAGGATAGTATTGGATAGAAGGCGCATGCATAAAGATGCTGTCACGCTGGAAATGATGCTGCCGTCTGGGCAGTTGTTAATGAAAAGACAAACGGCTCGCAACTGTATAGCAAAGAGCGCGACACTGACACCCAATTAAAATAAAAACCAAAGGCCTTAACGTGAATATTGCACTAGGACTGCCACACATACCCCCCCCTTCTTTTCCCCCCGAGCTACGGGAGGAAGCGAGGGAGAAGCGGACCAGCGTCCAGTGGACTAAGTCTGTGAGGGGCACGGGCAACAATGCGGGAGGGGCATCCACTAGAGGCTCACCATCGGCCTAACCGCCTACCCTATGGTGGGGGATTGCGGTGGAGCGTGGCTCCGTTCAGCACACAAGGTGCTGCCTACCTTCACCCGACCCACGCAGCCCAGGCTGGGAGGCATAATCTTCCGAAGAGGACGGGTGGAAATAGTCCCGCAGGGCCTCGGGCTGTAAAGCCCCGCTCGCCTGCGAGAGCGTGATACTTCATGTCTTCGCAGTTCAGCACTGCAGAGAAATCTGGGGATTTGTGGGAGGTCCCTGGGTATATGAAGGGCCGGGAGGAGCCTGTTTTTGCATGTCTGCAGTGAACAGCGCCCTCTGGCGGAGGATTACCCATGTGTGAGTATTATAGATGGAGCAGGACATGCTGTATGCTTAGAATATGTAAGTCCAGTATTAAAGATAGGTTAACGGCAATGGAAATGAGATGAAGAATTCAATTAATATCTGATGCATGAATGGGGATGCACAAGTGGTGATAAAAAAAAAAAGGAATTTTTGGTGGAGACACCTCCCTATTCACAGTATGTTTTTAATGGCAACACTGCTTTTCACTGTGAACACTATTAAACCGGACCTTCAGCATCATTTTATAAAAAACCCAAACCCTTAAAAAACTATTCCCCAGCATGTAAAATGAATATTTTCTTTCCAATCCATTCCAGGCAATCCCGATAGTATTCACAGTTGGGTAACTCCGCCTCAAAGAGGGCGTGGACTGCAAGATCAAAGATGTGGCTCATCCCGGCCCCCTATAATAGCAGCTGCCTCTCAACCAAGCCCAGTTTACTTCTTGCAGTGGAGCTGCACAGATTGCTTACACTCTCTAAGGGTTTTAGCAGCAGAGCGGGGCCTCCTAACCTGTTGGCTTGCTGCAGGACCTTATTCCCACAGATTCTTCTGACCCATCTGATGCATCCTCAGCTTTGGCTGTTTGGGATCCGTGACGGTAGGGTGAAACACCGGGGTCTGGGGTGTTTTACAGAGCATATGGCTCTGGGCTGCAGAATTCATAGAACAAGCAGGTCAGCCGCAGGTTAAATGGGGAACCTGCTGAGAAACCAGGATATATTTTTGTATATCGCCCTCCCTTCTCCCACATGTATTTTTGTTTTCACTTTATTAGGTGTGCGTGCTTGGTGCTACTACTGCGTAGGGGAGCTCCATCGCCATAGTGCACTACGGCGTGGAGCGGTCCGCTGCCGCTCCTCCCACATTCTCACCTCCCTCGTTCCCTCGCCGTGCGGAGGCCTCTGGCAGGGGGCACGGGGTTCAGCCCGCGCTACGCTTTGATAATAGAGCAGCATCAGACTGAGTTTTTAAAGGAAACTGACAGTGAAAGAAGCTGCGGGATGATTTTGATCTCCCTAAATTAACCCCTATGATGAGGAAGGAATAATTAACCCTGCAGCCTCTGCACCACAGCCAGTCAGCTCTCCCTAGCATGATGTCAAATAACCTGCTTAGCTGGCAGCAACACCGCCCTTACTGATTTCTGACCCCCTCCAGGCTAAACTGGGAATCAGACATAGTTTAAGACTTATTCTAGGGTGTCCTATTAGCATCCTGGGCAAGGACCTGCTAGGCAAATCACAATAAAACTTAACAGGAAAGGGGGGTTGTATGCAGACTTTAACCAGATAAGCATATAGAAGGCTAGGATTTCTTGCCTCTTGATGGATGACATGGACATAGATCCGCAGCTGTGGGCTGAGGGCTCACTGGATGTGGGATTTTTCCCCTGCACACATTACAAAGCCACATTGAAACTAGGAGATTTGTCCAGGACCCCAGGCCCATAAGTGGTCTAGTGACACCAACTGACCCAATAGTGCCTGATGGTGCCATTTCTTCTAACCTCCATTTCTCATGACACGGGCTGGTAAGCATCCCAGTGGATGAGGAGACAACGCACCTTTCAGGTCACTGTTGCCCCAGGGCTATGTGTATTGGCTAGTAGTTTTTGCAAATAGTCCTCCAAGCTACTCTTAAGGCCTGGACACCCGGCCATGGTTCCGTCCTACTGCAGACAGCCTTCTCCTCTGCAGTTTTGCATCGGGAGGACACCCTGGGGAATGAGAGGAATATTGTCAAATTTTTGAAAGTGGTCATAAACGTGTCTAAAGAAAACTTGCAATGGTGTCAGGAAAAGGTTGAATACTTGGGTTTTTTGCTTTCCCAGGGAATACGAGAAGTGAGCCATGAGAGAGTAGCTGCTGTTGTGGGTCTGCCCGCCCACTTACCAAGGAGGACACGCTAACCTTCCTTGGTATGATTGGTTACTGCCGCCAATTTCAGATTGTTCATAATGTGACAGCATATTGAGAGCTCAGATGTATGTTGATAAACCTGACACCCTGAAATGGTTAAATGAAATGCTTTTGTGTATTTAAAAAATGCTATGGTGACAGCCCCGGGGTTAGGTTTTCCTGATTATGGCAAGATGTTTCACTGATTTGCCAAGGACAAAATGTAAAACCATGGCAGGTGGTCCGTGCACAAGCGAATGGAGGTGCCCTGTTTTTTTTTTTTTTTTTTTTTTTGGAAGGTGTGCCCTAGGCAGGTACAGGGCATATGTGTCTCAGAGCCCTGGCCTCGTGTGCAATGGTGGTGGAAATGGGCGCACCCTTTACATTGTGACATGTAAATGCCCATGTTAGCACCAGAAATACCCCTCCCTGACTAGACCTTGACTGACTTACAAAAATATGCTAGTACAGAAGACAGGGAGAATTGTGGAAAGGTAGGAGTGCACAAAGACCAGAATGGACTTTTGTGCAAAGAGGGGGAAACTAGCGAAAACTAGGGAAACCGTGCAACAGATTGTGTCCTACACCATGATATTGGGAAATAAAAAGAGGTGCACTGAGGCGGGAAAACGACATGTAGACATGAGCACCTGACATATCCAACAACCCGATTGACACATCTGCAGATTGATTTTACTCACATGCCTAGATTAGGAAAAGACAGGAGTACATTTTAGTGAGAGTGGATATGTTCTCAGGGTGGGTTGAAGTTTGTGTGACGACAAGGGAAGATGCCAGGACTGTGGTAAGAATTCTCACACAAGAGATTATTCCTAGATGGGGATGCCCTTTGCAGATAATTTCAAATGGCCCGTCCTTTACCGTGAAGGTATATCAGGATCTAGTAGAAAACCCTCAGGATAGAGTGGAAGTTTCACATCCCCTACCACCCTCAGAGCTTAGGAATAGTTGAAAGAATGAATAGGACCATAAAGAATAAAATCAGAGAGGCCACAGGGGGGGAACCTATGCTAAATGAAAAAGGGTCCTTCAAGGAGTAGCATTGTCAATAATTAGGATGACCCCTTCTAAAGTAACTGGGTACTCACCATTTGAGGTTTTAATGGGAATACCATTACCCACCCCCCTGGGTTAGGGTGCCCCTTATGTTAGAAAGAGGGGACTTAGACCTGATACAGGATATGTGAGGAAGCTGATTAAAACTTTGGATAATGTTAAGAGAAATGTGGCTTGCACCTCTGGCTCGCATCTCTTTTTCTTCACAGGACACCACCCATCCTTTTGAACTAGGTGACGTGGTCGTGGTCCTGTAGCTGAATCGCAGAAAGAAGCAAGACTACCCCCTTGGTGCCCCAGCCACGGTGATCGCAGTGAACAGAACCACAATCTTGTGAAGAACTGCCAGTCGTGGATACATGCTTCCAGAGTGAAGAGGATTCCGGAAAAGAAGGGTTAGACACTGCTACCTAGAGCAGAGGACAAGCAGACCGTGCTACCTAGAGCACAGCAAAAGCAGGAAAATGATGAGCAATGCGGGGGATCTAGGGTCCCCGAAGAAGGAAAAACAGATGAAGAAGCCCCAGCCCTTGACCAGACCTTCCTTGTTGGACTCTGGGACTGAAATTGCTAAACTTTTGATAGCTGCATTTAACATATGTGCTTACTTCATGCATTTCCGACCCACATTTGTTGGGCCCCGATGTGAAAAAAAAATAGTTAGAATAGGTCAGAGAGAGAATGGTAAAGCCTGGGATAAGTTCTCAAATCAATTCCAGGTTCAAAGTTGCACCAATCATCTACTCTATTTCTCTCAGTGTTTATATTGGTCAGCCATCTTTTAAATAGAGTTTAGCCCTGACCCGTTGCCCGTTATAGCTAGTGCTGCTCAGGGTGTGACTTTATCAGTGCTGTACTTGAGATTGATCTGGCCTGACCTTCGGCTAGTATCTGACTACTCTTCTGCCTCATCCCTGTGAGTAGACTTTGGCCATAGTATAACCTAGTGTTCCTTCTATCTTCACTGTGAGCTGGCATCTTTTAAGACCTGGGGGCAACCGTGTCTGGCGAGGCGTATCGTGCGTCCCGGCAAACGGGGGCTTGGCTATAGGCAGAAGCGGCGGCGGAGATTGGGGGTTGCTATCTCACAGAAGGTGGAAGACTCACAGGACATTACATTAAATATATATATGCCCGGAAATCAGGTTATGACAAGTGTTGGATCTGTAGTAAATGACACCCTGAAACATCACAGGTCCCTTTGAATTTCACACAGGTCTTTAATCAAAGTTATAACAACTAAATG
The DNA here is from genome assembly GCA_027917425.1 of Gastrophryne carolinensis. NCBI lineage: Eukaryota > Metazoa > Chordata > Amphibia > Anura > Microhylidae > Gastrophryne > Gastrophryne carolinensis. The sequence goes on from CM051234.1 coordinate 287,831,121, forward strand.
AAAAATGTGAATTTTGCTATTAGCCAAAGCAAAATGATAATGTTTCACACCCAATATAGGAAACACAACCAGATTGGTGTTTTCAGGTTGGAAAATCTAATAAGATTGAGAAAACATGTGCCCAATCCTAGTTTAACATCTCTAAGCCAACTGAGAAGGGTGGGATCTATTTTAAAACGTATAATGCTTAATACAATGCAATTGGCTGGAATATAATGCTAATTAACCCACTCCTGACTAATTTCTCCATAAGATTTCTGGTAGAGAAGAAAGATATTTTGCCCAAAAATGGAGCACTTTTGGTAATCTAGGTAACTTTGGAGGAATTTTCGAATGGTTAAGAGATATGGCCATCAATGTTCTTGTAGTCATTTTTGTGATTATTATGCTTTCCTTCAAACGTATTATGTGCCTGATTGCAAGCTGTAGGACAGAGAGCCCAGCTGCTACATTTATGGCTTACCTAGCCCATAGGCACAGAACGTGAATTAAGGAGATCATCCAGAGATGATCTAAGAGGGGATTGAAGGGTGAAATGCTTAGCCTAATGATGGCCATGTTGAAAAGAAGACTCCATTTTGTATTCTATAATCTGATATTAAACTTAGCTATATAGAAATACATGTAATATGTTAAGTTCTGCACATAAAGCTAACAGACGTTTTAGTGTGTAGGAATGTCCTTCTCTCAGTGATTTATCTAGATGTAGGTCACGGGAATCCCTTGAACTTCATTATCAGCAAATGTATAGGAAAATGTCTCCCATAGGAACCATGAGATTTATTGCCAGCTTTATGTGTGAAGGTTTTTAGTTACATCACAAAGGTGGGGGCTAAATACTCCTTTTTGTGTGTGACATTCTGTATAAATATGCATTCATTTCTGAATAAACTCAGATCAGTCTTTGAACCGTACCTAGTGTACAAGCTCGTGGTTCTTAGTATCTGATCTCAAGCAGCTGCTGACGGAACACTGACAGACCTTGGGCGAGGGAGGCCAGACAACCCTTAGAAACCCCAACACCCCGCTGCATAGGGACCATTCTCCCTGGTGAGAGGTCCCCCTGCTCAGAGAGTCCGCCAGGTGATTTTCCACCCCCGGGATGTACACAGCTGAAATGCAGGGGACATTGGCCTCCGCCCAAGTCAGGATCCAAGACGCTTCCTGGAGGGCCTCCTTGCTCCAGGTCCCTCCCTGATGATTGATGTAGGCAACTGCCGTCTGGTTGTCTGAGCGCACCTGAACAGGCAGGCCCTGAAGATGAGAAGCGAGCCAGAATTAACCTGATTGCTCACAGCTCCAAGACATTGATAGGTGTGTGGGCCTCACCTCCCCTGGAACCGCAGGGACTTCCAGAAACCCCCCCCAATCTGACAGACTGGCATCCGTGGTGACCGTCTCCCAGGAAGGGGCAAGAAAGGATCTGCCCCCCAACAGGTCCCTTGAGTCCATCCACCACAAGAGGGACCTCCTGACCAGGGGGGGAGAGCACACAGACCCTGTCCAGGGACGCTGGGTCCTTGTCCCACACAGACAATAGGTGAAGTTGCAGAGGCCTCAAGTGGAACTGAGCATAAGGGACCGCTTCGAAGCACGCCACCATCAGGCCCACCAGCTGCATCCTCTGTCTGATGGAGGGATGGAGACAAGCTAGGAGGGACTGAGCCTGTGCAATCAGACTGTCCACCTTCTGCTGAGGAAGGAAGATCCTTGCCTGAACTGTATCCAGATTCATTCCTAGGAATGGAGTTACCAAGGAAGGGGACAGTGAGGACTTGGGGTGGTTGATCACCCATCCAAATGACTCCAGAGTGGACACCACCAGCTGAGTATCCAACTCTGCCTGATGTAGAGACTGGGAAGTGATGAGGATGTCGTCCAGATAGGGAAGCACGCGGACGCCCTGACATCTGAGCAGAGACATCACACCAGCCAGCACCTTGGTGAACACCCTGGGAGCTGAAGTGAGGCCGAAGGGCAAGGCCACGAATTGGAAGTGTTGATCCATCAGAGCGAACCTGAGGAACCTTTGATGACCTGGGAACACAGGAATATGAAGGTAAGCCCACAGAAGTCATGAAATCCCCTTGGCGCAGGGAACTGATGACAGAGTCCAGGATGGGCCTGACAGAACCATCCTTTTTGGGTACTGTGAATAGGTTGGAATAAAAGCCCTTGCCTTTTTCTCTTAAAGGGACCTGGCAGATGACCCCCAGCTCCAGGAGGCCTTGCACTGCTTGCACTAGCTCCTGAGATGACACAGGGTCCTGAGGAATCCGGGATCTGATGAATCTTGGAGGGGGATCGGCAGCAAACTCCAACTTGTAACCGGAGGACACTACCTCCTGAATCCACCGGTCTGAGACATGAAGCCTCCAGACGTGAGCGAAATGCTGCAGCCGTCCCCCCACCCGGATGGGTGAGGGGGCGCCCCATCATGCCTGAGGGGGCTTGGGAGAGGATTTAGCTTTGGGACCCCAGGAGAAGCCAGGACGTCCACGTCCTTTGCCTCTACCCCAGAAATCTCCCCGGGCCCCAGGGAAAGACACCCCCCTTCCCTGTCTTGCAGCGCGGTAAGGGGAGGAGAAGGAACCCTGACCCCGAAAGGGCTGAGGTTGCCGCCTGCGCTGGGGTAACCTGCCTCCCTTAGCAAAAAGGTCCAGGCAGTCTCCAAACAGACGCAGTCCTTTAAAGGGAAACCCAGTGAGGGCCTTCTTGGCAGCGTTGTCAGCAGCTCACTGGCGCAGCCAAACCGAGCGGCGTATAGCCACCACGAGGGCAGAAGTTCTGGCACACATTCTGATGGTGTCATCCAATGCTGATAGGACAAAATTTACAAAAACATCACAACTGGAGAGTGCATTAAACACCTCACAAGTCAAATCATCAGGGGCACTATCGAGCATATTTCTAATGGCCACAGCAGTAATGGCAGAGGCACAGACCGGGTGCAGCGCCGTCCCCGCACATGCAAAGGCGTGGGATGCCAGCTGATCAATACGCCGGTCTTCGGCATCCCGCAGGGTAGTAGAATCAGGGGCATGCATGACAGAGGTGTTAGCCCTAGGATCCACCTCGGGGGGGGGGGGGATGACCAACATTTAACCACCTCAGCAGGAAAGGGATACTTCCTTTGGAACCCCGGGAAGTTTACTGGGGCGCTCCCATTCCTTGAGCACAAGGTTATGGAAATGTGCCTGCTCTGGAAATTCCAAACGTGATCTTGCTGTATGGAAAAGCTCCCCTCTTTGCCTGGGAGCCTCAACAGGGAGAGAGATAGACAGAACCTCAAAAATCTGGGTCAATAATCTGTCAGTGTCATCCGGGGCCCAGGGGTCAGAGCCAGAATCGTCATGACCCCTTGGTCTCTCATCAGATGAGCCTGAATAAGAAAAGAGCTCCCCTTCATCAGATGGGGTATAGCCACACAGATTCCAACTCCTCAGTTCCCATAGGGAAAACAGTAATATTAGGCGTCAAGTGCCGCTTCTTAGCAGGGGCCTTACGCGCTAAAGTCTAGAAGACACATCAGGCTGAGAATCCCCACTAGTATGCAACTCAGGAGGAGTGAGATTTAAGCTTGGGGGAGTAGGTGAAGTGAAACGAGGTGCAGCCACTGGCAGGCCAGATTGCAATGCAAGCACCTGCTCAGCACAGGGTACACAGACCCGTGCCTTGTCAGCGTCAGCATGAGGCTGCCCACACGCTACACACAGCCGGTCTTGTCCCGAAGGGACCCCGGTAACATTATCCTGGGATGCCTCCATATGGTGATTATAGCGGCGCTATACGCCGATAGGGAATAACGCTATATAGCAACCCTGGATGCCCCAATAACCCGCTAGGGACATGGGAGTATAATTTTTACAAGGCCTACAAGTAATATACTAAAAACAGGGCCGGGAGAAGCCAAGAAGGGTTCGTCCCGCCTGAAAGACATCAGCAGACAAGACCTTAAGTACATCGTAACAAAAGTGAAGCAGATAAAGTGGCCCGCGAGGGCACTTACGGACCGCGGTAGGTAGGAGTCCTTCGCGCATAGGCCAACCAAGTCAGAAAAGATGGCGTTGGTATACCTCGAGGGGCGGGCCAGTAATAGCGATGACGCGGAACGCGCCAAAGACGGGCCCCGCCCCCCCGAAGAGCGTGAAGCCAGAAGGCCAACAGCCAATGATGGCGCACCAGCGCCTGAGGTAATGCCGCCGCCAAGCACGGAACCAAGTCAACGGGCGGCGGTAAATTTAAAAGCAATAAAGACAAGTCAGCGCGGTGGCTGACACAAGAATAAAGACATGTGAAAAGTGAAAGCACAGACTGCATAACATACATATCTATACACAGACACCCCCCCCCCCCTCTTTTCCCCCGAAGACTACAAGGAGGATGAGGGAGGATGGCGGCCACTTAAATAGGGCCCACCGATAGGCGGTGGCAAGGGGCAATAGTGCAGGAGGGGCATCCCATAGAGGCTCACCATAAGCCTGAACCGCCTACCCTTTGGTGGGGGATTGCAGTGGAGCAGCGCTCCTAAGCACCAACGGCGGTGCTGCCTACCTTCACCCGACCAGCGCAGTCAAGGCTGGGAGTCATATAACTAGTGGAACAGGTGGGAATAGTCCTACAGGGCCGCAGGTTAATAACCCCGCTCACCTGCGAGTAGAGAGACAATTTCTCGTCCTTCGCAGCCAGACTGCAGAGAAATTCTGGGGATTTGTGGGAGGTCCCTGGGTATTTGAGGGGCCGGGAGGAGCCTATTTCCGATGTCTCTGCAGTCCAGTGCCATCTGATGGAGTATATCCCAACTGTAAGTATTAGATTTGGAGCAGGACGTACTGTATACTAAGAATATAGAAGTATTATAGAATTGGTGATGCAGAGAATAAATGAGGAGATACAGTGGGTGTGGCAACAGTGATGTGATGTAAACATACTGTGTGCTTTACATATATCATTGTAAAAAATAAGTGCATTGTTGTGCCTCTTATTACTACTATTAATTCTGTGGCCAGAAAAAAAGGAGTGAAAGATGCTGCAGGCTAAGAGCGTCTCCAGCCTGCCATCACATAGAGGAGGGAGAAGTTTCATAGCTACAGAGAGAGGCAGCCAATCAGGATGTCTGGGGAGAGAGTGGGGGGTGTTTCCGTTCTCGGTCCACTGAAGGTTGATTGAAGGACCAGGTCAGCGGAGTGGAGAGTGCTGGAAGGACTCAATGTAAGCTAATCTACTGATATTTATTTTGTAACTTTTGCTAATCACTTTAAGGAATAGATTTTTAACATGGTGTTACCCCCCTATAAATGTTAGGTAGCAGGCTAGGCAAGTTAGCCTTAATTTAATCAGCCCTCCAGCTAGCTTTTACCTCTATCTTATTGCGGAATAATGGAGCGTGATTAACAAAAACCTTTCACTTACTCTATGTCTGGTCCCTCATGTACAATGAAGACCCAGACCACTTTGTATCCGCTATAAATTGCATTCAGCTTGCCCACCGGTTAGCATACTATATGCACAGACCACTGGTCCAGTCCGCCCTTCCCTCACTAGTTCTAGTGCAATTTTACTTGGTGGTTTATTAAAGGAATCTGGATATAACTAGTAAAAGGCTCTCCTGCGTGAATTCATGGCTACTAGGCGTTGACTTACCATTCCAGATACAGAAGGCTCGGCAGAGGGGCGGACTCTAGCAGCAGCTGACAGTGTACATCTGTTTACTATAGGTTGGAACCCCTGGCTGTGAAGACGTAGTGATCGGTGCCATGAGGACTATTTATTCTTTTAGGCAAGTGGTGGCCACCTTGGCCTTTATTTTGGACCTTTGCCGACACTTTTTTGACCGTACTTTTGGACTAGCCTAGCATGGTCCTTTACTTGGGGTGAGTGACATTTCTGTAAAATGTAAATAGCAGGGGGATAGACAGGTCCCTAACCAGTCTGCCTGCTGTTGCAGAACACTGAGATTCCATCCACAGGGGTGATTAGGATGAGAGTATTTTGAGTAACAGTTCCGGTGTTGTAGTAAGAATATGGAGATCTTGCTGTACTTAGATTCCAAATTAGGACTAGACATGGTAACAACCAGCTCTCCCTTGCGGCATCAATCAGATAATGTTGCCTGGAAGCCTCTTTTGAATCCTTCTGCCCAACCTGTGTATTTGCCCTTAAAGTGGACGAGAACCCAGAATTTGACTATCCTGGGTTATGGTCCTTGCCTCCGGGCACCCTGATCGGGGATGCCTCGCTGTATGCAACCGCCCAGGTTGTCCGATCTAACTCACCTCTTCCAGGTCCTACGGCACATGCTTGTCTGCTCCTCCAATCAGCGCACTCGGATCTGCTTGAGCCCCTTCGTCCAAGAGCTTGTCTAATACAAGCAGATCCGAGAGTGCTGGTGGCGGCATCCCCTGCTACCCTCTAACACGGAGCGTGCCTGCGCCGGCCATTCACAAATGCCTGGCACAGGCGTGCTCCCTGCTAAAGGGATAGCAGGGATGCGGCCGCTGCTCACGCATGCACCGTTAGACCGGGAAAGAAGGTGAGTTTTCGGGCGACCTGGGGGGTTTTACACAGCGGGGTGCCCTGGGGGGAGCGAGTATGCCTGCCCTGGAGTCTCATAGACTTAATGGCTATACAGCACATTGATGATAACCTACCACATCTGTATCAGTCCAGAAATCTGCCAGTTATTCCTTATCTGGCTAAGTTAAAGAGGGATCTAAAACCAATAACCTGGAAACCAGAGCAATGTAGTGTTTTTTCTGACTCTGAAAGGGGGTTGTTTCTAACTAAAGACCAGAGCATATAAATGAATTAGGACAAGTCTGATACCTCCAGCCGGAGGCTGACGAGGCCCAACTAGAATCCCTCTCTGCCCTAATTTTATGCTACTGGTTACCCCAGCCAGCTGCTTTTGACATTTTCTATAAAGCTCCCCCTAACAAGGTGCAGCCCCAAAGAGACTTCTTAGACCCAATAAGATAGCTTGGTCCTAAAGTCCTGAGAATCCTTGTACCCCCTTCTCTGCAAATTTCCATGAGTACCACTTGCTATATTGTCAACAGAAACCATCCTGCCTACTAGGAAGCCTGGGTCCATCAAGCATGATGCTGACAGACGGATTTAGGAACTGCTCAAACACATACACCAGATTTCAGGGACAGCCCCTGCTGCCAACCAAGGCAGTAGAAAATGCAAGGAAAAGGGAAAGTCAATTTCATGGTCTCAACTCCTCTTACTATCCACCAAAATATGGATCATAAAGAAGCCCTTATTGAGTCATGTTTTTTTCCAGAAGGCCTTCTGCAAAGGAAAACAGGTTTGGCAAAACAAAGTTAAGATCACCCTCAAGTAAGTCTGAAGGGGCTCCCTAAACTGTCAAATTTTGGGTGACGCAGTGGCATTTGCAAGCGTTTATGGAGCCCGGGTGGGAACGGATGTTAGAGTATCCATTTGGATCTTATTGGGGGGGGGGGGGAAGGATTTCCTTCTACCCTACAACATGTTCTCTGTTACCAAGAATTCCAGGGCTCTTCTCACGAACATTAATAAGGAGGCTGGACAGTCCTTCACCAGCTCAGACCTCAACTTCAAAATAGAGGCATCAATATCGGCAAGCCCTACTAAGCTTTAAGGGGGGCCCTTATCCTTAAAGATGGGGGGTGGCAGCTGGATTTTGCAAAAGTTCAGGAGGCCTAGGTGCAGAACACCCAGATAAGGGGATATTGTCACTAGTTGCCCTCATCCTCCCAATCTATTTTTCCCCCTATAGAATTTCAGCTTCTGGCGAAGCAACTGGACTGACCGACTTGAAGCCACACACCCCTGCCCAGTCCACCCTATCCTTAACCTAAAAAGCAAATAGCAAATACAGATGTGTGCACATACACAAATTTAGAATAGAAACCCTGAGGTCAGTTTGTTATCACTGTAGACCTCAAGAAGGCCTAGCTGTCCCAATTTTCCAGGGTCACCAAAAAACCCTGTACTTTGCATGAGAGAATTTCAAACAATTTGTGGCACTACCCTTTGGTTTAGCCACAGCTCCAGTATGTTCACAAAGGTCCTGGCCACAGGAGCAAGGGTTTCAGGTGCTACTCTACCTAGACAATCTCCTGGTCAAGTGCCCTCCTTTATCTCCCTGAGCCCCTCACTGCATATTATATTATGCATGGTTGGGATTTGACCAATACATCTTCATTTCATCTAAATGCAGGCATTTCGAAAGACTTCCCACTCTTGCCTCCAAGTTTCTCAATAAAGCTGCATATATCCCTTCAGCATAACATAGATTACAATGCTTATAAACTTTAAAGGGTGTTGCAATCAGCAAGAGTCAAGAGAGCTGCTCTGTGGCGCCACCTATTACCCCAATCAATGAATCTATGTACACTAAAGATAAATGTGGTTAATACATAATTCTATAGGCTCAGAGCACACCTCAATTAATCAATATTAGCTTAAGTAGTTTTTTTGGGTGCAAAAAATACCATTTTGTGAGTACTCACCTGTAAAATGGGTATTACGAGTATGTCACACACCCCGCTTCCAACATTCATGACACTTGGGTAACCAGCCTGTAGAGGGCGATCTTGCCGAGAGGACATGAGAAAAAGGAGTCCCTCCTGGTCCATAAATACCCGGGACCTCCCACTATTCCTCAGCCTTTTAAAAAAGCAGTGAAGAACCAGGAAGAGCAAATTATATAGTGAAAAATAAGAAACACCATATAAAAGGATCCCAGAACAAAAAAGGGCGGGGGAAGCGGGGTGTGTGACCCATTTTACAGGTGAGTACTCACAAAATGGTATTATTCCTAGTATGTCACACACCCCTCTTCCAACATTCATGACACTTGGGACATCCAATAGCAGTGTCTATAATGGGCGGGGATCCCACAAGGAAAATAAGGCATAACTTAAATTACTGCAGCTTGCAGAACCTTGCGACCAAAAGCAGCATCCGCTGAAGCACGCACGTCAACCTTATAAAACTTGGAAAAAGTGTAGAACGAGTAGAATGAGCAGTGATACAAAAAGGGGGAACCTTCCCCTTGGCAGAATAGGCACCAACAACAGCCTGACGGAGCCAAACCCTCCTAGGCCCACAGGGCACCACGAAAAAGGCATCAGTCTTACGAAAAGGAGATGTAGTAAGCAAATAGTACTTCACACAGCGTACCACGTCCAAACAATGCAAAACCCTCTCCTTGTCATTCCTAGGCTTAGGACACAAGGAAGGAAGAACAATGTCCTGGTTAAGATACAAAGCAGAGACCACCTTAGGAAGAAAGTCCCGTTTGAAGCGGAAAACCACTTTGTCCTGATGCCTCTCAAAGTAAGGCCGCCAACTCCGAAACGCGCCGAACCGAAGTGATGGCCACCAAAAAGGCAACCTTCTGAGTCAAAGTAGAAAGAGCAATATCCTGCAAAGGCTCAAAAGGAGGAGCCTGAAGAGCAGAGAGAACCAAATTCAAATCCCAAACAGGGAGCAAAGGCTTCCTAGGAGGCCGCACATGCGAGACCCCCTGGAAAAAAAGTCTTGACCAAAGGATGAAGCGCAAAAGACTTTTGAAAAAAGACAGACAGGGCAGAAACCTGCCCCTTCAAAGTACTCAGCTGGAGACCAGAGTCCAGCCCCGATTGAAGAAAATCCAAAATTCTGGAAACAGAAAAGTCCCGACAGGGCAAAGATCTAGCCTCACACCAATCAATATAAGATCTCCAAGTCCTATAGTAGATAGTAGAAGAAGACCTCTTCCTGGCGCTAATCAGAGTCTGAATAACAGAATCCGAAAGACCTTCCTCCTTTAAGATGGAGGTTTCAGCAGCCAGGCCGTCAAAGCCAGCGTTGGTAAATTGGGGTAACGCAGTTGACCCTGTGTGAGAAGATCCGGCCGAAGAGGCAGATCGAACTGATCCACCGCCAGACGAACGATGTCTGCGAACCACACCCGCCTTGGCCACCTTGGAGCCACGAGAATGGCGGGAACCCCTTCCAGGGCCAGCTTTCGCAACACCTTGCCTAGCATGGGGATCGGAGGAAACAGATAAAGGAACCCCAGGTCCACCCAGCTCATAGACATGGCATCCACCGCCAGAGCCAGAGGATCCTGAGAGAGCGACACGAATGTCGGAAGCTTGTAATTGAGACGAGAGGCAAACAGATCCACCTCCGGCGTCCCCCACCGGAGACAAAGAGACCGAAACACCTGGGGATGGAGAGACCATTCCCCCCCCGGCGAGAAGAGCACCTGCTCAGAAAGTCCGCCTCCGTGTTTTCCACTCCTGGAATGTACACTGCCGAGATGCAAGGGACATGAGTCTCCGCCCAGGCTAGGATCAGAGACACCTCTCTGAGGGCACTCAGACTGCGAGTCCCTCCCTGGTGATTGATGTAAGCAACCGCTGTACGATTGTCCGACCGAACCTGAACCGGCAAGCCCTATAAATGCTGCGTCAAATGAGACAGAACCAACCTGATGGCTCTCAGCTCCAGAACGTTGATGGGCAAGTTGGCCTCCTGAGGACCCCACCGCCCCCGGAACTGAAGATCCTTCCAGAAACCTCCCCATCCCGACAAACTGGCGTCCGTGGTGACAGTTTCCCAAAGAGGCGTCAGAAAAGACCTTCCCCTCAAGAGATTGTCCGAGACCATCCACCACTGAAGAGACTGCCGAACCCGGGAGGATATCCGGAAGGGCCGATCCAACGACCTCGGGCGCCGGTCCCAAGACGCCAACAGATGAAGCTGAAGCGTCCTCGTGTGAAACTGAGCAAAGGGAACTGCCTCGAAGGAAGCTACCATCAACCCCACCAGTCTCATCCCTAGCCGGATGGACGGACAAGGATTGGAAAGAAGAAGCTGCGCCAATTCCTGAATCAAGAGAACCTTGGCCTGAGGCAGAAACACTCTGTGTTGACAAGAATCCAATGACATTCCCAGGAAGGACACCACCCTGGCCGGAGCGAGGGAGGACTTGGGATAGTTGATCACCCAGCCGAAACTCTCCAGAGTGGATACCACCGTCCTGGTGTCCGTCTCCGATTGACTGAAGGAAGGAGCCATGATGAGAAGATCGTCCAGATAAGGCACAATGCGAATCCCCTGAGCTCTGAGAAGGGCCATCACGCCCGCCAACACCTTGGTGAACACTCTTGGAGCCGAGGTAAGGCCGAACGGAAGAGCCACAAATTGAAAATGCCGATGTCCCGCCACGAAGCGAAGAAACCTTTGATGAGCCGGAAATATGGGAATATGAAGGTAGGCATCCTTGATGTCTATGGACGTCATGAAATCCCCCTGCCGAAGAGAATTGATGGCAGAGCGCAGAGTTTCCATGCGAAACTTCCGGGGACGGATAAACACGTTGAGGAACTTCAGATCCAGGATGGGACGAACCAACCCGTCCTTCTTGGGCACTGTGAAGAGATTGGAATAATACCCGCGGCCCACCTCCGAGGGAGGGACCGGACAGACTGCCATTTCTAGAAGATTCCTCACCGCCGCCAGGAGCCCCTGCGCGGCCAAAGGATCTGAGGGAACACGAGACCTGAAAAATCTTAGAGGAGGTCGGGACTCGAACTCCAGCTTGTAACCGGCCGACACCACCTCCCGGATCCACCTGTCCGAGACCGCCTGGTCCCACACCCGGGAGAAGTGTCGCAACCGCCCCCCCACCCGCAAGGGTGAGGGCGCCCCCTCATTGCTGAGCGGGCTTGGCAGCGGGTTTGGGTTTGGCACCCCAGGAGTGACCGGGATGGCCACAGCTTCTACCTCTGTGGAGGCCGAAAAGACCGCACCTCTGCCAGCTCTGGCTCCCCGAAAGGAGGGATTAAAAGAGGCCGCCCCCCGAAAGGAACGCCGAAGTTTCTTGCGCTGAGGTAATTTACCTCCCTTGGCAACCGAATCCAATTTCTCACCAAACAGGTGCAAACCCAAAAAGGGAAGAGCCGTAAGTGACTTCTTAGAATTAAAGTCAGCAGTCCATTGCCGCAACCACACCGACCGTCGGATAGCCACCAACAAAGCCGTGGTCCTGCCACACATCACCATGGCATCATCCTGAGCGGCAAGGAAAAACGAAACAAAGGACTCACAACGTTTGAAAGCAACAAACTCATCACAAGTAGAATCAAGGCCCGCAAATAAATCCCTGACAATGGACCTAACCGCCAACAACAAAAGTGCCAAAGCACAAACAGGCCTCAAAGTCGAACCCGCACTGGCAAAACCATGGCGAGCCAGCTGATCAATCCGGCGATCCTCGCCATCCTTAAGGGTAGTAGTGTCAGGAGAATGCAACACGGCCGTGTTAGACAGGCCCAAAACCGGGGCATCAACCTCGGGAGGAAAAGACCGACGCTTCACCAAGTCCGCCGGAAAAGGATACTTCTTATCCCAACTAGGCGGAACACCAACAAGACGCGTAGGCTGCTCCCATTCTTTAAGGACGACATTCTCAAAATGTCGTTGACTGGGAAACTCCAAACGCGGCTTGGCCACATCAAACAACTCACCCTTAGACGGGGGAGCCGCCACAGGAGGGTCTAAAGCCAAAACTTCAAACATTTGAGCCAATATAGAAGGGGTATCAAAGACCATCCCCGCCGCCAGGTTACCCTCAGCACCAAACAACTGCTGGACATTAGGGTCGTCCGATTCCTCAAGAATCTCCCCCTCTTCAGCCGGGGGGCAATCGGACCAGTCCAATGCCTCAGAAACATCAACATCCGGGTCCGGTGGAGTCGGGGACATGTGCTTCCGCTTAGCCGGAGCCTTCTGAGCAACCACAGCAGAAAACATTTTCTCAAGGCTGGCCAACCGGGCGCACACCTCGGATTGCGAATCCCCACCCATGACAACGTCACACGGGGTCCGGAACAGGCGAGGAGGAGTAGGAGATGACACGGGCGGCGAGGGGCCAGAAACCGGAGTACCAGACTGGCGCTCAATGTTCCGCTGCGCACATGGAATGCATATAATGACATCATCCCCCTGGAGCGGAGCCCCACAACCCCCACACAGCCTAGATTGCCCCAAAGGGCCGTTTCCGGTATCCTTGGAAGCCTCCATATGGTGAAATTGTGTTATTCGCAATTACCCAGGGATTTATGCCGTATGTGACCTGGGATGCCCCTTTAATGTCCCAGTAGTGGGAGGATTTGCAATATAAAATATATATAATCTTTGGAATGGACAAAACCCCACTAGCCAGGTATCTAATACCGGGAGACCCCTTCAGCACGGGATCCCAGGATCTGCAACGGAAAGGACAACAGTCACTCCATAGCAAGGAACAAACAAGCATGCATCAGTACATAAAAAAAAAAGCAAATACAAGCACAGGCAAAGATACACTGGAAAAATATAAATATATATATAAATATATACACACAAGGGCAAATGAACCAGCTGCAGTGCAGCGCAAAAATCAAGCATTCAAATATTTTCTGATAGGTAAAGATGACACGGGCGGCACCCAGAAAAACCCCAATCCTTGAGGGGTTACTGTCAGACACGCCCTGACATAAGGTGCGCACATGAACCTATTCAAACGAAGCATGAGCAAGAAAAAAAGCAGCAATTACCAGCCCAGATGCATACCACCTTAAATAGAATACACGGACTACCTTAAAAAGCCAAACTTGCAATATGGCGGCGCCGAGTACAGCCGCAGCAGGAGGAGGAAGGAAGGAGAAGAAGGGCGGGCCGACCCAAGCGCGCCAAGCGCTCCGGCCCCGCCCCCCTTCCAAGAACCAGCACAGCGCGGGCCGCACGAGACGCGGCCCAGCCCCCTCCCCCTCCTGAAGTACAAGCCGCCTATAATCAGCGGGCGCCAAAACAGACATGGCGCCCGACTCCTCAGCCAGAAGGGGCTCACCAGAGCCCCAACACAAAACAGGGGAACCGGTCAGACGGGCGGGCCGGCGACACGCATGCCGCCCGTCCCCGCCCCCCACCGACCGCGCCAGCCGCAATAAAAATTATCCAGGCACAGGAGGTGGAGAAGCTCACATACAAACATGTAACCAAGCACACAAACGCAGCTAGGGGGGAACGGGACGGGGCATCCCAAATCCGGATCACCAGGCCGGATAACCGTGTTGCCCCATAGTATGGGGTCTAGCGGAGGAGCAAGCTCCTAGGCACCTTAGGGTGCCGTCTACCCTTGCCCGGCCGGCAGCCTAAGCTGGGAGGCTACACAATTTTTAAGGGGCAAACAAAACAAAACAAGCCGGGCAGAAATAGACCAGAAGGGGGGCCGGGGTGTTACCCCGGCTACCTGCAAGCAGGAGACTTCATTCTTCTGTTTTGTCGCCATCTTGCAGAGAAGAACACTGGGAGATAAGTGGGAGGTCCCAGGTATGTATAGACCGGTAGGGGCTTGTTTTTCAAGACTTCTCTGTAACATCGCCACCTGCAGGTGGGTAAACCCAAGTGTAATTATTAATATTTGAAGCGGGGTGTGTGACATACTTAGAATATCCAGTATCCTGAGATGCCTCCATATGGTGTTTATTAAAATACTTAATTTTTTTATAGTCGCCAAGGATATGGGATTTTTACAGCCGAAGCTACCAGGGATGCCCCTTAATAGTCCCTAGGTGGGAGGATTTTAAACAAGTACCAGGAGAAACCCCTATTAAGAGAGTTTCCCCCTGGAAGATAGAGAAAACACAATGAGCCTTATGCATATGCAAGAAAGAAATGACAGTAAATAAAAAAGATTTCCCTTTAGTATAACTAAAGGGTACTCACAGTGACCACAACGGCCCAGCGACAGCCCTGCGACCAATCGATATAAGAAAAGCCCAGCAGCAGCACCAACGCAGCAGCCAGGACCAGTGGAGGCCAGCACCAGAACAGGAACCAGCAAACCACATGTCAAACAGGAAGAGGAAGCAGAAATGCGATGCCGACTCGAAGCCCCGCCCACCACCTAGCACTGCTCAGAGAGCAGAGGGTGGGTCAGCCAAGGACAATAGCATGACATCATAGAACGGGGCCGAATGAAAAAAAGAGGGAAATTTAAAAAACCCAAAACATGTATGTCACTTTCTTATCTTTTCCCCCTTTTTTAAAAAAAAAAAAACAAATTCATAGGCCAAAAGATGCTCCCTAAATCACCCCAGCAGGGTCCAGGAGGGCCAAAAGGGGGGAAAACAATAAGCACCCAATAGGCACAAGGAGATTTAAAGGGACGGGGCATCCCATGCCGGGGGACACCAACCCGGATTCCGCCTACCCCTACTCTGAGGTCTCACGGAGGGAGCAAGCTCCCATATACACCCAAGGGTGTATCTACCTTTGCCCGAGCCCATCAGCCAAGGCTGGGAGGCATAACATACATATCACAATACAAAAATGTGGCTTCAGGCAGAAATAGAAAAAGGCCGGGCGTGACCCGGCTACCTGCAGGAAGGAGAGTCATCTTCTGAATGCTTCGCCGACTGCAGAGACGAAAAGGCTGAGGAATAGTGGGAGGTCCCGGGAATTTGTGTGTGACATACTAGGAATATATATCCAAGGTACCTCCCCACTTGGAACCTTAAATCAGAACATAGTATTTATAAACGGCGGATATATGCACACCACACTCATAGATCATTTGCAATTAAAAAGGTAATGATATAAGTAATATGCAAAATTCAACAACACACATATTTACAGGCTATGCAAAAAAGGATACAGTGAAGTATTCTGGTATGCAGATATGAATAAAGTCTAACACCACTAAATGCAAATCAGTAAGGCTATAAAATAGGTAAAACATTACCAAGGTCTATTGAGGGGTTATTGCACGAGAATAGGGAGATTAGTAGCATCATACATATACATAAGTTAGCATCATTAATCATGACGTCCGTCATAAATGTTAGAATGACATAATGTATAGAGACTGTGATCGCAAAACAAAGAGCCCACGTTTCGGAACCGCAGGTTCCTTTCTCAAGGCTGCGATTATTAGTATGATGCTATTACTCTCGCTATTCTTGGTATGATGTATTGATCTTATAACAGTAAGCTGACCAGGAATAGACTGTTGTAATGTACTATATGTCTTTCTAGATATTGTTCTCCTTAACCGGTTACATCCTAGTCAGCAAATGCATTGTTCTACTCTTCAGGATTCGTGCAATAACCCCTCAATAGACCTTCTTTGTAATGTTTTACCTATATTATAGCCTTACTGATTTGCATTTATTAGTGTTACACTATATATATTCTTTATTTTGAGGTGGTCCATGATCCTGGAGACTGTATTCATATCTGCATACCAGAATACTTCACTGTATCCTTTTTTGCATAGCCTGTAAATATGTGTGTTGTTGAATTTTGCATATTACTTATATAAATTCCTTTTAAATTGCAAATGATCTATGAGTGTGGTGTGCATATATCCGCCATTTATAAACACTAAAGTTAAACGCAAATAAATAAATTTAAGAGAACATGGGAAAACAATGGGTAAATAAAGAATAGGCATATGCTTCAATGAGGTATTTGCCTGTATTCCTCTGTTCCTAAGTCAGTCTCGCTGAACTAAACCAATATGATCCACATACAAAGACTGCCCATAAGCAGATTTCCCTCCCTAATACTGGGTGTTGCAGCTTCCTCTAGGCAAGCTAGGCTTCACAAGGAAGGGTGTCCATGGTTTCATCCCCCCCCAGGATGTTACTTCCAGTGTCATCATCTCAGGACAGCAAAGCTTACCAATTAGTGTATGTGACCTCAAACAAATTAAAAGACATTTATTGGGATCACACTTACCAATCCACAATTAAAGAACGTCATTTCTTTATCATTTAACTTCTGACCACAAGGAGCAATTAGTTCATATGGAAGCCAGTCATTCTGCAGATGTTGGCAAACAAAGTCAAAAAGAGTGGACAGCTTTTCCTGTGCGTAGAATATGCCTGAAACCAAAGTAAGAAAGCGTGGAAAGCAAAAATGCACAGTGAAAAACCCATGATATATGTGTCACTGTATCATTTTACAGCATGTAATAATGGTTCATAAAAGCGTGAAAGAAGCAATATTGTGAGGACAAAAAAACTCTGACCCTTGCCCCTAAGGCACAACATAGATACAAGCCATAGAAATGGCATGACTGACTACTGACGCATTTGTCAATCAATAAAATATGGGTAGCAATACCACCATTACTACCATAATGGAATAATAGAGAAAAATATCAACTAAAGAAAGTACTTTTCGAGTCAACTTCAGCAAGAGTACTTACATCAGGAGCTCAACAAAACACCCCTGACTCTAACAAATTCAGATCCCACGAGGAACTAGTGGCTCCTGGATAAAATGAGCTGCACCCTACATGAACACCCTCTCCAAGCTATGCCCTGTCAGTATTTGGAGAGCCACCTTTTGTGGCAAATAAAGCTCATTCATGTTAGATGATTCCACTGGTAAACAGTAATCTTCAAATCTGACCACAGATTCAGATCGGAATAAGTTTTGGGCTTGACTAGATTCCAATACATTTACATATTCAAGTGGACCTATCGCCACGATTTTCACTATCCTGGTGCCCTGCAGTGTGAAATCCCCCAGATTGCCCAAACAACCTTTTTGTCATTGCATGCATGGGCTCTTGTCCAATCAACATGCCATGCATACTAGTGCATACCATAAAGCGTATAGGAAGCTCTGTGCGGCAGCTCCCGCGTCCAGTCTTTCTGAATGGCTATACCCACGGTGGACAAAAACAGTCCCTCCTTTAATGGATATCAACACTAATCCCAGGGATCCCATTGAAAATGAATGTGCATTTAGATACTTCAGTCCTTTTTAGGCATCACTAACATATCGCAATAGACACTATAGCCACCCTTTTGTGGCTGTAGTGATACAATTCCATGAATATCAAGACCAAACATGCTGAGAATTTAGCCAGAAATTATATATTTGCATTAACAGATATTTAATGCTTGGTCACCTGTAGTAAATGTGTTAATTTGAAAGTAGTCCAGTGCATTGATTTATACAATTCTTTTTCATTTCTAATTAAAATACAGATTCCTGTCTCCCAACATATTTCTCCTAGGTCTCAGGGAAAAAAATTAAAAAACCCTTACCTTGGAGTATATATCCATCTGAAAACCTTATCCTTATAACTGTATAATTATATTTTCTGATTTCCCGCTGCTCTTCCCTCTCCCTCATAGCTTTAGTCCTCAACGCTGATTCACGCTCTAGTTTTTCTTTCCTACACAAAACAGAAAAGAGAAAACATTAGGAATCAGGATGCTAATCAAAAAGAAAAAGGAAAAAAAAAAAAACTTCCACAAACTTTAAAGCAGACCAAAACTGGTCCTGAAGTCTTATACATTTTTCTCCCCTTGGGGCATCCCGAACTCTCCCCTTGGCGATGCCCTGCTCTGTAAACCCCCCCCCCCCAATCATTCGCCCAAAAAGTGTGTCTTTCCAAAGGGCGTGTGTGGCCGGAGGCAGCATATCTTGCATCCTGGTAGTGCTCAGCAGATAGATGCAATTAATACCGCGCACTGCTTGTGTATACGTTTTGGGTTCCATTCAGCTTCCAGATGCATATTAATATATGCAGTCAGAGAAGCTGACTGGAGGAGAGCTGCACTTGTGCTGTGGGCCCGTTGGGCAGGTGAGAAAATACACAGCAGGGCTGGCTGAAAGCTGGGTGCCCCAGGAGAACAGACCAAAACTTGGGATAGTGAAAATCACGTTTTGGTTCACTTTGATGTATTTTATTAAGATTTTATGTGATAGTGCAAAGCAGCAAGTATCTGTAAACTGTAAAGAAAAGAACACATGCTTTTCTAATTTTTTATTATAAAATGAAAAATGTATTTAGCCCCATGAGTCAATACTTTTTAGGAGCACCTTTAGCTGCAATTACAGCTGCTGGGTCTATTGGCGTATGTCTCTGCCAGCATTTTACATTTAAACACTGACATTTTTGGCCATTCATCTTTGTAAATTAGAAGTAGATCAGTTAGATTGGATGGAGAGCTTTTGTGAAAATAGATTTTCAAGTCACTCCACAGATTCTCAAAAGGGTTTAGGTTTGAACATTGACTGGGTCATTCCAACAAATAATTATGCTTTGATTCAAACCATTTCTTTGTAGCTTTGAGTTGCGCCCCAGCCTCAAGTCTTTGGCAGCCTCCTCCAGGGTTGCCCTGTATTTTGCTGCATCCTTCTTCCCATCAAACTGACTAGCTTCTCAGTCCCCGCTGATTAAAAGCATCCCCACAGCATGATGCTGCCACCACCATGTTTGGGGATGATGTGTTCAGGGTTGGTTTTCTTTCATTTTGCATTTAGGCCAAAATGTTCAACTTGGGTCAATGATCCACATGTTTGCGGTGTTCCTTACGTAGCTTGAGGCAAATTGCAAACAGGCTTTCTTATGGCTTGCTTTTAAAAACTGCTTTCTTCTTGCCACTCTTCCATAAAGGCCAGATTTGTGAAGTGCACAAATAGTGTACTAGTTTAATAGTTGTCTTGTGGACCAATTCTTCCACCTGAGATGTAGATCTCTGCAGTTCCTTCAGAGAAACCTTGGGCCTCTTGGCTTGCTCTCTAATTAGTGTTCTCCTTGACTTAGCTGTCAGTGTAGGTGGACAGCCATGTTTGCAGTGATGCTAAACTCCTTCCATTTATGGGTGATAGATTGAACAGTGCTGTGTGAGATGTTCTCTATTCTTTATAACCTGTTCAATAAACTTCACACAACTTTATCCCTGAGCTGCCTGATGTATTCTTTGGTTTTCATGGTGCTGCTTGTTCACTAATGTTCTCTATGAAACCTCACTCCTTCACAGAACAGCTGTAGTTATACTGAGCATTAGTTACATACTGGCAGACTCCTTTTTATTAATTAGGTGACTTCTGAAGGCAACTGGTCACAATGGATTTTATTTAGGGGTATCGGAGTACAAATTAACATTAGGAAAAGCATGTATCATTTTAACACATCACATCAAATCTCAAACAAATACATTTACGTTTGTGCCTGTAACTTTTAAAAATATGGAAAAGTTCAAGTGGTATAAATACTTTTTCAGGGCATTGTAACTTGCCATTGTAATTTACATAACATGTAGCCCTGCCATGCATGTATAACTATTTTAGCAATTTTGAAAGGTCATCAAATTCTCTCCATTTTCATTCCAGCACATCATGGGACAATTATTATTACATCTTGCAATGCTTAAAATGAACACTTTGGATACCACTATATCCTTCATCTATATCTATATCTTACTGGGACTTCACAGTGTATTGCCAGGCATTGCCAGAAGAATCCCATGTGTAGAAAGACAACTGTCTTTGACAATCTACAATTCTGCTGTGGCTTAAGGGACAGTGTTGTATTTTTTTTTTTTTTAACATCAAATGAATTACTTTCATGGGGCAAAGAGAATCAAATTAGATTTTGATCATTTAATGTGCATTTAAAAAAAATTTTAGTGTGTTGGACGCCGATGTCACACTAATAACCAAGGGAAACCCTTTTCGAGTCTTTGGATGTGGTTTCATTATTGCAGTGTATTGCTAATTGTAGAAAACCAAAGAAAGATGGAATAAGTTACTGCAACTAGAAAAACTACCAAGATAAGGTAGTCTTTAGTTTGTCTCCTACAATTTTGGCAAAGTTAGTGTCTCCTCTTCACATAAAAGGGTAGATTTTACTCCCTTTATTCTTTTCTAATCTATCGGATCCCAAAGAAAATTGCTGTATATTTTAGATGTGGTTTGTGGCTTAAAAATGCTACCTCTACAGAACTTAGAAGTTCTTTTTTATGTCCATTGACAGACCTAAAATGTGAATCAGATTCAACGAGAACCATTAGCAAATAGATTGGGATGGCTATCGTGGGTGTTTGCAGCTATTCATTTTTCTGTTGTTGTTTCCGTGCATATTCTTTGGCCACCCTACTTCTTATTCTACATAATGGGATGTCCCAAAGCAGTAAAACGTATAGATGCTGCACCTTTTTCACATACAGCAGACAAAAGAATGTTTTAGTACTCAATGTAAAGAATTTTATGCTAAACCATGGGTTTTTATGACGTGTTCAAAAAAGCATGCGAACACTACCAACAAAAGTTGTTTTGCTTTCAGACACATCAAACCCTCCCCCTGGCAACAGTCACCAGATCATAAAAAGCATTAGTGCTTACAGACCAACCCTTATCTAATCCAGATTGTAGGAAACTGATCATTTTGGAGAATTCTCTGGGTGGATATTCTTGGTTTCACAACACAACCCAAGCATAAGGACCTTTCTGAATTCTGGTGAAAAGCATTTATTCAGGTCTGAGGAACACACAGTACATAGAACATTGATAGTGGCTTTAGCTTCTCTTTGGTGATGTTGAATAACTTAAGATGCGTTGCGTTGGACATCACTCGGCTCTGGACCATACGATGCCATCCATTTTTTCACAACACTACACCATAAACTGATTTATGTTCTGCGACAATAAAAGTTTGACCACTTCCATAGGGAATGTAAAATGTTTATAGGTACTGTATGCTAATCTAGAAGGATGGAGCACACAGCTAAAATGTGACTAAAGGTAGCTAATGACTGACGGCTGCAGAAAAGTTACAGTACATGGCTGATGGGTGAACGTAGACAACAGAATATGATTGGTGGTGGCACATAGGAAGTCTCTGCCCAGGCAAACACTAACTTTCTCCCACTCCATTCCCCTTGGGAACAGTAAATAATAATCTATTTCAAAGT
The DNA here is from genome assembly GCA_027917425.1 of Gastrophryne carolinensis. Lineage (NCBI taxonomy): Eukaryota > Metazoa > Chordata > Amphibia > Anura > Microhylidae > Gastrophryne > Gastrophryne carolinensis. Next base: position 287,852,870 of record CM051234.1, read on the forward strand.
ACCTGAAACATCTCTGATTTGTCTGTAAATACCTCATGTATTCTAGGAGAAACCGATTTTTTGCTACCACTTATTGGCTGATCTAGGAAGGGTGTGTCATGTGCAGCTTTATTTTTTTAAGTCTTAAACATGCTGTGCTGTGGTCAGAAACAGCTGTGGGATCACTTTGGCTTCCTTCCTGTGCCCACTCACAATGAGAGCACCAAGGGACAGATTGGCTGTAGGACCACTTTTGTGTGTAGTCCCAGAGGAATACAATTAAACTAAGGGCAAACTTTGGAGCCCTGCTACAGCTTCTGCCCTGGGGGACAGGCAGCAGGTGAGCTGCTTGCTGGCTAATTATTGTTGCTTTAAAGCGGAACTTTTATAATGTCTATAATAAATATAAATATAAGTCTATAATGACCCCCACCACCTTACCCGAGGCATGACAGGGGTGTTCAGGAAGAAAAAAAAAACCCTTACCTCACCCTGGGCCTTCGCTGCTCCTCCGGCGTCCTGGATCCTGGGAGTAGCCATCTTGCCAGAATGACAACAAGCCACATCCCCCGGCTCCATGCGCTTCTGTCTGCCCATTCAAGTGAGTGAGTGAGTGGCGGGAGCGCACATGGCCCCGGGGAATGTGGCCCTGTGTATTTTTCAGCAGTGGCTGCATAGAGACCGGAGGAGCACCGCAGGCCCGAGGATAAGGTAGGGTTTTTTATTTCTTTAGGGCAGGCAAAACAGGCAAATGCCTAGGGCCCCCAAGACTCTGGGGGGCCCCTGTCTGGCGCTAGGGTTGTCACCTGGCTAGTGTCTCTGTGAAAGAGCTATATTTTCATTTGCGTCCAAGCCCCTGCTCATGATTAGTGACCGGCAATTGACAACATGGGCTACGGGAGGCAGGAGCTACGAAAAGATGTCCATGAGTGAGGACACTCGCAGCTGGCTCAGGGTGGCGGCCATCTTACTGTAGCCCTTGCTATGCAGCTGTGTAGGTACCTAAATATGATGGTGAAGGCAGCTGCTACTTTTCCGCCTCCCCTTTGCAGCTGAGAAAAAAAATCAAGCCTGTGCAGTCAGCAGGGCAGAGAGAGCTTTTGTCTCTTCTCTGCCATATCAGTCCACCGCTCCAATGCACAGTTTTCTGCGCTTTTCATGCTCTGTAGTGTCTGCTGCCAGGCTCCATGCTGTCAGAGCCTCAGGCAGCATCTAGAAGTGAGTTGTTAGCCATGATCGAGCACTGCCCCCACACTGAGCTGTGTGTGATTCATTTAGAGGTGTTAGCCCCGCCCCTTCTTGCCCAGCATGTCAGAGCACAGGGAGAGGGCTCCAGAGGAAGAGCAACTACCTGTCCTTGTCTTTCATCTTTCTACCTCTTAGCCCTTTGCTTTCTCTCTATTGCCCCATTTGTTCTCTTCACCGTTTACCTCCTTTTCATTCCCTCACCCTCTATTTGTATTGTTAACACTATACTCAAAAGCATCAAACACCCTTCTCCACCCGCAGGCACATACATACATCTGAATACCTCTCAACTGTCCCTGATTTGGAGGGACACTCCCTCTTTTGAGTACATGTTCCCCTGTCCCTCTTAGATCTTATGTGTCCATCTTTGAGGTGTAACATGCAAATCTGCATTAATAAATGATTCATCTACCTATTCAAAGTGTTTATATTATTGTAACTGTTACAACTTATTTCCTTTCCATCCCTGAAGAAGGGGGTGTGGCTTAATATAACAAGTGTCCCTCTTTCCCACCCTGTTGGAAGGTATGGATCTGTCAGAATATACTGCAGAAATGTGGTAGGTAGCTTAGTACAATCTGATCTGTACAATCCAACAAAGTATTGCTGTATTCGTTCTGATAGGACCCTTTTTGTACCAAAGCCCCTGGTGGGATTATACAGTGTGTGACCAGCATAAAGAATCATTGTAATTTGAAACATAGAGTATGTGTCCCAGCACATAACTGGCCCCCAAGCAACCTTATTTGGGATGCATTAGAAGAAAACTGAAAAAGAAATTTAGTTTTTGCTGTTTGCAAACCCAAATTGGGTTGCCCAGGAGAATGATGGTGGCAGCAGCAGAAGACCACTGCAGCCATTTGAAATGTAGGGGCACTGTTAAAATTGGACCTACATAAAAAATACTTACCTTTTGCCAACTGGAGTCCACATGTGACAGGAAGCTACAGAAAACAATGCAGTAGCTTCTGGCTTTTTTAGAGGAGATAGACGTGCATATGTGATATGGCTTCTAGAAACCAATTACACACTGTCCTATCTGTGGAATAGCTGAGTATTTCTAACTGCAGGGCTGAGAGGCAGCAGAAGCAGGGTGCTTAGGTGAAGGGTGCAGATCTACAGGACTATATATCAACCTTTGTATATAGTCCCTGGGACTGTGGAGGCTTCAACGTGCCTGGTGACTGTGAGGAACACCAGGGAGACCCCATTATATGGAACTCAAAACAGAAGATCTGAGTAGGAGAATGGAAGTCTCATCACTTGCAAAGTTACTCATAAGTGATGTGACGGGCAGCGTAGAGGGAGTTAAAGTGGATCAAAATCCTCATTTGGGATGTCCCACCATGTGAACCACCACAATTTTTACCTGACCGGCTCTCCTCAAATCAGCGGTCTCATATATAGGTAAGCGGGTAAACCAGCTGACTGGAGACAAGGTGAATGCAGGTTCCCTTGAGCTGAGCCATGTAGATGCTGCCAGAAGTGCCAGCGGCATCCACACATTTGCCATGGAAATGCCAGTCAGGTAAGAATCGTGGTGAACAGTCCCTGTTTAGGTACAAAGAGAAATCTTTAACGCAATCAACCAAAAGACTTTTTAACAGCGAATAGTTCAGGACAACAGCCTAATGAATTATGTCACTCCATAAACAGGTCCCGGGCCCCACCGCCGTCCGAGTACTCCCCAGGTACCTGGGTAGGGAGGGCGAGAGGGGCTCCGCTGCAAAAATATTCCTGGTGTACCAAACAAGGATAAAGAGAGGAGAGAAGATAGAAGGAAAAGAGGAAGAGAAGAGGGAAAGGAAATTTGGCTTCACTTGATCCGTTGCCTGCCTCACCTTTTAACTTGACCGACCACACTCCAGCCCCCGTGGAAACATTATAACGTTACCCTATCTGATTAAGCCAGTCTTTAAACCTATCCAAATCCCGTAGGCTCTCCCAACAGGTCCAGGTTAGCGCGTACTTGTCTCTGAGCCCCCTGTCACCCCAGATCAGTTCCTCCGCCTGCCTGATCCGCTCCAGTTCTGTCAGCCATTCCCGCAAAGAGGGAATCTCACGTGATTTCCAGTGTCTGGGGATCACTGCTCTTGCGGCTGAGAGGAAGTGTCGGAGTATATCCGTCCTGTAGCGTGAAGTTGGCCCCTCCCATAAGGAGAGAAGGGTTAATTGAGGGGAGTTGCTGATCGGCTCGCCAGTGGTCTCCGTATATATGCTCAATACCCTATCCCAGAAGGAGCGTATGGCTGGGCAACCCCACCAAATGTGTGTCATATCACCCACCGCATCTAGGCATCGCCAACATTGGTCCGAGGAAAGGGGAGCAAATCTCTTGATGTCCGATGGGCATCTGTACCACCTGGAAACAATCTTGTAGCTCCTCTCCTGTGCGGCCCCCTCCACCACCGCCTTATGCGCTAGGTAGAACATTTTAGATTGATCCTCCTCCGAGAGGGACACTCCCAGCTCCCTCTCCCATCTCGGGATAAAGCCCAACGGCCCCGTGTGAATATTGTTTATCAGGGCGGAGTAGATCCTGGAGAGGGAATGGGGTGTGGGGGACACAGAGGAGAGAAGCCCCTCCAACTCCGACAGCGGGCCTTCCATGTTACACTCCCCCTTTAACGTCAGCACAAATGCCGTCAACTGCCCATGCAAGAACCAGGACATCTGAGCCCCGGGACTCCGCTCCCTCAACTCGCCCAGGGACGGGAGCCCCCCCCCCCCCACTCAACAACTGACCTAGTCTCGGGGCCGTCTCGACCCTCCAGCCCAGGAAAGACTCCACCCCCACCCCGGGCTCGAAACCAGGATTTCCCAGGATTGGCGTCAATGGACCTGGGCGTCTCACAAGCTGGCCCCTAGCAGTCATGCGGTCCCACAGTGTGAAAAAATGCTGGGTCAGGAACGGCAGAGACCTAAGCCGCCTCCTTGGTTGGGGTCTCGTCCACGGCAGAGAAACCAGCGGCCATGGGGAGAGCTCCTTCTCAATGGTGACCCAGATCTTTTTAGTGTCCCGATGGGCCCAGTCCAGCATTCTCATTAGGACCGCCGCTGCATGATAAAGCTTAAGGTCTGGCTTGCCGAGACCTCCCTTCGTTTTGTGCCGAGCCAAGGTGTTGAAACGGATCCGTGGCTTTGAGACCCCCCAAACAAATTTGAGGAAGGCAGATATTAGGATCTTGAAAAAACTGCTGGGGGGGACTATAGGGGCAGTTTGGAAGATATATAAGAAGCGGGGAAGGATGTCCATCTTAATCACATTTATCCTGCCACCCCATGACAAGGGTTTCCTATTGTATTGTTTAAGATCACTAATTGTTTTGTTCAGTAGTGTGGCATAGTTCAACTCGTAAGTCATTCAACACTGTTAAGTCATTTGGGACCTGAACTCCCAGGTATTTAATGCTCACCGGTTGCCATTTGAAAGAAAAGCTGCTTCTGAGACCCGTCATTACTGTCGGTGATAAAGTAAGGTTAAGGGCCTCCGACTTCCCATAATTGATTTTAAAGTTACTCGCCCTTCCAAAAAGCTCAAATTCCTTCAACACGAGGGGGAGGGAAGTCACCGGAGCGGTTAAATGCAGTAGAAGATCATCCGCATATAGGGACAGTTTATGCTGTCTACCCCCCACCTCTATCCCCCGTATATCCGGGTTATTTCTCAGAGCTGTCGCCAAATGTTCCATCGTGATGATGTACAGCAGTGGCGACAGAGGGCGGCCCTGGCGAGTACCATTGCTAATGGGGAAGGGGGCTGACAAAATACCGTTCGCCCTGACAGAGGCCGTGGGATCCCTATATAGGAAAATCTAATAGGCAGGTCCCACTCCTCACCCAAACACCCATAGACTCATGGCACCACCGCTATTATTAAAAATATATATCTCTTTATTGGTAGAAAAAATCACATACACTAGACATCGCTAAAAAACACTAAAGACAAAATATGTACAATAAGCAAGGGAGACACTTGTGGGGGCAATGGGAGCAGTAGTTCTAATAAAAAGATGGTCACAATTCAATATATATTGAACCTGGCTAGAATTTAAAGTGCATACGTGCCATGTGCTAATTCACATATAATGACTATCTCCTAAAAAATTGTGCATATACACTAACCAATAGTGCAAATCAAAATCTAATAAATAATGTATAAATTAAATCTCACCAATAACCAATAAAGCTACCTACAACTGTGAAGCTAAATGATGAAAACAAAGCCAGGGGGGGACCAAAGAAAGCAATCCCCATAATGAAGAGAAGGTGAACTTACATGCCTGAACGACCACCTGCCCACTGCCCCGCCCGTCTACGCGTTGCGTGACGTCAAACGCGTCTTTATATATACATTTATATACACTTACCTGCTTAACTTCCGTGCACCGCTCCTCACACCTGTGTATGCCAGCTCCCCATCATGGACTACCTCAGCCCATGAAATCCGCCCTCCCCGCGTGCGGGCGCACCCCGGCGACACGCCCACTGTGACAGGCTCTGACGCGTCCCGGCCGGAGGCGCGCCAGAGCAGGAGATGGCGGAAACACACGCTGAAGCGTCAGAAGGGGGAGGGCTGCCAACAACACTGTATAATTCCTGGGCAGTGGGCAGCACGATTCCCAAGTGTGACACCGAATGACGCGGTCCCGGAGGCGGGTGCATGGAATCCCGCACATAATGCGGGACGCCAATGTAATGACAAACGATTGCAGGCCTTTTCGGTTAGACCCCCGATGCCCGCCACTATAGGTCTTCCGGGGGGGCACCGGGGGTTTTTGTGTATCTTCGGCCAGGTATAGAAGGTCGCCACGATTGGGAAGTCTACCAGGAGAAAATTTCGTTGCCTATCATTAATAATTCGACTGGCCCAAGCCCCCTGTACCAATGCATCAAATTCCCTTTTATACAGAGTTAAAGGGTTGCCTGTTAGTCTCTCATAGAAGTCTGGATTTTGGAGCTGTCTCAGGGCCTCCGCACGATAGTAATCCCGTGACATGACGACAATGTTGCCGCCCTTGTCCGCCTCCTTGATGACCAATTCAGTACGGGTGCGGAGGCCCGAGACAGCATCCAGCTCCCCTTGGGTCAAATTTATTGAACCCCGAGTAACTGGCAAAGCCCAAATCTTCTTACTGACCACCTTAAAAAAGGTATGAACAGCCGGACTAATTGTCCATGCCGGGGTGTACTTTGAGGGTCTAAAAAGCTGGTCTATTGGGCTTACCTCCATATCTTGTTCTTCAAGGAGCGAGGTCAAATCATCCACTGCTTCATGTTCCCGTGGTGACCAATCATGGACCTGTACTGGGGACTCAAACTGTTTTTTCAAGAGCAGTTTTCTGCAGAACAAATATAGGTCTTTAATTGCTAGGAACTTGTCCAGTTTGTTTTGTGGCGCGAAAGACAGCCCCTTCCGTAACACCGAGATTTAATCCTCAGAAAGTATGGAACCAGAAATATTAATGACTGTCAATTCATCCTGTGCGTCTGAGTGGCCAATCTCACCACTCGGTACACTGGGCAGGGGTCTTATGGGCTGGGGCCCGTTCTCAATCTCTTCTGAGCGGACGACCGGAATCTGCGGTGATCTGCGGTAGGAGATTTAGAATAAAGGATAGAGATGGATAGAGAGAATAAAGGATAGAGAGTAACTGGATTGAAAACTGGCTGAAGGATCGTGTGCAGAGAGTTGTGGTTAATGACACCTACTCTGAATGGTTACCAGTTGTAAGCGGTGTACCCCAGGGTTCAGTGCTGGGCCCACTATTATTCAACTTGTTTATAAACGACATAGAAGATGGAATTAAAAGCACTGTCTCTATTTTTGCAGATGACACAAAGATATGTAGCACAGTGCAGTCTATTGAAGATGTTCACAAGCTTCAGGCTGACTTGGACACATTGAGTGTCTGGGCATCCACTTGGCAAATGAAGTTCAATGTGGAAAAATGTAAAGTCATGCACTTGGGGTCTAATAACCCTAAGGCAACATATGTCCTCGGGGGAGTAAAACTGGGAGAGTCACTTGTTGAGAAGGATCTGGGGGTACTAGTAGATCACAGACTAAATAACAGCATGCAATGCCAAGCAGCTGCTTCCAAGGCCACCAAGATACTATCGTGCATTAAAAGAGGCATGGAATCACGGGATAGAGATGTAATTTTGCCTCTTTACAAGGCACTGGTGCGCCCTCACCTGGAATATGCCGTCCAGTTCTGGGCACCCGTTCATAGAAAGGACGCCCTGACTCTGGAAAGGGTGCAAAGGAGAGCCACCAAACTAATAAAGGGAATGAAAGATCTTAGTTATGAGGAAAGATTACGAGAATTAAATCTGTTTAGTCTTGAGAGGAGGCGATTGCGGGGGGACATGATTAACTTGTATAAATATATAAATGGACCATACAAAAAATATGGGGGAAAACTATTTCACGTAAAATCCTCTCTAAGGACAAGGGGGCACGGCCTTCGATTGGAAAAAAAGAAATTTAGTCTCCGGAGGCGACAAACGTTTTTTACCATAAGAACTATAAATCTATGGAATAGCCTCCCACAGAAGCTTGTTACAGCATCAACCGCTGACAGCTTCAAAAAAGGATTAGATGCTTATTTTGAAGAAAATAACATTAACAGTTACTACTAGTGGTTATCAATAAAAAAAAAAAATAAAGACAAAAAAATAAAATAAATAGCTTCCCCTATGAAATAAAAAATAACTTCCCCCTACCCCAACACCCTTGGTTGAACTTGATGGACATATGTCTTTTTTCAACCGTATTAACTATGTAACTATGTAACTATGTAACTATGATGATGGTAGATTTATTAATAGTAGGTGGTTCGTTTGTATGTATTTTTGTACTTAGGTTCATACTTACCTGCAGTCGCTCCTGTGCACGGCGCCACTACCCTCACCTCCCTCCATTCACTACATGAGCAGCGCGTTTCCCATGGTGCGCTCCAGTGTCCCAGCTGGGCTCCCCCGGCGCACTGGCACGCATGCGCCGTTGTAAGGAACTTACCTGGGAGTCTGTCCCGCGGTGCCTCCGCACGCTCACTGGTGGCGCGGCCCCTCCGGCGGTCGCGCCAGGCAGCCGCCCCTCCAGCATCTGGCGCACCGGCAGCCGACGGCCGTGCACGTGCCCGCGTGCTAGCACGTTCCCTTTATGTCCCCCGGCGGCGCTGCTCCCAGCGCATTCGCCGGGGGCAGATTTAAAAGGACCAATCCTGACCCAGGAATCCTCTGCTCTGGGAAGGTCAGGGAATGGACAGCCTGACTGGCCAGGGCGGTCCAGTCCCTGAAGTTTCTCCTATCAGGGGTGAGATCGTGTGTTGCACCAATCAGCACATTCCCCTTCCCATTGGTCAGTCACCATTTAAATATTTTCCCGCCCGAACCACCAGTGCCTGTTATTGCCATTTACTAGCTTGGGTGTGCTTCTGAATCTCGTCTTAGTGTGTTTGATCCGGCTTCGTCCTTGACTACTCCTGCTCGCTGCCTGAACCGACCTTCTGCCTGTCTGACTTCGTTTCTGCTTAACCCCTTGGATACCGCGCTTCTGTGATCACCCGGCCTTGACCCTTGCCAGTCCTGACTACTCTTTGCCTTGCCCCTTGGTTTTGACGTTTACAGACTTTGGTGCATGAACTCCTGATTTGGGATACCCCGCAGTTCATCCGTCTTTATCGTAAGCCAGCAATCTTTGCGCCAGTAAGACCTGGGGGCAACCGAGTCTGGAGAGGCATAACCCGTGTCTCCAGCAAGCGGGGGCTTGTCTATAGGCACAAGAGGCGGTGGCTCACGAGAGAAGGGTGTCCAGCGGTCCCTGACAGCCGTATTCCCTTGTTCGTGTGCGCGCATTCCAGCTTTTGATCTATGTCTGTCAGTGTGCAGCTGGGACATATGCGCGCGCAGCGGCCCCGCCTTCGGGACCGCGTCATTCGGTGTCACACTTGGGAATCGCGCTGCCCACTGCCCAGGAATTATACAGTGTTGTTGGCAGCCCTCCCCCTTCTGACGCTTCAGCGTGTGTTTCCGCCATCTCCTGCTCTGGCGCGCCTCCGGCCGGGACGCGTCAGAGCATGTCACAGTGGGCGTGTCGCCGGCCGGGGTGCGCCCGCACGCGGGGAGGGCGGATTGCATGGGCTGAGGTAGTCCATGATGGGGAGCTGGCATACACAGGTGTGAGGAGCGGTGCACGGAAGTTAAGCAGGTAAGTGTATATAAATAGGGGGTAGGGTTAGATCAGTGTTTGTCCTGAGGAAGTGACGCGTTTGACGTCACGCAACGCGTAGACGGGCGGGGCAGTGGGCAGGTGGTCGTTCAGGCATGTAAGTTCACCTTCTCTTCATTATGGGGATTGCTTTCTTTGGTCCCCCCCGGCTTTGTTTTCATCATTTAGCTTCACAGTTGTAGGTAGCTTTATTGGTTATTGGTGAGATTTAATTTATACATTATTTATTAGATTTTGATTTGCACTATTGGTTAGTGTATATGCACAATTTTTTAGGAGATAGTCATTATATGTGAATTAGCACATGGCACGTATGCACTTTAGATTCTAGCCAGGTTCAATATATATTGAATTGTGACCATCTTTTTATTAGAACTACTGCTCCCATTGCCCCCACAAGTGCACACTGCGTTTTGTTCATTTTTTGATCCTGATTTGTTTGAGACCTCCAGTGCAGTCTCAAACTATTGTCTAGTAATTGGATCCCTATATAGCGCCATCATTTTCCCCAATAGGGATGGACCGATTCCAATCTGTTGAAGCGAAGCCCGGAGAAAATCCCAACTCACACGGTCGAACGCCTTCTCCGCGTCAGGGACAAACCCCACTTGATCCGGGTGGATGATATCAGGAATCTGTGCCTGAAGACGACTAGCTATTAATTTGGCAAAGAGCTTAACGTTGACATTTATTAACGAGATGGGGCGATAACTGCCGCATACTGCGGGGTCCTTGCCGGGTTTGGGGATAACGGTAATTGTTGCCGCCAATGACTGCTTGGGAAACGGGGTCTCCGGGCCTACTGCGTTGAAGACCCTGGTCAGGAAGGGGGACAGCCGTGAACCTAATTGTTTGTAAAATCTGGGGGTGAATCCGTCTGGGCCCGGGCTCTTTCCACCAGGGGTGTTTTGTATAGCCTTAAGTACCTCCGTCACTCCGAAAGGGGCTTCCAAGGTCTCAACCTCCTCCTGCGGGATCCTGGGGAGCGGGGTTCTGTCAATATATTCCTGGACGGCTGCATTTATAGTGCGGTTGTTCCCCCCGATGGTGGAGCAGGGTAGATTATACAAGGAACTATAATAATCCCTGAAGGCCCCCGCTATGCCCACCGGGTTGGAGGTCTCAGTATTCCTCTGCAGTTTAATGCTGGGGATGTAAGAGGCTGAAATACGGGGGTGAAGTAGTCTAGCCAGTAATCTGCCTGACTTGTTGGCGCCCTCATATAGCATAGCTCCAAACCTATCCCTGTGTCGTAGGTAGCACTGGCTGTATAGGCCTTGCAATATCCCCCTCGTCCTTTCCAGCTCCAGCCACAGGGCGTTGGAAGGGGAGAGCTTGTGATCGTGTTCTAGGTTTTGGATCTGGGCTACTGTCTGCTTAATCAGGGCGGATCTTTTCCTTTTGAGCCTAGACCCATGCTGAATTAAAGTACCTCTCAGGACGCACTTTAGCGCCTCCCATTGGGTGGGAAGGGGCGTGTCGTCATTTACATGGTCAGATAGGAAATGCTCTAAGGTGCTTTCGACCGCTGCCATGCAGACCCCGTCCTTCAGTAAGTTGTCATTAAGGCGCCAGTCCCATCTACTTGGGTACAATCCGGGCAACTCAAAGGACAGGAAGATCGGGGCATGATCAGACCAGAGAAAATTTCCAATGCTGGCCTGTGGATCCCAGGACATAGCGTGGTGGATAAGCAGGAGATAGTCTATACGACTATATGAGTTGTTTGCGTTGGAGAAAAACGTATAGTCTCTGGAACCCAGGTGCAAGGCTCTCCACACGTCTACCAATCGGAGGTCCGACAACATACGCTTTAGCTTTTTAAGTCTGGATTGGGGGATGGAGGACTTTCCAGAGGAGGTGTCAATCTGCGGGTTTAAGGGCATATTCAAGTCCCCTCCTAGTATGACTATCCCCTCTGCAAAATCAGCCAACTGTTTCAAGACCCCAAGACAGAATTGTGACTGATTCCTGTTAGGGCTGTACAAGTTCGCCACTGTATAAGTCTTTGTACAAATGGATAGTTTCAGAAAGATATATCTACCCTTGGGGTCTATCTTGGAGTCTGAAATCTTGTGGGGAAGGGATCTGTGGATTGCAACTGAGACCCCCCCGGACTTGGCGTCTGGGTTGGGGGCATGCACCCAAGAAGAGAAATAACGGTCCCTAATGTTCGGGACTCGACCCTCTTTAAAATGCGTTTCCTGCAATAGAATCAGTTTGGCACCACATTTGTGGAGGTCGTACAGAACTTTAGATCTCTTCTCGGGGGCATTAAACCCCTTCACGTTAAAAGAGCAAACAGTCAGATTAGCCATCCTTGCCTTTCGTTATTCCTAGTGGCTGGGAGAGAGGGAAGCCGCAAAGTGGAGGTTATGGAGGGGGAGAGGCGAGGACCTCAGTGAAGGAAAGGGAGGATAAGGGGAGAATATAGCGCAGAAAACAGAAACAGAGAAGATAGGGGAAGAGAAAAGGGGAAACAAGCAATAACAATGAAAACACAACTTACTATGTTACTACAGTTGTTAGACTAACCGAGATCTAATAGGCACAGTAAGCAAACCTATCAACAAGTCTATGGCACTGAAGTGCCAGATCTCCCGACGCCTCCCCAGGAATTTCCGGAGGAGGGTAGGGGATCACCTGAGTGGGGGGAAGTGGAAGACGAGAACCCGTGAGAGCCGCCCAAGCCGGAGCGCTGATGATTAATCAGAGTCTCGGGACCGGTGGTCTCCAAGATAACCAATACGCCCGATAATGCCACAACGTCCTGAGCCTCTCTCAGGGGGGACCGCGCAAATAGCAGTCATCTCACTCTCTTCCGATAGAGGGGCCAAAGATGTCGTGCAAAAAGCTCCTCATCGTCCCCTGGGGGGTCCAGACAGCAGCCCGCACCTCGCCAGCACGTCGGGGGACGAGACACAAGGTGGTGAAGCCCACCGGGACCCGCGAGGCGGAAGAAGAAGCAAAAATGTTCCGTGTGATCGGATGAGGCAACATGTCATGGACAAGTCCCAGATAGATGAAGCAGTCCGTACACTTGAGCCAGCGCAGCAGGAGAAGAAAAACAGGGAAAACCTCGTTCAAACCCAATCATTAGCGGCGTTGGGTGCTCGTGGTCTACCCTCTCTGATCCTTCTGGGTTGGGGGTCGATGCGGCGGCCGCCTATCCTGGGTATCCCAGGCGGGCACAGCGAGGGCGACAGCCAGTTCTCGAGCTCCACCGCCGGGGAGCCCAAGAAGTCAAAGGCCTCCCCAAGCTGGGAGTGGTTGCGAAGAACAAAGCTACGTCCGCGTAGGTGGAGAATCAGATGAAAGGGGTGGCCCCATCTGTACGTGGCGCCCGCGGCCCTGGTGCTGTCCAGCAACAGTTTCATGACCTTCCGCATCTGAAGCGTGCGGCGCGCCAAGTCGGGTAATAAGACGATCTGCGCTTCTTTGAACGTAATGGTTTTTTTGAGCCACGCTTGGCGCATGATAGCTTCTTTCAACTTGTAAAAGTGCACTCGGCAAATGATGTCCCTCGGCCTACGCGGGTCTGGGTTTTTAGGGCCTGTAGCTCTGTGCACTCTGTCCAGTTCCATGTCGGCCCCGGGCGGTCGGTCCAGAACTTGATTGAAGATCTGCATCACCGTATCTGAGAGGTTGGAGAATTCAGGGGCCTCCAGGAGTCCCCTTATCCTTATGTTATTTCTCCTCCCCCGATTCTCCATGTCGTCTTGGTGAAGCAGTATGCCCGCGATCTGACGAGCGGACTCCGCCTGGGATTCCGCCAAGGCGCTATGATTATTCTCCAGTGCGGTGAGCCGCTGAAGGACAGAGTCCTGTGCTTGCTCCACCGAAGTGACCCTGTTGTCTATTTCAGACACTGATTTTTATACTTTGTCCATTTCTCCCCGAAAGGTGGACTCCATTCTGTTGATAAAGGTCTCAAAATCTTTCCGCGTGGGCAGAGAGGAAATGAGAGCCTTGATGCCGTGCTGATCGAACCCGGAGGGGACCATCCTGAGTCCGTCGGGCTCCACTTCATTCCTGGTGACAGATCCTGGGGACCAACGCGGAGAGGCGGACACCCCGGACAGGGAGACTGGGTCATCGCACGCTCCCCCTGCCGCCCCGGGGGGGTCAGGGCCCCATGGGGGGAGCCCGTTCCGGGCGAGGTGGGTTCGGAGTCCCTCCCCGGGGGGGAAGACATGCCCGCGCTCCAATCAGTGTCCATCTGAGAATCTACTGAGGGGGAACGAGAGCCGCCATGCGGGGTCCGCTGCTGGGCAGGGGAAGATGCATTATAGGGGGACGGTCCACGGGCAGCGTCCAGACTCTCCCTCAGGTGTGCCTCCTCATTCATGCTGGTGTTGTGCCTCTGGGACCGGGAGGGGTGCCCCTGGCTATCTCCCTCATCAGTGCGATGCAGACCTAGCTTGGATGCTGATGGGGAGGGCTGCGGCGGGCCCCCAACAAGAACCGCATTGTCAGGCATGGGGGCTGAGTGATCCCTGCTGTCCCCTGCCCTGGGGGTGCCGGGTGATCCAATGCGCATAGGCGGCTGCAAACTCGAGCTGCGGTGGGGTCTCATCCCCGACCTACCGCAGCAGCTGTCACTGTCTTCACCGGCCCCAGCAGCAGCGCGCCACGGGAGCGGCCTCCTCTCCGCTGACAGCCCGCCGCCTGGCTCACCTGTCAGGGGGGGTGTTCGTCCCCCACCCCGCGCCTCTCCGTCGCCTCACCCCCGGCACTCGCGAGCGGTGGGGCCCCCGCCCGCTCCACCACCGGCACAGCTGACGACCCGGACGGGTGCCCGAACCCCGACGGGGCACGTCCGCCCACCTCTTCCAGCTCCACCGCGGCCGACGGGACTCCTTTAGGCGGCTCCGCTTGTGGGGATCTTCTCCCGGATGTGGCCGCCATCTTGCGGCCTATCTCCTCACCCCCTTTGCGCTCCCCAGCAGGGAAGAAGGCTGTGATGGGGCCCGATCCTCGGCCCGCAGTCGCCACTCTACCCCTCTTCTTCTTAGACATCCCTCAGGTGAGTTGGGATCCTCTCCAGACGCTGATAATGGGCTTCCTTTTTGTTAATCCGGCAGGAGCTCTGCAGTATGCTCCCTCACACGGCCATTGCCAAGCCACGCCCCCGAGGGCTGGCTTTTGTTCCTCTTTATAAGTACTGAGACTAAGTACATGGGGGAGAACAGCCATGACCATGCATGTAGGGAAGCTGTATAGGAAATGGGCATGTGGGACAGTATTATAGGCCCTGAGCATAGAGTTGTTAAAATATTTTAGAACTTGGGGCCCCACTTTATCTAAAGCCGGCCCTGGTCTTACCCGAAAACATCCACCATCTTGCCATAATGATGGAGACATACAAAAATAAGGACACAAAACTAGAAAAAGAGAACAATTTCAGAGTATATTTGTAAAACTACTTCAGTTACATAAATAGTATGTGTTTACCTCAGTTGTTGCTCTCGTTTAATCTCCTCCAATGTTAAGTTATAGAAGTCATCAGGCAAGTCAAATCTGGAAGCTTCAGGCGAAGGTGCAAATACTCGTGGCAGTCTCTCAAGAGTGGCTCGAATAGGCTCTCCATTTAACAATGAATCTCTGTAACTTTGCAAGTCATCCATATTTCCGACTGTCTCCGAACTCAAAACATAAAATTCATCTTGCACATCTAATAGGTTGCAATTGCAATAAATATATTAGTTTGGCTAGACAGATAATTCTCTTTAGAGTGGAACAATAGTCATTAAAAAATACAATTCTGTGAAATACTCACCTGTAGAATTGGTATTATATGCATACAGTACATCCTGCTCCAATATAATACTTACACGTGGGTAATCCTCCGCCAGAGGGCGCTGTTCACTGCAGACATGCAAAAACAGGCTCCTCCCGGCCCTTCATATACCCAGGGACCTCCCACAAATCCCCAGTATTAAAGCAGTGAGAAAAGAAGCCGGGAGAAACCAACCACCAAACTGGTAACAATAGCAATGATAACAATCACCATACAGGGGATCCAGAAAATGTAAAACCAGGGTGGGGTGGAGCAGGACGTACTGTATGCGTATAATACCAATTCTACAGGTGAGTATTTCACAGAATTGTATTATTCTAAGCATACAGTACGTCCTGCTCCAATATAATACTTACACGTGGGACATCCAATAGCAGTGTCCATAAAGTAGGGTGGGATCCCCAACAAAAAAGGCACAGCAGACAGGAAAGGCGCTGTCACCTGCAAACCTTGCTACCAAGTACGACATGAGCAAAGGCTCTAACGTCAATCTCATAACAAAACCTTTGAAAAGGTATGAACAGAAAACAAGCAGCGGTCTAGCAAACCTGTTTAACAGAAAACCTGGTGCTGAAGGGCCAAAGGTACCCAAACACCAGTAGAACAGAATAAAAAGAGAGGGAGATTCTTCCCCCTTAAAGGAATAGGCCAGAGTAATGGCCTAACCAGCCCAAAAGCAACAGAAGCCCCGGTAAAACTTAGAACTCCCCCCTACGGGGAATTGAAAACTGGTCTCCCGCAAGACAGGCGGGGATGCTGACCCCTTCACTAACAAGGATCAGCAAGAAGCCGAAACCTTTACTCAGGACCAGGAAGGCAAACCATCCAAGTAAGATCAGTCCAAAGGGCGCATAGGCCCTGGAAGCAAACGAGATCAGGCGCATACCTATGGAGGCGCCCGCAGACCCCAAAGGGCATCAGTCCCCCTAAGGGACAAGAAACAACCAGGAAAATTTCAAAACCTGTTGAGGGAATGTAGACCCCTTACTTCAGCATTACTAAGAATAAGGGCCATAGGCAGACTAAAAGGACTTAAAATAATGATCATAAAACACCACCTTGGATAAAAGGGTCCGGCGTAAGGCGGAATACCACCACATCATGGTGTGTGTATATATATATATATATATATATATAATGAACGAGGGCTAAGTAATCAGAGCCACCTTCTCAGGCACACGTCTGACTGAAGCAACAGCCCCCCGGAGGGGCGACTTGAACTACAAAACAGCTCAGACAGCATTCAGAATAAGTCCCAAGGGAACAATCCGCAGGGCAAACAGAATGAAAATTGATCCCAACAGGGACCATAGAACTACTTGGGAGATGCACGTGAGCAATCCCCAAGAGAAGCTTAACAAGGAAGACTGAACAAGACTTCTACAGAAAGGCAGACAGGATAGAACCTGAGCATTCAGAGTACCAAAATGGGGAGCCAACCCCAACCCATGCTGTAATAACTCTAGAACCCTGGGAACAGAGAGCATCCAACAGGGAAGAGACCAAGACTCACGCCAAACAATATGGGTACGCCATACCCTATAATAGACGGAGAATGGAGAAGAAGCTTGCTCCTAGCCCCCCATAGACAAAGTCACCCAGAAGATAACCCGTCTCCGAAAGGGTGAATGAATAAACTGTCAAGCCATCAGACTAGGGCCTGTAGATTGAGGCGACATAATAAGGAGCTTGAAAAAGGGCAGAACCGCACTCCTGAGAGAGCGTACAGGTCCGCTGTCCTCAGCAGAAACATCGGCGAACCCCAGTCCACTAGGCCACCCAGGGGCCATCAGTAGCACGGGTCACCTTATCAGCGCAATCTTGCGCAGAACCCCACATAGCAGGGTGAATGAAGAGAAGACATATAAAATAGAATGTCCAGACATAAAATTACTAAGCCCCCATGACCAGAGTCAGAATAATCTGGGGCAGTAAAAAACAAGGGCAGAGCCCCTGTGATATTAACGGCACCCAACAGAGCCACCCTAGCTGGCTCTTAGAGGGACACAGGATAGCACAACCTGCCACTGAAGGACATCCATTGGAGCGAATACCACTGAGGTGCAGGGAACGTAGACCCCCACCTAGATCAGGATCAGAACCTTCCAGGAGAATCATCCTGCTTCAAGGTCCAGACCAATAAAAAATTACATACCACTGTCCTCCGACAGGCCAAGAGTCCCCAAATAGACAGGTCCTGAAGAGGAGTAGTCCAGCACGATAGAGCCAACTGAAGGCTCACTGTTTTAACAAAATCAGTAGGTAAGATGGACCCTCGTAAGGGACTCTACTCAGGAAGAAAATCCCCCCCCCCCCCCCGCCAACCTGCGAGACTTGGCACCCAAGGTGACCATTCACAGGAAGATGCAGGCAAAGAAGGGGGTGCTCCCTGACAGGGTCCTTGAATATAACCAGCTCAAGAGGAACCACCGTACCAAGGGGGAATGAGCACAGACCTAGCTCCAGGGGTGCCGAAATCCCATCTAGGATCAATAACCTACTTTGCCGAAGAGCCCAAGGGCTTTGCATATAAGGGACATAAGCTGATCCGCCACCAGCGGGCCCACCAGCTGCAATCCTGCCTGGTGAAAGTAAGGTGTCAGCAAAGAGGGACAGAGCCCATGTAACCAGGAGTCCACTTATTGCCAAGGAAGAAGGCTCAAGCCTGAACCGAATCCAAGGAATGGAGATAGCGAAAAAGGGACCATGAGGGATAGAGGTGACTGAGCACCCATCCAATATAACTCCCAGAAGACACCGCCGGCCGACTAACCCACTCGGCCTGACGTAGAGATTGGGAAGTAAGGAAGGACGATACGGTAGGTCCTAGTGCGGACGCCCCACAGGCAAGTCAGAGACATCACCCCCATCCGCACCTTGGCGAGTAGCCTGGGAGCAGAAGAGAGGCCAAAAACAAGGCCCCAATCCGCAGGGTTGGTCCTTCAACACTGACTAGTAAAGGTCTTGGTGTCCAGAAGACACAGGGGAAACTAAAAGGATCTAGATCTCCCCAGGAGGCCAGAAGCCCCCCTTGCACCTGGGCGCCTGTGTCCCAAGACAGATATATCATGCAGGGACTACCTGTGAGTGTAGAATTGGCAAGCCTACCATAGGCCAGCATGGCCCAGACTGCCTCATCATTTTGAGGGAAAGAGGAAGGTTAACATAGAGGCCATAGCCCCATTCTGTTAAGGGCAACTTGCAAGTAAGCCCAGACTCTGCAGGCCGAGTACGGCCTGCACCAACTCCTGAGGGGGAAACAGGGGCTAGAAGCACCCTGACAACCTCTGATAGGGACCGCCCAGCAAATTCTATCCTGTGTCCAGGGGAACTACCTCCTGGAACCACCAGAAGGAGAAGATACGCTCCCAGATAGGAGTCAGGTGCTGCGGCAGTCCCCTCGCCCAGAAGGGCGAGGGCGTCCCTTCATGCTTGGGAAGTCTTGGCAGATTTGGACTTAGCCCTGCCAGAGGGCCCAGGGCGTTGCCTGTCCACCCTGTGGTGGAAATCCACTGCGAAAAGTTGGAAGCACACCTCAGGTTCGTGTTTGACACTAACGTAGGGAGGGGGAGGGGTGTCCCTGCCCCGAGGAGGCCGAGACGGCCTTTTGCGTAGGGGTGCCTTACCCTTTTTTCCAAAAAGGTCCAAACGGGCCCCAAATAGACACCGTCCTCTGAAAGGAAGGCCAGTGAGAGCCTTTTTCATATAATCGTCAGCACCCCACTGTCGCAGCCAGACCAGGCGGCGAATAGCTACCACAAGGGCAGAGGTTCTAGCACACATCTTAATGGTGTCATCCAGCGCTGAGAGGATAAACCTCACAAACACATCACAATCTGAGAGTGCATTAAAGACCTCCCAGGGGAGGTCCTCAGGTCGGTGATCAAGTAGTTTTCTAATGAGAGTCCTGGCGGCCACCTGGCACAGACCGCGGCACAGACCGGGCGCAGAGCCATCCCTGCACACGAAAAGGCGTGGGAAGCCAGTCTGTCAATGCGCCAGTCCTCAACATCCCGAAGGGTACGGTAATGAGGAGCAGTCATGAAGGTGGGGTTAGTAACCCCTATAATCGGTGCATCCACCACAGGAGGTGCTGACCAAAAGTTAACCACATCAGGAGGGAAAGGGTACTTCCCATCCCAGACCCCTGGGACCCCTTTAAGTTTACAAGGCGATTCCCATTCTTTGGATATAAGATTCTGGAAATGCTCCTGTTCCAGGAATTCCAAGCGCGGCGGCGCTGTGTGGAAACTCTCCTTCTTAGGCTTGGGAGCCTCTCCAGGAGGGGAGATTGACAAAACCTCAAAGATCTTAATAAGTAGTTCATCTGTGTCACACAGGCCCCAAGAATCATCACGGCTCCAGGGCATCTCATCCGAGGAGCCCGAATCGGAGAATAGCTCACCTTCATCAGAAGGATCAAGGTCCTGCATAGCAGCAGATTCATCAGTATCATTAGGAACCGGAGAACCAGGAGGCGCCAGGGTCCAAGCGCTCCGCCAAACTAGATAGCACCTGCTCAGCCGCAGACAGCCTGCGCGGCACGAATTGCTGGTCATCCCCGCTCGAGTGCGACTCATCAGGAGTGAGATTTAGGTCCGGGGAGACGGGTGTATTGAAGTGAGGTGCAGCCACTGGCAAACCTGATTGCAGGGTCAGTGCCTGTTCAGCACACGGTCCGCAGACCCGTGCTCTGTCAGCATCAGCATGGGGCTGACCACACACTGTACACAGCCGGTCTTGTCCCCGAGGGATCCCGGGTACATAATTCTGAGATGCCTCCATATGGTGATTATATGAGCAGTATGCCCGCAGGGATTTACGCAATAGGCAACCCTGGATGCCCCAAGACCCGCTAGGAATGTGGGAGAATTTTTTATGTGAACCCGCTATAATATATGTCAGGCCGGGAGAAGCCACCGAAATCTTGGCGTGTGAAAGACATAAAGGGGATAAGAGGGGGGTGTCAGTGCCATGCGCAGCTGAATAAAAAATCATAGGAACAAAAACCGCCCGGGAGGGCACTTACATGACCAAGGGAGGAGGCGGATCGCAACCACGCGGGCGCGAAGATCGTCAAAATGGCGCCAAGCGAACCTCGAGGGGCGGGCCTGATCTGGCCGTGACGCGGGCGCGTCATGCCAAGTCCCCGCCTCCCCCAAAGAGCGCGAAGCTCTAACCAGCGCAACGTCAATGACAGCAGTGGATAAGACACACAAACAGAGTGTAATTAAGGAGATTGCTCTAAACACTAGAGAATGATGCTGCCGCTCGGGCTGCACACTTCTTGTAATGAAAGGACACACACACACGTACAACCAGACAAGGTTTATGTGGAGCAAGGGGCGCGACACCCAAGTTTAAATAAAAAGGCAACGGCCATAAACGTGTCTAACATTACGCTGGGACCGCACACATACCCCCCCCTTTCTTTTCCCCCGAGCTACGGGAGGAAGCGAGGGAGAAGCAAACCTGCACCCAGGGTTCATCGCTATGAGGGGCACGGGCAACAATGCGGGAGGGGCATCTAATGGAGGCTCACCATCGGCCTAAACCGCCTACCCTATGGTGGGGGATTGCGGTGGAGCGTAGCTCCGTGAGCACACGAGGTGCTGCCTACCTTCACCCGACCAGCGCAGCCCAGGCTGGGAGGCACATGCTTATCGAAGAGGACGGGTGTTAATAGTCCTGCAGGGCCGCAGGCTGTAAAAGCCCCACTCACCTGCGAGAGAGTAACACTTCATGTCTTCGCAGTCAGCACTGCAGAGAAATCTGGGGATTTATGGGAGGTCCCTGGGTATATGAAGGGCCGGGAGGAGCCTGTTTTTGCATGTCTGCAGTGAACAGCGCCCTCTGGCGGAGGATTACCCACGTGTAAGTATTATATTGGAGCAGGACATACTGTATGCTTAGAATAAATTGACCGTGAACCAGTGTGGGTCATCCCTATCACTGAAACCCCCCAGCACATACTTCTGCCCCCTACTGCAAGGGCGGTCCCTTCTGCTCTATATTTACCTCCTTCTGCTTTCCGGCATCCAGGACCTCACTACTATGACTGCCAGCTGCCAATCGCATCTACAGCTGGCACAATGACGGGTAAGCCCCTCCAGCAAACCTGTTTGTCTGCCAGCTGTAATGGGAGGGCCAGGTAATGACATTAGAGTAAGAATGGGGTAAGTTTGAGGTGTCCTGTTTTGGGCTTGCAGCTTGTTTGCACAACAGGGCATCCCATTGGCTACGCCCCGATGCTGCCAGACACTCTGGTAAGCAATCGGCCCAACAGTCAGTCTTGAAGACTAGTCCTTATGAAACCCCCCTGCCCCACCAGCACTGCTCCACCTTACCTCACCCAGGATCCAGCGCCACCCCCCCCCCCCCCCCAGTATCTTGGGGAAAATACAGCAAAGTGGCAGGTCTGTCACCCAATCCAGTACAGCAGTGTGACTGTACTAGACATTCATTGAAGTCCAACCATCCCTTTGGTTGCCATTTAGGGCCCAGCCCCTTCACCAGAATAAGGGGAGGATTGCGGTGATCAGGTGAGTTTTTATTGTGCCTAGCACAGGGATAGGGCAGGGTGGCTGCATGGTTACAAAAAGCTTGGACTTCCTCTTTAAAAAAGAATACCCTAAACTGGTAACAATATCTCACCTGATCCAGGCAAAGTATGTGACTCTTTCTGAAATCCAATTGCCTCAAAAAATTCATGTGATCCTTCCAAGCAGGCAATTTTTTCCTATTAAAAAATGTTAAAAGATACAAATTAACGTGGGCAAATATTTGTTGTGCAACCACTGCAAATCAAAACTGTATGGTTTACCTGAAAAACTTTGTTGGACAGTTTAATTGAACAATACTTTTCCTCATTTGGGTTATCAACAATATTACTGAGGTACCTAGAAAGTAAAACAGAAATAAAGGTTACTTACTTATATAAAGTATAATAGCGCCCACCCTGGGCAATACTCTGGTCAAATCATTAGTAATAACCCATGTGTTCCTCTCATCTGCAATACCAGACACATTTTAGAGTCATATTTCCAGTTCATGGTTTTTCTTATTTTTTGTAGTATTCAATATTTTTATTGAAGAGCAAAGACAGTTACAGAATAGGTCTCTCAAAATATAAGGGACATGGCACAACTTTCACTTTTTTGAGTAGACACTTCGTGCCCATGCTGCTTCTTTCAGGCATGAAAGTCCAAAAAGTGTCAAACCATGCCTGACAGGAGGATTGTGCACAGTATGTGTTTGCTCATGAAGATTCCAGGCACAGTTCTGTATCTTCAGACACACACATCACAATCCCTCACCCGTCATAAGTGCCAGTTCTGTGCATACCATTTATAGTGATGTCTGCTGACTTTCGTGACTTTCAAATGGGAAAAAAGTAAAGAAGGAAAGATTTTTTTTAAATAATGAATAATAGTGAAAAGTTTCTTTTTCTAAGGTCTATAATATAAGAACATAAACTATTCACAGGTTTCCAATGATAGCTGTCTTTTAATGTCAATCTATTGTAAAACTTGTGGGGAGTCTTAATTGCACCCCAGGCCAGACAATAGTTTGATTGAATCATTTCTAACTACCCCTTTAGGCTTCAGTGCCTAAAAAGCTTCCAACCCACAAGCAGGAATTCTCACTCTTTCTCCAGATTCAGGGACACATCATCCTGCATGTGCAAGAAGCATACGAGAAATCTGGGAGAGAATTCTCACTTGCATTCAAGATTTTACAACTCACATGACAGTTCACTTGTGAACCCCTTGCCGGTTCACAAGTGTACGATTCAGAGTCTGGTCTGTGTTCCGGGTAATTCTAGCTCACTAGCTTTTACCCACACTTAGTGTCTCCACCATTCGATCAATCACTTGTTAGCTGGTATAGGGCTGGGGACCAAATCACCCAACAGGAGCTTCTACTTGCTTCTAATTCCCTTCACAGGTCATATACCTCGCTCTAATTATATTGACTGATTTGTGTTGTTAATAAAGTGAGGTATATGACCTGTCGGGAATTAGGAGCAACTGGAAGCTCACACAAAACATACTTAATTTGACTATTTACCGGTCCCCGTCTTCTTTCTAATTTTCCCCACTGCGCACCATCCTCCTCTTGTCTATTGAATCTTCCTGTGTCCCACAACATTTTCTGTGGGCAGCAACGGGCATCAATACTGATGTCCTCCGCTGCTTGATGGAGACCCAGGGGACAATAGATCCCGGCAACTGCGTGTAGGGTGGGTGAGGGAGCGGCTTTTTATACAGAGATACAGAGAGACATAGCCCATGGACACCTATAGCAGTTCAATTCCCATCACCTGCACCAATGGGCATGGTGGGGCAGATAAGCCCGGTGGAATATAGCATGGACCAATGTTAGGGTCCTGTGTTATGGGGCATAAGGGTTGGTAATCACCAGAGCCAAGAGCTGGCAGTTGGGCCCTTGAGCCCCAGAATTACCAGACCCTATGCTTGGTTTCCAGGTCAATAGATGTGCGCAGGGCCAGAAAATGCTTACCAAGCTGCCAGGAGCAGCCTTTAATACTGAGAGGAGGAGCCTCTCAGTGATCCCCCCCTTTGTGACTTACATGTCACAGGAGGGGATGGAGGGGGGTTTCCATCCCCCTAACCTCCTGTGACGTATGTAGTCATATGGGGGAGATCCCAATGAGGCTCTGTCTCTCTGTATAAAAGGCGCTTTCCCAGATCTCCATCGAGTCAACCACAGATGACACTGGAGGGGGTGCTGAGGAACCCCAAGAACCGGAGGAGACCAGCGCAGGACACAAGAAGACTCGGCAGACAAGATGAGGCAGACAGTGGGGGAAAAAACTAAAGAAGACGGGAGTTGGTAAGTAGTCAAATTTAGGATATAAATGTTGTCTCTTTTATCACTTGGGGTGAACTGGTAAGGGCACCCCTATACCAATTCACAGGGTAGGGAACCAGCATGTCAGCTGACAGCATTGGTGGGTGACATGGCAGAACCCCGCCCCATTACGCGTACCCCCATTTAGGATGCCGGGGGTTTGGAAGACCAGAGGGCTGGTAAACTGGCAGGGCCAGGGGCAAACCGTAGTAGTTTCTAAGTACTTGGCTTACCAGACCTTATCTCTGATGCCCAGGGTAGCTGGCTTTTTGGGGGGGGGGGGGGGCAGAATGAAAAAAAACATTACTAGCTGTCATTTTCAGTGCCTTGGGGCAACCTGGGCTGGTACCTCACCCCATAGCCTGGGCCAGAATTAGTTCAGTTTTCTTCCACGTCTCTCCCTACATGCTGATGAATGTACTCATTGTCCAGCAAGGAAGCACACTGGGGGTAGGGCTCAGCAGCTCAAAGGCTGGCCAGGGCCAGTAAATTGCCAGGCTAATTTTTGGCCCCAGTCCGCCCCTGGGCACAAATTTAAGTTAATGTAATTAAAGCTGTTGCAGATATTAAACATTGAGATGTAACAATGCAGAGATTTTGAAATGTTTATTTTCTTACAAAAACAATGAGTGAAACAAACTGGACACCACCAGAAAGCTCCTGCTAGAAAAGGAACCAATAGGTTCAGCTATTCATGAATCACAATAGAGCAATAATAGATACAAGTGCTTTTTCGTTTCCTCTGTTAATGCCCCACAAAAAAATATTGGAGGACAAGTCATGTACATATAATCAGATATTCTCCCAGAGCCACCTGCGTAAAAAAAACGAGATGCAATGGGCGACCGGACTGATGATGGGACGGAGTGATTTTTTAATTTTTTTTTTTTTCAAACCCCCTGACTCAGCGCTGGGGGTGACTTTAACGTCCCTTTAGGTACCAAGTGGTTTGGCTAAGGAAGCTTTGTATGTAGCATGTAGGAAACGTTTTCTTCCACAGTTATTCTCCCAAGTGTTCCATCTTCAAGAAGGAAAATTTGTGTACTCAGCAGTAACATTTCCTTTCTCGTCCATTCCTGGGTACCTTGCAGCAACGCGTGGGTTAATTTCAGCCGTAGGTGGGGACTGCAAGACTAGCTCTTCCCGGCCTACATAGGGCAGGCTGTGGCAGGATCTCCTCAGTTAATTAAGCAGTTCAGCTATAGCCCCAGGAGGGGAGAACGCTAACCTGCGCATAATGCACACAACTAGAAAACAGTGCAACAAAACTAAAACTGTGTAGAAGGCATCAACCACCACCGACGCAGTCATAACACAATAGAAGGGCGGGTGTGGTACCCCGGAATGGAAGAGGACGAGAAAGGAAATTTACCGGTGAGTACTCAAATTTCCCTATTCTGTCTGGAAGGGTACCTCCTTCCCCTTGCAGACATAGGCTTGTACGAAAGCGCTGCCGGCTCTGAAACCTGCTGGATAGAGGTGATCGACACAAGAAAAGCCACCATGAGCATCGTCAGGGAAGCCTCCACCATGGGTTCAAACGGGGGCCCCTGAAGTACTGATAGGGCCAGATCCCAGGCAGTCACAAATGCCCTCCAAGTCCTGTAGTAAATTCTGGAGGATGACTTTTTCCATGCTCGAATCAAGGTCCGAATTACCACTGTGGACAAACCACTCTCCTCCAATATGCTGATCCTAACAGCCAAGTCGCTAAAACTAGCGCTGGAGAATTGAGGTGCCGTAGAGGACCCTGTTGCAGAAGATCTGGGTGGTTGGGGAGTCATCAGGGGGCCTCCACTGCCAGACTGACCAGATCCGTGAACCATACCCTTCTGGGCCAGTGTGGGGCAATTGGGATGATAGGAATCTGCTCACAGTTGACCTTCTTTAACATGTGACCCAGAAGTGGCAGTGGCAAGAATGCGTAGAGTAGGCAGTAAGCAGTGTCGCCCTACCACTGTTTCAGCCAGACTGCACATCGCAAGGTGACCAGCATGGTAAGCCCCTAGCCATCAGATGCACCAAGTCGTCCATAGCACTTCAATCGAAGAGGAAAGCGAACCTCCATGTCGCAAACGCCTCCTCTGTTGCTTCATCCAGACCCTGCCATAGACGTGGCGCAAGCTGGACGCATGAACAACCCTACCATGGAGAATGCATGCCTGGTCAGCTGGTCCAACATCCTATCCATATCTGCCGGGTCTCTCAAGGTGGCACTGTCCGTAGGCATAATGGTGTGCCGAACCAGACCTTACACCGGTTTGTCTCCCTCAGGTGGCGAAGACCAAACCCTGACCGCCTCATGCGGAAAGGGGTACTTGGTGTACAGGACCTTAGGAAGAGACAGAAGTTTATCTGGTTTCTCCCACTCCTCTGCAACCAGCCCGTCGAAATGGAAGTCTAGGAAAAATACAATTCTGTGAGATACTCACCTGTAGAATTGGTATTATACACATACAGCACGTCCTGCTCCATCTATAATACTTACACATGGGTAATCCTCCGCCAGAGGGCGCTGTTCACTGCAGACATGCAAAAACAGGCTCCTCCCGGCCCTTCATATACCCAGGGACCTCCCACAAACCCCCAGTATTGAAAAGCAGTGAGAAAAGAAGCCGGGAGAAACCAACCAGCAACTGGTAACAAAAGTAATGATAACACTCACCATACAGGGGATCCAGAAAAATGTAAAACCAGGGTGGGGTGGAGCAGGACGTGCTGTATGCGTATAATACCAATTCTACAGGTGAGTATCTCACAGAATTGTATTATTCTAAGCATACAGCATGTCCTGCTCCATCTATAATACTTACACATGGGACATCCAATAGCAGTGTCCATAAAACAGGGTGGGATCCCCAAAAACAAGGCACAGCGGACAGTAAAGGCGCTGTCACCTGCAAAACTTTGCAACCAGGTATGACATGAGCAGAGGCTCTAACGTCAATCTCATAACAAAACCTTTGAAAGGTATGAACAGAGACAAGCAACAGTCTAGTAACGTATTCAACAGAAAAAAACTGGTGCTGAAGGGCCAATGGTACCCAAACACCAATATAACGGAATAAAATGAAAAAGGGAGATTCTTCCCCCTTAAAGGAATAGGCCAGTGTAACGGCCCAACCAGCCCACAGGCAACAGAAGCCTCGTGGAAAACTTAGAACTCTCCCTAAGGGGAACGAGAACTGGTCACCCGTCAAAAGGCGGGAATACTGACCCCTTCATTAGCAAGCCGAAAGCTTTACTCAGGACCAGGAAGGCATCCAAGTAAGATCAATCCAAAGGGCGTAGTGGCCCTGGAAGCAAGCGATATCAGGCGCATACATAAGGAGGCGCCCGCAGACCCCAAGGGCATCAGTCCCCCTAAGGGACAAGAAACCATCAGGAAAAATTGCAACACCTGTTGAGGAAATGTAGACCCTTTACATTAGCATTATAAAGAATAAGGTCCGTAGTTAGACTAAAAGGACTTAAACAAAGATCATAAAACACCACTTGGGCAAAGAGGTCCGGCATAAGACCGAATACTACCACGGCATGGTGTGTATATATATATCAAGCCAAGACTAAGTAATCAGATCCACCTTCTCAGGCACACGTCTGAGGCAGGAGCCCCCAGAGAAGCGACTTGGACTACAAGCAGCTCCGACAGCATCCAGCATAAGAATGAAAATGGATCCCAACAGGAACCACAGAAACTACTTGGGAGATGCCCGTGAGCAAACCCCAAGAGAATTCCTCACAAGGAAAGATAGAACCAGACTCCTACAGGAAGACAGCCAGGATAGAACCTGGACCTTCAGAGTACCTAGATGGGGAGCCAACCCCAACCTATGCTGTAAAGAGTCTAGAACCCTGGAAACCAAGAACGTCCAACGAGTAAGAGACCAAAACTCATGCCAATCAGTATGGGATGAACCACAATAGACGGAGGAAGAGGAAGCCAAGGAAGCTTGCTCCTAGCACCCCATATACCAAGTCACCCAGAAGATAAGCCCGTCTCCAAGGGGTGAATGAATCAGCTGTCAAGCCCCAGACAAGAGTCTGTAGATTGAGATGACAAAAGAAGGGGTGTGACAAGGGCAGAACCGCACTCCTAAGAGAGCGTACAGGTCAGCAGACCTCAGCAGAAGCAT
The DNA here is from genome assembly GCA_027917425.1 of Gastrophryne carolinensis. Lineage (NCBI taxonomy): Eukaryota > Metazoa > Chordata > Amphibia > Anura > Microhylidae > Gastrophryne > Gastrophryne carolinensis. The sequence continues at coordinate 287,881,143 of CM051234.1, forward strand.
CTGCGAACCACAGTTCACAAGGCCACCCAGGCCATCAATCTCATGGGTCTCTCTATCAGCACAACTGTGCGCAGAACCCCACATAGTAGGGTGAACGAAGAGAAGGCACATAAAATAGAAAGTCTATGCATAATTTTACTAAGCCCCCATGACCAGAGTCAGAATATTCTGGGACAGTAAAAACAAGGGCGTAGACCCCCGCCCAGATCGGGATTAGGAACCCTCCAGAGGGATCATCCTGCTTCAAGCTCCAGACCGATAATAAAAACAGACCGTTGTCTTCCAACAGACCAAGAGTCCCCAAATAGACAGGTCCTAAAAGAGGAGAAGTCCAGCCGTATAGAGTCAACGGAAGGCTCACTGTTGCAACAACCAGTAGGTAAGATGGACCCTCTAAGGGACCCTACCTAGGAACCACAGGGGGCTTTGGAAGAAAGTCCCTCCCCCCCCCCCGCCTACCTGCGAGACTTGGTACCCAAGGTGACCATTCACAGGAAGATGCAAGCAAAGAAGGGGGTGCCCCCTGACAGGGCCCTTGAATATGATCAGCTCAAGAGGAACCACCTTACCAAGGGGGAATGAGCACAGTCCAAGCCCCAGGGGTGCTGGAACCCCATGTAGGATCAATAACCTACTGTGCCGAAGAGCCCAAGGGCTCGGTATATAAGGGACATTATCTGATACGCCACCAACGGGCCCACCAGCTGCAATCCTGCCTGGTGAAAGTAAGATGTCAGCAAAGGGGGACAGAGCCCCGTAACCAGGAGTCCACTTGTTGCCAAGGAAGAAGGCTCAAACCTGAACCGAATCCAAGGAATGGGGATAGCAGATAAGGGACCAAGAGGGATTGAGGTGACTGAGCACCCATCCAGTAACTCCCAGGGGACACCGCCGGCCGACCAATCCACTCGGCCTGAGGTAGAGACTGGGGAGTAAGGAAAGACGACTCGGTAGGTCCTAATGCGGACGCCCTCCCCCAGGCATGTCCGAGACATCACCCCCATTCGCGCCATGGCGAGTAGCCTGGGAGCGAAAGAGAGGCCACCAACAATGCCTCAAGCCGCAGGGTTGGTCCTGCCACACCGCATAGTAAAGGTCTTGGTGTCCAGCAGACACAGGGGGAACTAAGAAGATCTAGAACTCCACAGGAGGTCGGAAGCCCCCCTTGCACAGGGCGCCTGTGTCCCAAGACAGAGATGTCATATAGGGACTACCTGTGAGAGTAGAATTGCCAGGCCTACCATAGGCCAGCGTGGCCCAGACTGCCTCATACTGTTGAGGGAAGGAGGAAGGTTAATATAGAGGCCATAGCCCCATACTGTTAAGGGCAACCAGTAAGTAAGCCCTGTACGGCCTGCACCAATTCCTGAGGGAAAAACAGGGGCTGGAAGCACCCTGACAACCACTGAGAGGGACCGCCCAGCAAATGCTATCCTGTGTCCAGGGGAACTACCTCCTGGAACCACCAGAAGGAGAAGGTACATTCCTAGATGGGAGACAGCTGCTGCCGCAGTACCCTCGCCCAGAAGGGCGAGGGCGTCCCTTCATGCTTGGGAGGTCTTGGCAGATTTGGACTTAGTCCTGCCAGAGGCCCCAGGGCGTTGCCTGCCCTCCCCATGGTGGAAATCCACACCGAACAGTTGGAAGCACACCTCAGGTTCGCGTTTGACACCAACGTAGGGAGGTGGAGGGGTGGCCCTGCCCCGGGGAGGCCGGAGCGGCCTTCTGCGCAGGGGTGCCTTACCCTTTTTCCCAAAAAGGTCCAAATGGGCCCCAAATAGTCGCCGTCCTCTGAAGGGAAGGCAAGTGAGAGCCTTTTTCGCAGCATCGTCAGCACCCCACTGTCGCAGCCAGGCCAGGCGGTGAATAGCTACCACAAGGGCAGAGGTTCTAGCACACATCTTAATGGTGTCATCCAGCGCTGAGAGGATGAACTTCACAAACACATCACAGTCTGATAGCGCATTAAACACCCCCCAGGGGAGGTCCTCAGGTCGGTGGTCAAGTACTTTTCTAACAAGAGTCCTGGCGGCCACCGCAGTGATGGCCACGGCACAGGCCGGGCGCAGAGCCATCCCTGCACACGAAAAGGCATGGGAAGCCAGTCTGTCAATGCGCCGGTCCTCAGCATCCCGAAGGGTACGGTAATAAGTAGCTGTCATGAAGGGGGGGTTAGTAACCCCTATAATCGGTGCATCCACCACAAGAGGTGCTGACCAAAAATTAACCACATCAGGAGGGAAAGGGTACTTCCAACCCCAGACCCCTGGGACCCCTTTAAGTTTACAAGGCGATTCCCATTCTTGGGATATAAGATTCTGGAAATGATACTGTTCCAGGAACTCCAAGCGCGGCGGCGCTGTGTGGAAACTCTCCTTCTTAGGCTTGGGAGCCTCTCCAGGAGGGGAGATTGACAAAACCTCAAAGATCTTAATAAGAATTTCATCTGTGTCACACAGGCCCCAAGAACCGGGCCCAGAATCATCACAGCTCCCGGGCATCTCATCCAAGGAGCTCGAATCTGAGAATAGCTCACCTTCCTCAGAAGGATCAAGGTCCTGCATATATCAGCAGAGTCATCGGTATCGTTAGGAACCGGAGAGCCAGGAGGCGTCAGGGACCGCTTCTTTCCAGGGCCCATACGCTCCGCCAATCTGGACAGCACCTGCTCCGCCGTAGGCAGCACGCGCGGCACGGCTTGCAGGTCATCCCCGCTCGAGTGAGACTCATCAGGAGTGAGGTTTAGGTCCGGGGAGACGGGTGTATTGAAGGGAGGTTCAGCCACTGGCAAACCTGATTGCAGGGTCAGTGCCTGTTCAGCACACGGTCCGCAGACCCGTGCTCTGTCAGCATCAGCATGGGGCTGACCACACACCGCACACAGCCGGTCATGTCCCAGAGGGACCCTGGGTACATAATTCTGAGATGCCTCCATATGGTGATTATCTGAGCAGAATGCCCGCAGGGATTTACGCAATAGGCAACCCTGGATGCCCCAAGACCCGCTAGGAAGTGGGAGAATTTGTTATGTGGACCCTCTGTAATATATGTGAGGCCGGGAGAAGCCACCGAAGTCCTGGCGTCTGAAAGACATAATGGGACAAGAGGGGTGGTGTCAGTGCCATGCGCAGCCGAATAAACACATAGAACAATGCCGCCCCGGAGGGCACTTACATGACCAAGGGAGGAGGCGGATCGCACCACGCGCGCGCAGATTGTCAAAATGGCGCCAAGCGAACCTCGAGGGGCGGGCCTGACCAGGCTGTGACGCGGAGCGCGTCATGCCGAGTCCCCGCCTCCCCCAAAGAGCGCGAAGCTCTAACCAACGAAAAAAGAAAGACAGTGGTGGATAGAAAGCGCATACATAAAGTTGCTGTCACGCTGGAAAATGATGCTGCCGTCTGGGCAGTACGCTAATGTTAATGACAGGACAAACAGGCTCGCAACTGTGGAGCAAGGAGCACGACACTGACACCCAAGTATAATAAAAGATCAAAGGCCTTAACGTGTTATATTGCACTAGGACTGCCACACATACCCCCCCCTTTCTTTTCCCCCGAGCTACGGGAGGAAGCGAGGGAGAAGCGGACCAGCGTCCAGGGACTAACTCTGTGAGGGGCATGGGCAACAATGCGGGAGGGGCATCCACTACAGGCTCACCATCGGCCTAACCGCCTACCCTATGGTGGGAGATTGCGGTGGAGCATGGCTCCGTTAAGCACACAAGGTGCTGCCTACCTTCACCTGACCAACGCAGCCCAGGCTGGGAGGCATATTCTTCTTAGAGAGGACGGGTGGAAATAGTCCCACAGGCCCACGGGCTGTAAAGCCCCGCTCGCCTGCGAGAGCGTGATACTTCATGTCTTCGCAGTTCAGCACTGCAGAGAAATCTGGGGGTTTGTGGGAGGTCCCTGGGTATATGAAGGGCCGGGAGGAGCCTGTTTTTGCATGTCTGCAGTTAACAGCGCCCTCTAGCGGAGGATTACCCACCTGCCAACCTGCCAGCTGTGTATGGCAGCGCAGGACAGTAGTACACCCAGCGCACAGGGGTCCCTCACGAGGCACGCTTGGCACATGCTTCACGGGGCACCACTCTCCGTTAAAATACGAAACCCCAGTGCCTCCGATGCCTCCTACATGGTAAAATGGCTGCTCTAACAGCCAAGCAATACAACTGGAGCGCTGGTCCCCACACCCTCCTGCCTGTCCACTACTGGTCAGACCTGCCTGCACTACCGGAACCAGCCAAGGATGGCAGCAGCTTCTGGCCCACCCACTCTGCAACAACAAGAACGATGTCACATTCCTAAAAGAATCAATACCAGTCAAGAGGCTTTGTCCCCCAGAGGGAGCCCTACCTGACCAGGGAAAACCATGGGGCGGCAGCTGCGCTAGACCCGATACTCAGTCCAGGAGAACAGCCAGGCCGTGCAGGAGCTCTGGGCATCGCACAAGAGGACGTGCTTACAAGGAGGAGGAGGGCAGAGCCACAGACCTCGCAATTGCAGGCGCGGCTGACCTTCCCCCTTTCCGAGGTAGCCAATAGGCAGGCCGCATGGCCGGTAGCCACACCCCCTTGCAACGGGGCGTCCCCCCCCTCCAAGCGCAGGCAGCCAAGCTCTGAATGGGCTCTGATCAGCAAGGCTGCCAGCAGTAGAAAGTCATGGGGGTAGATGACCCAGGGGGTAGAGGGACCGGGGCTCAGGGAGACGCACAGCAAAGCCGCCATGCAAGGCCCAGAAATCAGCTGCAGCAGGGTCCTGATTCTCGGGGTTCAGACCCATTTGGAAAAGCCCCGGCACGCTTACCTGGACCCATGCACACTCCCCTCACTCTGCACGATCTCACGCTATCGGCTTAGTAACTTACTTAAGGCATCTAAGCAGTCCCCAGGAACGCTGCAGCTGGAGAAGGGCTGGGAGACAGGCGGATTCTAAGGGACAGCCAGGCCCTCTGAGTTTCAGTCCCAGTTGGTGGAAATGGGCTGGTCAAGAGGCTGTCCCCAGATCGCGACTACCAGGGTTTCCAGGACAGAGATATGCCGACAGTAAACAACAGAGACAGAAAGGTGTATTTGCCCAGCAAAGGATGGCTCCTAGCAGGACTTCTGAATACACTCGGCTGGACAGCTGAAGACAGAGTCTATGGACAGAAATCGAATGCAGCAGACAGGGTAGATCTCAAGAGACTGGGAAAAAACATGTTGTTGGGGACAAGTGGGGCTCAGAACGTCCCTGTTCAGTGCATTCCAGCATCCCTATGGATGTACAAGCCTATTGCTTGGAGATCAGACCTGTCTCAAATACCGTCAGGGTTGCAGCAATGCAAGGAAAGAATTGCTGACATTAGGCAACTTTTCCTTCAAAGATATTCTCCTAAGTATTCCATTTTAAAAACTTTTTTTGTAGAAAAGCCTTTGAGAGGGGGGTTCATGATTTAGTTTAGCTATATAATCATTTAAGCCACTGATGATATAATGATAGCCGGGTCACTGGTGCAGGGTGGTTTATGTTGTCAACTTCCATCCCCAGCCCAGTGCCCCAAAACAGCCTGTGTTTCTTTTCTTTACTTAAGTCCAATATTCATAACAACACAGAAAGTATCTTGATTTTTTCCTCGGTGCAATTCAGCACAATGTTTAACTGTGCAAATATTTTATACATTTGTACAGCTAAAAAAGATGATGAATTGCACTGCAGAAAAAAAATTAAGATTACATTTTCCTCCTATTTTTCAAGAATATTTTTAATGATTTTTTAATTCAGAATTATTTTAGCTGTGCAGATGATTTCTGTTTCAATCTCTTTATTGTCATTTTGTATTTTTCACAACTGGATTGTACAATATAAAAAAGTGTTGCAGAAAGAATTGAATTACAGCTCGTTATTCATTTAACATATCCTTATCGCCATCATCCATTCAACAAAATTTGTAAAACATATGGACCTTTTAAATGCTGGCGTTAGAGGGGGCTGGCCCGACATTGCTGTTGTGCGATAATCGTGCCCTGGGCCAATGGGCGGGTGGAATACCCTCCACCCTACCTGGTCCAGAGCCCTCCACGCTGCCCTTCGCCCCCACAGGACGAGGGGGAGGATGGGTCCAATCAGCCAGGAAAGGGGGAAGGGCCAGAAAGGGAGGGGAAGGGAGAGAGGGGGGGAGGGAAAGTGAGAAAAAAAAAAAAAAAAAAGGAGGGAGGTAAGAGCCATTCCTCACTGCAGCAGGGCGTTCCCCATGCCTGGAAACACGTACTCCACCCACGGGCTCCAAATTTTCATACATTTTTCATGGGAATCTTTTAGGATAGCTGTGCAAATTATTTAAAAACATGCACAGCTAAAATGGTACTGAATGGTACTAAGGAAAAAATCATTATAAAACATTTTTCTCACAGAAAAACAGTGTTGAATCAGCCCTAATGTCACAGTTTAGTTGTAATTAGCATTAGTTGTATCAAAATTGTGCAAAGGTTTTAGTAAAAAAAAAAAAAAGAAAAAAAAAAAAAAAAAAGAAACATGCCGTTTTTGGGCACCGGGCTGAGGATAGAAGGTGACTACATATACTTCCCTCTGAGTATAGGTGCACTTTAAGACACTAGTGGTGACTTTAGTGTCCCTTTAAGTGCCAAGTGGTTTGGCCAAGGAAGCATTCCAGTTTTGTTTGGAAGGGCAGTTAGGCTACTTTTTCCTTCAAAAGATATTCTCCTAATTATTCCATTATGATGTAATGCCTTTAGAGAGGGGGGTCATGGTTTACTTAGTTTAGCAATATGATCATTTCAGCTACTGAGGATATAATGAGAGCCAGATCCTACTGCCCACTCGAATGCACAACTTAATTGAATTGTGCCCATTCTGGTGAAAAACACAATTCTGCGAGACTCACCTGTAGAATTGTTTTTTCTGTTAATCCATTCCAGGCCGTCCCCATTCTTCACAATTGGGTAATTCCTGCCCAGATGGGCGTGGACTGCAAGATTAAAGGTGTGGCTCCTCCCGGCCCCCATAAGTTAGCATCTACCTCTCATCAAGAACAGCAATTAAATAGCAGTAAATCAAAACAAGAGACCATGTTACGCCTCCGCGTGTTTTCTCTCGAAAAATCCTTTTTTTTTTTTTTACAAGTGTCCTATTAAATGGAGTAATCACCATAAAAAAAGGCATCCAGGACATAATAAACCCCAAAAGAGGGCGGGTCAGACGGCCTGGAATGGATTAACGGAAAAAACTATTCTACAGGCGAGTCTCACAAAATTATGTTTTCTCTTCCAATCCATTCCAGGCCGTCCCCATTCTTCACAATTGGGACATCCAAAAGCAGTGCCAGGTATGGGCGGGATCCCCAACACGGTACAGCAGGTAGTTCATTTCACTACCGCCTGAAGCACCTTTCGACCAAAGACAGCATCAGCTGAGGCCCTAACATCTACCTTGTAAAACTTGGTAAATGTATGAACTGAAGACCAGGTGACAGCTTTACAAACCTGTTCCACCGAGGACTGATGCTTAAAGGCCCAGGAAGCACCAATGGCCCTAGTAGAATGAGCTGTGCCCGAAAAGGGGGTTCCTTCTCCTTGGCAGAGTAGACTCTAACCATAGCCTGTCTAATCCACTTACTGAAAGTCGACTTGGCTGGTGGAAGCCTCTTTGTAGAGCCTTCTGTTATGACAAAAAGAAAATCTGACTTCCGGAAGGATTCAGTAGCAGCCATGTAATATCTTATGGCTCTAACCAAATCCAAGGAATGAAGAGCCCTTTCCTTAGAATTAGCCGAAACTGTGAATAAGGAGGTAGAACTACCTCCTCATTAAGGTGAAAAGGAGAGACGACCTTAGGCAAAACAAATCAGGCTTAAAACGAAAAACCACCTTGTCTCTGTGTAACTCAAAATAAGGTGGCTTCATACATAAAGCGGCTAATTCGGAGACTCGACGCACAGAGGTGATCGCCACCAAGAAAATCACCTTGAGCGTCAAGATACTCAATGGAGCGTCGTTCAAAGGCTCAAAGGGGGCACCCTAGAGAGCAGATAACACCAGATTTAGGTCCCACACTGGTAAAATAGGCTTGCGTGGTGGTCAAGCATGAGTGACCCCCTGAAAAAAGGTTCTGATTAGTCTATGGTCTGCGATAGACTTCTGGAAAAAAATGGATAAGGCTGAAACCTGACCCTTGAGGGTGCTTAACTAGAGGCTCAATTCTAGACCATACTGCAGAAACTCTAGAATTCTAGAAACAGAATATCTCCTGCAAGGAAACTTCCTGGCCTCACACCAAGAAATATAGGCCTGCCAGACTCTGTAGTATATCATGGAAGATGTCCTTTTCTGGGCTTGAATCATGGTATGAATAACCCTGGGCAATAAACCCTTCTCTGTCAGGATCGAGGTTTCAATAGCCAGGCCGTCAAAGCCCGCCTCTGTAAATTCGGGTGCCGAGGAGACCCCTGTGTGAGAAGCTCTGGATAGTCGGACAGGAGCCAGTGATCTGTCGACATCCTTACTATGTCCGCGGACCAGCTCCTCCTTGGCCAGCAAGGAGCCACCAGGATGGTTGGTACTTCCTCCTGGACTACCTTCCCTAGTACTCGATCCAGGAGCGGAAATGGAGGAAACGCATACAGGAGATTGAACCCCATCCATGGGATTGTCAGGGCGTCTGTTGCTATGGCCAGAGGGTCTTGTGAGAGGGATACAAACCTCGGAAGTATGTGATTGTGCCTAGACGCAAAAAGATCCACATCCGGTCGACCCCAACGGAGACACAGAGCCTGAAAGGCCTTCCGACTGAGAGACCATTCCCCCAGATGCGAACACGTCCTGCTCAGGGAGTCTGCCTCCTGGATCTCCACCCCCAGGATGTAATCCGTTGAGATACAGGGAACATTCTCCTCTGCCCAAACCAGAATCCGGCTTACCTCCCTTAGGGTTCTCTTGCTCCGAGTACCCCCCTGGTGGTTGATGTAGGCTATTGCCGTCCAATTGTCCGAGCGGACCTGAAAAGCATGCCCCTTCAGACTGGGGGTCAGATGTAGGAGCACAAGCCGAACTGCCCTCAACTTCAAGAGGTTTATGGGTAGCCAATTTTCTCTCGGACCCCAGTGACCCTGGATCTTCTGGGTCTGCCAGATGCCCACCCAACCTATAAGACTGGCACCTGTGGTAACGATTTCCCAATGAGGAGTCCGAAAGGACTTGCCTACCAGCAGATGCAGAGGATCCAACCACCACAAGAGGGATTGCCTGGCCAACAGGGACAGAACAGACCTTTGGTCCAGAGATTCCGGAGCCCGATCCCAGCTGGATAACAGGTTCATCTGAAGAGATCTCAGGTAGGTACGCGTCCCTGATGTCCACCGTAGTCATGAAGTCGCCGGGCCGAAGCGACCTCACAGCCGACTTCAACGTCTCCATGCGGAAATGCCTCACCCTTATAAACCTGTTGAGGCCCTTTAGGTCCAGGATTGGCCGCACCGATCCATCCTTCTTGGGGACCGTGAATAGGTTGGAATAAAAATCTTGACCCTTCCCCTGCCGTGGTACGTGACAAATCACCCCTGTCCGCAGGAGGTGCAGAACAGCGGCTCTCAAGGCTTCTGTTTTTAGCAGGTTTTGGGATGCCCTTGACCATAGAAATCTTGTGGGTGGACGGGCTGCCAGCTCGATCTTGTAACCTGAAGACACCACCTCCTGAATCCAAAGATTCGTGACGTGGTGCCTCCAGATCGGAGCAAACTGCAGGAGCCGTCCCCCCACCCGCACGGGTGAGGGCGCCCCCTCATGCCTGGGTGGATTTGGTTGGAGGCTTGGGTTTGAATCCCCAAGCAGCACTGGGCCATTTCCGGGCCCTACCTCTGCCCCAAAAATCCTTGCGGGAACTTGAAAAAGAAGATCCTCTTCCACCCCAAAAAGACCGGTAAGAAGAGGATTTCCAAAAGGGACAAGTAGGTCTCCTTCTCTGAGGGAGCTTACCATCTTTGACCAAAAGGTCCAGCCGCTCCCAAAAAAGGTAAATTTGTAAGGGATTTCTTAGCGACCGCATCAGCTGACCACTGCTTCAGCCACAGAGAACGGCGTAATGCCACGAGCAAAGCCGAGGTCTTGGCACCTAGCCTGACCACATCGTCCATGATGGTAACAACAAAAGCAATGAAATCTAAGCAGGCGCTGAACTCCTTGGGGTCCTGAGCCTGTCTGTGGGACTTAGCCTTGGCCATCAGCTGTTTTACCTTTTTCCTTGTGGCTAAGGAGACGATCGCCGTGGCACACGCAGGGCGTAAAGCCAACTGATCCATGCGTTTCTCCGCAGGGTCTATTAAGGAAGCATTATCAGCCGACGGCGTGATAGTGGTGTTGGACAGACCTGAAACAGGAGGGTCCACCTCAGGAGGATGCAACCATAATTTAATCAACTCAGAAGGGAAAGGATACCTTCTTTCTAGGTTTCTAGGGACCGACAGCAGCTTGTTAGGTCTTTCCCACTCCTTAAGCACCATCCTAGAAAAATGAGGCTGTTCAGGAAAAACCCGCCTCTGCTTCTCTGGCCTAAACAAATCATCCCTCCTTCTCTTGGCCATCTTAGGAGGGGCAATGTGTAAAGTCTCAAAGACAGAGGAAAGTAAATTATCTGTATCATCTGGGAGCAAATAATCCTCATCCGATGAAAAAATAATAGTTACTGCCCTTCTCACAAGAGTGTAACTCACCTTCCGAGAGTGGCTCATCAGCAGACTCATCTTCCTCCTCTGAAACCAAAAGAGGCATACTAATCCTCTTTGAGTAAGCTGGTTCCAAGTGCCTCTTTTTACTCGAGGCCTTTTTAGGGGCTACCAATGAGAGCTGTTTCTCCAGGTTAGCCAACCTATGCGCCAAATCACATTTTGTCCCACTGCCTTCTCCCCCTTCCCTAGGGGCTGTCTGGGAAGGCTGAGCTTCAGGAGGCACGTTAGGCAAGTTTAATGCAGGACTAGGGACTGAAGCGATAGCCCTATCTTGGTCAGTGCTGAAACCGCCCAGGGGATTTCACCTGCACAAGGGGCAGAGCCTGTCTTGCCCAAGTGGGATGCCTGGCTCACTATCCCCTGATGCCTCCATCATGGTGATTTTTTTATTTTTTATTTTTCTAAGGCAAAAAATACAATTCTGTGAAATACTCACCTGTAGAATTGATATTATAAGTATACAGTACGTCCTGCTCCAAATAGATTACTTACACTTGGGTTATCCTCCGCCAGATGGCGCTGCAGTGCAGAGACATGCAAAACAGGCTCCTCCCGGCCCCTCAAATACCCAGGTACCTCCCACAAATCTCCAGCATTGAAAAGCAGTGAACAAGAAGCCGGGAGAATTTAACCACCAAACTGGTAACTATAAGAATGATAACAATCACCATACAGGGGATCCAGAATAACGCAAAAACCAGGGTGGGGTGGAGCAGGACGTACTGTATACTTATAATATCAATTCTACAGGTGAGTATTTCACAGAATTGTATTATTCTTAGTATACAGTACGTCCTGCTCCAAATAGATTACTTACACTTGGGACATCCAATAGCAGTGTCCATAAAGTAGGGTGGGATCCCCAACAAAAAGGTAACAGCAGACAGTTTAAACCACTGCTGATTGCAAAACCTTGCGGCCAAAAACAGCATCAGCTGAGGCCCTAACATCAACCTTGTAAAAACTTGGAAAAGGTATGAACAGAAGACCAAGTAGCGGCCTTGCAAACTTGTTCAACAGAAGCCTGGTGCTGAAAAGCCCAAGAGGCACCAATAGCACGAGTAGAATGAGCAGTAAGGCGAAAGGGAAGATTCTTCCCCCTAGTGGGATAGGCCTGAATCACAGCCTGACGAATCCATTCACTAATAGTAGACTTGGCAAGAGCCAAAAACCTTTCCTAGGACCAGAAGGGACAATCCATCCAAGTAAGGACCAGGCCCAACGCTGCTTAGCCCCCTAGATCAAACGAGATTGGGCGCATTCAGGATGGAGTGGCCGTAGGCCCAAAAAGAGCATCAGTTTTCCTAAAGGACGCAGTGACTACCAAGGAATACAGCCAACACCTGTCCAAGGAATGCAGAACCCTTTCCTCAGCGTTGCTAGGAATAGGGCACAAAGAAGGAAGAACAATATCTTGAATCAAATGAGCAGAAGACACCACCTTAGGCAGAAAGCCCGGCTTAAAGCGGAACACCACCTTATCCTGGTGTCTCTCAAAGAATGGGGGCTAGATAGACAGAGTCGCCAGCTCAGACACACGTCTGACCGAAGTAACAGCCACCAGAAAGACAACCTTGAGGGCAAGTACAGCCAAAACAGCATCCTGAATAGGTCCAAAGGGAACACCCTGCAAGGCAGACAACACCAAGTTAAAATCCCAAACAGGGACCATAGGATTACGTGGGGGACGCACATGAGTAGCCCCTGAAAGAAGGTCTTAACCAAGGAAGGCTGAGCCAAAAGACTTCTGAAAGAAGACGGACAGGACAGAACCTGACCCTTCAGAGTACTGAGTTGGAGACCCGACTCCAACCCATGCTGTAATAACTCTAGAACCCTGGGGACAGAGAACACCCGACAGGGATGGAAGAAGTTTGCTCCTAGTCTTCCCAAAGTCTCAATCACCGAGGCAGATAAGCCTGTCTCCATCAAGATGGATGTTTCAGCAGCCAGGCCGTCAAGGCCAGAGTCTGTATATAGGGATGACGTAAGGGGCCCTGAGTGAGCAGATCTGGCACTCCTGGCAGAACGTACTGATCTACTGCCCTCTGTACCACGTCTGCGAACCACACTGTTCTTGGCCACCCGGGGGCCACCAGAATCACTGGCACCCCTTCCAGAGCAATCTAGCGCAGGACCAATGGAGAAAAGACATACAGAACAGAATGCACTGCCATGACGTCACTAAGGCATTCGTGACCACGGCCAGAGGATCCTGGGACAGGGAAACAAGGGCCGAGAGCTTGTGATCGTGACGGGACACAAAACAGATCCAACTGGTTGGACCCCATAGTGACACAGGGATTGGCACACTCTGTTGCAGAGGGACCCCCCCGGAGCGTATAGCGCTGATATGCAGGGACCATTGTCCTCCACCCAGATCAGGATCAGAGACACTTCCTGGAGGACCCTCTTGCTCCGGGTCCCTCCCTGATGATTAATGGAGGCCACTGCCTAGACCTAGCGCCCACGAACAGGCAGGCCCTGAAGAGGAGTAGTCAAGCGAGTTAGAACTAACCTGAACGCTCACTAATTCAAACATTGATAGGTGTATGGGCCTTCTAAGGGCCCCACCTCCCCTGGAACTGCAGGGACTTCCAGAAGAAACCCTCCCCCCCAACCAGATAGATTGGCATCCATGGTGACCGTCTCCCAGGAAGGGGCAAGAAGGGAACTGCCCCCAGACAGGTTCCTTGAGTTCATCCACTACAAGAGGGACCTCCTCACCAGGGGGGGAAGGCACACAGACCCTGCTCCAGGGATGCTGGGTCCTTGTCCCGTACAATAATAGGAGAAGTTGCAGAAGGCCCCAAAGGGGGACTGAGCATAAGGGGCCTCTATGGAGCACGCCACCAACGGGCCTACCAGCTGCATCCCCTGCCTGGTGGAGGGACGGGGACAGCTATGAGGAACTGAGCCCGGGCAACCAGATTGTCCACTTTATTGCTGAGAAAGGAAGATCCTTGCCTGAACTGTATCCAGATTCATTCCTAGGAATGGAGTTACAATGAAGGGGACAATGGGGACTTGGGGTGTTTGATCACCCATCCAAATGACTCCCAAATGGATACCACCAGCCGAGTATCCAACTTAGCCTGACGTAGAGACTGGGAAGTGATGAGGACGTCCAGGTAGGTCATCACGTGGACGCCCCTTGGTCTCATCAGAGACATCACCCCCGTCAGCACCTTGGTGAGCACTCTGGGAGCTGAAGAGAGGCCAGATGACAAGGCCACAAATTAGCAGTGTTGGACTTCCAACGTGAATCTGAAGACCTTCGGTGTCCTGAAGACACAGGGATGTGAAAATAAGCATCTTTGATCTCCACAGAAGGCAAGAAGCCCCCGAGGCGCAAAGAGCTAATGGCCGAGCGCAGAGTTTCCATGCAGAAACCGCCTGTATTTGACGAATTGCTGAAAATCTGTGAATCCAGAATGGGCCAGACTGACCCATCCTTTTTGGGGAACTGTGGAAAGGTTGGTGTAGCGGCCCCTGCCTCTGCCTGTTAAGGGCAATCTGCAAGAGACCCCCAGACCCCTCAGGCCTTGCATGGCCCGCACCAGCACCTGAACAGAGGCAGGGACCAGGAGTACCCGGGGCCTGATAATCTTGGGGGAGGCCGCACAGCAAACTCTATCTAGTAGCCGGAGGACACTACCTCCTGAATCCACCAGTCTGAGGCGTGATGCCTCCTGACATGAGCAAGGTGCCGCAGCCGTCCCCTCACCCAGACGGGCGAGGGCGCCCCATCATGCTTGAGGGGACTTGGGGTAAGATTTGGGCTTAGCCCCCCCGGAGGAGCCAGGGCGTTGTCTGCTGCTCCTGGGACAGGAATCTGCGCGAGCCCCCGCGAAGGACACCCCTGGTTCCTGTTTAACACCATGGCAGGGGGTAGAAGGGGTGCCCTGGCCCCGGAGGGGCTGAGACAGCCGCCTGCGTTGGGGTAACTTACCCTTCTTACCAAACAGGTCTAGACGGGCCCCAAACAGGCGTCGCCCTTTAAAAGGCATCCCGGTAAGAGCCTTCTTTGCAGCATCGTCAGCACCCCATTGTCGCAGCCAGACCAAGCGACATATAGCCACCACAAGGGCAGAAGTTCTTGCACACATTCTAATGGTGTCATCCAATGCTAATAGGATAAATTTTACAAACACCTCAAAACTGGAGAGTGCATTAAACACATCCCAAGGAAGATCATCAGGGGGACGATCAAGCATTTTTCTGATGAGGGTTCTAGCGGCCACGGCAGTAATGGCAGAGGCACAGACCGGGCGCAGCGCCGTCCCCGCACATGCAAAGGCGTGGGAAGCCAGCAGGTCAATGCGCCGGTCCTCAGCATCCCGAAGGATAGTATAAGCAGGGACCGTAATAAAAGGGGGGTTAGGTAGCCCTATGATCGGGGCATCCACCTCGGGGGGGGGGGGGGGGGGGATTGACCAACATTTAACCACCTCAGGGGGAAACGGATAATTCCCATCCCAATCCCCTGGGACCCCGGGCAGTTTACTGGGGCACTCCCATTCCTTGAGCACAAGGGTATGGAAATGTGCCTGCTCCAGAAATTCCAAACGTGACGTTGCTGTATGGAAATGCTCCCCTCTTTGCCTGGGAGCCTCACCAGGGGGAGAGATAGACAGAACCTCAAAGATCTGATCAACAATCTGTCAGTGTCATCCTGGACCCAGGGGTCAGGGCCAGAGACTTCATGACCAGTCTGACTCTCATCAGATGAGCCTGAGTCAGAAAAGAGCTCACCTTCATCAGAAGGGGTATAGCCACACAGATTCATAAACTCCTCAGATCCCACAGGGAAAACAGTAACATTAGGCGTCAAGTGCCGCTTCTTACCAGGGCCCTTACGTGCTAAAGACCTCGCAATGATCTGTTCAGCCGTAGGCAGTCTATGAGACAAATCAGGCTGAGAATCCCCACTTGTGTGCGACTCAGCAGAAGTGAGATTTAAGCCTGGGGAAGTAGGTGAAGGAAAACGAGGTGCAGCCACTGGCAGGCCAGAATGCAAGGCCAGCGCTTGCTCAGCACAGGGTATGCAGACCCGTGCCCTGTCAGCGTCAGCATGGGGTTGTCCACACGCCATGCACCGCCGGTCTTGTCCCAAGGGGACCACGGTCACATTATCTTGAGATGCCTCCATATGGTGATTTTTAGGCACAATATGCCAGTAGGGATTGACACTATAAAGCAACCCTGGATGCCCCAATGACCCGCTAGTGAAGTGGGAGAATTTTACAAGGCCCAACTATCAATTACACCGGGCCGGGAGAAGCCAATGGATTCGCCCGTCTGAAAGACACAAAGAGAAGAAAAGGGTGTCAGAACCGAAACACTACAATGAGTATAAAAGCCGCCCGCGAGGGCACTTACGGACTACGGCAGGCAAGAATGTCACACGCGCGCGGGCAAACTGACAGAATGGCACTGAGTATCTCGAAGGGCGGGCCAGAGCGCGCCATGACATGGAGCGCACCAGGCGGGACCCGCCCTCCTGATGGGCGCGAGATCCAACGATCAGCCAATGAGGACGCAGAGGCGTCTGAGGTAACGCCGCCGCCCAACATCCAAGTAAGGAAAAAGCGCGCGCGGCGGCTGCAGTTACACGAGTTGGACCTCATGGGCTATGATGCTGTCTCTGCGCAAACTAAAAATACAAATCAGCGCATCTGACACCACAAGTACAAGTCCAAAAGACATTACAAAGGCCATATGCATGAAATCACAATACAGTGACAGCAAACACCCCCCCCTTTTCTTTCCCCCCGAGCTACGGGGGGAACGCAGGAGTATGGCGGCCCTTTGTACAGGGCCCGCCGCTACACAGGGCATGGGGCAATAATGCGGGAGGGGCATCCCATAGAGGCACACCATCAGCCTATGCCGCCTACCCTTTGGTGGGGGACTGCGGTGGAGCAGCGCTCCATAAGCACGCAAGGTGCTGCCTACCTTCACCCGACCAGCGCAGCCCAGGCTGGGAGGCAAATCACAAAGAGGACGGGTGGGAATAGTCCAACAGGGCCGCAGGCTTTAATAGCCCCGCTCACCTGCGAGAGAGTGATACTTCATGTCTTCGCAGTCAGCACTGCAGAGAAATCTGGGGATTTGTGGGAGGTCCCTGGGTATTTGAGGGGCCGGGAGGAGCCTGTTTTGCATGTCTCTGCAGTGCAGCGCCATCTGGCGGAGGATAACCCAAGTGTAAGTAATCTATTTGGAGCACGACGTACTGTATACTAAGAATAAGACTACTAAGGTCCTAAGCCTATAGCCAATCCCCACCAAAAAAGGTGACTGGGAGGAACCACAACCCTACAACCTTCTTCCTACAATCTAAAATCAAAAAGAGAAAAAACATTTAATTACATTTTTTTTTCTCTTATATACTATTTTTCATTAAAAATAACAATTAGAAAAATAAATAGCAATTAAAAACAATGAATAGCAATGAAAAGCCATGAAAAACAATGAATAGCCATGAAAAACAATGAATATCAATGAAAAACAACAGTTTAAAAAAAAAAAAAAACGATGATCACTTACCTGTCCATGGGGAATCACCGATCGGGAGACGAATCCTGGCCACCGCTGCCAGAGCCCCCGGCTGGGGCCTGGCCGCAGCATGCCATGTGCTTGGACCAGGGGAGCGTTGGCCCGAACCGCGGTGCATGGAGCGGTACGGCGTCGCGACCAACCCCCTGCAGAATGCTGCCCGAAGCTCGGGCCATTTCCCCGAAGCAATCCCCCCCCCCGCGAAGCCCGGGGTGCGTCGGCCTGAGCGTGGACCGCACCCCTGATAGCGAGGGACCCCTCCCCCGCATGGCCATGGGGAGGGGACAAAGAAAATGTAGCCTGTGGCAGCAGAGGACAGGCAGCAGAGACCGCATCCCCGCTGTAGTACCTGCTATGGCGACGGAGATCTCTCTGCTGCTTCTCCACCACAGAGAGAAAGATAAGAAACGTGGGAAGAAGGGAGGGAGTATATAAAAAAAAGATATATATATATATATATATATATATACATGGTTCCTCAGCAGGTTCACCAGACAAAAACTTGCAGCCGACTTGCTTGTTAATGAAGCCTGCAGCCTTAAGGGTTTAACACTCAGAAAAGCACCCCAGACCCCGGCACTTCACCTTACCTTCACGGAACCCAATTTAAACAGCAAAAAAGCTGGGGAGGCATAGCATTGGGTCAGAGGAATCCGTGGGAATAAGGTCGTGCAGGAAGCAGACAGGTTGAAATCCCCGCTTGCTGCCAATACCTAATCCTTGAGAGAGAGAATCAAGCCATCTTCACAGTCTTTCTTCCAAACTGCAAGAAATAAACTGGTCTTGATTAGAGGCAGCTGCTACTTATGGGGGCCGGGAGGAGCCACACCTTTAATCTTGTAGTCCACGACCATCAGGGCAGGAATTACCCAATTGTTAAGAATGGGGACGGCCTGGAATGTATTGGAAGAAAAAGAGGAGATAATCCAGGAGATTTTTCAAGAAATATTTAAACTGGACCTTCACCATGATTTAATGAAAAGTCCAAACCCTTAAAAAACTATTCCCCAGCATCTAAAATGTATACATTTTACGTTATTAGTCACCTACTTATTATTCTTTCCCCCACTGGGCTGCAACTCTATTCAGGACTTTAGGATACGGGCGCTGCCATCTTGACTCAGAAGCATCACACTTACTGAGGAGAGCGGGATAAAGTACATGGGGGCGGGTTATAGCAGAGCAGTGCTGGGGTCAGGAAAAGGTCAGCAATCCCAGAATGCAGAGCAGCACAGTCAGAAGACACTTCCTGTTTGCAGGCTGCCTGATGTTCCATGAGCCGCCATCTTGGATGTTTAACCCTTTTGTTGCCAAGCACGTAACACCTACGTGCTGGCTTGGCTGGGCCTTAAGTGCCAAGCCCGTAGGTGTTACATGCTTGACTTTCCCCGCTGCTGGTTTAAAAAATAAAAATAAAAAATACTCACCTGACCCCTTGTTGGATCCGGCCGGGTCTCCTCTTTAATTTGGTGCCATCCGATCCCTCGTGGGGGGTCGGATGGCTCCAGGAGAGCCCCCGGAATAGGCCGCCCCCCCCCCCGCTTTGGCAGCAGAAGCTGCTAACTGTAAAAAAAAAAATAAAAAAATGACATTCACTTACCTGTGTGTGCGCTGGCTCCCGCTGTCCCTCCTCTTCACCTGGGGGGCCTCCGATCCCCCCCAGGACTTACCGATCTTTAGGAGCCCGAGAGGCTCTCTCCCCTTTCATCCTCGAAAAAAAGCCCGCCCGGGCTTATGACGTCATCCCGGCCCCGATCGATCACCGGCTTCAGCCTTGTCAGCTTCTCAGATGCCGGTGATCGGTGCCCTGGAAGGAGGTGACAGGAGATCCTCTGATCTCCTGCCTCCTCCTTCTCTGGATGCCGATCACCGGCATCTGTCAGCAGAGCGGCGAGGGACAAGAGCTTGCAATCAGAGGTAAGTACAGTAAAAATGTTTTTTTTTTTTTAATAAAATACTTTTTTATTAACGTGTGGTGTTTTTTTTCAACATTTAACCCCTTGTGAACTGGTAAGGGGTCCATGAGACCCCTTATACCAGTTCACAAGGCTGGGGGGGTGGCAAGTCACTTGCCCTAGCGGGTGACTTGCCATTAACCCCCGGCACCCCCATTACCTGCCTCCCCAAAGCCCAGGGGGGGGCAGAAGAGCCCGGGCCCACATAGGCTATGTGGGCTGGTAGGCTGCAGCTGGTCACGGGCTGGTTACTTTGGGTAAGGGGGACCCCACGTCATTTTTTTTTTGGATTTTTAAGGGTTTTTAACCCTTAAAAATCAAAAAAAAAAATGGGGTCCGCCTCCCTGGGAGGAGGGACCCTATGTCATTTTTTTTTTTTAATTAGCCCTCTCCTGGGCAGGAAAGGGTGTCTACCTATACATATGTGGTATCGCTGTAACCGGGAGAAATTGGGATTTCACACGCAATAAAATTTTATTGACAAACTTACATTTTTTATTACAAAAAAACACTACAAATTGTAAAAAAATATTTTTTTTTAATTTTTTTCACATATTTCACCCAAAAATATTGAGAATACACCTAAAAAAATACAAACAAGACATTTCATGTTAAAGCACAGACTCTGCTGAAAAAAACAATATATAATTTTCCAGGGAAATCCCTGGAAATCCCTTCAAAAATGACAGTTGAACATGTGTAGCGCAAAATAGTGAAACATCGTCTGGCAACAGGGAGTGGGAAATGCTGCAGGTAGGCTGGCACTTAAAGGGTTAAAGGCTAACATGCAATAGATGCAGGTAGGATGATTTTCAATGTGAGCAATCTGTATGTACAGGGTGTGGGAAACATATAAGATAGGCTCTTATTCAGAGTGAAGGACCGCTTTAAATAGCAACCACCTACACTGCTTAAAATGGACCAACAGTCTAATGTTTTTTGTTATTTTTACTTTAAATTAAGACTAAAGAAACAAAAAGGTCATTAATAAGAATTGCTAAATGCTGCATGCTTACTTACTCACCTTACCTGCACACCGGCTCCCAGACATCTCGCTCCTGCGCTGCCACCTTTCTACACTCGTGAGCATAGAACAGCTCTCTCCCGTGCTGGCATCTTGCTACACCTGGGAGTATGTACACAATCCTCCCGGGTGGAGCCTTTTACCCTACCTGTGAGCCGGCCCCTCACAGAGAGCGGCTGGCTTGGACAATGGGAGCAGTGGTGCAATGGTGAGAGGGCAGCGTGGGAGCGGATGGCACGGTGAGCAGGTGACAGATGAGGAGGAGAAGAACTTACACGCGTTGGACTGTGACTCGCGTCACCAGCCGGTAGACTGCAACTAGCTGTTCATTAATGGAGCGGCGGATTCCGCCATTGCATGGAGCAGGATGTGGCTTGCAGAAGCGGCTGCACAGCCACATTAGTTGGCTGTGTGGCTGCAGGGACATCTGGACCTGCTGTGCCAGAAAGCTAAGTCCTCTGGGTGTAAAAATACAATTCTGTGAAACTTACCTGTAGAATTGTTTTTGGATACATCCAGTCCAGGTCGTCCCAAAATGATGACATATGGGTGTTCGCCCCTAGGGGGCACTCGACTGCAAGATCAAAAATGTAGCTCCTCCCGGCCCCCTATAAAGGCAGGTGTCTATCATTCCCCAGTGGTTAAAAAGCAGTAGACAAAAAAAAAAAAAAAGGACAGGCTGGGAGGCCCAAGAAACCATGTTACTTCACATAGCTTCAGCTTGTACTCTCTCTAACAAGGTTTATGAAAACAATGTCCAATGAAGAAAAAATGGTGATCACCATAACAGGCAAACAGGAAATAATGAACACAAGGGCGGGGTGGGACAACCTGGACTGGATGTATCCAAAAACAATTCTACAGGTGAGTTTCACAAAATTGTATTTTTCCCTACATCCAGTCCAGGTCGTCCCAAAATGATGACATATGGGACATCCAAAAGCAGTGTCCATTTGGCGGGATCCCCAGTGCGGAACAGCATGTAGTTCATTTCACTTCGTCCAAAAACCCTTCGTCCAAAAACAGCCTCAGCTGAGGCCCTGACATCCACCTTGTAAAACTTTGTAAAAGTATGAACTGAAGACCAAGTTGCGGCCTACAAACTTGTTCCACCGATGCCTGGTGCTTCTCGGCCAGCGAGGAGCCACCAGGATGATTGGCACCCCTTCCTGGGCTATCTTGCGCAGCACTCTGCCCAGGAGCGGAAACGGAGGGAAAGCATACAGAAATTTGAACTCCGTCCAAGGAATCTCCAGAGCATCTGTTGAAATGGCCAGAGGATCTCTTGAGAGGGAGACGAACCTTGGAAGTTTTGTGATTGTGTCTGGACGCAAACAGATCGACGTCCGGCTGACCCCAGTGGAGACACAGAACGTGAAAGGTCTTGCTGCTGAGAGACCATTCCCCCAGGCGCAAGGCGCTCCTGCTCAGGGAGTCTGCCTCCTGGTTTTCCACCCCGGGAATGTAGACTGCAGAGATGCAGGGAACATTCTCCTCTGCCCAAGTCAGAATCTGGATCACCTCCTTGAGGGCTCTCTTGCTCCGAGTCCCGCCCTGGTGATTGATGTAGGCGACAGCCATCTGATTGTCCGAGTGAACCTGGATCGCACGACCCCTTAAATGGAAAGTCAAGCGAAGAAGCACCAACCGGATCGCTCTCAGCTCCAAGAGATTTATGGGTAAGTGGTTCTCCTGCGGACCCCACTGACCCTGGATCCTCTGAGTCTGCCAAACGCCTCCCCAGCCTGTCAGACTGGCATCCCTGGTAATTATCTCCCAACGAGGAGTCAGAAAGGACTCGCCCATCAGCAGGTTCCAGGACTCCAACCACCACAAGAGGGACTGCCTGGCCAGGGGGGGCAGCGAAAATTCTTGTTCCAGAGAATCCTGCATCCGATTTCAGCCAGTAAGCAGGTTCAATTGTAGCGGTCTCATGTGAAATTGGGCAAAGGGCACTGCCTCGAAGCATGACACCATTAGGCCCACCAATCTCATCCCCAGACGTACCAACGGCTGCTGACAAGACAGCAAGGCCTGCACTTACGTCTGGAGACCCAAAACCTTCTGCTGTGGCAGAAAAACCTTGACCCGAGCGGTGTCTATAGTCATTCCCAGGAAGGATCTCACTGTTGAGGGAATAATAAATGACTTTGGGTAATTGATTACCCAGACGAAGGCCTCCAGGGTTGACAGCACAGTTCGAGTATCGCTCTCGGCCTGCTGAAGGGACTGGGCCGCAATCAGCAAGTCATCCAGATAGGGCAGCACACGAATGCCCTGGTTCCTCAGGATAGCCATGATGCCCGCCAGCACCTTGGTGAAGACACGGGGGGCTGAGGATATCCCGAATGGAAGCGCCACAAACTGGTAATGCTGATCCTCCAGAGCAAACCTCAGGAACTTCTGATGCCCCTGGAAAATCGGGATGTGTAGATAAGCATCCCTGATGTCCACCGTGGTCATGAAGTCACCGTTTGTAGGCGGGCTGGCTGCCAGCTCTATCTTGTAACCAGAGGACACTACCTTCTGAATCCACTGATCCGAGACGTGCAGCCGGGCGCCCCCTCATGCCTGAGAGGGCTTGGCAGGGGGCTTGGATTTAGCTCCCCAGGAGGGATTGGGCTGGCCGCAGGGCCTACCTCTGCCCCAGGTATCTCTGCGGCCCCCTGGAAATGAAGAGCCTCTTCCTCCTCGAAAGGAACGATAGGCAGAGGGGTTCCGAAAGGACCGAGCAGGCTTCCGTCTCTGAGGGAGTCTACCATCTTTGACCAAAAGGTCCAGGCGCTCCCCGAACAGCCTGTTCCCCACAAAAGGGATAATCGTTAGCGACTTCTTGGCAGCTGCATCAGCCGACCATTGCCGCAGCCAGATCGAGCGGCAGAGAGCAACAAGCAAGGCCGAAATCCTGGCACCGAGCCGGACCACATCGTCCATGGCAGTAGCAACAAAGCCAATGAAATCCAAGCAGGCCTTGAGTTCCTTATACTCCTCAGCCCGCCTGCGAGTCTTAGCTCTATCCACAAGGTGTCTCACCTTCTTTCTGATGGCTAGTGAGACAATCACCGAGGTGCACACAGGGCGAAAAAGGGCACCAGCAAAGGTGAACGCATGGCAGACCAGCTGATCCATGCGCTTGTCAGCAGGGTCAGTTAAGGAAGCAGTATCAGGTAACGGTATAAGAGTAGTGTTGGACAACCCCGACACGGGAGGATCCACCTAGAGAGGCCAAGACCATAGCCGAACCAGCTCATCAGGGAAGGGATACCGCTTATCCAGGCCCTTAAGAACCGACGGTAACCTGTTAGGCCATTCCTTGAGGATCATGTTAGAAAAATGGGCCTGCTCCGGGAGGACCCGCCTTTGCCTCTCAGGCCTAAACAAATCTCCCTGCTTCCTCTTAGCTGCTCTGGGAGGGACAATGTGTAGTGTATCAAACACTGAGGAAAGCAACTTCTCTGTATCATCCGGGAGCCACACAACCTCGTCCGAGGAAGATCCAGACATACTGTCATCACCAGCAGAATAATCCACCGTGGAGCGTGAATCCTCTGGCAACTCACCTTCCTCCACAGAGCCCAAACCATCAAAGAGATCGTCGTCATCCGAGTAAATCGGCTCCAGATGCCGCTTCTTACTCGCAGCTTTCTTAGAAGCCGTCCACGAGATCTGTTTCTCAAGATTGGCCAGCCTATGCGCCAAGTCAGCATGAGACCCCCTGCTGGCTCCCCCCTCAGTGCAGCAGCGGAGGGTTCGGAGAGGCCGACGGCAGTGCAGGGCTAGGGGCAGGGACGCCCGCCCGTTCTTGATCCAAAATAATACCTCTGGCGCAAGCGGTACAAACAGTGCTGAATCCGCCCAGAGGATACCTACTGCACAAGGGGCAGAGCCTGTCCTGCCCAAATGGGGCCCCCAGCTCATTATCCCCTAATAGTCAATAATTCAGCCAGAAAAAGAGGGACTCACGATATCGACAGAGTAAACACAGCACAAGTCAAACACAGCACAACAAAATGCCAATAAAGCTTGTGGGCAGGGAGGGATACAGACAACAACAATATATATGTGGTTCCCCCTCAGGCTCACCATAAGCCTGTGGCCGGCTACCTTTTAACATAAGGTCTGGGGCCTACAGACCCCGGCGTTCACCCTACCGTCACAAATCCCGTAGCAGGAGTGGGTCAGAAGGGATCCGTTGAAATGGGGCCCGCATTGGCCGACAGGCTAGGTGGCCCCGCTCTGCTGCCATTATTCTGAGAGAGAGTGGCAACGATGTTCTGCAGCCAAGACTGCAAAATGAACAACTGGGGAATGATAGAGGGACACCTGCCTTTATAGGGGGCAGGGGCGAGCTACATCTTTGATCTTGCAGTCGAGTGCCCCCTAGGGGCGAACACCCATATGTCATCATTTTGGGCCGACCTGGAGTGGATGTAGGGAAAATGAAAACATATCTCTCTTCCTAGTGAGCTGATGTTGGTCTTGGATGATAATTATATGCTTTTAAGCTATGGCTGCAATTCTAGTTTCTGAAGCAATGAGTGTTCATGTTCCTCTTTCTGTCCCTTTATTTGAGTTTCTTCTCCGAAGACAGGCATCAAATGTAAAATATGTGAAAGGAGATTTATTTTTTGGCTGTCAGTTATTCAATATCATGCAGACAATTGAGTTTTAGGGAGTTTTTTCAACTGTGCCAGGCTGTTTGTCCAGGTTAAGCTTTTTTTGGGTGTTAAGTTGGAGGTAAGAAAATTTTTATTATAAAAAGAATCATTTCCTGCAGGACTGTCCTGTTATGTATGTTCCTGAATAATCTTCCATATACTACAAGCGAACATTGAGAATTGCACCAATATGAACTTTTGACTTTCTATTTTTGCAGTGTGTTTACACAATTGTAGTTTGTGTTATTCTGTTCACCTCTTAAAGTGGAACAAAATTCTGAAGGTAAGTAAAAGTAAGTATTGAAATATATTTTCATTATACATGCCCTTGAATTATTAATTACTGCAGTATTAGCATTTAGTACTGCAGTGCTTACTTCGCTATAGTTTCTACTCCCGATTTCACTTTGTCACGATCTTTATTAAACGTATGTATCTTCATGATGGATGCAGAAACTGGATCAGTACTCGACAACTGTAAAAAATACAATTCTGTGATTACTCACCTGTAGAATTAGTATTATGAGTATACAGTACATCCTGCTCCAGAGAGAATACTTACACTCGGGTACTACTCCGCCAGATGGCGCTGGACTTGCAGAGACATCAAAAATAGGCTCCTCCCAGCCCCTCAAATACCCAGGGACCTCCCACAATCCCCAGCATTGAAAAGCAGTTAACGAGAAGCCGGGAGAAATAAACAACCCAAACTAGCAACTTAACAATGATAACAATCACCATACAGGGGATCCAAGATAATGCAAAAACCAAGGGTGGGGTGGAGCAGGACGTACTGTATACTCATAATACCAATTCTACAGGTGAGTAATCACAGAATTGTATTATTCTTAGTATACAGTATGTCCTGCTCCAGAGAGAATACTTACACTCGGGACATCCAATAGCAGTGTCCATAAAGTAGGGTGGGATCCCCAAAGGTAAAAGCAGACAGTTTAAATCACTGTCGCCTGCAAAACCTTGCGGTCAAAAACAGCATCAGCTGAGGCCCTAACATCAACCTTGTAAAACTTTGAAAAGGTATGAACAGAAGACCAAGTAGCGGCCTTGCAAACTTGTTCAACAGAAGCCTGGTGCTGAAAAGCCCAAGAGGCACCAATAGCACGAGTAGAATGAGCAGGAAGGGGGAAGGGAGGATTCTTCCCCTTAGAGTAGGCCTGAATAACAGCCTGATGGATCCATTTGCTGATAGTAGACTTGGCAGGAGCCAAACCCTTCCTAGGACCAGAAGGGACCACAAAAAGAGCATCAGTTTTTCTGAAAGGTTCAGTAGCCACCAGATAGTACTTCAGACACCTAACCACATCCAAAGAATGCAAAACCCTCTCCTTAGCATTACTAGGATTAGGGCACAATGAAGGAAGAACAATGTCCTGATTCAAATGAAAGGCAGACACTACCTTAGGCAGAAAATCTGGCTTGAAGCGGAACACCACCTTGTCCTGGTGTCTCTCATAGTAGGGGGGCTGAATGGAAAGCACCGCCAACTCAGACACACGCCTAACAGAGGTGATAGCAACCAAAAAGAAAACTTTAAGGGTAAGAATGGCCAGGGCAGCATCCTGCACAGGTTCAAAGGGAGCAC
The DNA here is from genome assembly GCA_027917425.1 of Gastrophryne carolinensis. NCBI lineage: Eukaryota > Metazoa > Chordata > Amphibia > Anura > Microhylidae > Gastrophryne > Gastrophryne carolinensis. The sequence continues at coordinate 287,907,660 of CM051234.1, forward strand.
CCTGCAAGGCGGACAAAACAAAGTTCAAATCCCAAACAGGCACCATAGGCTTACGAGGAGGACGCACATGAGTAACCCCCTGGAAAAAAAGTCCTGATCAGAGGATGCTGAGCAAAGGACTTCTGGAAGAAAACAGCCAGGGCAGAAACCTGACCCTTCAGAGTACTGAGTTGGAGCCCCATCTCCAACCCATGCTGCAGGAACTCCAGAAACCTGGGAATAGAGAACACACGACAGGGAAGAGACTTACACCAGTCAATGTAGGCACGCCAAACCCTGTAATAAATGGAAGAAGAAGACTTCTTCCTAGCCTTTATCATGGTATCAACAACCGAGGAAGACAGCCCCTTCTCCATCAAGATGGAGGTTTCAGCAGCCAGGCCGTCAAAGCCAGAGTTTGTAAATTGGGATGGCGTAAGGGGCCCTGAGTGAGCAGATCTGGCACCCTGGGCTTACTGACCTACTGCCAGCTGCACCACGTCTGTGAACCACACTCTTCTTGGCCACCTGGGGGCCACCAGAATTGCTGGCACCGCTTCCAGAGCAATCTTGCGCAGAACCCTGCCCAGCAGGGGGAATGGAGGAAAGACATAAAGGAACTGAAAGGCCTGCCATGACATTGCTAGGGCATCAGTGGTCAAGGCCAGAGGATACTGGGACAGGGAGACAAAGGCCGGGAGCTTGTGATTGTGATGGGACGCAAACAGATCCACATCTGGTTGACCCCAACGGTGACACAGAGATTGGAAAACCCTGTTGCAGAGGGACCATTCTCCCTGGCGAGAGGTCCCTCTGCTCAGAGAATCTGCCAGGAGATTTTCCGCCCCCGGGATGTACACAGCTGATATGCAGGGAACATTGGCCTCCGCCCAGGTCAGGATCAGAGACACTTCCTGGAGGGCCCTCTTGCTCCGGGTCCCTCCCTGATGATTGATGTAGGCAACTGCCGTCTGGTTGTCAGAGCGCACCTGAACAGGCAGGCCCCGAAGGTGAGGCGTCAACTGAGCCAGAACTAACCTGATCGCCCGCAGCTCCAAGACGTTGATAGGTGTGTGGGCCTCCTGAGGGCCCCACCTCCCCTGGAACCGCAGGGACTTCCAGAAACCCCCCCCAACCTGACAGACTGGCATCTGTGGTGACCGTCTCCCAGGAAGGGGTCAGAAAGCATCTGCCCCCCAGCAGGTTCCTGGAGTCCAGCCACCACGAGAGGGACAGCCTGACCAGGGGGGAAAGCGCACAGACCCGGTCCAGGGACGCTGGGTCCTTGTCCCATACTGACAAGAGGTGGAGTTGCAGAGGCCTCAAGTGGAACTGAGCATAAGGGACTGCCTCGAAGCATGCCACCATCAGGCCGACCAGCTGCATTCCCTGCCTGATGGAGGGATGACGACAAGATAGCAGGAACTGGACCTGCGCAATCACACTGTCCACCTTCTGTTGAGGAAGAAAAATCCTTGCCTGAACTGTATCCAGATTCATTCCCAGGAATGGAGTCACCAAGGAGGGGAACAGAGAGGACTTGGGGTGGTTGATCACCAATCCAAATGACTCCAGGGTGGACACCACCAGCTGAGTATCCAATTCTGCCTGATGTAGAGACCGGGAGGTGATGAGAATGTCGTCCAGATAAGGCAGCACGCGGATGCCCTGAAACCTGAGCAGAGACATCACTCCAGCCAGCACCTTGGTGAACACCCTGGGAGCTGAAGTGAGACCAAAGGGCAATGCCGCAAATTGGTAGTGTTGATCCTCCAATGCGAACCTGAGGAACCTTTGATGACCTGGAAATACAGGAATATGAAGGTAAGCATCTTTGATGTCCACAGATGTCATGAAATCCCCTGGGCGCAGGGAACTGATGGCAGAGCGCAGAGTTTCCATGCGAAAGCGCCTGCTTCTGACAAATTTGTTGAGGATCTTCAAGTCCATGATGGGCCTGACTGACCCATCTTTTTTGGGCACTGTGAAGAGGTTGGAATAGAAGCCCTTGCATTTTTCTATTAAAGGGACCTTGCAGATGACCCCCAGCTCCAGGAGGCTTTGCACTGCCTGCACTAGATCCTGAGCTGACACAGGATCCTGAGGAATCCGGGATCTGATGAATCTTGGGGGAGGTCAGGCAGCAAACTCTATCTTGTAACCGGAGGACACTAGCTCCTGAATCCACCGATCTGAGACATGAAGCCTCTAGACGTGAGCAAAGTGCTGAAGCTGCCCCCCGCCCCACCCGGATGGGTGAGGGCGCCCCATCATGCCTTAGTGAGCTTGGGAGAGGACTTAAGCTTTGGGCCCCAGGAGGAGCCAGGACGTCCACGTTCTCTGCCCCTACCCCAGAAGTCTCCCGGGCCCCAGTAAAGGAAACCCCCCTCCCTTGTCTAGCACCACGGTAGGGGGAGGAAAAGGAGCCCTGACCCCGTAAAGGGCCGAGACTGCCACCTGCGCTGGGGTAACCTGCCTCCCTTAGCAAAAAGGTCCAGGTGGTCGCCAAACAGGCGTAGACCTTTGAAGGGAAACCCAGTGTGGGCCTTCTTGGCAGCGTTGTCAGCAGCCCACTGGCGCAGCCAAACCGAGCGGCGTATAGCCACCACAAGGGCAGATGTTCTGGCACACATTCAAATGGTGTCATCCAGGGCAGAGAGGACAAAATTCACAAAAACATCACAACTAGAGAGTGCATTAAACACCTCTCAAGGCAAATCATCAGGGGCACTATCAAGGATATTTCTGAGCTAATAGCCACAGCCGTAATGGCCGAGGCACAGACCGAGCGCAGCGCCGTCCCCACACATGCAAAGGCATGGGACGCCAGCTGGTCAATGCGCCGGTCCTCAGCATCCCGCAGGGTAGTAGAGTCAGGGGAGTGCATGACAGAGGTGTTAGATAACCCTAGGACCGGGGCATCCACTTCGGGAGGGGATGACCAACACTTTACCACCTCAGCAGGAAAGGGATACTTCCTATCCCAACTCTTAGTTACACCGGGAAGTCTACTGGGACGCTCCCATTCCTTGAGCACAAGGTTACTGAAATGTGCTTGCTCAGGAAATTCCAAGCGTGACTTAGCAGTATGAAAAAGTTCCCCCCTTTGCCTGGGAGCCGCAACAGGGGGAGAAATGGACAGAACCTCAAACATCTGGGCCAGCAATCTATCAGTATCATTCAGGGCCCAGGGGTCAGAGCCAGAATCATCATGACCCCTGGGCCTTTCATCAGATGATCCTGAGTCGGAGAATAGCTCCCCTTCGTCTGAAGGGGTATAGCCACATAGATGCAAAAACTCACCAGCTTCCATAGGGAAAAGAGTGACATCAGGCGCTAAGTGCCGCTTCTTTGCAGGGGTCTTACGCGCCAAGGTATTAGCAATTAATTTCTCAACACTAGCCAGTCTAGAAGACACATCAGGCTGAGAATCCCCACTTGTATGCAACTCATTGGGAGTGAGATTTAAGCTTGGGGGAGTAGGTGAAGTGAAACGAGGCGCAGGCCCAGCCACTGGAAGGCCGGATTGCAGCGCAAGCACCTGCTCGGCACAAGGTACACAGACCCATGCATTGTCAGCGCAAATAGGGGACACCCCACAAGCTACACACAGCCGGGCTTGTCCCGAAGGAACCCCGGTCACATTATCCTGAGATGCCTCCATATGGTGATTATAGCGGCACACTAGGCCGATAGGGATTAACGCTGCATAGCAACCCGGGATGCCCCAATAACCCGCTAGGGAAGTGGGGGTAATTACACTAGGCCTCACAAGTTAACCAACTAATAGAGGGCCGGGATAAGCCAATGGGTTCGCCCGTCTGAAAGACATAATCAAAGGTAGCCGTAAACAAACGGGCGTGACGGGCTTCTACCGCAGTAGGTAGAAGTCCGTCACGCAGAAGCCGAACAAGCAGACAAAATGGCGTCGGTATACCTCGAGGGGCGGGCCCGCACGATCAATGACGCGGAACGTGCCAGAGACAGGCCCCGCCCCCCTGAAGAGCGTGAAGCCAACACGTGACAAGCAACCAATGACGGCGCACCGGCGCCTGAGGTAACGCCGCCGCCAGGCGCGGAACACTGGAAAAAAACGTGCACGGCGGCAGCAATTTCAAGTATTATAAAAATACAATTTTGTGAATACTCACCTGTAAAATGGGTATTATAAGTATGTCACACACCCCGCTTCAGATAGTAATTACACTTGGGTTATACCGACCTGTAGAGGGCGATCTTGCAGAGATGTCATGAAAAAAGGGAGTCCCTCCCGGTCCATAAATACCTGGGAACCTCCCACTCATTCCTCAGTATTAAGACAGCAGTAAGGAAACAAAGGGACCAGAAAGAGCCAAAATAACCAGTAACAGTAAGAAAGGTTCACCATATAAAGGATCCAAAATACCAAAGGGCGGGGTGAAGCGGGGTGTGTAACATACTTATAATACCCATTTTACAGGTGAGTGTTCACAAAATGGTATTATTCTAAGTATGTCACACACCCCGCTTCAGATAGTCATTACACTTGGGACATTCAATAGCAGTGTCCATAAAGGGCGGGGATCCAAAACAAGGCAACAATGCACAAACTTAAACCACTGCAGCTTGCAGAACTTTGCGGCCAAAAACAGCATCCGCTGAGGCCCGCACATCAACCTTGTAAAACTTGGAAAAAGTGTGAACAGAAGACCAAGTAGCAGCCTTACAAACTTGCTCAACAGAGGCCTGGTGCTGGAAAGCCCAGGACGCCCCGACAGCACGAGTAGAATGAGCAGTAACACGAAAAGGGGGAATCTTCCCCTTGGCAGAATAGGCCCCAACAATGGCCTGGCGAATCCATTTACTAATGGAAGACTTGGCGGGTGCCAAACCTTTCCTAGGTCCGGAGGGCACCACGAAAAAGGCGTCAGTCTTACGAAAAGAGGAAGTAGCCACCAAATAGTACATCACACAGCGAACCACATCCAAAGAATGCAAGACCCTCTCCTTGTCATTGCTGGGCTTAGGACACAAGGAGGGTAGAACAATGTCCTGATTAAGATGAAAGGCAGAAACCACCTTAGGAAGGAAATCTGGCTTGAAGCGGAAAACAACCTTGTCCTGATGCCTCTCAATGGAATGGACAAAGCCGCCAACTCCGATACACGCCGAACGTAAGTGATGGCAAACAAAAAAGCAACCTTCTGAGTAAGCGTAGAAAGAGCAATATCCTGCAAAGGCTCAAAAGGAGGAGCCTGAAGAGCAGAAAGAACCAAATTCAAATCCCAAACTGGGAGCAAAGGCTTCCTAGGAGGCCGCACATGCGTAACCCCCTGAAAAAAGTCTTAACCAGAGGATGAAGAGCAAAAGACCTTTGAAAGAAAACCGCCAGGGCAGAAACGCGCCCTTTCAACGTACTAAGCTGCAACCCCAAGTACAGACCATGTTGCAGAAATTCCAAAACCCTAGGGATAGAAGACACCCTGCAAGGCAAGGCCCGGACCTCACACCAGTCAATATAAGACCTCCAAGTCCTATAGTAGATGGTAGAGGAAGACCTCTTCCTAGCACTAACCAGAGTCTGAATCACAGCATCAAAAAGACCTTCCTCCTTCAAGATGGAGGTTTCAGCAGCCACGCCGTCAAAGCCAGCGTTGGTAAATTGGGGTAGAGTAGTTGACCCTGAGTGAGCAGATCCGGCAGAAGGGGCAGAACGAATTGATCCGCTGCCAACCGCACCATGTCCGTGAACCAAACCTGCCTTGGCCTTCTTGGAGCCACCAAGATTGCTGTCACATCCTCTAGCGCCAGCTTGCGCACCACCTTGCCTACCATAGGGAACGGAGAGAACAGGTACAGAAACCCCAGATCCCTCCAGCTCAGAGACATGGCATCCACTGCCAGAGCCAGCGGATCCCACGAGAAAGACACAACTGCCGGAAGCTTGTGATTGTGACGAGAGGCAAAGAGGTCCACCTCCGGAGTCCCCCACCTGTGGCAAAGTGACCGAAACACCTTGGGGTTGAGAGACCATTCCCCCCCGGCGAGATGAGCACCTGCTCAGGGAGTCCACGTCCGTGTACTCTTCTCCCGGAATGTAAACCGCCGAGATGCATGGGACATTGCTCTCTGCCCAAGCAAGGATCAAGGACACTTCCCTGAGGGCACTCCTGCTGCGAACCCCACCCTGGTGATTGATGTAGGCGACCGCCGTCCGATTGTCCGACCGAACTTGGACCGGTAAGCCCTGTAACTGATGAGTCAAGTGAGCCAGGACCAACCTGATGGCTCTCAGCTCCAGAACAATGATGGGATCGTGAGCCTCCTGAGGCCCCCACAGTCCCTGAAACTGAAGATCCTTCCAAACCCCCCCCAACCTGACAGGCTGGCATCCGTCTCCCAACGAGGGGTCAGAAAGCCCCTGCCCCTCATCAGATTGCTTGGTTCCAGCCACCACTGAAGGGAACGCCGAACCCGGGGGGACATCAGAAACGACTGATCCAGTGACAGCGGAGACCTGTCCCAGGCCGCCAAGAGATGGAGCTGGAGTGTCCTTGTGTGAAACTGAGCAAAGGGAACCGCCTCAAAAGAGGCCACCGTCAATCCCACCAGTCTCATCCCCAGCCGGATGGACGGACGAGGGAGGGACAGAAGAAGCTGAGTCAATTCCTGAATCAAAAGAACCTTGGGCCAAGGAAGGAACACCCTGGCCTGAGAAGTATCCAGAGACATTCCCAGAAACGACACCACCCTGGACGGAGAGAGGGAGGACTTGGGGTAATTGATCACCCAGCCGAATCTCTCCAGAGTGGATACCACAGTCCTGGTATCCCGCTCCGCCCGGCTGAGAGAGGATGCCATAATGAGAAGATCGTCCAGATAAGGCACGACTGCGGATACCCTGGGCTCCGAGGAGGGCCATCACCCCTGCCAGCACCTTGGTGAAAACCCTTGGAGCCGAGGTAAAGCCAAATGGAAGAGCCACAAACTGAAAATGAACTCTCTGAGAAATTTCTGATGTACCGGGAAGATCGGAACGTGCAGATAAGCATCCTTGATGTCTATGGACGTCATGAAGTCCTCCTGGCGAAGCGAATTTATGGCTGAACGCAGAGTTTCCAGGGACTTCCTGGGACGGATAAACTTGTTGAGCTTCAGATCCAGGATGGGACGAACTGAGCCATCCTTTTTGGGCACCTTGAACAGATTGGAATAAAATCCCAGGCCCCGGTCCGAGGAAGGCACCGGGCAAATGACAGCCATGTCCAGGAGATCTTTTACCGCCGCCCGGAGCCCTTGCGCTACCGGAGGATCCAAGGGCACCCGAGACCTGAAGAATCTGGGAGGAGGCCGGATCTCGAACTCCAGCTTGTAACCGGAAGACACCACTTCCCGGATCCATCTGTCCGAGACCTCCTGGTCCCAGACCTGGGAGAAGTGACGCAGCCGTCCCCCCACCCGCAAGGGTGAGGGCGCCCCCTCATTGCTGAGCCGGCTTGGCAGCGGCTTTGGGCTTAGAGCCCCAGCTGTGACCTGGACAGGCACGTCCTCTGCCCCTGTTCCAGGAATCACCTCTGGAGGGGAAGACAGCCAATCCCCTGCCAGCTCTGGCCCCACGAAAGGAAGGAGCAAAGGAAGCCGCCCCCCGAAAGGGACGACGTTGCTTCTTTCGCTGAGGTAACTTACCCCCTTTTGCGACCGAATCCAATTTTTCTCCAAAGAGCCGCAACCCCAAAAAGGGAAGAGCCGTAAGCGACTTTTTGGACACAAACCAACCGCCGAATAGCCACAAGCAAGGCCGAAGTTCTGCTACACATCACCATGGTGTCATCCAGGGCGGCTAGCACAAATGACAAAAACAACTCGCACCGCTTAAGGGCGGTAAACTCATCACTAGCCGGATCAAGCCTGGAAGTGGACAACAGGTCCCTAACAACCGACCTAGAAGCCACTACTAAAGGTGCAGAAGCACAAACAGGCCGCAAGGCCGACCCGACACTGGCAAAACCATGACAAGCCATCTGGTCAATGCATTTATCCTCACCATCCTTGAGAGTAGAACAGTCAGGAGAATGCAAAACGGAGGTGCTAGACAACCCCAAAACAGGGGCGTCCACCTCGGGAGGGGACGACCATCGCTTCACCGCATCCGCCGGAAAGGGATATTTCTTATCCCAACCCGGAGGAACACCTGGAAGCCGATTAGGCCTCTCCCATTCCTTAAGAATAATGCCATCGAAATGCTTTTGATTAGGGAATTCCAAGCGTGGCATAGCCGCCTCAAAGAGCTTCCCCTTCTGTGGAAGAGCCACTTCCGGAGGAGAAATTGCCAGAACCTCAAACAAATGAGCCAGGACCTTAGGGGTATCCCAAGAATCCCCCTGACCCAGCTCGGCATCAGTGCCAACAAACCGTCCGACTCCTCAAATAGCTCCCCTTCCTCTAGAGGGGGGTAATCAGACCAGTCCAGTGAATCAAACTCATCAAAATCAGAAGCCGGCGTGGCTGGAGACAAGTGCTTTCTCTTAGCCGAGGCCTTTATGGCAACAGCGCTAGAAAATAATTTTTCAAGATTGGCCAATCTGGTACACATCTCAGATTGCGACTCCCCACACATGACAGCGTCACATGGGGTACGGGTCAGGCGGGGAGGGGTAGGTGAAGAGACCGGCGGCGCAGAACCAGACGTATGGGATCCGGACTGCCGCATAATAGTCTGCTGCGTGCATGGTATGCAAAGGAATACATCATCCCCAGTAAGGGATACCCCACACCCCAAACACTGCCGGGGTTGCCCCAAGGGGAGCCCGAGTCCGGTATCCTGGGAAGCCTCCATATGGTGATTTTATCGGCAGTCGCAATGCCCAAAGGAATTACGCAATATAAGCGACCCGGGATGCCCCTTCTGTGTCCCGCGTGGGAGGATTTATAGGGAGTTCTTAAACTAAACCAGGTACCCTAGGACCGGGAGGACCCTTTAAGATCCAAGAAGGGTCCGCCTGGAATACAAAAAGAGGGACTATCACACACACAAACCCACAGATGCTGTGTACATAAACATATGCCAAGGCAGACATACATATAATAGAATATATCAATCTTGTGCTAACAAGCAGAATAACAGCCAAGAAGAGAGTGGAGCCCACTGGGCGCTTACGGTAATGGCGTCCTGCACGAAGGGAACATGCAGCAAAGAAGCAGAAGAGGGGCGGACCGGCGCGAACCGCGCGCTGCGCCAGACCCCGCCCCTCTCCCCTGACACAACACGGCTCCCGGCCAGTGACTGGGCTCCGCAGCGGCACCAGCAGCACGGAGGGAGGGGGCGGGCCGCAGGTTGGCGCCCCGCACCCTCCGAAACCGCGCCGGAGAGGGAGAAGCTCCCCCGGAGACTGACAGTAACGGCCGGCGGCACAGCAAACTGCCGGCCTGGCCAAGAAAGCGTACCACATACACATAAGTAGCACAAACATGCACTCTGAGGGTAAAGGAAAACTAACGGGAAAAGCACCCCCCCCAGCTGAAGGGAACAATGGGTGACCGGGGAAGGGGGGAAATAACACCACAAAGGTGTAAGGGCAAGGACAGGGCATCCCCAACTGGGATCACCAACCCGGAATACCGCCTACCCCTTAGTATGGGGTCTCACGGTGGAGCATAGCTCCTAAGGCACCATAAGGTGCCTTTTACCCTTGCCCGGACCCGCAGCCTAGGCTGGGAGGCTCTTTATGGGATTAACAGTAAGTCCAGGCAGAAATAGATCAAAAGAGGGGGGCCGGGAGTTACCCCGGCTACCTGCAAGGAGGAGACATCATCTTCTGACTTGCTCGCCGTCTGCAGAGATGAAAGACTGGGGAATGAGTGGGAGGTCCCAGGTATTTATGGACCGGGAGGGGCTCCCTTTTTTCATGACATCTCTGCGAGATCGCCCTCTACAGGTCGGTATAACCCAAGTGTAATGACTATCTGAAGCGGGGTGTGTGACATACTTAGAATAGTAATACAAGTCAGCGCGGCGGCTGACACAAAGTATAATGTAATAAAGCATAAGCCAATACACGTATATACATACATACACACACACACACACCCTCCTTTTCCCCCCGAATGCTACAGGGAGAATGAGGGAGGACAGCGGCCACTTAACATAGGACCCACCGATAGGGGCAAGGGGCAATAGTGTGGGAGGGGCATCCCATAGAGGTTCACCATAAGCCTGTACCGCCTACTCTTTGGTGGGGGATTGCGGTGGAGCAGTGCTCCTAAGCACCTAACAGCGGTGCTGCCTACCACCACCCGACCAGCGCAGCCAAGGCTGGGAGGCACATTACTAATGGAACGGGTGGGAATAGTCCTACAGGGCCGCAGGCTAATAGCCCCGCTCACCTGCGAGAAGAGAGAGCCATCTTCTTGTCCTTCGCAGTCCAGACTGCAGAGAAAATCTGGGGATTGTGAAGAGAAAAATACAATTCTGTGAAATACTCACCTGTAGAATTGGTATTATATGCATACAGCACGTCCTGCTCCAGATGTAGTAATTACATGTGGGTAATCCTCCGCCTGAGGCGCTGTTCACTGCAGACATGTAGAAAACAGGCTCCTCCCAGCCCTACATATACCGAGGGACCTCCCACAAATCCCCAGCATTGAAAAGCAGTGAAAGGAGAAGCCAGGAGAAACCAACCACCCAAAAACTGGCAATAATAACAGAGATAACAATCACCAAACAGGGGATCCAGAACAACATGAAACCAGGGTGGGCTGGAGCAGGACGTGCTGTATGCATATAATACCAATTCTACAGGTGAGTATTTCACAGAATTGTATTATTCTAAGCATACAGCACGTCCTGCTCCAGATGTAGTAATTACATGTGGGACATCCAATAGCAGTGTCCGTAAAGTAGGGTGGGATCCCTAACAGAAAAGGCAACAGCAAGCAGTTTAAACTACTGCCGCCTGCAAAACCTTGCGGCCAAACACAGCATCAGCTGAGGCCCTAACATCAACCTTGTAAAACTTAGTAAAGGTATGAACAGAAGACCAAGTAGCGGCCTTGCAAACTTGTTCCACAGAGGCCTGGTGCTGAAAAGCCCAAGAAGCCCCAACAGCTCGAGTAGAATGAGCAGTAAGACGGAAGGGGGGAGACTTCCCCTTAGTAGTATAGGCTTGAACCACAGCCTGACGAATCCATTTACTGATGGTAGACTTGGCGGGAGCCAAACCCTTCCTAGGCCTGTGAGGCACAACGAAGAGAGCATCAGTCTTCCTGAAGGCCTTAGTGATAACTAGGTAATACTTGGCGCACCTAACCACATCCAAGGAATGCAAAACCCTTTCCTTAGGGTTACTAGGATTAGGGCACAGAGAAGGAAGCACAATATCTTGATTCAAATGAAAGGCAGACACCACTTTAGGTAGAAAATCTGGTTTGAAGCGGAACACCACCTTATCCTGGTGTCTCTCATAGTAGGGAGGCTGAATAGATAAGGCAGCCAACTCAGACACACGCCTAACAGAGGTGATAGCTACTAAGAAGACAACCTTGAGCGTGAGAACAGCGAGAGCAGCCTCCTGAATAGGCTCAAAGGGAGCACCCTGCAGGGCCGATAAAACCAAGTTTTAATCCCAAACAGGTACCATAGGCTTGTGTGGGGGACGCACGTGAGTGACCCCCTGAAAGAAGGTCTTGATAAGAGGATGCTGGGCAAAGGTCTCCTGAAAGAAGATAGACAGGGCCGAAACCTGGCCCTTCAGAGTACTAAGCTTAAGACCTAAGTCTAGACCATGTTGTAAAAACTCCAGCACCCTAGAGACTAAAAATTCCCGGCAGGGAAGAGACCTGGACTCACACCAGTCAATGTAAGAACGCCAGACTCTATAATAGATAGCAGAGGAAGTCTTTTTCCTGGCTTGCACCATAGTAGCCACTACAGATGCAGACAAACCCTTTTCCATCAGGATGGAGGTTTCAGCAGCCAAGCCATCAAAGCCAGAGTTAGTAAATTGGGATGGCGTAGAGACCCCTGAGTTAGAAGATCTGGCAACCTTGGCAGATCATACTGATCTACTGCCATTTGAACCACGTCTGCGAACCACACTCTTCTTGGCCACCTTGGGGCCACCAGAGTCGCGGGTACCCCTTCCAGAGCAATCTTGCGCAGAACTCTGCCCAGAAGGGGAATTGATGGAAACACATACAGGAGGCGAAACTCCCTCCAAGACATGGACAGGGCATCCGTGGCCAGAGCCAGAGGATCCTGAGACAGGGATACAAAGCTCGGGAGCTTGTGATTGTGACGGGACGCAAACAGATCCACATCTGGCACACCCCAACGGTGACACAGGGACTGAAATACCCTGTTGCAGAGGGACCATTCCCCCTGACGGGACGACCCCCTGCTCAGAGCATCTGCCAGCAGGTTCTCCGCCCCCGGAATGTAGACAGCCGAGATGCATTGGACATTGGCCTCCGCCCATGTTAGGATCAGAGAAACTTCCTGAAGAGCCCCCTTGCTCCGGGTCCCTCCCTGATGGTTGATGTAGGCAACCGCCGTTCTGTTGTCTGAACGTACCTGAACCGCCAGACCCCTCAGGTGATGGGTCAATTGTTCCAGCACCAATCTGACCGCCCTGAGTTCCAAGACATTGATAGGCAGATGGGCCTCCTGAGGGCCCCACCTCCCCTGAAAGCGCAGGGCCCAGAATCCCCCCCAACCCGACAGACTGGCATCCGTTGTGACCATCTCCCAGGAGGGAGGCAGGAAGGATCTGCCCCTTGTCAAGTTCTTGTGGCCCAACCACCACGCAATGGATTGTCTGACCGAGGGGGGAACCACCCATATCCCGTCCAAGGACGCTGGGTTCTTGTTCCAAACTGACAGAAGGGTTCTCAAATGAAACTGGGCAAAGGGCACCGCTTCGAAGCTTGCCACCATCGAGCCCACCAACTGCATTCCCTGCCGGATGGAGGGATGAGGGTTCGAAAGCAGGGACACTGCCTGCGTTGTCAGAGCTTCCACCTTCTGCTGAGGAATGAATATCCTTGACTGAAATGTATCCAGAATCATCCCCAGGAACGGGGTCACTGAGGAGGGGGACAGAGAGGACTTGGGTTAATTGATCACCCAGCCGAATGACTCCAGGGTGGACACTACTAACTGAGTGTCCAGCTCTGCCTGTCGCAGAGACCGAGAGGTGATGAGTATGTCGTCCAGGTAGGGCAACACGCGTATGCCCTTTAGTCTTAACAGGGACATCACCCCTGCCAGCACCTTGGTGAACACCCTGGGAGCCGGCGTGAGGCCGAATGGCAGGGCCACGAACTGGTAATGCTGATCCAGCAGCGCAAATCTGAGAAACCTTTGGTGTCCTGGAAACACCGGAACGTGCAGGTAAGCATCCTTGATGTCCACAGATGTCATGAAGTCCCCTGGGCGCAGCGAGGCGATGGCCGAGCGCAACGTTTCCATGCGAAAATGCTTGTTTCTGACAAATCTGTTGATGATTTTTAAATCCAGAATGGGTCTGACTGACCCGTCCTTTTTGGGTACCGTGAAAAGGTTGGAATAGAACCCCCTGCCCCTGTCTCTTAAGGGGACCTTGCAAATGACCCCTAGATCCAGAAGGTCCTGCACAGCCAGCATCAAGACCCGTGCTGACACAGGGTCCTGAGGGATCCGGGACCCAACGAACCTGGTAGGGGGCCGTACAGCAAATTCTATCTTGTAACCGGAGGACACAATCTCCTGAATCCACAGGTCTGAGACGTGGCGACTCCAGACATGTTTGACGTGCTGTAGACGTCCCCCCACCCTGACGGGCAAGGGCGCCCCTTCGTGCTTGAGGGGTCTTGGGAAGGGCCTTGGGCCCCCAGGAGGCACCAGGACGGCGTCCTTTATTCTTGTTCCAGGGATCTGCCCGAGACCCAGCGAAGGACACTCCTCTGCCTTGCTTAGCCTGTAGGGGGTCGATAGGGAGCCTGGGCCACGAAAGGGCCAAATCTGACGCTTGCGCTGGGGTAACTTGCCACCCTTGGCAAAGATATCTAACCTAACCTTTCTCCAAACAGGCGCAATCCCTTAAATGGAAGCCCCGTAAGGGCCTTCTTGGCGGCGTTATCAGCGGCCCACTGGCGCAACCAGACCGCTCGGCGTATAGCTACCACCAGAGCAGAAGCCCTAGCACTCAACTTAATAGCATCGTACGATGCAGATAGGATATAGTTCACAAAAGTTTCACAGGTGGCCAGAGCATTGGCAGCATCAGAGGGCAAGTCATCCGCCCCTTCAAGAGCAGTCTTAACCACGGTCCTGAGCGCCACTGCCGTGATGGCCAAGGCGCACACTGGGAGGAGCGACGCTCCCCCAAATGCAAAGGCATGACATGCCAGTTGGTCAACACGCCGATCCTCCGAATCCCGCAGCGTAGTAGTGTCGGGGGAGTGCATAATAGAGGTGTTGGACAGACTTAGGATTGGGGCATCAACCTCTGGTGACGATGTCCAACACTTGACCAGGTCAGCAGGAAAGGGATATTTCTTATCCACACTTTTAGGAACCCCATGAAGTTTGCTGGGGTGTTCCCATTCTTTCAGCACAAGCTATTAAAATGGGTTTGTTCGGGAAACTCCAACCGCGCCCTAGCGGTGTGGAACAGATCACCCCTTTGCCGGGGAGCCGCGGCAGGGGGAGAGAGGGACAATACGTCAAAGATCTGGGTCAACAGTCTATCAATGTCGTCCGAGGACCAATGATCAGAACCAGACTCTTCCTGTCCCCTGGACTCGTCGTCGTATGACCCTGAGTCAGAGAGCAATTCCCCTTCGTCTGAGGGGGAATGAACGTAGGAAAGAAGTAAATCATCAGATTCTATAGGAAATATAGTAGATTCAGGATTCAAATGTCGCCTCTTGGCCTTGCGCGCCAAGGAGTCAGCAATTAAGTTTTCCACACTAGCCAGCCTAGTGGCCAAATCAGAATGAGAATCCCCACTGGTATTGGGGGTTAGGCTCAGACTTGGGGGAGTAGGTGAAGCGAGGCGAGGTGCGGGCCCAGCCTCAGAAGAGGTGGGAAGACCGGCTAGCGCCTGCTGTGCACAAGGGACGCAGACCCGTGCATTGTTACCGCTGCTAGGTAAGACCCCACAAGCTACACACAGACGGGCTTGTCCCGAGGGAGCCCCGTTCACGATATCCTGAAATGCCTCCATATGGTGATTATTATGTGCAATATGCCAGTAGGGATTGACGCTATAAAGCAACCCTGGATGCCCCAATGACCCGCTGGGAAGTGGGTGTGATTTTTTAGAAGTCTGGACCGGGTGTTCGCCGGGCCGGGAGAAGCCACCGAAGCTCAAGGTCTGAAAGACACAAGGGGAAGAGGGATTTCAGAGCCAAGCGAGGAGAAGCAAAAGCTAAAGAAAGGTCGCCCGTGAGGGCACTTACAGAACAGCGAGGGGAGGACAGTCTTCACCACGTGCACGAGAAAAGGAATGGCGCCAGCGAACCTCGAAGGGCGGGCCAGAGCTGAACATGACGCGGAACGCGCCACATCCCCCAAGGAGAGCGCGAAGCTCAGAGCGCGTAGCCAATAGAAAAACGAGTAGTTACAAACTGAGCCCCGAGTGAATCACCTCAGGGACTGACATGACAGGAAAGAATAGAGAAATCGACCCGTAGCGTCCGCGATCGGAGCCGCCGTACGCGCCACTGCGGCTAAGGTTAAGATATATGTTGAAAAGCGGCTCTGACACCCAGTAACCGTCAAGGGCTATAACTTACAGTGTAATGGGGCAAGGTTAGGCTGTCTGTACACACACCCCCCCCTCTTTTCCCCCCAATAGCGGGGGGAACTAGGAAGGAAGGTGACCCAATACTCGGGGTTCACCGCTACACGGGAAATGGGGCGCTGATGCGGGAGGGGCATCCTCTGAAGGCTCACCATTAGCCTTAACCGCCCTATGGTGGGGGATTGCGGTGGAGTCTAGCTCCGTAAGCACCTAAGGTGCTGCCTACCTTCACCCGACGAACGCAGCCCAGGCTGGGAGGCATATTCTTTCCTAAAGAGGATGGGTGGAAATAGTCCCGCCTGCGAGAGTGTGATACTTCATGTCTTCGCAGTGAGCACTGCAGAGAAACCTGGGGATTTGTGGGAGGTCCCTCGGTATATTTAGGGCCGGAAGGAGCCTGTTTTCTACATGTCTGCAGTGAACAGCGCCTCAGGCGGAGGATTACCCACATGTAATTACTACATCTGGAGCAGGACGTGCTGTATGCTTAGATTAACTGGGTATTTGAGGGGCAGGGAGGAGCCTATTTTCGATGTCTCTGCAGTCCAGCGCCATCTGGTGGAGCAGTACCCGAGTGTAAGTATTCTCTCTGGAGCAGGACGTACTGTATACTAAGAATATACAGTTAAATTAACCCTTTAAACGCCAGCCACTGGCCAGTGGCTGCCTCTCCTGCAGTTAACTGCCAGCCACGTAAATTTTACGTGCCTGAATTTCCCCACTAATAGTAAAAAAAGTTTTAAAAAAAGTCACTTACCTGACCCCTCGTTTGATTCAGCCGAGTCTCCTCTTGAAGATGGTGGTCTCCGATCGTTCATCGGACCTCCTCCGGCTGCAGGGGAGGGCCCGGAATAGGGTGCCCCCCCCCCCCATTTCAGCTGCCTCCGGCTTTTCCCTTTCGGGGGCGGGGCTATGACATCATCCCGGTCACCGGCTTCAGCTCTCTCAGCTGTCAGATGCCGGTGATCGGTGCCCGGGGAAGGAGCTGGCAGGAGATCCTTTGATCTCCTGCCTCCCTCTTCTCTGGATGCCGATCACCGGCTTCTGTCAGCAGAGCGGCGAGGGACAAGAGCTTACAATCGGAGGTAAGTACAGTAAAAATTTTTTTTTTTTTTTTTTTTAATAAAATCGTTTTGTGTGAGTCTTTTTTTCAGTTAACCCTTTGTGAGCTGGTAAGGGGTCTATAAGACCCCTATACCAGCTCACAAGGCTCTGGGTATGGCAAGTCACCTGCGGCGAGCGGGTGACTTGTCAAAACCCCCATCCCCCCATTACCTGCCTCCCCAAAGGCCAGGGGGGGGCAGAAGGGCCCAGGTCACTATGGATATGTGGGCTAGTAGACTGCAGGGCCAGGGGCCATCAGCGCTGGCCCCTGCGCCCTGTTCTACAGGCCCTCATAGCTGGCCTGGGCCAGTAACGCTGGGTAGGGGGGGGCCCTACGTAATTTTTTTGGGGGATTTTTAAGGGTTTTTAACCCTTAAAATTTCCCCCCAAAAATGGGGTTGTTCCCCCCTGGGAGGGGGGACCCTATGTAATTTTTTTTTTAAATTAACCCCTTATGTCCTGTCGCCCGGCTGGTAATAAATGCTTCCAGCATTTTGTGGTGTGTGTGTTTTTTTTAAGTGGACCAACACCCAGGATTTTGACTATCCTGGGTATTGGTCCTTTTTCCCGGGGCATCCCGATCGGGGATGCCCCGCTGTGTGAAACCCCCCCCCGATCACCCACAATAACTCACCTCACCCGGGGCCTACGGCGCGTGCGCGGCCACTCGTCCAATCGGTGCGCTCAGAGGGGCTGAGATATGGACGTCTAAGAGACGTCTAAGCTCAGCCGCTCTGAGCGTGCTAGCGGGTGCATCCCCTACTTCCCTCTAACAGGAAGCGTAAATAGCCGGCGCGGGCACGCGCCCTACTAGAGGGATAGCAGGGATGCGGCCCGCGCATGCGCCGTAGGACCGGGATTCAAATAAGTGGTAGCGGGTAATCCGTGGGGGTGTCACACAGAGGGGCATCCCGATTTTGGATGCCCCGGGGGGGAGGAAATAGAACGGTCTGGGAATCTTATAGATTCCCGGGCCGATCAGCCCTGGGTGTTGGGCCACTTTAACCCATTGTGAACTTGTAAGGAGTCCATGAAACCCCTATACCAGTTCGCAAGGCTGGGGGGCTGTCAAGTCACCTGCGGCGAGCGGGTGATTTGCCAGTAACCCCGGCCCCCCTATTACCTGCCTCCCCGAAGCCCAGGGGGGGCAGAAGGGCCCGGGCTGATTTAGGAGGTGCGGGCTTATACCTGGCAGGGTGGGGGGCCACCAAAGCTGGCCCCTGCGCCCTGTTCTACAAGCCCTACATAGCTGATCCCCGGGCTGGTTATGCTGGGTAGGGGGGACCCCATGTCATTTTTTATGGGAATTTTTAAGGGGTTTTTAACCCTTAAAATTAAAAAAAATGCCTTCCCTTGGAAGGGGAACCCCACGCCAATTTTTTTCTTGATTTAACCCTTTATAGTGTGGATTGTAGTTGTATTTTATTTTTACATGTTATAGAGTGTTTTTTCAGTTTGGGGGGGTCTTCTGAACAGTAACGGGGGGCTACCGATACATATGTGGTACCGTTGTAATCGGGAGAAATGGGGCTTTCACATGCAATATGGTTTTCTTTAAAAAAAAAAAAAGGTTTTACTTGAAATAAAGGAGACAATTTTCTAAAAAAATTTTTTTTGTTTAATTTACTCAAAAATATTTAAAAAAACAGTAAAAAAATTACAAACAAGACATTTCATGTTAAAGCCTAAACTCTGCCGCAAAAATAAAATATATAATTTTCCTGGAAATACCTGCAAAAATGACAGTTATGCATAGCGTAAAATGGTGAAAAATGACCCGTCAAGAGAGGGTGACAAAACCTCAAGTAGGCTGGCAGTTAAAAGGGTTAATAGAACCTATGCATGTTGGGTATCGTTCTGCTCTGGGGACCTTTCAGATTTAGCTTTTTTTTTTTGTTTGCATATTGATTTTAGGAAAACTCATTTTTTATTCTGCTTTATTATACATTTTTTAAGGGACCCCTGTGCGACCAAAGAATTCTTTGAGGGATCATTTTCAGAAAGATGGGCCCACTACAACATGCTGGGTACGCTTAGAAAGCTTATCATGTGTACTTTCAGGAATGTATGGTTTGTGGGGGGTATTCCAAATGTAAAGGGTTTTTTGGCAGAAAAAGCGCAAAGTGCGCACTTTGTCTGCAGAGTTGAAATTTTCAAGCAAAATTACCATTGTGCACATGCTTTACTTTTTGGTGTTTGGCAACTCTTCTTTTGACAGTACCTATGCATATTGGGTATCGTTCTGTTCGGGGGATGTTGCTTTTTCAGATTAACTTGTTTTTTCTTGTTTGCATATAGTTTTTTTTTTTAGGAAAATGTGGCTTTGATCCTGTTTTTTTTTTATCCTTTTTTAGGGAAGCTCTGTGTAACCAAAGAATACATTGAGGGAGAACTTCCAGAAAACTGTGGCAACATCAACAAGCTTGGTACGCCTAGAAAGCTTGAAGTGTGTATTTTCAGAGAATATATCGTTTGTGGGGGTATTTCAAATGTAAAGGGTTGTTTTTATTAAAAAACTGCAAGGTGCACATAGCGCTTAGCATAGCTGTATTTGATCTAAAAATCTCTTAAAGTGCCATGTCAGTTTGAGGGAGTCTCCTGGGCAGGAAAGGGTGTCTACCAATACATATGTGGTACCGTTGTAACTGGGAGAAATTGGGATTTCACACGCAATAAGATTTTATTGACAAACTTACATTTTTTATTACAAAAAAAAAAAAACTACAAATTGTAAAAAATAAATTTGTAAAAATTTTTTGCACAAATTTCACCCCAAAATATTAAAAAAAACACTTGAAAAATGACAAACAAGACATTTCATGTTAAAGCCCAGACTCTGCTGAAAAAAAACAATATATAATTTTCCTGGGAAATCCATGGAAATCCCTTCAAAAATCACAGTTGAACAAGGGGAGCTCAAAATAGTGCAAAATGGTCTGGCAACAAAGGGTGACAAAAACTCCAGGTAGGCTGGCGGTTAAAGGGTTAAACTGAGCAAAGGACAACTACTTATAAACAAAGATAAATTGAGTTGAGCTAACACTTACCAACTCTATGTTTTTTCTTATATGGGCTTCTCGCTCATTTTTTTTCAGTATTTCTCCAGATAGCGGGCATCTGAACAGAACATTACATACAGAAGTGGCTTTCTTTTCAGAAATAGGTTTGTTCTGTCAAGGGAATGCACTCATGTTTACTATGTCTACCAACAGCTTACTGGATTTATTTGCCCTCAAGAGTCAATTTACCTTCTGATTTGGTGTAATATTCGGTTCCAGTTCAGTTTCCAACTGCTTTGCAACTAAAAAAAAACCAAAGACTTTAGTTCAAAACATATAATGGTATAGCTGTAAGGCAGATATTGAGAAATAAATAGTACTCACAATAATTCCAGTTGTACTTACAGGAAATTGTATTTCCGTTAGTCTTCCAGGACAGCTAACCTCCCACCTGGGACAGGAAGCACAAACTAAAACCAAACTGAATACCCTGCCCCTTGTGTTTTATTGTTTTAGAAAAATAACAAGGAAAATAACCGGCAGGGCCCAAGGGGGAGAAAATTCACCCGTGCAAACATTTAAACCGAACCTTCACTCCGGATTAAGAATATATCGTATATGTTTCCCCCACGTTGTACATACAGATTGCTCACATTAAAAAAATACCATTTTGTGAGTACTCACCTGAAAAATGGATATTGTTGGTGTGCCACACACCCCGCTTCACCTTTAATATTCTTCACGATTGGGTTACTCACCGCCAGGTGATGCTGTGCAGAGAGGAAGTCTTGTAACGAGCCCCCTTCCGGCCTATATATACCTGGTACCTCCCATTTATCACCAGTGTATTAAAAAGCAGAAAGACAAGGTACCAGTAAATTAACAGTAACCTCAAAATAAATCAATATAAATAAAAGCTTCACCATATAAAGGATTCGGAATACCGAAAAGGGTGGGAGTGAAGCGGGGTGTGTGGCACACCAACAATATCCATTTTTCAGGTGAGTACTCACAAAATGGTATTATTCTTGGTGTGCCACACACCCCGCTTCACCTTTAATATTCTTCACGATTGGGACATCCAAAAGCAGTGTCCACAAGGGATGGGCATCTCAAGGCCAGGTGAAGCATAACTTAAATGACTGCAGTCTGCAGAACTTTGCGGCCAAAAACAGCATCCGCTGAGGCTCACACATCAACTTTGTAAAACTTAGAAAAGTATGAACAGAAGACCAAGTGGCGGCCTTACAAACTTGTTCAACAGAAGCTTGGTGCTGAAAAGCCCAAGATGCTCCAACGGCGCGAGTAGAATGAGCAGTGATACGAAAAGGGGGAACTTTCCCCTTAGCAGAATAGGCCGCAGTAACGGCCTGACGTATCCATTTGCTAATGGAAGATTTGGCTGGTGCCAAACCCTTGTTAGGCCCACAGGGCACAACAAAAAAGGCATCCGTCTTACGAAAAGGAGACGTGATAATCAAGTAGTACTTAACACAGCGTACTACATCCAAACAATGGAAAACCCTCTCTTTGTCATTCTTAGGATTAGGACACAAGGAGGGAAGCACAATATCCTGATTCAAATGAAAAGCAGAAACAACCTTAGGAAGAAAGTCTGGCTTGAACCTAAAGACCGCCTTATCCTGATGCCTCTCAAAGTAGGGCGCCTGGATAGACAAGGCCGCCAACTCTGAGACACGCCGGACCGAAGTGATAGCTACCAAGAAGACAATCTTCTGAGTCAGGGTAGACAAAGCAATATCTTGCAGAGGCTCAAAAGGAGGAGCCTGTAGAGCAGAAAGAACCAAATTCAAATCCCAAACCGGGAGTAATGGTTTCCTGGGAGGCCGCACATGCGTAACTCCCTGGAAAAAAGTTTTAACTAAAGAACGAAGCACAAAACGCTTCTGAAAAAAGATAGATAAGGCAGAAACTTGCCCTTTCAAAGTACTTAGCTGAAGACCAGAGTCCAGCCCAGATTGTAAAAACTCCAGAATCCTGGAGACCGAGAAGACCCTACAAGGAAAGGATCTAATCTCACACCAAGCGATATAGGCTTTCCAAGTCCTATAGTAGATGATAGAAGAAGACCTCTTCCAGGCACTGATCAAAGTCTTAACGACTGAGTCAGAAAGACCCTCCTCCTTCAAGATGGAGGTTTCAGCAGCCAGGTCATCAAACCCAGCGCTGGTAAATTGGGGTAACACAACCGACCCTGAGTGAGCAGATCGGGCCGAAGAGGCAGAACGAACTGGTCCACTGCCAGCCGAACGATGTCTGCGAACCACACTCGCCTTGGCCACCTTGGGGCCACGAGAACGGCGGACACCCTTTCCAGAGCCAACTTCCGAACCACCCTGCCCAGCATGGGTATCGGAGGAAACAGGTATAGAAATCCCAGATCCCCCCAGCTCAGGGACATGGCGTCCACTGCCAGAGCCAGAGGATCCTGGGAGAGCGACACGAAGTTCGGGAACCTGTGATTGTGACGAGAGGCAAACAGGTCCACCTCCGGTGTCCCCCATCAGAGACACAGTGAGCGAAAAACCTGAGGATGGAGAGCGCATTCTCCCAGACGGGGAGAGCCCCTGCTCAACCGGTCCGCTTCCTGGTTCTCCACTCCTGGAATGTATACCGCCGAGAGACAAGGAACATGGGCCTCTGCCCAGGTCAGGATCAGGGACACCTCTCTGAGAGCAGTCCCTCCCTGATGATTGATGTAAGCAACCGCTGTTCGATTGTCTGAACGCACCTGGACCGGAAGGCCCAGAACGTGTTGAGTCAGGAGAGCAAGAACCCGACGGATGGCTCTCAGTTCCAGAATATTGATGGGTAAGTGGGCCTCTTGAGGTCCCCACTGCCCCTGGAACTGCAGCTCCTTCCAGAATCCGCCCCATCCCGACAGACTGGCGTCCGTGGTGACAATTTCCCAAAGAGGGGTCAGGAAAGACCTGCCCTTCACGAGATTGGTCGAGACCAACCACCACTGGAGGGACTGCCGGACCCGGGAGGACAACTGGAAGGGCTGATCCAGCGACCGAGGCTGCCGGTCCCAGGACGCCAACAGATAAAGCTGAAGCGTCCTCGTGTGAAATTGAGCAAAAGGAACTGCCTCGAAGGAGGCAACCATCAACCCTACCAGCCTCATCCCCAGATGGGTGGACGGCCGAGGATTGGAAAGTAGGACCCGAGCCAACTCCTGAATCAGATGAATTTTGGACTGGGGGAGAAACACTCTGTGTTGATGAGAGTCCAACTGCATCCCCAGAAAGGACACCACCCTGGCCGGAGCGAGGGAGGACTTGGAGAAGTTGATCACCCAACCAAAGCTTTCCAGTGTGGAGACCACCATCCTGGTGTCTGTCTCCGATTGATTGAGTGACTGAGCCATGATGAGAAGGTCGTCCAAATAAGGTACGACACGAATGCCCCGAGATCTGAAAATGGCCATCACCCCTGCCAGCACCTTGGTGAACACTCTTGGAGCCGAGGTAAGGCCAAACGGAAGTGCCACGAATTGAAAAATGCTGATCTTTCATCATGAATCGAAGAAAACGTTGATGAGCGTGGCAGATGGGAACATGAAGATAAGCATCCTTGATGTCTATGGACGTCATGAAGTCCCCCTGCCGAAGGGAACCGACGGCCGTACGCAAAGTTTCCATGTGAAACTTCCGAAAACAGATGAACTTGTTGAGTAATTTCAGGTCCAGGGCGGGACGAACTGACCCGTCTTTCTTGGGGACTGCGAAAAGATTGGAGTAGAAACCGAGGCCCATCTCTAAGCGCGGTACCGGCCGGATGACCGCCATTTCTAACAGATTCTTTACCGACGCCAGGAGCCCCTGCGCGGCCAAAGGATCGATGGGCACCCGAGACCGAAAGAACCGCGAAGGAGGGCGAGACTCGAACTCCAGTTTGTAACCGGACGACACTACCTCCCGGATCCATCTGTCCGGAACCTTCTGGTTCCAAACCTGGGAGAAGTGTCGCATTCGTCCCCCCACCCGCACGGGTGAGGGCATCCCCTCATTGCTGAACGGGCTTATCAGCAGGTTTGGGCTTGGTGCCCCAGGACTGAGTGGGACGGCCACGGCCCTTCCCCCGAGTCCAACCTGCACCTCTGGTAGCGGGAAAGGAAGCCCCCCTACCCGCTCTGAATCCCCGAAAGGAAGGTCTACCAGAACTTGCCCCCCGAAAGGGACGACGAGGCTTCTTACGTTGGGGCATTTTACCACCTTTGGCAACTGAATCAATTTTATCACCAAACAGCCGCAATCCCAAAAAGGGGAGAGCTGTGAGCACCTTTTTAGAAGCTGCGTCCACCGACCACTGGCGCAGCCATACTGCCCGACGAATAGCCACCAGCATTGCAGCTGTCTTGCTACTCATAGCCAGCGCATCGTCCTGAGCGGACAGAACATAGGAAACAAAAGACTCACACTGCCTGAGAGCAATAAGCTCCTTGCAAGTGGGATCAAGATCCACACACAGACCCTGAATTACAGATCTAACCGCCGAAAGAAGAAGCGCTGAAGCACACACCGGGCGCATCGCTGACCCGGCGTAACTAAAACCATGGCGAGCGTACTGGTCAATCCGACGATCCTCACCATCCTTAAGGGCAGTAGTCTCAGCAGACTGCACCATAGCCGTGCTGGAGAGCCCTAGTACAGGGGTATCGACGTCAGGAGAAACCGACCAAAGCTTCACCAATTCTGGCGGAAAAGGATAATGTTTCTCCCAACTGGAAGGAATTCCAGTTAACCGCATGGGATGTTCCCATTCCTTGAGCACAATTTTCTCAAAGTGGTGTTGTCTGGGAAAAACCAAAGGCGGCTGAGGGACATTAAACAACTGACCCTTAGGCAGGGTGACAGCCTCAGGTGGATCTAAATTCAAAATTTCAAAACATTTGGGCAAGAATGGAGGGGGTGTCACGAAAACCCCCCGCAGACAAATCGCCAATAGCATCAACCTCAAGCTGATCTGTAGGCTCATCTGACTCCCTCCTCGTCCAGGGAGCAATCGGACCAAACCACAGGCTCACATACATCATCCTGTGAAGCCGGAGGTATAGGAGTCAGGTGCTTCCGTTTCGCAGTGGCCTTTAACCCTGCTTTAACGGAAACTATTTTCTCGAGGTTGGCCAACCGTGCCGCCACCTCGGATTGCGAATCCCCACTCTTGACAATGTCACGCGGGGTCCGGAATAGGGAGGGAGGGGTAGGGGATGATAGGAGTTGCGAAGAGCCAGCAGCCGGAGCAATAGACCGACGCGCAATACTCTGCTTTGCACAAGGAATGCATACAAAAACTGCCTCACAGCCCACAGCCTCCGCACACCCTAAATGGCCCAGAAGAACCATTTCCGGTAATATCGGAAGCCTCCATATGGTGATTTATGGCATTCGCAAAATCTAGGGTTTAAGGCATAAGCCAACCCGGGATGCCCCCTTATGTTAATGTCCCGGGAGGGAGGATTTAATTAATGATAATAAAGGTCCCCCTTAAAAAATAATAGTATAATTTTTTTTTTTTTTAAATATATATACACAAGTATATATATATATATATATATATATATATATATATATATATATATATATATAAATATGTCCCAATTTAGGAGAAAAAGAGACTAGCCAGGCAAATATAGAACCGGGAGGCTACTAATTGAGGGAATCCCAGGATCTGTGGGGAAGAAACAAACCAACAGTAAAACCCCCAGAAACCAATGGCAACATGCAATATAACATACATACACAGCACCAAGTGCTTTGAAGAGGCAAGAAAACTGGCCTCTGATTTTCCTCTTTATATATTTTTCCTTTTTTTTTTTTTTTTAAAGTATTTTTCCATTAAATATATTACTTTTTAAATAAACAGTCAAACCCATAAAAAAATAGACGGCCCCACGCCAGGTGAAGCCGCTTACCTAGCCCCAGTAAGGCTTACAAAAGCCCAGCACCCGACCAAGGAGGTGGTGGAAGACAGGCAGCCGGGAGTGGCCGATTAAAACAAAGGAGACAAGCGGAGGGGGAAGGGGAGCTGGATAAAGTGAAAAAAAACGCAGGCAGCCATAAGCAAGCCTGACACCGTACAGCCCGCCCCGGTCACCCCTAAAGCTGACCCAAAGCTCTGGCCCTACAGGCCAGCAGCAGCAGCAGCCCGCAAAACAGAGACTGCCATATAAGGAGGAATCAAAGTCAGGCCATATGCACACTACTTGCGGTGCAGCCTGACAATGTTGAAATAAGCAAAACACATGAACATACAGTAAACCATACACACAATACACATCCCTCTACCCCCCCCCCCCCATAGTGAAGGGAGAAGGGACCGCAACGGGAGAGTAAGGGGCTAAGGGGACCCTCGGGACAGGGGCATCCCACTTCCGGATCACCATGCCGGATAGCCGCATTGCCCCCAAAAGAGGGGGTCGAGCGGAGGAGATAATCTCCTAGGCACCTATAGTGCCGTCTACCAATTGCCCAGTGAGCAGCCTAGGCTGGGAGGCTTCCATTCCACCATAAAGGTACAAACAATCAAAAACCGGGCAGAAATAGACCAAAAGGGGGTGCCGGGGTAAGACCCCGGCTACCTGTAAGCAGGAGACTTCAATCTTCTGTCTTGTCGTCAAGCAGAGAGAAAAACACTGGTGTATATAGGCCGGAAGGGGGCTCGTTACAAGACTTCCTCTCTGCACAGCGTCACCTGGCGGTGAGTAACCCAATCGTGAAGAATATTAAAGGTGAAGCGGGGTGTGTGGCACACCAAGAATATCATCCTTCCTGCATCTACTGCATTTTTTGAGCCTTTAAACGTTCAAGATGGCAGCCTGTGGAGTTTCAGGCTGCCTGCAAACAGGAAGTGTCTTCTGACTGTGCTGCTCTGCATTCTGGGATTGCTGACCTTTTCCTGACCCCAGCTTTGCTCTGTCTGTGCAAAGCACACCTATAACCCACCCCCTGCACCTTTGACCCCTCTCCTCTCCTACTACTGAGCCAAGATAGTGGCGCCCATATCCTAGAATGCTGAACAGAGTTGCAGGCCAGTGGGGAAAATAATAAAAAGTGATTAAAAATGGTAAATATATTCATTTTAGATGCTGGGGAATCATTTTTTAAGGGCTTGGGCTTTTCATTAAATGACGCTGAAGGTCCACTTTAACTACAAAGTACTACTATTGGAAATAATGTTATCGGTAAGTGTAAATGGCATTTTCCCCAAACATCCTGCAGGACGGCTAGCTGATTGAAAATTGGGAGCATCCTGTCCTGCTGGGAAGACCACTTGAAGAACCAGCTCACCAAAAACCCGATGCTCAGTCTGCAAGTCCACTCGATAGGATCTCATCAAGGAATGCCGCGAAAACCAGGTGACTAACTTGCTCTGGTTGAATGTGCTTAGAGATATTCTGCACACAGGGAACCTGTGACTTAGCATACTGATAAAATGGCATCCCTGGCCCATTTGGCTATGATGGAAGGTTTGGAAGTCTGCAGGCCTTAAAGTGGACCAACACCCACGGGTGATCGGCCCGGGAATCTATAAGATTCCCGGGCCGATCACCCCCCACCCCGCGGGACATCCGAGATCGGGATGTCCCGCGGGGTGAAACCCCCCCCAAACACCCCAACTCACCTACCTTATCTTCGGCTGCGAATGGCCGGCGCGGGGGCGCGCGCGTTCAAAGTGACGCGAGGGAGGCGGCGGCGGCCGCCGCCGCTTAGACGTTCAAGATCTTCTCTTGTACGTCGGCGCTGGGAGCGGGGAGAGGTGAGTTTTTCGGGGGGTTAGGGGGGGTTTCACACAGCGGGGCACCCCGATCGGGGGTGCCCCACCGAAGTGGACCAAGACCCAGGATAGTCAAAATCCTGGGTGTTGGTCCACTTTAATTTATGCAGAAGAAGGCAATAAAAGATTATCTAAAGTTTTCCAGCTTTTTGTTAAATACAAATATGTTAGGAGATTTCGTTAGCATCCCAAACATTCAATTGATCATATTTCTCAGTTCCCTTTGAGTCTAGAGCCGGAAGACACATTTCTTGACGTGTATGGAAGCCTGAAGAAATTTAAGTAGATAAAGAAGATCTGATCTGATGGTCGTATAATGTGGAAAAACTTGAAGGTTCCATAATGAACAGGGTTTGATGATCAATGATGCTTTGAGCTAAAGTGAAATCTAAAATAAACGCTATTTCCAGCTTCAAAAACTTCTTTCAAGCTTTCTTTGTGCTTCAAAAGGATGTACAGCGAGACCTTGTACCATTACTAGGAGATGCCACATGAGAAGTACTGGGGACTGGTAGCTAGCAATTGCTATAAAGAATTTTTCAAGGGGACTTTCCAAAAATACTGAAATGGCTGCAACCTCAGTGCTAGTTCAATTTCCAAAAGATGTTTTGTGGAAAAAAGATAAAAAATTCTAAAAAAAATGTGAAAAAAAGATAAAAGATTCTATCGTTCCATTACAATCTGTACAATTTACTGGTAACCAGCTTCGGTTTTCTGGGAAAGTAGCAAAATGTTGTTGCATAGACATTTTTGGGATTTTTTGGTAATTTGGGACACAGGCAGTTAATCTGAGAAACAGGATCAGAGAATGAAACGCTGGTCCCTCGCGAATTATGTTCAGAATACTCACTAGTCGTCATGGAAATTCTGTGGACATCTGTTTCATGGCCTCTTGGGCCACCAAAGGGCAATTAAAATGGTCTTTCACTCAATGCTTAATTTTCTTGAGTGAACAAGACGCCGATCTTGTTCACTCAAGAAAATCAAGCATTGAGTGAAAGGGCATACCAGAGGCTGTTGGTCCCCCAACTTTGCCTTAGGACATTCAATATCCTTCCTCGCTCATTTTTTAGCAGAGAAAAGAATATTGGACATTTCAGCACTAGTCGAGACTGCATTCTTACCCTTTGTTGCTGAGGAAAAAAAAAAACGTTCTTGCACATCTTCCCAATGCAGAAGTTTTTCTTCAGCAAAATTATTTAGCGTGAATATTCATTTTATGTGAGGAACCATGCGAAAATAACTGCAGAACGTGCAAACCCATGTGATTCAGGGAGTGTGTTGTGCGGGGACTTTTGGATGAGATCAAGTTTGTATGTGCGGGCATTTCTTCCCAGATCAAAGCTGGTGAGAAATTCCTGCTTCACTAACTGGCATGCTTTTGGAAAATGACAACAGATATTTTTTTTTTTACTGTATTATTACATTAAACAAAAAAAAGTGTGCCTCCCCAATGGGCCAATTAGCCTGCGAGCCAGGCATAAGGGCTGGTAACTCAGGACTCAACCCGGGGACTGCGTGTAGGCAAAGGGCAGAGCCTCTCTGGGATCTTCCCCACGTGACTCCATACGTCTCAGGAAACTCCCCTCCACCCCTGTGACATGTAAGTCACATGGGGTGAATCCTCAAAGGCACCTCCTCTGAGGTATAAAAGCCTTGCCCCTGCAAAAAAGGGAATTCTGTGAGTACTCGCCTGTAGAATTAATTTCTCTTCCATTATTATTTCAGGACATCAAAGTAATTCATGGACGATTAGGTTAACCTCACGACCAAAGGGCGCGGACTGCAAGACAAAGGTGTGGCTCCTCCTCCCGAGCCTATATCCTCCTGGCTAACTTCCTCCACTTCAATTTAATTAAAAAGCAGTAGAAACAGCTGCTCGGGAGATGTTCCTATATCTACTGTTGGAGACAAAAGGCTGGAGGCCAGATGACAAGACTCCCTTCTCCGTTTATTTTTTTTTAATGCTGATCACACTATTTACATATTTACATCTCCACCAAGACTAGGCATCCAAGCCATGGACATAGCCTAGCAGATAGGGAGGGTCTGATGTCCTGAAGTAATAATAGAAGAGAAATTAATTCTACAGGTGAGTACTCACAGAATTCTCTTTTCTCTTCCATTTTACTTCAGGCCATCAGAGTAATTCAGGGAAGATTGGGACCTCCAAAAGCAGTACCCTTAATTCGTGTGGGATCCCCAAAAAACCTTATTCCTCCCTCTCAGGAATAAGTCATTCCAAGTCATCTAGTTTACTACCGTCTATAACACTTTCCTGCCAAAGGCGGCATCCGCCAAGGCTCTGACATCTATCCTATAAAATGTGGTAAATGTATGCACTGAAGACCAAGTAGCGTCCTTGCATACTTGTTCTACTGAAGTTTGGTGTTTAAAATCCCAAGAAGCTCCAATAGCTTGTGTCGAATGAGTAGTAATCCTAAAGGGAGGATCCTTCCCTTTGGAAACATAGGCTCTTATCACTGCTTGTCTAATCCATCGACTGATGGTAGACTTAGCTGGCGGAAGACCTTTCCGTGGACCCTCAGGTATGTCAAATAAGAAGTCCAACCTACAGAAAGATTGTGTCGCAGTGAGATAATATCCTAGTGCTCTCACTACATCCAGCGAGTGAAGAACCCTTTCCTTATCGGACACTGGAGCAGGATATAAGGAAGGCAAAATCACCTATTCATTAAGATGGAAAGGGGAAACCACTTTCGGAAGATAATCCTGTTTAAAACAGAAGACATCCTTGTCCTTATGTAACACTAAATAAGCAGGCTTAACAGATAATGTTGTTAATTCAGAAACCGTCCTTACTGAGGTTATTGCCACTAAAAAGATAACCTTAAGAGTCATTAGACTTAATCACACATCTACCAATGGTTCAACGGGAGGACCCTGAAGAGCTGATAAGACTAAGTTCAGGTCCCAAACCGGCAGAAGTGGCTTAGGAGGAGGCTGCACATGAGCGACTCATTTTTTCCCAGCTATGGGTTTCTGAAAAAAGATAGATGAAGCAGATATCTGTCCCTTTAAAGTACTCAATTGAGGACCTTCATCAAGACCTTTCTGCAAAAACCCCAATATTCTAAGAACAGAAAAGGTTCTACAAGTGAACCCTCTGGATTCTCACCAGGCTATGCATGCTCGCCAGACTCTATAGTAGATCATTGATGAAGACTTCTTTCTGGCATTAATCATAGTCTGGATGACTCTGGCAGAAAACCCCCTTTCTGCCAAGATGAAGGATTCAAAAGCCAGACCGTCAATTGGGGTACCTTAGTGCCCCTGTGTGAGAAGATCTGGATCGTCGGGTAACCTCCATGGGTCGCCCTCTGACATCCTTACTATGTCTGAGAACCAGCTTCTTCTTGGCCACCAAGGAGCCACCAGAATGGTTGGGACTCCCTCGCGAGCAATCTTTTTTAGCACTCAACCCAGGAGTGGAATCGGAGGGAATGCATAAAGAAGCTTGATTGCTGACCACTGAAGAGTCAGTGCATCTGTTGCTATTGCTAGAGGATCCCTGAACCGGGACACAAACTTTGGAACCTTTTGATTGTGCCATGATGCAAAGAGATCTATTTCCCGAATCCCCCTGCGCATGCATAGGGATTGAAAAACCCTCTGACTGAGAGACCATTCCCCCTGATGCTGAGATGATCGGCCTGCAAGTTGTCCACTCCAGGTATGTGTACTGCCGAGATGCATGGAGCCTGTTTATCAGCCCAAAGTAAAATCCGGCTCACTTCCATGAGGTCTTGCCTGCTTCTGGTGCCCCCCTGGTAATTGATAAATCACTGCCGCCCGATTGTCTGTTTGAATCCAGACAGATGGGATGCCCAATTGCTTCTTGTATGAAACTGTGCAAAGGACACTGTCTCGAAGCAAGACACAATCAGGCCCAATAGACTTATTCACTGACGAATCGTCGGGTAAGGGCAGGTCAAGAGATCCTGTACCCTGGCCTGAAGTAAAAATCTCTTCTGTTCTGGCAGAAACACCTTTGCCTGAGAAGTGTCTAATGACATTCCCAGAAAAGACATAACTCTTAGTATGATATGCGACTTTGGATAACGCACTATCCAACCGAATTCTTCTAATGTCGATAAGACAGTCTGTGTATCCTTCTGGGCCTCCTGACATGATGGGGCCCATATCAACAGATGTCTAAGTAAGGGATTATACGTATCCCCTGACTTCTTAGATAAGCCATGAGACCTGCCAACACCTTGGTAAACACCCTTGGTGCTGACGACAGGCCAAAAGGCAGAGCCACAAACTGAAAATGTAGGCCATCTACTGCAAACCGCAGATACTTCTGATAACCCGGAAAAATCGGAATGTGTAGGTATGCATCCCCTTTATCCACTGCAGTCATAAAATCTCCTGGCTGGAGTGACTGCATTTTAATGTTTCCATGCAACATCTTTTCAAAAGGACAAACTTGTTGAGGCCCTTGTTATCTAGTATTGGGCGTACCGATTGTCCTTGGGAATTATGAATAGATTGGAGTAAAACCCCTGACCTCTCTCTAAGGGAGGGACAGGACAGACTACTCCAATCTCTAAAATGTGAGATACCGCGGATCTCATTGCTTCTGCTTTCTGCGGATTTTGGGATACCCCTGACCAAAAGAATCTTTCTAGGAGGTCTGACTCCTAACTCGATCTTGTAACCTAAGGATACAATTTCCTGAATCCAAAGATCTGTTACATTGCGCCTCCAAATGTGTGCAAAATGCAGAAGCCGTCCCCCTACCTGCAAGGGTGGAGTCGTCCCTTCATGTCTGAGCAGGCTTTGAAGGAAATTTGGCTTTGTTTAGCCAAACTCTTATTGCTTTTTTGGGGGGATTTTGATCTATTCCAGAGATTTCTACGGTATCCCGGAAAGGCAGAACCTCTACCTCCGCAAAAAGGCCAAGGGTTAAAGGCCCTACGGAAAGCAGTAATAGACTTCGGCTTCTGTGGCACAATAGTAGACTTACCACCAGTAGCCTCCTTGACCATGTCATCCAAGTGATCCCCAAACAGACGCCGCCTCTTATATGGGAGTCCTGTTAGATGCTTTTTAGAGACTGTGTCAGCTGACAACTGTTTTAGCCATAAGATACGCCTTAAAGTTACCACCAGAACTAGGCCTCTGGCACTTAACTTCATCAAATCATCCATCGCCATAATCATATACCTGTTGATGTCCAAACTGGTTTTGATCAACTGGGAGCATGACCTCCGTGAATAACCCGAACGAGTCTTAGAGTCTAGTTGCTTTAACAATCTCCTGCTCGCCAAAGCTGCTATGGATGTAGCACAGGCTGGCCCCACAATAGCATAAGCATGGCGTGCCATCTGATCTATGCGCTTATCCGCTGGATCCTTTGGAGAAACACTGTCAGATGGTGGCATAACCGCAGTCTTAGAAAGATCGGAGCATCCACTATAGGGGAACAAGACCATAGTTCAACATCCTCGAAAGGAAAAGGATACATAGTATCTAGAACTCTAGGAATGGCCGGAAGACTATCTGGCTTCTGCCATTCCTTTTGAATCAATTTAGAATAATGTGTATGAACCGGGAAAACCATCCTCTGTTTTTCCGGCTTAAACCAATCCAAATTTCTTTTTGGGGACTTCCATCCATCTTTGTGTAAAGGACTCCAAATCCGAGCCCCTACTGGATGAAGCCTCCCCAGTGGATTCCCCTGGTTCCCCTCAATCACCAGACAAAAACCTGTGGCTGCCTTTTTCCTGTGGCGGATTTCTCAGCACAGGAGTGTCAACTCTTTTTTTAAAAAACAAAAGGTGACACCCCAAAGTGCCCCAAGACCCTGGTGCTTACCTTAACATTCTGATCCAAATGCAACATAGCTGCGGAGGCAAAGTGGGTCCATTCAGATCAGAGGAGTATAAGGGCCCAGGAAAGTCAGGTTTCCAATACCCCCCGCTTCCAAGGCATAATGCCTTAAAAAAACAAAAAGAAAATGAAAAGGAGTCAATAGCACCCTTGCAGTCCAGTTCCAACTGCAAGAAAGAAACTGAAGTGGAGGAAGTCAGCCAGGAGGATATAGGCCTGGGAGGAGGAGCCACACCTTTGTCTTGCAGTCCACACCCTTCGGTCGAGAGGTTAACCCAATCGTCTCTGAATTACTCTGATGGCCTGAAGTAAAATAGAAGAGAAATAGCAGACACTCAGCTGGCAGCTGGGAAGGAAGGAAGGCGACCCCTCTACCTGTGTCCAGAACCACCATGTCACCTGCCGGAGATCTGCATGCCTCTGTCCGGAATCAGTTCTTCTAAATTCATAATGTTCCTGAAGTTTCTGGCTTAAATAGGAGCAATCACCACCTAGAGTGGGTATCTCAGCTTGGGATGTGTGAATCCCCCCGCCATTGCCCATAAGATAACCCCAGCTATGCCTCTATGTGAGCCGCTTACCCATGCCAGGCATTTCTGAGCGGGAGTGCAGCTAGTGACACATGTTCCAATTCGTTTTGCCAGTCGATTTGAGCTCAGAATGGCAAAGAAAAAACTGAATGGAACTTGGGTCGGTGAGTAGCCGACAGCCTACGCATGCACCATGGGATCAAAGGAAAAATGAGTTTATGGGCGGCCGCAGAGGATACAGACAGTGGGATATCCCAAATGGATGCCTCATGCAGGAGGAAAACTGTGAAAATCTCAGTTACTGTTCCTCTTTAAAGATCTGGGCTTGGTTCCCTGGAAACAGAAAATTCTTCCGGTGCTGTGGCCTGCTTGAGCCAGGCTCTCTTTGAAAAATCCACCATGAAAGACTTGTTAAAAGTTCCTGTTTTACTAAATTTATTTGGCAGGGGCGTACATCTAGACTGAAATTGCGGGATATCTTCAGACCAAAACAGCTAGGGGGTTTGGCGTGCCCCAATATGTTGCAATATTGGAGGGCGGCACACCTGCAGCGTGTGGTGGATTGGCGCCATCAGTATAGGGAAAAGAAATGGGTCAGCCTGGAGCACACATTCTTGAGCTCCCCCTTGGGGGAGGCGGCCTGGGCGGTGAGATCGGCCAAGACACTGTGCAAAGACCATCCTCTGATCTCCCCGACGTTGGGGATATTCGATAAGCTTAGAGATAGGCTCGGTCTCTCCCCCTGGCCGACTCCTCTCATTTCTCTGATACACAATCCGTCCTTACTTACGAATATGCATACCCACCTATTGAAGATCTTCACAGAGAAAGGAAAACCCAGGGGATGGGATATTTTCCTTCCCTCGGGGTGGGTGCAGTTGGAAGCCCTACAGAGAAGATGGGAAACACCACTTATGGACTCATGGCTGTTGGTGACCTTTAAACGTTTTATACTGAAGATGGGGACTAAACACGCAATGCTCAGGGAACGTACCGCTTTTGAACGCTTGACCTTTTCCCCATCGGCCCCAAAGAGAACGTTGTCACAAATTTACGTGTTGTTGCAAGAACAGGGTGAGCAGGGGTTGCCTCAGTTTTGTGGAGAGTGGGAGAGGGCCTTGGGTCGACCTATAACTCCTGAACAATGGAAATATATTTTCGAACACATAAGGCCTCTATGTCCTCAAAATTGCAGGAGCTGAATTATAAACTCCTTTCGCAATGGTACTATACCCCTACCAGACTACATAGCTTCATTAAATCGCACTCTCCAGTTTGTTGGAGATGCCAGAGCACTACGGGAACCCTACTGCACATATTTTGGGAGTGTCCGAAATTACCTTCCTTCTGGGATTCGGTGGTCTCAGTTATAACAGATATACTGCAGGAACCCATTAGAAAGGATCCGGCTCTGTTCCTTTTACATTTAGCAGACATGCCGATGGGGCTTTATAAAAATACATTGCTGAGACACCTGGTCAGTGCTGCTAAGTCGGTCATCCCCAGACTGTGGAAATCGGAGGCTGTCCCTTCCTTGATGGACTGGGTCAATGAAATCCATTGCATCATGGAAATGGAGGAGCTCACTGCAACCCTTCATGAGAGAACTTCGCAGTTTCTGCTCACTTGGACTCCCTGGTACTTATTAAGAGACACAGCAATATATAAGCAATTTGCTTCCGGGTAGTCGGGTAGTGTCTGATGGCCTTGATTGGGGTCCTACAGTGAAGACGCAGTTAGATGTGATGGTTAGAGGGTTCTTTTCCCTGATGTGGGAGCCCCCTGGGGGGCCCAGGAGATCGCACTCTGCGCACACCCCCCCTCTTCTCTCCTCTCCCTCTTTTCCTTCCCTCCTCTCCCCTTTTCTTTCCGGCGTCTTTCCCCCTTTATCTTTCTTACATAACTATATTTGGAGTGCAGCGAAAGGTGGAATAAAGTTGACTGCAGAATGATAGAGGGCTCGAGTTGCGGTCTGGAGATGACTCAGTTTGTTAGCCGGGTTGCTGGGAGGTGGCCTGCTAGTTTTGCTGGTGATGGGGGCGGAAGGCGACTGCAAGTCATCCCTGAGGGCAATTTGGGTAGGCAAGGATCCATATCTGTAACCCAAAATTTTCTGTTAACGATCCCTGGTTACATTTTGACTTCCCTCTCCATGTGTATTATTGTAACTTTGTGACTGTTCATTTCCGCATTGCAAGGCGGACTATTATGTAATGCTGCTACTCCTTGATAAATAAAGAATTAAAAAGTTCCTGTTAACATGACAGGGGTTTCTAGTGCATGGATGCACAGCCTATGGCCAACACCGTCCTCAGTTGCACCCCCTAAGGAGTTGGAAAGCAGAGCTTTTCTTGCATGCAGTGCAAATAGCTAACCACTCAAATTCAAGAAGCGGAAAATAAGGAACCTGGGAACGCCTCTACAGAGGTTGGTGACAAATGTGCTAGTCGTGTGTTTCTGTGCTGGGTGTGTCTGGAGATGCCCAAGTTAACTGTTCCCAGCTTATCTCTGCCCACCTCACCACTGCTTACCTTTTCCCTTTTTATCTGTGCTCACTTCATCTCTGTTTACCTCTGCCTAACCCAACTCACCTCTTCCCACTTTACCTCTCCCCTAACTTTTAACCCTTGCTCACATCTACCTAGCTCTACCAACCTCACCTGTCCATCACTTCTGTTACTGTCTCACCTCTGCCTGCCTTACCTCTGCCCATTCCTTCCCACCTCACCTGCCTCTCTGCTTACCACTAACTACCTCACCTCTGGTCATCTAACCTCCACTTCAGTTCAGGTTAAAGCTTGCCTCCAGTAAACTGAGTTTTTGCAGCCTAATTTTTATTTTGGCCCTTGAAGTGGAACAATAAGACAATGTGGCCATTAAACCAAAAAAAAAAAAAAAGACATTGGGTTATTGTTAAATTAAACTGTAAACTTTCAGTGCTATAAATTGAATAGATTAGCACTATCTAGCTTTTTTTTTAGTAGTTACATGGTTTTGTTGCAGAGCTGTGGCCAGATGGTATGCTGCTCTTCTACTTGCATAGGGAGTTCCATTAGCCCCCCCCCCCACACCAAAAAAAGTGTGTAGCACTGTTCAACATGTGCAATTACGTTAAAAGTTGGCACATTGTACAGCCAATTTTACATTGTTTGTATGCATGCAAGTAAAACTAGTAATCATTGCTTAATCATTTTAGGGATGTGCCTGAAAAAGTGGATTGGTAAAAAATTATTTTGGCTGTGTATCACAACATTCATTTCTTTCCAGATTTGCATTTATTTGTCCACGAAGATGGAAGATTTGGACCACTGTGCACTGTGTCTTCTAAAACTCTTTCACAATTTGAGCCAGATGAATTCTGGCATTATCTTGAAATATGACCACGCCTTCAGGGAAGAAAAAAATACCATTTTGTGAATACTCACCTGTAAAATGGGTATTATAAGTATGTCACACACCCCGCTTCAAGACATTCATTACATGTGGGTATACTGACCTGTAGATGGCGATCTTGCAGAGATGTCAATAAAAAAAGTAAGACCCTCCCGGTCCATAAATACCTGGGACCTCCCACTCATTCCCCAGTATAAAGATAGCAGTAAGGTAAAGGGACCAGGAAAGCCAATTAAAACTAACAAAGGCTCACCATATAAAGGATCCAGAATACCAAAGGGCAGGGTGAAGCGGGGTGTGTGACATACTTATAATACCCATTTTACAGGTGAGTATTCACAAATGGTATTATTCTAAGTATGTCACACACCCCGCTTCAAGACATTCATTACATGTGGGACATCCAATAGCAGTGTCCATAAAGGACGGGGATCCAAAAACAAGGCAACAAGGCACAAACTTAAACCACTGCAGCTTGCAGAACCTTGCGGCCAAAAACAGCATCCGCTGAGGCCCGCACATCAACCTTGTAAAACTTGGAAAAAGTGTGAACCGAGGACCAAGTAGCAGCCTTACAAACTTGCTCAACAGAGGCCTGGTGCTGGAAGGCCCAGGACGCCCCAACAGCACAAGTAGAATGAGCAGTAACACGAAAAGGGGGACTCTTCCCCTTAGCAGAATAGGCCCCAACAATGGCCTGGCGAATCCATTTACTAATGGAAGACTTGGCGGGAGCCAAACCTTTCCTAGGCCCAGAGGGCACCACAAAAAGGGCGTCAGTCCTACGAAAAGAGGAAGTAGCCACCAAATAGTACTTCACACAGCGAACCACATCCAAAGAATGCAAAACCCTCTCCTTGTCATTGCTGGGCTTAGGACACAAGGAGGGTAGAACAATGTCCTGATTAAGATGAAAAGCAGAGACCACCTCAGGATATCTGGCTTGAAGCGGAAAACAACCTTGTCCTGATGCCTCTCAAAGTAAGGGGCCTTAATGGACAAGGCCGCCAACTCCGATACACGCCGAACGGAAGTGATGGCAACCAGAAAAACAACCTTCAGAGTAAGCGTAGAGAGTGCACTATCCTGCAAAGGTTCAAAAGGAGGACCCTGCAAGGCCGAAAGAACCAAATTCAAATCCCAAACTGGGATTCCTAGGAGGCCGCACATGCGTAACCCCCTGGAAAAAAGTCTTAACCAGAGGATGAAGAGCAAAAGACTTTTGAAAGAAAACAGCCAGGGCAGAAACATGCCCTTTCAGCGTACTAAGCTGCAAACCTAGGTCCAGACCATGCTGCAGAAATTCCAAAACCCTAGGGATAGAAAACACCCTGCAAGGCAAGGCCTGGACCTCACACCAATCAATATAAGACCTCCAAATCCTATAGTAGATGGCAGAGGAAGACTTCTTTCTAGCCCTAACCAGAGTCTGAATGACAGCATCAGAAAGACCTTCCTCCTTCAAGATGGAGGTTTCAGCAGCCACGCCGTCAAAGCCAGCATTGGTAAATTGGGGTAGAGCAGTGGACCCTGAGTGAGCAGATCCGGCAGAAGGGGCAGATCTAGCTGATCCTCTGCCAACCTTACCACGTCTGCGAACCAAACCTGTCTTGGCCACCTTGGAGCCACCAGTATTGCTGACGCGCCCTCTAGGGCCAGCTTGCGCACCACTTTGCCCACCATGGGAAACGGAGGGAACAGGTATAGAAACCCCAGATCCCTCCAGTTCAGAGACATGGCATTCGCTGCCAGAGCCAGCGGATCCCGCGAGAGAGACACAAATGCCGGAAGCTTGTGATTGTGACGAGAGGCAAAGAGGTCCACCTCCGGAGTCCCCCACCGGTGGCAAAGCGACCGAAACACCTTGGGGCTGAGCGACCATTCCCCCCGGCGAGATGACCCCCTGCTCAGGGAGTCCGCCTCCATGTTCTCCACTCCCGGAATGTACACTGCCGAGATGCACGGGACATTGCCCTCTGCCCAATCCAGGATCAAAGACACTTCCCTGAGGGCACGCCTGCTGCGAGTCCCTCCCTGGTGATTGATGTAGGCGACAGCCGTCCGATTGTCCGACCGAACTTGAACCGGTAGTCCCTGCAACTGATGGGTCAAGTGAGCCAGAACCAACCTGATGGCTCTCCACTCCAGAACATTGATGGGATCGTGGGCCTCCAGGAGGCCCCCACAGTCCCTGAAACTGAAGATCCTTCCAATATCCCCCCCAACCAGACAGGCTGGCATCCGTGGTGACCGTCTCCCAACGAGGGGTCAGAAATGACCTGCCCCTCATCAGATTGCTTGGCTTCAGCCACCACCGAAGGGAACGCCGTACCCGGGGGGACATCAGAAAGGACTGATCCAATGACAGCGGGGACCCGTCCCAGGCCGCCAAGAGATGGAGCTGGAGCGTCCTTGTGTGAAACTGGGCAAAGGGAACCGCCTCAAACAATGCCACCATCAATCCCACCAGTCGCATCCCCAGCCGGATGGACGGGCGGGGAATAGATAGGAGACGCTGAGTCAATTCCTGAATCAGAAGAACCTTGGCCCGGGGGAGGAACACCCTGGCCTGAGAAGTATCCAGAGACATTCCCAGGAACTCCACCACCCTGGAGGGAGAAAGGCAGGACTTGGGATAGTTGATCACCCAACCGAAACTCTTCAGAGTGGACACCACGGTCCTGGTATCCAGCTGTGCCTGACTGAGGGAAGACGCCATGATGAGAAGATCGTCCAGATATGGCACGATGCGGATATCCCTGGCTCTGAGAATGGCCATCACTCCTGCCAACACCTTGGTAAAAACCCTTGGAGCCGAGGTAAGGCCAAACGGAAGAGCCACGAACTGAAAAGGTCAATTTTCCACAACGAACCTGAGAAATCTCTGGTGTGCCGGAAATATTGGAATATGCAGGTAAGCATCCTTGATGTCTATGGACGACATGAAGTCCCCCTGACGAAGTGAGTGGATGGCTGAGCGCAGAGTTTCCATACGGAACTTCCGGGGACGGACGAACCTGTTGAGCAGCTTCAGATCCAGAATGGGACGAACGGAACCGTCCTTCTTGGGCACCGTGAACAAATTGGAGTAGAAGCCCAGGCACCAGGCAGATGACAGCCATGTCCAAGAGACTTGCTACTGCCGGCCGAAGCCCCTGAGCGGCCAGAGGATCTGACGGCACCCGAGACCTGAGGAATCTGGGAGGGGGCTGGAACTCGAACTCCAGCTTGTAACCGGAAGACACCACTTCCTGAATCCACCTGTCCGAGACCGCTTGGACCCAGACCCAGGAGAAGAGCTGCAGCCGTCCCCCCACCCGCAAGGCTTGGCAGCGGCTTTAGTCTTAGAGCCCCAACTGTGTCCTGGACGGGCCCGGCCCCTGCCCCTGGACCAGGAATCACCTCTGGATGAGGGGGAAGGCCGAACCCCTGCCAACTCTAGCCCCATGAAAGGACTGAGTGAAGGAAGCCGCCCCCTGAAAGGGGCGACGCTGCTTCTTACGCTGAGGTAACCTACCTCCCTTCGCTACCGAATCCAATTTCTCTCCAAAGAGCCGCAACCCCACAAAGGGAAGGGCCGTAAGCGACTTTTTGGACACAAAATCAGCCGCCCACTGGCGTAACCAAACCGACCGCCGGATAGCCACAAGCAAGGCCGAAGCCCTGCCACACATCACCAATGTGTCATCCAAGGCGGCCAGCACAAAGGACAAAAATAACTCACATCGCTTAAGGGCGGCAAACTCCTCACTAGCCGGGTCAAGCCCGGAAGAGGTCAACAGTCCTCTAACCACCGACCTGGCAGCTACCAATAAAAGCTCTGAAGCATAAACTGGCCGCAAGGCCGACCCAACACTGGCAAAACCATGACAAGCCATCTGGTCAATGCATTTATCCTCACCATCCTTGAGAGTAGTGCACTCCGGAGAATGCAGGATTGAGGAGCTGGACAACCCCAAAACAGGAGCATCCACCTCTGGGGGGGGGGGGGGGGGGAACGACCAGTGCTTCACTGCGTCCGCCGGAAAGGGATATTTTTTGTCCCAACCCAGAGGGACACCCGGAAGCCGAGTGTGCCTCTCCCATTCCTTAAGAATGATACCATCAAAATGCTTTTTTTTTTTTTTTTTTTTTTTATAATTCTTTATTTATATTTTC
Source organism: Gastrophryne carolinensis (assembly GCA_027917425.1). Classification (NCBI taxonomy): domain Eukaryota; kingdom Metazoa; phylum Chordata; class Amphibia; order Anura; family Microhylidae; genus Gastrophryne; species Gastrophryne carolinensis. The sequence continues at coordinate 287,949,246 of CM051234.1, forward strand.
CAGAAAAGAAAAGAGTAATAACAATACACATTTGTGAAACACTCTTACAGTCACAAGTATAACAGTTACTAACATGTTAATCCACAATCCACACGCTATCTATAACTTTTAATCAATAAAGATTCTATCACAATATTCTTAGTGTTTGCATTGTTTTGCACTGGGGGTGAACAAATAGGGGAAGGAAGGGGGAGGACATGGAACTTTAGTGTTTAAGGCGCAGGGTCCTGGGCGTCCCGCAACAGGGTCTCGCATTCCGCAGACTCTGAGAATTGCAACCAATCGTACCATGTTATCGTAAAGCTCTCAAATCTATTCTCCCTAGATAATATCACACTTTCGAATCTCATCAGCTCATTCACCTTTCCCTCGTCGAGGGAGGATCCTTGGATCTCCATTTAAGGGGAATGCACATCTTAGCTGCATTGAGGAGATGACACAACAGTGATTTCCTGTAGGCTTTTAGTGGGGACCCAGTCATGTGCAGGAGACAAGAGGCTGGGTCGGGAGGTACTACCTCTCCCGTCACCCTGCCTGCGATCTCTCTGACGTCCTCCCAAAAACGGGTCAGTGTCGGGCAGGACCAGAAGATGTGCAGCAGGTCGCCTCTAGCCCCCTCGCATCTCCAGCACCTATCTGAGGTGTCTGGTGACCATTTGTTCACTCCAGCTGGCACTATGTACCACCGTGAGAGAATTTTGTAATTACACTCCTGATAGCGGGTACAAATTGATGTTTTATGTGGCATGGCTAGTAACCTTCTCTCCTGTGTAGGGGTAAAAGCGAGACCCAAATCCTCCTCCCACTTCCCCAAGAAAGGGGGTCGCTCATCTTCCCGTGGAGTAATTAGCAGCTTATATATGTATGATAGGGTGTGCTTAACCGCCTCTCTACTGGCACAGAGGTCTTCAAAGGGGGTTGTTTTCCTCATTCCCCTACTAAGGTCTTTAAGAGAGTGGAGGAAGTGGGTCAGCTGGGTGCTCTGCCATGCCGACCAGGCCGTAAGGCCCCTCGATTGGGCAAGTGTTCCCAAGTCAGACCAGCCCATTTCCGCCCAAAAGTGTCCAGCCCTAAATATCCCCCCCCTCCTCCACTCTCTCGAGACAGATCCCTCATTACCTGGGGGGAAACGTGGATTACCCAATATCGGGAGCATCGGTGAGGGTCCGGGGGAGATCTCCGGAAGCTTAAAGTATCGCCTACTGGCTCTAATGGTAGCTCCAACTGTGGGGTGTTTGAGAGCCAATGGGATGTCCGCGTCTGCCAACCATGTAATCCCTTCAATCGGGGCCTCTACGAACCCCTGCTCCAACCCCACCCACTGCTTGTGCTTCCCGTGTAAGCACCAGTCCACCGTTCGGCTAAGGTGGACCGCCCCATGGTAAAGGGTGGGATCTGGGAAGCCCATTCCCCCATTCTCTTTTGTCCAAGTGAGCAGTGCCCTCTTTAACCTTGGCCTCTTTCCACCCCATACAAATTCATCAAAATGCTTTTGATAAGGAAATTCCAAGCGCGGCTTGGTCACCTCAAAGAACTCCCCCTTCAGTGGAGGAGCCGCCTCGGGGGGAGAAATAGCCAGGACCTCAAACATATGAGCCAGGACCCTAGAGGTATCCAAGGACTCCCCCTGGCCCTGCTCGGTATCAGCACCCACAAACTGCTGATCATCGGAGCCCTCAGACTCCTCAAACAGCTCCCCTTCCTCAAGCGGGGAACAATTGGACCAATCCAGGGAGTCAAACTCCTCCATATCAAAGGCCTGCGTGGCTGTATACAAATGTTTTCACTTTGCCGTGGCCTTTTTGGCAACAGCACTGGAAAACAATTTTTCAAGATTGGCCAATCTGGCACACACCTCAGATTGCGACTCCCCGCCAATGACCACATCACATGGGGTACGTGTCAAGCGAGGGGGAGACGGATTGGAGACTGGCGGAGCAGAACCAGATGCCTGGGATCCGGACTGCCACGTAATAGACCGTTGTGCACAGGGTACGCAAAGAAATACATCATCTCCCAAAAGGGATACCCCAAACACAGCCTGGATTGCCCCGAGGGGGGCACAAGCCCAGTATTCGGGGAAGCCTCCATATGGTGATTTTTAATTATATATATATATATATATATGCCGCCCCCTAGTCCCCCTATATATATATATATATATATATATATATATTAGTGCCCCGAGGGAATTACGCTGTAATGCAACCCGGGATGCCCCTTTAACCCTTCTAGTGCCAGCTATGCGAGTCTCACGTGGCTGCCTCTTCAACCGTTAAGTGCCAGCTACGTGAGACTCACGTAGCTGACTTTAGAGCCCCATAAAAAAAAAAAAGTAAAAAACAAACATACAGACTTACCTTACCCCTCATTTGAAAGGGCCAGCGATTCTGTACAAGAATCGCCTGTTTGATTTCCGCACCCGGGCCTCTGATCTTCAGGAGGGGGCCCGTAATAGCCCCCCCCCCGCCGGCGCCGACATCTGCAAGAAAAAAAAAAAAAAAGTAAATGTCAGTTACTCACCTCGCAGCGCGATGGCTCTTCCCGGGTCTTCTCTTCACCAGGGGGGGCTCCGATCCCCCCCCCTGGGGTTTCCACACTTCGGGTGAGGACCCAGAAACGGGCCCTCACCATACTCTTCGGCCGGCGCTGGCCCCACCCCATAGTCCCGCCCCCTAGTCCCGCCCCTAGTCCTGCCCACTTGATGACGTCATCCCGCTCCTCGGGTTACCGGCACCCAGGGCTCCGATCTGTCAGTTGTCGGTAGCGATCGGAGCAGGGAGGGTGGCAGGCAGGGAGGCTCTGATCTCCCTGCCTCCCACCCTCCCTGCTCTGATCACTACCGACAAGTGTCATCTGCAGTGGCGCGGGACACTGGATGGGAGGTAAGTATAAGTGAAAAAAAGAATAATAAAATATTTTTTGTCTGGTGTCTTTTTTACTTTTAACTATTTGTGAACTGGTAAGGGGTCCATGAGACCCCTTATACCAGTTCACAAGGCTCTGGGGCTGGCAATCACCTGCGGCTTGCGGGTGACTTGCCAAAACCCCCAGCCCCCCATTACCTGCCTCCCCAACGGCCAGGGGGGGGGGCAGAAGGGCCCAGGCCACTTAGTGGCTATGTGGGCTAGTAGCCTGCAGGGCCAGGGGCCACCAACACTGGCCCCTGTGCCCTGTTCTACAAGCCCCCATAGCTGGTCCGGGTCGGTAATGCTGGGTAAGGGGGACCCTATGTCATTTTTTGGGGGGATTTTAAGGGTTTTTAACCCTTAAAATTCCCCCCAAAAAATGAGGTCCCTGGGAGGGGGGACCCTACGTCATTTTTTTTTTTTTTTTAAGTTAACCTCTTACAACTATGCAATCATATTATCTGAAATCTCCTAAACTGCTGTTTCAGTTTGGGGGAGTTTCCTGGGCAGGAAAGGGTGTCTACCAATACATATGTGGTACCGTTGTAACCGGGAGAAATAGGGCTTTCACACGCAATAATATTTTATTAACAAACTTGCATTTTTTATTAGAAAAAAACACTACAAATTGTAAAAAATCGTTTTTTTTAATTTTTTTGCACATATTTCACCCAAAAGTATTGAGAATACACTAAAAAAAAGGCCAAACAAGACATTTCATGTTGAAGCCCAGACTCTGCTGAATTAAACAATATATAATTTTCCTGGAAATCCCTTCAAAAATCCAGGTTGAACACGTGTAGCGCAAAAACGTGAAAAGTAGTCTGGCAACAGAGTGTGACAAAAAATCTCGGTAGGCTGGCACTCAAAGGGTCAAGTCCCGCGTGGGAGGAATTTTCAGACAACTAAATTTAACCAGGGACCCTAGGACCGGGAGAACCACCCTTTAATAGGAACGCTGGTCCACCTGGAACACACAAACAAACACACAATCAGACCAACATAGCAATTGTCCAAAGGGGTTAATCACAGAAGCGTTGCCAAGCAACCCCAGGGAGGGGCATGATCCATAAGGAAACTAATGGGCCACAGGCCACTCACCCAACCGTTACCGCCTCCGGAGTCCCGCACGCCTGCAGTAGGAAGGAAAAGGCGCATAGGCAGAGGAAGAGGGAGGGCGGGCCGGCGTGGTTCGCGCAGCCTAGGCTGGGAGGCAAGTAATACAAATAAAAGAATCCGGGCAGGAATAGAACAATAGAGGGCCGGGAGTCATCCCGGCTACCTGCAAGGAGGAGACATCCATCTTCTGACTTGCTCGGCGTCTGTAGAGATGAAAGACTGGGGAATGAGTGGGAGGTCCCAGGTATTTATGGGCCGGGAGGGTCTTACTTTTTTTATTGACATCTCTGCAAGATCGCCATCTACATGTCAGTCTACCCACATGGAATGAATGTCTTGAAGCGGGGTGTGTGACATACTTAGAATATCTAGTAATGGAATAACTTGGTTGTTCAGTATATTCAAGTAGTCAGCTGAGCACATAGAGGTGCTGAACTGCAACAACCCCATATCATAGCACTGCCCCCACAGGTTTGTAATACAGAAACCCATTAGTACTATCTTTAGTACTATTAAAGCCTTCAGCATTTTATGTGATCACACTTACCTTGCACTCGAACTGTATCCTTTGCACGTGCTTTGCCTTTACCTTGCACAGATTCTATTCTAGCGATTGCAGCTGATGCAGCAGCGATCTGAGCCTGCCCTGCTGGTGGCTTAGGTAGCTTGGGTTCTTCTTTACAAACAATATCAGCAGTATTCCTTAAAAATGAAACAAAGGACTGTATCACACAAAGGACATGAGTAAAAATGTAAAAGTTAGCTTATTTTGAAAAAGTATGGTAGCATAAATAAAGAACTCTTGTATACTCCCCATGAAATAAGTTTCTTGGAATTCCATTATGTAAATATGCTGCTGCTCATTAAAGCGGTATAAAACCCAGGATTTTGACTTTCCCAGGTTTTGCTTCTTGCCCCAATTTGGGACGTCCGATATTTGATTACCCAGTACAAACGCACTTTTTCCTGGTCCTATGGCCCATGTGCAGGATCTTGTCCATTCAGAACTATTTGGTGTGTATATGTAATGTTTGGGGGGGTTTATACATCGGGGCACCCAGATGTTGGAAGGCCAGTGGCCAGCCATGTTGGGTTTTGTTTCACTTTAGGTTTTAACTACACAGTTAAGAAGAAAAGACCCCCTTACTTCTTCACAGACAATAGGAGAAGTCCCAGCTTGTCTTTTCAAAAATCTGCTGCCTGGCTGTAGAACACAAAGTTAGAGATCATCTTAGCAATTCTCTTGAGAAAGATTAGACCAGCAGAAATTAAGGGATGCAAGAAACTTTTGTAGTGACATTAGAGCCTGCCTGTAACAATGCTGTTTCTTTAACAAGGTTTTCTTTGGAATATGAAATAGATGGAGTCTAGAAGCAAGATTTTATTTGTATCATTACAGGAATAAGCAGGACTGAGCCTGCATCAAAAAGGAAGCCTTTATGATATTGCAAGACCTCCTGCTAACTAAATAAGAGTAATTAGGCAGCACAGAGAAACGTCAAACGTCAGGAGAGAGTTAAAGAACTTAATTTGTACAGTCTGGAGGAAAGAAGGGAGAGGGGGGACATGATTGAGACCTTTAAATATGTGAAAGAATTGAATAAGGTTCAGGAGGGAAGTGTTTTTAAGAAGAAACTTAAACGATAGAACAAGGGGGCACAACCTGAAGCTAGTCGGGGGGAAGATCAGGAGCAATGTTAGAAAATATTATTTTACAGAAAGAGTAGTAGATGCTTGGAACAAACTTCCAGCAGAGGTAGTTGAAAAATCAACAGTCATTGAATTTAAACATGCCTGGGATAAGCACACATCTATCCTAAGGTAAAGAGTACATACAGTATACACATAAGGGCAGACTAGATGGACCGTATGGTCTCCTTCTGCCGTCAACCTTCTATGTTTCTATGTTCAAAGTAAGAAGATGTGAGGTATTAGCTCCAAAGCTGCCGTTAGACAAGGTTGAACCCTTCTGTTCCTGGAGGAAAGAATGGCTGCGGCTGAGAATAGTTAAAATACTCAGAGTTTGCAAATGAGAATGCTTAAGCTCTTTTAATATAATTGAAAAGAGACTACAATCTTAAAGGAGCACTATCGCGAACATTTGCATTAAAAAAAAAAAAATTAAATAGCCACACAATAGCTTCTAACACATGTATAAATAATGTGGCGATAGAAAAGAAAAAACATGTATGCCTTACTTTTAAATTGTAAAATGAAAATGGCTCAGTCCATTTGCTGAATGGCCACTGGTCTCCTAGCAACAGGCGCAGTAAACTTGCTCCAGTTTTCTTCCCAGGGCAGCAATGTACACGGCAGTAACGGCTCTGTGTGTGTGTGTGAGGTGCTGCTTCTGTGATGAGACCACCAGGTGACTCAATATATATATAACATTTCTACTAAATAAACTGACTGAAAAAAATCTACTTTGAATGACTGTGCAGGTATATATATATGTATTAAAGTGGAGCAAAATCCACCCTAGAGTCTATGAGGCATACTTGCTCCAGATTCGGGATGCCCCGCTGTGTCAAATCCCCCAGGTCGCCCGAAAACTCAACTTCTTTCCCGGTCCAGCGGCGCATGCGAGAGCAGCAGCTGCATCCTCGCTATGCTTTTAGCAGGGCGCGTGCCCGCGCCAGGCATTTGTGAATGTTCAGCACGGGCAACCCTGTTAAAGGGTAGCAGGGGATGCGGCAGACAAAATGCTCTGATCCGCTAGCCTTAGACGAAGCAGCGGGAGCGAATCCGAGTGCGCTGACTGGATGAGAGGCTGCGCATGCGCTGTAGGACAGAGAAAGGGTGACCTGGGGGGGATTTCACATAGCGGGGAATTCCGATCAGGGTGCCCGGGGGGTAAGGAACAAAACCCAGGACAGTCAAAATCCTTGGTTTTTGGTCACTTTAAAGTCTAAAAGAATCCAGTGCTGGCCACTGGCCTTCCGTTGGCACATCGCAATACGGGATGCCCCACTATGTGAAACACCTCCCGGGTCGCCGCAATACCCACCTTTTCCCTGGCTCCCATGGTAATGTAAATAGCTGCAGCCGCATCCTCAGCATCTCCGGGATGAGGCTTGCTCCCATGAATAGCCATTCAGAGAGGCTGGGTGCCCAGGGATGCTGCCGCTCCAGGTTCTCGTTGCCAAACTCTGTGTGCGATTGGATGACAGCCTGTGCATGCCCAATGGGACAGGGAAAGGTATATTTTGACAGCTGAACTGGTGGGGGGGGAAAAAAGACTGGGGACAGTGAATGGTTTTGTTCCGCTTGAAACACACAAACAAATGTCCAGACTGGTTTATCCTGATGGACAGAGCAGTCTGACTGATTGGCGACCCTTCCTTTAGTATTCTGAGGGGGTTTGATATTAGCTGGTCCGCTATGACCTATATACACAAGATTCCAGGACTAGGTTCAGCCCTGGTGCAGAAATATCCCAGACCCAGCATACCCACCACACCTCTAGATGATTTTGGTTAAAAGACAACCATCTTTTATTATAAAAATATTAATATTACAAAATACATAGGTGCAAAAAATCTCATTTATACAAATATTCAATTCATTTGAGATGTAGTGACTGATTTCAGACTAACATTGACATGCTTGCTTTACAGTATAGTACATTTATATTACAATATTGATGCCATGATTAAATTCTTAAAAACATGATAACTATTTTGTCTTACTGATCCAAAGATCGGCCAGACAGGGTAGACATGTTTCGCCACATAGGCTTCTTCAGTGCCCTAATATACACAATAAAGAGAAAAAGAATATACTTTATCATAAGAATGAATGAGAATGTACGCAACTTAATTCAACACTTAGTATGTGCACCCCTTAATTCAAAATCATCACTGTTTTGTTTTTTCAGCATAATCAGATTAAACATACACCTTATATGGCAATTAATTAGTAGTGATTGAATTGGTCATATATTATGACCTAGTCCATTTTTTAAGGCCAGGACCTTTCTTATTTACCTGATTTTGTGTTATCATCAGAGAATGTCAGGTCATTAGTGGAGATGAGGAGTCACCGCCTATCTCTCCTTTTTCATATATATTAGTCTGATTTCTTAATATTTAGCTCTTTAGTTTATAACCCTATTGGGGTCTCATAATTGAAGATGTCTAAGGGTTCTGACGTGCTAAAAAAGATCACAAACAGTAGTCAAATTGTTTTTAGTGACCGCCCATTTCTCAGGGAAAGAAAAGAAAGAGTGAGATGGAGAAGAGAGAAGGGGGAAGGAGGGAAAGAATGGGGGAGAGGAGAAGGGGAAAGAAAATCCCCCTTGGAGCTTGTTATTTCTGCTGTATATAGTGGTGTTTAAATTACCTTAAATTCTGCATGACCGCAGCATAGTGCGCATGCTTCCCTTTGTCATGCAGTAGTGTGGGAGCTGTCATTAATCTAAAACAGGACAAATTGTCATCTATATTGGTGATCTTATAGGCTCATTCACCTCAAAAAGTCTGGCTCAATGGCCATATAGCCTTACCTTACTATGGCTCCATACACGCCCCTCCTGACACCGCAATGCAGCCAGCGCGTTTGAGGTATACTGGAGTGTGAAAGTTAATGGCCGTGCGGGATCCGCCCGCTACTCGCTCGGTTGCCCGATCCTCCTGTACTTTCCTGACCAAATCAGTTGGGGGAGAAAGCGCCCTCCATACACGCTGGCTGACGGCGCGCATATGTCAGCGCTTCGTGTTTTTAAGCGCTGGAGGATAACTCCCGGTCCGCTGGCCGGAAGTGACCTCACGCGCCGTCCCTATACTATCTGATGTCTGTTAAAATGCGCCATTTTGTTGTGGCCCTGCCTTTTGTATTAGGTTATTGCCTCGCTCTACAAAAGCATTATGCATAACCCCTGTGATATGGATAAAAAAGAGATGCTCCTACGTGCATTTGCTTGCCGCCCCCCCATCTATGCACCTTTCTCAGAAAAACGGGGAGATCTATTACACCGTTCTCCCGCATTGCGCTATTTACATGCATGCGCCATTTTGGTCTATCCCTGACTTCTACATGTGTTTATCATGTCATTTTTTCACTTAGGGTTGCCTAGGTTGGGCGCCATTGTATTGTAACCTTAAAGTGGACCAACACCCAGGATTTTGACTATCCTGGGTTTTGGTCCACTTCAGGGAGGCACCCCGGTTAGGGGTGCCCCGCTGTGTAAAACCCCCCAGAAAGCCCCCAAAACTCACCTCACCACGCTCCCACGTAGCCACAGACAAGCGGGTGACAGCGGCGGACAAGACAGCGCGTCCGCCGCCGCCTCCCGCGCGCCCCTCTGACAGTGCGCGCGCCCGCGCCGGCCATTCAGAAACGGCCGGCGCGGGCACGTCTAGAGGGGCGCGCGGGTGGCGGCGGCGGCCGCTGCCGATGGGGTACGTTTTTCGGGGGTTTTGGGGGGGGGGGTCCCTCACAGCGGGACATCCCGATCTCGGATGTCCCGCGGTGAGGGAGGTGATCACCCCTGGGTGACAGTCCACTTTAAAATGTATACCTATTTTTTATGGCTTGGGCGCCATTATGCTGTGGCCCCGAAATGTATCCATATTTACTATAACATACTTCTAGGAACACCTAATGTGATTTCCACCCAAAAAAAAGGGGATTTTTAACCAATAAGTCACTACATGTCAAATGAATTGAATATTTGTATAAATGAGATTTTTTGCACCTATGTATTTTGTGATATTAATATTTTTATAATAAAAGATGGTTGTCTTTTAACCAAAATCATCTAGAGGTGTGGTGGGTATGCTGGGTCTGGGATATTTCTGCACCAGGGCTGAACCTAGTCCTGGAATCTTGTGTATATAGGTCATAGCGGACCAGCTAATATCAAACCCCCTCAGAATACTAAAGGAAGGGTCGCCAATCAGTCAGACTGCTCTGTCCATCAGGATAAACCAGTCTGGACATTTGTGTTGTGGTTACTAAGAGGGTAGGAGGATAATATATTGAGCTGATATTTGTCCACAGAAATGACACAATTAGGGACCAATGACTGGGATACAATGATGACAAATTTGACTCAATGCCGGGTCTCTAACAAAGATACCATTGAGAAAAAGGAACAGACTAATATACTTTTTAACTCACTATATAAGGCCCTAGCAAAAAAGTCCAAAACTTGGTGGGATATCCAATATCTCCAGGAATATATTGATCATGGCCTAGTACCTAAGGGCCTCAGGGTCCGCCAGTTTCCTCAATTACCCAATCCAAGTGATCAGTTTAAGAAACAATGGGAAGAAACTTTACAAAACTGTTCACTGCAACTTATCAAACTTTTAATAAATTACCATACAGAGCATCAAGTAATACTAAATGCTCAAATTCAATCAATTATAGCGGAGCTACATACAAAACAGAAAAATGAACAATTCAAACAGAGGGACTCCGGAATTAAGGAGTCCATTGAAAAATTGAACAAAGAAATTATTCAGATTAAAGAGCAGAAATTATTCAGAGATAGACAGGCCTACAAGAATAATGAGGCATATGCATGGCCTACCATGCAACAGGGACAGAGAGGGAGAAGGGAGAGACCGGACAGGCAGGGGAATTCCTCGGATACCTCGTCCTCGAGGGAGAGGGGTCCCAGATACACGAAACAAACATGGGGGAAAAAGTTTATTCCCCCTAATAGACGAGGAGAGTACCAACAAGGTCCCCAAAGATGGGACAACCCTTGTCCACAACAGGGAGAACAGCAGAAATACCTACAGAAACGGAAAATGGATCAGAGAACCCCACCTCCACCTGAGGAGGAAAATGAATTAGAAAGACCTAGAAGAGATTTTTTAGACGGAAGCGCAATGCGCGCCGGAATAAACGCAGAAATAAGGCTAGAGGAAAACGTGTCAAAGAACTCCGCTCCCCCATTTCCACCGATCCCACAGGCCGAAAGAAATCTAAGACTATTTCATCAATAACTATGGCACCAATAGATACTAATACTTCCCATCCTACACAAATGAGCAAAGAGATGGATATCATCAACTTAACTAACTTCATATTAACAAAAGATCAAGAACAGCTGCTCCGACTTGGACTTAATTTTTGTCCATCTAAAGGCTTGGACCTGTTTGACATAACCAAAGATATCCACCTCTTTGCTAGAAAAATACTTTGCCGTTTTCAGTTCATGGATAAGGAAGGGCCACCTGGTGGATTAGAAAACCGACCGATTGTATCAGAATCACAGTTAGAACAAGACATGATGGATCTAGGATTAGAGGTGGCCGGTCACTGCATTCGTGAAAAGCCATTAACCCAACTTAAAAAGCCATCTACGTATTATCCTCCCATAGGCCTGAATCATAATGTAGCAACATTTGTTAATCTAACGGTATCCAATTTGGAGGCACTACCGCACAAAACAAACAAACCCCCAAACCTGAGCAAGGATCTTGCAGCCGCCATACAGGAATTAGAGTCTAAAAATGACCTGATTATAAAATCGGCGGACAAAGGCGGAAATATAGTAATTATGTCTAGGGATCAATACATAGATATGTGCCTACGAATTTTAAACAATAAGGATTGGTACGTAAGGGCCCCCACGTCCAGGCTGGCGGTTAACGCCCGGGAATACCAAGCCATAGTACAACAGGCTCACGACCAGGGAGTGATAGATTCCCGTACTGCGGGGTTTCTGGAGGCGCCCCACCCGATAACACCAACGTTTTATGCCCTTCCTAAGGTGCATAAATCGTTGGTGTCTCCGCCCGGCAGGCCCATCGTGTCGGGCATGGGAGCGCTCACAGAAAACGCCAGCAAGTATGTGGACTTACATCTTCAGCCCCTGGTCGTGAGCCTGCCATCCTATGTGAAGGACACAGGCCACATTCTACGTGTCCTGGATGGAATGTGGGTGGATCCCAGGGCGTTTCTGGTCACCCTGGACGTGGAGGCCCTTTACTCAAGTATTCCCCACGATAAAAGCTTGAGAGCTGTAGAAACTTTTTTGAATGAGCTTGATGTGGCAGAACACAATCACAATCTTTTCCTCCTCCAGCTCCTCAACTGCGTCCTCACCCACAATATGTTCCTCTTTAATGGGCAACTCTACCAGCAGGTGCAGGGAACAGCGATGGGGACGACGTGTGCCCCATCGTTTGCTAACCTGTACCTGGGGTGGTGGGAAAGGGGACTGTGGGCTGAGGACGATATGGCCAAGTACCTGTGCCATGTTTCGGCCTGGCACAGGTACATTGATGATACTTTGGTCATATGGGAGGGGCCGGAGGAGGAACTGGGTGATTTTGTTCACATGCTCAATAACAATGATTTGAATTTGAAATTCACGAGTCATTGGAATCAAAATAGCGTCACCTTCCTTGATTTGGAAATACAAAAGGACAAGCAAGGCCAAATTAATACGGTGCTATACCGAAAGGACACATCGGCCAATACATTGCTGCGAGCAACTAGCTCGCATCCAGCTCACCTATTACGCAGCATCCCATATGGTGAGTTTGTACGTGCACGCCGCAATTGTTCTTCTATACAAACTTTTAAAAAAGAAGCCACAAAAATTTGGACGAGATTGCAAGCACGAGGTTATAGTAGAGCAATTTTGAAGGCAGCCTACAAAAAAGCCCGTCATCTCGATAGACAACAATTACTGTACAGGCCCAAAAGGGCAAAAAAAGACACTGGCCCAGCATTAATACTTACATACACAGATGCACACGCGAAAGTTCGGGATATTCTCCAGACAAATTGGCCCATACTACTAAATGATCCGTTTTTAAGAACCTTTTTACCTCCAAAACCCAAAATAATCTTTAGGCGATCTAACAATCTAAAGGATAAACTGGTATGTAGCCATTTTTCTGAACAGCAAAGGGCTGACTGCTGTAAAATCCGGGGCACATACAAATGTGGTAACTGCAGTATGTGCCAATATATATTATCAGGAACAGAAACAATATTAAATCAAGAAAAATATTAAATGAGACATTTCATTAATTGTAATACAAGTAATGTTATTTACCTACTCACCTGTGGTTGCGGGAGCTTTTATGTGGGAAAAACAAATCGTCCGTTAAAAAAACGGATATACGAACATCAGTACAGTATTAAGAATAACAACGAAAAAACCCCCATAGGGCGTCATTTTAAAAAATATCACAACAGCAATCCGGCAACATTAAAATTCCAAGGCCTGGATAGGATACATCCATCCATTAGGGGTGGGAATCTGGAAAAGGGCACTTTAAAAATTGAGACGCGTTGGATATTCCGGCTCAAAGCACATAAATACCCAGGTCTAAATGAGACACTTACTTTTGCTTCATTTCTGTGAACAATTATAATAATATGCCTGTGAAAATGTTAAGTGGCTAAGCTTTAGCCACGGTTGACAGAGAATGTCAGTAGCATAATGGGAGGATATGGGGATTCACCTACATCTCCCCCATCTACTCCGAAGTGTGACATATAACAAGACCCAATATATGGGACAGAAGGAGGGAAAGGGGGGGGGGGGGACAATGCCCCAAAATGAAGTTCACCGCAATGCCCAATTATACTGGTGAAGTCTGTAACATATGCCTAGGGGCCATTAAATTTCAAAACAGTTTATTAAGGTAAAAAATGCCAATGGGGTAGAATTGTCCCGAGTGTGCAAGCGCCATGGGATCATGTCACTGGGTTCGTCCCAAATAATAATCTGAACAGATACCTATTTTACCCATAGATACAATTGATATTTATATACTGGATGCGGTTGTGGGATTATTGTGCACACTTATTGGTTAAAAATCCCCTTTTTTTTGGGTGGAAATCACATTAGGTGTTCCTAGAAGTATGTTATAGTAAATATGGATACATTTCGGGGCCACAGCAAAATGGCGCCCAAGCCATAAAAAATAGGTATACATTTTAACCGATTACAAAAGGCAGGGCCACAACAAAATGGCGCATTTTAACAGACATCAGATAGTATAGGGACGGCGCGTGAGGTCACTTCCGGCCAGCGGACCGGGAGTTATCCTCCAGCGCTTAAAAACACGAAGCGCTGACATATGCGTGCCGTCAGCCAGCGTGTATGGAGGGAGCTTTCTCCCCCAACTGATTTGGTCAGGAAAGTACAGGAGGATCGGGCAACCGAGCGAGTAGCGGGCGGATCCCGCACGGCCATTAACTTTCACACTCCAGTATACCTCAAACGCGCTGGCTGCATTGCGGTGTCAGGAGGGGCGTGTATGGAGCCACAGTAAGGTAAGGCTATATGGCCATTGAGCCAGACTTTTTGAGGTGAATGAGCCTATAAGATCACCAATATAGATGACAATTTGTCCTGTTTTAGATTAATGACAGCTCCCACACTACTGCATGACAAAGGGAAGCATGCGCACTATGCTGCGGTCATCCAGAATTTAAGGTAATTTAAACACCACTATATACAGCAGAAATAACAAGCTCCAAGGGGGATTTTCTTTCCCCTTCTCTTCTCCCCCATTCTTTCCCTCCTTCCCCCTTCTCTCTTCTCCATCTCACTCTTTCTTTTCTTTCCCTGAGAAATGGGCGGTCACTAAAAACAATTTGACTACTGTTTGTGGTCTTTTTTAGCACGTCAGGACCCTTAGACATCTTCAATTATGAGACCCCAATAGGGTTATAAACGAAGAGAACTAAATATTAAGAAATCAGACTAATATATATGAAAAAGGAGGGATAGGCGGTGACTCCTCATCTCCACTAATGACCTGACATTCTCTGATGATAACACAAAATCAGGTAAATAAGAAAGGTCCTGGCCTTAAAAAATGGACTAGGTCATAATATATGACCAATTCAATCACTACTAATTAATTGCCATATAAGGTGTATGTTTAATCTGATTATGCTGAAAAAACAAAACAGTGATGATTTTGAATTAAGGGGTGCACATACTAAGTGTTGAATTAAGTTGCGTACATTCTCATTCATTCTTATGATAAAGTATATTCTTTTTCTCTTTATTGTGTATATTAGGGCACTGAAGAAGCCTATGTGGCGAAACATGTCTGCCCTGTCTGGCCGATCTTTGGATCAGTAAGACAAAATAGTTATCATGTTTTTAAGAATTTAATCATGGCATCAATATTGTAATATAAATGTACTATACTGTAAAGCAAGCATGTCAATGTTAGTCTGAAATCAGTCACTACATATCAAATGAATTGAATATTTGTATAAATGAGATTTTTTGCACCTATGTATTTTGTGATATTAATATTTTTATAATAAAAGATGGTTGTCTTTTAACCAAAATCATCTAGAGGTGTGGTGGGTATGCTGGGTCTGGGATATTTCTGCACCAGGGCTGAACCTAGTCCTGGAATCTTGTGTATATGAAACACACAAAGCTGTGAAAAAGAGAAAATGGGAATCGGAAAGATACTGCAGACAGCAGCAGAGGTAAAAAGAAAGAAAAACTGGGAAAATAATCTGTAGAGTAACAAAAACAAGATAAAAATAGAAAAATCCAATTGTAGAAAAAAGTAAAAAAAAAAAAAAAATACAAATCTGAGCTGGGCTCGA
Source organism: Gastrophryne carolinensis (assembly GCA_027917425.1). NCBI lineage: Eukaryota > Metazoa > Chordata > Amphibia > Anura > Microhylidae > Gastrophryne > Gastrophryne carolinensis. The sequence goes on from CM051234.1 coordinate 287,964,830, forward strand.
ACCTTAGACTCTTTGTACCATATCTAAATGCTCTACCTGCTGAACCATTCAGCCTGCTGAGAGTAAGTTATAAGGTAACATATCTGAAACAATGTTCCATAATGCAGTCACTATCTCTCTCCTCTCATCCTGCAGTCTCTCTTCTCTAGTCCCAGCCGGACAGTAAAGACACACACACACCAGCCACCTTCTGGCCGGCACCATGCAAACACACACAAACACACAGCAGCCATCTCCCAGCCAGCAAAGACACACACACAGCATCCATCTCCCAGCCAGCAACGACACACACACACACAGCAGCCATCTCCCAGCCAGCAACGACACACACACACACAGCAGCCATCTCCCAGCCAGCAAAGACACACACACACACACAGCAGCCATCTCCCAGCCAGCAAAGACACACACACACACAGCAGCCATCTCCCAGCCAGCAAAGACACACACACACAGCAGCCATCTCCCAGCCAGCAAAGACACACACACACAGCAGCCATCTTCCAGCCAGCAAAGACACACACACACAGCAGCCATCTTCCAGCCAGCAAAGACACACACACACACACACACACACAGCAGCCATCTTCCAGCCAGCCATCCAGCAAACACACACACACACGCAGCAGCCATCTCCCAGCCAGCAAAGACACTTACACACACAAAGCAGCCATCTCCCAGCCAGCTAGCAAAGACACACACACACACACACACAGCAGCCATCTCCCAGCCAGCTAGCAAAGACACACACAGTCACACCAGCCATCTCCCAGCCGGCAAAGACACATACACACAGCAGCCATCTCCCAGCCAGCCAGCAAAGACACACACACACAGCAGCCATCTCCCAGCCAGCGAAGACACATACACACACACACAGCAGCCATCTCCCAGCCAGCAAAGACACATACACACACACAGCAGCCATCTCCCAGCCAGCCAGCAAAGACACACACACACAGCAGCCATCTCCCAGCCAGCGAAGACACATACACACACACAGCAGCCATCTCCCAGCCAGCAAAGACACATACACACACACAGCAGCCATCTATCAGCCAGCGCACACACACAGCGTCCTCAATGCTGCGCTCCTTACATAGCAGTGGCAGGGAGCCGTTCTCCCCCGCACAGCACTTGGTATAGCCTGAAGTGACGGAGCCCGTCAGTCAGCCACATTTTAAAACAGCTGCCATTCTGTAGCAGCACAATCTACAACCTTTTTGGAAACACATATTGCCTTCTGATATTTACTCACATTGAAAGTACATTTTAAATCTGTGTTCCAAGCTAAATTTCGCGATAGTGATCCTTTAATCTATATGATTCAGCTAGGAAATCCATACTTTTCAAAGAAAGTTTTGTTTTTAGAACACCCTTCCAACAATAGAGCTGGAATAAGGTGTAATGATGCTGTAAGTCTTCAGTGGAGCTGCTATATCGGGAGAGATCTTTTTGCTTGTCCCATGCTGGCTTCCAGGAATGGCATCTTTCATTCACCAGAACTTTGCATTCCCTGATAAACCATGCTGAACTTGCTCCTTTCTGCGGACTCCTCTTTCCCAAAAATGAATTCAGTTTGGTAAGAACTGTTGCACAGAATCTCCAACACATTTAACAATTTGCCTGGAATGTTTCTTTAAAGTTAAAGTCCAGGCAATAACATTAAAGTCTATACTCGCCTTTTGTTACCCACAGCTCCTCCATGCAGCGCAGGCATCTATATACTTACCAATAAGGGGGAACAAGCGATTCCCTCCTCCATCGCTGGGCAGACATGGTGGTGTCGGTCAATATGCTCTTATGTCTCCTAACACTTCTACATTTATGGCAATGGAGGGGGCATGCCGAGGCCAGACGTGCTGAACCCACTTTGGCATAAATGGAGTAGGATTGTGGGGTAGTAAAAAAGGCTCCCTAGATGCCTCCATTAAAGGTTGCCAGCACTGGAAGGCGGAAATGCTGGTATGAAGTTTGAAGATGGAGGAGCTGCGGGGGAACACTGGACCTGCATGAAGAACTGTAGGGAAGTAGAGACTATTGTTTGTTTCTGCCTGGACAATACATTTAACCTCCTTAGTGGTGATCCCGAGCGTGACTCGGGGTTAATTTGCGCTGTAAGTGGCGGTAACCCCGAGTCACGCTCGGGATCGATTTGTCCCCGCTGCGATCGCAGGTGAGAGCCGCGGCTGCGGCGTCCGTCTCACTTCCTGGTTCCGTCTCTGTGAGCCGCAGAGGCTCATGGGGGCGAAGCCGTGCGTCAGAGACAAATGTAATGGTAAGGCTTTCGTTACCATTACATTTGCCTCTATCATAACGCCAGGGGGGTTACATTCCTGTAAGTTTTTATGCATTGTAACTAAGGGCCTTGGGGCAGAATGAAGATCCTGAGTATTAGGGACAGGGGAAATTAGAGGTCTTATTATCTATTACCACTAGAACAACCTGCTGCTGCTGCTTATCACTGGTGGTTGTAAATAAAGATCATAGATTTAGAGAACAAAATATTTTTATGATTAATGTTTTTAAAGTTACATTCATGAATTCATTATTCATGTTCTAGGAATGTACCAAAATCAAAGAAAATTGGTGATCAAATACCAAATACAAGATATGTGTTAAACTATGTCCCTAACACCATGGAGTGGGCTATGAGTCATAACACACAATGGTGGAAGGGTCCCGAGGGGAGAGACGGAGACTTGCTTTAATAATATCAGCGGTTGTCAGAAAATCCATTTTAAAACAATGGATATACACAGATCCCCCCCACTGACACCATTTCTGACAACACTAAAATAGCTGTTTCAAATGGAATTTATAGAGGCAATGCTTCTAAAGGAAAAAAGGGACCAGAGGTGCTTTACGACATGGAAAAGTTACATAAACACACTGTCTAAAAACTTCGTATCCGCACCACACTGGGCCAGGCTACCTGGTTCCTTACAAGGGTGATGGCAGGGGATGATCCAATAACATTGTCCAATGAGCCAACTGCAAGACATTTTAGGGGGTGGGAACCAAGGGTCAGGGAGACAAACTACAAGGAACACGCTAAAACAAGCAGCATTATCTGGGATTAGCGTGAAGCACTAAAAATTAACAAAAGGTCCTCTTCTTGGGGGGAGCAATTCAGGGGATTTGAGTTAAAAATTTGTGTTTTGGTCCCCCTTTCCCCAGCATTAGCAACCAGACAAGGGTAATGGCAGGAGCTGGGGGAGCTGAGCTTTTATATCACAAACTCATATGTCAATGGAAGAGAGAACCTGTAGTTAAATTTAGACTAATAAATGTGTTTCTTAATAGTTAATATATTGTCTACCTTAATCGCTATTTAGGTAGATATTATATTTAATGGGATGGGCTTGTTACATTTATTCAGACCCAAATAAGGGCAAATAGGGAAAATACAAAATGTATCATTGTTGCAATAAGTCACAATAGTTGCCATAACCATAATTTTAACTTGCAACTTCGTATTGTAAAACTGTACTGCTAACAGCAACTTCAATACAAATAAAAAAAAAAAAAACTAAAGTGGACCCTATAGGTCCAGCTCTGGAGTCCAAAAGACTTCAGAGTCAGCTGCTTCCTGCTTTGAGAAACCCCTGGGATCAACTGTAAAACTCACTTTTCACACAGAATCCGAGGTGCCGAGGTTCAGATAGTCCAGGGGCGGGAGCACGCTGTAGAACACAAGGAGAACGGGGATACAGACACTCCCCTTTCACTGTTCCAAACAGAGCTGTACGCTGCACATTCCAGACAGTAGTAGGCGGGGGGGGGGGGGCAGGAAGAGACATTCTTAGTTTGGAGGAGTGGCCTCTGGGGATTCCCCAGAGGAGGGGTATAGAGATACTTGCCATGGGACGGCAGGATGAGGAATAGTAATATATCTTTTTTTTGCAAACCTATAGCAGTTCAAAGAACAGGGAAGTGGCAATGCACATGTCCAACATATTGCTGGGTGGATTACCCAGACCCCAAACGCAAGGGGGAGCGCAAGAGTCCAGTGTCCCTCTGGGCCTGGACCTGTGCCGAAGGGTAAAAGGAATGGTAATTAATAGGACAAAGGGTCTAAGGACTGCCAACAGTTAGGTCCTGGTAATTCAGGGCTTAAGGGCTGAACTGCTGGCCCCTAGCCCTAGTAATTGAGTGCTTCGTACCCCTTCAACAACACTAACTATACTTAACTCACCCTGGCCTTTGTCTCACGCCGTGTACCTTTAATTGTACCTTTAATTAGTGCTAGCGGCCAGTAGCACATAGGCCCCCCTTCCTCCTGCATTGGCATCCAGGCAAGAGGAATGGCAGAAGCTGGAAGAGTTGAGCTTTCATACCAAGGGAGGACCTGTAGTTAAGACTAATAAATGGGTTTCTTGTGTGGTATCTATTTTACTCAGGGTGAACAGGCAAAGGGTCCAGGGGACTCCTATATCAATTCACAGGGTAGGGGTGCCAGGACGACACCTGCCAGGACCAGTAGGTGACAGTCAGAACAGTGACCCAGTTACCTGCACCCTCTCTTGGGGCACATTAGTGTGAGCACCTCTGTAAGTGTACCACACCTGTAATGAAGGGCCTAGGGGCTACTTAATCAGAAGGCCAGGGGCCATTGGTTTGATGTTTCCAACCCCCGTGGAGCTGGGTGCACTTTGGGCATACATTTTTGAGTTGTGGGCGTGGGATCTGCACACACGTTATACTAATTTTAGGAGTCTGAGGGCCCAGAGTAACGTTGTGGCAGGAAGTTAGGGCCACAGTTGGAGAGGGGGAGGTATAAGCAGCCACAGGTGGTATAAGAGAGCTGGGGACAAGGGATATCCAATGGTCAGTATACACCAGTGGTGCACACTCCTCCTCATCAGGTCAGGTTTTACAGATCTCCATTGAGAACCTGTAGTATACACTTTGATGTTCATTCTAAACATTTGGATCTGACAAGATTAAATGATGTTAATAGAATAGAGTTAACTATAAAACGAACAATTAGCATTTATTGTTTTTAGCCACACTCAAGCAATTATTTCGAAATCTGATCAAAATAACATTGCCGGACCAGAAATCAATGTGTGTTTACATCCCAAACCCAAATAAGCTAATACTCCCTCTGGACCACTGCATCTTCCACCCCTGGGCATCCCAGTTTGGAAAACGGGTCCGCTTAAAGCGGAACAAAAACAAACCCTGGAAATTTGACGTTTGAATCCTGAATTAGGATGCCCTGCTGGGTGTGAAACCAACCAGTGCGGTTAAGTAAAAGGCTGGAAAGGGGCACACCTTCATTTGTTTAGAAATTTTGAGAAGAATGAATTGGGTGCTGTAACTAAGTCCCTGTACCCAAGGGACAGAAAGATACAGTATATTATCACTTAGCAACGCACACCACAACATTTTTTTCTAATATGCAGAAAAGTGTTTATCAATCAGAAAGTGTCAAAGAAATATAGACAGTGCCTTACCGCCCTAGAGAAAGTAGCTCCCATATCAGTAGAAAATCAGATGCATATGTGATTTTGTCCCCATGAGTATTTAAAATCAGGTATTAATCAGACCTTAAAACTGCATACTTATTGCCAAAGCCTGAATCCACCGTTTTCAAAACTCCAACTGAACTCAAATTATTTCACTTCAGGGTATGAATGAAGGGTTAGGTAGCACCTTTGCAGTTGTTCCTATCAACAATCCCTAATCCTTATTTGTAGCTCCGAAACAGGCCCAAAACATACAGTATGTGGGAATGCGAAAATACTAATAGTGCTGTGTGGCAAATGACGGTATTGAAGGTCTGTGTTGCAATACAAAATGGAGATAAACTAAGCTTAAAGGGACTTTAAAGAGAAAACGCAATAATAAGGCTTGCTCACCTGATGACTGTCCCATGTGCCTCTGCTCCATTTTCCACAGTGTATGGTAAAGGTTGTAGCAGGGCTCTACATTTTGAACTCCTACCAATTTCATTCCTCCAGGACAGGCAAAAAAGTGGCCCAACAGCTCTCAGAGTGTACAAGCATGGCAAGTCACAGTGGTCTCACAGCTGTTTCTGGACACAGCAGAGCATGCTTATGGCTCAAAGTTGCGCCATGACACGTCCTTCCCAGATCAGCCACACCAAAGAAATTAAAGCAAACAAATTGGCTTGGCTTACAATAAATATGGATTCATAAAGAAACCGATTTTGAGATGCTTTGATATGGCTTACTTTATGTTGTTCCCAGGGGGCCCGGACAGGGGCTTTATTTTTTTAAATTTTTATTTATATTTAAAATTACAGAGAAGAAATAACACTTACATAATTGAGATGAAGAACAAGACAGACAACTCGGACTCAACCAACCTTGTGCATAGTTGACAGGCACCCAATCTGCAACATGGGGGTCACAGATCAATATTATTGGCCGAATTGGGAGTCCGTAACCAGGGCTCTCAGATTCTGCAGTACCCCTCTGGCCTGATAAGTCAGTTAATACATGAGTAGTCTCCCATTAAAGCGGGCCTTCACCCTGAAAAAAGAGTCTATCTTGTATGTTTCCCCCATCCTGTACATACAGATTGCCCATGTTAAAAATCACCCTACCTACATCTACTGCATTTTCTGAGCCTTATAACATCCAAGATGGTGGCTCATGGAGTCTCAAGCTGCCTGCAGAGAAGAAGTATATTCTGAATATGCCACTCTGCATTCTGGGATTTTCCTGACCCCAGCTCTGCCTTGTCTGTGGAAAGGAGCTATAACCCGCCCCCTACATTTTCCATCCCTCAATATGTGAGTTGAAGCCCAGCGGGGGAAAGAATATGTGACTAAAAACTTAAAATATATTCATTTTAAATGCTGGGGAATATTTTTTAGGGGTTTGGGCTTTTCATCAAATGATGCTGAAGGTCCTGTTTAATCAGAGCCTTTCAGGCCCCGCAAGGACACTACAATTGTATGTTTCCAATTAAGTAGGAGGCATTTCTTGGCATAGAATGTCAAAAGATGTAGAAGAGTTTCTTGATCACTGCCTTCTAACAAGGGCTTTATCACTGCTAACATGAATAGTTCTGCAGGCTTACAGACTGGAAGTCTCATGCCCACTTTTGTATATCTGATCACGTCATCCCAGAATTCTGCTATAACTGAGCATTACCATATCATGTGACACAACGTTTCCATACTCCCCCATTCACCTAGGACACTCATACAACACCAGTAGCCCCATTCATTCTAGCCTGAAGGGGAAATATATGTTTAGTGAAGCCATTTAAATTTGATGAGCCAATCTCTGGAGTCAATTACCGTTGAGTGGAAATTCTCGACTGCCTCCTCCCAGTACTCAAGCCCTGGGATCAGTGCCTGCCATTTCTCAAATGCTTTGTCTATAACCACGGGAAGGTCAGAGATCAGAGCAGAATGGTCGAGGAGGGCTTCTGGAGGTCAGATTGTCCTATCAATGGTTCCAGTCAAAGTCATTACATCCAGAAGATTGGGAATATTCCACAGTAGTGTATTAGGGGGCCAGACATCTGAAGCCTGCGGGACTCTACTCCTCTTCCCTTCTCTTACTTTGTACCACATAGACGGTGGTCTTCATGCAAGAGGATGTTATAGAGAACCCCCTAACACCTCTGGGTATCAATGCCTGCAGCGTGACTGAGGAACCCTGAAGAGTCGATTCTAGAGCAGTAACTGCAGGGGGAGTACATAACCACCAATGAGTATACACCGACTGAGCAGCAAAGACATATGGAGGGCCACTAGTCCTCCTTGTGCTACAGGGGCCTGCAGTATAGACCCTTTCATTCTTGGGGGGAGCTACCTCAGATAAAACAAAACAGAATAGAGTCCAATAACATAAAGCGGAACTTCAATCAACTATAACTATTAACGGGCAGATATTAAGATCCAAAAACCTTGATATTTTTGAGATTTGCATAGACTCTGGCTGGTCAACTATATATAAGCCTGATTTTTTACAATTTACTCTAAGACCCAATCAAGATCCAAAGTTGTTAATTATTTTCAGTAGTGCTTCCAATAAACCCATGGCATCATCTAGATATACTAATGTATTATCAGCATAAATGGAGACTTTTTCCACAATATGCCCGGGTTGTCAGCCAATGACAAATGGGGAGCTATAGCAAGTGCGAACAGTAACCGCGATGACAGACAACCCTGCCGTGTGCCCCTATAAAGGAAGTAGACATCTGTGAAAGCCTCATTCACCTGGCCCCGAGCTAAAGGCTTGTATTAGAGATGTTTTACATAGCTGATAAATAATGGGGGAATCCCAAATTTCTCATGAACCGCCCACAGGTATGGCTACTCGTTGAAAGTTTTTTCATTGTTCAGTGACATTATGCTTATGGCTCCCGACGTTGTCATGGTTGGTTTGCAAGTTACTAGAGCCTCCATAGGTTGATGCTAGTTGTGCGCCCAGGCATAAAACCTGACTGGTCTGGACCTATTAAGGAGAGGATAACTGCATTAAGACAAATAGCAAAGATCGGGAGATCGGCTATAGGAGGCACAAGAGTCTGGGGGCTTTCCCTCTTTGTAAATTGCAAATGTGTTTTGCACCATTTTTGTTCTTATATAGGCCTTGATTCACTGAAAGTTGAAAAAACTCTCATGGTAGTAAAAAATTCAATTCATGAGAAAAAAGCCTGAGAATTTCACTGTTAGTGAATCACCAGATAGGAAGACAATGAAAGTCAATGGAACTTTTTTTACTCCTGAAAAAAGTATTGAACTTTTTACCTCTTTTTTCCTGTAGTAAAAAGTGCCATTGACTTTCTGTCTTCCTATCTGGTGATTCACTAACAGTGAAATTCTCAGGATTTTTTTCTTATGAATTGAATTTTTTACTACCATGAAAGTTTTTTTCAACCCTTTGTGAATCGAGGCCATAGAGTTTAAAGCAGACCTTCACTCTGAATAAGAGTCTATCTTATATGTTTCCCACACCCTGTACATACAGATTGCTCACATTAAAAATCATCCTACCTGCATCTACTGCATGTTATAAGGCTTTAAACATCCAAGATGGCGGCTCATATAACATCAGGCAGCCTGCAAACAGGAAGTGCCCTCTGACTGTGCTGCTCTGCATTCTGGGATTGCTGACCTTTTCCTGACCCCAGCTCTGCTCTGTCTGTGCAAAGCACAACTATAACCCGCCCCCCTGTACTTTATCCCACTCTCCTCTCCTCAGTAAGTGTGATGCTTCTGAGTCAAGATAGCGGCGCCCGTATCCTAAAGTCCTGAACAGAGTTGCAGCCCAGTTGGGGAAAAAATAATAAGTGACTAAAAATATATTCATTTTAGAGGCTGGGGAATCTTTTTTTAAGGGTTTGGGCTTTTCAATAAATCATGATGAAGGTCCGGTTTAAATTCTGCAGTTGTATGTACAAGATGATACTGCTAATTTCAGATGAGGTATATACTAAGAACATGAGCAAAAAGCCTGCGGTCTGAACTGAATATAATGCTGCTCAGACATATAGCAGAGGGGTTCTCACAAAACCAGTCCTTCCCCACCATCAACAAAAACCTATTTAGCTCTGCTCTGACAGCGCAGATCAAGTCAGTTACATATAGTTACATAGTTACATAGTTAATACGGTTGAAAAAAGACATACGTCCATCAAGTTCAACCAAGGGTGTTGGGGTAGGGGGAGTTATTTTTTATTTTATAGGGGAAGCTATTTTATTTTTTGTCTTTATTTTTTTTTTTTTTACTGATAACCGCTAATAGTAACTGTTAATGTTATTTTCTTCTAAATAAGCGTCTAATCCTTTTTTGAAGCTGTCAGCGGTTGATGCTGTAACAAGCTTCTGTGGGAGGCTATGCCATAGATTTATAGTTCTTATGGTAAAAAACGATTGTCGCCTCCGGAGACTAAATTTCTTTTTTTCCAATCGAAGGCAGTGCCCCCTTGTCCTTAGAGAGGATTTTACGTGAAATAGTGTTCCCCCATATTTTTTGTATGGTCCATTTATATATTTATACAAGTTAATCATGTCCCCCCTCAATCGCCTCCTCTCAAGACTAAACAGATTTAATTCTCGTAATCTTTCCTCATAACTAAGATCTTTCATTCCCTTTATTAGTTTGGTGGCTCTCCTCTTCACCCTTTCCAGAGTCAGAGCGTCCTTTCTATGAATGGGCGCCCAGAACTGGACGGCATATTCCAGGTGAGGGCGCACCAGTGCCTTGTAAAGAGGCAAAATTACATTTCTATCCCGTGATTCCATGCCTCTTTTAATGCACGATAGTATCTTGGTGGCCTTGGAAGCAGCTGCTTGGCATTGCAAGCTGTTATTTAGTCTGATCTACTGGTACCCCCAGATCCTTCTCAACAAGTGACTCTCCCAGTTTTACTCCCCCGAGGACATGTGGCCTTCGGGTTATTAGACCCCAAGTGCATGACTTTACATTTTTCCACATTGAACTTCATTTGCCAAGTGGATGCCCAGACACTCAATGTGTCCAGGTCAGCCTGAAGCTTGTGAACATCTTCAATAGACTGCGCTGTGCTACATATCTTTGTGTCATCTGCAAAAATAGAGACAGTGCTTTTAATTCCATCTTCGATGTCGTATATAAACAAGTTGAATAATAGAGGACCCAGCACTGAACCCTGGGGTACGCCGCTTACAACTGGTAACCATTCAGAGTAGGTATCATTAACCACAACTCTCTGCACACGATCCTTCAGCCAGTTTTCAATCCAGTTACAATCCAGTTACAAACTGCGTTTTCTAATCCTGATCTCAATTTCCTCAATAAGCATCTATGGGGGGACAGTGTCAAATGCTTTTGCAAAATCCAGAAAAACTATATCCACAGCCGCCCCTCTGTCCAGGCTTCTACTCACCTCCTCATAGAAGCCAATCAGGTTGGTTTGGCAGCTTCTGTCCTTAGTAAAACCGTGTTGGTTGTCACTTATAATATTATGGATAGTTACATATTCGTGTATGTTGTCCCTTAATAGTCCCTCAAAAAATTTCCCCACAATGGATGTTAAGCTAACAGGTCTGTAATTGCCCGGAGAAGACCTAGAGCCCTTTTTAAAAATGGGCACCACATTTGCCTTGCGCCAGTCCCTTGGCACTATACCAGTTGCTAGTGAGTCTTTAAAGATCAACAACAGGGGTGATGAGATAACGGAAGTGAGTTCTTTGAGAACTCTTGGGTGAAGTCCATCTGGTCCTCCAGTCTTATTCACATTTAAATTATTTCGTTTTTCTTGGATGATATCCACGTTTAGCTTGTTAATTATTATACTTGGGCTATTGCTATCAGTGGCATCTCCTGTGTTGGCTCCTTGCGCTTCTCTTGTGTACACAGAGCTAAAGAATCCATTTAACAGCTCTGCCTTATCCTCATCCCCAGTGACCATTTCCCCATTATCATGAATTAGGGCACCTACCTGTTCTGATTTAGTTTTCTTCGAATTAATATATTTGAAAAATCATTTAGGGTTTGTTTTGCTTTCTTTGGCCACATCTCAAGTAGTAGTAGTTTATACTTCTCAAGTGTTACAGCTGAGAGTTCAGCCTTGTAATGTTTAAATGCCCTTTTTTTGTTCTTTATTGCCCTTTTAACCGCAGGTGTCAGCCATGAGGGGTTTAACTTTAGCCGCTTATATTTGTTACCCGTAGGAATACATTTTGCAACGTTGTTACTCACAATTGATTTAAAGCACTCCCATTTGGCATCTGTATCCTTATTTCTGAACAGATGCTCCCAGTCTATGTCCTTGAGTGCAGCTCTGAGCCTGGGGAAGTTGGCCTTTCTAAAATTTAATGTTTTTGCCTCCCAGAAAGAAAATCTTTCTTACAGTTTATGTTAAATACAATTATATTGTGGTCACTGTTACCAAGATTTTCACGGACTGTTACTGCCCCCATCAGGTCATCATTATTTGATATTACAAGAATAGCATCACCCCTAGTAGGTGCCTCCACGAACTGATTCATATAATTATCTTGTAGCAAGCTGAGGAATGCTCTTCCCCTTGTAGTGGAAGCAGAACCATGTCTCCAGTCGATTCCTGGATAGTTGAAGTCCCCCATCACCACCACTGTAGCAGCCTGTGACGCCCGCTCTATCTGTTTATGCAGTTGACCCTCTATTTCCTCAGTTATATTTGGGGGCCTATAGATTACACCAAACTGTATTTTAGCCAGGTTTAAATCGCCCCCTACTTCTACCCACAAGGATTCTACATCCTCACAATCTTCTGCTAGTATCCCCTCATTAATATATGCTTTGAGTTCTTGCTTTACATGAAGACACAGGCCACCCCCTTTCGTTTTTGCTCTGTCTTTCCGAAAAAGAGCAAAACCTTGTAGATTGACAGTCCAGTCATGTGTGGAATCCAGCCATGTCTCAGCCACACCAACAACATCAATATTCTCTGCCAGCACCAGAGCCTCAAGCTCCCCCACTTTACTTGCCAGACTTCTGGCATTTGTGAACAAACACTTTATGTTCCTATCTAGTTTGACACATTGGGGTATAGTATTAGTTCCTGCAGTAATGCATCCGTCTAATTTTTTACTGCTGGTTTGCAACTCATGGATCTCCTTATCCACCATAGCAGTCCTCCCCCCTTCTAATTCTCCACCCATCATCATATTCTGTCCCCTAAGTAACCTGTCTTCACTTTTGTTTTCACTCTTGCCCTCCCCCCTCATCACTAGTTTAAATAACTCTCCACCCCCTCTAGTATCCTCTTACCCAGCACAGCAGCCCCCCTTCCATTCAGGTGCAAATTATCTTTAGAATACAGTTTGTACCCCAATAAAAAGTCAGCCCAGTGCTCTAGGAACCCAAATCCCTCTGCCCTGCACCAGGACTTGAGCCATGCGTTTAACTCTCTAAGCTCCCGCTGTCTTTCATGTGTAGCGCATGGCACTGGCAGTATTCCAGAGAATACAACCTTGGAGGTCCTTCCCTTCAACTTGGTGCCTAATTCCTTAAATGTATTCTTAAGGATCCACCATTTCCCATTAATTCTGTCATTGGTCCCCACATGGACCACGACCGCTGGGTCATCCCCAGTAATTTGTCCACCCTTTCCACCACATGCCGAACCCTGGCACCAGGGAGACAGCAAACTATTCGGTTGAGGCGGTCTTGGTGACAAATTATTCTATCAGTTCACCTGATAATAGAATCCCCTATGACCACTAACTGTCTAGTCCTACCTGCAGTCCCAACCACCCGCTCACTAGCTGGGCTGTTCTCCCGGCTGTTAGGGAGAACAGTATCCGCTAGGGTTGCCATTTCTCAGACTGACACTCTTGCATCATTACCCAACTTGGCAATTTTGCTAGGGTGCGCAGACACAGGAATGGCCTTCCTTTTCTGTGCACCCTTTCTACTCCCTCTATCTACATTTACCCAGCTACTTATCTGCTCCTCCTGACCCATTTCTCCACCCTCTGTATCTACCCCATTTACTACCTGCTCCGTGAGCAGAAAACTCTTTTCCATATTGTCAATCCTCCTCAGTCTAGCATTTTGCTCCTCCAGATCTCTAACCCGAGCTTCCAGGTTTGCAATTTGCTCACATTTACCACAGCGGTATTCACCCGGGAACTGCTGCTCCTGAAGTGTATACATATGACAAACTGTGCACTGAAGTAGACCTCCAATATTGCTAGCCATTATCCTAGTTACAATACAGCAGTAAAAACTATTTTAGTACTCACAGATGCAGCAACTTTGGCTTTTAACTTCTTATTTTAGCACATAGGCAATAAGAACACTTGAAGTCCCTTAATAAAAAGTCCCCTCACTTATAATACAACCTCACTTGAAATACAACTGGAACTCGCAAAAGCTCCTGAACTCGCTCCTGAAATCTTATTTATATAAAGCAATACTTCCCTTCCAAATGGCAGTCTCTGTCTGGCAAACAGTCAGAAGGCTGGGCTCAGCTGAAATAAATAGGCTAATTAGGCAGGACCACCCCCACTCAGGTAACCGCTTTCATCAGATGGGAGCAACCAATGTAATTAAATGCAAGGCAAAACCCTGCAATACAAGAAGGAAAGAGAGAAAAAAAAAAAAGTTAGCCAAACCCTGCTAGCTCTGACCTGGTCTGGCTGAAATCTTTCCCTTACAATGTGAAACTTCCCAGCTTCGCTGTATTCTGACCTCATTCCAGGGTCTTGCAGCTGGAATATGCAGTGACATCCCTGATCTGTGCACCCAGCAGGGGCACACAGAGCAGAGAGAGAAGGGAAGCTTTGCGCTTTGCCACAACTAACCCTTGCAGCTACCTAGAATGAGGCAAGTATACAGCGAGGCTTGGGTGTTCTCACTGCGGGCCATTCCAAGCGAAGAATTTGACTGGGACATTGAGGCTTTTAGACTCTAGTCTTGGTTTTGGTCCTCTCTGAAGTGTATGTCCAGGCACATACCTTCCTCCCACCTTATCTCCTCAGGGCACTGGTTCTTAACCTGTAGTACATGTACCCCAGGGGGTACGTTGGGATGTTTGGGGTGCACCAACTACAGTGGTCGGATGGGTAAATTGTATTATTTTAACAGTAAAACATTATTCCCTCTTGCTTTAAAAGTGTTATGAGGCCTGTGACCTACTTATTTTGGTCAAATTTATATATGATTCCCTCTTTGGGGGTGCAGTGTTGGAACCTCTTGTCTCTAGGGGGGTCCTTGGCGTAAAAAGTTTCAGAACCACTGCCTTGAGGGATCAAGTTTAATTAGCTATTTCAAAGCGTCTCAAAATCTCTGATTATTTGTAAATACCTTACGTATTCTAAACCAAGCAGTTTGCTTTGCTTCAATTTCTGTGTTGTGGCTGAGCTGGAAAGGGCATGTCATGGTTAAGCTTTAGGAATCATGTGTGCACCCTGCTGTAGTCAGAGACCATTGTGGCTTGCCTTGCTGGCACACATTAAAAGCCCCAAGGGAAAAAGTGGCTGTTAGACTTTTTTGTGTGAAGGACCTGCTATAGCTCCTACCATGTACTGTAGGAATGTAGGAGAGACACAGGCATCATTTGAGCTGCTTACTTACTTGGGTTGGGTTTACAGTACATGCTTTATTTATATGAGCTGTTTTTTTAGTGTTTTTAATTAGCTGTTTTTAATTTCTGTACAAACGGATGTGGTTTATTCCAGGACATCACTCTTTTTTTTACAAAATGGGTGTTATTCCCTGCGCAGGGGGGCATCTGGATCAGCAGTGCCCCCCTGCACAGTAACACTAGCTAAGGCTGCCACGGTCACGATCGTGACAAACAATCACAGGGCTAGATTATGCCAGGGGAGCGATTTGAAAGAAAAGAAATCGCCATTTAGTGGATGTTACTGCCCAGGCGGGGGAACCACCAATCGGGAAGCCCCCCTTGGCAAGGAACAACACCTATTTTGAAGGAAAAGGCCAGGCAAAGGTGAAAAAATAAATATGTATATCTTTATAGAGTCTTTTGTATCCCATAAAGCAATACACAAATATTGCACTGAGGGCTATCTACATTCAATAAAAGGCTCATACTTCACAAAGTATTACAGCTGATTACAATATAAACAGTTAAAGTGGACCTTCACCCTGAATAAGAGTCTATCTTATATGTTTCCCACACCCTGTACATACAGATTGCTCACATTAAAAATCATCCTACCTGCATCTACTGCATGTTATGAGCCTTCAAACATCCAAGATGGCGGCTTATGGGACATCAGGCAGCCTGCAAACAGGAAGTGCCTTCTAACTGTGCTGCTCTGCATTCTGGGATTGCTGACCTTTTCCTGACCCCAGCTCTGCTCTGTCTGAGCAAAGCACAGCTATAATCCACCCCCCTGTACCTCATCCTGCTCTCCTCTCCTCAGTATGTGTGATGCTTCTAAGTCAAGATGGCGGCACCCGTTTCCTATAGTCCTGAGCAGAGTTGCAGCCCAGTGGGGGAAAGAATATTAAGTAAGTGACTAAAAACTTAAAATATATTAATTTTAGATGCTGGGGAATCATTTTTTAAGGGTTTGGGCTTTTCAATAAATCATGGTGAAGGTCCAGTTTAAGATAAATGAATTGCTATTTGGGTTAAATAATGTAACACAATGGAATCCTCAGCAGCTAGCTGGAAGGTTTTTCAGAATGACTCAATAGGCTCAAATCATGGTCATGTGCCTGTGCATTTGCGCATGTTGATTCATGGTCGGCTAAATTATATGCATTTTTTAAGGCTGGAATTTGTGCCAGAGCAGGGGCCAATGCACCTGTATTTTTCTGCAAGCATAAAATGACCAATTATTTAAGGATTGTTTAGAGGGCCAAAAAGCAGGCGCAAATGTGTCAATTCCAAGAGTGTTTTTCCTCTGGCAAAATGCTGGAGTAAACTGCCATCTTCACTGACTAAGACTTATTTCATTCCTAAAACATGTCGAGAGCATCCAGCATGTTTTTTAGCAATTAAAGTGTCAGCCCCAAGTTTTTTTTGTTCCCTTTTTTGGAGGTTTTGGTGAGGATAAAAAAATGTTTAAAAGCTGTCAAAGTTGACAAATCTCACAATGTTTAATGATAAAAACACCAAAAAGGTGGACATTGGCCCGAAAAATTAAGAGATAAGAAAAAAAACAGTAGCACAATTATTAAGCACTAATACGCAACACAAGGCAGGAAGGGAGGGGTAAAGAGAACATCTGGGACTAAACTTTTGAAAAAACAACACTGGAAGTGACCTGGAGTCAGGATATCCCCAATAAAACGACACCTAAATATTTCTCATTTGCGATTTTGTCTCTCTAGCTTCTGTGTTTTAGGGCGATTCTCTATTCTCAATTTCAGAGTGTATTCCATGTCACCTGAGTCACCTGACAGGGAATACACTCCAAAATGGAGAATGGAGATTTGCCTAAAACACAGAAGCTGGAGATACAAAATCGCAATTGAGAAACAGTAGGGGAGAAACATGGGGGACATCGGGACCAGTTAAAGTGATACCGTAGGCAGGGCCGGATTATGAGTGGGGCGCAAGGGGCGCAAGCCCCGGGGGCCTCCACCAACCTTTGGGCTATGGTCTGGTCCAAGATGCTTTTCAGTGTTTGGTCTGATGGGCCAGCAACAAATTGGCGGCACACCAGGGCAAGCCTTTTTTTTTTGTTTTTGCTAACCTGCAGGCAAGGGACTCAATCTGATGTTCCAGTCAGTGGGCGGAGGCCAGACAACCACCAATCAGTTACTTGGCTGGACTATTATTTTAAAGGAAAAAAATACTGTATCTGGGGCCTCCACCAGATTTTGTGCCCAGGGGCCTCCACCACACTTAATCCGGCCCTGACCGTAGGCAAAGGTAATTGTTAACCCGTTTTGTTGGGGGTACATTTGGCGCTGTCCTAAACCAATTTTAAATAGAAGCAGAAATGGCCGAGATATCAGGGTTTACAGGTTCAGCCAAAGAACAGGTTCATCCTGTCCCCCAATCAGCTCAGCAGAGTGGGACAGGATTGCTGGTCCCTCCCTCCTCTGCCTCTAGATTCATCACATTGCTGTCAGAGCAGAAAGCTGATTTTTATGCAGCGCACAGAGCCAAGGGCCACTTTTTTTTAGAGGAGAAATCATATAGAGAACCTATAAATCTCATATATTTTGGCTATTTCTTCTATTTAAAAACAGAAAACAGTTTAAGACAATGCCAAATGTAGCCAGACACAATGGTGTAACAATACCTTCTGCCTGCAGTAGCACTTTAAGGGCTTTGCCAGGTAAAAGCACATGGGACAAGGCTATATGCACTTTAAAACAGCAGAATTTCAGGCAGAGGGCACCTGAAGAGGAATTTTGCACTCGCCCAAGCACATCCATGAACTCAGGTGCCTAGGCACATGCAGAATCGTTTGCACTTGGCTTGGGTATTTTTGGCACGACTATGAATAAACCCTATTGTGTTTGTTACAGTCACAGGAGGAGGGGGAAATAGCCCATCCCAATATATGGCTTTCTGAGCTTGTCACCTCTGTATCTTCTCCACCGCAGCTGCTTCTGCAATGGCAGGCTCTATAATCCAAAGATCAGGTCTCTTGTGTGCAAAGCCCTGGAGATTCAGTGGACGTCCATCCACCATTTATAGGTGGATATTGCTCCAACACGTCTGCACCAAGGTGTGTGTGTGGGGGGGGGGGGGCACCTGATCTGGGAATTCGGTGAGTATTACAGGGCCAAATTTTGCTCAAGCAGCAGCAAGAGGAGAAGAGGTTAAAGCAGAACAAAACCCACCAGAGACTGGGCTGGAAACTAAAAAAGATTCCAGGGAGAGCCGCGGGCTTTTCCCCAGGGCATCCTCAGAATGCCCTGCTGTGTAAAACCCCCCAAGGCGTAAACTCGCCTTTCCCCAGTCCAACGGCGCATGTGCAGGCTCCTGGATTGTTTTCCATGAGGAGCGCACGCTCCTGCATCATGCACGCAGTCCTGTACCAGCTATTCACATGGGCTGAACGTACAGTAGCATGTACTCCCCATTGAATTCAAAACTGTTGGAGCAAGAAGAGGGGAGTTTTACTGGACAAACTGGGGGGGTTCACACAGCAAGGCACCCCAATTCAGTATGCCTGGGGCACGGAACAAAACCCCGGTAAGTCAGTAAATTCCCATGTTTAGTTCCGCTTTAAGTATTTCTTTCTATTCAGCTTTGCCTAGACAGGAACTAAATTGTTTACAAGGAGTAGCTGAAGGCAAAACATAAAGGAAGCACTTCCATACTGGCACCTTTCCTCATTTAGACGGTGCCCGGGTCCTGCAGTCTTGAACTTGATGTCGGATTTTATGCCCTGAAACAATTTCTTCATGGTGGCGCAGAAGTCACTTGAGCGATCAGAAAACACTACGAATAAAGGAAACAAATGATGAAGGAAGCCGCAAGGCCAAGCAGCGGGTAGCTTTATTCCCAATGACCACGATGTCTCTCTCCATGAACGGGTTACCTGTGGACATACACAGCAACGCTCGCCTCAGGATGACAGCTAGCCACGGAAGTCGCCGGCCAAGTTCCGCTGAGCGAACCGGAGACTCTGCAGAGAAGCTGGCGACTGGTGGTTACGCGACCAATCAAGCGCCAGGGGGCGGAACTTCCGGCGAGCTGAACTAACTGCTACTGTATAGCTCGGAAAGGGTTCCTGTAACCATCTTTAGCCATGCCGCACAATTTTAAGCCGGGAGACCTGGTGTTTGCCAAAATGAAAGGCTACCCTCACTGGCCTGCACGGGTAAGAGCCGGCGTGGGATCATGTAGACAGCGCTCTGCAGTCAGGCCTAGACAGATCCCGGGCTCTGCTGTGGGTGGTGGGTGTGTGAATGGTCATTGGTGTGGAGCTTCTTATTGCAGTCAGTCAGTCAGGCTGCTGGCCATGTTGTGTGGCGCTTGCAGTGCTGGTTTTGTCTCTGTGGTGTCTGATTAGGGGAGTGTATGGGGGTGGAGGAGCAAGGTCCTATGGGTGAAAGGCTTACCTGGAATTAATTTCAACTATGTTCCTTCTTTTTCTTTAATTTTTGCCTAAGATTGATGATGTCAAAGATGGTGCCGTAAAACCACCTCCCAACAAGTATCCTATATTTTTCTACGGGACCCACGAGACGTAAGTGATTCATCACAAAACAACCATGTAACTTGCTCTGTGGTGTAATGGGAAAAGGGTCAAATATGTGACCAGAGGTCTACTGACCCTCCATGGTGGAGGGGCAACTCAATTGGGAACTGGGCATTAACAGTATGCTGAAGAAGGGTATCCCTACCCCCTTAGCTTCTGTGTTCCCATGTCAGCAGCTGCTGTGGCCACTGGGGTTCGTCTGGCAGGCAACCCCTTTCTGCTCCCTCCATTGGCTGCCAGGAGTCATTTGGGTGCCAGACAGCGAGGGGACTTGGAAGTGGGTAAGTAAGCAATGCCCAGCTTTGTCCATTCTGATATTCTCAGCTGGCCTCCGGATGAGCCCTACAGTGGGGACGTTTGGACCTCCAGTAATTAAAGTGGACCAAAACCCAGGACTTTGACTATCTTAGGTTTTGGTTCTTACCCCCGGGGCACCCCAATCGGGTGTGAAACCCCCCCAGATTGCCCGAAGAAACTCACCTCTTCCTGGTCTTATGGCGCATGTGTGACCGCTCGTTCAATCAGCGCACTCTGAGCCGGTGACGCCACGGCATCTAAGAGGGTGTTGAAGCCCAGCGACTCCGAGCGCACTGGCGGCTGCACCCCCTCTTCCCTCTAACAGGGAGCGTGCCCGCGCATAGCATTGTTGCATAGCAATTGTTTCTTGTGTAAGTGTGTTGGTCCAGTATAAAATATAAAACTGCCAATCTGGAGGGTGTTGCTCTAGGACATAAAATCTTGTTTGTGGCTGTGATCTTTAAAATCTGAAAAATGTCAAGGGGTATTAATACATTTTCAAGACACTGTGCATAAGTCTGAATACCCACTGTTGATACTTTTTCTGTCTCCTCCTTCTTGTAGAGCTTTCCTGGCAGCGAAGGATCTTTTTCCATATGAAAAGTACAAGGATAAATATGGCAAGCCAAACAAAAGAAAAGGTTTTAATGAAGGACTTTGGGAAATTCAGACCAATCCACAGGCCAATTACAGATTTCAACCTCCTGTGAGTTTTTATTCTAAAGTTATTTTATGTTTTCAAGGGCTTGAACCCACCTTGGTTAGTTTGAACACGATCTGTTGTGATTAAATTGTGTAAATATTCGAAAAGTATAAAAACTCTAGAAGAAACTTTCCAATACATAGTATTTAACTTTTCTTTATAGACATATTTTGTCCTTCATTGGGTAAAAGCATAGTAATAGCATAAGTAATAGAATGTTATATACAGGAGGGATAAACCTGTCAAAACTGCTTTTCCTTGCATGGTATGCTTCTGTACTTTGCTGAGATGCACAACTGTTCCAATTTATTCTCCCTTAATAGAAAGCTTCTTCATATGAGTGAAGCCGCTCCTATTCAACTAAAAGGAAAATGGATGGATGGGCAACATTCAGGCAATGACCACTACCCCTCAATAAATTCTCAGTCCATGTTTTTTATTTATTTTTTTTTTTTCTGACCCCATTTTTTTTTTTTTTAAGGCAAGTCTGCTCCAATGCTGATGGTGCATTCCTGAGCCAGGTTCAATTTTCACAGCATACCAAGTGCTTTTCTATTCTATTAAATAGGAGCTGCTTGACAGTCATGTGAGACGGCTTTCCTTGAAAAATTATTTCCAAATCTGTATATGCAACTATAAATGATCCCTCAGGGATAGTTTACGCTTTCTTTTGAACCAAAGATACCCGGTTATATCTTATTTTGGAGGGTTGAAACCATATAATGGTATGGCATGGATTCTAATCACATGTCAGGAGGGGGGGTGCAGGAAGCAAGGAACAGCTCTCAGCACTGGTGGTATCACATCACCCACAACAGCTTCTTTTCTGAACTCCAAAGAGGAAATGGGGTGCAGTAGGGAGCAGGACAGATACTGACCTCAGTCTGTCATCCCAGGGCTCATGCATGGCCCTCACTGGGAAGCACTGCGATACAGGCTCCAGTATAGTGCTCTCTGCAGCACTTGCTGGCATCCATGCTCAATTTGCCCTGTGCAGCTCTGTCGGTTGCTATTCAGCAGTCATATCAGACCGAGGCAAGTCAATGTCCCAAGGTAGGGTAAGCATGGGGTACACACAGAAGCCAGCCAGGGATTATGCTGTCAGCACCTGAGCTAACTGCAGAATAATACTGAATAGAGGTTTTGTATACAAAAATATATAGAAGACACTCACCAAAACCTTTTGCAAAAAAAGTGCCCCTTGGGAGGGTTTGTATATTATAGGTAAATCCACATAGGCACAGGCCGCAATCGCTCATTGTCAAGGGGGTATATTCCCCCCAAAACGTTTGGGCGCTTGGTTTCACAGCCTTTTTTTGCAGGTTTTTCTCTTTGTCACTTATGCTGTTTATTGGTTGGATTGGTGATGTTATTCATAATATACAGTATATTGATTAGGGCACAGCCTTTTGATTGCTTGCACGTGGATCATAAATCTATGTATCATTTGCACCTTTGCTCATAGTTGCTGCACTATGTATAGTTACTGGGAACACTTAGAGATGTACAGTATCATGTCTGTGATGAACTTTATTGGACAGGCTGCTACTATAGTACCACTAGGTATACAACTGAAATCAGATTAGTGGCTTATATGACTAGGAGTTAAGGCCATATCGCTGCAATTTTTGTTGATACTATTATCGGACATACAGCCAGTTCAGTTATAATTGTCCTTGTACTTCGCTATAGTTTATATCATGAAATGTAATGAATGGTAAAATACCCTACTATAATGATTTATCCATAATATATTAAAGTCATCCTATACCCCGAAAGAAAGTTAGTGTTATTCTAAGCATACAGCACGTCCTGCTCCAGACATAGTCATAACGTGTGGGCAATCCTCCGCCTTCAGCGCCGTGCACTGCAGAACATGAAGAAAACAAGCTCCTCCCGGCCCTACATATACCGGAGGACCTCCCACAAATCCCCAGATTTCTCTGCAGTGCTCGAACTGCGAAGACATGAAGTATCGAGCGGGCCTGCGAGAGCGTGATACTTCATGTCTTCGTAGTCCGAGGCCCTGCGGGACTATTCCCACCCGTCCCTTTTGTGATCAGAATATGCCTCCCAGCCTGGGCTGCGTTGGTTGGGTGAAGGTAGGCAGCACTGTGTGTGCTTAACGGAGCCATGCTCCACGGCAATCCCCCACCATAGGGTAGGCGGTTTAGGCCGATGGTGAGCTTCTAGTGGATGCCCCTCCCGCATTATTGCCCCGTACCCCGCGTAGTGCTGGACCCTATTAACGGGTCGCCATTCTCCCTCATTTCCCCAACTACTTAGGGGGAAAAGAAAGGGGGGGGGGTATGTGTGTGGCGGTCCCAGTGTACCGGTGTGTCAC
Source organism: Gastrophryne carolinensis (assembly GCA_027917425.1). NCBI lineage: Eukaryota > Metazoa > Chordata > Amphibia > Anura > Microhylidae > Gastrophryne > Gastrophryne carolinensis. The sequence continues at coordinate 287,987,780 of CM051234.1, forward strand.
GATCGTGGCCTTTATTCTGCCTTTTATTAACTTAGAGATGTCAGAGCTGCGCTGCTTGCTCCTTATTTCGGCTGCCGCCGCGTGTTTTTACATTGCTTGCCGCATAGTCTTGATGCTGCGGTGCCCGTACTTATTATCTGTAAGCGTTCTGTTGAACCTTAGGCTTATGGTTGTATCCTTGCCTTTATTTTTACCTCAGAGCTTCGCGCTCTTTAGAGTGGGCGGGGCCTTAGTTCGGCGCGCTCCGCGTCATGGCAGAGCATTTAGCCCGCCCTTCGAGGTTCGCTGGGCGCCATTTCTGTTAAGCTTCGCGCTCGCGCGTGGTGACGGTCTCCTCCTCCTCCACTTGAGCTGTAAGTGCCCTCCCGGGCGAATCCCTCTGTTTTTTGTCTGTCCAGCTGCGCATGGCCCTGACATCTCTTTCCTATTATGTCTTTCAGAAGCTGAGTTCCCGGTGGCTTCTCCCGGCCTCATATTCATATATATATATATATATATATATATATATATATATATATACATATTTATACGTATAAGGATATTAGCGGGCCTTCCTAAAATCTCCCACATTAATCAGCGGGTTGTTGGGGCATCCAGGGTTGCCTTTTGCATAAATCCCTATTGACATATTGTGTTTAAACAATATACATATATAATATGGAGGCATCTCAGTGTGATTGTGTTACCGGGGTCCCTCTGGGACAGGACCGGCTTTGTGTAGCGTGTGGTCTCCCCCATGCTGGGGCTGACGGGACACGGGTCTGCGCGTCATATTCTGAACAGACGCTGGAATTGCGAGCGGCGCCTGTGGTTGCACCTCGCTCCTTCTCTCCCCTTTCCTCTTCCCTAAATCTCACTCTTGTACAAGTGGGGAATTGCAAATAGACACCTCTCCTAGACGGCCCACGCTTGTCCAGATTGTTGAAGGGTTGTCCGGCCGGGTGGGTCCTGATAGACAATGGCCTTGGACTCCTGCGGCTTCGGCCTGTGCTATGGGCTCTGAGGAGTCCTTCTCTACACGTGCTAGCGCCACGTCGGAAGATGGGGACCTGTTCTCTGACCTAGGTTCCTCTGACGAGAGGCTGAGGTGTCAGGATGATGCTGGTCAAGATGACTGGGACCAGCTTGATATTGGTGGTATGTTACTCAGGATCTTTAATGCCCTGTCCATTTCGCCTCCCGGTGCGGTCTCCAGGCCGAGAGGGGGGCGCTTCCATACTGCGCCTGCGCGCTTGGAATTTCTCGAGCAGGCTCACTTCCATGCTCTTGTACTTAAAGAGTGGGAATGCCCCACTGCACTTCAAAGACCCCCAGAGAATTGGGTTTGGACATACCCTTTTCCCCCCCGAGATGGTTGATATTTGGTCTTCGTCCCCAGTGGTAGACGCACCGATTATTGGGGTTCCTAACCCCCCCTTCCTTACAGCTCCGGCTTACAGCTCCTTGCGGGACGCCGAGGATCGGCGCATTGATAGGCTGGCTTCCCACGCCTTTGCCTGTACAGGTACGGCGCTACGGCCTGTCTGTGCCGCGGCCATCACAGCAGTGGCTGCTAAGGCTCTCATAAGAAAGATGCTGGAGCATCAACCTGAAGATTTACCCTGGGAGGTATTTTACACACTCTCCAGCTGTGATATTGTTGTTAAATTTATCCTTTTAGCTCTGGATGACACCATCAAAATGTGTGCAAGGACTTCTGCCCAAGTGGTAGCTATACGTCATAAACGTGGGGCCTTTGTGGTCAAATACTTGACCACGACAAGCTTCAAGGTTGCGCTCTCTTAAAAGTATGTATCACAGAGACAGCAATCCTGGTTAATGAAGATAACTAGGATGTTATTTTTTCTCTGGGAGTTTGGTCTATGCTGGATTGCAGGGACTTAACTGGTTCTGGGTTCCAGCCGTGGAAGTATGGAAATTAATCCGAATGGACATGTAAAAATTGATACAATTATTAATTATTAATATTATGACTATTCTATTATAAAGTACATATTACCTTCAGAATAGACATATGGAAGAGCAAGGCACTTACCGCCGCGGCCCGGGGGTGCTTGACCTACCCAGGGCCTCTAAGTTGATATTCTTCAGTTGTAATCGTGTCAGTGAATTGATGCACTGCTGATGGCTTCTTATGCAGGTGTATCCAGGCTGGTGTAATTGAAGGTGTACAAAAATGCCTCTCTGCTCAGAAATCCGGTAGGAAAGTGATTTTATTTTCAATACAAAAGATATAAAACTTTTATATGGCTAAGGGTAGTGGTCCTGGGTGTAGGGCCTGTAAGAGTCCTGTCAGGCCAGCAGCTAATTCAAGGTTCACGGTTAGAAATGGTCAGCTAAAAACCTGGTAGCTTTCAGTGTCCCATGATAGCCAGTCCTTGTTCGCTGGTATATTTGTTCCCAGACGTGGTAAAAAGTCGATAAAAAGGGTGAAGAAAGAATCCTTAGGGTAAATTTCAATAACCGTTATTCACTGCTGGCAGGGGCGCGTTCCAGCGGCCTCTCTGCTGTCTTGAGTTTTAAAAAAGTCACCGACGCGCGTTTCGGCTTGAGCAGTCTTCCGGCTTGAGCCGCCGTCAAGCCGAAACGCGCGTCAGTGACTTTTTTAAAACTCAAGACAGCAGAGAGGCCGCTGGAACACGCCCCTGCCAGCAGTGAATAACGGTTATTGAAATTTACCCTAAGGATTCTTTCTTCACCCTTTTTATCGACTTTTTACCACGTCTGGGAACAAATATACCAGCGAACAAGGACCGGCTATCATGGGACACTGAAAGCTACCAGGTTTTTAGCTGACCATTTCTAACCGTGAACCTTGAATTAGCTGCTGGCCTGACAGGACTCTTACAGGCCCTACACCCAGGACCACTACCCTTAGCCATATAAAAGTTTTATATCTTTTGTATTGAAAATAAAATCACTTTCCTACTGGATTTCTGAGCAGAGAGGCATTTTTGTACACCTTCAATTACACCAGCCTGGATACACCTGCATAAGAAGCCATCAGCAGTGCATCAATTCACTGACACGATTACAACTGAAGAATATCAACTTAGAGGCTCTGGGTAGGTTAAGCACCCCCGGGCCGCGGCGGTAAGTGCCTTGCTCTTCCATATGTCTATTCTGAAGGTAATATGTACTTTATAATAGAATAGTCATAATATTAATAATTAATAATTGTATCAATTTTTACATGTCCATTCAGATTAATTTCCATACTTCCACGGCTGGAACCCAGAACCAGTTAAGTCCCTGCAATCCAGCATAGACCAAACTCCCAGAGAAAAACTAACATCCTAGTTATCTTCATTAACCAGGATTGCTGTCTCTGTGATACATACTTTTAAGAGAGCGCAACCTTGAAGCTTGTCGTGGTCAAGTATTTGACCACAAAGGCCCCACGTTTATCCCATTTAACTATAAGCTTACGGTCGCTTATACCCCTAGGTTGCAGCACTATAAACACTAGTTTTTTATTCCAGCGCTTGATATTTTCTCTCTGGTAGCTATACGTCGCCTGCTCTGGCTGCGTCAGTGGGGGGCAGACGATGACGCTAAAAGGACCCTGACGGGGCTCCCCTTTAGAGGGCATCGCCTGTTTGGGGCCCGTCTGGACCTATTTGGAAAACAGGACAGTCCACCCAATCAGGGGTGGCCGTCTCGGCCCCCTCAGAGCAGGGATACCCCTCCACCTCCATACCATAGCATTAAGCAGGAACCCGGGGAGGCCCCTTGCAGGGTCTGGTTTGGTATCCTGTCCCAGGAGTGACATTCAACGCCCGGGGCCTTCTGGCCGGGCTAAGCCCGTATCATTCACCGAAAACCCTCAAGCATGATGGGACGCCCTCACCCACCTGGGTGAGGGGATGGCCACAGCACCTTACTCCTATCAGGAGGCATCCTGCCTCGTTCTAGTGGCTTTAGGAGGTAGTTCCTCCGGATATGGGACAGTGTTAGCTGGGTGGTCTTTCCCTGAGTCGGTCAGGAGGACTACGGTCCCCTGTTTTTCTTCAGGTATGGGGGCAGGCTTCCTGGGCCTGTCAGGTATGGCTTCCTTGCCAGAACGCCATTATCATATAGACACTGGGGCCTCTGCGCCAGTTTCTCCTCCCTTCCCTTGAGGATGAGGGAATCTATCTTCCAACCCCTTGGGGGTTTAGCATCTGTATCCATAGGCATCCAGGCTTGGCGCTTCTGAATGGGCCGTTGGCGCCCTAAACATTAGGGGTCCTCTGGCCCCCCGTGGCGTGCTGAGATGTTTATTCTGACCCCAAGGTAACTTCTGGATACTGAGCCCACTACTGCTGGGTATTGGCGGTCATCGCCACCGTTGTGGCATTGGCTGGGTCCCCTGTTGCGTTCATGTGCCCGCTAGGCTCTGGATGGGTGTGATGTCTCGCACGACACCAGAGGGCAGCTACCAGGGGACCTATCAGGTCCTCCCTTTTACTTACAAGAGGGAGTCATTTGGATGGACCTTAGTTGACTCAAGCACTACTCTGTTCCATCCTCCAGGTCCAGGTTGTATCTGGATTGGGTTTCGGCTAGTGCCTTTTCTCTTGACTATAAGGGAATTTCCGAAAACGAGGTCTCTGGTCCTCCGTCCTGTCTCGTTTTTATCTCCAGGCAGAATTGCACCTGGTGTAGCCGTTGGCGGCTGGTCTGTTGACATCCCTTTTTTTTTCTCTGTGCCTTTGGGCTCTGAGGTATTTTAGCTATTAGTCCTAGATGAGGGTTCAGCACCCTGGATCTAGGTCTGTTTACCTTCCTTCTGGTGGAGGCGGTTATTCTTCCGCTGGTTACTCAAGGAAACCGTTAGGGATCTTCCCTACCTCTCTGTTTCTCCCTGTTGTTGGTTACCATGGTACCAAATCTGGCAGGTTGACAAAGGGGGCTTGTCTTCTGAAACCCCCGGTGGTTCCTAGGTAGGGACCTTGAGGGATCCAGTTACCTATGGGTTCTTTTTGTCACAATGAGCTTCGGTGGGCTCTAGTTTGCTGGACTACTCCCTTTCAGTACCTGCCCAATTGGGGACCCTTGGTCCATTGTAGGACATTGGCATGTTCCTTGTTCCCCATGGAATTCCTGGGTCTAGCTCTATTCCAGGGGAGCTCTGATTCCGTCTATGGGGGAATTAATATTCCTTGCCCTTTTCTTGTAATATCCCTCCTCTGCTGGAGGTTCTCTATTGCCCATTGAGTCCATACCGGTACGGTCCTGTTTGACCCCGTCTCAATCGCAGGGTTCTACCCTTATTATTGGCCCAGATTGGTCTCCCCTAGTTGGGTTCAGTGGTTCTGGTTAGACATTATATTGAAATGTCTTATCCCCTATGCCCTACTGGGTGGGGGTTTGCGCAAGTTCTCCTATGGCAGCAGCACCGCTATGCTGTAGGCCTGGATGGCCCAGTGGGGTGTGGTCCGCGGATGTTCTGCTGAGAACAGTAGGCCTGTGTGTCCCTCACTAGCTCCATTTTACATGGTCAGGTTTCTTATCTTAGGCTATACCTTGGCGTTCGGCAGGTTTTTGTGCTTACCCTGTTGGAGATGACAGATCTCGGGGTGTCTTGTTCCTTGGAGAGTTAGGACTTACTTCCTTCTCTTCGTTTTTCTTCCTTCTGCCACGCTATGTTAGGGTATGTTGTGTACCCATACTGGCCTGCTGGGTCTAAGCTCTTTTCCCTTGTTGGACGATCTCCGTTCCTAGGGTTTAGGGTCCTATCAGCAATGTTTGTATTGGCTACCAACTAAGTCCTGTGGAAGGTTCAGGGCTTGCCCTGTTCACCTACTGCAAAGCCTGATCCAATCTCTTGTGTTGAGCTTCTTCAGGGTCTGCTCGGTTGCATTCTTTGGGGAATTCCTGTTTTTCCCTTTGGGGGGATTTCTTATCCCGATGCCCTGCTAAGGGTTCCCTTGGTTCTTATTCAGGTTCTTGTCTGAACCGTTCCTTCATCATATCACCCCTCTGGGGCGATTGCTCCAGCCAAATGTGTGCCATACGTATGGCTCTGTGGCGGCTATTATTCCATTTATGTACATTCTTATTTATATCTGTATCCCATGAGGTGAGGGTGCCGCCTTACGCTAAGTCTGCTTCCAGGCGAGGGTCCTTACCTTCTTTATGCCAGATTCTCTGGTCCCTGGTATGTTGTCCTGCTTATTATGAGATAAGGGACTTGCATCTCTCTACAGAGTTGGAGATCTTTCTGAATGGCCTTTTGTCCCTGGAGGGATTTTGCCTTTTAAGGGGTTCGGTGTCCTATTATGAAGTACCGGCTCTAATTACCTCCACAGGGGAGGTGCCCTTGGATGGGTCTTACTTGGCTAGTTTTGACCTGCTGTACCGAGAGGTATACCTTCGGCTTCTGTTGAAGTGTTGTTGTTAGCGTTCCTGCTGGTCCTGCCTGAGACCAGGTTTCATATTCCCTGTCAGGGAAAGTTTTGATGTTTCCATGGCTGCATTCCTTGCAGTAGCATGGTCAGGTCACCATTCTGGCCTATTCTGTTATGGGAAGATTCTTCTTCTCTACTGTTTTCTGTTCTCTCACCACTTGTGATTGGTCTCGTGACTCTTAGCACTAAGTTCTGGTGAGCAAGTTGGCTAGTCCGCTGCTTGGGTTCAGTTCTCCCTTTTACAAGGTTCAAAGGTTGAGGTTAAAGCATTGCTCTCGTTGCCCTGGTAGCATGGTTGGGGGTGACAGCGCTTTACTGCTGGCTGTGCCCTTCTCTTGGGGATCCCACCCTACTTATGTCCCACACGTTATGACTATGTCTGGAGCAGGACGTGCTTAGAATAATACAACTCTGTGAAGTACTCACCTGTAGAGTTGATATTATATGCATACAGCACGTCCTGCTCCACCCCACCCTGGTTTCACTTGTTCTGGATCCCCTGTATGGTACTGTACATTCAGAGCTATATTTTGGGCCCATGCTCCCCCTTTAGTTAAAGCGGAACAAACCATGTGAGTTTTGACTTTCCTGAGTTTTGTTCCATGCCCTGGGACATCCTGAATTGGGATGCCCGCTGTGTGAAGCCCACTAAAGCTCACTCTTTACCACTCCAATGGTACATGCATGGGCTCTCTTCCAATCAGAGTTCTTTTACTTGCCTATGTGATTTGGCAAAGGGCTCTCATTGAAATGAGCTCTGCACTGCCGCATCCCCTGTATCTATGGCCTAATTGAATGACTGGGGCGGCAACACATAATCCCAACTGTAAACAATTAGAGAAATTTGTCGAAAGGGCCTGAGAGGATGAAAAATGGGCAGCAGAAGCAGGCAGAAAGGAGTACGTTAGCACAGTTGGCATTACAAAGGGGCAGCAGGAACAGACAACAGTGGGCAGAAAAAAGAGGGCATTGGAAACACCCAAAAGGGACAGAGTGGGCAGCCAGAAAGGGCATGGTAAGAAGCTGGAAGGGGAGCAGGAAGAGAACCTGGTGAGCATCCAGAGATAGGTGTTGTAAAGCAGGAAGGGGCAAGGGAATTGACAAGCTGTGAATGGACAAATTATGAAAAAGGCTGAAAATGATTTGTGGAAAAAAGCAAAACTGCTACAGTAGGACACAATTAAAACATGGTCATCACATTCAGCAGCAAGGTGGACCGCACCTCTATTAATCTACAGTACACTATGTCCAACTCCATCCCACACACTGTAGTGCTTCTGTTCCAAGCCTGGAAACCACAACAAAAAATATCTTGTTGACAAAGTGTTTGGAGGGGGTGTGTTTCCTGGAGGTTATGGACTCTGTCATGCATATGAGTGAGAGGAGCCATAAGACCATAAAGGGGGAGGTAATGAACCTGCAGTACAGATCTGCCTACAGGTCGCCCTTTTGTCCACACGCATGAAGACTATCGGTGGACAGGGAAAGCCACCCCCCCTTTCCAACTGAACTGAAAGTTCCGGTTGTCTTGCCCTGCTGCTGACAAGTGTTCTCCCAGGTGGTTACTTGGTTAAATTCACCCACACAAAGTAAAGTTGCTTGACTCCCCAGAGATGCTGCCCTGTGTTCTACGCTCACACACCTCCCAGTTTACTGACAGGATGTCTGATGTCTGGATTTAGAAGAACAGAGCTGCTTGCTCGAGCAGGTCAGTAAGATCTAGAGCCTAGAACATCCGTAAACACATGCAGGACTACATTTACACCAAAGTGCATACTGTTGGGGGGGGGGGGGGGGGGTACAACAAAAAAAATAATAAAAACCCACCCATCCTCCTTCAGCGCCACAGCACAGGAGGAGCGGTAGTGTAGAGACCTTGCATCCACATTAGGCTTTTTTTTTCTTTAATTCGAGTTTCAGCGCACTGCGTACCAGCATACAAGCGATGTTCTTATTCTGCCGCTATGATTTCTTGCTTTGAAAAATTACATTTAGAAACTCTTAATGTAATGCTTATTTCTATGTTTCTGTTTCCCTGAAAAGTCTGCCAACTCCTCTGATAGTGAGGCATCCAATGAGAAGCCTGATGAAGAAAATATACCTGCCCCTCCAGTAACTGCTGAAGTGTCAAGTGAAGATGAAGGTAGTGAAAAGGAAGAGGTTAAGTCAGCAGAGGTATGTGAATGTGTTTAAATAACATTAATTATTAAATAATTTACTGTGCATAGCAATTGGTAGTTGCTGAATGTGTTTTAGACAAAAGCAACTCATAAAGCTGAGATTATTCATGTTTAACGTGTTTATTTTAAAAAGCCTAAAGGTTTTTCCTATTTAACTAGAATGCTGTTCTGTTTGGGAATGTTATCTGCTGTACTGGATTTAGATATCACTTATATTTTCTTTTAGATTCAAGTTAGGTTGGTCGGTACTCTCATTTTAAAGTGGACCAGGGGGGCGTGGCTATGTAGTGGAACTGACTGGTCGCAAGGCACGAGGGCTCCTGACAACCATTCTGAGAAAACCCCATGAAAACCCTTCTAACGCCCTATTCTGGTGGTGGGGACCTTCCACAACGGCTCCCGGAGTACCTGGCAGTGGTTGCTGCGACGATCTGCTCGGCTGGATCGCCCGACACATCCTGCGGCCTTGTCGGACTTGCCGTGGCGCCATTCTTGGGGGCGGAGGTGAGGAGCGTGGACACTTGCTGACCTGAAGGATCATTCCCCACTGGCTGCTGGAGGTGGGGGCTTGCCGGGCTGAGAATGCCCGATCGGATCCCTGGGAGTTGGGTGGTGTGTGCGGTTCCGCTGAGGCTCGTCCTTCCCCGTCCGCACCGCACCAGGACTAAGCCGCCTGTCTCCTGCGGCGGCGGAGGCTGTCAGCTTCCCCGCTGCTCTGCTGGGGGCCTGCCCCCCCCCCACCCGTCTCGCGCGGTGGCGCCTGGCATATGTATGCCGGCTTCCTCCGCTGACTCCCCTCTCGACGGCCTCACGGATCACCGCTGCCTCCTGTGCACCGGCTGGTGCTGGCTGCTGCGGGCGGAGGTGGCTGCCCCTGCCCCTGAGAGTGCCTGCTCCCGGCTGTGCTGGCGGCGGCTGAGTCGCTTGTCCCCCCTCTTCTCTCCCTGGAAAGCGGTCTTCTGCTGCCCACGTGTTTGTGGATCCCTGCGCCCTTAGGATTGCTGGTCCGTCAGCCACAGTGGGGAGAAGTAGCCTGCCAATAAAAAGGAGGACTGATCTTAGACTGTGAAATGGGTCATAGGAGCTCGGATCTCTGCCCTCCTGTGGGCCTCTAACGCTGAGGGGTCTGTGGAAAACTTTTTGGAGCACCGCAGCAAAAGTTTGGCATATTGTCCTCATGTTATAAGGGCTGGAGGCGGGTCTGAAGCTCGGCTGGGGACCCTCACAGTGTGACGGCCTTGTACTCCGCCCAGTGCTGACAATAGCAATTGCCCTGTGGGTGTGCACCCCCCCCCCCTCCTGTTGATAAGGCTGAAATTGGGATCAGGTACTGCCTGGCGCCCCACATCCCCTGGTTCATTAGCCTCGAGATTATCCCCAGGAATAGGAAAGGGGCAGAGCAACACCCAGGCAGACACCATCTATTTATGAGAGGCAATAAAAAGAGGCGCACAGGGCTCCTGAGCGGTGGCACGCAAACCATGGCCGAGTTACCCACTAAACACTCTGGGTCTCCTGCTTCGGATCCTGACAATGCTGCAATAATGGCGGCTATTACGAATTGCCAAAGTGTGCTTACAGCTAAATTTGATCTACAGGAACAACTAAATTACTTTAAGCATGACCTAGACAAGGTGAAGGATAGAGCAAATGAGTCGGAGAGAAGAATTGGAGAGGCGGAGGATAGCTTATCAAATGTCACCTCGACGGTGGATTCTCTGAGACGCCAGGTGAAGATCCTCACGGAACGGGCGGAGGATGCTGAGAACCGTTCCAGACGCAATATCATCCAGAATTATTGGACTGCCGGAAAGGGTGGAGTCGGATGCTCCTGAAAGATTTATTGAAAATCTCATCCAAAATACGGTGGCGTCGGAGGGCCTTTCTCCTTTCTTCGCAGTTGAGAGAGCACATCGAATTCCATTTAGGCCTCCGCTGCCCAGGCCCCATCCCGCCCCTTTATCTTGAAGCTCCTGAACTTTAGAGACAGGGACACCGTATTGATGGCGGCTCGGAAGCAAAAGGATATCCTATTTAATGGGGCGAGATTGTCCTTCTTTCCGGATTTCACGTCCGAGGTGCAGAAACAGCGCCGATCCTTCAATGCGGTGAGGGCACGACTCCGGGGGAAAAACATCAGATACGCCATGCTCTTTCCTGCAAAACTGCGAGTCCAGGATGGAACTACCACAAGGTTTTTCCTCACAGCTGAAGAGGCCAACGACTTGATAGACTTACTTCCCGCAGCCTGAAGGCCGAATATGCATAGCTGATCCAAATGGAACACTATTACTCTGGTTTCGCCTAACTTTTCTGCTGTTTGGAAGTTATCATACCAGGGGAGCCTGAGGATTGTTTTTCATGGGACCACCGGTTTCTCCTCCCTTACCCGGGTTTGGGGGCCCCTGTTCCCCTCCCCCGTTCTCAACCGTTATTATCCGTTACCGGTTCTTCACCTTCCTTTTCCCCCTTCACAGCATATGTTGGCTGGGTTTCATGGGGATGATTATCCTTTATTATCCCTCTATGTGACTGCCTTCAATGACCACGGATCGCCAACACTACAGTTAACCAGTGTTTTTTGTCTTTTAGGTTAAGGGATTAAGCTCGCCTTAGTTTGGGTTTGGTAGAGCCGGGTGGGTTTGGGTTGTTACCTCAGGGCACAACGCTGTTGTTGAGCCCCAGAGGTCAAGGGAAGGTTATTGTTGTTACTACTGCTAATGTTCCTTTTTTATTGTATAGTGAATTTGGTGTGGTGTGTGAGTGTGAGTGCTGGTGTGAATGGGTTGGCCTGCTGCTATGAGGTCTTGGAGGGGGCTACGAGATGCTGGGATATGAGGTACTTCCCTGGCAAAATCGACTATTACCACAAGGCTAGATGAAATGTAAGGTGATTTCATGGAATGTGCGAGGTCTTAATGATCGCATAAAGAGGTCTACCGTGTTTCAATTCCTGAAACGCCATAGCCCTGACATCATAATTTTACAAGAGACCCATTTACTGGGCCGGAAAACGATGTCCATCAAAAAACCCTGGATAGCGCAGCTGTTTCATTCCCACTACTCTAACTATGCCAGGGGGGTATCAATCCTAGTGGCTAAGCATCTCCCCTTTACCCTTCTATCGATTTGCTCTGACCCTAAGGGACGTTTTGTCATAATGCATGCTAAAATACCTGATATTAAGATATTAAAGTGAGTTAGGGTGAAGCGAGGGAGGTCAATTCGGGAATTGGAGGAGAAAATGGCTGGGGCAGAAGAGAAGTTTGTGCTATCAGCGACGCCTGTGAATCATCATCTACTTAAATCACTCCAAAGAGAATATAATCTTGCATTAACTGAGTCCACGAGGAAGATATTATTACTAAAACAGCAAACAATTTTTGAAAAGGGGGATAAAAATGGGAGAACCTTTGCATACCTTTCGGGAACAGAGTGCCCGCAAACGCAAATAGCCGGTATTACAAACCCAGACCCAATTTATAACTGATTTGGAAGGGATCTCCAACCAGTTCCGTGACTACTACAGTCGGTTGTACTCTTCTAGGGTGCAATATGACTCGGTAGCTCTAGACACCTATCTCGGGAACATAAATCTTCCATCTCTGTCAGCTGCGGATAGTGCGGTGCAGGATGGTCCAATAACGTCCGAGGAAATTGGGAAAGCAATCGCTCTGATGTCTGGCCGGAAGGCTCCTGGGCCGGACGGTTTGCCCTCAGAATGGTATAAAAAGTGCGGTGATGCTGTGGTGCCCAGACTTTTGGAGGTTTTCTCTAAAGCTCTGCAATCTGAAACCCTACCCGAATCTTTTGCACAGGCAATTATTACTTTGATATACAAAGATGGTAAACCTCGAGATTCTTGCAGTTCGTATAGGCCAATCTCTCTCTTGAATCAGGATGCCAAGGTTCTCGCTAAGATTTTGGCGCTCTGACTGAACACAGTAATTCTCTCGCTTATAGGGCCAGATCAATCCGGCTTTATGCCAGGCCGAACGACAAGCATTAATCTAAGGAGGCTGTTCAGTAACCTGCAAATTTGTCATGATAATGATGGGAGCAGGGTGGTTATATCCCTTGACAATGAAAAGGCCTTCGACTCTATCGAATGGCCTTATCTATGGGCTGTTCTGACCAAATTTGGCCTTCCTCCGACCTATATTAAATATGTACAATTACTTTATACGAACCCCAGGGCGAGGGTAAGGGTGAATGGAGTTACAACGGCTGAATTTTCCCTGCATCGAGGCACAAGACAGGGGTGTCCTCTCTCCCCCTTGCTATTCGTGCTTGCAATTGAACCCCTGGCTTCGATAATTAGAGGTTCCTCGGAAATTCAGGGTTGGAGATTGGGTCCCATTGTCGAAAAGGTTTCCATGTACGCTTACGACACCCTGGTTTATCTGGCTGATGCTTGCAGTTCCCTGGAGGCACTACTAAATGTGATGGCTAAATTTGGGATGTTCTCTGGATTAAAAGTTAATTGGGAGAAATCTTGTTTGTATTTGGTAGACAAACCAGAGGACACTCAGATCTCTTTGGCTTCATCGCTTCAAGTAGTGGACCGGTTTAGATATCTGGGAGTCATTATACATGGGGGTCCCCTCAAAATTCATGGAGCTGAATGTATGCCCGGTGATTGATGCTCTCAGGAGGAAGACTGCTCAATGGACATCTCTCCCCCTCTCAGTGATCGGTCGGTTTAATATTTTCAAAATGGTTTTCCTCCCCAAATTTTTATACATTTATCAGGCCCTCACCTGCTGTGCTGCCAGCTGCTCATTTCCGAATACTAGATTCCATACTATTTCAGTTTATCTGGGGCGCCTCTCCCCCCCAAAATGAATATGTCTATCCTCAGAACGCCTCTGAACGCTGGGGGCCTAGCAGTGCCACATATGTTGCTTTATTTTTACGCTGCCCAACTAGTCTACACTATGTGGTGGATGGAGCCCTCAGTGAACAACCCGGTGACTGCCCTGGAGGCTTCCTTGTTGGGACCAGTGGCCCCCCTGCAGACTCTGGTATATAGGGGAGCTAAGGGCCTCCCACACGCTACTACGTGTATGAGAACCACCCTGCACGTCTGGCATAAAGTGCATGATTTGGGGGGGTCTACCCGCTCTCCTTTAGAATGGTCCCCCAATGCACCTCTGTGGGACAACCCTAAGTTGCCTGAACTGATGTCCCTTCCAGACACTGTCTTTTTGAAGCGCAGAGGAATTACGTCGCTGAAACAGATACTGTCTGGAGGGACGTTGATGTCATATGAGCAACTATGTCACGAGTTTGCGTTATCTCCAAGGGATTTTTTTTAGATACCTGCAGCTTCGGCATGCTCTCAGGTCCCAGATCCCTTTGGAGGGACTGCAATTACTGGAGTCAGCGGTTGAGGCTATGGTAAGATCCAAGGACCTCAACATTGTATTCTGCCCTCCTCTTAAGTCTCCCCTCCCCACTGGATAGAGCAATGGAAAACTGGAAAACACTTATCCCGGACCTTGATCAGGGAGACTGGGAGGAGGCAATAGACAATTTGTACACATCAGTTATAGATTCAAGGGATAGATTAATCCAAGCTAAATGGCTTCATCAGGCTTATCTGACCCCAGTTAGGCTTAAGAGAATGGGCCTGTTGGGGTCAGACCTGTGTCCCAGATGCAATGCCAGTGCGGGCACCTTAAAACATATGATTTGGGAGTGCCGGGTGATCTCTGCCTTCTGGGATGGGGTATCTAGCTTTATACGTACTTCTGTGGGCCTACCAGTTACGAAATCAGCTGCCTTCTGCTTACTAAGCATAGTGGAGCCTATGTTGGATGGGGGGCCACAGAGAGTTCTCTTACGTTTTGTTAGCTTTTTATGCACGCAAATGTATTTTATTGAACTGGAAACATCCAAATGTGCCAACTCTGTCGAGCTGGAAAAGCCTGATAAACGGGAAACTAGTCCTATATAAGATGACTTACCAGGCAAGGGGATGTCCTAACATATTCGAGCAGGTGTGGGAGGCGTGGCTTAGTGCCTCTGACTCCGTCACGGATTAGATGTAATCACTTTTCCCTCTCGCGCTTCCTTCTTTGACCTCAAAACACCCAACTTTTATACTGACAATCATAGGCGATAACAGGCGAAGATGAATGTGTGTGACTGTTGTGTGGGTGTGCTGTTTTGATTTTGACTGTATCTCTGTTGGTTGTTTTTGCCTTTGTGTATGTTAACTTTTTCTATGTATGTATATGCATATGTATATGTTTATGGCCCCCCTTTGAGGGGAGGGCTGTAATGGTAAGTTGTTGTAACCTAACTTGAAAGCATAAATAAAAATTTTATAAAAAAAAAAAAGTGGATCAACACCCAGGATTTTGACTATCCTGGGTATTGGTCCACTTCCGCGGGGCACCCCGACCGTGGGTGCCCCGCTGTGTTAAACCCCCCCAGAAAGCCCCGAAAACTCACCGGACCCCGCTCCCACGTGACTCGCTCGTCCAATCGCTGCCACCGGACAAGCAGAGGCAGCGCCGGACAAGCTGAGCACGGGCCGCCGCCTCCCGCGCGTCCTTCTTACAGGGAGCGCACCCGCGCCGGCCGTTTGTGAATGGCTGGCGCAGGTGCGCGCCCTGCTAGAGGGACGCATGGGAGGCGGCCCGCGCATGCGCCGCTGGAACGAGGATCAGGTAGAATTTTCGGGGATCTGGGGGGGTTTCACACAGCGGGGCACCCCCGATCGGGGCCGATTAGGGGAGAGTGTTGGTCCACTTTAAAGGGTGAAGTTTGTGCTCAGGTGTGAAAAAATAAAGTAAAGCTAAACCCTCCCTTGCAACTTTGTGCCAGGTAGGGTCCTGTAGTACCCTAACCCACCCCCTCCCAGCGCTCCAATGACCAAAAAGACTTTGTGATATAAATCCCCACACCTTTCAATATACACGTGACTCATTTTGGGTCTGTGACCTTTAGTCCTACAAAATATTCACCTGCACATGTTCCTATAATTTAGAATATTCACACCCCTTTTGTTCCTTTGCACTCAAGTGTAAAGGATTTATTTTTCTTAGCAGTCACCTCTGCATGCTGAGTTTACGAGTTGGCATTTCTTTAACATGGTGTGTGTGTGTGTGTATATTATGACAGGTTTGTTTCTCGTGAAGTGGCCGTGAAGCAATTTGGGATGACCCACTGTGTGAAACCCCCATTTTGCTAGATGCTCATTTGGATCCTCTCTTCTAGGGCACGTGCTTAACTCCCTGCTGTGCACATTAAAGGTCTGCCAGCGTGTTTGACTTAAAGTGGACCAAACCCCACGCCGTACGGCCAGGGAATCTGTAAGCTTCCCTCCCCCTGAGGCATCAAAAATTGGGATGCCCCGCTGTGTGAAAGCCCAGGTCAGCCCATACACTTGCCTTGTTTCCCGGTCCAACGGCGCATGTGCGAGCTGCAGCCACATCCCCGCTATCCCTCTAGAAGGGCGAGTGCCCGCGTCAGGCATTTGTAAATGACCGCATTGATATGTTCCCTGTTAGAGGGAAGTGGCGGATATCGCTGCCAGTGCGCTTAGAGCCACTGGCCTTAGACAAAGGCTTAGACGGCGTGATGTCAGTGGCTCCGAGCACGCTGTTTGAACGATCGGCCACTCATATGCCCTAGGACCGGGAAGAGGTGAGTTGGCATTGGCGATCTGGTGGGTTTCACACAACGGGGCACCCCCGATCGGGGCAAAGGACCAAAACCCAGGATAGCAGAAGTCCAGGCAAAAACAAAAACTACTGGCTGCCCACATCCTGGCTACGGCTCCCAGGCGGCAGAGGTCTCTGGGGAGGACTCCCTTACAGGGTGCAGGGCCTTTTTTAGGGAAGCTAATTTAATATCCTGTAGTGAGATATTGGAGTCCTTGATTAGGGTTAAAGAACCGGTGGATTCCGGAGGTGGTGTCCTCCGGTTACAAGATAGAGTTTGCAGCCTGGCCGCCCCCAAGATTCATCAAATCCCGGATGGCTCAAAACCCCCTGTCAGCTCAGGGTCTGTGCCTTGCTGTCCAAAACCTTCTGGAGTTGGGGGTCATCTGCCAGGTGCCTTTCAGGGAAAGGGGCAGAGGCTACTATTCCAATCTGTTTACTGGATTTAAAGCGCCTCAACAAATTTGTCAGGTTCAAACACTTTCACATGGAGACTGCGTTCAGCTGTCAATTCACTACACCCGGGCGACTTCATGACCTCTGTAGACATCAAGGACGCTTACCTTCATGTACCAATCTTTCCAGGTCATCAGAGATTCCTCGGGTTCGCTCTGGAGGATCAGCACTACCAATTTGTGGCCTTGCCTTTCGGTATCCCCTCGGCTCCCAGGGTATTCACCAAGGTGCTGGCGGGCGTAATGGCTCTGCTGAGATCTCAGGACATTCGCATCCTTCCTTACTTGGACGACGTTCTCATCGCGTCTCAGTCCTTCCAGCAGGCAGAGCTGGATACCCAGCTGGTGGTGTCTACACTGGAGTCACTGGTGAAGTCCTTTCTGGGCATGACTCTGGTCAAGATTTTTCTCCCTCAGCAGAAGGTGGAGAGTCTTCAAGCTTAAGCCAGGCTTCTTCTGTCTTGCCCTCATCCCTCCATCCGACAGGGGATGCAGCTGGTGGGCCTGATGGTGTCCTGCTTCGAAGCGGTTCTATACGCTCAGTTTCACATGAGACCTCTTCAACTTCACCTCTTGTCAGTATGGGATCGGGACCCTGTGTCCCTGGATCAGGTGTTTGTTCTGTCCCCTCTAGCCAGACGGTCTCTCTCGTGGTGGCTGGACTCAAGGAACCTGTTGGTGGGCAGATCCTTTCTGGCCCCTTGCTGGGAGACAGTCACCACGGATGCCAGTCTGACAGGTTGGGGGGCTTCTGGAATTCCCTGAAATTCCAGGGGCAGTGGGGCCCTCAGGAGGCCCACACCCCTATCAACATTCTGGAACTGAGGGCGATAAGGTTGGTTCTCGCCCAGTTGGCTCCACACCTTCGGGATCGGGCTGTTCAGATCCGCTCGGACAACCAGACGGCGGTTGCCTACATCAATCATCAGGGAGGGACCCGGAGCAAGAGGGCCCTCAAAGAAGTGTCCCTGATACTGTCTTCGGCGGAGGAGAATGTTCCCGGCATCTCAGCAGTGTACATCCCGGGGGTGGAAAATCTGGAAGCAGACTCCCTGAGCAGGGGGATTTCTCGCCTGGGAGAATGGTCCCTCAGCAACAGGGTGTTTCGCTCCCTGTGTCACCGTTGGGGTCAGCCAGATGTGGATCTGTTTGCGTCCCGTCACAATCACAAGTCTTTGTCCAGTCCAGTCTTTGTCTCTCTGTCCCAGGACCCTCTGGCCTTGGCCATGGATGCACTAGCAATGTCTTGGAAGAGCTTTCAGCTCCTTTATGTCCCCCCCCCCCCCCCCCTCAGTTTCCTCTGCTGGGCAGGGAGCTGCGCAAGATAGCCCAGGAAGGGGTTCCAACCATTCTGGTGGCCCCCTGTTGGCCAAGAAGAGTGTGGTTCGCAGACATCATGCAGTTGGCAGTAGATCAGTACGCCCTCGCAAGATTCCAGACCTGCTCACTCAGGGGCAGCTACGCCATCCCAATTTACAAACGCTGGCTTTAATGGCCTGGCTGCTGAAACCTCCATCTTGATGGAAAAGGGGCTGCCTGCCTCTGTTGTTAATACCATGGTTCGGGCTAGGAAGAAGTCCTCTTCATCCATCTACTATAGGGTATGGCATGCTTACATTGACTGGTGTGAGTCTAAGTCGCTTCCCTGTCGGGTGTTTTCTATTCCTAGGATTCTGGAAGTTCTGCAACATGGTTTGGATTTGGGTCTTCAACTTAGTACCCTCAAATGTCATGTTTCTGCTTTGGCCATTTTCTTCCAAAGATCCTTTGCTCACCATCATCTGGTCAAGACCTTCTTCCAGGGGGTTACTCACGTGCGTCCTCCACGTAAGCCTATGTTACTGGTCTGGGATTTGAATTTGGTCTTATCTGCCTTGCAGGGGACTCCCTTTGAGCCTTTGCGTGAGGCCCCTTTGTCCATTTTGATGCTTAAGGTAGTCTTTTTGGTGGCTATCACTTCTGTTAGGCGTGTTTCTGAGTTGGCGGCGCTTTCCATCAAACCTCCTTACTTTGAGAGACACCAGGACAAGGTGGTGTTTAGTTTTAAGGCAGATTTCCTGCCTAAGGTTGTGTCTGCTTTTCATCTCAATCAGGACATTGTTTTGCCTTCCTTGTGCCCTAATCCTAGTAACGCTAAGGAGTGGGTTTTACACTCTCTGGATGTGGTCAGGACCTTGAAGTTCTATTTGGTGACTACTGAATCCTTTAAGACGACTGATGCTCTTTTTGTTCTCCCGTCTGGGCCTAAGAAGGGTTTGGCTCCGGCTAAGTCCACTATCAGCAAGTGGATCCGTCAGGCTGTGGTACAGGCCTATTCTGCTAAGGGGAAGGAGCCTCCCTTCCGCCTTACTGCTCATTCTACTCGTGCTATTGGTGCCTCTTGGGCTTTTCAGCACCAAGCTTCTGTTGAACAAGTTTGCAAGGCCGCTACTTGGTCTTCTGTTCATACTTTTTCTAAGTTTTACAAGGTTGATGTTAGGGCCTCAGCTGATGCTGCTTGTAGTCGCAAAGTTCTGCAGGCAGCAGTGGTTTAAACTGCCCACTTTTTGGGGATCCCACCCTACCTTATGGACACTGCTATTGGATGTCCCAGGAGTAAGGAATATTCTGGAACAGGACGTGTTATATACTTGGAATAATACAATTCTGTGATTACTCACCTGTAGAATTGGTATTATATGTATACAGCACGTCCTGTTCCATCCCACCCTTGTTATCATTATTCTTAGTTACCTCTGTATGGTGATTGTTCATATGTTCATTTTTGCATTCTTGTTATTATTGTTCTCCCCGGCTTCTTGTTAACTGCTTGTCAGTACTGTGGAATTTGTGGGAGGTCCCTGACTTGTATAGGGCCAGGAGGAGCCACAAGCTGTTTTCTGCAGTCCAGCGCCATCTTGTGGATGTATTACCCAGGAGTAAGGAATATTCTGGAACAGGACATGCTGTATACATATAATACCAATTCTACAGGTGAGTAATCACAGAATTGTATTATTTTTTTAATGGTGCAGAGGGGTGGGGAGAGATCTCAAAGTGCAGATTTACCTCTTGGATCATTTGTCTCTTGGTAGGAATGTGCTAGAAGACATAATGTATCTTCAGTCAAGTTTGTCAGGAAGTGTGGGGATTGAGAACTCGCCAATAATTGATTAAAAATGTTTTTCTCCTTATTTGTTTCCAGTATCCCTTATGAATGACTTATTGCAACCAGGGGAGGTCGCCGTTCAAGAAGTGTATCATGGCTTGCTGGAAGTGAAGCCTAGGGTGTAAATAAATCAATTAAAGAATTAATTTCCAATGAATGGAGGGACCCGGAAAAAATATATTTTTATCATCTTCTCTTAAGAGATTTCCTTTCTCTGAGGAAGATCGGGCAAAATGGACAAAGGTTCCCGGAACAGAGGCAGCACTGTCTCAAGTTTCAAAAAACATGATTTTTAGACAGTGGTCTAGTTAAAGAGCCTATGGATAGGAAAGCTGATTCTCTCCTCCAAAGGGTGTAGAATTCTCTGGCTTATGGTTTTAGGCCATCTGTTAGAGCAATGTGTGTGGCTTGAGGGATTGCAACTGAATGCAAGTACTCCAGTTAGGAATATTTTAAAGTCCATCCAGTTATCGCTATGGCAAGGCCAGCCATGTGGGCTCTGTGGATAAAGGCTTGGGACAAAGACATAGCCTCTAAATCAAAATTGTGCGCTATCCCCTTTGAGGGAGGTTTGCTCTTTTGGTCTGAGTTGGAATCAATATTAGATAGATTTAACAAGAAGCAAAGCAATGTCATTCCGAGAAAAAGCCCTTTAGACCACATCAGTCTTTTTGGCTAAAGTCTAGAGGGTCCCAGGACAGAGACAGACTTCAGATTTCTAGGCAATGTCCCAGGATTTCTGTTCAGTTCTCCTGCACCCGCCCCCGTAAATCCTCTGTGATGGGATCTGTGGGCTCAGGGCTTGCCTAATAGCCTTTGTGAACATTTGAGCGCTTTTGGTTCTCAACATCTTTGTACACAATCCTTCTGCTGCTGAGGAAAGAATAGATGGTTTGGGCAAGGTGCAGGTGGTTCATGCAAACGGCTAACCAGCAGAAAATCCCTTCTAGGATGCCTCATCAGGATAAGCTGGTAAGATGTATTTATGCCAATTTTTAATTTGGGAATTGGCATTTACAGTATAGTTAAGACTAATCTATCCTGGGGCTGACTATGTATTTGCCCTTATTTTTCTTAGGCCTCCCCCGTGGTCAAAGCTAATGAAAAGAGACAGGGAAAAAGAGGAGAATCCTGAACTAAAGGATCCTAGACCAGTCAGACTCTGTATTAACTGCCCCAAAATTTTACCTGACTCATGGAAAAAAAACATGTTGTCAGCTGTGTTTGGAACAAAGAATGGGTCTGGAAGCCGTGACATTATGGAAGGAAGTGCTAGCCATGAGTTCCGATGTGGCTTCCACTTTGAAGGTCTACCGCAATGTGTTGGAGACCTCCCTATCTACCCACAGGGCTCCGCCACCACCAAACCCCCAGAGTTCTCTGGCTGAACCCAGTCAAAGATCTTTGATGGAGACTCCAGATCCTTCTAAAGCTGAGATAAGCAAAGGGGAAACCTCATCTGGTCTGTCTCCCTTAATATAAGATTCAGCCTAGAGGGTTCAGATGAAGGAGAAGAAAGTCCTCTCCCCCCCCCCCCTTTCGAAATAAGATGTCTGAGGACACCTTGGCTCTTGAGTATATTTATGACCCCATGACTATCCAACGGGTGGTGCATCCTTATCCTTGCAGGATGCCATGTATCATAAGTTGTTGGTAAAATACATTTTTCTTACCTGATTCAGTTAAAATAAAATTTCCTTTCAACGCTGCGGTACCCTTAGAGAGCCTAGGTATACTTCAAAGGGCTTGGGATGCTGTGGCTTTTTTCGATCAGACCTGCCTTGGTGTCAGATTGCATTGCACACAGGAGTTTGGTTAAATAACCATACGCATTACATTGAAAGAGATACACCTAGACAGGCCCTGCTAGACACTCTGCCATCCACGTTTAAAAGCATTTCCCTTTTAGAGGATGGCTCGGCTGAGGCAGTTAGAGCTGCAGCAAATACCACTGGTCTATTAAACTGTGCTAGAAGATCTATTTGGCTAAAAACCTAGCAAGGGAATGTGGCCTCTAAAGCAAGGCTGTGTGGCCTCCCATTTGAAGGTACCCTCATGTCTGGAAAGAATTTTCCTATCAAGGTCAGGAGACTAAGATATAAAACATCCTTCAGGACCGCTCCTAGTCAGTCCAAGCAGGCAGAGCCCAGAAGACAATGGGGGTCTCGTATGGAAACCCATAGACCCAGTTTGGTATGCAATCCCCCTCCGCCTATGGACAAACCTCTGCCCTGATGTTGACCCCCCCCCCCTTCTCCCAGTGGAAGGCTATCTGACCTTCTTTCTGACAGCCTGGCAGGGCATCTGTTCAAATCGGTTTGTTCAGACTAACAAAGGTTTCTGGTAATCAGGCCTCCCTTGGATCAACCTATTGATGCTAGGGGATTTTATGGTAACCATCGACTTACAAAATGCCTGTCTACATGTTCTCATCTGGCAGGCCCATCACAGATTCCTGAGATTTGTGATTCTCTCAGACTTGAGAATCTGCAAATAGCACTGCCATTTGGAATCTCTGCGGCGTCCAGGATAATCATAAAAATCCTAGTCAAAGCAATATGCCATTTAAGGTCCCGGACGATCTTCTATCACCTGTAACGGTGTTTCTACTAGTCCTTCAGGATGGCCCTCCCGATTACAACAGCGGTTACTTGTGTTAATGTTCTTAGACTCCCAAACTTAGACTCCTGTTCTTAGACTTTAGACTCCCAAAATGATCTACGTTCTGCACTTCAGGCTCAAGACAAGATTGTTCATTGGCAGCCCTACAATATACTCTGGATCGGTTTACCAAAATGGGCTTCTTGATCAGCTTAAAAAATATTTAATTCCATTGCAATCTATGGAAAGTCTGTACAGAGAGAACTTTTCCTGGTAGACGGAAAATTAACTCTATTGATAGATTCGCTGCAGCAACTGATTGCATCACCAGCTGTAAGAAATGTTCTGAAAGCACTGGGGTTGATGATGTTAGCCATCCCGGCAATCCCTTGCGCGCAGTTTCAGGGCATTACAAGTATTTCTTCTTCAGGCATGGAACCGAATGCAGAGCTTTCTGAATATAGAAATACATTGGCCTTGGAAGTAAATGCCTCTCTTCTCTGGTGGATATACCCAGACAATTTGTTGCAGGGAAAACACTGGAGACAGGAAAATCCAGTTTTACGGATGCAAGTGCATAGGGTTGGGGAGCACTCTGTGGCATGAGTTTCTGCCAGGGCCAATGGCAGGACGCCTCCCTATTTTTAAACTAGAGTTAACTCCTGGCGGTGAAGATGGCATTGGTTTCTTTTTAGGATCTACTAATGCAGAAAGATGTGAAAATTCTGTCAGAACATGGCAACAGTGTTTTATATTAACAAACAAGGTCCAAACCCCTACAGTACATATTCCAGGACAGTGTTTTTTGGGCAAAAAAACATGACTGGTTAATCCAAGCTTACATATAAAGGGGCAGGAGAATCAATCAACGGACTTTTTAAGCAGATCCCAGCTATCTGAGGTGGAGTGGAGTCTGAAAGACCTGGTTCAACAAATCTGCAGCTGTTTGGAACCAGACCTATTTGGATCAGAAAGGACAGAGTCTAATAGAGGCCTAATAAGGCCTGTGTGCAGGGAACCTTGGGTTCTTCCAGTCAAACAGAATCTGCTGAGTCCGGGACCAATCCTCTATCCATCCCTGGAAAAGTTCAACTTAGTAGCCTGGATCCTGAAATCTCCCTGCTAGAAGCCAAAGGATGTTCATCAACGGTCATTTGGACTTTACTTCAAAGCTGTAAACCTATCATTAGGAGAATTTATCACAAGGTTTGGCAAGTGTTTTCTTAATGGAAAAATCAAAGGGGTTCGCTTCTTATGATGAGGATGGTCTGGGGAAGGGACTTTCTTTTGCCATATTGAAGGTTCGGGTAGCAGTTTTAGCTGATTTTCTTAGATCCTTGGCAGAGAATTTTTAAAGATTTTTCACGCCAGTCTCTCCTTCAGTGCCGCTAAAAGGAAGGCAGTGCCACCATAGGATCTGTCATTAGTTCTGCAGGGGTTAGTCAAGCATCTCTTTGAACGTCTTCCAGAATGTACACCGAAGATGTTAACTTCAGGCTCATGCAACCTATGTGGTCTTCTAATATCTTCATAAAGCATTACAGAGAAGAAATATTGAAAGATAAGAGTCCCCCCCCCCCCCCCCCCCAAGGTATGCACTTTTTTTTTTCCTGGTGGTGGACCGTCCCAAATATGATTTGAGAAAAATGGGGTTACACTTAACAGTAACTTTTCTTTCCAAGAATCCTGGACGGTGTTAGGTTCTTGATAGTGGATATTAATTTGATTGCCTAGGGTTATTTTTACTCTCCTTGGCCTTGGTTTTATCTTGCACAATAAGGGAGGTACAGGGGGTGGACAGTCCGGGCATGCCCTCGATTTGCACTGTGGAAAGGGCATTGGTAAAGCAACCCAATGGATTAAAAGACTTGGAGGTGAAGCTTAAACCGCAACACCACCCTGCTAAGAAAGTTTCTTTATCTGTATAGCACCCCCCTTACAGTTGAGTATGCACGGCCTGCACTGCTAGGGCCAGCGGGAGTGTGCCGCACCGCATGCTTGGTGGAGTTTCCACTTTGCCGGCACAATCGCTTTCTGTTTTCCCGGCCACTATTCACACAGGGGCCACCAATATTGTTGAATCAATGGCTTTTTGACTGCTTTCTCATGTCTGCCCTCTCACTGCCTCTGATTTCACCAACCATGAAGCTTATTTAGTGGTCTATAGCTCCGCTATCCGTTCAACCTGGTTCCCCAGCCTTTAACCCTTGGTGGTGCCGCACCATATTGGCATATAAATAGCTTGTGGCTGTCTGTGTGTTTGCCATTATTACTAGGTGTCCTGTAGAAGAGCATTGTGCTCTTGGGAGCCTGCGCTCCCTAACTTCGACACCGCTTATCAGACTTTGTGGATTACAAATTCCTCTGCTGACGTGTATACAATGATTCAAACAAGCTAATGTGTTTGAACACCAGTTTGCACAGATATCACTTGGCCTAAATTAAAAAAGAAAGCCTGAGCCACTTCGGGATTTCTTGTGACCTTCCTGGTCTCTACCCCTTAGCTTTTAGATTGTGAATCCGCAAGGGCAGGGCAATCTCTCCCAGTGTATTTCAGTTTAACTATGTATTTATGCTTTTCCGTCGTATACTGTATGTTAGTTGTTTTACCCGGTTTGTAATTTCACATTGTACAACGGCATGGAAGAAGAATCTGGCAAGCCGAGGTTTCAGATGCCTGGCTCGGGGGTTGTTACCTTGGTGTACAAGGTGGCCACCACCCAGATTGTTGATGCCTGCTCTCCAGAGAAGGCAGGCATCTGATTTCTGCCAGGCAGGAGTTATTGTCTCAGTGCTGTATGGAGAGAGAGAGAGAGAGAGAGAGAGAGAGAGGCTTTGGTTTTGTCCCCAACCTATTTGTGTTTCCCAAGAAGAAGGGGGCAATACGGTCATCCCTGGAGTGGTGGCTCCAGTTTCTCCTTCTTACCAATTCAAATTACAACAGGTGGCATTCTGATGTGTTGGGGAGAAGTGTGGAACCCGCAGACCCTTACAGGAGTGCTGGTCTTCAGATGTCTCCTGATTTCCCATCAGTGTTCTGGATGGAATTCATGGTGATCTTTCTCTGATTACCTCATTGGATCAGCAGTATGTAGGGGATTCTGGTCTGCGTCCAGTTGCACAACGTGATGACTGTAGTGTATGTGAGCCATCGGAGGGGAGGGCACAAGGAGCAAGAATCTTCTGTGAGGCTGTCAGAATAATTGCATGGGTGAAACGGCATGTGCTTTGCCTTTCAGCCATCCACATTCCGGCGGTGGCCACCACTGCACATACCTTTTTACTAGTAAAAAATAAAGTCGACCCTCTGTCTAGAAATGTTTCACATGATTTTCAACAGGGGGCATTGTCCCTGAGGAGGGCCTCTTTTTGAGCAGGAATAACAGGAATGTGATTTGGTTTATGACCCGCAACAGGGGTCGTCTGGCATTTGCAAAGCTGTGTATAGCTTCTCTGGTGACTCTTCGGATGGTCTGTGCGTTCCCACCACTGGTAATTTTCCCTCGAGTGGTAGAAAAGTCTAGAGCATGTCACAACAATTCTAATGGTTTTTCTACTGTTCAAGGTGAACCTGGTTCACAGACATGGTCAGACTGGCCATTGACCAACCCCTTCAACTCCCAGGCAAGCCAGATCAACTATCACAAGGACCGCTGTTGCGTTCACTGTTCACGGTTGCTGTCTTTGACTTTGTGGCAATTGAGTCCCTGCTTTGTGCCAGGAAGACTTCTGTAGAGAAGATCTACTACCAGACGTTAGCGGGCCTGTTTCACTTGGTGTAAGTTGCTTTTAAAGTGGACCGTCACCCATGGGTGATCGGCCCGGGAATCTATAAGATTCCCGGGCCGATCACCCCCCTCACCGCGGGACATCCGAGATCGGGATGTCCCGCGGTGAGGGACCCCCCCCAAAACCCCAAAAGAACTCACCTGATCGGCTGCGGCAGCCGCCGCCGCCTCCCGCGCGCTCCTCTAGCCGTGCGCGCACCCGCGCCGGCCGTTTGTGAATGGCCGGCGCGGGCGCGCGCACTGTCAGAGGGGCGCGCGGGAGGCGGCGGCGGACGCGCTGCCTTGTCCGCCGCTTGTCCGTGGGAGCGTGGTGAGGTGAGTTTGGGGGTTTCTGGGGGGTTTTACACAGCGGGGCACCCCTAATCGGTGTGCCCCCCTGAAGTGGACCAAAACCCAGGATAGTCAAAATCCTGGGTGTTGGTCCACTTTAATCTCAAGCCTCTTGATTTTCTGAAGACTCCTTGGTACGCACAGTCATACAGTTCTTTGAGAACTCTTGGGTGAAGTCCATATGGTCCTGCAGTCTTATTCACATTTAAATTATTTTGTTTTTCTTGTACTTGGACTATTGCTATCAGTGGCATCTCCTGTGTTGGCTCCTTGCTTCTCTATTGTGTACACAGAGCTAAAGAATCCATTCAACAGCTCCACCTTCTCTTCATCCCCAGTGACCATTTCCCATTATCATTAATTAGGGAACTGTTCTGATTTAGTTTTCTTCAAATTAATATATAAAAAAAAAACATTTACCCCCACAGGCTTGGTCTTGACTGCTTTGGACTATAGACTACTACAGGAAGCCCGGTTCTTATCCCGCCAAAGGAGAAGTTGCAGTTTTTCAGCCCTAGTTCCTGCCTGTCGGCTGCTTGAATACCCAATTGTGATGGACCAGTGTCCCTGGATGGAAAACTATTTTACGTGATATGTACAGTACTTTCTCCAACAGGGATTACTTGCCCAAGTACATTGAAAGGGCAGGTTATGGCCTTATTCAGAGACCACTTGCTGAGTGTTCCATGGTTTAGTCATTTATCAAGGGTGTGGCTAATGATTGCCCACTGTTTAGACATCCGGTCCTCTGCTGGGACCTAAACCTGGTTCTCTTGATCTTGCAGGACCCCCCCTTTCAATCCAGTGGCAGAATCCCACTGTTCCTTTCCCTCAAAAAAGTATCCCCTCTAATGGCAATTACATTGGCGCATGGCACTTTCTTTTGAATCTCCCAAACTCCTCTTTCTTAAGGATAAGGTGGTGTTGCGACTATGGCAACACTTGTTTTCCAAAAGTGGTTTTGGCCATCCACATGAGGTTTTTGTCCCCTTCTGGTCCATCCCGTGAGACCCTTGAAGATTTACTTGAATTCCAAAAGCAAGACTTTACCATTTAGAATTGCTGCACATTTTACTAGAGCTGTTGGTTCTTCCTGGACCTTTCGTCATTGTGCTTTGAGTTAGTTAGTTAGTTGGCATTGCTATTATATCATAGCCTTCTGCTAAGCAGATGATGTGAGTTAGTTGTGACCCACCCAATGTTTTTGGCTCTGCTCTGGGACTTCCCTAATGTAAGAACTTTCCTGTCTACAGGTAGCTAGGAGAAGAGTAAAGGGAGTTTTAGTATACTTAACTTTCTGATCATCTTCACTCAGTCACAGAGCCCCCACCCTGTGTGGCTGTGTTGTTTTGATTCTGGTTGTTATTCATTATTCCAGATCCAGTTACCCATTGCCCTAAGGGCCATGTTTAATTTACTAGATGGTGGAGTCAACAGGAGAAGAATGTAACACTAACCCTAAGGACTATCCTGTGTGTAAATATGAAGAGACTAAGTACTTCCTGTTAGGGGCATACAGCCTACTTATCAGTGCCGCTTTGAATTTTCCCATTAGGCAGGAAGTGACCAAATGTTTCGGTAGTGCAGTGAGTCTTGATTATATGTCCAATGTACTATCTATATACTCAACCCTTATCAGCAGGCATCCCAGTTAAAGTTTCCCTGTCCTCCAGATTATAGGGCCACAGTTAATGGGTTTAGAGGTGGCTTAGCAAAGCTCTGATAACCATAATTTACCTGAGCCTTAATGTTATTTACCACATTGTCTGCAATAATTGTCCCATATACCTGTATACTACTAACCGTGACCTGGCTGAGCTTTTAGGGACCTACAGTGCTCTTATACAGGGCTATGTGTCCCGTGTGCTGCAAATCTCTGAACCGGGCTATACTCTCCATGCTAAAGGAAAAACACCTGCTGGTGCAGCCCAATGTGGGAATTCCCCACACCAAGTGAGCTCCCTTTTACCTGGGGGACCTGTACCCATTTCTTCTTAAATTAATTTCTCTCTGGTGCCCCATTCTAAAAACTGACCCCCTACATAGCTAAATAGTTTTGGTCCCGGCACCTGGAAAATGGGTTTCGATTTACTCATTCTTTGCTGATACGAAGGTCTTAGCTTTATTTACTCAGAGGATCAAGTATGGTTTCTTCGTATCAGTGATAATTGGAGTGGAAGCAGATATGTTCAACTGTGATGGATAAAATGGAGCCTCTTGGTGTGCAGCTTGTGGTGCTTACATTTTTATCCATTTCACAGCCATTGTTTTTTTCTTTCTATTTTTTGTAGATTCTTAATCTGTAAATTTAAATTAGATTGTTGTTTCAGCGTCTGCACAAGGCTGTCAAACCATATTTGTAATGCACATAAGTAATAAGTAAAAATATACCTTTTTTATTTCAAGGTTATGATATAGTTGTAAGACTGTATGTGCGTGTGTACTTCTAATCACATAATTCTAGGTGGTTTAAATGGCTTGTAAATGCAATTGTTACAGTTTTGAGTCCCTGCTGTAAGTCTCACAGGGGGTGATAGTCATTTGGTGCACCCTTTTTTGTATAAAGATTATTTTATCAGAATCCCACTTATTGTGCTTCCAGGTTACCAAACAATCATCCAGTGAAATGGAACAAGATAGTGCCTCTTCATCAGAAGAAGAAAACTCTGACAGTGATAAGGTAACCTTACTAGGTAACAATGAATTTGGTATTCTCGATAGCTCACCTTAAAATATACTACGTGAGCCTACAGAAGGTATCACCTTATTTCTTCACTTTTCTACGATTTACAATGGATAACATGGTACAATACAATAATGCTTTGGACTTATATTTCTAAAAATAAATAAGAAATACCATTTACTTGCCTTACTCTCAGACCAACATAATTCAGGTCTGAGACATTGAAGCCTGCTTCTTTGCTGCTGATGTGAGGAAACCCCTCTAGAGCTGGTATTATTGTTTGGCATAAAATGAATGCAATTGTGTGCAAATTTTCTAATCCGTGTGTTTGTGTACTTAGGACTTTACACCAGAAAAAAAAACAAAACCCCGAACACCAATTAGGGCAGCAAATAAAAGGCAAAGAAGCAAGGTTAGTAGCAGAACCCTTTATACAGCTGTAGTTTTCTTAGCATTTACTATATTATATTTATATATGAATTCACGTTCACATGTTACAGGTCATGTCCGCTTCTGAATCTGATTCAAAGTCTGGCTCTGACGAAGAAAATGATAAGCGGCAATCTTCATCGTCTTCATCTGAAAAGCCTGTGAAAAAGACTCAGAAAGCCTCTAAAGCATGTAAGGAATCTCTGCTGATATACTGAAGACTAAAATAGTAAACAATTGTGCCTAATACTTTGTGTATTAACCTGTAGCAGGAAAACCTGGACCAAAACCTAAAGCGCGAGTGTCCAAAGTAGATCTTTCCTCTAGTTCAAGCAGTAGTGACAGGTGAGTTTACCAGTTATACCTCCTACTACTTCAGACAAACCTTATTCTTAGTATACAGTACATCCTGCTCCAAATCTAATACTTACATTTGGGATATACTCCGCCAGATGGCACTGGACTGCAGAGACATCGAAAATAGACTCCTCCCGGCCCCTCAAATACCCAGGGACCTCCCACAAATCCCCAGAATTTCTCTGCAGTCTGGCTGCGAAGGACGAGAAATTGGCTCTCTACTTGCAGGTGATCGGGGTTATTAACCTGCGGCCCTGTAGGACTATTCCCACCCGTTCCACTAGTAATATGCCTCCCAGCCTTGGCTGCGCTGGTCGGGTGAAGGTAGGCAGCACCGCCGTTGCTACTTAGGAGCGCTGCTCCATCGCAATCCCCCGCTAAAGGGTAGGCGGTTCAGGCTTATGGTGAGCCTCTATGGGATGCCCCTCCCGCACTATTGCCCCTTGCCCCTGCCTATCGGTGGGCCCTATTTAAGTGGCCGCCGTCCTCCCTCATCCTCCTTGTAGTCTTGGGGGGGGAAAGAGGGGGGGGGTGTGTATAGATGTCTTTATTCTTGTGTCAGCCGCCGCGCTGACTTGTCGTTATTGCTTTTAAATTTACCGCGGCCGTGCGCTGACTTGGTTCCGCGCTTGGCGGCAGCATTACCTCAGGCGCTGGTGCGCCACCATTGGCTGTTGGCCTTTCTGGCTTTGCGCTCTTCGGGGGGGGGCGGGGCCCGTCTTTGTCGCGTTCCGCGTCATCGCTATTACTGGCCCGCCCCTCAAGGTATACCGACGCCATGTTTTCTGACTTGGTTGGGCTATGCGCGACGGACTCCTACCTACCGCGGTCCGTAAGTGCCCTCGTGGGCCGCTTTATCTGCTTCACTTTTGTTACGATGTACTTAAGGTCTTGTCTGCTGATGTCTTTCAGGCGGGACGAACCCTTCTTGGCTTCTCCTGGCCCTGTTTTTAGTATATTACTTGTAGGCCTTGTAAAAATTATACTCCCACGTCCCTAGCGGGTTATTGGGACATCCAGGGTTGCTATATAGCGTTATTCCCTACCGGCGTATAGCGTCGCTATAATCACCATATGGAGGCATCCCAGGATAATGTTGCCGGGGTCCCTTTGGGACAAGACCGGCTGTGTGTAGCGTGTGGGCAGCCTCATGCTGACGCTGACAAGGCGCGGGTCTGTGTACCCTGTGCTGAACAGGTGCTTGCATTGCAATCTGGCCTGCCAGTGGCTGCACCTCGTTTCACTTCACCTACTCCCCCAAGCTTAAATCTCACGCCTGCTGAGTTGCATACTAGTGGGGATTCTCAGCCTGATGTGTCTTCTAGACTGGCTACTGTTGAACAGATTATTGCGAAGTCTTTAGCGCGTAAGGCCTCTGCTAAGAAGCAGCACTTGACGCCTAATGTTACTGTTTTCCCTATGGGAACTGAGGAGTTTATGAATCTGTGTGGCTATACCCCGTCTGATGAAGGGGAGCTCTTTTCTGATTCAGGCTCATCTGATGAGAGACCAAGGGGTCATGACGATTCTGCCTCTGACCCCTGGGCCCCGGATGACACTGACAGATTATTGACCCAGATTTTTGAGGTTCTGTCTATCTCCCTCCCTGTTGAGGCTCCCAGGCAAAGAGGGGAGCTTTTCCATACAGCAAGATCACGTTTGGAATTTCCAGAGCAGGCACATTTCCATAACCTTGTGCTCAAGGAATGGGAGCGCCCCAGTAAACTTCCCGGGGTTCCAAAGAGTTGGGATAGGAAGTATCCCTTTCCTGCTTAGGTGGTTAAATGTTGGTCACCCCCCCCCCCCCCCCCCCCGAGGTGGATGCCCCGATCCTAGGGCTAACACCTCTGTCACGCATTCCCCTGATTCTACTACCCTGCGGGATGCCGAAGACCGGCGTATTGATCAGCTGACATCCCACGCCTTTGCATGTGCGGGGACGGCGCTGCGCCCGGTCTGTGCCTCTGCCATTACTGCTGTGGCCACTAGAACCCTTATCAGAAATATGCTTGATAGTGCCCCTGATGATTTGCCTTGTGAGGTGTTTAATGCACTCTCCAGTTGTGATGTTTTTGTAAATTTTGTCCTATCAGCATTGGATGACACCATCAGAATGTGTGCCAGAACCTCTGCCCTCGTGGTGGCTATACGCCGCTCGGTTTGGCTGCGCCAGTGGGCTGCTGACAATGCTGCCAATAAGACCCTCACTGGTTTTGCCTTTAAAGGACTGCGTCTGTTTGGAGACCGCCTGGACCTTTTTGCTAAGGGAGGCAGGTTACCCCAGCGCAGGCGGCAACCTAGGCCCTTTTGGGGTCAGGGTTCCTTCTCCTCCCCTTACCGTGGTGCAAGACAGGGAAGGGGGGTGTCTTTCCCTGGGGCCCGGGGAGATTTCTGGGGTAGAGGCAGGGGACGTGGACGTCCTGGCTCCTCCTGGGGTCCCAAAGCTAAAGCCTCTCCCAAGCCCCCTCAGGCATGATGGGGCGCCCTCACCCATTCGGGTGGGGGTCGGCTGCAGCACTTCGCTCACGTCTTGAGGCTTCATGTCTCAGACCGGTGGATTCAGGATATAGTGTCCTCCGGTTACAAGTTGGAGTTTGCTGCCGATCCCCTTCCAAGGTTCATCAGATCCCGGATTCCTCAGGACCCTGTGTCCGCTCAGGAGCTAGTGCAAGCAGTGCAAGGCCTCCTGGAGCTGGGGGTCATCTGCCAGGTCCCTTTAAGAGAAAAAGGCAAGGGCTTTTATTCCAACCTATTCACAGTACCCAAAAGGGATGGTTCTGTCAGGCCCATCCTGGACTTAAAGATTCTCAACAAGTTTGTCAGGGGCAGGCACTTTCGCATGGAGACTCTGCGCTTTGCCATCAGTTCCCTGCGCCAAGGGGATTTCATGACTTCTGTGGACATCAAAGATGCTTACCTTCATATTCCTGTGTTCCCAGGTCATCAAAGGTTCCTCAGGTTCGCTCTGATGGATCAACACTACCAATTTGTGGCCTTTCCCTTCTGCCTCACTTCAGCTCCCAGGGTGTTCACCAAGGTGCTGGCTGGCGTGATGTCTCTGCTCAGATGTCAGGGCGTCCGCGTGCTTCCCTATCTGGACGACATCCTCGTCACTTCCCAGTCTTTACATCAGGCAGAGTTGGATACTCAGCTGGTGGTGTCCACTCTGGAGTCATTTGGATGGGTGATCAACCACCCCAAGTCCTCACTGTCCCCTTCCTTGGCAACTCCATTCCTAGGAATGAATCTGGATACAGTTCAGGCAAGGATCTTCCTTCCTCAGCAGAAGGTGGACAGTCTGATTGCACAAGCTTAGTCCCTCCTAGCTTGTCCCCATCCCTCCATCAGGCAGGGGATGCAGCTGGTGGGCCTGATGGTGGCGTGCTTCGAAGCGGTCCCTTATGCTCCGTTCCAATTGAGGCCTCTGCAACTTCACCTATTGTCTGTATGGGACAAGGACCCAGCGTCCCTGGACAGGGTCTGTGTGCTCTCCCCCCTGGTCAGGAGGTCCCTCTTGTGGTGGATGGACTCAAGGAACCTGTTGGGGGGCAGATCCTTTCTTGCCCCTTCCTGGGAGATGGTCACCACGGATGCCAGTCTGTCAGGCTGGGGGGGGGGGGGGGGGGCTTCTGGAACTCCCTGTGGTTCCAGGGGAGGTGGGGCCCTCAGGAGGCCCACACACCTATCAATGTCTTGGAGCTGCGAGTGATCGGGTTAGTTCTGGCTCGCTTGACTACTCATCTTCAGGGCTTGCCTGTTCAGGTGCGCTCGGACAACCAGACGGCAGTTGCCTACATCAATCATCAGGGAGGGACCCGGAGCAAGGGGGCCCTCCAGGAAGCGTCTCTGATCCTGACCTGGGTGGAGGCCAATTTCCCCTGCATTTCAGCTGTGTACATCCTGGGGGTGGAAAATCACCTGGCAGACTCTCTGAGCAGGGGGACCTCTCGCCAGGAAGAACGGTCCCTATGCAGCAGGGTGTTTCAATCTCTGTGTCACCGTTGGGGCCAACCAGATGTGGATCTGTTTGCGTCCCACCACAATCACAAGCTTCCAGCTTTTGTCTCTCCAGGTCCTCTGGCCCTGACCTCGGATGCGCTAGCAATGTCATGGAAGGACTTTCAGTTCCTGTATGTCTTCCCCCCCAATTCCCCTGCTGGGCAGGGTTCTGTGCAAGATTGCTCTGGAAGGGGTGCCAGCAATTCTGGTGGCCCCCAGGTGGCCAAGAAGAGTGTGGTTCGCAGACGTGATACAGCTGGCAGTAGATCAATACGCTCTGCCCTTGGTGCCAGATCTGCTCACTCAGGGCTCACTACGCCATCCCAATTTACAAACTCTGGCTTTGACTGCTTGGCTGCTGAAACCTCCATCTTGATGGAGAAGGGGCTGTCTTCCTCAGTTCTGGATACTTTAAATAAAGCTAGGAAGAAGTCTTCCTCTTCCATTTATTACAGGGTTTGGCGGGCCTACATTGACTGGTGTGAGTCTAGGTCTCTTCCCTGTCGTGTGTTCTCTATTCCCAGGATTCTGGAGTTCCTGCAGCATGGGTTGTAGATGGGGCTCCAACTCAGTACTCTGAAGGGTCAGGTTTCTGCCCTGGCTATTTTTTTCCAGAAGTCCTTTGCTCAGCACCCTCTGATCAGGACTTTTTTCCAGGGGGTCACTCAGGTGGTGTTTCGTTTCAAACCTGATTTTCTGCCTAAGGTATTGTCTGCCTTTCATTTGAATCAGGATATTGTTCTTCCTTCTTTGTGCCCTAATCCTAGCAATGCTAAGGAGAGGGTTTTGCACTCTTTGGATGTGGTTAGGTGTCTGAAGTACTATCTGGTGGCTACTGCACCTTTCAGGAAAACTGATGCTCTTTTTGTGGTCCCTTCTGGTCCTAGGAAGGGTTTGGCTCCTGCCAAGTCTTCTATCAGCAAGTGGATTTGTCAGGCTGTGATTCAGGCCTACTCTGCTAAGGGGAAGAATCCTCCCTTCTGCCTTACTGCTCATTCCACTCGTGCTATTGGTGCCTCTTGGGCTTTTCAGCACCAGGCTTCTGTTGAACAAGTTTGCAAGGGCACTACTTGGTCTTCTGTTCATACCTTTTCAAAGTTTTACAAGGTTGATGTTAGGGCCTCAGCTGATGCTGCTTTTGGCCGAAAGGTTCTGCAGACGGCAGTGGTTTAAACTGCCTGCTGCTGATTTTTCTTGGAGCAGGACGTACTGTATACTAAGAATAATACAATTCTGTGATTACTCACCTGTAGAATTGGTATTATGAGTATACAGTACGTCCTGCTCCAACCCACCCTTGGTTTGCATTTTCTTGGATCCCCTGTATGGTGATTGTTATCATTGTTATAGTTGATAGTTTGGATTGTTTAATTCTCCCGGGTTCTCCTTAACTGCTTTTCAATGCTGGGGATTTGTGGGAGGTCCCTGGGTATTTGAGGGGCCGGGAGGAGCCTATTTTCGATGTCTCTGCAGAGTATATCCCAACTGTAAGTATTAGATTTGGAGCAGGACGTACTGTATACTCATAATACCAATTCTACAGATGAGTAATCACAGAATTGTATTTTTCCGGTGTGCTAATGGCTTAGGCTGAAGATGTGTTTTTGAGGATACTGGACACTATCTTAGCACGTAGAATGCACAGGCCTAAACTTCAGTTCTAACAATTTGCCCTATTCTTTTAGTGATAGTTCACCTGATCGTATCAGTGACTGGAAAAAAAGAGATGAAGAAAGACAGAGAGAGCTTGAGGACCGCCGTCGCAGGGAGCAAGAGGAAGAATTGCGCCGGTTAAGGGAGCAGGAGAAGGAAGAAGAGGAGAGGATAAAAAAAGAGAAAGCCGAAAAGGCAAATGCTACAGACAGTGACAGTGACAGCATTCATAGTGAAAAAAAGCCTTCGAAACCAGCAAAGCGTGCCCATTCATCCTCTGATTCTGAAAAAGGTGAACCTGTCAAAAGAATCTCTCCTAAGAGTGCTCAAAAGGGAAGGAAAAAAATAGAATCTGATTCTGACAGTGATAAAAAGGTTAGACTTTTGGAATGCAGGCAGGTAATTTTCAGGATGGTTCCAGGAAAACAAAATTTTACAAGTCATACGTTTTATTTTAAGGTGAAGAAAATCATTAAAAAACCCCGCACTTCAGAACAAGGGAAAAAGTCAAATCAGAGGGAGAAACGCGGTGAACGGCCACGGGGAAGGTTAGATAATATCTAAATGTATGCATATTCATTCTTGTTCGTTCTTTCTCTTTCTCTCACTCTCTCCCCCTTTCATTTATGGGCCATAGTAATGAGGGGTTTAACATGTATTAATTAGGAAATGGAATCACAAAAAAACAGCACCTGTTCATTCACTTCAGTAATTACACAGGCATATAACCCCACTAATAGCTTTGGCTCGCTTGCTCACTTGCAGTGTAGTTTTAGTTGGTAACACAATCTGCAGGGATCTGTATTTTATATTCCAAGTATGTCACACACCCTGCTTCCAAGATTAAGAACATTCGGGTTATAGTCCAGTAGAGGGCGGCTAACTTCTGCAGAGATGACTAGAAAAAAAGGAAGCCCCTCCCAGTCCATAAATACCTGGGACCTCCCACACATTCCCCAGTAATCGTCTCTGCAGACGGCGAGCAAGTCAGAAGATGGCTGTCTCCTTCCTTACAGGTAAGCCGGGTTCACACCCGGCCAACTTTGTCCCTATTTCTGCCCGGACCTGAGTTACTTTAAAACCCCTATGCCTCCCAGCCTTGGCTGTAGGTCCGGGTGAGGGTAGGTTACACCTTAGAAGGTGTACTTCTAGGAGCCATGCTCCTCTGTGAGACCCCATAATAGGGGGTAGGCGGATACCAGGTTGGTGACCCTGGTTTGGGAAGCCCTGTCCGTTTTCCCCCGTTTCTACTCCTGTAGTTGGGGAACCCCCCCTTCCATTACTCCCTTTCCCACAATAGAGGGGGGGGGGGCGCCTATTCCTTCTCCCTTAGTGGTTGTTTTTTTTTTTCACTTCTTTATGCTGTGTGCCTGAGTGTGTGTGTGGTGTGTTTTTTGTGCACTGGGCCCTTGTTGCGGCCGCGTTGGGAGCTGGCCGCTCTGGCTGGCTCCGCATTTGGTGGGGAGAGCTTTTCCCCCTCATTTCTGTCGGGAGGGGGCGGGGCCGGGCGCTCGTCGCGCGCTGGCGGCGGCCCGCGCCCCTGTCTCTGGCGCCCTTTGCGGCACTGAGCCAATGGCTGGGAACCGCGTTTCTCGATGAGGGGGCGGGGCCAGGCGCGCGTTCCGCGCTGGCCCGCCCTTCTTCTTCCTCTTCTCCCTTCACATCAAGCTTCAGAGTCGCCATTACGCAGTACTGTGAGTGCCCTGCGGGGCCTTTTTTGTCTTATATCTGTTAGTGGGCTTCTACGCCTTTTACCCAGCGCGGTGGTGGCCATTAACGTTTATTGTGC
Organism: Gastrophryne carolinensis; assembly: GCA_027917425.1. Lineage (NCBI taxonomy): Eukaryota > Metazoa > Chordata > Amphibia > Anura > Microhylidae > Gastrophryne > Gastrophryne carolinensis. Next base: position 288,025,257 of record CM051234.1, read on the forward strand.
TTACTTGTGCGTAAGAAAAGTGGTTAGGAGAGGAGCACACCAACTCTTATTAAAATATAATTACGTTCTATGTACCTGGGTGCAGTACCTGAATCCCTTTACCCTAGGGATAACAAAGTCCAATATATTTACAATCAGGGACGCACACCATAGTTTAAGCAAAAAAATGTTTATCAATTAGAAAAAGTTTACAAAAATCTGATTTATACAGCAGTAATCACAAATTACCAAGCTCAAACAGTATGGCATCTCTCACAGTCAGCATAAATTGCCACAATACTAAGACTCTGCCCAGCAAAACATATATTTATCACTGAGATAGAATCTTACATAGATAAGTGCTGCCACCTACTGGTTGCACATGAACATAGGCTTACACTCATACACAGAGTCTGAATGCTGAACACATAATCATCAAATATAATGAAATTAATTGAATAGAATATGCCTAACTTAGTGCAATCACGCAGGGGTACACATTAAAATTGCATCATATGAGCCAGTCCGGCTGCTAGACCCAGTCTAAGCACAGTGTTATGGCACAGGTACAAAGCAATCAATGCATCATGAACAGCATATAAACACACAGAAAAAACACAGAAAAAGTGCCCCTCAGCTGAGGAAGGGGCTCTGCTGCCCCGAAACGTCCCCTTACACGAGCGATCCTCTCTCCACCCTTAAGCTCTCTGGTAAATAGTACTGCCTGGCACTTTTTCTGTTGATTTCTTAGCTCTGCGGCCAGAAAGGACCCGGCTAAGAGAGGGCATTTATCACCGGCTGTGCCGGGTTTGGATTTTGAGGAATATGGTTCTTTTGACTGGATACTGATGCTGGGCAGGAGCGTGGGGATACTGTTGATCCCCCCCAGGATTCTGGCCCATATTTTTGAGGTGCTGGCTATTTCTCCTCCTGTGGAGGGGGGAATTTTTTGGGACCTCTAAGCCTCGACTGGAGTTCCCAAATCAGAAGCATTTTGACAATTTGATTCTTAAAGAATGGGAAAAGCCTAGCCGACTTCCCGGTGTTCCTCAAGGATGGGATAGGAAGTATCCCTTTCCGGTGGACACGGTGAAGCGCTGGCCGTCACCTCCTGAGGTCGACGCTCCGGTTCTGGGTTTGTCCAAGACATCCGTTGTGCACTCCCCAGACGCCACCACGCTGACGGATAGTGAGAACCGAGGTCTTGATCAAATGGCGTCTCATGCCTTTGCCAGCGTAGGTTCGGCCTTGTGTCCTGTTTGTGCTTCAGCTCTCACGGCCGTGGCTACCAGGTCTGTAATTAGGGGCCCGTTAAATGGTCCCCAGCTTAACCCTGCCAGTGATGAATTTGCTGCGCTTACGCAGTGTGAATTGTTCATGACCTTTGTCTTATCAGCCTTGGATGACACCATATGCATGTGTTGTAGAACCTCGGCGTTGCTTGTGGCTATACGCCGTTTGGTTGCGCCAGTGGGCGGCTGACATTGCGGCTAAGAAGTCGCTTACAGGGCTACCCTTCCTGGGTATGCTTTTGTTTGGAGACAAATTGGACTCGGTGGCGAAAGGAGGAAAGCTACCACAACGTAAGAAGCAGCACCGCTCCTTCCGGGGCGCAGGCTCATTTAATCCCTCCTTTCGTGGTTCTCGGCCAAGCAGAGGAGTTGCTTACTCAGCGTTCAGAGGTGATTCCTGGGGCAGGGGCAGGGGCAGAGGACGTGCCCGTCCCGGAACTGCCTAAGGTTCCAAACCCAAGACAGCTGCTAAACCCTCTCAGCAATGAGGGGGCGCCCTCACCCTCGCGGGTGGGGGGACAGCTACGGCACTTCGCCGAGGTCTGGACCCAGGAGGTCACAGACAATTGGATCCTGGAAGTGGTCTCTTCCGGGTACAAGCTGGAGTTTGAGTACCGGCCTCCTCCCAGATTCCTCAGGTCTCGGGTTCCTTCGGACCCCCAGCCGGGGAGAGACTTTTGTTGGCAGTACAAAATCTGCTGGACTTGGAAGTCATCTACCTGGTGCCCTTCTCAGAGAGAGGCCGGGGCTATTACTCCAACCTTTTTACAATGCCCAAAAAGGATGGTTCCATAAGACCCATTCTGGATTTAAAGATTCTCAACAGGTTCATCAGAACCAAGAAATTTTGCATGGAGACTCTGCGATCGGCCGTCAACTCTCTTCGTCCAGGGGACTTTATGACGGCCATAGACATCAAGGACGCTTACCTTCATGTGCCGATCTTCCCAGGACACCAGAGGTTTCTCAGGTTTGTGGGGGGAGATCACCACTATCAGTTTGTGGCTCTTCCCTTTGGGCTGACCTCGGCACCAAGGGTGTTCACAAAGGTGCTGGCGGGTATAATGGCCCTTCTCAGAGCCCTGGGCATTCGCATTGTGCCGTATCTGGACGACCTTCTCATCACGGCATCCTCTCTCAGCCAGGCGGAGCTAGACAACCAGGATGGTGGTGACAACGCTGGAGAGGTTCGGCTGGGTGATCAACTACCCCAACTCTTCTCTCTCACCGTTGAGGGAGGTTTCCTTTCTGGGCATGAATCTGGATACCATTCAGACCAGGGTGTTCCTGCCTCAGTCAAAGGTGCAGATGGTTCAAGATCTTGTACGTCTTCTTCTGTCCAACCCTCGCCCGTCCATCCGGCAAGGGATGAGGCTGGTGGGGTTGATGGTGGCTTACTTTGAGGGGGTTCCCTTTGCCCAGTTTCACATGCGGCCTCTTCAACTCCGTCTGTTGTTGGCTTGGGACGGATGTCCTCTGTCCTTGGATCAGTCATTTCAGGTGTCTCCCCTGGTCCGGCAGTCTCTTCAGTGGTGGCTGCAACCGATGAATCTTCTGAGGGGAAGATCCTGTCAGGCCCCTTGTTGGGAGACGGTCATCACGGATGCCAGCCTGTCGGGCTGGGGGGGTTTCTGGAAGGAACATCAGTTCCAGGGGTTGTGGGGTCCTCAGGAGGCGCACAACCCCATCAACGTCTTGGAGCTGAGGGCTATTCGGTTGGTGCTGTCGCACTTGAAGCATCACCTGCAAGGTTTACCGGTCCAGGATCGATCGGACAATCGGACTGTGGTAGCTTACATCAATCACCAAGGAGGGACTCGCAGCAGGAGTGCACTCAGGGAAGTTTCTCTGATTCTTGCGTGGGCCGAGAGCAATGTCCCTTGCATCTCGGCGGTGTACATTCCAGGGGTGGAAAACGTGGAAGCGGACTCCCTGAGCAGGGGATCCTCTCGCCAAGGGGAATGGTCCCTCAACAACAGGGTGTTTCTTTCCATTTGTCGCAAGTGGGGGTTCCTGGAGGTGGATCTCTTTGCCTCACGTCACAACCACAAGCTTCCTGCCTTTGTGTCTCTGTCTCAGGATCCTCTGGCTCTGGCAGTGGATGCCGTGTCCCTTGTCTGGAGGGATCTGGACTTCCTGTACCTGTTTCCCCCCTTCTCCATGGTAGGCAGGGTGGTGCGCAAACTGGTTCAAGAGGATGTGCCAGCAATTCTGGTGGCTCCAAGGTGGCCAAAACAGGTATGGTTCGCAGTCGTGCGGCTGGCGGTCGATCAGTACAGGTTGCCCCTGTTTTGGATCTGGTCACACAGCTTTGTTACCCCAATTTACAAACGCTGGCTTTGACGGCGTGGCTGCTGAGACCTCCATCCTAAAAGAAGGTTTGTCTGACGCTGTGATCCAGACTCTTGTTAGGGCTAGGAAGAAGTCTTCCTCTTAACATCTACTACAGGATCTGGCAGTCCTATATTGATTGGTGTGAGGCTAGGGCCTTGCCTTGTAGGGTGTTTTCGATTCCCAGAATTTTGGAGTTTCTCCAACATGGTTTGTACCTGGGCTTTCAGCTTAGTACTCTGAAGGGGCAGGTCTCCGCCATGGCGGTTTTCTTTCAAAGGTCTTTTGCTCTTCATCCTTTGGTTAAGACTTTTTTCCAGGGGGTCACTCTTGTGCGGCCCCCTCGCAAGCCCTTGTTGCCTGTTTGGGACTTGAATTTGGTTTTGTCGGCCCTCCAGGGGCCTCCTTTTGAGCCGGTGCAGGATGTTGCACTTTCTATTCTCACACAAAAGGTTGCCTTTTTGGTGGCTATTACTTCCGTTCGACGTGTTTCTGAGTTTGCGGCTCTTTCTATTCAGGCCCCTTACTTTGAAAGACACCAGGACAAGGTGGTCTTCCGCTTTAAGCCAGACTTCCTACCTAAGGTGGTTTCTGCCTTCCATCTCAATCAGGATGTGGTTCTCCCCTCCTTGTGTCCTAAACCTAGCAATGACAAGGAAAGGGCCCTGCACACTTTGGATGTTGTTCGTTGTGTGAAGTACTATTTGGTGGCTACTTCTCCTTTCCGTAGGACTGACGCCTTGTTTGTGGTGCCGTCAGGCCATTGTTAGGGCCTATACTGCCAAGGGGAGGGATCCCCCCTTTCCAGATCACTGCTCATTCTACTCATGCTGTTGGGGCTTCCTGGGCTTTTCAGCACCAGGCTTCTGTCGAACAAGTTTGTAAGGCTGCTACTTGGTCTTCTGTTCATACTTTTTCCAAGTTTTATAAGGTTGATGTGCGGGCCTCAGCGGGTGCGGTTTTTGACCGCAAGGTTCTGCAAGCTGCAGTGGTTTAAATTTGTGCATTATTTCCTTTTTGGGATACCCACCCATGTTGGACACTGCTACTGGATTTCCCGAATGTTATTAATCTTGGAAGCGGGGTGTGTGACATACTTGGAATAATACCATTTTGTGATTACTCACCTGTAAAATGGGTATTATAAGTATGTCACACACCCCGCTTCACCCCGCCCTTGTTGTATTCTGGATACTCTTTTTGGTGAACCTTGTTTGGTTAATAGGTTTGTTATTGGCTCTTCCTGGTCCCCTTACTGCTTTCTTATACTGGGGAATGTGTGGGAGGTCCCAGGTATTTATGGACTGGGAGGGGCTTCCTTTTTTCTAGTCATCTCTGCAGAAGTTCGCCCTCTACTAGACTATAACCCGAATGTTATTAATCTTGGAAGTGGGGTGTGTGACATACTTATAATACCCATTTTACAGGTGAGTAATCACAAAATGGTATTTTTATAGTCCTTTTATTTCCTTAAAGCCGTCAAAATAAACTGTAGAATATAACAGAGCTTCGCTAACACTGGAACACCTAAGGTATCGTGATTTTTCTCGTGCACCACTCTCGTGCACCACATGAGTCCAACTGGGTTATTAAGATATGCGTTTGGTGCTGAATGTTTCCAGAAATTGTCCTAAAGAGAGTTGCGTTGTGTAAATGTATTTAAAGTGGACCAATACCCAGGATTTTGACTATCCTGGGTTTTGCTCCTTGCCCCTGGGGCACCCCAATCGAAGGTGCCCCTTTGTGTGAAACCCCCCCAGGTCACCCGAACTAACTCGCCTCTTCCCAGTCCTATGACGCACGCATGGCCATTCGTCAAATCAGCGGACTCGGATCTGCTCAAGTCCAGGAACTCAACTAAGGCGAGCGGATCCGACGTTCCGGCGGCTGCATCCCTGCTTCCCTCTAATAGGGAGTGTGCCTGCGCCAGCCATTCCCAAATGCCTGGTGTGGGAACGTGCCCTGTTAGAGGGATAGCGGGGATGCATGCTTCATCGGACCAGGTGAGAAGGTGAGTTTTTGGGCTACCTGGGGGGGTTTCGCACAGTGGGGATCCCGATTTTGTATGCCCCGATGGGAGGGAATCACTTGGCCCTGGAGTCTTAAAGATTCCTCGCCCGATCTCCATGGGTTTTGGTCCCCTTTAAAGCAGACCAACAACGTTGTATAGAAAGTTAATTAAAGAAAAAAAACGATGTATCCACTCCCCTTAGTGTCCTAGTAATTAATTGGATAAAAATACTCAAACTATTTTGGCTTCAAAGGAAGAACTGGGGGTAATTAAGCGAAAATTAAATAATCTTTTGCCTCTTATCTTCCGTTTACCACTATTTTCAATAGCCACTATTTGCTCGCAGCATGAGATTGTGAGGAGGGTAGCTTAAACAGCTAATTTAGCTACCTAAGCTGTCCTGTCAGAAACCAACAGAAACCATGCAATGGCATAGCTGGGCCAAAGGAAAATTAAAATCATTATAACAGGAATACCAAGCAGTATTGAGGGCCAGAAAACCTTCAAACTCTAATGTACCTGGGGTGAGGGAGAAAAACAGATTGAGTTGTTTTTATCCGCTTTAAGGACATTCCCTGGGACTATATGCAGGCGGGGGAAGTTTACAGCAGCCTGAAGATGGATGTCTGTTTTTATGGGCACTCTGATGCTACTTTTAAATTTTTTCTGTTTGTTAATTCTGTATTTTTCTTTATTTCGTTGTAGTATTCCATTATTTCTGTTTCTTTCTTTTCCTTCATTCTATCATATTTCTTCCATTTCATCTATCTGTAAAAAGTAACAAACCCAGGGCCCACCAAGATTCTGCCACCCAAGGACCCACATAAACTTGGAGTGCAGCTCTGAAAGCTCAAGTAAACAGAGCTGGTGTTCAGTGTTTTTTCAGCAGTTGCCAGAGATTTTTTGTAGAATTACTATTTGTGTTTTGACTTTCTGTGCTGATATCGTGTAGACCCCGGAAAACAGAAAAGCCTAAGAAGCATGAGGTGACAAGTGACCGAAAACCAGTGGTAAAAGGTAAGTCGAAATAACCTGCATTCTGTTTAATGTTAAAGCGGACCTTCACCCTGTACATACAGATTTCTCACATTAAAAATCATCCTACCTGCATCCTCTGCTCATGGGACATCAGGCAGCCTGCAAACAGGAAGTGCCTTCTGCTGCTCTGCATTCTGGGATTGCTGACCTTTTCCTGACCCCAGCTCTGCTCTGTCTGAGCAAAGCACAGCTATAACCCGCCCCTGTACTTTATCCCGCTCTCCTCTCCTCAGTAAGTGTGATGCTTCTGAGTCAAGATGGCGGCGCCCGTATCCTAAAGTCCTGAATAGAGTTGCAGCCCAGTGGGGGAAAGAATAATAAGTAGGTGACTAATAACGTAAAATATATTAATTTTAGATGCTGGGGAATAGTTTTTAAGGGTTTGGGCTTTTCTATAAATCATGGTGAAGGTCCGGTTTAAGAGATCAATACTATGATCTGTTGATTTTTTTGTAATATAGGATTTTTCACTTTGCAGAGCCCACTGTGGAGGAGAAGCTCCAGAAACTTCACAGTGAGATCAAGTTTGCACTGAAAGTGGACAATCCTGTAAGTCGCACGATTAGAATAAAATGTATCCAACTAAAACATAGTATAATTTGGGGCATTCATTTTTGTGAAAAGTTTTGAAAGACACAGCATTTAGATCCGTTCTCAACTCCAGACTTTTTTGGGTTAACTGTGCCTAATTTTTGTTCTTGTGAGCCTGTATAAGCATTTAGAATGCTACTCAACCCTGGCGACCTAGTGTGAGGAAAGATCGCTCACTTGAGAAGGTGCTGTAAATTGTGTAATGTTAAAAATCCATCCATCAATGAGGAGGGGTCACTTGTACACCTGAACTAAATAACACTTCTGTCAAGCTTGCAGTTTTCTCCCCCTGGTAGGAATAAAATCCAGGGGGGACAGAGCCTGTCCTCCCTAATGTCCTCTTCTGTTAGAAGAATGAAAAACGACCCTGGCTGGATGCTTTATACAGGGTGTATAAGTGACCCCTCCTCCCGCCATCCAGCATATTTATATGAATTTTTATCACCGGGACATTTTTTTCACGATAGTCCTACTTTATGTAATTACATGCTGAAGAAGTTAGTATTTTTTATAGGGATTGTAAATCACCTTGGCTTCCCTGGTCTCTCTGGAGCAGATAGGCGCGGCACAGTGCGCACCTTTTCTCTCCAAGATGGGGAAAGCTGCATTGCCTATCCGATGGAGTGGGCCGACAGCTTCTACAAATGATAGCCCTTTACTAGCAAGCAGTGCAGTGCAACAGCTTGAGTACTCACCCTAGACTAATCAAGGTAGGACTTCCATTGGGAGTACCTTTGTATCCTCATTTTTTGAGTTTTTGTCTTACTTTTAACTCCTGAATTTTATTAATGGAGATAGATTTAGAGGGTAGTGGGCCATCTGAGGGGATCTTGGGAGTACCCACATTGTTACATAGACCTATATAGCTATCTAAGTTTGCCCAGTTTCTTTTAAGTCCCTTGCAGAAAGAGATACAGGTCTGGAACAAATCCTTGGAATCCATTGACATTCATTTTTACCTGACTGGTCCTGACAACATAACAGTAGTGGCCTACATCAACCATCGGGGTGGCACAAGGAGCAAGATGTTGGTTGGATCATGCTATTTGCAAAGTTTCATGTCCCATGCATTTTGGCAATCCACATTCTAGGAGCGGGCAATTTTCAGGCAGATTTCCTGAGCAGAGCATTACTGGATCGGGGAAATAGGCTTTCCATCAAATTATTTTCCATGCTCCGCTGGGAAACATAAAATGTGGATCTCTTTGCTCATATCACAATCTTCCGATTGTGATGTGATTTCTCTCCAGTGTAGGGCCTTTCCTTTGTTGCCACTCCTGTGTCAATAATTAAAGAAGGTATGTCGCAAAAGATCCCAACCATCCTCATCCACACTGACCAAGATGAACGTGGTTCACAGATTTGGTAAGGATGTGGGAAGATGCTCTGTTGCGACTACACAACCATCAAGATGTTGTTTGTTTCCGAAGTGTGCTGGTTTTGACAACCTGGCTGTTGAGACCAGCATCTTAACAGTCAGAAGACTATTGGCCAGAGTCATCTGGCTCAAAAAGACTCCTTCTCTAAAATTAGACAATTGCAGAACTTGTAGGGTATTGTTGCATGGTGCGAAAATAAGGGGTGTGCCTGCAGAAGTTTCTCTATTCTAAGCATACAGTACGTCGTGCTCCATATATAATACTTACACGTGGGTTATCCTCCGCCAGATGACGCTGTGCACTGCAAACATGCAAAAAACAGGCTCCTCCCGGTCCTTCATATACCCAGGGACCTCCCACAAATCCCCAGATTTCTCTGCAGTGCTGACTGCGAAGACATGAAGTATCACTCTCTCGCAGGTGAGCGGGGCTATTAGCCTGCGGCCCTGTTGGACTATTTCCACCCGTCCTCTTTGTGATGTGCCTCCCAGCCTGGGCTGCGCTGGTCGGGTGAAGGTAGGCAGCACCATGCGTGCTTATGGAGCCACGCTCCACTGCAGTCCCCACCATAGGGTAGGCGGTCAAGGCTGATGGTGAGCCTTAGGGGCATCATCATTGCCCCACGCCCCGTGTAGCGGTGGACCCTATGTAACGGGTCGCCTTCCTCCCTTGTTCCCCCCTTAGCCAGGGGGAAAAGAAAGGGGGGGGGGGAGGGGTTGTGTGTATGGCGGCCTCGTGTACCCTATTACACGCTTATGGCTTTAGTTTTGTGCTTTACTGGGATCGGGTGTCAGAGCCGCGCTTTTATGTTACTTGTATTGATAGCCGCCGCGTCTTTACTATATTGTTGCATTGCATGGACGGCAGCGCCGGCTTCGGACGCTGCGGCGTCTTTCTTCTTTCCTAGCCTGTAGTGGCTCTTCTGAGGTAATCCACTCGATCAATTACCTTCAGGCGTTACGGCTCTGCTGTCTTTATTGGCTACGGGTTTTTGAGCTTTGCACTCTCATGGGGGGGGGGGGGGGGGCGTGGTTCCTGCTTGGCGCGTTCCGCGTCGCGGTCAGCTCTGGCCCGCCCTTCGAGGTTCGCTTGGCGCCTTTTCTTACTCACGCGCACGTGGTGAAGACCGTCCTCCCCTCTCTGTCTGTAAGTTCCCTCACGGGCGACTTTCCATTAGCTTCTATACACCCTTGCACATGGCTCTGACATCCTTGTTCCCTTTGTCTTTCAGACCGTGGATCTCGGTGGCTTCTCCCGGCCCGGTGTAGCTCCCGGTTGTGACCAAAATTACTCCCACTTCCCCGCGGGTCATTGCAGGGTAGCTTACAGCGTCAATCCCTACTGGCCTATTGTGCCGATTAAATCACCATATGGAGGCATCTCAGGATATTGTGAACGGGGTTCCTTCGGGACAAGCCCGGCTGTGTGTAGCTTGTGGGGTCTTACCTAGCAGCGGTGACAATGTACGGGTCTGTGTTCCTTGTGCACAGCAGGCGCTATCGGTGCTTCCCGCCTCTTCTGTGGCTGGGCCTGCACCTCGCCTCACTTCACCTACTCCCCCAAGCCTGAGTCTAACCCCCAATACTAGCGGGGATTCTCATCCTGATTTGGCCACTAGACTGGCCAGTGTTGAAAACTTGCTTGCTAATTCCTTAGCGCGTAAATCCACCGCCAAGAGGCGGCATTTGAACCCTGACTCGGCTCTCTTCCCTATAGAATCTGATGAATTGTTGCATTCTTATGGCCATACCCCCTCAGACGAAGGGGAACTGTTCTCTGACTCAGGGTCATATGACGACGAGTCCAGGGGTCAGGAAGAGTCTGGTTCCGAGCATTGGTCCTCGGATGATGTTGATAGACTGCTGGTTCAGATCTTTGAGGTATTGTCCCTCTCTCCCCCTGCTGCGGCTCCCCGGCAAAGGGGTGATCTTTTTCATACTGCTAAAGCTCGTTTGGAATTTCCAGAGCAAACCCATTTCAATAGCCTCATGCTTAAAGAATGGGAACATCCTTCATGGGGTCCCTAAGAGTGTGGATAGGAAATATCCCTTCCCTGCTGACTTGGTTAAGTGCTGGTCATCGCCACCTGAGGTCGTTGCTCCTATTCTAGGGTTGTCCAACACCTCTATTATGCACTCCCCTGACACTACTACGCTGCGTTACTCTGAGGACCGGCGTGTTGACAAATTGCCATGCCTTTGCATTTGGGGGAGCGACTCTGCGCCCGGTTTGTGCCTTAGCCATTACGGCAGTGGCACTCAGGACTGTGGTTAGGAGTGCTCTCGATGGCACGGATGAGTCGCCTTCTGATACTGTCAATGCACTGTCCAGCTGTGATTCGTTTGTGAATTTTATCCTGTCTGCATCGGACGATGCTATTAAGATGTGCGCCAGGTCATCTGCCCTGGTGGTAGCCATACGCCACGCGGTCTGGTTGTGCCAGTGGGCCGCCGACAATGCCGCCAAGAAAGCCCTTACGGGACTTCCATTTAAGGGGCTGCGCCTGTTTGGGGACTGTTTAGACCTCTTCGCCAAGGGAGGCAAGTTACCCCAGTGCAGGCGACAGATTCGGCCCTTTCGTGGCCAAGGCTCCCTATCGAGCCCCTACCGTGGGGCTAAACAAGGCAGAGGGGTTTCCTTCGCTGGGTCCCGCACAGATTCCTGGCACAGGAACAGAGGACGCCGTCCCGGTTCCTCCTGGGGACCCAAGTCCAAAGCCCCTCCCAAGGCCCCCCAGGCATGAAGGGGGCGCCCTCGCCCGTCAGGGTGGGGGGACGTCTGCAGCACTTCGAGCATGTCTGGAGGCGCCACGTCTCAGACCGGTCGATTCAGGAGGTAGTGTCCTCCGGCTACAAGATAGAATTTGCTGTACGGCCCCCCACCAGATTCGTTGGGTCCCGGATTCCACAGGACCCTGCCTCAGCTCAGGTCTTATTGCTGGCCGTGCAGGGCCTCCTGGATCTAGGGGTCATTTGCAAGGTCCCCTTAGGAGACAGGGGCATGGGGTTCTATTCCAACCTTTTCACAGTACCCAAGAAGGATGGGTCAGTCAGGCCCATTCTGGATTTAAAAATCCTCAACAAATTTGTCAAAAACAAACACTTTCGTATGGAAACTCTGCGCTCGGCCATCGGCTCTCTGCGCCCAAGGGACTTAATGACGTCCGTCGACATAAACGACGCTTACCTTCACGTCCCGGTGTTTCCAGGACACCAAAGATTTCTCAGATTTGCACTGAAAGATCAGCATTACCAATTTGTGGCCTTGCCTTTCGGCCTCACTTCGGCTCCCAGGGTGTTTACCAAGGTGCTGGCAGGGTTGATGTCCCTGTTAAGGCTAAGAGGCATACGTGTGCTGCCCTACCTGGACAATATACTCATCACCTACTCATCACCTCTCTGTCTCTGCGGCAGGCAGAGTTGGACACTCGGCTGGTAGTGTCCAACCTGGTGTCCTTCGGCTGGGTGATCAATTACCCCAAGTCCTCTCTGTCCCCCTCCTCGGTGACTCCGTTCCTGGGTATGATTCTGGATACAGTTCAGTCATTTGGGCACACTCAAGACCCCTCTGGACTTTCTTTTTGCACATACAGAACAAGGATTCAGAAGTGTTAGACTCTGGCTACACTCCCAAGTCTAGTATGTGTGTCCCTGCAGTGGTGGGTGGGTCAGGAGAATATATCCAAGGGAAGACCTTTGCATCAGACCCAATCCGGATCACAACAGACACAAGTACACAGGGTTGGGGGCTCATACTTCTAAGTGCCAGATTCAGGGTGCCTGGACCGGCAATATGACCCAAAGATATTTCCCAAAAACCTTTGGGAGTTTAAGGCTGTTCAATCTAGAGCATTTTGAGAACAGGTTATGGAATCAAGATGGGCTGATTTTGGCCAATGCCACTGTGGTTCAGCTCAGGCAGTCACAGTGAGTGGAAACTAAACCAGAGGGTGTTCAGACAGCTGGTAGACCTCTGGGGTTTTCCTGGTGTGGATCTCCACGCCATGAGAGAATTCCAAATGCCAGAATTTTTTTTCTCTGCACCAGGGTCAGGGAGCACTAGCAAGAGATGTCCTGTCTCAGGATTGGGGGAAGTTCAAGATGTGTTATGCCTTTCCCCAATTCCAGATTCTCTCTCCGGGTGATCTTAATTGCCCCCTGTGGCCCAGAAGACTGTTGTTCTCCCTACTAAGACCAATGCCGGTAGGTCCTCCAGTTACTCTTCTTCTAGCAGCAGACCTGCTACATCACAGGCCGATGCTCCATCCTCGCGTTCAGAATCTCCGTCTGACGGCCTGGATCCTGATCGGAGAGTAAGGAGCTTTCCAGTCTCGTAATTAAGACCCTTCTTCAGCACAGGAAGATAGTTACTCTTAAGATATACGGGAAAGTATGGAAAAGATTTTCTTCTTTTTGTAAATTTCATAACCTGAGGCGTTCAGGTTTTGGACTTTCTGCAAGAAGGGGCAGAAATGGGACTGGCCATCAGCACTTTAAAAGTGCAGGTGGCGGCACTATCCGTGTTCTTGGACAGGAGGCTTAGACAGGAGGATTTGATTGAGACATATTCCAAGTATGTCTCACACCCTGCTTCGGAATGATTAATAACTAGTGGGTAATGACCTGTAGAGGGCGAACTTCTGCAGAGATGACTAGAAAAAGAAAGCCCCTCCCAGTCCATAAATATCTGGGACCTCCCAAGCATTCCCAGTTTTCGTCTCTGCAGGACAGTGAGCAACTCAAAAGATGGCTGTCTCTTTCCTTGCAGGCAAGCCGGGTTAACCCGGCCATTTTATTGCCCTATTTCTGCCCAAACCTTGTATTTAGTTTCCTATGCCTCCCAGCCTCGGCTGCAGGTCCGGACAAGGGTAGGTGACACCCTAGTGGTGTACTATTTAGGAGCCCTGTCCATATCGTCCCTGCACTACATTAGGTGGCTTGGGTGTCCCCCCCCCCCGTCCATTGCTCCCTGTCCTTGGATCAAGGGGGGGGCCAGTCCCTTCTTTTTATTCCGCTTATTCTGCTCTTATTTTTAGTCAGAGTGTGTGTAGTGTGCGTGTGTGTTCACCTGCCAGGTACTTCAGGTGGCCTGGTGTCTGGGCCGGCTCTGCAGTTGTTGGGAGCACGGCCATTGATAGGGGGTCATTTCTCTCTCCCCTCAGGCTGGAGGGGCTCCGGGGCCGGGAGTGCTGCACGCTGCTGCGGCCCGCCCCCCTCTATTGGCGCCCAGGGAGGTTCCCAGCCAGTGCCTGTGAACTGCGGTTCATCTTGCTTGCAGGAGGGGGCGGGCCACGCGCGGCACGCGATCCGCGCTGGCCCTCCCCCTTCTCCTTCTCCGTCTTTACTAGATGCTGCTGCTGTTCCTGGTTGCCATCTTGGCTTTTTCTTCTGTGAGTGCCCGTTTTTATTAACTATTTCTTAGCGCGTTGCTGCTTTATCTGCTATGGTCGTTCAGGCCTGTGCTGTAAATCACATATGGCTGTTTTGACAATATAAGCCTTGCAGAATTTGCCCTGGCTATGTCATATATATATATATATTATTATTATTATTAATAAGCCATCTACTACTGTGCAACTAACTGCCACGTAACTGTATTTTACTACAAAGCAGTTTAACTTCCTATATTGAGGCATTTTCATTGATATTGTATGTATGTTGAGTGTTATTGCTGTTAAGGTTTGTGACTTATGGTGCGCTTTCCCTCACTCAAATTGGGGTTTTCACAAATCCTTCCACTAATGGACGTTAAGGGGCATCCCGGGTAGCTTACTAGCGTAATTCCCTCTGGTCATTGCGGCTACCATAAAAAATCTCCATATGGAGGCTTCCCAGGATACCGGATTCGGGCTCCCTTCGGGGCAATCCCGGCAGTGTGTGGGTTGTGAGGCATCCCTTGTGGGGGATAAATGTGCTGGTTTGCATCCCATGTGCACAGCAGGCCGTCACGCGGCAGTCTTGGTCCCAGGCGTCTGGGTTAGCGCCGTCGGCCTCATCACCTACTCCCCCACGCCCGATCCGTACCCCAAGTGACACTGTCATTAGTGGGGAGTCTCAATCTGATGTCTGTGCTAGATTGGCCAACATTGAGAAATTGATTGCTAGCTCTGCGGTCAGAAAGGCCCCGGCTAAGAGAGGGCATTTGTCACCGGCTGTGCCGGGCTGTGATTTTGAGGAATATGATGCCTCTGACTGGTCTGACTTTTCTCTTCTGGAAGAAGGGGAATTGTTTTCGGAATTCTGAAGACTGATGATCAGCAGTTTCTGGATGCTGATGCTGGGCAGGAGCGCAGGGATACTGTTGATACCCCCAGGATTCTGGCCCATATTTTTGGGGTGCTTGCTATCTCTCCGCCTGCGGAGGCCCCTCCGCAAAAGGGGGAATTTGTTTTTGGGAACCTCTAAGGCTCGCTTGAAGTTTCCAAATCAGAAGCAGTTTGACAATTTGATTCTTAAAGGAATGGGTAAAGCCCAGCCGGCTTCCTGGTATCCATCAGGGGTGGGATAGGAAGTATCCCTTTCCCGTGGACACGGTGAAGTGTTGGTTGTCACCCTCAGAGGTCGACGCTCCGGTTCTGGGTTTGTCCAACTCATCGGTTGTGCACTCACTAGACTTTACTACGCTGAAGGTTAGTGAGGACCGACTTCTTGATTAAATGGTGTCTCATGCCTCTTGCCAGCGTGGTTTCGGCCTTGCGGTTCTGTACTTAGGGTCCTGTTGTGTGGGCCCCATCTTATCTCTGCCAGTGATGAATTGGCAGCGCTTACGTAGTGTGATTTGTTCATGACTTTCGTCTTGTCACCATTGGATGATATAATATGCATGTGTAGTTGAACCTCGGCTTTGCTTGTGGCTATATGCCGTGGGGTTTGATTGTGCCAATGGGCGGCTGACATGGCGGTTAAGAAGCCGCTTACAGGGCTACCCTTCTTGGGTATGCGTCTGTTTGGAGATGATTTGGACTCGGTGGTGTAAGGAGGTAAGCTGCCACAACGCAAGTAACAATGCAAGTAACAGCGCCGCTCCCTTCGAGGTGCAAGCCCCTTTAATCCTTCCTTTCATGGCTCTCGAGCAAGCATGCTTACTCTACGTTCAGAGGTGATGACGTTCCCGTCCCGGAATTGCCTGGGGTTCCATAGCCAAAACTGCTGCCAAGGCCTCTCAGCTTTGAGGGGGCGCCCTCACCCTAGTGGGTGGGGGGATGGCTATGGCACTTCGCTCAGGTCTGCACCCGGGAGGTCAGACAACTGGATACTGGAAGTGGTCTCTTCCGGGTACAAACTGGAGTTCGAGTACCGGCCTCCTCCCAGGTTCTTCAGGTCTTGGGTGCCTTCGGACCCCTGGGCCGCACAGGGGTTTTTTATTGGTTATACAAAATCTTATGGGCTTGGAGGTCATCCTCCCAGTGCCCATCTCGGAGAGAGGCCGGCTCTGTTACTCCAACTTCTTTTACAGTGCCCAAAAAGGATGGCTCCATGAGACCCATTCTGAATCTAAAGGTTCTCATCAGGTTCATTAGAACCAAGAAATTCCGCATGGAGACTCTGCGCTTGGCCATCAATTCTTTTCGTCCAGGGGACTTTATGACGTCCATAGACATCAAGGACGCTTAGCTTCATGTGCCGATCTTCCTAGGTCATCAGCGGTTTCTTAGGTTTGTGGTGGGAGATCAGCACTATCAGTTTGTGGCCCTTCCTTTCGGGCTGACCTCGGCACCAGGGGTGTTCACCAAGGTTTTGGCGGGTGTAATGGCTCTTCTCAGAGCCCAGGGCATTCACATTGTGCCGTATCTGGACGACCTTCTCTTCACAGCATCCTCTCTCAGTCAAGTGGAGCTGGACACCTGGTTGGTGGTGACGACGCTGGAGAGGTTCGGTTGGGTGTTCAACTATCACAAGTCTTCCCTCTTCCCATCGAGGGAGGTTTCTTTTCTGGGTTTGAATCTGGATTCCACTCAGACCAGGTTGTTCCTACCCCAGTCAAAGGTGCTGATGGTTCAAGATTTGATACGTCTTCTTCTGTCCAACCCTCGCCCGTCCATGCGGCAAGGGATGAGACTGGTGGGATTGATGGTGGCCTTCTTCGAGGCAGTTCCTTTTGTTCAGTTTCACATGAGGTCTTCAACTCCTTCTGTTATCGGCTTGGGACAGATGCCCTCTGTCCTTGGATCAGTCATTTGTAATGTCTCCCCTGCCGGCAGTCTCTTTGGTGGTGGCCGGAACCGAGGAATCTTCTTGCTGGGAGACGGTCACCACGGATGCCAGCCTGTCGGGCTGGGGGGGGGGCTTCTGGAAGGAACATCAGTTCCAGGGCCTGTGGGGTCCTCAGGAGGCGTTCACCCCCATCAACGTCTTGGAGCTGAGGGCCGTTTGGTTGGTGCTGACGCACTTGACGCATCACCTCCAGGGCTTACCGGTTCAGGTTCGATCAGACAATCGGACTGCGGTCGCTTACATCAATCACCAAGGAGGGGCTTGCAGCAGGAGTGCCCTCAAGGAAGTGTCTCTGATTCTGGCATGGGCCGAGTGCAATGATCCATGCATATCGGCGGTGTACATTCCAGGGGTGGAGAACGTGGAAGCGGACTCTCTGAGCGGGGGGTCCTCTCGCCGAGGGGAATGGTTCCTCAACAACAAGGTTTCTCTGTCCATTTGTCACAAGCAGGGTGTGAGACATACTTATAATACCCATTTTACAGGTGAGTAATCACAAAATGGTATTTTTTTTCTCTCGCTCTAGAGGAAGACCTGTGAATTCGAAGGCCTTCCCACAATAGTCCTAAATGGGCTTACTTATTTTAGCTATTACTTCAGCCAGAAAAATCGGTGAACTACAGGCCTTATCAATTAAATTAAATATTTTCAGTTTTTTTTTAGATCATCTG
Source organism: Gastrophryne carolinensis (assembly GCA_027917425.1). Taxonomy (NCBI): domain Eukaryota; kingdom Metazoa; phylum Chordata; class Amphibia; order Anura; family Microhylidae; genus Gastrophryne; species Gastrophryne carolinensis. Next base: position 288,042,762 of record CM051234.1, read on the forward strand.
ACGATCAGACCTGAACCACTTGATATTCCAAAGATATACAGGAAGATATCAGGGATCAGCAGGAGATCCATCTGTTGTATGCCAGAATCCTTCTGTTAACTTATTTAGATTTCTCTTCAGGTTGGAGGTAATCTGATCATTACCTTACAGAGGGAGGGACTGCCAGCTCAGACCCAAAGGCCCACACGTTCAGCCGCTCTACAGAACCACCAAACTATTAGTGATTACATCTATCAAAAATGTTTATTTAGTACTAGCCAGAACATACCTTAAAAACAATTAAAAAACATGTTTGCTGGGGCTGGAGTATTGCGGACTACTCAAATATACAATTATGATATGAAAACGATTAGACGCTAGATCAAATATATAATATAACACACAAAATACATATACATATCTACTTATGCCCGGGAGTTTCGCCTAAGAGCTGTGCCCGTGATATGTGTACAGTGCACAAAGGAGTAGAAAAAAAGTGCATGCTACAAGATTATATACAGCAAAGAGGCCAGATAAAAATCAGTGCAAGGCAATAGCCTATGAAAACTAAAGTGCTAAGTGCAAAAAAAGTGCAAGTGCTAAAGAAGAGAGAAACTCCAGGGCATATGCAGTGTGACTCCTGTCACAATGGCAGCAAATCAAGATTAAATATCGGCAATATCCAAGAGCAATCTACATTACCACATGATCACATAGTCAGGTCCTACTCCACCAAACTGCCCAGCGGGCCAACACCACTGACGCGTTGCGTGGCAACTGACTTCTGCCACTTCCTCAGAGTGTGGCTGGCTCCCATCTGTCCTCTTTAAATAGCCCCCAAAAAAGTCTCCTCCTCAAAACCCAGGGAATTTCCCGCCCAGAAATGGTAAGAGAGAAAGGGCGGAAGTGTGGGAATATAGGTCCAAATGCCAGCTGGTCCATATTGGATATGGGCGGAAGTGAGGCAAGCAAGAGCAATGACATGCACACATCCTGTTAGCGCTCGGTTATTCAGCCGGGTGACTGTCCCAGTGCGAGGGGCCGCCTGTGTCGTGACGCTGGTGGAGCGACGCCCATACATGTATCCCTCCGCCCACGCGCGCCTGCGCACTGTCACTATCCCGCTGGGCATAGGACGTGCAAGGCGCGCACGCGCGGTGGGTGTACGAGGTGCGCACGCGTGATGCGCCGGGCGCGCATGCGCTCCAAGTCACCGGCTGAATACCAAAAGCGCTGAGTAGAGACAATACCAGTATAAACGCAAGCTGTAACAAGCTTGTCACAGGGCATGTCATAGTGGTCAAAACCGGCTCATGTTGCATGTGGTAATCCAATTGTAACCAAAATACATTGTGACCCACAGTCCACACCTACCCTGAGCTCGGGAGGAGATACAGGGGAACTTCCCTAGGACAGATGGTCATAACTAATATGTACACTTCTGTGAACTAAAAAACATAAGGCTACTATTAGTAAGATATACTATACATGTAACTACAAAATCTAACGCCAAACTGATACTTCTAAATTGTATATACTAACATTATATGAGATAAGACTGGGTCATTGGTCAAAGCTAAATTTAGTACATTCTATTATATATATCGGGGAAATGCAGGTAAGTTGACCAACATAGATAAAATCATGCAGAACCAGATTAAGTCAAAATGTAAAACTGATATTCAGTCAATCATAGCATTTATATATATCCAGCAGGTACGTTAACCAAAGTTAGCAACAAGAATATATGTATGTATATATATGGGTCCCTCTGCTGCATATATCAACTACCACACTCCATGGAGTAGCGTAAGGTCAAATACTGACCAAAATGAACAAAAAGAAAAGAAGGGAGGGACAAAGGGGCGGGGGGGGGGGGGGGTATAATATTGTACTGCCAAGTCCAGCATGTCAAATAGCTCTATAGTCGATGACATGTGAAGGTCATAAGTTGTTGGCACAAACAGTCTTGTTGTTCACTCCAAAGATCCCCCTCCATGAAAGTCGGGAGTGTCCGTGTTTATGGCAAAGCTATATCCAGAGTGGTGGGAGCAAGGTGCAATGTAGGGCTCTGCTTCCTCCTGTCAGGGATTGTCCCGCAGCTGCCAGCCTTCTTCCATTTATACGGCCAATGTGGTTATGCAGGGTTTGTTGTCCCAGCCAACTGATTCCAAATTCGGCTGTTCTTTTGTTGGACACCAATTGTCCAATGGCCACTCCAGGGATCCCTCGTTATTCCTGATGTCTCACTGTCACTTAACCGGGGGAAAAGGTGCTGTCCAGAAGAATGTTATCTGTAATAAAACCACATGCAAGTGTGAAAAAGCTCACAACAATCAATACCGTGACACAACTAAAACTCCCTAAACTGGGATAATTACTGTAAATAATGAAAATAAGTGAAGTAAATTAAAAATAATCAAAAGGTTATTAATACAAGTAATAAGGTGCAATAAACTAATACTAAAATCTGTGAAACATTGGTGAAATGAATAGTATGTAAATACTGCCCGTCACCATGGGGCAGAACGCTGGTATGATACATACTACTATTAAATCCATCAACGCCCTAAAAAGGAAACAAATGAGAATTCCTCATTGATTCCTGCTGGTGCCCGTGTGCCCAAATTAAATTGAATAACCGAGCGCTGACAGGATGTGTGCATGTCATTGCTCTTGCTTGCCTCACTTCCGCCCATATCCAATATGGACCAGCTGGCATTTGGACCTATATTCCCACACTTCCGCCCTTTCTCTCTTACCATTTCCGGGCGGGAAATTCCCTGGGTTTTGAGGAGGAGACTTTTTTGGGGGCTATTTAAAGAGGACAGATGGGAGCCAGCCACACTCTGAGGAAGTGGCAGAAGTCAGTGGTGTTGGCACGCTGGGCAGTTTGGTGGAGTAGGACCTGACTATGTGATCATGTGGTAATGTAGATTGCTCTTGGATAGTGCTGATATTTAATCTTGATTTGCTGCCATTGTGACAGGAGTCACACTGCATATGCCCTGGAGTTTCTCTCTTCTTTAGCACTTGCACTTTTTTTGCACTTAGCACTTTAGTTTTCATAGGCTATTGCCTTGCACTGATTTTTATCTGGCCTCTTTGCTGTATATAATCTTGTAGCATGCACTTTTTTCTACTCCTTTGTGCACTGTACACATATCACGGGCACAGCTCTTAGGCAAAACTTCCGGGCATAAGTAGATATGTACGGTATATGTATTTTGTGTGTTATATTATATATTTGATCTAGCGTCTAATCGTTTTCATATCATCATTGTATATTTGAGTAGTCCGCAATACTCCAGCCCCAGCAAACATGTTTTTTAATTGTTTTTAAGGTATGTTCTGGCTAGTACTAAATAAAGATTTTTGATAGATGTAATCACTAATAGTTTGGTAGTTCTGTAGAGCGGCTGAACGTGTGGGCCTTTGGGTCTGAGCTGGCAGTCCCTCCCTCTATACATTTACTCTCGCCCGGTTGCCGGGTGTTTGGGTCCACCACAGCCAGCATCCAGTTTTTGATACATAGAGTCACTTTTACGCTGTGCAGGTTCATTCTCTCCTTTTGATCATTACCTTACCTTATCTGATCATTATTATTATCCTTTGCAGGAAAGAATAGGGGTCTGCAAGCCTCTAAAGCCTCTAAGGCTAGATGAATTAGAGAAGCCATCCAGTTAGCTTATGAACGTTCAGGAAATCGGGCCCCTAAGTTCTAAACTGCATATTCTAGCGGTTTCTGCTTCTTGGGCTAATCATCGGGCAGGTGTGTCTCTGGAGGATATTTGCATTACACTTTCTTCTGATTCAAGACAAGTCTTCGGCAGGAAGATTCCATGGATTGTATTCTCTCCAGCCCCCAGCCTCTGACTGGGTCTAGCCTCTGACTGGGTCTAGCCTCTGACTGGGTCTAGCCTCTGACTGGGTCTAGCCTCTGACTGGGTCTAGCCTCTGACTGGGTCTAGCCTCTGACTGGGTCTAGCCTCTGACTGGGTCTAGCCTCTGACTGGGTCTAGCCTCTGACTGGGTCTAGCCTCTGACTGGGTCTAGCCTCTGACTGGGTCTAGCCTCTGACTGGGTCTAGCCTCTGACTGGGCCTAGCCTCTGACTGGGCCTAGCCTCTGACTGGGCCTAGCCTCTGACTGGGTCTAGCCTCTGACTGGGTCTAGCCTCTGACTGGGTCTAGCCTCTGACTGGGTCTAGCCTCTGACTGGGTCTAGCCTCTGACTGGGTCTAGCCTCTGACTGAGTCTAGCCTCTGACTGAGTCTAGCCTCTGACTGAGTCTAGCCTCTGACTGAGTCTAGCCTCTGACTGAGTCTAGCCTCTGACTGAGTCTAGCCTCTGACTGAGTCTAGCCTCTGACTGAGTCTAGCCTCTGACTGAGTCTAGCCTCTGACTGAGTCTAGCCTCTGACTGAGTCTAGCCTCTGACTGAGTCTAGCCTCTGACTGAGTCTAGCCTCTGACTGAGTCTAGCCTCTGACCGAGTCTAGCCTCTGACCGAGTCTAGCCTCTGACCGAGTCTAGCCTCTGACCGAGTCTAGCCTCTGACCGAGTCTAGCCTCTGACCGAGTCTAGCCTCTGACCGAGTCTAGCCTCTGACCGAGGCTAGCCTCTGACCGAGGCTAGCCTCTGACCGAGGCTAGCCTCTGACCGAGGCTAGCCTCTGACCGAGGCTAGCCTCTGACCGAGGCTAGCCTCTGACCGAGGCTAGCCTCTACTTGCATTGCCAGGAATCTTAATTATTGGCTTGAGCATCTAATTGTGTCTCTTGAAGCAAACCCAACAGTCAGTCCCTAAGAAGCAATGATGCTGGGTGCTTAATAGGTGCCCAGTTTAAACAATTCCACATTGGGTGGGAGACACTTCTGGATTGCCCTTTTATTTCCAGGGTATTAAGGAAGGGTTTCACAATAGAATTCATGCACTTCCTCCCAGGAACTTTTTTGTTACACCTCTCCCAGGGAGGAACAACTGGTCATTCGCAGCAGTAGATTCTATGTTGGATATGGTAGTGATTGTCCCCGCCATGGAGGGGAAGGGTTGTACTAGAGCATTTTTTGGTCAAGAAGACCTCCGGAGGATTCTGCTTCATTCTCAATTTGAAGAAGCTGAATCTGTCGGTACGCTACAGACGCTTCTGCATGGAGTCCATATTCTCTGTAAGGAATCTCCCACCTAGCTCCTTCATGGTCTCAATAGACCTGAAAGATGCCTACCGGCAGGTATCAATGAGCTTGTCGGCTCAAGCCTTTTTTTGAGATTTGCAGCAAATTTGGGGGACCAACTACTCCACTTCCAATTTGTATGCCTTCCCTTCGAGCTGACGTTCACTCAGAGTATCTTTTACCAAAGTCCTGGTGGAACTTCTATTGGCACCAAGGCAGAAATGAGTCGGCATCATAGCATATCTAGACAACCTCCTCCTCTTCGCCCCAGATCAGGAGAGGTTGCTCCTGGATCTGGAATTGACAAAGGATTTTTTTTACTATGATTGGGTTGGATCCTGAATTAACAGAAGTACAGTCTAGTCTCGTCACAGGTCTTGACTTATCTGGGATTCAAGATCAATACGATCCAGAAAATCTTTCTGCCTCAGATAATGATTCTACAGGAAGTCATTCGGTCCTTGTATTCCAGTCGAACAAGTTCGTTTTTGTCAAGCTATGCGGATCTTGGGGCTAATGACCTCGTCCTTCCCCTGGGATAGAAGTGGCGTATGATGCTTTGAGCTCTGAGATTGCAATGCTCCTGAAAAGGGTTTTTCTGAGGGAGGTGATTAAGTCTCAGCTTTCCAGCAGAAAGGAAGATTTATTTGAAAATTTGGAAAACTGATTAGGCACCTTGTGTAGGTGTTAGTAAAGATCCCCTTCTAGTATTTCAATCGTATTGGATTTCCTTCAGGAAAGAAACAGCCGGTGTCTTTAGAGCTCTGACCGAACCACCATTTGAACCTCTGTTGAGCTCTCATATTAAAATTCTTACATGGAAGCCTCTTTTTGGTGGCAATAACTTCAGCCCACAGAAATAGTGATGTCCAGGCTCTATCCTGTCGTCACCCCTTTCTTCAGGTTTTCCAGGAACACATATTATGACGTGGATCCTTGCTACCTTCCTAAGATCTCTTCCAACTTTCATCGGACCTAAGAGATTATCCTTCTATCTGTGAGGATTAGTGATCCCTCCACGGTTTCTGTAGATAAGTCTTTGCTTGTCGAAGGGATTCCAGCAAACATGCCCTGATATCCAAAGGTTTGGAAGGGGTCACAGGAAGGGTCAGCATGTTTCCAAGGCCACATTGGCGCGGTGGATGAAGAGGACTATCAGTTTTGAACTTTCAGTTCACAAACTATATATTCTCTGGAAGTACACACCTCAAGATTTCTACGAGTACCAGGCTTGTTGATGTGACCACAGTTTTCTGGAAGTAATCGCTAAATGAATGAATTCTTTGGTTGCACAGTTACCCTAAAAAAAAAAAAAATAAATAAAAAGCAAAATCAAAGCCGCATTTTCCTGAAAAAAAAATAAATATATATGCAAACAAGAAAAGCAAGTTAAATCTGGAAAGGCATGTGCGTAAGGATAATTTTACTTGACAATTTTAGCTCTGCAGACAAAGTTAGCACCTTGCGCATTTTCTACCAAAACAACCCTTTACCTTTGGAATACCCCCCACAACTCGTATATTCCCTGAAAGTACACAAGCTTTCCAAACCTACCCAGATTTTTGTAGTGGGCTCATCTTTCTGGAAGTAATCCCTCGAAGAATTCTTTGGTTGCACAGGGTTTCCCTTAAAAAAAATGCAGAATAAAAAAACATGTTTTCCTAAAATATCAATATGCAAACAAGAAAAAACAAGCTAAATCTGAAAGCGCAAGGTCCTCCGAGCCGAACAATACCCAATATGCATAGGTACTTTTATCCCTTTTAACTGCCAGCCTACTTGAGATTTTGTCACCCTCTGTTGACGGTAATTTTTTCACCATTTTGCGCCATGTTTTGCGGCAGAGTTTAAACTTTAACATGAAATGTTTTGTTTGCAATTTTTCTACTGTTTTTTTTTAAACATTTTTGAGTAAAAAAAATAAAACATTTTTTAAAAAAAATTATCTCCTTTACTTAACCCTTTAAACCCCAGCCGCGTAAAATTTACGTGGCTGCCTCCCCTGCAGTTAACCGCCAGCCACGTAAATTTTACGTGCCTGACTTTCCCCACTAATAGCATAAAAAGTAAAACAAAAAGTCACTTACCTGACCCCTCGCTTGATTCGCCCAGGTCTCCTCTTTAAGATGGTGCGCTCCGATCGACCGTCTGACCTCCTCCGGCTGCAGGGGAGGGCCCGGAATAGGGTGCCCCCCCCCCCCCCGTTTCAGCTTGCACTGGCTTTTCTGTAAAAAATAAAAATGATATTTATTTACCTGCGTGTGCGCTGGCTCCCGCCGACCCTCCTCTTCACCTGGGGGGCCTCCGATTCCCCCCCCTTCCCCCCAGGACTTACCGATCTTCAGGAGAGAGCCCGAGAGGCTCTCTCCCCTTTCCTCCTCGATGGCGGCCCTTGGGGGCGGGGCTTATGACGTCATCCCGGCCCCGATCACCGGCTTCAGAGCTCTCAGTTCTCAGATGCTGGTGATCGGTGCCCGGGGAAGGAGGTGGCAGGAGATTCTCTGGATGCCGATCACCGGCATCTGTCATCAGAGCGGCGAGGGACAAGAGCTTACAATCGGAGGTAAGTACAGTAAAAAAATCATCAATCATTTTGTGTTTTTTTTTTTTTTTTTTTTTTTACAGTTAACCCTTTGTGAGCTTGTAAGGGGTCTATGAGACCCCTGTACCAGCTCACAAGGCTCTGGGTCTGGCAAGTCACCTGCGGGATTTTGACTATCCTGGGTATTGGTCCTTTCCCCTGGGGCATCCCGATTGGGGATGCCCCGCTGTGTGAAACCCCCACGATCACCCACAATAACTCACCTCACCCAGGTCCTACTGCGCGGCCGCTTGTCCAATCAGTGCGCTCAGAGTGGCTGAGTTATGGACATCTAAGAGACATCTAAGCTCAGCCGCTCAGAGAGCGCTGGCGGCCGCATTCCCCACTTTCCTCTAACAGGGAGCGTGCCCGCGCCAGCCATTCATAAATAGCCAGCCTGGGCACGCGTCCTGCTAGAGGGATAGCGGGGATGCGGCCCGCGCATGCGCTGTAGGACCAGGATTCAAGTAAGTGGTAGCGGGTGTTCCGGGGGGTTTCACACAGAGGGGCATCCTGATTTTGGATGCCCCGGGGGGAGGGAATAGAACGGTCCAGGAATCTTATAGATTCCGGGGCCGATCAGCCCTGGGTGTTGGTCCACTTTAACCCATTGTGAACTTGTAAGGAGTCCATGAAACCCCTATACCAGTTCATAAGGCTCAGGGGCTGTCAAGTCACCTGCGGCTAGCGGGGGCCTTGCCATTAACCCCGGCCCCCCTATTACCTGCCTCCCCGAAGCCCAGGGGGGGCAGAAGGGCCCGGGCTGATTTAGGCGGTGCGGGTTTGTACTTGGTAGGGCGGGGGGCCACCAAAGCTGGCCCCTGCGCCCTGTTCTACAAGCCCTGTATAGCTGATCCCTGGGCTGGTTATGCTGGATAGGGGGGACCCCATGTCATTTTTTATGGGAATTTTTAAGGGTTTTTTACCCGGGAAGGGGAACCCCACACCAATTCTTTTCTTGATTTAACCCTTTATAGTGTGGATTGTAGTTGTATTTTATTTTTACATGTTATAAAGTGTTTTTTCAGTTTGGGGGGGTCTTCTGAACAGTAACAGGGGGATACCGATACATATGTGGTACCGTTGTAATCGGGAGAAATGGGGCTTTCACATGCAATATGGTTTTCTTTAATAAAACAAATGATTTATTTGAAATAAAGGAGACGATTTTCTAAAAAAAATTGTTTTGTTTGATTTACTCAGAAATATTAAAAAAAACAGTAAAAAAATTACAAACAAGACATTTCATGTTAAAGCCTAAACTCTGCCGCAAAAATAAAATATATGATTTTCCTGGAAATTCCTGCAAAAATCACAGTTAAGCATGTTGAAAAAAGACCTGTCAAGAGAGGGTGACAAAGCCTCAAGTTTAAAGGGTTAGTAGTACCTATGCATGTTGGGTATCGTTCTGCTCGGGGGATTTTGCGCTTTCAGATTTAGCTTGTTTTTTCTTGTTTTGCATATTGATATTTTAGGAAAATTCATTTTTTATTCTGCTTTATTATACATTTTTTAAGGAAACCCTGTGCGACCAACGAATTCTTTGAGGGATTACTTCCAGAAAGATGGGCCCACTACAACATGCTTATCATATGTACTTTCAGGGAATATATGGTTTGTGGTGGGTATTCCAAATGTAAAGGGTTGTTTTGGTAGAAAAAGCGCAAGGTGCCACTTTGTCTGCAGAGCTGAAATTTTCAAGCAAAATTACCGTTGTGCACAAGCTTTACTTTGGGGTGTTTGGCAACTCTTCCCTTGACAGTAGCAATGCATGTTGGGTATTGTTCTGTTAGGGGGATGTTGCTTTTTTATATTAACTTTAAGATTTTTCTTGTTTGTATCGAGTCTTCTTTAGAAAAATGTGGCTTTGATTCTGCTTTTTTAGGGAAGCTAGAAAACTGTGGCAACATCAACAAGCCTGGTATGCCTAAAAAGCTTGAGGTGTGTACTTCCAGAGAATTTATAGTTTGTGGGGGGGTATTTCAAATGTAAAGGGTTGTTTTCATTGAAAAACTGCAAGGTGCACATAGCGCTTAGCATAGCTGTATTTGATCTGAAAATCTCTTAAAGCGCTGTTTCAGTTTGGGGTAGTCTCCTGGGCAGGAAAGGGCATCTACCAATACATATGTGGTCCCATTGTAACCAGGAGAAATTGGGATTTCACACACAATAAGATTTTATTGACAAACTTACATTTTTTATTACAAAAAAACACTACAAATTGTAAAAAATAGATTTATTTTTATTTTTTTGCACATATCTCACCCCAAAATATTAAGAATACACTTAAAAAATTACAAACAAGACATTTCATGTTAAAGCCCAGACTCTGCTGAAAAAAACAATATATAATTTTTCTGGGAATCCCTTCAAAAATCACGGTTGAACATGCATAGTGCAAAATAGTGAAAAATGGTCTGGCAACAAAGCGTAACAAAAACTCCAGGTAGGCTGGCGGCTAAAGGGTTAAAAAAAACATTTATTTTATTAAAGAAAACCTTATTGCATATGAAAGCAGATTCTCCCGATTACAACGGTACCACATATGTATCGGTAGCCCCCCATTCTTGCCCAGGAGAACCCCCAAACTGAAAAAAGCACTTTTACACATTTACAAATAAAATACAACTACTATCCACGCAATAAAGGGTTAAATCAAGAAAAAAAAATGACATGGGGTCCCCTCTACCCAGCATAACCAGCCCAGGGATCAGCTATGCAAGGCTTGTAGAATAGAGCACAGGGGCCAGCTTTGGTGGTCCCCCGCCCTGCTGGCTACAAGCCCACATAGCCTAAATCAGCCTGGGCCCTTCTGCCCCCCCGGGCTTTGGGGAGGCAGGTAATAGGGGGGCTGGGGGTTAATGGCAAGTCACCCACTAGCTGCAGGTGACTTGCCAGCCCCTGAGCCTTGTGAACTGGTATAGGGGCCTCTTTTAATACTTACCTCCTATTCATCTTGCACTGTGTCCCTCACCAATCACTGTTCTGCTCTTCTGGGGGTGTATTTATGTAGGTGTTCTATTGTCCATAAAATGATAGACAGCCCAATTTGAGTATTAAAAAAAATGTGCCCAATTTCTCCAGTCGTATGTCAGGAATAGAACAATGTATGCCTCCCTTTTTTTCTTCTGGCAAGTGCAAGGGACCCTTGGTGACTCACTAGACCTGGACTAAGCCTACTTTGTGCCACGATTGAGTACAGGTAAATTATATCTTTTAATGGTATGTAAAGGCTCATGGACCAAAAACCTGTGAAAACTAAAAGCTAAGATTTTCTTAATAGTTTGTCTCTAAACAAGAGCCTAGCAACCAAGCAACTTGGAAAGCATCCAATCATTTAAAGAGGAACATCGGAGGCCCTGGAGTCTAAAAGACCCCAAGGCCTCCCGATATCCAGTCCTTGAAATGCCATGCTGTGTGAAATCACCACAAACTCCCCGGGACACTAACCCTCTCCTGGAGCCCCCGCCGCGTCTCTGCACTCCGGCTGCATCCCTGCTCACCTCTAGCTGTGCGCACCCCCATGCCTTGCCTTCCTGAATGCGTGGTGGTGGCGCCTTCTTGAGGATGCGGCGATGAAGGGACCCGAGTGATAGCGCTTCACTCAGCCATTCAGCGCACTCGCTCTAAGCAGAGTCTGCACCATGGGAGCGGAAGGAAGGTGAGTGAATGTGGGTGACCTGGGGGGGGTATACAAAGTGAGACATCCCAATTCCAGGTGCTGCGGCAGAGAGGAACAACACACGGGAAAGTGAAATTCCTTAGTGGTGCTCCTCTTTAATTGGATACAGGCTAATGTAATGTCTTTTTATGTGACAGATTATTTTGATGTCCTTGCAATTTAAGTCCATGGTTAACTTCTGCTTTGTTTCACAGGATGTTAGCCGATGTTTGGAAGCCCTGGAGAAGCTTGGCAGCCTTCAGGTGACGTCGCACATTTTGCAGAAAAATTCAAATCTTGTAACCACACTCAAGAAGGTGGGTGATATGTGTACTTAATTCTTTATTGTCCTAACTCCAATTTCAACCTAGCTTTTAGCTTAAATTTAAAGCGAATTAAATTCTACCCCGGTTGTTCCTCTCAGGCGTGGCATCCCCATTTGCTGTGTATCCCTGTGTTTAGCCCAGTACACTTTCAGGGTTCCCACGACGCAGGCTGAAACCAACGCAATGATTGGCTAAGGGGACTGCTCAGCCAATCTGCGCTCTTGGTTTTGGTTGGCTCCATTTAGCTCTGCTAGTGGCTAAGCAGCCAAATGAAGCCAAGCATAGCAGGTTTACTGCTGACTGCATACCCACTTAGTTTCTAGCTGTTGGTGTGTCCACGCTGCCCATTCAGAATGGCCTGGCACAGAGGCTTGCACAGCAAGAGGTGAGGATGCAGCCAGGTGAGTGGAACAGGGATCCTAGTTTATGCTTTTCCATCAACTAGCTAGGCTTTATGATTCAGGGTAGGCCTTCGGGGCAGGTGTGCTTTGACCATGTCAGCAACACCTGCACTCTGATGGCTTCTGCCGCTGTGAGATCAGTTCTTGAACCACTACAGGAAGGTGAGGAAGAGTGTTTTGCCACTGAGTGTGCTCCACTGACTTAGCAGACATAGAAACATAGAAGGTTGACGGCAGAAGGAGACCATACGGTCCATCTAGTCTGCCCTTATGTGTATACTGTATGTACTCTTTATCTTAGGATAGATGTGTGCTTATCCCAGGCATGTTTCAGTGACTGTTGATATTCTCAGTGTGTCACACACCCCGCTTCCCCTTTAATTCTGACGATAGGGTTATCCTCCAGCAGGAGGCGACGTTGCAGAGAGAAGTCTTGAAAACGAGCCCCTTCCGGCCTATATATACCTGGGACCTCCCACTTAACACCCAGTGTTTTCTCTCTGCAAGATGCGACAAGACAGAAGAAAGAAGTCTCCTGCTTGCAGGTAGCCGGGGTCAGTCCCCGGCATCCCCCCATGGTCTATTTCTGCCCAGCTACTTGTTTTTTGTTCACTTAATGGATATTGGAAGCCTCCCAGCCTAGGCTGCGGGCTGGGCAATGGTAGACGGCACATCATGGTGCCTAGGAGCTTATCTCCTCCGCTCATCCCCACGCGTGGGCCAACGCGGTTATCCGGCTGGTGATCCGGATTTGGGATGCCCCGTCCCGGTCCCCCTTTTTTAGCCTGCCTTCCCTCGCCTGGTCCCTTCTCCCTTAGCGTGGGGGGGGGGTGGGTGGCGTTTAGGGGTATCTTTAATATGGTGTGTTCTGGCCAGAATGAATGTATGTGTTTGTCTGTAGGCAGCTAAACAGGGCTGCGGTCTGGTGTTTTGTTTTTTGTGTCCCCTGGCTGCGGGGACTCCGTGTGTGCATTTCTTCGGGGCTGTGCTGCGCGGCCGGGCGGGGTGCCTGTCTCTGGCACCCGCCTCGCCACGTGCGGCCGCGGTGCTCGTCTCTAGGGGGCGGGGCCGTGTTCCTTCGCGGCCCGCGCCGTGCTGACGTAAGCAGGGGGCGGGGCCGGAGCGCTTTGCGCGCTTAGCCGGCCGGCCCTCCGTCTCCTCGCTCCGGTGTGGAGCGTCTGGATGTAATCCCTCAGGTGTGTGCACGGGTCCGTCTGGGGTCTGCTGGAGCCCGCTGAGAAGGCACTCCACAACAGGCCAGAGAAAGTGCTCTGTCTTGGGCAAGGTGGTGTCGCAGTGCTTTCTACATCAGAAAGGCAAGTTTTCTTTTTACCTTTTTCTGTGCTGCGCATGCATGTTAACTATTTTACCCTATTGTGATATGGCCAATTTGGAACCAATTCCTCTAGGTTGGTTGCACTGATTATTACTGTGCTGTGCACGCTTGAGCCCTTTTGGGGTATAGAAGGCTGCACACTGATATATATATATATATATATATATGTATATATTTAGGGATTGCCATTATACCCCGGTATTTAATGTTAGTATTGTGTGTGTGGGTAGTGGGTATGTTTATGCTTGCTGCATACCTTTTGTACTTTCTGGAGGCTAATTGTGGTCTCTTCCTTACAGGTCCGGGGATTCCCGTGCTGCGGTGGGTCTCCCGGTCTGATATACCTGGCTAGTCTTATTTAAAAAAAAAAAAAAAAATCCTCCCTCTCCCGGGACTTTAAATTATAAAAGGGGCATCCCAGGTTGCTTAATGCGTAAATCCCTGGGTTATTGCGAATGCCATAATTTCACCATATGGAGGCTTCCGACATTACCGGAAACTGCTCTTCGGGGCTATCCAGGCTGTGTGGGGGTTGTGGGGCTCTGCTCCCAGGCGATGATGTGATAATATGTATTCCATGTGCACAGCGGAATATTGCGCGCCAGTCCGGCACTCCGGCTTCTGGCTCCCCGCAACCTCCGGCATCTCCTACCCCCCCCCCCCCCCACCTATTCCGGACCCCGTGTGACGTTGTCAAAGGTGGGGATTCGCAATCCGAGGTGCGTGCACGGTTTGCCAGCCTCGAGAAAATGGTCTCCGCCGCTGTGGCTCAGAAGGCTACGGCTAAGCGGAAGCAACCTTTCTCCGGTATCACCCGTTCCGGAGGAGGAGGTGTTGGAAATGTTGGATTGGTCCGATTGTCCCCCGGCTGAGTAGGGGGAGCTCCTAGAGGAGTCGGACAAGCCTGCAGACCAGCATTTGTTTGGTACCGCTGGTGATCAGGCTGCGGGAGTGTTCCTGGACACTCCTTCCCCCCGCCAAAGGGTGAGTTGTTTGATCTACCCAAGCCGCGTTTGGTGTTTCCCAGACAACAACACTTTGTGAGGGTTGTCCTTAAGGAATGGGAACAACCCATGCGCCTTGTTGGAGTTCCTCCTAGTTGGGATAAGCATTATCCCTTTTCGGAGGATTTGGTGAAGCTTTGGTCGGTTCCCCCTGACGTCGATGCCCCCGTGTTGGGGCTGTCCAACACGGCTGTGTTGCACTCTCCTGACACTACTACCATCAAGGATGGTGAGGATCGTCGGACTGATCAATTGGCTCGCCATGGTTTTATCAGTGCTGGATCGGCACTGCGGCCGGTTTGTGCTTCGGCACTTCTTTTGATGGCTGTCAGGTCCATTGTTAGAGATTTGTACGCAGATCTTGATCCCACTTGTGATGAGTTCATGTCTCTCAAGCAGTGTGAGTCGTTTATTAGGACAATGCGCTTGCGATGTGTAGCAGGACCGCGGCCCTGTTGGTTGCGATTCGTCGGTCGGTGTGGCTGCGTCTAAGAGGTTGCTTACAGCCCTTCCTTTTGTAGGTTTGCGCCTGTTTGGCGACAAGTTGGATTCAGTTACCAAGGGTGGTAAGTTGCTTCAACGCAAGAGGCCGCGTCGTTCCTTTCGGGGAGCTGCTTCGTTTAGTCCCTCCTTTCGGGGAGCCAGAGCGGGCAGAGGGGCCTCCTTTCCCGCTACCAGGGGTGCAGGATGGACCCGGGGGAGGGGCCGTGGCCGTCCCGGTCAGTCCTGGGGCGCCAAGCCCAAGCCTGCTGGCAAGCCCGCTCAGCAATGAGGGGGTGCCCTCACCCGTGCGGGTGGGGGACGATTGCGACACTTCTCCCAGGTTTTGGACCAGGCGGTTCCGGACAGATGGATCCGGGAGGTGGTGTCGTCCGGTTACAAGCTGGAGTTCGAGTCTCGCCCTCCTTCACGGTATTTCCGGTCTCGGGTGCCCATCGACCCTTTGGCCGCACAGGGGCTCCTGGCGTTGGTGAAGAATCTCCTGGAAATGGCGGTCATCCGGCCGGTGCCGCACTTGGAGGTGGGCCTCGGGTATTACTCCAATCTCTTCAGTCCCCAAGAAGGATGGGTCGGTGCGTCCCGTTCTGGATCTGAAGTTCCTCAACAGGTTCATCCGTATACGGAGGTTTCGCATGGAAACTTTGCGATCAGCCATCGGTTCTCTTCGGCGGGGGGACTTCATGACGTCCATAGACATCAAGGATGCTTACCTTCATGTTCCCATCTGCCAGGCTCATCAACGCTTTCTTCGGTTCGTGATGAAGGAGCAGTATTTTCAATTCGTGGCTCTTCCGTTTGGCCTTACCTCGGCTCCAAGAGTGTTCACCAAGGTGCTGGCAGGGGTGATGGCCATTCTCAGATCTCAAGGCATTCGCATCGTACCTTATCTGGACGACCTTCTCATCATGGCTACTTCTCTCAATCAATCGGAGACGGACACCAGGACGGTGGTTTTCACGCTGGAAAGCTTCTGTTGGGTGATCAACTTTCCCAAGTCCTCCCTCGCCCTGGCCAGGGTGGTGTCCTTTCTGGGAATGCGGTTGGATTCTTGTCAACACAGCCTCAATCCAAGATTTGTCTGATTCAGGAATTGGCTCGGTTCCTTCTTTCCAATCCTCGACCGTCCATCCGTCTGGGGATGAGACTGGTAGGGTTGATGGTTGCCTCTTTCGAGGCAGTTCCTTTTGCTCAATTTCACACAAGGACGCTTCAGCTTCATCTGTTGGATCGGCCCTTCCAGTTGTCCTCCCGGGTCCGGCAGTCCCTTCAATGGTGGTTGGTCTCGGCCAATCTCTTGAGGGGCAGGTCTTTCCTGACTCCTCTTTGGGAAATTGTCACCACGGACGCCAGTCTTTCGGGATGGGGGGGATTCTGGAAGGATCTTCAGTTTCGGGGGCAGTGGGGACCTCGAGAGGCCCACTTGCCCATCAATGTTCTGGAACTGAGAGCCATCCGTCTGGTTCTTGTTCATTTGACTCAGCATGTTCTGGGCCTCCCGGTTCAGGTTCGCTCGGACAATCGGACAGCGGTTGCTTACATCAATCGCAGTCTGGGTGCCCTCAGAGAGGTGTCCCTGATTCTGACCTGGTCGGAGGCCCATGTTCCTTGTCTCTCGGCAGTTTACATTCCGGGCGTGGAAAACAGGGAAGCGGATCTGTTGAGCAGGTGCTCTTCCCGTCTGGCGGAATGGTCTCTCCATCCTCAAGTTTTTCGGTCTCTGTGTCTCCGGTGGGGGGACACCGGAGGTGGACCTGTTTGCCTCTCGTCACAATTGTAGACTTCCGACCTTCGTGTCGCTCTCTCAGGATCCTCTGGCTCTGGCAGTGGACGCCATGTCCCTGAGCTGGGGGGATCTGGGTTTTCTGTACCTTTTTCCTCCGATACCCATGCTAGGCAAAGTGGTAAGGAAGCTGGATCTGGAAAGGGTGTCCGCCATTCTCGTGGCTCCAAGGTGGCCAAGGCGAGTATGGTTCGCAGACATCGTTTGGCCCGATCTGCTCACTCAGGGTCGGCTGTGTTACCCCCAATTTACCAACGCTGGGTTTGACGGCTTGGCTGCTGAAACCTTCATCTTGAAGGAGGAGGGTCTTTCTGACTCGGTTGTTAAGACTCTGATCTGTGCCCGGAAGAGGTCTTCTTCTACCATCTACTATAGGACTTGGAGAGCCTATATTGCTTGGTGTGAGGTTAGATCTTTGCCCTGCAGGGTCTTTTCAGTTTCCAGGATTTTGGATTTTCTGCAATCAGGGCTGGACTCTGGTCTTCAGCTGAGTACTCTGAAAGGGCAGGTTTCTGCCTTGTCTATCTTTTTTCAGAAGCCTTTTGCTCTTCATCCTTTAGTCAAGACTTTTTTCCAGGGGGTTTCGCATGTGCGGCCTCCCAGGAAGTCATTGCTCCCTGTTTGGGACTTGAACTTGGTTCTTTCTGCTCTTCAGGCTCCTCCCTTTGAGCCCTTGCAGGATATTGCTCTGTCTACCTTGACTCAGAAGATTGCTTTCTTGGTGGCTATCACTTCGGTTCGGCGTGTCTCAGAGTTGGCGGCCTTGTCAATTCAGGCGCCCTACTTTGAGAGGCATCAGGACAAGGTGGTCTTTCGTTTCAAACCGGACTTTCTTCCTAAGGTTGTTTCTGCTTTTCATTTGAATCAGGATATTGTTCTTCCCTCCTTGTGTCCTAAGCCTAAGAATGACAAGGAGAGGGTTTTGCATTGTTTGGATGTGGTACGCTGTGTTAAGTACTATTTGATTACTACTTCTCCTTTTCGTAAGACTGATGCCTTTTTTGTTGTGCCCTGTGGAAGGGTTTGGAAGGGTTTGCCTCCTTGTTCTATCATTTGAGTTTCTTCTTAAAAATGCTTCCCTCCTGAACCTTATTCAATCCTTTCACATATTTAAAGGTCTCAATCATGTCCCCCTCTCCCTTCTTTCCTCCAGACTGTACAAATTAAGTTCTTTAAGTCTCTCCTGATACGTTTTAAGTTTAATTCCTTCCACCATTTTCGTTGCCTGCCTTTGGACACGTTCTATTTGAATAATGTCTTTTTGTTGCAGCTGTCACGTTGGGGTGGGGGAGTGGAACTTGTGGTGAGCATGCATTGAGGAGCATGAGGTATTGGGCTTGCTGCTACACTCCAAATTAGAATTGCCCCCCCCCCCCCCCCTTAATGCCCCAAGGGTGAGTGGACCTCTAGGTTTAAAAGCAGACATCTGATCTAAAGTGACTAAACACAGCCAAACCTATATTCTAAGCATACAGTACGTCCTGCTCCATATATAATACTTACACGTGGGTAATCCTCCGCCAGATGCCACTGTTCACTGCAGACATGCAAAAACAGGCTCCTCCCGGCCCTTCATATACCCAGGGACCTCCCACAAATCCCCAGATTTCTCTGCAGTGCTGACTGCGAAGACATGAAGTATCACTCTCTCGCAGGTGAGCGGGGCTATTACAGCCTGCGGCTCTGTGGGACTATTTCCACCCCTCCTCTGTGTGATATGCCTCCCAGCCTGGGCTGCGCTGGTCGGGTGAAGGTAGGCAGCACCATGTGTGCTTACGGAGCCACGCTCCACCGCAATCCCCCACCATAGGGTAGGCAGTCAAGGCTGATGGTGAGCCTTCAGGGGATGCCCCTCCCGCATTATTGCCCCACGCCCCATTTAGTGGTGGACCTTATGTAACGGGTCACCTTCCTCCCTCGTTCCCCCCTTAGCCAGGGGGAAAAAAAGGGGGGGGGGAGGGGTTGTGTGTATGGCGGCCTCAGTGTATCCTTACACGCTTATGGCTTGACTGTGCTTTACTGGGAACGGGGATCAGAGCCGCACTCTTATCTTACTGTTAACCGCAGCACCTTTAGTTTCTGTTTCTGCTCGCACCGCGTGTACGGCTGCGGCTTTGAGGACGCCTCGGCGTCTTTTTTCTCTCCTTCCCTTCTCCTTCTTAGCCTTAGTGGCTCTTCTTAGGTTGCGCTGGCTTAGTTGGTTATAGCGCCTGTCCAGTACAGTATCCCCGCCTGTCACGTCCCCGACGGGGAGCCACAGGAGATCCCGAGTTCAGACCTCAGCCGTGCCTGTATTGGCTCAGAGCGCCATTTACATCAGGCATTATGACTTTACTGTCACTGATTGGCTAGATGCCTTCCGAGCTTCGCGCTCGCTGGGGAGGGACGTGGTTCCGGCTTGGCGCGTTCCGCGTCGCGGTCGGCTCAGGCCCGCCCTCCGAGGTTCGCTTTGCGCCATTTCCTTCTCACGCGCGCGTGGTGAAGATCGTCCTCTCCTCTCCGTCTGTAAGTGCCCTCATGGGCGACTCTTCTTTTGTTTTCTATCTCCCATTGCGCATGGCTCTGATATCCTTGTTCCCCCTTATGTCTTTCAGGCCGCGGATTTCGGTGGCTTCTCCCGGCCCAGTGTAGCTCCCGGTCGTGACAATAAAAATTACTCCCACTTCCCCGCTGGTTATTGGGGCATCCAGGGTAGCTTACAGCGTCAATCCCTACTGGCCTATTGTGCCGATTAAATCACCATATGGAGGCATCTCAGGATATCGTGAACGGGGTTCCTTCTGGACAAGCCCGGCTGTGTGTAGCTTGTGGGGTCCTACCTAGCAGCGGTGACAATGCACGGGTCTGTGTTCCTTGTGCACAGCAGGCGCTGTCGGTGCTTCCCGTCTCTTCTGAGGCTGGGCCTGCACCCCGCCTCACTTCACCTACTCCCCCAAGCCTGAGTCTAACCCCCAATACCAGTGGGGATTCTCATCCTGATTTGGCCACGAGGCTGGCTAGTGTTGAAAACTTGCTTGCTAATTCCTTAGTGCGTAAAGCCACCGCCAAGAGACGGCACTTGAACCCTGAATCGGCCCTCTTCCCTATAGAACCTGATGATTTGTTGCATTCCTATGCCCATATCCCCTCGGACGAAGGGGAACTGTTCTCTGACTCAGGGTCATATGACAATGAGTCCAGGGGTCAGGAAGAGTCTGGCTCCGAGCATTGGTCCTGGTATGATATTGATAGACTGCTGGTTCAGATCTTTGAGGTTCTGTCCCTCTCTCCCCCTGCTGTGGCTCCCCGGCTAAGGGGTAATCTTCTTCATACCGCTAAAGCTCGCTTGGAATTTCCAGAGCAGACCCATTTCAATAGCCTCGTGCTTATAGAATGGGAACATCCCAGCAGACTTCATGGGGTCCCTAAGAGCGTGGATAGGAAATATATCGCCACCTGAGGTCGATGCTCCTATTCTAGGGTTGTCCAACACCTCTATTATGCACTCTCCTGACACTACTACGCTACGGGACTCTGAGGACCGGCGTGTTGACCACCTGGCATGTCATGCCTTTGCATTTGGGGGAGCGACTCTGCGCCCGGTTTGCGCCTTAGCCATTACGGCAGTAGCGCTCAGGGCCGTGGTTAGGCGTGCTCTCGATGGCACAGATGAGTTGCCTCCTGATACTGTCAATACTCTGTCCAGCTGTGATGCGTTTGTGAACTTTATCCTGTCCGCATCGGACGATGCTATTAAGATGTGTGCCAGGTCATCTGCCCTGGTGGTTGCTATACGCCGCGCGGTCTGGTTGCGCCAGTGGGCCGCAGACAATGCCGCCAAGAAAGCCCTCACGGGGCTTCCATTTAAGGGGCTGCACTTGTTTGGGGATCGATTAGACCTCTTTGCCAAGGGAGGCAAGTTACCCCAGCGCAGGAGGCAGACTCGGCCCTTTCGTGGCCAAGGCTCTCTATCAACCCCCTACCGTGGGGTCAAACAGGGTAGAGGGGCGTCCTTCGCTGGGGCCCGCACAGATTCCTGGCACAGGAACAGAGGATGCCGTCCCGGTTCCTCCTGGGGGCCCAAGCCCAAAGCCCCTCCCAAGACCCCTCAGGCATGAGGGGGCGCCCTCACCCGTCAGGCTGGGGGGACGTCTGCAGCACTTCGAGCACGTCTGGCGGCGCCACGTCTCAGACCGGGGGATTCAGGAGGTAGTGTCCTCCGGCTACAAGATAGAATTTGCTGTACGGCCCTCCAGATAGAATTTGCTGTACGGCCCCCCACCAGATTAATTGGGTCTCGAATCCCTCAAGACCCTGCCTCAGCTCAGGTCTTGTTGCTGGCCGTACAGGGTCTCTTGGATCTAGGGGTCATTTGCAAGGTCCCCCTTGGAGACAGGGGCACAGGGTTCTACTCCAACCTTTTTACAGTACCCAAGAAGGATGGGTCAGTCAGGCCCATTCTGGATTTAAAAATCCTCAACAAATTTGTCAAGAACAGGCACTTTCGCATGGAAACTCTGCGCTCGGCCATTGGCTCACTGCTCCCAGGGGACTTCATGACGTCAGTAGACATCAAGGATGCTTACCTTCACATCCCGGTGTTCCCAGGACACCAAAGGTTTCTCAGATTTGCACTAAAAGATCAGCATTACCAATTTGTGGCCCTGCCATTCGGCCTAACATCGGCTCCCAGGGTGTTCACCAAGGTGCTGGCAGGGGTGATGTCCCTGATAAGACTAAGGGGCATACGCGTGCTGCCCTACCTGGACGATATTCTCATCACCTCTCGGTCTCTGCGGCAGGCAGAGTTGGACACTCGGCTGGTAGTGTCCACCCTGGAATCCTTCGGCTGGGTGATCAATTACCCCAAGTCCTCCCTGTCCCCCTCCTCGGTGACTCCGTTCCTGGGAATGATTCTGGATACGGTTCAGTCAAGGATATTCCTTCCTCAACAGAAGGTGGAAGCTCTGACAGGGCAGGCGAGGTTCCTGCTTTCGAGCCCACAGTTCTCCATCCGGCAGGGAATGCAGTTGGTGGGCCTGATGGTGGCGAGCTTCGAGGCGGTGCCCTTTGCCCATTTCCACTTGAGACCTCTGCAGCTTCACCTTCTGTCAGTGTGGGACAAGAACCCAGCGTCCTTGGACGGGGTCTGTGTACTTCCCCCCTCGGTCAGACAGTCCCTTGCGTGGTGGCTGGACCACAGGAATTTGATAGGGGGCAGGTCTTTTCTTACCCCTCCTGGGAGACGGTCACAACGGATGCCAGTCTGTCAGGTTGGGGGGGGATTCTGGAAGTCCCTGCGCTTCCAGGGGACGTGGGGTCCTCAGGAGGCCTATTAACCCATCAACATTCTGGAATTACGGGCAGTCAGGTTGGTACTGGAGCGATTGACCCAACACCTGAGGGGTCTGTCCCTCCAGGTACGCTCAGACAACAGAACGGCGGTTGCCTACATCAACCATCAGGGAGGTACCCGGAGCAAGGGTGCTCTCCAAGAGGTGTCTCAGATTCTGACATGGGCGGAGGCCAATGTCCAATGCATTTCGGCTGTCTACATTCCGGGGGCGGAGAACCTGCTGGCGGACGCCCTGAGCAGGGGGATGTCCCGTCGGGGGGAGTGGTCTCTCTGCAACAAGGTATTCCAGTCCCTGTGTCACCGTTGAGGACTACCGGATGTGGATCTGTTTGCTTCCCGTCACAATCACAAGCTCCCGGCCTTCGTCTCCCTGTCTCAGGATCCTCTGGCCATGGGGACGGATGCCCTGTCCATGTCTTGGAGGGAGTTTCGACTCCTGTATGTGTTTCCACTGTTCCCCCTTCTGGGCAGGGTTCTGCGCAAGATTGCTCTGGAAGGTGTACCGGTGATTCTAGTGGCCCCCAGGTGGCCAAGAAGAGTGTGGTTCGCAGACGTGGTTCAAATGGCGGTAGATCAGTACGATCTGCCAAGGGTGCCAGATCTGCTAACTCAAGGGTCCTTACGCCATCCCAATTTACAATCTCTGGCTTTGACGGCCTGGCTGCTGAAACCTGCATCTTGATGGAGAAGGGTTTGTCTGCCTCTGTGGTGGCTACTATGGTGCGGGCCAGGAAGAAGACTTCTTCTGCTATCTATTATAGAGTATGGCGTTCCTACATTGACTGGTGTGAGTCCAGGTCTCTTCCCTGCCGGAAATTCCTAGGGTTCTGGAGTTTTTACAGCATGGTCTCAACTTAGTACTCTGAAGGGCCAGGTTTCTGCCCTGTCTATCTTCTTTCAGAAGGGTGCTCCCTTTGAGCCTATTCAAGATGCTGCTCTGGCTGTTCTCACTCTTAAGGTTGTCTTCTTGGTGGCTATTACTTCGGTTAGGCGTGTGTCTGAGCTGGCCGCTCTATCTATTCAGCCTCCATACTATGAGCGACACCAGGACAAGGTGGTGGTCCGCTTCAAACCGGATTTTATGCCTAAAGTTGTGTCGGCTTTTCATTTGAACCAGGATATTGTTCTTCCTTCTCTGTGTCCCAATCCTAGCAATGACAAGGAGAGGGTTCTGCATTCCTTGGACGTAGTCAGGTGCTTGAAGTATTACCTGGTTGTCACTAAGGCTTTCAGGAAAACTGATGCTCTCTTCGTTGTGCCTTCCGGGCCTAGGAAAGGTTTGGCTCCCGCCAAGTCTACCATCAGTAAATGGATTCGTCAGGCTGTGATTCAGGCCTATTCTACTAAGGGGAGGACTCCCCCTTTCCGTCTTACAGCTCATTCCACTCGTGCTATTGGTGCCTCTTGGGCTTTTCAGCAGCAGGCCTCTGTTGAACAAGTTTGCAAGGCCGCTACTTGGTCTTCTGTTCACACCTTTTCAAAGTTTTACAAGGTTGATGTTCGGGCCTCAGCTGATGCTGCTTTTGGCCGCAAGGTTTTGCAGGCGGTTGTAGTCTGAGCTACGTGCCGTTGCCTTTGTTGTTGGGGATTCCACCCTACTTTATGGACACTGCTATTGGATGTCCCATGTGTAAGTATTATATATGGAGCAGGACGTACTGTATGCTTAGAATAATACAATTCTGTGAAATACTCACCTGTAGAATTGGTATTATACGCATACAGTACGTCCTGCTCCACCCACCCTGGTTTCACCTTGTTCTGGATCCCCTGTATGGTGATCGTTATCATTGTTATTATTACCAGTTTTTTTTTTTTTGGTGGTTGGTTTCTCCCGGCTTCTTTTTCTCACTGCTTTTCAATGCTGGGGATTTGTGGGAGGTCCCTGGGTATATGAAGGGCCGGGAGGAGCCTGTTTTTGCATGTCTGCAGTGAACAGCGCCATCTGGCGGAGGATTACCCACGTGTAAGTATTATATATGGAGCAGGACATACTGTATGCGTATAATACCAATTCTAAAGGTGAGTATTTCACAGAATTGTATTATCTCACGTTTGCATAATACAGCTAATTTCAAGATATTTATATGAAAGTTGCCATTACCTGCTATACTACTGGTTATGGCAGTGCTGAGGTTGATATTTAGGGGGTTTCCCAATTTGGAAGATACATAAAGCAACAGCAAGGGATACAGGGCAGTGGTACTCAACATTTCTACATTTCACTGGCTCACTACTCCATGTGACATTGGGGACCCAATTCATTTCGATAGGTGGGTATGCATCTGGTCCTCTGTTTACATTCTACTCTATGCTCCGTATGTAATATAGTTTGCCATCCTGCCACTAAAGATTCTTTATAGAATTGTAACATATGTACTTGGTAAATGATGAAATGGTTATGGTATTTGTGACTCCTGCTTTTTGACAACATGGCAGAAAGGACTGAATTCAAGACAGGTGGCGATGCATTCTAACAATCCACTGCTTTTTGTTTTTGTCATAGGTTTATTTTCCCCTGGCGTCCTCCAGGACGGCTTAGCCACCTCCTTCTCTCCTACACGGGAAACTCAAATTGGAAAAGCATTAATAGGCCCACCCCTTCCCTTCGGCCCTCCGTGTTTTGTGTTTCATCTTCAGGAAACATGTGGTTGAGCAACGTCCTGTTTGTTTTTTTTTCTGTTCCCCTGTGGCAGGCCCGGATCCCCCTCCTCCCTTAGAGGTCTTCCACCTAATGTCATGAACTGGAAGGTGGAAGACTGTGACCACAAGTTGTACCTGGGGGTTGATGTCCTGTTTCCCGGGATGCTGCCGATGCAGCACTGGAGACCAGGGGGGTCGAGGACATGTGCAGGGCAGAGGCAGGGTGTGTCCGGAGGGAGCACAGGTAAGTAGGCAGAAAGGCTGTGGCTTTGGCGTAGAAAAGCAGAGGCAGAGCCAGGACTTCCGGGTCGAGGTGACGCCAATGGGGTAATGATGACGTCCTTTCCAGTTGCACAGCAATGGGGGAAGGCTCAGGTCTGGGCCCAGTCTGCAAACAAGAAAAAACAAGCTAAATCTGAAAGCGCAAGGTCCTCCGAGCAGAACAATACCCAATATGCATAGGTACTTTTAACCCTTTTAACTGCCAGCCTACTTGAGGTTTTGTCACCCTCTGATGAGGGGAGGCCCTGGCTTCTTCAGATGAATTGGTTCATTCGAGGACTTCCAGTAAATTTGTTGAGGAAGAGGAGGCTAGAAGTTCCTGATTCTGGTTTGCGGTAGAAGATATTTCTGACCTTTATTCAGGCCATTTTCTCCACCCTTAAGATTGATTTGGTTTCCAAACCCCGTCACTTAAAGATGCGTTATATGATGGGCTGCAGGCGCCCAAGTCCCAGTGTATTTTTGTCTATGACTTAATCATAGACATTATTGCTAGGGAATGGAAAGGACCAGGCGCTTGCTTATTATTGCCAAGGTCCTTAAAGAAGACCAAAACCCACCCTGGGACCGAGGACCGAGAGGTGGATGATCCGGTTTCCGGATTCTCCAAGAACACTTATTCCTACTTCAGACAGTGCTTCCTTAAGAAGATAAGCGACTGGATCAGATATCCAAGCATGCGGGTTGGGTCGGCCTTACGGCCAGCCTAGCCACATTTATGGCTGCTTTGGCGAGCTGGTAGTGGTTAAAGCACTCCTGCACTTCATGCTCTCAGATGATAAATTCCAGCATGGAAATATAGTATGTCAATAAAGTATGTCATCGCTTCCATGGTGGATATTGTTAGACTAAATGCCAGGGATTTAGCCCTTCTGATGGCTCAGAGACATGCAATATGGCTTAAGCAGTGGATGGCAGACTGCACTTCCAAGAATTTCCTGATGGGACTTTGCTTTTGTGGGGGTTGTCTGTCTGGGGAGTGTTTTGGATGATATTGTGAAGAGAGTCAGAGGAGTCAAGTCTACTAGACTCCCACAGAGAAAGAGGCCTAATCCCTTCTTTCGCAGATCTTACAATGCTAGACCTTTTCACAGGGGTAGAGGTTCTTTCTCCTCTAGACACCAAGAGGAATTCTGGAATAAACCTAAAAACAAGAACCAGAACCAAACCAAATCTTTCTGGTGGAAGGCTAAACCCCTTCTCCGCCCTCCCAGACATGAAGGGACGACTTCTGCACTTTGATCCCCTTTTGGAGGCTCCATGTATTAGGTACTTGGTTCCAGTAGATGGTCTCTTCAGGTTACAAGATCGAATTAGGGGCCAGACCTTCTTGGAGGTTCTTTCAGTCAAGGCCATCTCAAAATCCAGAAAAAGCTGAAGCATTGAAATCCACTGTAAATCACCTGCTGCAGCTAGGAGTAGTCTGTTCCGTTCCCCCTTCTGTGCACCCAATATTGGACCTTCAAGGTTTCACATGGAATTCTTTAAGATCCACAACTGCGGCACTTCATTCAGGGAGTTTATGACCACAGTGGATATAAGGGATGCCTACCTACATATCCCCATCTTCCTAGGCCATCAAAAATGTCTGTGTTTCGCAGTAGACTACATTTTCAGTTTGTGGCTTTGCCTTTGGCCTCTGTTCAGTTCCAAGGGTTTTTACCAAGGTTCTGTCAGGCATGATGGCCCTTCTAAGAAACAAGGGAATACTAATCATCCCATCCTTAGACAATCTTTTAATCGCAGCCCCATCTTTTCAGGAGGCGCTGAGAGATACAGAGACCGTCTTATCGATTCTAGAGGGCTTTGGCTGGATAGTCAACATCCAAAGTTGCATATCATTCCCTCAAGAGTGATCTCCTTTTTGGGAATGATATTGGCCTCCGCTCCGGGCAAAGTCTTTCTTTCGGAAGAAAAAGGACTATTACTTCAGGCAGAGAACAGGTTCTCCTGACTTGCCCTCACCTGATTATTCATCAGGGAATGCGTCTTTTGGTCTTGATGGTGTCTTGCCCTTAGCATAGTTCCACACAAGACCTCTGCAGGTGGTATTGCTCTCTATTTGGGATTGAACCACGGAAACCCTAGATCACCCATTCCACATGACACACTCAACAGAGCAGTCCCTAGCTTGGTGGCAGAATCCCCAACTATTTCATGTGGGCAAATCATCTTCCATCGTGCTGGAAGAAAGGGTCAACACGCATGCCAGCCTAACAGGTTGGGGTGGTGTCATGGGGTCAGAAACGATCCAGGCACAGTGGGGCCTGGGGGAGAGCAAACTTCCAATCAATGTTCTAGAGCTGAGAGCAACTCTACTGTCTCTTAACACATTGTACCCCATCGGGGTTCAAGCAGACAACATGATTGTGGTGGCATGTTTGAACCACCAGGGGGGAACCAGAAGCAGGAGAGCACTCAAGGTGGTAAGCCGGATCTTAACTCTGTGCCAAGAAGAATGTCCTGTATGTATTCCCACAGTTCCCACTTCTGGTGCGTGTACTAAAGAAGATGGTCCCGCGAGGGGGTCCCAACCATCCTGGTGGTACCCCACTGGCTAAGCAGAGGTTTGTCTCCCAACATAGGATGTCGGAAGGCGACCACTGCTGGCTGCTCGATGATCTAGATTTCCTCAAACAAGTGCCTCAACAGCACTACACAATTTACAAGTT
Organism: Gastrophryne carolinensis; assembly: GCA_027917425.1. Taxonomy (NCBI): domain Eukaryota; kingdom Metazoa; phylum Chordata; class Amphibia; order Anura; family Microhylidae; genus Gastrophryne; species Gastrophryne carolinensis. The sequence continues at coordinate 288,070,436 of CM051234.1, forward strand.
CTGGTTTTGAGGGCCTGGCTATTGAGACCTCCTCCCTGGCAGAAAGAGCGTTGTCTGCCAAAGTCATGCGGACAATGATTCAGATTCGAAAGCAGGCTTCGTCAAAGATTTATCAGTCTGGCGGATCTTTATCGCATGGTGTGAATCCATGAAATTCGCTTGTAGAACTTTCCAGAATTTTAGAATTGCAGAAGGGTCTAGATGAGGGTTTCAATTGAGCACTTTGAAAGGACAGATTTCTGCCTTATCCACCTTTCTACAGAAACCCATTGCTGAAAATAAACTTATAAAGACCTTTTTGCAAGGGGTCACGCATGTGCGTCCTCCCTGAAAGTCACTTCTAACTGTTTGGTACTTGAATTTAGTTTTATCGACCCTTCAGGATCCTCCCTTTGAACAAACAGCAGAAGTTTAACTAGGGTTTATGACACTTAATGTCACCTTCCTATTGGCAATTTCCTCTGTATGGTGGGTTTCTGTATTAGCAGCTTTATCTGTGAAACCGCCTTACCTAGTTCTACACAAGGACAAGGCTATCTTCCATTTTTAACAGGACTTTCTTCCTAAGGTTTATTCCCCCCTCCATCTTAACGAATAGGTGGTTTTGCCCTCATGTCCTGCTCCGGTTAGCCATAAGGAGGGAGTCCTCCATTCTCTGTATTTAGTGAGAGCTTTTAAATATTATACATCTGCTACTCAGACCTTCTGCAAGACTGACTCCTTATTTATCATATTTGAGGGGCCACGGAAAAGTCTAGCGCCAGCTAAATCTACCATTAGCCAATGGATAAGACAAGCAGCGATTAAGGCCTGCGTCTCCAAACAGAGGAATCCTCCTTTTCGAATTACAGCCCATTCTGTCCGGGCTGTTGAAGCCTCCTGGGCCTTTACGCACCAGGCTGCTACCTGGTCTTCAATTCCTACATTTATCCAATATTATAAGGTACTAAGAACCAAAGAACAGCTGCCCTTGGGACACGTGGCCCCAAAGAGCCGCAAAGACCACACACACAAAATTGGCTGCACAAAGGGTATTACCATTTTTAATAAATTACACTAAATCACAAACTTTTATGGCCATAGTTTATATCAATATTGCCACACATTCATAATATAGAAAAATGCACACCAACAAACCTTTACAAATACAATTACAAAACAATACAAATATAATACAAGTGACTCAATAAAGTGCAAGTGCTCGCAAAGTAGTCGCCCCCTGGAGCACGTGGAGTGAAGCTCTGGGAGAAACAACTACCCCACCCCCCACATAATTGTCTGACCTAAGTATTGCTGCTCTCTTGTCACATCTCCATTTTTCTTTCTCTCTTTTGATAATCTGGCTTTTTCTGACACTCTTATGAATTTTTCTTGTTTATGAATTGCAGTTACATTGTGATAAGCACTTGCACTTTGAGTCACTTTAAGGTTTTGCCATGAATTCTTGAGCATATTTGTAAATGTTTTTTGGTGTGCCTTTCTTCTATATTATGGATGTGTGTCAATATTGATATAACCTATGACCATAAGCATATTGGTATAGTTTGGGGGGTTAATCCCTTGTTTTTTATTTGGTGTTTGTGAGTTAGTGTAATTTAATAAAAATGTTTGCGCCCTTTGTGCGTGTGTGGGGGGGTCTTTGCGGCTCTTTGGCGCAACATGTCCCAAGGGTGGCTTATTCCAAGTGTGACATACACTCCACTTCAATTCTTCATGACAGTTGGGTTATTCTCCAGTAGAGGGCGAACTTCTGCAGAGATGAATGCAAAAAAGGAGCTCCTCCCAGTCCATAAATACCTGGGACCTCCCACCAATTCCCCCGTTCCTTCTCTGCAGGGAAGGCGACAAGACAGGAGATGAAGACTTCTTTACTTACAGGTAAGCCGGGCTCTATTAGCCCTATTACTGCCAGGACCCTTCTAAATTGCCCTATATTGAGCCTCCCAGCTTAGCCTGCGGGTCCTGGTGAAGGTAGGAGCACCCTATGGGTGCAGCAGGAGCACTGCTCCACCGTGAGACCTCACTATGGGGTAGGCGGTTTCCAGGTTTCTTGGTGATCCTGGTGTGGGATGCCCCGTCCCGTTAGGCTTATGGCCGCTCCTGGCAGGATTCCGCCCCCTTCCGGGTCCCTTATTCCCCTCCACGGGGGGGGGGGGGGGGGGGGGCTGGCCAATATTTCGTTGTGGCCGATATATTCTTAGTATACAGTATGTCCTGCTTCAGATAGATTACTTACACTTGGGTTATCCTCCGCCAGATGGCGCTGCACTGCAGAGACATGTAAAACAGGCTCCTCCCGGCCCCTCAAATACCCGGGGACCTCCCACAAATCCCCAGGTTTCTCTGCAGTGCTTACTGCGAAGACATGAAATTATCACTCTCTCGCAGGGAGCGGGGCTATTAGCCTGCGGCCCTGTTGGACTATTCCCACCCATTCCTCGTGTGATGTGGCTCCCAGCCTGGGCTGCGCTGGTCGGGTGAAGGTAGGCAGCACCATGTGTGATTAAGGAGCGCTGCTCCACCGCAATCCCCCACCAAAGGGTAGGCGGTATAGGCTGATGGTGAGCCTTTATGGGATGCCCCTCCCGCATTATTGTCACATGCCCCGTGTAGTGGTGGTTCCTGTACAGAGGGCCGCCATCCTCCCTCATTCTCCCTGTAGCCTTCGGGGGGGAAAGAAGGGGGTGTGGGTGAGCGTGTATCATGATTCGTGCATACAGCGTTTTGTCATGTTTTTTGACTAGTATATGGTGTCAGCCGTCGCGCTGACTTGTTTACTGTTGCAAATGCTGCCGCCGCGCGCACGTCTTTTCCTTCATTTGGATGTTCCGCGCCGAGCGGCGGCGTTAACTCAGATGCTTATGCGTTCTCATTGGCTGCTTGTCTGTGGGCTTCGCACTCTTCGGGGGGGGGCGGGGTCTGGCCTGGCGCGCTATGCGTCACGGCTCGCTCTGGCCCGCCCTTCGAGGTACTCTCTGCTCCATTTTGTCAGGTCGCGCGCGCGTGTGACGGTTCTACATACTGCGGTCTGTAAGTGCCCCCGCGGGCGGCTTGATACTCATGTTAGTGTGTTTGGTTATGACACCCCTTCTTCCCATTGTGTCTTTCAGACGGATGAATCCATTGGCTTCTCCCGGCCCGGTGTAATTGATACTTGGGCCTTGTATAATTACTCCCACTTCCCTAGCGGGTCATTGGGGCATCCAGGGTTGATTTATAGCGTCAATCCCTACTGGCATATTGTGCCTAATAATCACCATATGGAGGCATCCCAGGATAATGTTTCCGGGGTCCCTTTGGGACAAGACCGGCTGTGTGTAGCGTGTGGGCAGCCTCATGGTGACGCTGACAAGGCGCGGGTCTGTGTACCCTGTGCTGAGCAGGTGCTTGCATTGCAATCTGGCCTGCCAGTGGCTGCACCTCCTTTCACTTTACCTACTCCGCCAAGCTTAAATCTCACTCCTGCTGAGTTGCATACTAGTGGGGATTCTCAGCCTGATGTGTCTTCTAGACTGGCTACTGTTGAGCAGATTATTGCTAAGTCCTTAGCGCATAAGGCCCCTGCTAAGAAGCGGCACTTGACGCCTAATGTCACTGTTTTCCCTATGGGAACTGAGGAGTTTATGAATCTGTGGGGCTATACCCCGTCTGATGAAGGGGAGCTCTTTTCTGATTCAGGCTCATCTGATGAGAGACCAAGGGGTCATATTCTGGCTCTGACCCCTGGGCCCCGGATGACACTGCAGATTATTGACCAAGATTTTTGAAGTTCTGTCTATCTCTCCCTGTTGAGGCTCCCAGGCAAAGAGGGGAGCTTTTCCATACAGCAAAATCACGTTGGAATTCCCAGAGCAGGCACATTTCCATAACCTTGTGCTCAAGGAATGGGAGCGCCCCAGTAAACTTCCCGGGGGTTCCAAAGAGTTGGGATAGGAAGTATCCCTTTCCTGCTGAGGTGGTTAAAGGTTGGTCATCCCCCCCCCCCCCCCCCCGAGGTGGATGCCCCGATCCTAGGGCTATCTAACACCTCTGTCATGCATTCTCCTGATTCTGCTACCCTGCGGGATGTTGAGGACTGGCGCATTGACCAGCTGGCATTCCACGCCTTTGCATGTGCGGGGACGGCGCTGCGCCCGGTCTGTGCCTCTGCCATGACTGCTGTGGCCACTAGAACCCTTATCAGATATATGCTTGATAGTGCCCCTGATGATTTGCCTTGTGAGGTGTTTAATGCACTCTCCAGTTGTGATTTTTTGTGTAAATTTTGTCCTATCAGCATTGTATGACACCATCAGAATGTGTGCCAGAACTTCTGCCCTTGTGGTGGCTATACGCCGCTAGGTTTGGCTGCGCCAGTGGGCTGCTGACAATGCTGCCAAGAAGGCCCTCACTGGTTTTGCCTTTAAAGGACTGCATCTGTTTGGAGACCGCCTGGACCTTTTTGCTAAGGGAGGCAGGTTACCCCAGCGCAGGCGGCAACCTCGGCCCTTTCGGGGTCAGGGTTCCTTCTCCTCCCCTTACCGTGGTGCAAGACAGGGAAGGGGGGTGTCTTTCCCTGGGGCCCGGGGAGATTTCTGGGGTAGAGGCAGAGGACGTGGACGTCCTGGCTCCTCCTGGGGTCCCAAAGCTAAATCCTCTCCCAAGCCCCCTCAGGCATGATGGGGCGCCCTCACCCATCCGGGTGGGGGGACAGCTGCAGCACTTAGCTCACGTCTGGAGGCTTCATGTCTCAGACTGGTGGATTCAGGAGGTAGTGTCCTCCGGTGACAAGTTGGAGTTTGCTGCCGATCCCCCTCCGAGATTCATCAGATCCCGGATTCCTCAGGACCCTGTGTCAGCTCAGGAGCTAGTGCAAGCAGTGCAAGGCCTCCTGGAGCTGGGGGTCATCTGCCAGGTCCCTTTAAGAGAAAAAGGCAAGGGCTTTTATTCCAACCTATTCACAGTACCCAAAGAAGATGGTTCTGTCAGGCCCATCCTGGACTTAAAGATTCTCAACAAGTTTGTCAGGGGCAGGCGCTTTCGCATGGAGACTCTGCGCTCTGCCATCAGTTCCCTGCGCCAAGGGGATTTCATGGCTTCTGTGGGCATCAAGGATGCTTACCTTAATATTCCTGTGTTCCCAGGTCATCAAAGATTCCTCAGGTTTGCTCTGATGGATCAACACTACCAATTTGTGGCCTTGCCCTTCTGCCTCACTTCAGCTCCCAGGGTGTTCACCAAGGTGCTGGCTGGCGTGATGTCTCTACCCAGATGTCAGGGCGTCCGCGTGCTTCCCTATCTGGACGACATCCTCATCACTTCCCAGTCTCTACATCAGGCAGAGTTGGATACTCAGCTGGTAATGTCCACTCTGGAGTCATTTGGATGGGTGATCAACCACCCCAAGTCCTCACTGTCCCCTTCCTTGGTAACTCCATTCCTAGGAATGATTCTGGATACAGTTCAGGCAAGGATCTTCCTTCCTCAGCAGAAGGTGGACAGTCTGATTGCACAGGCTCAGTCCCTCCTAGCTTGTCCCCATCAGGCAGGGGATGCAGCTGGTGGGCCTGATGGTGGCGTGCTTCGAAGCGGTCCCTTTTGCTCAGTTCCACTTGAGGCCTCTGCAACTTCACCTATTGTCTGTATGGGACAAGGACCCAGCGTCCCTGGACAGGGTCTGTGTGCTCTCCCCCCTGGTCAGGAGGTCCCTCTTGTGGTGGATGGACTCCAGGAACCTGTTGGGGGGCAGATCCTTTCTTGCCCCTTCCTGGGAGACGGTCACCACGGATGCCAGTCTGTCAGGTTGGGGGGGTTTCTGGAAGTTCCTGCAGTTCCTGCAGTCCTCCAGGGGAGGTGGGGCCCTCAGGAGGCCCACACACCTATCAATGTCTTGGAGCTGCGAGCGATCAGGTTAGTTCTTGCTCGCTTGACTACTCATCTTCAGGGCCTGCCTGTTCAGGTGCACTCGGACAACCAGACGGCAGTTGCCTACATCAATCATCAGGGAGGGACCCGGAGCAAGGGGGCCCTCCAGGAAGCGTCCCTGATCCTGACTTGGGCGGAGGCCAATGTCCCCTGCATATCAGCTGTGTACATCCCGAGGGTGGAAAATCGCCTGACGGACTCTCTGAGCAGGGGGACCTCTCGCCAGGGAGAATGGTCCCTATGCAGCAGGGTGTTTCAATCTCTGGGTCACCGTTGGGGCCAACCAGATGTTGATCTGTTTGCGTCCCGCCACAATCACAAGCTTCCAGCTTTTGTCTCTCTGTCCAGGGATCCTCTGGCCCTGACCTCGGGACTCCAACTCAGTACTCTGAAGGGTCAGGTTTCTGCCCTGTCTGTTTTCTTTCAGAAGTCTTTTGCTCAGCATTCTTTGATTAAGACCTTCTTCCAGGGGGTTACTCATGTGCGTCCCCCGCGTAAACCTATGGTCCCTGTTGGGATTTGAACTTGGTTTTGTCTGCATTGCAGGGTGCTTCCTTTGAACCTATACAGGATGCTGCTCTGGCTGTGCTTACCCTCAAGGTTGTCTTTCTGGTGGCCATTACTTCGGTCAGGCGTGTGTCTGAGTTGGCGGCTCTGTCTATTCAGCCCCCATACTATGAGAGACACCAGGACAAGGTGGTGTTCCGCTTTAAGCCAGACTTTCTGCCTAAGGTGATGTCTTCTTTTCATTTAACTCAAGATATTGTTCTTCCTTCATTGTGCCCTAATCCTAGCAACGCTAAGGAAAGGGTTCTGCATTCCTTGGATGTGGTCAGGTGTCCGAAGTATTATGTGGTAGGCACTGCGTCCTTCAGGAAAACTGATGCTCTTTTTGTGGTCCATTCTGGGCCCAGGAAGGGTTTGGCTCCTGCCAAGTCTACTATTAGCAAATGGATTCGCCAGGCTGTGATTCAGGCCTATTCTGCTAAGGGGAAGAATCCTCCCTTCCGCCTTACTGCTCATTCTATTGGTGCTATTGGTGCCTCTTGGGCCTTCCAGCACCAGGCTTCCGTTGAACAAGTTTGCAAGGCCGCTACTTGGTCTTCTGTTCATACCTTTGCAAAGTTTTACAAGGTTGATGTTAGGGCCTCAGCTAATGCTGTTTTTGGCCGCAAGGTTTTGCAGGCCGCAGTGGTTTAAACTGTCTGCTGTTACCTTTTTTATTGGGGATCCCACCCTACTTTATGGATACTGCTATTGGATGTCCCAAGTGTAAGTAATCTATCTGGAGCAGGACGTACTGTATACTAAGAATAATACAATTCTGTGAAATACTCACCTGTAGAAATGGTATTATAAGTATACAGTACGTCCTGCTCCACCCTACCCTTGGTTTTGCATTATTCTGGATCCCCTGTATGGTGATTGTTATCATTGTTATAGTTACCAGTTTGGGTGGTTAAATTCTCCCGTCTTCTCGTTCACTGCTTTTCAATGCTGGGGATTTGTGGGAGGTCCCCAGGTATTTGAGGGGCCGGGAGGAGCCTGTTTTACATGTGTCTGCAGTGCAGCGCCATCTAGCGGAGGATAACTAAAGTGTAAGTAATCTATCTGGAGCAGGATGTACTGTATACTTATAATACCAATTCTACAGGTGAGTATTTCACAGAATTGTATTTTCGTTTTGGCCGATATTTCGTTTTACCCAGCCCTTGTCCCTGTGTGCTGAGCTCAGGCTGCGCTCGGGAAGGGGGCGGGGCCGGGCTCTCGGTGCTGCTCCGGTAGCCCCGCCCCCTTATTTGGCGCGATTACAGTGCTCGTTGTCTAGGGGTCCGCGTTGCTGGGAGGGGGGGGCGTGGCCTTGGCAAACGCGCGTTCTGCGCTGGCCCTCCCTCCCCCTGCTCTCCCTCCTCAGGCACGAGGCTGCGTGGGGGCCATCTTCTCTGGCAGGCCGCTTTGCACATCGGGGTGGTAAGGGCCTGATGGCCATCTCCTTAGCTTGTGTTTGTGTGGGGGCCCCCGCTGGTCTCAAACGTGTGTGTGTGCTTGTGCCTTAATTGCACTGTTTGGCCGGGTTGTGGTGTGTGTGTATGTGTATATATATATATATATATATATATTTCCATTTGTGTGGCTTATGTTGCTTATTTTGTGTGTTACAGGTTGCCCTGTATATGTGCATATTAAGGGGTCTCTCCTGGTCCTGGGGTTCCTAGTTATAATCCCGGGTTGCTTATGCGTAATTCCCTGCAGTCTTGCGACTGACCACAAAATTCACCATATGGAGGCTCCGCAGGAAACCGGGCCCGGGATCCCTTTGGGACAATCCGGGCCATGTGTGGGGTGCGGGGTATCCCTTACGGGGGAGAATGTGCTGATTTGTATACCATGCGCACAAGAGGGCATGACGCGGCAGTCTGGTACCCAGCCTTCTGGGTCGGCTCCTCCCGCTTCGCCTTCCCCTCCCCACCCCAAGGGACGTTGGTACCAGTGGGGAGTCACTTTCTCATGTTTGGGCTCGGTTGGCCAGCATCGAGAAAATGATTGCTAGCACGGTGGGCAAGAAGGCCCAGGCTAAAAAGAGACGTTGGTCGTCGGCCCAGCCATTGTGGGATATTGACGACGAGTCCGCTGATTTGTCCGATTATTCCCCGTTAGAGGAGGGGGAATTGTATCAGGATTCAGAGGCTGACTATGGTCAGCCTGGGAATTCCAATGTTGGGCAGGCGCTGGGGGATGCCGTAGATACGGCCAATGTTTTGTCACATTTATTGGAGGTGTTGGATATTGAACCGCCTGAGGCGCCCCCTCTTAAGAAGGGGGAATTTTTTGGGGCCTGCAAGCCCCGTCTGGAATTCCCTACCCAGGGTCATTTTGATGCGCTGATACTTAGAGAATGGGAGAGGCCCAGTCGGCGTCCTGGTGTGCCTCAGGGATGGGATAAGAAATATCCTTTTCTGGTGCAGGCGGTCAAGCGCTGGTCTTCTCCTCCCGAGGTCGACGCGCCTGTATTCTTAGTATACAGTACGTCCTGCTCCAGATATAGTACTTACACTTGGGTTATCCTCCGCCAGATGGCGCTGCACTGCAGAGACCTGCAAAACAGGCTCCTCCCGGCCCTTCAAATACCCGGGGACCTCCCACAAATCCCCAGATTTCTCTGCAGTGCCGACTGCGAAGACATGAAGTATCTCTCTCGCAGGTGAGCAGGGCTATCAAAGCCTGCGGCCCTGTTGGACTATTCCCACCCGTCCTCCCTGTGATGTGCCTCCCAGCCTGGGCTGCGCTGGTCGGGTGAAGGTAGGCAGCACCATGCCTGCTTATGGAGCTATGCTCCACCGCAGTCCCCCACCAAAGGGTAGGCGGTTTAGGCTGATGGTGAGCCTCTAGGGGATGCCCCTCCCGCACTATTGCCCCATGCCCCGTGTAGCGGTGGGCCCTGTACAAAGGGTCGCCATCCTCCCTCGTTCCCCCCGTAGCTCGGGGGGAAAGAAAGGGGGGGGGTGTGTGGTGGTCTCAGTGTATGGGTTTACACGCTTATGGCCTTAGCATTGTCTTTTGACTGGTATTCCTGGTGTCAGAGCCGCGCTGTTTGCAGTTTTATTGTGTATCTGTCGCCGCCGTGCGCACCTCTTTCCTTTACTGGATGTGCTGCGCCGGGCAGCGGCGTCGCCTCAGATGATGCGGCGTCTTCATTGGCAAATCATTTTTCTAAGTGTGTCATACACTTCGCTCCTCATGACAACGTTGAAACTATCTCAGAGCTTCGCGCTCTTCGGGGAGGCGGGGACCTGGTTTGGCGCGCTCTGCGTCACAGCCCGCTCTGGCCCGCCCTTCGAGGTTCGTTTGGCGCCATTTTGATGCTAGTCGCGCGCACGCGTGGTAGCGGTCCTCCTCCTCCCTTGGTCTGTAAGTGCCCTCGCGGGCGATTTTCATGATCCTTGATTACTGCGCATGGTTCTGACACACTTTATTCCCATTATGTCTTTCAGACTGGTGAACACCATTGGCTTCTCCCGGCCCGGTGTATTTATAGCGGGCCTTGTAAATTTACTCCCACTTTCCTAGCGGGTCTTGGGGCATCCAGGGTTGCCTATTGCGTAAATCCCTACTGGCATATTGTGCCTAAATAATCACCATATGGAGGCATCTCAGAATTATGTGACCAGGGTCCATCTGGGACAGGACCGGCGGTGTATAATGTGTGGATACCCCCACGCTGATGCGGACAGGACACGGGTCTGCGGACCCTGTGCCGAGCAAGCACTGGCCCTGCAATCGGGCTTGCTGGGTTGGGCCATCAGCGCCTTGCGCTCAAAGGGCTTCTCGCCTTCTGTGGAGCTCGAAAGACGCTTCTGTTCACTTCCCTTTGTTCCCTGGACACAGAGGCTCTTCAGGTTCGTGTTGGAGGTCCAACACTGCTAATTTGTGGCCTTCTTATCTGGCCTCTCTTCAGCCCCCAGAGTGCCTACCAAGGTGCCGACGGGGGTGATGTCTCTGATGAGACCAAGGGGCGTCCGCGCGAGACTTACTTGGACGTCCTTCTCACTTCCCAGTCTCTACGTCAGGCTAAGTTTGATATTCGGCTGGTGGTGTCCACTGGGTGTTGTTTGGATGGGTGATCAATCACCCCAAGTCCTCATTGTCCCCTTGATTGGTAACGCCATTCCTAGGAATGAATCTGGATCGGTTCAGGCGAGAACCTTTCTTCCTCAGCAATAAAGTGGACAATCTGGTTGCATGGGCTTAGTCCCTCATTGCTGTCCCCTTCCCTTCGCCAGGCAGGGATGCTTCTGGTGTGCCCGTTGGTGGCTTGCTCAGAAGTTATCCCTTATGCTCAGTTCCCCTTGGGGCCTTCTACAACTTCCATTGCTAGTACAGGACAGGGATTCAGCATCCCTGGAGCAGGGTCTGTGTGCCTTCCCCACTGGTGAGGAGGTCCCTCTTGGAGTGGATGAACTCGAGGAACCTGTCTGGGGGCAGTTCCCTTCTTGCTCCTTCCTGGAGACGGCCACCATGGATGCCAATCTATCAGGTTAAAGGGGGAATTTTCTTCTGAAACTCCCTGTGGTTCTGGGGGAGGGCTTTAGAGGGTCCATACACCTATCAATGTTGAAACAGTGAGCGTTCAGGTTGGTTCTGATTCGCTTGGCTGCTCCTCTTCAGGGCCTGCCTGTTCGGGGGCGCTCCGTCTGTCTGACGACAGTAGTCTACATTTATCTTCTGGGAGGGACCTGGAGCAGGAGGGTCCTCCAGGGTATGTCTATGATCCTAATCTGGGTGGAGGACAATGTTCCCTGCATACCAGTGGTTTCACTCCGTTAGGGTCTCTGTGCTACAGGATGTGTTAATCCCTGTGTCACTATGGGGTCCAACCAGTTGTGGATCTGTTTGTGTCCCGTCGCTATCACAAGCTCTCGGGCCTTGTTTCCCTGTCCAAGGATCTTCTGGCCGTGGTCAGGATGCTTTGGTAATGTTATGGCTGGACATTCTGTTCTGTATGTCTTTTCTCCATTTCCCCTGCTAGGCAGGGTTCTGCGCAAGATTGCTCTGGACGGGGGACCAGTGATTCTGGTGGCCTAGTGGAGTGGGGTTCGCAGACATGGTTCTGAGGGCAGTAGTTCTGTACGTTCTGCCAGGTGTGCCAGCTCTGCTCACTCAGGGCCTCTTTACATCACCCCAATCTACAGAATCTGGCCTAGTCGGCCTAACTGCTGAAACATCCATCTTGTTGGAGTCAGGCTTCTCTGTCTCGATGGTTGAGACTATGGGAAGACTAGGAGCGCAAGCTTCTTCTTCCTCTTCCATCTGTTAGGGTATGGTATACCCATATTGATTGGTGTGAGTCTAGTTCTCTTCCCTGTCGGGCGTTCTCGGTTCCCAGGGCTCTAGAGTTATTATAGCATGAGTTGGAGTTGGTTCTGCAACTCGGTGCCCTGACAGGTCAGGTTCTGCCCTGTCTGCCTTACTTAGAAGTCTTTGGTTCAGTTTTCCCTGGTTAAGACTTCTTTCAGGGGGTACTCAGGTGTGTTCCCCATGTATTCCTATGGTCCCTGTTGGGATTTGATTTTGATTCTGTCTGCCTTGCGGGGTTTTTCCCTTTGGTCCTATTCAGGATGCTGTCTGGCTGTTCTTACCGTCAAGGTTGTCCTTCTGGTGGCTGTTACCTCGGTCAGACGTGGGTTTTTGGCGGGCAGCTCTGTCTTCTTAGCCCCCATTCTTTGAGATACACCAGGATGAGGTGGTGTTCCGCCTGGAGCCGGACTCTCTGCCTATGGTGGTGTCTTATGTTCATTGATTCAAGATTTTGTTATTCCTTCTGTGCCTGATTCCTAGCAACGCTGAGGAAAGGGTTTTGCATTCCTTGAACAGTTGTTGGAATTTTTTCCTTGGTAGTCACAGTGTCCTTTGGAGAACTGATGCTCCTATGGACCTACGGTCATTCCGTCCTGAATGTGTCCGATCTCGTCTGTTCTCGGGGAGTTGGGCGGCTTTGGCTCTGGTCATTACCTGAATGGGATGTTTCCTTCGGGTCCTAGGTAAGAGTTTTTGGCTTCTGCCAAGTCTACTGTTAGCGATTGGATTCGGCAGGCTGTTACTCAGGCCTATTCCAACAAGGGGAAGAATCTTCCTTTAGCCTTGCTTTTTATTCTGCTTGTGCTTTGGTGCCTCTTGGGCTTTTCAGCACCAGGCTTCTGTTGAACTGATTGCTAGGCCGCTATTTGGTCTTCTGTTCATACCTTTTCAAGGTTTTACAAGGTTGATGTTAGGGCCTCAGCTCATGCTGTCTTGGCCGCATGGTTATGCAGGTGACAGTGTTTTTAACTGTCTGCTGTTGCTGTTGCTGTTTTTTTGATGGGATCCCACCCTACCTTATGGACACTGCTATTGGATGTCCCAAGTGTAAGTACTATATCTGGAGCAGGACGTACTGTATACTAAGAATACAATTCTGTGAAATACTCACCCGTAGAATTGATATTATAAGTATACAGTACGTCCTGCTCCACCCCACTCTGGTTTTTGCATTATTCTGGATCCCCTGTATGGTGATTGTTATCATTGTTATAGTTACCAGTCTTTTGGTGGTTAAATTCTCCCGGCTTCTTGTTCACTGCTTTTCAATGCTGGGGATTTGTGGGAGGTCCCCAGGTATTTGAAGGGCCGGGAGGAGCCTGTTTTGCATGTCTCTGCAGTGCAGCGCCATCTGGCGGAGGATAACCCAAGTGTAAGTACTATATCTGGAGCAGGACGTACTGTATACTTATAATATCAATTCTACAGGTGAGTATTTCACAGAATTGTATTTTTAGGTTTGACCAACTCTTCTGTGCTGAACACCCCTGACGCCACCTCCCTTAAGGATGGCGAGGATAAGCGCCTTGATCAGATGGCGTGTCACGCATTTGCCAACGTGGGATCGTCCCTGCGGCCTGTTAGTGCATCTGCCTGGTGTCGCTTGCTACCAGGTCTCTTATCAGGGACTGGCTGAATAACGCTCAGTTTGATCCAGCTGGTGCTGAGTTCGGGTTAGGGGTTTGGCCTTCTCAGGTGTCAGGGGCTCGTCCTGGAACAGAGGCAGAGGTCGGGCGCGCCTGCTTGGGGTTCCAAGCCCAAGCCTGCCGTTAAACCGGCTCAGCAATGAAGGGGCGCCCTCACCCGCAAGGGTTTGGGGACGGCTGCGGCTCTTCTTCCAGGTCTGGGCCCGGGAGGTCACAGACAATTGGATCTTGGAAGTGGTCTCCTCCGGGTACAAACTGGAGTTCGAGTTCTGGCCGCCCCCAAGATTCTTGAGGTCTAGGGTGCCCTCGGACCCTCAGGCTGCACAGGGGCTCCTGTTAACAGTAAAAAATCTTCTGGACATGGGGGTTATATGCCCGGTGCCTCTGTCGGAGAGAGGCAGGGGTTTCTACTCCAACCTTTTCACGGTTCCCAAAAAGGAGGGTTCGGTGAGACCCATTCTAGATCTCAAGGTTCTCAACAGATTTCTCAGAGCCAAAGAGTTCCGCATGGAGACTCTGCGCTCGGCTATCAATTCCCTTCGCCAAGGGGATTTTATGACATCCATAGACATCAGGGATGCGTATCTGCATGTTCCGATTTTTCAGGCACATCAGAGATTCCTCCGATTTGCGGTGGAGGGTCAACATTATCAGTTTGTAGCCCTTCCCTTCGGTCTGACCTCGGCACCGAGGGTCTTCACCAAGGTTTTGGTGGGCATATTGGCTCTGCTCAGATCTCAGGGAATTCGCATTGTGCCTTATCTGGACGATCTGTTGATATCAGCTTTTTCCCTCCATCAGTCGGAGTTGGACACCCGCCAGGTGGTGTCGACCCTGGAGAGGTTCGGGTGGGTGATCAACCGCACCAAGTCTTCTCTCTCCCCGTCTCGTGTGATTTCATTTCTAGGCATGAGTGTTTCTGCCCCAGGCCAAGGTGCAGGGGATTCAGGGCCTGATCCGCCTTCTTCTGGGCAGTCCTTGTCCCTCTATCCGACGGGATGAAACTGGTGGGTTTGATGGTATCCTCCTTCGAAGCGGTACCGTTTGCACAGTTTCACATGAGATCTCTTCAACTTCACCTATTGACGTATTGGGACAGGTGCCCACAGTCATTGGATCAACCTTTCAGGATGTCTCCCAGGGTTCGGCAGTCCTTTTGGTGGTGGCTGGACTCAGGCAATCTGGTGAAGGGCAGATCCTTTCTGGTCCCTTGTTGGGAGACGGTTACCACGGACGCCAGCCTGTCGGGCTGGGGAGGTTATTGGAAGAGTCATCAGTTCAGCTGGGTGTGGGGTCCCCAGGAGGCTCACACCCCCATCAATGTATTGGAGCTCAGAGCCATTCGACTGGTTCTGGCTCGGCTGACCCCTCATTTACGGGGTCTTCTGGTTCAGGTTCGTTCGGACAACCGAACAGCAGTAGCTTACATAAATCACCAAGGAGGGACTCGCAGCAGGAGTGCCCTCGGGGAAGTCTCTCTGATCCTGCACTGGGCGGAGAGCAATGTTCTTTGCCTTTCGGCAGTTTACATTCCGGGAGTGGAGAACACGGAGGCAGATTCCCTGAGCAGGGGATCCTCTCCCCACAGAGAGTGGTCTCTCAACCCCGAGGTTTTTCTGGATCTTTGCCGCAAGTGGGGGACTCCGGAGGGGGATCTCTTTGCCTCGAGGCCTTTGTGTCTCTTTCTCAGGATCCTCTGTCTCTGGCAGTGGATGCCTTGTCACTGGCTTGGAAGGACCTGGGTTTTCTGTACCTGTTTCCACCTGTCTCCATGCTGGGCAAGGTAGTTCGCAAACTGGTTCTAGAAGGGGCACCAGCGATTCTGGTGGCTCCAAGGTGGCCAAGAAGGGTTTGGTATGCAGACGTCGTAAGGACAGCCGTAGACCAGTACCGGCTTCCCTTGCTGCCGGACCTGCTATCTCAGGGCCATCTACTTTACCCCAATTTTCAAACGCTGGCTTTGACGGCTTGGCTGCTGAAACCTTCATCTTGAAAGAGGAAGGTTTGTCTGAGGCGGCTGTTCAGACCCTGATTAGGGCTAGGAAGCGGTCCTCCTCTGGCATTTACTATAGGACTTGGAGGTCCTATATTGATTGGTGTGAGGCTAGGGCCTTGCCTTGCAGGGTGTTTTCGATACCCAGGATTTTGGAGTTTCTTCAGCATAATCTGGATCTTGGGTTCCAGCTTAGTACTTTGAAAGGACAGGTTTCTGCTCTGTCGGTTTTCTTCCAGAGGTCTTTTGCTTTACACCCGCTGGTTAAGACCTTTTTCCAAGGGGTGGCGCATGTGCGGCCCCCTCGGAAGGCTGTAGTTCCTGTTTGGGATTTGAATTTGGTTCTTTCGGCTCTGCAGGGTCCTCCTTTTGAGCCGCTACAGGATATTGCTCTTTCGGTTCTCACTCAGAAGGTTGCTTTTTTGGTGGCTATTACCTCTGTTCGGCGTGTCTCTGAGTTGGCGGTCCTGTCGATTCAGGCCCCTTATTTTGAGAGACACCAGGATAAGGTGGTTTTTCGTTTTAAGCCGGATTTCCTTCCTAAGGTGGTGTCTGCTTTCCTCAATCAGGATATTGTTCTCCCTTCCTTGTGTCCTAAGCCTAACAATGACAAGGAGAGGGTTCTGCACAATTTGGACGTTGTTCGCTGTGTGAAGTACTATTTGGTGACTACTTCTTCCTTCCGTAGGCCGGATGCTTTTTTCATGGTGCCCTGCGGGCCCAGGAAAGGTTTGGCACCTGCTAAGCCTACGATTAGCAAATGGATTCGTCAGGCCATTGTTGGGGCCTATTCTGCTAAGGGGAGGACTCCCCCTTTTAGGGTCACTGCGCACTCTACTCGTGCTATTGGTGCATCCGGGGCTTTTCAGCACCAGGCTTCTGTTGAGCAAGTTTGTAAGGCTGCTACTTGGTCTTCTGTTCATACTTTTTCCAAGTTTTACAAGGTTGATGTGCGGGCTTCAGCGGATGCTGTTTTTGGCCGCAAGGTTCTGCAAGCTGCAGTGGTTTGAGTTGGTGCATTCTTTACTGTTTATGGTTCCCACCCATGACGGGCACTGCTATTGGATGTCCCAACTGTCATGAAGAATTGCACACTTGGAATAATACCGTTTTTTGATTACTCACCTTTAAAACGGATATTATAAGTCTGACATGCACTCCGCTTCACCCACCCTGTTTGGTATTCTGGATCCTTTATATGGTGAACCATTGTTTTTTGGTTGTTAGTATTGTTATATTTGGTTCTTCCTGGTCCCCTTACTGCTATCTTACACTGGGGAATTGGTGGGAGGTCCCAGGTATTTATGGACTGGGAGGAGCTCCTTTTTTGCATTCATCTCTGCAGAAGTTCGCCTTCTACTGGAGAATAACCCAACTGTCATGAAGAAAAAAGAGAAAAGCGGAAATACAATTCTGTGATTCTCCCCTTGAATTGTTTTTCTCTCTTCCACTCCAGGGCATCAGGCCCACCCTAACATCTAGGCTATTATATCCGTTCCTTAGATGCCATAGTCCTAGTAAAATGTATATCTGTATAAATAATCTTGCAGTCCCGCCATTCGTATTTGATCCACTGATGCCCTGGAGTGGAAGAAGAGAGAAAACAATTGGTGACAAAGGTGAAAACCACAGAATTGTATTTTTACATTGAAGCAACCAAGGATTGGATCATCTCCTTATTTGCTGGAAAGAGCAAACGCCTTCCTGCCTTGAGAGCTTCCAAAGCAAAATTGATTAGATACACTTTCATGGTAGCATATCGGGCTACAGGAGCTTCAGTTCCGGAAGGCATTAAGGCACGCTCTACCAATGCAGTATCCGCTTCTTGGGGCTACAATTGCGGCATTTCCCTTGAAGACATTTGTAAGGCAGCCACTTGGTCCTCTCTGCCCACCTTTCTGAAGCTTTATAAGGTGGACTTGCTGGCCCAAGGACAGAAGGTCTTTGAATCATAGGTCTTCCAGGCATTGTGCCTGCCCTGAGGTAGGACGCATGGGTTAACTTTTGTTGGCTAAGCTGTCCTGCAGGATGCTGGGAGGAAGCTCCAGTTAGTCTTACCGATAACAGTATTTCCATTAGTCCTCCAGGATGGTTAACTTCTCCCCGCCCCTCTACTATTCATCCTGTTGGATTGGTAGCATGGGTGCTACTGAAGATCAAAGGGAAGGGGTGGGCCCATTAATGCTCTTTCAGTTTTGTTTCCTGTGCAGGAGAGGAGGAGGTGGCTAATAGGTCCTCGAGGACTAATGGAAATACCATTACCAGTAAGACTAACTGGGGTTTTATTCTTTGTATACAGTACGTCCTGCTCCAGATAAGAATCATTACATTTGGGTATTACTCCGCCAGATGGCGCTGGACTGCAGAGACCGCGAAATTGGCTCCTCCCGGCCCCAAAAATACCCAGGGACCTCCTACAAATCTCCAGAATTTCTCTGCAGTCTGGACTGCGAAGGACAAGAAGATGGCTCTCTCCTCTCGCAGGTGAGCTGGGCTATTAGCCTGCGGCCCTGTAGGACTATTCCCACCCGTTCCAATATTAATGTGCCTCCCAGCCTTGGTTGCGCTGGTCCGGGTGATGGTAGGCAGCACTGCTGTCACGTGCTTAGGAGTCTATTTAGTTACTTAACTTGTGAGGCCTAGTGTGTAAATTACTCCCACTTCCCTAGCGGGTTATTGGGGCATCCCGAGTTGCTTTTATAGCGTGAATCCCTATCGGCCTATTGTGCCGCTATAATCACCATATGGAGGCGTCTCAGGATAATGTGCTCGGGGTTCCTTCGGGACAAGCCCGTCTGTGTAGCTTGTGGGGTGTCCCCTTCTAGTGCTGACAATGGGTGGGTCTGTATACCTTGTGCCCAGCAGGTGCTTGCGCTGCAGCCTGGTTTACCAGTAGCTGGGCCTGCGCCACGTATGGCTTCACCTACTCCCCAAAGCTTAAATTTGACTCCTATTGAGTTGCATACCAGTGGGGATTCTCAGCCTGATTTGACTGCTAGACTGGCTAGTGTTGAGAAGTTGATTGCTAATACCTTGGCCTCTGCAAAAAAGCGGCACTTAACGCCTGATGTCACTCTTTTCCCTATGGAGGCTGATGAGTTCTTGGAGCTGTCTGGTTATACCCCCTTGGAAGAAGGGGAGTTATTCTCTGACTCAGAGTCATCTGATGAGAGGCCCAGGGGTCATGGTGATTCTGGCTCTGATCCCAGTGATACTGATAGGCTGTTGGCTCAGATTATTCTTGGTGTGCCACACACCCCGCTTCACTTTTAAATATTCTTCACTTAATGGGTTAACTCACCGCCAGGTGACGTAGTGCAGAGAGGAAGTCTTGTAACGAGCCCCCTTCCGGCCTATATATACCTGGTACCTCCCTTCAATCACCAGTATTTTTCTCTCTGCTTGACGACAAGACAGAAGATTGAAGTCTCCTGCTTACAGGTAGCCGGGGTGCTACCCCGGCACCCCCCTTTGAGGGTTTTGCATTGTTTGGATGTAGTACGCTGTGTTAAGTACTACTTGATTATCACGTCTCCTTTTCGTAGGACGGATTCCTTTTTTGTTGTGCCCCTTGGGCCTAAGAAGGGTTTGGCGCCAGCCAAATCTGCCATTAGCAAGTGGATACGTCAGGCCGTTACTGCGGCCTATTCTGCTAAGGGAAGAGTTCCCCCTTTTCGTATCACTGCTCATTCTACTCGCGCCGTTGGGGCGTCTTGGGCTTTTCAGCACCAAGCTTCTGTTGAACAAGTTTGTAAGGCCGCCACTTGGTCTTCTGTTCATACTTTTTCTAAGTTTTACAAAGTTGATGTGCGAGCCTCAGCAGATGCTGTTTTTGGCCGCAAAGTTCTGCAGACTGCAGTCATTTAAGTTATGCTTCACCTGGCCTTGAGATGCCCATCCCTTGTGGACACTGCTTTTGGATGTCCCATTAAGTGAAGAATATTTAAAAGGGAAGCGGGGTGTGTGGCACACCAAGAATAATACCATTTTGTGAGTACTCACCTGAAAAATGGATATTGTTGGTGTGCCACACACCCCGCTTCACTCCCACCCTTTTCGGTATTCCGAAGCCTTTATATGGTGAAGCTTTTTATTTATATCAAATTGATTTTGAGGTTACCGGTGGAATACTGGTACCTTGTCTTTCTGCTTTATTAATATACTGGTGATTGAAGGGAGGTACCAGGTATATATAGGCCGGAAGGGGGCTCGTTACAAGACTTCCTCTCTGCACTACGTCACCTGGCGGTGAGTTAACCCATTAAGTGAAGAATATTTAAAAGTGAAGCGGGGTGTGTGGCACACCAACAATATCCATTTTTCAGGTGAGTACTCACAAAATGGTATTTTTGAGGTACTGTCTATCTCTCCCACGGTTGCGGCCCCCAGGAAGCAGGGGGAATTGTTTCATACGGCTAAGCCACGTTTTGAGTTTCCTGAGCAAGCCCATTTTAATAACCTCATGCTCAAGGAATGGGAGAGTCCCGGCCGGCTCCCCGGAGTCCCTAAGAGTTGGGATAAGAGGTATCCCTTTCCTGCTGATGTGGTGAAGCGTTGGTCATCCCCTCCAGAGGTGGATGCACCGGTCCTAGGGTTATCTAACACCTCTGTCATGCATTCCCCTGACTCTACTACTCTGCAGGATAGTGAGGACTGGCGTCCCATGCCTTTGCTTGTGTGGGGACGGCGCTGCGCCCGGTCTGTGCCTCTGCCATTACAGCTGTGGCTATTAGGACCCTGCTTAGAGGTGTCTTAGAGGGTGCTCCTGATGATGTGTCTAGTGAGGAGTTTAATTCGCTCTCTCATTGTGAGGTCTTTGTGACTTATGTCCTTTCTGCCTTGGATGATACCATTAGGATGTGTGGCAGAGCCTCTGCCCTAGTGGTGGCTATACGCCGCTCTGTTTGGCTGCACCAGTGGGCTGCTGACAACGCTGCCAAGAAAGCTCTCACTGGTTTTCCCTTCAAAGGACTACGCCTGTTTGTGGACCGCCTGGACCTGTTTGCTAAGGGAGGCAGGTTACCCCAGCGCAGGCGGCAGTCTCGGCCCTTTCGGGGCCAGGGCTCCTTTTCTTCCTCCTACCGTGGAGCCAGACAGGGGAGGGGGGGTCTCCCTTACCGGGGCCTGAGGAGATTTCTAGGGTTAGGGCAGGGGACGTGGACGCCCTGGCTCATCCTGGGGCTCCAAGCCCAAGTTTTCTGCCAAGCCCCCTCAGGCATGAGGGGGCGCCCTCACCCATCCGGGTGAGGGGACGGCTTCAGCATTTTGCTCATGTCTGGAGGCTTCATGTCTCAGACCAGTAGATTCAGGATGTAGTGTCCTCCGGTGACAAGATAGAGTTGGCTGCCTGGTCCCCCCCAAGATTCATCAGATCTCGGATGTCTCAGGACCCCATGTCAGCTCAGGCTCTAATTCTGGCGGTGCAAAGCCTTTTGTAGCTGGGTGTCATCTGTCAGGCAGGAGTGATGGCTATGCTCAGGGCATTCGCGTGCTGCCATATTTAGACGACATTCTCATCACTTCTCAGTCCCTCCAACAGGCAGACCTGGATACTCAGCGAGTAGTGTCCACACTGGAGTCATTTGGCTGGGTGATCAACCATCCCAAGTCTTCCCTGTCTCCCTCCTTGGTGACACCCTTCCTGGGAATGAATCTGGATACAGTTCAGGCAAGGATTTTTCTTCCTCAGCAGAAGGTGGACAGTCTACTGGTGCAGGTTCAGTCCCTGCTCTCTTGCCCTCATCCCTCCATCAGGCAGGGAATGCAGCTGGTGGCCCTGATGGTGTCGTGCTTCGAGGCGGTTCCCTATGCACAGTTTCACATGAGGCCTCTGCAACTCCACCTCTTGTCAGTATGGGACAAGGATCCCGCGTCCCTGGACCAGGTCCTTGTTCTATCCCCCCTAGCCAGGCGGTCCCTTTCGTGGTGGCTGGACTCGAGGAACCTGTTGGCGGGCAGATCCTTCCTGGCCCCCTGCTGAGAGACAGTCACCACAGATGCCAGACTGATGGGTTGGGGGGGCTTCTGGAAGTCCCTGCAGTTCCAAGGATGGTGAGGCCCACACACCCATCAACATTCTGGAACTAAGGGCGATCAGGTTGGTGCTGGCCCACTTGACCCGCCACCTTCGGGGCCAGCCTGTTCAGGTGCGCTTGGACAACCAGACAGCGGTTGCCTACATCAAACATTAGGGGGGGACCCGGAGCAAGGGGGCCCTCAAGGAAGTGTCTCTGATCCTGTCCTGGGCGGAGGACAATTTTCCCTGCATCTCAGCCGTGTACATTCCG
Source organism: Gastrophryne carolinensis (assembly GCA_027917425.1). Taxonomy (NCBI): domain Eukaryota; kingdom Metazoa; phylum Chordata; class Amphibia; order Anura; family Microhylidae; genus Gastrophryne; species Gastrophryne carolinensis. Next base: position 288,092,122 of record CM051234.1, read on the forward strand.
GGGGTGGAGAATCTGCAGGCAGACTCCCTGAGCAGGGGGACCTCTCACCTGGTGTTCCAATCTCTGTGTCACCGTTGGGGCCAACCAGATGTGGATCTGTTTGCGTCCCGTCACAACCACAAGCTCCCAGCCTTTGTCTCTCTGTCCCAGGACCCTCTGGCCTTGGCAACAGATGCTCTAGCAATGTAATGGCGGGATTTTCAGCTCCTGTAAGCCTTTCCCCCTGTTGGGCAGGGTTCTGCGCAAGATAGCTCAGGAGGGGGTACCAGCTATCCTGGTGGCTCCCAGGTGGCCAAGAAGACGTGGTGCAGCTGGCAGTAGATCAGTACGCTCTGCCCAGGGTGCCATATCTGCTCACTCAGGGGCAGCTACGCCATCTCAATTTACAAACTCTGGGTTTGACGGCCTGGCTGCTGAAACCTCCATCTTGATGGAAAAGGGGCTGTCTGCCTCTGTTGTTGACACCATGATAAAGGCTAGGAAAAAAGTCTTCTTCCTCTATTTACTATAGGGTTTGGCGTGCCTACATTGACTGGTGTGAGGCTAGGTCTCTCGTGTGTTCTCTATTCCCAGGATCCTGGAGTTCCTGCAGCATGGATTGGAGCTGGGGCTCCAACTCAGTACTCTGAAGGGTCATGTCTCTGCCTGGCTGTTTTCTTCCAGAGGTCCTTTGCCCAGCATTCTCTGGTCAGGCCTTTTTTCCAGGGGGTTACTCATCTCATGTGCGTCCCCCACGTAAGCCCATGTTGCCGGTTTGGGATTTGAACTTGGTCTTGTCTGCCTTGCAGGGTGCTCCCTTTGAACCTGTGCAGGATGCGGCCCTGGCCATTCTTACTCTCAAGGTTTTTTTTTTTTTTTGGTTGCTATGACTTCTGTTAGGCGTGTTTCTGAGTTGGCGGCGCTTTCCATCCAGCCCCCCTACTTTGAGAGACACCAGGACAAGGTGGTGTTTCGCTTCAAGCCAGATTTTCTGCCTAAGGACGTGTCTGCCTTTCAGCTGAATCAGGACATTGTTCTTCCTTCCTTGTGCCCTAATCCTAGTAATGCTAGGGAGAGGGTTTTGCACTCCTTGGATGTGGTTAGGTGTCTGAAGTACTATCTGGTGGCTACTGCACCTTTCAGGAAAACTGATGCTCTTTTTGTGGTCCCTTCTGGTCCTAGGAAGGTTTTGGCTCCTGCTAAATCTACTATCAGCAAATGGATCAGTCAGGCTGTGATTAGGGCCTATTCTGCTAAGGGGAAGAATCCTCTCTTCCGCTTTACTGCTCATTCCACTCGTGCTATTGGGGCCTCTTGGGCTTTTCAGCACCAGGCTTCTGTTGAACAATTTTGCAAGGCCGCTACTTGGTCTTCTGTTCATACTTTTTCCCACCCTGCTTTATGGACACTGCTATTGGATGTCCCAAGTGTAATGATTCTTATCTGGAGCAGGACGTACTGTATACTAAAAATAATACAATTCTGTGATTATTCAACTGTAGAATTGACATTATGAGTATACAGTACGTCCTGCTCCACCCACGCTTGGTTTGCATTATCTTTGTAGCCTCTGTATGGTGATTGTTATCATTGTTTTAGGTTACTGGTTGGTTCTGTTATCTTTCTCCCGGCTTCTCGTTCACTGCTTTTCAATGCTGGGGATTTGTGGGAGGTCCCTGGGTATTTGAGGGTCAATTTCGCGGTCTCTGCAGTCCAGCGCCATCTGGCAGAGTAATACCCATGTGTAATGATTCTTATCTGGAGCAGGACGTACTGTATACTCATAATATCAATTCTACAGGTGAGTAATCACAGAATTGTATTTTTTATATTTGGAAGCTAGCTCAGGGTATGGTCATTCCTGGAGGGAGGGGTTTTATTAAAGTGTTGCATCCAGTAGAGGCATCAATATCTAGAGACAGATATTAAAACAGAGCAAAATCTGGGATTTTGACTTTCCTGGGTTTTGGTCATGGGAATCCTGATTTGGGATGCCCCTTTGTATGAGCAATCCCAAATACCCAATTCAGGATGCCCCGGTGGGAATGCCAGTGACCTGCTTTAGGTTTTATTCTGCGTTAAGTGCTGTTTTTTTCTTTGGTCCACTGTCTCACCAGAGTGTTTATATCATGTTGTCATTACCTTGTCTTTTAGAGATGTGTTTATTGAGAATATAATAACTGATCACCTTTGTCTACTTAACGCCATTTCCCATCTATATATGCTACTCGTTTCCCTGGCCATATGTTTCTAAATTCTAACTTTTCCCATTTCATGAAGTTACACTTTGCCTGATTTATATCATATAAGCTGATATGTCTGTGATAAATGTTCTGCCTCATATCTCCCCAAATACTACATATAGATTAGAAGATATAAGGCCAATCGCTCTGTTATGGAAAAAGCTGCTGAAGTTTATAGCCGCATTAAAGCTCGCATTCTTGGTCCAAAACTGGAAAACAAAAATAAGGAAAATGAAGGATCTGCCAGCATGGAGAAGAGTCCAGATCCAGTAAAAACAAGTAAAGAGCAAGAAGAAGGTAACATGTTTTGCTGGTCCTCATTTATTAGGGGATACACAATACCAGGTGAATTGCCTTTTTGTCTGCACAATTTAAGCCTGACACAATAATCTTCAATTACAAACTGATTTTCTTTTTGTTAAACAAATGTGGTTTCATTGCCATGGCTGCTGTGAATGGGTGACCAGATGCCCCAATGTTCAGTAACCTCATGTGTACAATAATAATCTTTATTTATATAGTGCCAACACATTCTGCAGCGCTTTACAATCAGAGGGCTCAAGTACTGTACAGCAATAAATGACAATGACATAAGCAAAAATAGATACACGATTGAAACAAAAGGAATGAGGGCCCTGCTTGTAAGCTTACAATTTAAGAGGAAAATGGGGGGGTGACACACAAGGTAATAAGTACTTTGTACCGTGGCCCAGCCATCTTGGCAAAAATGAAGGTATATGCAAGCTGTATGAGCCAGCAGCTGATTGAGTGCTTTTGGGTACACTGCTGTGGTTATTTAACCCGTCTTTAACCTTTCTGAATGCAATCCATCAAATAAAAAGGGTTAGGCTACCTTAAAAATAAGCATTTTTAGGGATTATCTAAAAATGATGGTGATGTGTGTTAATCTAATTGTTGGGGGGTAGGGGATTCCAGAGAACTGGTGCAGCTCGGGGGAGGGGTTTTCTAGGCAGAATGATATACGAATTTTGGTGGTGGTTATTCGTAGTTCATTTGCAGAGAGCTGGGCCACGCATAGGGCTGTAAATGAGGAAGGAGTTGTAAGGTGCAGCATCATGGAGAGCTTTGTATGAAAGAATAAGCAGTTTAAACTGTAGCCTATACTGTATAGGCATAATAGTAGTGGTTTGATAGATGGCTAAGCCTGGCTGCTGGATTCAGGATTGGTTGCAGTGGTGAGAGTTTAGTGAGGGATAGTAGTGAGTTTTAGTAATCAAGATGAGACTGATCATTACTAGCCTTGGGCCAAGCATCTATACTGTGTGTGCTTGTTGTGCCCAGCAAGCTTATTTGTGGGCGCTAACAAGCATGTGGTGGTGTGTGTGACCAAGCCTACCGGGCGTGGAAAATGCACACAGTAGGAAATTGCCAGTGAGGGGGGGGGGGGGGGGCTTGCTTTTAAATGTTTTTAGTTTCTCATTTTTTTTCTCTCTCGTTTATTGTAGCATCCTCGCTTAATGGGGACTCCATTGCACAAGACATCATTAGTACAGAGAAGAAAGAAGAGGAACAGAATTCCCCTAACAGTCCTAGAGAGAATGAACACAGCCGGTCAGTTACCTTTCCTCTGTTGTTAACACTTAAACAAGCTAAATGGCCTACATACCTGGACACCAGGCTGCGAAAACTTCTGTTGCATATAATACCTTTCTCACAGCTAGCCAACTCCATTTTTTACCCTAGTTTTCAATACATTTTTTTGTAATCTTTATTGTTCCAAGGTAGATCCGATGCTCGCTTATTCCAGCTAATGTCAGTCAGGCCAGGTTGAGCATTAAAGGGCCACTCCTGCCCCTTTGTTAAAAAAAATTACATACCCCCTGCACTGCCCCTTTCTGTTAGCGATAATGCACATGTAATAAAAGGAAAAAAAGACACTCTTTCACCTCGAATCCAGCCTTCGAAGTCGGTGGTGCCGCAGATACGGCACCAAACGCCCGCCGCTGTCTTCCTGGCCAGCTGCTGGGTACTGGCGATCCCGCCCTCCCATCTGCTGGATTTGGGGTAAAGGTATCTTTTTTTAATTTATGTATTTTTCTTTTATTACAAGTGCATTATCGCTAATAGGAGGGGTATGCAATTTTTTTAACAAAGGGGCTGGAGTGGCCCTTTAAAAAATTCAGATACTTTGAATCTGCTGGACTCCAATGTTTGTGTCCACTAGATAATTGACTGTTTGCATTGTAGTGTACTGGTAAAACAAGGCAGTGCCAAGTAGTACTGGCACATGGGTATTTCATGCTCCAACCATCACTCACTAGTTGCTACAAATGACTAATTGTCACAACCCTTTACTTGCTATAACTGCCACCTATAAATGCACCACATTCAGCACTATGGATACTTTTGGTCTAGCAGAGTAGTCCTCAAACTTCCTCCTCAAGGGCCAAGACAGGCCAGGTTTTGCAGCTCTCTATGCTGATGCACAGATGTAATAATTAGGGCTATAGCTCTGTCTGAGCACCAGTTAATTCACCTGTGGAGTAGCGTGGAGAGCTGCAAAACCTGGCCTGTCTCGGCCCTTGAGGAGGAAGTTTGAGGACTACTGGTCTAGCATAAAGCCCCCCTAAGCAAGCTCCTAGGTAGCAACAATAATTAACACTACTGATCTTGTGGCTAGTGTGGGCCACTTGATTACAGAAGTCAAAGCGCACATGATGGTGCACATCAATTAATTTTAAATATGTTTTTCCTATTAATTTTGGGTTATCTCTAATAATTAATAGTAATTAACTACCCATGTTTTGGTAGGACATAAGTTTCACATATCTTTACGTTTTAGTTTAAAATTTTTTTTAAGGCAATAATCCTGTATAATATACAATCCATTTCAATGTTCGTCACAAATAACAATATGTTACACATGTTTCCAATTGGTATTCTTTTTTTTTTTTTTTTTTCTTTTTTTTTTTTTTAAATCATACTCGTTTTTTATTGTTTTCAATACAACAGGATAGACAATTATACAGTAACCATTTTTAACAGACGAGCTAGGATGCACAACAAAGCACAGCATATCTGTGTTCACAGGAGCATATTAAACAGCGAAAGACAGAAGGAAAACTGCTGCCCACTCTCCAACTGGCCCGAGCTGGGAGAAGAACCTCCGGGGCGAAACAAGCTGCCCGCCAACCCCCTCCCCAACCGCTCATTATCACCATACTGAAGCCAAATATCTACACAATAATGTAAAATTCCCACTTTCAAGTCCACGTCTCTTATATGGACAAGTCCCCAAGCTGACATGTCGCTCTTCCGGACCCCCCCTGTCACAGACCCCGTTGGGCAGGTTGGTTGGCTCTGCATCAGATCAACTGCCCTTTCGCCCCTCGCCCCTCCTTTGCAATCCGCTTAAGGTACGAACATAAGACACCATTCACACAGGTGACAAACAAAAACACCACAAAGAAGCCACCAAACACTAGGACATGGACAGACTGGGCAGAGCACAGGAGGGGGACAGGGTAAGGGAGGGAGAGGACGGAATAAGGAGGGTAAGATAAGGGGAGGGAGTGCAGCCAGAAGCTTGAAATTGGGGGGGGGGGACCGGCCCCCCACCCACTCTCCTACACTCTCTCTGAGACCTCTGACCCCATTCTCCAGCCGGAGAACTTGCCTTTCTCTGAACCTGCTCCGACGGAACCTCATGTTTCCCATACCCGTCTAGCCTGTCCTGTTTGGCGTAACAAATTTCCTCCATCTCCTCTACACGATTCAGTTGACTAAACCAATCTTTGATTGTGGGCGATCTTTGGGATCTCCAGTTCCTTGGTACCAGGACCCTAGCCGCATTCAAAAGGTGCCGACCCAAGGGGGCTCCTCCCGCTATCCCTTTGCCATCCGGGGACCACCCCAATAAGACACTCTCAACACTCCAGTCTAGAGATTTGCCCAATATCTTGCCAGTTAAGTCTCTCACCAAAAATCTTTGATTCCAGGGCAAGACCACCAAATATGCAACATCGAGGCACCATTCCATCCACACCTCCAACATACATATGGGACTGCTGGGAAGAGTGTATGCAGGATCTCTGGAGTCCGATACCAGCGCGTGATCAATTTGTAATTCGCCTCCTGCATGGAGCTACTTATCAAACCCTTATGCGCGTTTCTATATATATCGCCCCATTCTACTTCTGACAAAGGCCTGCCTATATCTGATTCCCATTTCCTCTCCCAAGGTTTGACCTCCCGCTTTTCTCTCTTCCGCAATACACCATAGGCCCAGGACAGGAGATATGCTTTGGGGCCATCCCCCAGACAAGCCTTCTCAAACTCCGTTAGTTCTTTCTTCATCCCTTCCTTTAATTCCTTAGAGAGAAAGAAGTGCCTTATCTGGAGATAGGTGAGGATGGAGATCTCACCCTCCAGCTTCCGCTGCAAGTTCTGTTTATCCTCTGTCCTGTAAATGAAAAGCCCTCAAGGGCTTAGGACCCCCACAATCTTTCAGGATCGAAAAATCTCTCCCCGGCAGGAACGCCAGATTTCCCAGAATAGGCGTTAGGTGGCCAGGGAAGGAGGTCAGAGCATGTTCTCCCCTGCAGAGATCACCCAAAATAGACAGAGAGGCTCCAACAGACTGATGGTTCCTGGCTACCGATGGGACCTCGCTCCTCTTGAGATTACAAATGATGTCCAACCCTCCACCCGTGGCAGCCTCTCCCTCTATTCGCACCCAGTCTTTCTGTAGGCCATTGACCTGCCAATCAACCACTCTGCCTATGTGCACTGCTTTATAGTACGACTTCATACAAGGCATCTCCACTCCACCCTGCTCCTTTGTAAGTAGCAGGAGACTCCGCCTTATCCTCGGTGGTCTACCCGCCCACACGAACGTCCTGAAAGATTTAATCAATTCTTTAAAGAAGGACTTTTTAGCACCGCCATGCGACCAAACCAGGACAGCCTCAGCCTATTCCATCCCTCCAGATCTTTCTTAACTCTGGACCCAATGGGAGCAAAGTTAAGTTGGAACAGATTAGTAAGCGAGACAGGCAGCCGTACACCCAGGTATTTAAGGCTCTTCTTTTCCCAGCTAAAGGGAAAGATGCCTTGTAGTGCGTCTACCTCCGAATCTGGCATGGAGACATTCATAGCACTTGACTTGTTAAAGTTAATCTTTAAGTTCGACAGACGCCCGAAGATCTCAAATTCCTTTATCAAGTTTGGTACCGAAACCCTTGGGGATTGCAAAAAGAAAAGCATATCGTCCGCATATGCGGCCACCTTTCTTTCCCTGCCCCCTATCATGATGCCTCTGATGTCCCTACTCAGATTGACCCTCCGCAGGAAAGGCTCCAACGAGAGGGCAAAAATTAGGGTGGACAACGGACACCCCTGCCGTGTTCCATTCCGGATATGGAATATGGGAGAAGAGCAGTTATTCACTTTCACCCTTGCCACCGGGTCTGAATATAGAGCCATAATCCTATTCTTAGCCGCCTCTCCCAGCACAATGTGCTCCAGAACATGCGTCCCGACTTGTTCCCCTGTTCGTAGTACAGACCATGACGTTTAGTGAAAAGTCTGCCCGTTTCCCTCGTCAATAGATCCTTTAGCTCCTGCCTCTTAGCTTCCAGCTCCTTTAAGTTTCTCTCCTGGAGGGACTGTTTATGCTTGGATTCAAGGTCCGCTATCTGCAGGGCTAACTTATCCATTCTCGGCCCCCTCTCTTTTTTGAGTCTCGCTCCCTCCTGGATCAAATGGCCCCTCAATGGACATTTGTGGGCTTCCCAGTGACATTCTCCCTAACGTATAGTGATATTTTTTTCTCTCAACCTCTCCACTATACTGGAGTCTTTTAGCATACTCTCGTTCATCCTCCAATGCCATTTTTTCTGCTCCGTATTTGGAAGGGTTATGGAAAGTAGGACCGGTGCATGATCGGAGAAAGAGATGTTGCCGATCCGCACCGAGCCCACCCTCTCCAAGTCTCTCTGCGAGAGGAAGATAAAATCTGTTCTAGAATATTTTACATGAATGGGCGAGTAATACGTGTAATCTTTCTCTGCCGGGTGCAGCAAACGCCAAGTATCCACCAGCGTAAGAACTTGTAATGATCTCTTTATCTGCTTCAAGGCCCTGTAGGAAATGGTAGTCTTAGCGTCCAAAGTATCTACTAAGGGATTTAGAGCGCAATTCAGATCCCCACCCAGGATCAGGATTCCTTCCTGGAATACACCCAATTTGCTCATGACCGCCGTGCAAAACCTATGTTGATCTTTATTCGGGGCATACACGTTTGCTATAGTAACAACCGACCCGTTAGGGAGCCTTCCCTTCAGGAAGATAAACCTACCTTCCTTGTCTTTTTCCACAGCTAACACCCGCAAATCCACCTCCCTATCCACCAGGATAGAGACTCCTTTCGCTTTGTTGTTTGGAGAAGGGGCAGAATAACACGTCGTGTATGTCCTATTTCGTAGGTACGGGGCCTTATTTTTCTGGAAGTGAGTCTCTTGGATCAATGCTACGTGAGACTTAAATTTCTTAAGTTTTCTAAATAGAGCATGCCGCTTCTGAGGGGAGTTCAGCCCTTTGGCATTTATGGATAGGATGTTTAGGCTCAAAGATCCCATTGCTAAAGGGCGCTACACCCTATCCCCCTAACCGGCGTCCAGGATCCCCCAACCCCCACCCGCGTCAAACGCACCGCCCTCCTAACCGGGAAGGGAAAGGGGAAGGAGCATGGGGCAGGGACAAGAACCACTGGGGGGCCACACACAGGTAAAACAACTAACACGAACAACAGATGTATCAAACACCACTAAAAGAAGAGGGCCGAGGGAAGACAAGTTCCTCTATACAATTGGTGGAAATTACTGGGACAACACTCCGCAAGGAGAAACTATTCTCCCCGGTTATCCCCCTCGACCCGGGGCACCGCCCCCAAGGTCAAAGTGAGAAACCTCTCAACCAGGTTCTCTCCTGTTCCACACCAGAATTATGCCCTTTTGGGGGAATACGTGGGGGGCCGAGAGAGCGACACCCAGCTCCCGATAAACTCCGGACACCGGTTAAGCGACCCAAGGAGAGGCCCGGCGGAGCCCCCAGCCTGCTCTATATTGTTCTGCTCCCCTCTGCTGCTAATAATGCTAACATATTATACGGGCAAATCATCCACCCATGCCTCCTGTTCTCTTTGTCCCATCACCCCTACCCCCGGCCAGGCAATACATTTCAACCTCCTTCTCCAGCCACGCACCCCCCTTTCAAAGGGTATGCATCACGGGATATGCCCCCCGGGAACCCCCAGGGAACCAGCCCCAAGACTCAAGCAACACACAACCCGCTCTGCTTCCAACCCCGTTGCTCATGCAACCTCCATCTCACCTCCATCACTGATAGGGACATCCAGCCAAGCCCGTGAAAAGGCCGCGAGCCCTCCTCTCTGCCTGAAATTCCCCAACTCGCCCATCCGCCATATTCCCTAAAGCCAGCCGTCTTGTACCCACAGATGCATTCCCAGGAAAGCGCCCTCCGGGGACACGTCGCAATACTGAGAGGCGGGGGCAGATTCCCCTACCTCCCCCAACCCGCAGAGAAGGAGAAGGGGGGAGGCCCCACACCATCAACATCAAACATATTGTAGGATTACATACCCCAACTCGACATGCTAAATTAACATGAACAACCTTAGTAGCAATGGCATTGGACTGGACCTGCCCGACCCCCCGGATCGGAGACTCCGTCCCCCCAGTCCCAGCCCAGGTGTACAGGTCAAGCCTCTGAAATAGAAAACAGACTTCTGGGGAGAACCAGCGAGGGCGCCCCTCACCCACAACCAACCCTTAATAAACCGCCACTAGAAACCCAAGCAACAGAAACCCAAACAATGTAACGTATTTAACTGCTAGCGTTCCCCTTGTTCTATTAAACTATAAACCATAGGACTTTCTCATAGAGGCCGCAACATGCTGGAGGGCAAAGAAAAGATCACAGCAAGTGCAGCCACATTAAACACCGCTGCAGGCTTAATTCACTAACTATCCCCCTTAAATGCCTAATTACTGTCTCTGCGTTCCTCCCTGCGGCGCCCGTGCCAGTCATATGGAATAGGGATTCACCACCGGGGGAGAACGAGCGAGAGCCTCCCACATCTTAAGTCACCCCTTACAGTACCACCATAAGAACATTACTATAAAAAAAAATTTTTCATCTCCGAGATCTCGACCGGCTCCTCTCTCTGCTGCTGTGTGGAGGAGAAGCCTCAGGTCACTGTGCTGGAGGCCCCCAGGGGACCCCTGCCGACCTGCTCTCTGCACCAGGTGCGGAATAGAAAAGTCACTGAACCAATCCGGCAGTGATCCCGGTTTGGGATGCGCCGTCCCTTGGCCCTTCCACTCGAGCGTGGTTTCCCCCTCTCCCGGATTCCCTTGGGGGGGGGGGGGGTTGGCCCCCTGTCCCTTGATGTTTGTCATGTTGGAGGATCCTTTATTGTATGTGTGTGCGTGTTGTTCACTGTCATGCGCTTTACTTAACCGGCGCCGGCCTCTGTTTGCCATGGCGGCGGGGTGCTTCTTCCCCTCAGGCGCGGGGGGCGGGGCCGGGTGTTCGCGCGATCACCTACGGCCCGCCCCCGCGCTGCTATTCAGGTCCCGGCTTCTGGCCGGGAGCGACACGCGAACCACGCCGGCCCGCCCTCTTTCTTCCTCTGCTTACGCGCCTTATCTCCCCTTCGGTGTGCGTGTGGACGGTCTGGCCTTGGTCGGTGAGTGGCCTGTGGGCCCATTAGTTTCTTTAGATATGTATGCATATACTTCCATGCTCCTCCTTGGGGCTGCTGGCAACGCTTGTTTATTAACCACTTTGGACACAGCAATCAGACCTCAGTGACAGTGTCTGTTTGTGTGTTCCAGGTGGACCATTGTCCTATTAAAGGGGGGCTCTCCCGGTCCTAGGGTCCCTGGTTAAATTTAGGGGTCTGTAAATTCCTCCCACGCGGGCATCCCGGGTTGCATTTATTGCGTAATTCCCTCTGGGCATTGTGCCTAATTTTAAAAAATCACCATACGGAGGCTTCCCCGGATACTGGGCTTGTGCCCCCCTCGGGGCAATCCAGGCTGTGTTTAGGGTGTGGGGTATCCCTTTCGGGGGATGATGTATTTCTTTGTGTACCCTGTGCGCAGCGGTCTATTACGCGGCAGACCGGATCTCAGGCGTCTGGTTCTGCTCCGCCAGTCTCTTCTCCGTCTCCCTCTCGCTTGATACGTACCCCATGTGATGTGGTCATGGGTGGGGAGTCGCAATCTGAGGTGTGTGCCAGATTGGCCAATCTTGAAAAATTGTTTTCCAGTGCTGTTGCCAAAAAGGCCACGGCAAAGCGAAAACATTTGTATACAGCCATGCAGGCTTTTGATATGGAGGAGTTTGACTCTCTGGATTGGTCTGATTGCTCCCCGCTTGAGGAAGGGGAGCTGTTTGAGGAGTCTGAGGGCTCCGATGATCAGCAGTTTGTGGGTGCTGATACCGAGCAGGGCCAGGGGGATTCCTTGGATACCTTTAAGGTCTTGGAATTTCCTTATCAAAAGCATTTTGATGGTATCATTCTCAAGGAATGGGAGAGGCCTACTCTGCTTCCGGGTGTCCCTCCGGGTTGGGACAAAGAATATACCTTTCCGGTGGACGCGGTGAAGCACTGGTCGTCCCCCCCCCCCCCCCAGGTGGATGCTCCTGTTTTGGGGTTGTCCAGCACCTCAATCCTGCATTCTCCGGACTGCACTACTCTCAAGGATGGTGAGGATAAACGCATTGACCAGATGGCTTGTGCTTCAGCGCTTTTATTGGTAGCTGCCAAGTCGGTTGTTAGAGGACTGTTGACCTCTTCCGGGCTTGACCCGGCTAGTGAGGAGTTTACCGCCCTTAAGCGAGGTGAGTTGTTTTTGTCTTTTGTGCTGACCGCCTTGGATGACACATTGGTGATGTGTAGCAGAACTTCGGCCTTGCTTGTGGCTATCCGGCGGTCGGTTTGGTTACGCCAGTGGGCGGCTGATTTCGTGTCCAAAAAGTCACTTACGGCCCTTCCCTTTGTGGGGTTGCGGCTCTTTGGAGAGAAATTGGATTCGGTTGCAAAGGGAGGTAAGTTACCCCAGCGTAAGAAGCAGCGTCGCCCCTTTCGGGGGGCGGCTTCCTTCACTCAGTCCTTTCGTGGGGCGAGAGTTGGCATGGGTTCGGCTTTCCCCTCATCCAGAGGTGATTCCAGGGGCAGGGGTCGGGCCCGTCCAGGACACAGTTGGGGCTCTAAGCCTAAAGCTGCTGCCAAGCCGGCTCAGCAATGAGGGGGCGCCCTCACCCTTGAGGGTGGGGGGACGGCTGCAACTCTTCTCCCGGGTCTGGGTCCAAGAGGTCTCAGACAGGTGGATTCAGGAAGTGGTGTCTTCCGGTTACAAGCTGGAGTTCGAGTTCCGGCCCCCTCCCAGATTCTTCAGGTGTCGGGTGCCGTCAGATCCTCTGGCCGCTCAGGGGCTTCGGGCGGCAGTAGCAAGTCTCTTGGACATGGCTGTCATCTGCCCGGTGCCCCCCTCGGACCGGGGCCTGGGCTTCTATTCCAATTTGTTCACGGTGCCCAAGAAGGACGGATCCGTTCATCCCATTCTGGATCTGAAGTTGCTCAACAGGTTCGCCCGTCCCCGGAAGTTCCGTATGGAAACTCTGCGCTCAGCCATCCACTCACTTCGTCAGGGGGACTTCATGACGTCCATAGACATCAAGGATGCTTACCTGCATATTCCAATATTTCCGGCACACCAGAGATTTCTCAGGTTTGTCGTGGAAAATCAACATTTTCAGTTTGTGGCTCTTCCGTTTGGCCTTACCTCGGCTCCAAGGGTTTTTACCAAGGTGTTGGCAGGAATGATGGCGATCCTCAGAGCCCGGGGTATCCGCATCGTGCCATATCTGGACGATCTTCTCATCATGGCGTCTTCCCTCAGTCAGGCGCAGCTGGATACCAGGACGGTGGTGTCCACTCGGGATAGTTGATCACCCAACCGAAACTCTCCAAAGTCCTGCCTCTCTCCCTCCAGGCTGGTGGAGTTCCTGAGAATGTCTCTGGATACTTCTCAGGCCAGGGTGTTCCTCCCCCGGGCCAAGGTTCTTCTGATTCAGGAATTGACTCAGCGTCTCCTATCTATCCCTCGCCCGTCCATCCGGCTGGGGATGCGACTGGTGGGATTGATGGTGGCATCGTTCGAGGCGGTTCCCTTTGCCCAGTTTCACACAAGGACGCTCCAGCTCCATCCCTTGGCGGCCTGGGACGGGTCCCCGCTGTCATCGGATCAGTCTTTTCTGATGTCCCCCCGGGTGCGGCGTTCCCTTCGGTGGTGGCTGAAACCAAACAATCTGACGAGGGTCAGATCCTTTCTGACCCCTCGTTGGGAGACGGTCACCAAAGATGCCAGCCTGTCAGGTTGGGGGGGATTTTGGAAGGATCTTCAGTTCCAGGGACTGTGGGGGCCTCTGGAGGCTCACGATCCCATCAATGTTCTGGAGTTGAGAGCCATCAGGTGGGTTCTGGCTCACTTGACTCATCAGTTGCGGGGCCTACCGGTTCAAGTTCGGTCGGACAATCGGACAGCGGTCGCCTACATCAATCACCAGGGAGGGACTCGCAGCAGGCGTGCCTTCAGGGAAGTGTCTTTGATCCTGGCTTGGGCAGAGGGCAATGTCCCATGCATCTCGGCAGTGTACATTCCGGGATTGGAGAACACGGAGGCGAACTCCCTGAGCAGGGGGTCATCTCGCCGGGGGGAATGGTCGCTCAGCCCCAAGGTGTTTCGGACGCTTTGCCACCGGTGGGGGACTCCGGAGGTGGACCTCTTTGCCTCTCGTCACAAGCTTCCGGCATTTGTGTCTCTCTCGCGGGATCCGCTGGCTCTTGCAGCGGATGCCATGTCTCTGAACTGGAGGGATCTGGGTTTTCTATACCTGTTCCCTCCGTTTCCCATGGTGGGCAAAGTGGTGCGCAAGCTGGCCCTAGAGGGCACGTCAGCAATCCTGGTGGCTCCAAGGTGGCCAATACAGGTTTGGTTCGCAGACGTGGTAAGGTTGGCAGAGGATCAGTTAGATCTGCCCCTTCTGCCGGATCTGCTCACTCAGGGTCCACTGCTCTACCCCAATTTACCAACGCTGGCTTTGACGGCGTGGCTGCTGAAACCTCCATCTTGAAGGAGGAAGGTCTTTCTGATGCTGTCATTCAGACTCTGGTTAGGGCTAGAAAGAAGTCTTCCTCTGCCATCTTCTATAGGATTTGGAGGTCTTATATTGATTGGTGTGAGGTCCGGGCCTTGCCTTGCAGGGCGTTTTCTATCCCTAGGGTCTTGGAATTTCTGCAACATGGTCTGGACCAAGGTTTGCAGCTTAGTACGCTGAAAAGGCAGGTTTCTGCCCTGGCGGTTTTCTTTCAAAAGTCTTTTGCTCTTCATCCTCTGGTTAAGACATTTTTCCAGGGGGTTACGCATGTGCGGCCTCCTAGGAAGCCTTTCTTTCCAGTTTGGGATTTGAATTTGGTTCTTTCTGCCTTGCAGGGTCCTCCTTTTGAACCTTTGCAGGATATTGCACTTTCTACGCTTACTCAGAAGGTTGTTTTTCTGGTTGCCATCACTTCCGTTCGGCGTGTATCGGAGTTGGCGGCTTTGTCCATTAAGGCCCCTTACTTTGAGAGGCATCAGGACAAGGTTGTTTTCCGCTTCAAGCCAGATTTCCTTCCTAAGGTGGTCTCTGCTTTTCATCTTAATCAGGGCATTGTTCTACCCTCCTTGTATCCTAAGCCCAGCAATGACAAGGAGAGGGTTTTGCATTCTTTGGATGTGGTTCGCTGTGTGAAGTACTATTTGGTGGCTACCCCCTCTATTCTCAGTGTGTCACACGCCCCGCTTCCCCTTTAATTCTTACGATAGGGTTATCCTCCAGCAGGAGGCGACGTTGCAGAGAGAAGTCTTGAAAACGAGCCCCTCCCAGCCTACATATACCTGGGACCTCCCACTTAACACCCAGTGTTTTCTCTCTGCAGATGCGACAAGACAGAAGAAAGAAGTC
Organism: Gastrophryne carolinensis; assembly: GCA_027917425.1. NCBI lineage: Eukaryota > Metazoa > Chordata > Amphibia > Anura > Microhylidae > Gastrophryne > Gastrophryne carolinensis. The sequence continues at coordinate 288,107,400 of CM051234.1, forward strand.
TCCTTTTTGCAGGTAGCCGGGGTCAAACCCCGGCACCCGCCTCTTGGTCTATTTCTGCCCAGTCAATTGTTTATATGCCTAGATAGATAACGGAAGCCGCCTAGGCTGCTGGCTGGGCAACAGCGCTGCTCGTGTTTTGGGGGCGGGGCCGCGCTCCCTCTCGGCCCACGCTGTATGGATCTCCTGCGGGGGGCGGGGCCGGAGCGCTTCGCGCGCTGAGCCTGGCCACCCTTCCTTCCTCTTCCTCACCCGGAGTCCTCACTACACGAAGGCACTCAACAACAGGCCAGCGGTCCCTAGCTCGGCTGAGGAGGGCGCCGTCATTCAAGCAGGGTTTGTTTGTTTGTTTGTCTTGCTTTGTTGTCTGTACAATGCATGCTAATGGCAGTCGCTTGCGCAGTTACCCTATATTAATTATACATATATATTTTCATGGGCTGTATATACTTCTCTTGCTTTTGTATATATTTTACCGTTACATTCTGTTTGGTTGTGTTGGTGTATGTGTGTGGCGCATGCTGGCAAACTTTCTTTAGGGGACTGATTGTGGTCTCTTTCCCTTACAGATCCTGGGATCCCCTCACTGCAGTGGGTCTCCCGGTCTGATATACCTGGCTAGTTTTATTCTCCAAATTGGGATTCTCCTAGGCTTTAAAATCATCCCACTCCCGGGACTTTAATTATAAAGGGGGCATCCCGGGTTGCTTAATGCGTAAATCCCTGGGTTATTGCGAATGCCATAATTTCACCATATGGAGGCTTCCGACATTACCAGAAATGGCTCTTCGGGGCTATCCAGGCTGTGTGGGGGTTGTGGGGCTCCGCTCCCAGGCGATGATGTCATAATATGTATTCCATGTGCACAGCAGAATATTGCGCGCCAGTCCGGCACTCCGGCTCCTGGCTCCTCGCAACTTCCGTCATCTCCTACCCCCCCACCTATTCCGGACCCCGTGTGACGTTGTCAAAGGTGGGGATTCGCAATCAGAGGTGTGTGCACGATTGGCCAGCCTCGAGAAAATAGTTTCCGCCGCGGTGGCTCAGAAGGCTACAGCTAAGCGGAAGCACCTTTCTCCGGCATCGCCTGTTCTGGAGGATGAGGTGTTTGAAGTATTGGATTGGTCCGATTTTCCCCCTACTGAGGAGGGGGAGCTCCTTGAGGAGTCGGACGAGCCTGCAGACCAGCAATTGGTTTGGTTGGTTGGCGATCAGGCTGCGGGGGTGTTCCTTGACACTCCTTCCATTTTGGCTCAAATGTTTGAAATTTTGGCTTTGGATCCGCCTGAGGCGGTCCCCCCGCCAAAGGGTGAGTTGTTTGATGTGCCCCAGCCGCGTTTTGGTGTTTCCCAGGCAACAACACTTTGTGAGGGTTGTCCTTAAGGAATGGGAACAGCCCACGCGCCTTGTTGGAGTTCCTCCTAGTTGGGATAAGCGTTATCCCTTTCCGGAGGATTTGGTGAAGCTTTGGTCTGTTCCCCCTGACGTCGACGCCCCTGTGTTGGGGCTGTCTAACACGGCTGTGTTGCACTCCCCTGACACTACTACCATTAAGGATGGTGAGGATCGTCGGATTGATCAATTGGCTCGCCATGGTTTTATCAGTGCTGGATCGGCACTGCGGCCGGTGTGTGCTTCGGCGCTTCTTCTGATGGCTGTTAGGTCCATTGTTAGAGATTTGTACGCAGATCTTGATCCCACTTGTGATGAGTTTGGTTCTCTCAAGTAGTGTGAGTCGTTTATTTCCTTTGTCATGACCGCCCAGAACGATGCGCTTGCGATGTGTAGCAGGACCGTGGCCCTGTTGGTTGCTATTCGTCGGTCGGTGTGGCTGCGCCAGTGGACGGCGGACTTTAACTCTAAAAAATCGCTTACAGCTCTTCCTTTTGTAGGTTTGCGCCTGTTTGGCGACAAATTGGATTCAGTTACCAAGGGTGGTAAGTTGCATCAACGCAAGAGGCCGCGTCGTTCCTTTCGGGGAGCGGCTTCCTTTAGTCCCTCCTTTCGGGGAGTTAGAGCGGGCAGAGGGGCCTCCTTTCCCGCTACCAGGGGTGCAGGTTGGACCCGGGGGAGGGGCCGTGGCCGTCCCGGTCAGTCCTGGGGCGCCAAGCCCAAGCCTGCTGGTAAGCCCGCTCAGCAATAAGGGGGTGCCCTCACCCGTGTGGGTGGGGGGACGATTGCGACACTTCTCCCTGGTGTGGGACCAGGAGGTTCCGGACAGATGGATCCGGGAGGTGGTGTCGTCCGGTTACAAGCTGGAGTTCGAGTCTCGCCCTCCTTCACAGTTTTTCCGGTCTCGGGTGCCCGCCGATCCTTTGGCCGCGCAGGGGCTCCTGGCGTCGGTGAAGAATCTTCTGGAAATGGCGGTCATCCGGCCGGTGCCGCACTTGGAGGTGGGCCTCGGGTTTTACTCCAATCTTTTCACAGTCCCCAAGAAAGACGGGTCGATTCGCCCCGTTCTGGATCTGAAGTTCCTCAACAGGTTCATCCGTACTCGGAAGTTTCGCATGGAAACTCTGCGATCGGCCATCGGTTCTCTTCGGCAGGGGGACTTCATGATGTCCATAGACATCAAGGATGCTTACCTTCATGTTCCCATCTGCCAGGCTCATCGTTTTCTTTGGTTCGTCGGCATTTTCAATTCGTGGCACTTCCGTTTGGCCTTACCTCGGCTCCAAGAGTGTTCACCAAGGTGCTGGCAGGGGTGATGGCCATTCTCAGATCTCAAGGCATTCGTGTCGTACCTTATCTGGACAACCTTCTCATCATGGCTCCTTCTCTCAATCAGTCGGAGACGGACACCAGGACGGTGGTCTCCACGCTGGAAAGCTTCGGTTGGGTGATCAACTTTCCTCCCTCGCCCCGGCCAGGGTGGTGTCCTTTCTGGGAATGCGGTTGGATTCTTGTCAACACAGGGTGTTTCTGCCTCAATCCAAGATTTGTCTGATTCAGGAATTGGCTCGGTTCCTTCTTTCCAATTCTCAACCGTCCATCCGTCTGGGGATGAGACTGGTAGGGTTGATGGTTGCCTCTTTCGAGGCAGTTCCTTTTGCTCAATTTCACACAAGGACACTTCAGCTTCATCTGTTGGCGTCTTGGGACCGGCGACCACGGTCGTTGGATCGCCCCTTCCAGTTGTCCTCCCGGGTCCGGCAGTCCCTTCAGGCAGGCATCGGACAATCTCTTGAGGGGCAGGTCTTTCCTGACTCCTCTCTGGGAAATTGTCACCACGGACGCCAGTCTTTCGGGGTGGGGGGGGGGATTCTGGAAGGATCTTCAGTTTCGGGGGCAGTGGGGACCTCGAGAGGCCCACTTGCCCATCAATGTTCTGGAACTGAGAGCCATCCGTCTGGTTCTTGTTCGTTTGACTTCTGGGCCTTCCGGTTCAGGTTCGCTCGGACAATCGGACAGCGGTTGCTTACATCAATCATCAGGGAGGGACTCTCAGTCTGGGTGCTCTCAGAGAGGTGTCCCTGATCCTGACCTGGGTGGAGGCCCATGTTCCTTGTCTCTCGGCAGTTTACATTCCGGGTGTGGAAAACAGGGAAGCGGATCTGTTGAGCAGGTGCTCTTCCCGTCTGTGGGGGACACCGGAGGTGGACCTGTTTGCCTCTCGTCACAATTGCAGGCTTCCGACCTTCGTGTCGCTCTCCCAGGATCCTCTGGCTCTGGCGGTGGACGCCATGTCCCTGAGCTGGGGGGATCTGGGGTTTCTGTACCTTTTTCCTCCGATACCCATGCTAGGCAAGGTGGTACGGAAGCTGGCTCTGGAAAGGGTGTCCGCCATTCTCGTGGCTCCAAGGTGGCCAAGGCGAGTATGGTTCGCAGACATCGTTCGGCTGGCGGTGGATCAGATTGTTCTGCCTCTTCGGCCCGATCTGCTCACTCAGGGTCGGCTGTGTTACCCCAATTTACCAACGCTGGGTTTGACGGCTTGGCTGCTGAAACCTCCATCTTGGAGGAGGAGGGTCTGTCTGACTCTGATCTGTGCCCGGAAGAGGTCTTCTTCTGCCATCTACTATAGGACTTGGAGAGCCTATATCGCTTGGTGTGAGGTTAGATCTTTGCCTTGTAGGGTCTTTTCGGTTTCCAGGATTCTGGATTTTTTGCAATCAGGGCTGGACTCTGGTCTCCAGCTGAGTACTTTGAAAGGGCAGGTTTCTGCCTTGTCTATCTTTTTTCAGAAGCCTTTTGCGCTTCATCCTTTAGTTAAAACTTTTTTCCAGGGGGTTACGCATGTGCGGCCTCCCAGGAAGCCATTGCTCCCTGTTTGGGACTTGAACTTGGTTCTTTCTGCTCTTCAGGCTCCTCCCTTTGAGCCCTTGCAGGATATTGCTCTGTCTACCTTGACTCAGAAGATTGCCTTCTTGGTGGCTATCACTTCGGTTCGGCGTGTCTCGGAGTTGGCAGCCTTGTCGATTCAGGCGCCCTACTTTGAGAGGCATCAGGGCAAGGTGGTTTTTCGTTTCAAACCGGACTTTCTTCCTAAGGTTGTTTCCGCCTTTCATTTGAATCAGGATATTGTTCTTCCCTCCTTGTGTCCTAAGCCTAAGAATGACAAGGAGAGGGTTTTGCATTGTTTGGATGTAGTACGCTGTGTTAAGTACTATTTGATTACTACTTCTCCTGTTCGTAAGACTGATGCCTTTTTTGTTGTGCCCTGTGGGCCTAGGAAGGGGTTGGCTCCGGCTAAGTCTTCCATTAGCAAATGGATCCGTCAGGCGGTTGTTGGGGCCTATTCGGCCAAGGGGAAGGTTCCCCCTTTTCGTATCACTGCTCATTCTACTCGTACTGTTGGAGCGTCTTGGGCTTTTCAGCACCAAGCTTCTGTTGAACAAGTTTGTAAGGCTGCTACTTGGTCTTCTGTTCATACTTTTTCTAAGTTTTACAAGGTTGATGTGCGGCCTCAACGGATGCTGTTTTTGGCCGCAAGGTTCTGCAGACCGCAGTCGTTTAAGTTATGCTTCATTTTGCTGTCGGATACCCACCCCTTGTGGACACTGCTTTTGGATGTCCCTATCGTAAGAATTAAAGGGGAAGCGGGGTGTGTGACACACTGAGAATAATACCATTTTGTGAGTACTCGCCTGTAAAATGGATATTGTCAGTGTGTCACACACCCCGCTTCACCCGCCCTTTTTTGGTATCCTGGATCCTCTATATGGTGAAGCTTTCCTTTATTTTTCTTTGAGGTTACCTTTGGATTTCCTGGTACCTTGTCTTACTGCTGTTTCGTATTCACTGGGTGTTAAGTGGGAGGTCCCAGGTATATGTAGGCCGGGAGGGGCTCGTTTTCAAGACTTCTCTCTGCAACGTCGCCTCCTGCTGGAGGATAACCCTATCGTAAGAATTAAAGGGGAAGCGGGGTGTGTGACACACTGACAATATCCATTTTACAGGTGAGTACTCACAAAATGGTATTTTTCGTAGGACTGACGCCCTTTTTGTGGTGCCCTCTGGGCCTAGGAAGGGTTTGGCTCCCGCCAAGTCTTCCATTAGTAAATGGATTCCCCAGGCCATTGTTGGGGCCTATTCTGCTAAGGGGAAGAGTCCCCCTTTTCGTGTTACTGCTCATTCTACTCGTGCTGTTGGGGCGTCCTGGGCTTTCCAGCATCAGGCCTCTGTTGAGCAAGTTTGTAAGGCTGCTACTTGGTCTTCAGTTCACACTTTTTCCAAGTTTTACAAGGTTGATGTGCGGGCCTCAGCGGATGCTGTTTTTGGCCGCAAGGTTCTGCAAGCTGCAGTGGTTTAAGTTTGTGCCTTGTTGCCTTGTTTTTGGATCCCCGCCCTTTATGACTACTATGCTATTGGATGTCACACATGTAATGAATGTCTTGAAGCGGGGTGTGTGACCATTTTGTGAATACTCACCTGTAAAATGGGTATTATAAGTATGTCACACACCCCGCTTCACCCTGAGCTTTTGTATTCTGGATCCTTTATATGGTGAACCTTTGTTAGTTTTCATTAGTTTTAATTGGCTTTTCCTGGACCCTTTACCTTACTGCTATCTTTATACTGGGGAATGAGTGGAAGGTTCCAGGTATTTATTGACCGGGAGGGTCTTACTTTTTTTATTGACATCTCTGCAAGATCGCCATCTACAGGTCAGTATACCCACATGTAATGAATGTCTTGAAGTGGGGTGTGTGACATACTTATAATACCCATTTTACAGGTGAGTATTCACAAAATGGCATTATCTCTGGGGGAAGACTCCCCCATGCTCCTGGGGCGAAGGGCTCTATGTGCGTGAACAAATTCAATCGGAGTGCCCGGCGGCCTGTCCAGCAGGGAATTGAAGATGGATGACAGGGCCTCTTGGGTCTGATCCGGCGCTACTGCTTCAGGGACTCCTCTCACCCTGATGTTACACCTCCTATTGCGATTGTCCAGATCTTCCAAGTGCCTGTGAAAGTTCATGAGGTGCCTGTTGTGTGCCAGAACCACATCCCTCACCTCCGACAGCCTGCCACTCGTACTGGCCTCCTCCTTCTCAATTTTCTCCACCCGCAGGGACAGCCTTCGCATGTCTTCTTTGAGGTCCGCAATCGCCTCGAATTTGGCAAGTTCGCTGCGTGTGGGGAGCTGGCTGAGCTGTGCCGACAGACCGCTCTCCTCCCCGTCCGCCGCCGCCTCATCTCTCCTCTCTGTTGAGCTCCCCTGGGAAGGTGCGTCCGCCATCTTGGCTGCACGAGGGTGCGTGTCGTCGGGCCGCTGGCTGTTAAACAACTCTGGCAGCTTCCTACTGCCCGGCCTCGGGGTCTGCGATGCTCTGGGGTTTTTTGCGGTTGCCCCAGGCTTGTTGATGCGGCCCATATCCTGGCTGGAGCGCTGTAGATAATGCTTATGTGGAGACTCCGCCGAGTGCCCTCGAATCATGCCGCCATTTCGCTCCCCGGCCAAGCAACGCCCCCCAATTGGTATTCTTTTTTTGGATAACTTGAACAGTTTGGAATTAATCAAAGCTTATTTCAAAAGAAAATGTGCCTTATTGTTTGTATATTTATCATGTAATACAATTATTAGCTAAAAATATTTGTGGTCTATAATTTTGGTAAACTAGACTATTTGAGGTTTCTTCTCTGCCTCTGTCTTCCACTCGCCCCCTATCCATGACTCCATGCAATTCCCCCAGACAAAGCTCACTGGAGATGAGCAGTAACCGAGGCCATCCTGGTGAGGTACCATGTGGTCAAGCTAAAAGACGTGGCTAACTTGTTTCGGAGGTCTAGCGGAAAGGTGTCTATCAGACTCAAATTTATCCAAAAATCTATAAATTAGTTTCCCTATGGCATTGAGCTTCCACCCATTCCATTTTAAAAATATGCTTTAACTTAGTGAGGAACTACTCACTAAGCGTGAGGAATTATACTTACCATAGCGTCAATATTAAGTTAACTATATAATATATATAACATCACAGAAGCAAAATATCATAGTGTTTTCATTTTATTTGTGCTGGACTGTTTTTTACTGGCACTTCAAGTAGGGGATGCTTTCACGTCACTCCATTTTACCTAATATTTGAGACTATGTCTGTATTCCATGCATGCGTGTTTGTATATAACCGCATTGGGAATGCTCTGATTATTTCTTGTTCCAGCCTGTATTCCCTTTTGTGGGTCCTAGTTTCTGTCTCTCCTCCCCCTCATGTAGTACAAAAAACACTACTGGTGGTCTAACTGGGAAGTGCCCAAGTAATCTTACCCTTGTCTATGTGTTCTTTCCAGGGATATATACCTTCATTTTACTCGGTTGCAGGGTAGTCTTTTTTTTTTTTTTTTTTTTTATCCATAGACTGTTTATTCCTTGTACCTTCCATGATATTATCTCTGTATTGATCAGCCCTTCCTATCTGAACTAAAAACTAATTATTCCAAGTGTGTCATACACTCCGCTTCCATAATCATGACATCTGGGTAGTCTCCAGTAGAGGGCGATCTTTAGCAGAGATGAATGCAAAAAAGGAGCTCCTCTCAGTCCATATACACCTGGGACCTCCCACCAATTCCCCAGTTCCTTCTCTGCTAGACGACGAGCAAGTCAGAAGATGAAGCCTTCTATTCCTTGCAGGTAAAACCGGCCATTTTTGTCCCTATTTCTGCCTGGACCTTTATTCACATGTCCCTTTATGAGCCTCCCAGCCTCGGCTGTAGGTCCTGGTTAAGGGTAGGCAACACCTTCCTAGGTGTTTAGGGAGCATGACTCCTCCGTGAGACCCCATTACAAGGGGTAGGCGGTTTCCGGGTTGGTGATCCCGGTTTGGGATGCCCTGTCCCTTCAGCCTTATTCGCTTCCCCTGTACTGTGTGGTGGGTCCCCTGCCTTCTGAGTCCCCTCCGTGTCCCTCGGGGGGGGGGGGGGGTTCTGGCTTGTCTTTTACTGATTTTCAGTGTGTGGTGATTCACTATTGTATGTGTGTGTATGCTTTTACATGTGGCTGATGTGCCTTGCCTGCTCCGTTGGCAGTTTTCATGAGGGGAGCTTCTCCCCCTCAGGCTGCCTTTGGGGGGGCGGGGCCGGGCCCTCACGCGCCACGGCCCGCCCCTCCCCCTCCTTTTGGCGCCGTTTGGAGTCCCAGCCCACAGCCTGGATCCGCATTTTCTGGTCTAGCAGAGAGGGGGCGGGGCCTAGCGGGCGCGCGTTCTGCGCTGGCCCGCCCCCCTTCTTCCTCACTCTCTCCTGCGGTGCTGGACTCCGGTGGCCATCTTAGAAGTGCTGCTGCCGCTGATCCTACTGCGGACCTGTGTGTTTTGTGAGTGCCCAGTGGGCCCCCTTTTCTTCTCTTAGGCTGCCTCCCTCTCCGCAGGGGTGCTGCTTGGTTTCTCTCGATTGTATACATTGGTATATATATATCATTTTGTGTGCTTGTCTTATGGGCCTCCCTTATTGTGTCTTTGAGGAGGACTCCCCTGTTGCAATATTAGGGGGTTCTCCCGGTCCTAGGCCCTTCCTTAGCATTTTCCGTTAAATCCTCCCACAGGGACATTAAAGGGGCATCCCAGGGTTGCTTACCAGCTTAATTCCCTAGGGTCACTGCGACTACCCAAAAAATCACCATATGGAGGCTCCGCAGGATACCGGGCTGGGGCTTCCCTCGGGACAATCCCGGCCGTGTGTTGGTTGTGGGGTATCCCTTACGGGGGAGGATGTGCTCATTTGTATTCCTTGTGCACAAAAGGCCATAACGCAGCATGCGGTTTCCCAGGCTTCTGGGTCAGCACCACCCGCTTCATCGCCTACACCACCCCGCCTGTTACGCACCCCAAGTGACGCTGTCACTAGTGGGGAGTTGCACTCTGATGTTTGTGCTCGCCTGGCCAGCATCGAGAGGATCCTTTCTGGCACTGTGGGCTGTAAGGCCCAGGCTAAGAAAAGACACCTGTCGCCGGCAGGGCCGGCTTTGGAGTTTGATGATGATGATGATTGGTCTGAGTATTCCCTGCTAGAGAAGGGGGGACTGTTTGGAGAATCTGATACTGAGGGTGTGTTTTTTCGTGACAATGATGCTGGGCAGGCGCTGGGGGATGCCGTTGACACCTCCAAGGTTCTGGTCCATCTCCTTGAGGTTTTGGACATTGCGCCGCCTGAGGCACCCCCTCTTAAAAAGGGGGAATTCTTTGGGGCCGCCAGGCCTCGCTTGGAGTTCCTACACAGGGTCATTTTGACGCTCTGATCCTTAGGGAGTGGGAAAAACCGAGTCGACTTCCTGGAGTTCCTCAGGGTTGGGATAAAAAGTATCCCTTCCCGGTGGATGCGGTGAAGCGTTGGTCTTCCGCCCGAGGTCGATGCGCCTGTTTTGGGGTTGTCCAACACCTCTGTGGTCCATACCCCTGATGCCACTACCCTCAAGGATGGTGAGGATAAGCGCATTGATCAGTTGGCATGTCATGCCTTCGCTAAGTGGGGGTTCAGCCTTACGGCCGGTGTGCGCATCTGCGCTTGCGGCGGTGGCTAACAGATCCCTGGTTAGGGAGTTCTTGAATGGTGCCCATTTTGACCCATCCAGCGCGGAGTTCGCTGCCCTTAAAAGGTGCGAGCTTTTCATGAACTTTTTACTGGCTGCTATGGAGGACACTATTGTCATGTGTAGCAGAACTTATTGGTGGCCATGCGTCGATCGGTCTGGCTTCGCCAGTGGGCGGCGGACTTTGCGGCCAAGAAATCGCTCACCGCTCTTCCCTTCCTGGGCACTAAGCTGTTTGGAGATAAGTTGGATGCGGTGGCTAAGGGTGGTAAGCTACCTCAGCGTAGGAAACAGCGTCGTCCCTTTCAGGGGGTGAGCTCCTTCAATCCTTCCTTTTGGGTTGCCAGAGCCGTCCAAGGATTCGCCTACTCTGGTGTTAGAGGTTCCTCCTGGAGCAGGGGCAGAGGACGGGCCCGTCCAGCAACTGCTTGGAGTTCGAAGCCTAAGCCCCCCGCTAAACCCGCTCAGTTATGAGGGGGCGCCCTCACCCACTCGGGTGGGGGGGCGGCTGCGGCTCCTCTTCCAGGTCTGGGCACAGGAGGTCACAGACAAATGGATCCTGGAAGTTGTTTCGTCCGGGTACAAACTGGAGTTTGAGTACTGGCCCCCTCCAAGATTTTAAAGGTCTCGGGTGCCCTCAGGCTGCACAGGGGCTCCTGTTGGCGGTCCAAAGTCTTCTGGATATGGGAGTCATATGCCCGGTGCCTCCCTCGGAGAGAGGCAGGGGTTACTACTCCAACCTCTTTACGGCCCGCAAGAAGGATGGTTCTGTTAGACCCATTCTAGACCTAAAAATTCTCAACAAGTTCATCAGAACCAGGAAGTTTCGCATGGAGACCCTGCGCTCTGCCATTCTTTCCCTTCGTCAAGGGGACTTTATGACGTCAATAGACATCAAGGATGCTTACCTGCACCTCCTATCTTTCCTGCGCACCAGAGATTCCTCAGGTTTGCGGTACAGGATCTTCATTTTCAGTTTGTGGCCCTACCATTCGGGCTGACCTCAGCTCCAAGGGTCTTCACCAAGGTTCTGGCGGGCATAATGGCCCTGTTCAGAGCCCAGGGCATTCGCATTGTGCCGTATCTGGACGACCTACTGATTTCAGCCTCTTCCCTCCGGCAGGCGGAGATGGACACCAGGGCGGTGCTGTCTACTCTGGTAAGGTTTGGATGGGTGATCAACCACCCCAAATCCTCTGTCTCCTTCCAGGGAGATTTCATTTCTGGGCATGACTCTGGATACCACTCATACCAGAGTGTTCCTTCCTCAGCCCAAGGTAAGGGCTGTTCAGGATCTGATTCGCCTTCTCCTGACCATTCGTTGCCCCTCTCTCTGGCTGGGGATGAAACTGGTAGGTTTGATGGTGGCGTCCTTCGAAGCAGTACCCTTTGCTCAGTTCCACACTTCAGCTCCATCTGCTGAGGCATTGGGACAGATGTTCGCAGTCCTTGGATCAGTCCTTCCAGATGTCTCTCCGGGTTCGCCAGTCACTTCAGTGGTGGATGGAGTCAAGCAATCTGAGGGGCAAATCCTTTCTTGTCCCTTGTTGGGAAACGGTGACCACGGATGCCAGCCTGTCGGGCTGGAGAGGTTTCTGGAAGAATCGTCAGTTCAAGGGTTTGCGGGGTCCTCAGGAGGCTCACACCCCCATCAATGTCCTAGAGCTCAGAGCCATCTGGCTAGTTCTGTCACGGCTGATTCCACACTTACAGGGCCTACCGGTTCAGGTTCGCTCGGACAACCGAACGGCGGTGGCCTACATCAATCACCAAGGAGGGGCTCGCAGCAGGAGTGCCCTCATGGAGGTCACTCTGATCCTTACTTGGGCGGAGAGCAACGTCCCTTGCATCTCAGCAGTTAACATTCCAGGAGTGGAGAACACCGAGGCAGATACTCTGAGCAGGGGCTTCTCTCGCCGAGGAGAATGGGCCCTGAACACCAGGGTGTTTCGCTCCCTGTGTCACAGGTGGGGGACTCCGGATGTGGATCTCTTTGCCTCCAGGCACAATCACAAACTTCCGTCCTTTGTGTCTCTTTCTCAGGATCCTCTGGCCCTGGCAGTGGATGCCCTGTCCCTGGCTTGGAAGAATCTGGGTTTCCTGTATCTGTTCCCACCCTTCTCCATGGTGGGCAAGGGGGTTCCCAAGCTGGTTCTGGAAGGGGCACCAGCGATTCTGGTGGTCCCAAGGTGGCCAAGACAGGTTTGGTTCGCAGACGTTGTAGGTCTAGCGGTAGATCATTACAGGCTGCCTCTGTTTCTGGACCTGATTTCTCAGGGTCATCTTCTTTACCCAATTTACAAACGCTGGCCTTGACGGCTTGGCTGCTGAAACCTTCATTCTGAAGGAGGAAGGTCTCTCTGCGGCTGTCGTTCAGACCTTGATTAGAGCTAGGAACCGGTCCTCCTCTGGTATTTACTATAGGACTTGGCGGTCCTACATTGACTGGTGTGAGGCCAGGGCCTTACCTTGTAGGGTTTTCTCTATCCCTAGGATTTTGGAGTTTCTTCAACACGGTCTGGATCAAGGTTTTCAGCTTAGTACCTTGAAGGGGCAGGTATCTGCCCTGTCTGTTTTCTTCCAAAGGTATTTTGCTTTGCACCCACTGGTCAGGACTTTTTTCCAGGGTGGTTACTCATGTTAGGCCTCCTAGGAAGGCCTTGGTGCCTGTTTGGGATTTGAATCTGGTTCTTTCGGCTCTACAGGGGCCTCCTTTTGAGCCGCTTCAGGATATTGCTCTTTCTGTGCTCACTCAAAAAGTTGCCTTTTTGGTGGCTATTACCTCTGTCCTCTCTGTCTCTGAGTTGGCGGCTTTGTCTATTCAGGTGCCTTACTTTGAGAGGCATCAGGATAAGGCGGTTTTTCGTTTCAAACCAGATTTCCTTCCTAAGGTTGTTTCTGCCTTCCACCTCAATCAGGATGTTGTTCTTCCTTCTTTGTGTCCTAAGCCTAGCAATGACACCTTCCGCAAGACGGACGCTTTTTTCGTGGTGCCTTGTGGGCCCAGAAAGGGTTTGGCACCGGCCAAGTCTACCATTAGTTAATGGATTCATCAGGCCATTGTTGGGGCCTATTCTGCTAAGGGGAGGACTCCCCCTTTTAGGATCACTGCGCATTCTACTCTTGCTGTTGGGGCATCCTGGGCTTTTCAGCACCAGGCCTCTGTTGAACAAGTTTGTAAGGTTGCTACTTGGTCTTCTGTTCATACTTTTTCCAAAGTTTTACAGGGTTGATGTGCGGGCCTCAGCGGATGCTGTTTTTGGCCGCAAGGTTCTGCAAGCTGCAGTGGTTGGTGCATTGTTTTTACTGTTTTCGGTTCCCACCCATGACGGACACTGCTATTGGATGTTCCAGGTCATGATTATGGAAGCGGAGTGTATGACACACTTGGAATAATACCATTTTGTGAGTACTCACCTTTAAAATGGGTATTATAAGTGTGTCATACACTCCGCTTCCCACACCCTTGTGGTATTCCGGATCCTTTATATGGTGAACCTTTGTTAATTTTGTAGTTGTTATATGGGTTCTTCCTGGACCTCTTACTGCTATGATACACTGGGGAATTGGTGGGAGGTCCCGGGTGTATATGGACTGGGAGGAGCTCCTTTTTTGCATTCATCTCCGCTAAAGATCGCCCTCTACTGGAGACTACTCAGATGTCATGATTATGGAAGCGGAGTGTATGACACACTTATAATACCCATTTTAAAGGTGAGTACTCACAAAATGGTATTTCTCACCATCATCATATAGTTAATAATTATCTCCTACAATTGTTTAAGTTCTTGTTTTAATCTTTTGTAATAAAACCTGGATAATGTTTTAAAAGTAGCTTGATCGGGATCATTGTGCCATGTTCCCATTCAATGCAGAATTTATTTCTAGGCTCCCAGGACAGACATATCTGTACCTGACAAGTCACTGGGAAGCACCTGTTGTTTTACATACAGTTTAAGCCTTCTGTTCTAAAAAGTACTTTGTACTTGCTCAACTCGTAGAGGGTATATATGTCTAATTGTGTTGCTCTTTGTTTATTTTATCCAGGGACAATACAGAAACACTTGACGCCAACACCACCTCAGAAACCCCAAGTTGAACAATTTTAGGAATACCTGGACTGACTTCTCTTCATGCCACAGATTTTGCTGTTGAAATGTGGAGGATGTAGAACTTGTCTTTTTTCACCCTCTATTAGGTTGTGTTTGGTTTTATGTTTTTCTTTTTGCTGCTGGTACCATGAAATGAAATGAAAATTGTTTTTATAAATAACCTGTATATGAGTATAGTTTTTTAGACATTTCCGATAAACCTGCTTTAAAGCAAATGTTTACTGTACCTGACTGTTTTAATAACATTGGTAAAAATCAAACTCAACCGATCGTTACAGGACACTGATGCCTGCAATTACTTTTTTTTTACTACAATATTATGACTGAATACAGTTCTGTTAATGTGTTCCTATGTCCAAATTATATTTGCATTTCAGTCTTGCAGAGCTAAGGAAAAAATAAATTGATATTGGTTACAAGAAATGTTAATTTATGAAATCCTTCTAATTCTGTAAAAAAAATACATCATTCAACAAGCTGTGAGGCTATGCACAACAAGGAAGTAGCTGGTTTCACCAAGATCTGTAAAGGCTTGTTGTTAGTCCTACCGCCAGGCATGGGTTGGCGAAATATGTAACTGAATTGAAGACTACAGGGGGTCCAGATCACAGTTCAGCGTTGACTTGAGTTTGGCGAAATGGTCCTGCCACTGGGTTCCCAACAAAGTTTTCCAGGTGATGTTTTTAGGCAGGACAATGCCAGACTGCATATTTCTACTGTGAGCATCCTGCATCGTCTAAAAGTGCTGCCATGACCTTCAGACAACCATTAATAACCTCATTGATGACATGCCAAGGCATGCATGTGTATTTCTGTGAATGGCTCTACTGCTAAGTAGGAAGTTGGGGAAAAGGAAAAGCATCTGCAAGATATTGGGAACAGATTGAGTATAACTTTCAACAGCCTTACCCATTCCAGAAGCTTTGGCAGGTCTGCAGCACTTGTCCGGTCTTGCCCACTATCTGATGAGTTACTGGCAGCATGCTTCCAAGTAGGCCTCTGCGTAGACAGGTTTGTCATATCAGTTTTGGTCATCAATGCAGTGCTTGGCCAGACTGCCTCTGCATTCGCTGGCATGGTGCTGGCAGACAAATGTCTGGGGAGGCTCCCAGGAGGACGCCTCCTGACTAGGAGCACAGTTCCCTGTGCGAAGGTAGCACCACTGTTTCATTTCACTTCGGTTTCCCTTTCATGAGATCTCTATGGGGGCATAGTTTTTACATTTGGAATTTCCTTTTAATGTATGCAATGCCCCTTTTCTTCCCTAATTTGGGTGCCACTCCTTATGATTTATAGGACAAAGAATTAAACAATTTCACGTAGCCAAAATAATGTGTCCCTCTATGGGCCTAAGAAAAGCAGACCTAATCTTGTTAGCATCTGTGGGTTCTGTCAGACCATGCTCCTGGAGGGTGTCACAATGCAGCTTGGTAAACCATGTTTAGAAAGGGTCCATGATGAAATGCTTAAAGTGGACCTTCACCCTGAATAATAGCCTATCTTATATGTTTCCCACATCCTGTACATACAGATTGCTCACATTAAAAATCATCCTACCTGCATCTACTGCATGTTATGAGCCTTTAAACATCCAAGATGGCGGTTAATGGAACATCATGCAGCCTGCAAACAGGAAGTGTCTTCTGACTGTGCTGCTCTGCATTCTGGGATTGCTGTCCTTTCCTTGACCCCAGCTCTGCTCTGTCTGAGCAAAGCACAGCTATAACCTAATACTTTATCCCGCTCTCCTCTCCTCAGTAAGTGTGATGCTTCTGAGTCAAGATGGCGGCACCTGTATCCTAAAGTCCTGAACAGAGTGGCAGCCCAGTGAGGGAAAGAATAAGTAACTAAAAACTTAAAAAACGATTTCCCAGCATCTAAAGTTAATATATTTTAAGGGTTTGGGCTTTTAAATAAATCATGGTGAAGGTCCGGTTCAAACCCATTTTCAGTTTATACATCTTTTACTGTGTTGGTGAATTTCACACACAATAGATTGTATGTGCAAGGCATTTGATGGTCAGCGAACCTTTTTTCTTTTTTACAATTTTTAAAAAATATAATTTGTGTTATGCACTCCTTTGGTACAATAGTTTGATAAACGTTCTGCATCCTGGAGACCCCCATTACTATAATATATCACAGATGCACACCATAGACATGAAAATATCCTATACCAGATGCCCCACTGTGTGAACCTCCCTGGGGTCTCGGCAATCTTACCTGATTCCTGTGGCTCCTGCAATGGCATCCTCCGGTGCACCTATGCCAGGCGTAATGTTCAAATCGGCAGCTTTATGACACTCCTTAGTATGCACCGTGGGAACGTCGGAAAAGTGAGTAAAAGTGGGCAATCTGGGGGGTTTCACACAGGGGGACATCCAACATCGGGATGCCCCAGGGCAAGGACCAATCACCAGAATAGTCAAAATTCTGGTGATTGGTCCACCACCCTGTCACTGTCCTACCGCTCTCCTAGCCCATTTACACCCTGCCACTGTCCTCTATAACTCGCCTAAACCCTCCTCCCCTGCCACTGTCCTCTACCACTCATTTAATGTGGACCAAAAGACAAAAAAAAGAAAGTTTAGTAAATTGCTCCATTAAAGTCTCCTTCTGGCAAAAACTATTTGACAGGGCTTAACTCCATGGAGATGGTTTGGAATAACGGGCTGTTTCTTTGCTCCAGAGCTGCATGGGAGCCGCCATCTGGTCACACACACAAGTATGAGGGCAAAGCTGTGCCAGCAGCAGCCCACACATCAAACAGACATATCTCGGTAACATGTGCGGCTTGTGTGTGTGAGGGGAAAGCTGCAACAATGTATCTTTATTGCTCTGCAGACTATTAGGATTACACTAATATGTGAGGCAATTTTGACTGTGGGATTGGGTTTTTATATAAGTTGGACTCATGTATGTGGCAAGATGGCTGCTACCATGCAGTTATGCAGCATATAATCTGCCTGCTATTCCATAACATCTGCATAGAAGTGGGGCTTTAGGGTTACAATATACAGAACTTGTTTTTTCCAAGTATACAGCACGTCCTGTTCCAGAGTATTCCTTACACATGGGTTATACTTCCACAAGATGGCGCTGGACTGCAGAAAAGACTTGTGGCCACTCCGGCCCCTTAAATAGTCAGGAACCTCCCACTAATTCCCAAAATTTCTCAGCAGTCTGGACTGCGAAGATGAAGATGGTTCTCTTCTGTGCAGGGAGTGGGATTTAGCCTAGGACCCTGCAGGCTTATTTCCACCCGTTCTGGACCCACTGCCTCCCAGCACTAGGGTCAGGTGCTGAAGGAGCGCTGCTCCGGGCCGCAAGACCCTGTACCAAAGGGTAGCCGGCGACAGGCTTTTTATGGTGAGCCTCATTGGGATGCCTCCAACCCTTATCTTGGGCTCTTATTCCCTCCTTCCTCCCCCTCCCTCCCTTGTTTGTGCGGGACCCCCTCACTGTAGTCCGCGTGACCGGCTGGGGGCGCCAGGCGAGTCCGCTATTGTGCTTTTATTACTGTTTTATTTCTTCGTGTTTTGTGTGCGTGGGGGCCGTTGTACGGCGCTCCGCGGTGGTTGGCGCTTTTACTGTGCGTTTTTTGCTTAACTGTCATGGCGCCGGCGCGTCACATGATCTTGGTTTCGCGCTCTTCGGTACGGCGGGTACCGCGGTTGACGCGTCATGCGCCCGCGGCCCGCCCCTCTAGGTACTGCTGCCGCCGCCATTTTGTGGCCCTTTCCTTGTGGTGCTGCGACGCGGTCTGGTGATCTGCTTCTCTGTGCGCTTGGTCCGTGAGTCCCTTAAGGGGTTTATCTTTGGTTCTCTATTGTATGGCTAGGGATGCTTATGTTGTATAGTATTGTGTCTTGCAGGCGGGTCCCTTGACTGTGGTTCCCCCGGCCCTGCCTATTGCCAATCTCCCACTTCCCTAGCGGGCTTTGGGGGGCTTCCCAAATAGGGTGGCTATTTAGCTGTGTCCCTGTTCTGACTATTGTGCATATTTTTTGTAAAATCACCATATGGAGGCGTCCGGGGATAATGTGCATGGGGTTCCTTCAGGACAAGCCCGGCTGTGTGTTGCGTGTGGGGTTTCCCCTATAAGTGACGATGTCGGGGTATGTGTAACCTGCGCCCAGCAAGTACTTGCGCTGCAGTCTGGGTCGTCTGCTACGGGCCCTGGTGCTGCGCCCCTTCTGGCTTCACCTATCCCCCCACGCTTGCATTTGACCCCCAGCGAGGGGCATACTAGCGGGGAGTCTCAATCTGATTTGGCTGCACGGGTGGCCAGCATTGAAAAGCATATTGCTGGGTCAGCCCCGTGTAAGGCTTCTGCCAAGAAGCGGCATATATCTCCCGCTGCTTCCCTCTTCCCTGTAGAGGATGAGGGACCTTACTCTTTTTCTGGTCTTTACCCCCTTGCCGAGGGGGAATTGTTCTCGGATTCAGAATCTTCTGAGGAACAGCCTAAGATATATGGTGGTACCGGGTCTCCCTTTGGAGAAGACCCATGGTCCACAGATGACACTGACAGGTTGTTGTCTCACATATTTGAAGTGCTTTGTATTTCCCCTCCTGCAGTGGCTCAGCAACAGCAGGGTGAGCTTTTTCATACTGTTAAACCACACTTGGAGTTCCCTGAGCAGACTCACTTTAATAATCTGGTGCTCAAAGAATGGGAACAGCCTAGCAAGCTACCTGGGGAGCCCAAGAGTTGGGACAAGAGGTATCCTTTTCCTACTGATGTGATTAAGCGATGGTCTTGTCCTCCCGAGGTGGACGCGCCCGTTCTGGGGTTGTCAAATACATCTGTCATGTTTTCTCCTGACTCTACTACCCTGCAGGATGGTGAGGACCGGCGCATGGACCAGCTGGCTTGTCATGCTTTTGCCTGGTTTGTGCCTCTACCATTACAGCTATTGCTATTAAAGGGCTGCTTAAGAGTCTCTTAGATGGGGCCTCTGATGACGTGGGATGAGAAGAGTATAGGTCTCTCCTGCTTTGCTATGAATTTGTTGCATAAATTCTATCTGCCATGGATGATGCCATTAGAATGTGTGGGAGGACATCTGCCCTTTTGTTGGCTATACGCCGCTCTGTCTGGCTGCATCAGTGGGTAGCTGATAATGCTGCTAAGAAAGCTCTCACTGGTTTTCCCTTTAAGGGGCTGCGCCTCTTTGGTGAACGCCTGGACCTGTTTGCCAGGGGCGGTAGGTTACCTCAACGTAGGAGGCCGTCTCGGCCCTTTCGGGGGACCGGTGCCTCTCTCCCCTCCTTCCGCGCGTCCAGGGCTGGTCGAGGAGTTTCCTTTGCTGGAGCACGTGGAGATTATTGGGGCAGGGGCAGAGGACATGGCTGCTCTGGCCTCTCCTGGGGTCCCAAGCCCAAATCCTCCCCTAAGCCCCCTCAGGCATGAGGAGGTGCCCTCACCCATCCGGGTGGGGGGCGGCTTTGGCTCTTTGCTCACGTCTGGAGGCGACATGTAGCAGACAGGTGGATCCAGGAGGTGGTTTCCTCCGGTTACAAGATAGAGTTTGCAGCCTGGCCGCCCCCAAGATTCATCAGATCCCGGATGGCTCAAAACCGCCTATCAGCTCAGGGCTTGTGTCTTGCTGTCCAAAACCTTCTGGAGTTGGGGGTCATCTGCCCGGTAGCTTTCAGGGAAAGGGGCAGAGGCTTCTATTCCAATCTATTCACGGTTCCCAAAAAGGACGGGTGCCTCAGGCCCATCTTGGATTTAAAGTGCCTCAACAAGTTTGTCAGATTCAAGCATTTTCGCATGGAGACCCTACGATCAGCAGTCAACTCACTGCACCCAGGCGACTTCATGACCTCTGTAGACATCAAGGATGCTTACCTTCATGTACCAATTTTTCCAGGTCCTCAGGTTTGTTTTAGAAGATCAGCATTACCAATTTGTGGCACTGCCCTTCGGTATCACCTCGACTCCCAGGGTATTCACCAAGGTGCTGGCGGGCGTGATGGCTCTGCTGAGATCTCAGGGCATTCGCATTCTTCCTTATTTGGACGACAGTCTAATCATGTCCCAGTCCTTCCATCAGGCTGAGCTGGATACCCAGGTGGTGGTGACCACACTAGAGTCAATCGGCTGGGTGATCAACCATCCCAAGTCTTCTCTGTCCCCCGTCACTGGTGAGGTCCTTTCTGGGCATGACTCTGGATACATCTCAGGTCAAGGTGTTTCTCCCTCAGCAGAAGGTGGAGAGTCTTCAAGCTCAGGCCCAATTGCTACTGTCTTGTCCGCATCCCTCCATCCGGCAGGGGATGCAGCTGGTGGGCCTGATGGTGTCCAGTTTCGAAGCGGTTCCCTATGCTCAATTTCACATGAGAACTCTTCAATTTCACCTATTATCAGTATGGGATCGGGACCCTGTGTCCCTGGATCTGGTGTTTGTTCTGTCCCCTCTGGCCAGGCGGTCCCTCTTGTGGTGGCTGGACTCAAGGAATCTCTTGGTGGGCAGGACCTTTCTGCCCCCTTGCTGGGAGACTGTCACCACAGATGCCAGTCTGACAGGTTGGGGGAGCTTCTGGAAGTCCTTGAAGTCAGTGGGGCCCTCAGGAGGTCCATACCCCTATCAACATTCTGGAACTGAGGGCGATAAGGTTGGTTCTCGCCCAATTGACTCCACACCTTCGGGGTCGGGCTGTTCAGATCCACTCGGACAACCAGACGGCGGTTGCCTATATCAATCATCAGGGAGGGACCCGGAGCAAGAGGGCCCTCAAAGAAGTGTCCCTGATACTGTCTTGGGCAGAGGAGAATGTTCCCTGCATCTCGGCAGTGTACATCCCGGGGGTGGAAAATCTGGAGGCAGACTTCCTGAGCAGGGGGACTTCTCGTCTGGGAGAATGGTCCCTCAGCAGCAGGGTGTTTCGCTCCCTGTGCCACCGCTGGAGTCGGCCAGATGTGGATCTGTTTGCGTCCCGTCACAATCACAAGCTTCCAGTCTTTGTCTCTCTGTCCCAGGACCCTCTGGCCTTGGCCATGGATGCACTAGCAATGTCTTGGAAGAGCTTTCAGCTCCTTTATGTGTTCCCCCTGTTTCCTCTGCTGGGCAGGGTGCTGCGCAAGATAGCCCAGGAAGGGGTGCCAACCATTCTGGTGGCCCCCTGTTGGCCAAGAAGAGTGGTTCGCAGACATCGTGCAGTTGGCAGTAGATCAATACGCCCTGCCCAAGGTTCCAGACCTGCTCTGTAAATTGGGATGGCGTAGCTGCCCCTGAGAAATGCTGGCTTTAACGGCCTGGCTGCTGAAACCTCCATCTTGATGGAAAAGGGGCTGCCTGCCTCTGTTGTTAATACCATGATTCGGGCTAGGAAGAAGTCCTCTTCCTCCATCTACTATAGGGTATGGCATGCTTACATTGACTGGTGTGAGTCTAAGTTGCTTCCCTGTCGGGTGTTTTCTGTTCCCAGGATCCTGGAATTCCTGCAACATGGTTTGGACTTGGGTCTTCAACTCAGTACCCTCAAGGGACATGTTTCAGCTTTGGCCATTTTCTTCCGAAGATCGTTTGCCAACAATCGTTTCTTCCAGGGGGTTACTAACGTGCGCCCCCCACGTAAGCCTATGTTACCAGTCTGGGATTTGAATTTGATTTTATCTGCTATGCAGGGTCCTCCTTTTGAGCCTCTGCGTGAGGCTCCTTTGTACATTTTGACTCTTAAGGTAGCCTTTTTGGTGGCTATCACTTCTGTTAGGCGTGTTTCTGAGTTGGCGGCGCTTTCCATCAAACCTCCTTACTTTGAGACACCAGGACAAGGTGGTGTTTCGGTTTAAGCAAGATTTTCTGCCTAAGGTTGTGTCTGCATTTCATCTCAATCAGGACATTGTTTTTCCTTCTTGGTGTCCTAATCCTAGTAAGCCGAAGGCACGGGTCTTACATTCTTTGGATGTGGTTAGGACTTTGAAGTTTTATCTGGTAGCTACTGAATCCTTCAGGAAGACTGATGCTCTTTTTGTTCTCCCTTCTGGTCCTAGGAAGGGTTTGCCTCCGGCTTAACCCACTATCGGTAAGTGGATCCGTCAGGCGGTGGTACAGGCCTATTCTGCTAAGGGGAAGGAGCCTCCCTTTCGCCTTACTGCTCATTCTACTCGTGCTATTGGTGCCTCTTGGGCTTTTCAGCACCAAGCTTCTGTTGAACAAGTTTGCAAGGCCGCTACTTGGTCTTCTGTTCATACTTTTTCCAAGTTTTACATGGTTGATGTTAGGGCCTCAGCTGACGCTGCTTTTGGCCGCAAAGTTCTGCAGGCGGCAGTGGTTTGAGCTGCCCGCTGTTACTTTTGGGGATCCCACCCTAACTTACGGACACTGCTATTGGATGTCCCATGTGTAAGGAATGCTCTGGAACAGGATGTGCTGTATACTTGGGAAAAATACAATTCTGTGAGTACTCACCTGTAGAATTGGTTTTATAAGTATACAGCACGTCCTGTTCCATCCCGCCCTTATCATTTTTTTTGGTTTCCTCTGTAAGGTGATTGTTGAAAGGTTCATTTGGAATTTTATTTTTATTGATTCTCCTGGCTTTTTGTATAACTGCTTGTCAACACTGGGAATTAGTGGGAGGTTCCTGGCTATTTAAGGGGCCGGGAATGGCCACAAGTCTTTTCTGCAGTCCAGCACCATCTTGTGGATGTATAACCCATGTGTAAGGAATACTCTGGAACAGGATGTGCTGTATACTTATAAAACCAATTCTACAGGTGAGTACTCACAGAATAGTATTTTTTTTAGCTTTTGGTCTGCTTCAAGCCCTCCGCTCCCTGCTGCTGTCCTTCACCACTCCACCTCCTGCCGCTGTCCTTTACCACTCAACCAACCTCATCACCCTGTAACTGTCCTTTACTGTTTAACCTTGCCATGGTCCTCTACCACTCATCTAACCTTTCTACCCTGTCACTGTTCACCTAACCCCACCACCCCTTGCCACTGTCCTCTACCACTCAACCCATCCCTGGCAACTGACCTGTGCTTCTGACCCAACCTAGAAAAATGCTCCGCAGCAGCAAGGGCCCGGCAGTAGAGTGGGAGATGGCAAAAATTGGTTCTTGCCGCCCCAGTCTGATCCTCCAGAGGACAATCTGCAGCAGAGAGAACTGGGAGACTGACAAGGATCTGCAGGTGGTAGTGAGTGGCTGATCCACAATTCAGTGCAGTGCACGTAACTGTAAATACACCTCACCCAATGTGCAACTATTTCCAGGCCCCCCTTCAAATAATACAATTCTGTGATTACTCACCTGTAGAATTGGTGGTATGAGTATACAGTACATCCTGCTCCAGATAGAATACTTACATTCGGGTACTACTCCGCCAGATGGCGCTGGACTGCAGAGACATCGAAAATAGGCTCCTCCCGGCCCCTCAAATACCCAGGGACCTCCCACAATCCCCAGCATTGAAAAGCAGTTAACGAGAAGCCGGTAAAATTGAAGTGGACCAACACCGAGGTATCACAGGTATCTATAACAATGATAACAATCACCATACAGGGGATCCAAGATAATGCAAAAACCAAGGGTGGGGTGGAGCAGGACGTACTGTATACTCATAATACCAATTCTACAGGTGAGTAATCACAGAATTGTATTATTCTTAGTATACAGTACGTCCTGCTCCAGAGAGAATACTTACATTCGAGACATCCAATAGCAGTGTCCATAAAGTAGGGTGGGATCCCCAAAAAAGGTAACAGCAGACAGTTTAAATCACTGCCCCCTGCAAAACCTTGCAGCCAAAAACAGCATCAGCTGAGGCCCTAACATCAACCTTGTAAAACTTTGAAAAGGTATGAACAGAAGACCAAGTAGCGGCCTTGCAAACTTGTTCAACAGAAGCCTGGTGCTGAAAAGCCCAAGAGGCACCAATAGCACGAGTAGAATGAGCAGTAAGGCGGAAGGGATGATTCTTCCCCTTAGCAGTGTAGGCCTGAATCACAGCCTGACGGATCCATTTGCTGATAGTAGACTTGGCAGGAGCCAAACCCTTCTTCCTAGGACCAGAAGGGACCACAAAAAGAGCATCAGTTTTTCTGAAAGGTGCAGTAGCCACCAGATAGTACTTCAGACACCTAACCACATCCAAAGAATGCAAAACCCTCTCCTTAGCATTACTAGGATTAGGGCACAATGAAGGAAGAACAATGTCCTGATTCAAATGAAAGGCAGACACTACCTTAGGCAGAAAATCTGGTGTCTCTCATAATACGGGGGCTGAATGGAAAGCGCCGCCAACTCAGACACACGTCTAACAGAGGTGATAGCCACCAAAAAGACAGCTTTGAGAGTAAGAATGGCCAGGGTAGAATCCTGCACAGGTTCAAAGGGAGCACCCTGTAAGGCTGACAAAACCAAGTTCAAATCCCAAACAGGCACCATAGGCTTACATGGGGGACGCACATGAGTAACCCCCTGGAAAAAAAAGTCCTGATCAGAGATTGCTGTGCAAAGGGACTTCTGGAAGAAAACAGCCAAGGCAGAGACATGACCCTTCAGAGTACTGAGTTGGAGCCCCACCTCCAACCCATGCTGCAGGAACTCCAGAATCCTGGGAATAGAGAACAAACGACAGGAAAGAGACTTAGACTCACACCAGTCAATGTAGCCTTTATCGTGGTATCAACAACCGAGGTAGAAAGCCCCTTCTCCATCAAGATGGAGGTTTCAGCAGCCAGGCCGTCAAAGCCAGAGTTTGTAAATTGGGATGGCGTAGTGAGCCCTGAGTGAGCAGATCTGGCACCCTGGGCAGAACGTACTGATCTACTGCCAGCTGCACCACGTCTGCGAACCACACTCTTCTTGGCCACCTGGGGGCCACCAGAATTGCTGGCACCCCTTCCAGAGCAATCTTGCGCAGAACCCTGCCCAGCAGGGGAAATGGAGGAAAGACATACAGGAGCTGAAAGTCCTGCCATGACATTGCTAGAGCATCCGTGCCCAAAGCCAGAGGATCCTGGGACAGGGAGACAAAAGCCGGGAGCTTGTGATTGTGACGGGACGCAAACAGATCCATATCTGGATTACCCCAACGGTGAGACAGAGATTGGAAAACCTTGTTGCAGAGGGACCATTCTCCCTGGCGAGAGGTCTCCCTGCTCAGAGAGTCTGCTTGCAGATTCTCCACCCCCGGGATGTACATAGCTGATATGCAGGGAACATTGGCCTCCGCCCAGGTCAGGATCAGAGACACTTCCTGGAGGGCCCTCTTGCTCCGGGTCCCTCCCTGATGATTGATGTAGGCAACTGCCGTCTGGTTGTCCGAGCGCACCTGAACAGGCAGGCCCCGAAGGTGAGGAGTCAACTGAGCCAGAACTAACCTGATCGCCCGCAGCTCCAAGACTTTGATAGGTGTGTGGGCCTCCTGAGGGCCCCACCTCCCCTGGAACCGCAGGGACTTCCAGAAACCCCCCCCCCAACCTGACAGACTGGCATCCGTGGTGACCGTCTCCCAGGAGGGGGTCAGAAAGGATCTGCCCCCCAGCAGGTTCCTGGAGTCCAGCCACCACGAGAGGGACCGCCTGACCAGGGGGGAGAGCGCACAGACCCGGTCCAGGGACGCAGGGTCCTTGTCCCATACTGACAAGAGGTGGAGTTGCAGAGGCCTCAAGTGGAACTGAGCATAAGGGACCGTCTCGAAGCACGCCACCATCAGGCCCACCAGCTGCAGTCCCTGCCTGATGGAGGGATGATGACAAGATAGCAGGAACCGGACCTGCGCAATCACACTGTCCACCTTCTGTTGAGGAAGAAAAATCCTTGCCTGAACAGTGTCCAGATTCATTCCCAGGAATGGAGTCACCAAGGAGGGGAACAGAGAGGACTTGGGGTGGTTGATCACCCATCCAAATGACTCCAGGGTGGACACCAATTCTGCCTGATGTAGAGACTGGGAGGTGATGAGAATGTCATCCAGATAAGGCAGCACGCCCTGAAACCTGAGGAGCTGAAGTGAGACCAAAGGGCAATGCCGCAAATTGGTAGTGTTGATCCTCTAGAGCAAACCTGAGGAAGCTTTGATGACCTGGGCACACAGGAATATGAAGGTAATGTCCACAGAAGTCATGAAATTCCCTGGGCACAGGGAACTGATGGCAGAGCGCAGAGTTTCCATGCGAAAGCGCCTGCTCCTGACAAATTTGTTGAGGACCTTCAAGTCCAGGATGGGCCTGACTGACCCATCTTTTCTGGGCACTGTGAAGAGGTTGAAATAGAAGCCCTTGCCTTTTTCTCTTAAAGGGACCTTGCAGATGACCCCCAGCTCCAGGAGGCTTTGCACTGCCTGCACAAGATCCTGAGCTGACACAGGGTCCTGAGGAATCCAGGATCTGATGAATCTTGGGGGCGACCAGGCAGCCAACTCTATCTTGTAACCTGAGGACACTACCTCCTGAATCCACAGGTCTGAGACATGAAGCCTCCAGACGTGAGCAAAATGCTGAAGCCGTCCCCCCAGAAGTCTCCCCGGGCCCCAGTAAAGGAAACCCCCCTCCCTTGTCTAGCACCACGGTGGGGGGGGGGGGAGCCCTGACCCCGAAAGGGCCGAGACCGCCGCCTGCGCTGGGGTAACCTGCCTCCCTTAGCAAAAAGGTCCAGGCTGTCCCCAAACAGGCGTAGTCCTTTGAAGGGAAAACCAGTGAGGGCCTTCTTGGCAGCGTTGTCAGCAGCCCACTGGCGCAGCCAAACCGAGCGGCGTATAGCCACCACAAGGGCAGATGTTCTGGCACACATTCTAATGGTGTCATCCAAGGCAGAGAGGACAAAATTCACAAAAACATCACAACTAGAGAGTGCATTAAACACCTCACAAGGCAAATCATCAGGGGCACTATCAAGGATACCTCTGAGCAGGGTGCTAATAGCCACAGCCGTAATGGCCGAGGCACAGACCGGGCGCAATGCTGTCCCCACACACGCCAGTCCTCAGCATCCCGCAGGGTAGTAGAGTCAGGGGAGTGCATGACAGAGGTGTTAGATAACCCTAGGACCGGGGAATCCACTTCGAGAGGGGATGACCAACACTTTACCACCTCAGCAGGAAAGGGATACTTCCTATCCCAACTCTTAGGTACACCGGGAAGTCTACTGAGACATTCCCATTCCTTGAGCAAGGTTATTGAAATGTGCTTGCTCAGGGAATTCCAAGCGTGACTTAGCAGTATGAAAAAGTTCCCCCCTTTGTCTGGGAGCCGCAGCAGGGGGAGAAATGGACAGAACCCCAAAAATCTGGGCTAGCGCTGGCCCCAGAGATGCGGGAGTCCCTGGACGCTCCTATCACTGTGGAAGAGGTCGCGAGTGCAATTAAGACACTCCCTGGACGGAGGGCACCAGGCCCCGACGGAATGCCGGCCGAGTGGTACAGACTGGCGCAGGAGCAAGTTGCGCCTAGACTACTAGAAGTCTTTAAGTTGGCGTTAGAAAATGGAAGCCTCCCCGCCTCCTTTAGCGAGGCACATATAGTTCTTATACACAAGGAAGGGAGACCCTCCGATGCCTGTGCCTTGTACAGACCCATCTCCCTATTAAATCAGGATGCCAAAATACTAGCCAAGGTGTTAGCTACCAGATTAAATCGAGTCATACTACAATTGATTGGACCTGATCAGTCGGGCTTTATGCCGGGTCGCACCACGGGGATAAACCTGCGGAGACTGATGTCGAACCTTCAAATTGTGCATGATAATTGTGGGGGTCGGGCGATTGTTACGCTTGACAATGAGAAGGCCTTTGACTCGGTGGAGTGGGCCTTTCTGTGGGCGGTTCTGGCTAGAGTCGGGCTCCCCGAAAGTTTTGTAAATTATATCAAACTATTATATAGGTGCCCCACGGCCCGCGTTCGGGTCAATGGATGTTACTCTGACCCCTTCACATTGTGCAGGGGAACCAGACAGGGGTGCCCGCTATCGCCACTGCTATTTGCATTGGCCATTGAGCCTTTGGCAATTCTGGTTAGGAACGCCCCGGCCATCACGGGGTGGAAGCTGGGTGCGGTGAAAGAGAAAATTTCGCTGTACGCAGATGATACCCTACTATACTTGGCCGACTGCCATGAGTCTCTAAATGCTGCCTTAGATATTATTGATACATTTGGAAGATTCTCAGGCTTGAAAATTAATTGGGACAAATCCAGCTTGATGCAAATTGATGTCTGTGATCCTCTTGGTATCTCACCAAGATCCCAGCTAAAGGTGGTACGGTAATTTAAGTATCTTGGGATCATGGTTGGGAAGCTCCCTGGTCTATTTGTGCCCCTCAATATATCACCAGTCATTGCGAAACTGAAACAGAGAGTCAGTCAAAGGGCGGGTCTTCCACTGTCGGTCATGGGGAGGATAAACATATTCAAGATGATCTTTCTTCCAAAACTATTATACATTTACCAGGCCTCTCCCATATTGCTCCCCGCTTCTCACTTCAAGGCGCTGGAAGCAATTATCTTCGGCTTTATTTGGGGGCATGCCCCTCCTCGGCTAAATAGACAGGTCATGAAAGCACAAATAGTCGATGGCGGGCTGGCTGTGCCGAACATGAAAATGTATTTTTATGCGGCCCAGCTGCTATACGCCCATTGGTGGATTAACCGACCGAGGGACAATCCGGTGATACATTTGGAGGAGGCGGTGCTGGGCTCCCCCGGGCGGCTATCCTCCCTGCCCTATAGGGGTACCAGGGGACTCAGGGAGGCGACCACATGTATGAGAACGGTCTGCAGTGTCTGGGGACGGGTGGCCAAATTAGGTGCGAAGCCCGGAGAGTATGGAATGTATTCCCCCTTCACCCCCCTCTGGGCTAACCCTGGGCTTCCGGAACTCGTGACCATGCAGGATCCCCAGTTCTGGAGTGGGAGGGGGGTGCATCAGCTGGGCCAACTGTACAAAGAAGGGGTACTGGTGTCCTTCGATCATCTTAGGGAGAGCTTCCACCTGTCTAACCGGGATTTTTTCCGCTACCTGCAAATCAGACATGCCCTAAACGCTCAGTTCTCCAGGGTGGGCCCACAGGTGTCGGTCTCGCGGGTGGAGGAGGTGGTTAGAGACCCGAACCTTAGGAAACCGGTCTCCACACTATACAAGACCCTATTAGGTGAGCTGGGATCCCCTAGGGAAGGGATTGAGATGAAGTGGCGGGCTGTAGACCAGAGCCTGGACCAGGATGATTGGGAGGAGGTGCTAGACAATTTGCATTCCTCGGTGGTTGAGGCGAGAGACAGAATGATCCAGACCAAATGGATCCACCAGGCGTACATTACCCCGGTCCGTCTGCACAGGATGGGACTCCTGGATAGGGACACGTGTCCTAGATGTGAGGGTGGTAGCGGCACATGGATGCATATGACTTGGTCATGTGGAATACTTGCTGACTATTGGGAGGATGTAATGAACCTGATCGGCAAAATAGTGGGATATGGCATCGGGGGCTCGGTTTCGGTGTGCCTTCTGGGGGTGGTGGAGCCACTGTCGGAGCTCCACTCATTGAAGGCGTTGCTTCGGTTGCTGCTCTTTTATGCCCGGAAGTGCATACTGATAAACTGGAAGCACCCGGCTAGACCGTCCTTGCAGGCATGGAAAAGGCTGGTTAATCAGAAGCTTGCCATGTATAAATTGACATATCAGGCAAGAGGTGTGCCAGACAAATTCACCAAGGTTTGGGATCCCTGGCTACAGTGCCAGGACACGGCCTCTGATGAGGGTTGTGAAGAGAGTGTGTCACATCACGGGGATTATGGCTCTTATGGCGATACGCGGAGTTGAGGGATGGGATGGTGGATCCGCGCCCAATCCTGGGGGGAGAGGGAGGGAGGTGGGAAGCTAGCTCTATGGGACAAACTGAATACCCGGAAGTTCTTCTAATCATCCCCTGCTCTTTGGGTCCCCCAGCAGAGCTCTTACCTGATAGAGCTTGAGTCCGGTGTGAATGTTTTTGTGTGGTGTGGATGGACGTCTTGCGTGCAAGTAGGCCAGACTGTTTTAGGTGCCTGCGGCGTCCTGTTGCTGTACCGCATATCATATCTCAATGTAAGTTATGTTTGGTTTTATGTTTCATGCAAACAAATAAATAAAAACTGTTAAAAAAAAATCTGGGCTAGCAATCTATCAGTATCATCCGGGGCCCAGGGGTCAGAGCCAGAATAGTCATGACCCCTGGGCCTCTCATCAGATGACCCTGAGTCGGAGAACAGCTCCCCTTCGCCCGAAGGGGTATAGCCACATAGATGCAAAAACTCATCAGTTTCCATAGGGAAAAAAGTGACATCAGGCGTTAAGTGCCGCTTTTTTGCAGGGGCCTTACGCGCCAAGGTATTAGCAATTAACTTCTCAACACTAGCCAGTCTAGAAGACACATCAGGCTGAGAATCCCCACTTGTATGCAACTCAGTGTGAGTGAGATTTAAGCTTGGGGGAGTAGGTGAAATGAAACGAGGCACAGGCCCAGCCACTGGAAGGCCGGATTGCAACGCAAGCACCTGCTCGGCACAAGGTACACAGACCCGCGCATTGTCAGCGCTAATAGGGGACACCCCAGAAGCTACACACAGCCGGGCTTGTCCCAAAGGAACCCCAGTCACATTATCCTGAGATGCCTCCATATGGTGATTATAGCGGCACAACAGGCCGATAGGGATTAACGCTATACAGCAACCCGGGATGCCCCAATAACCCGCAAGGGAAGTGGGAGTAATTATACTAGGCCTCTCAAGTTAACCAACTAATAGAGGGCCGGGAGAAGCCAATGGGTTCGCCCGTCTGAAAGACATAATCAAAGGTAGCCGTAAGCAAACGATAAATTAAAAATGGTAATAAAGCCGCCCGCGAGGGCACTTACGGATCCCGGTAGGTAGAAGCCCGTCACACAGAAACCGAACCAGCAGACAAAATGGCGTCGGTATACCTCGAGGGGCGGGCCCGCTTCACGAGCAATGACGCGGAACGCGCCAGAGACAGGCCCCGCCCCCCCGAAGAGCGCGAAGCCAACACGTGACAAGCAACCAATGACGGTGCACCGGCGCCTGAGGTAACGCCGCCGCCAAGCGCGGAACACTGGGAAAAAAACGTGCGCGGCGGCGGCGGCAATTTTAAGTATTAATAAAAGTAATACAAGTCAGCGCGGCGGCTGACACAAAGCATAATGTAATAAAGCATAAGCCTATACACGTATATGCATACATACACACACACACCCCCCCCCTCTTTTCCCCCGAATGCTACAGGGAGAATGAGGGAGGACAGCAGCCACTTAACATAGGACCCACCGATAGGGGCAAGGGGCAATCGTGCGGGAGGGGCATCCCATAGAGGCTTACCATATGCCTGTACCGCCTACCCTTTGGTGGGAGATTGTGGTCGAGCAGCGCTCCTAAGCACCTGACAGCGGTGCTGCCTACCATCACCCGACCAGCGCAGTCAAGGCTGGGAGGCACATTACTAATGGAACGGGTGGGAATTGTCTCACCTGCGAGACGAGAGAGCCATATTCTTGTCCTTCGCAGTCCAGTGACTGCAGAGGAAATCTGGGGATTGTGGGAGGTACCTGAGGGGCCGGGAGGAGCCTATTTTCGATGTCTCTGCAGTCCAGCGCTATCTGGCGGAGTAGTACTCGAATGTAAGTATTCTATCTGGAGCAGGACGTACTGTATACTAAGAATAAAGCACCAGGAGAGATAGGTAACATATAGACTTTAGTCCAACCAGTTCAGCCTGTTTATCTCCTTCCAGTGGTCTAGTAGCCATAGCTGGAAATGTTATTACATGCCAGGAGGCATCCAGGCCACTTTTTAACGTTTTTACTGTATCCTTCGATACTACCACCTCTGGCAGCGAGTTCAATAGTCTTCCCTCCTATGTTGGTGGAGAAAAGACAATTCTGTGAGTACTCACCTGTAGAATTGCTTTTGCCATGCATGGCACGGCCTGCTTCACGAAGTCATGACATCTGGGTATTCGAAGTGCACTGCAGAAGAATTGTGGCTCCTCCCGGTACCATATAAAAACGGAATTACCATAGACTTATCCAGTGTTGACAAGCAGTTATTCAAGAAACCGGGAGATAATAAAAGTAACAAGAGAACCCCAACTAACTTGGAACAATCACCATACATAGGCAACCAAGAACAACGATAACAAGGGTGAGGTGAAGCAATTCTACAGGTGAGTACTCACAGAACTGTCTTTTTCCCAATGCATGGCACGGCCTGCCTGACATCTGGGACATCCAAAAGCAGTGTCCATAAAGTAGGGTGGGATCCCCAAAGAGTAACAACAGGCAAATTAAAACACCACCGCCTGAAGTACCTTGCAGCCAAAAGCAGCATCAGCTGGGGCCTTAACATCAACCTTGTAAAACTTGGAAAAAGTATGAACAGAAGTTGCAGCCTTACAAACTTGTTCAACAGAAGCTCGAGGCCCAAGACGCACTAATAGCACAAGTAGAATGAGCAGTAATCCTAAAAGGAGGTTCCTTCCCTTTAGCAGAATAGGCCTGTACCACCGCCTTGCGGATCCACTTGCTGATAGTGGATTTAGCAGGAGGCAAACCCTGCCTAGGTCCAGCAGGAAGAACAAAAAGAGCGTCAGACTTCCTGAAAGACTCAGTAGCAACCAAATAAAACTTCAGAGCCCTGACAACATCCAAAGAGTGAAGGGTCCGCTCCTTGGAATTAGCAGGGTTAGGACACAAAGAAGGCAGAACAATGTCCTGATTGAGATGAAAAGCAGACACAACCTTAGGCAAGAAATCCGGCTTAAGCCGAAACACCACCTTATCCTGATGCCTCTCAAAATAAGGAGCTTTGATGGAAAGCGCCGCCAGCTCGGAAACTCGCCTGACAGAAGTAATGGCCACCAAAAAGGCCACCTTAAGAGTCAGAATGGGCAAAGCAGCCCCACGGATAGGCTCAAAGGGAGGACCCTGCAGAGCAGCCAACACCAGATTCAGGTCCCAAACTGGTAGCATAGGCTTACGTGGCGGACACACGTGAGTAACTCCCTGGAATAAGGTCTTAACCAACCGGTGATTGGCAAAGGATCTTTGGAAAAAAATTGCCAAAGCTAACACCTGTCCCTTGAGGGTACTAAGTTGCAAGCCCAAATCCAAACCATGTTGCAAAAATTCCAGAATCCTGGGGATGGAAAACACCCGACAAGGAAAGGACTTGGACTCACACCAGGCAATGTAAGCATGCCCGATCCTGTAGTAGATAAAGGATGAGGACTTCTTCCTAGCCCTAATCATGGTATCAACAACAGAGGCAGGCAAACCCTTATCCATCAAGATGGAGGTTTCAGCAGCCAAGCCGTTAAAGCCAGAGTTTGTAAATTGGGATGGCACAGCTGTCCCTGAGTGAGCAGATCTGGATCCTTGGGCAGGGCATACTGATCTACTGCCAACTGCCTACTGCGAAGCACACCCTCCCACCCAACAGGGTGCCACCAGAATGACTGGTACCCTTTCCTGGGCTATCTTGGTACCCTACCCAGCAGAGGGAACGGAGGGAACACATAGAGGAGCCGAAACTCCGTCCAAGGCATTGCTAGCGCATTCGTGGCGAAGGCCAGAGGGTCCTGTGACAGGGAGACAAACCTGGGAATCTTGTGATTGTGACGGGACGCAAACAGGTCCACATCCGGCTGACCCCAACGGTGGCACAGGGAGTGAAATATCCTGTTGCTGAGGGACCATTCCCCCAGCCGAGATGTCCCCCTGCTCAGGGAGTCTGCCTCCAGGTTCTCCACCCCGGAATGTAAACCGCCAAGATGCAGGGGACATTCTCTTCCGCCCAGGACAGTATCAGGGACACTTCCTTGAGGGCTCGCTTGCTCAGAGTCCCTCCCTGATGATTGATGCATGCAACCGCCGTCTGGTTGTCCGAACGGATCTGAACAGCCTGACCCCGAAAGTGTGTGGTCAGCTGAGACAGAACCAACCTGATCGCCCTCAGTTCCAGTACATTGATGGGAGCATGGGCCTCCTGGGGGCCCCACCGACCCTGGAACTTCAGAGACAAAAGCCCCCCCAACCGGTCAGACTGGCATCCGTGGTGACAGTCTCAGCACGGGGGCAGAAAGGTCCTGCCCACTAGAAGCTTGCCTGAGTCCAGCCACCACGAGAGGGACTGTCTGGCCAGGGGGGACAGAGCAAATTCCTGATCCAGGGACACAGGGTCCCGATCCCAAACTGACAAGAAGTGCACTGAAGAGTCCTCATGTGAAACTGAGCAAAGGGGACCGCCTCGAAGCAGGACACAATCAGACCCACTAACTGCATCCCCTGCCGGATGTAGGGATGGGGACACGAGAGCAGAGTCCGTGCCTGCTTCTGCAGGCCCTCCACCTTCTGCTGAGGCAGGAATACCTTGACCTGAGAGGTATCCAGAGTCATGCCCAGAAAGGACCTCACCAAAGACGGAGACAGTGAAGACTTGAGATAGTTGATCACCCAGCCGAAGGACTCGAGAGTGGAGGTCACCACCTGAGTATCATTCTCGGCCTAATGAAGAGATTGAGACGCAATCAGAATGTCGTCCAAGTAAGGAAGGATGCGAATGCCCTGTTTCCGCAGCAGAGCCATCACACCCGCCAGCACCTTGGTGAACACCCGAGGGGCCGAGGTGATACCGAACGGTAAGGCCACAAACTGGTAGTGCTGATCCTCTAGAGCAGTGGTTCCCAACCCTGTCCTCAAGGCACACCAACGGGCCAGGTTTTGCAGATCTCCACAAAGATGCACAGGTGGAGTAATTAGTGCAGCTGCAGAGCAATAGAGCTGGCTATTTGGAGATCCAAAAAACATGACATGTTGGTGTGCCTTGAGGACAGGGTTGGGAACCACTGCTCTAGAGTGAACCTGAGAAATCTCTGATGACCTGGAAAGATAGGTACGTGAAAATGCTTGAACCTGACAAACTTGTTGAGACCCTTCAAGTCCAGGATGTGCCTCAGGGACCCATCCTTTTTGGGGACCGTGAACAGATTGGAGTAGAATCCTCGACTCCTTTCCTGGGAAGGCACCGGGCAAATGACTCCTGACTCCAACAGACGTTGAAACGTAAGGCGCAAACCCTGAACTGACAGAGGGTGTTGAGACATCCGGGATCTGATGAATCTTGGGGGCGGCCAGGCTGCAAACTCTATCTTGTAACCGGAGGACACCACCTCCTGAATCCACTGATCTGAGACGCGTAGCCTCCAGACGTAAGCATAGAGCCTAAGCCGTCCCCCCACCTGGATGGGTGAGGGCGCCTCCTCATGCCTGAGGGGGCTTGGGGGAAGCTTTGGACTTGGGGCCCCATGATAGACCGGGACGACTACGGGATCTGCCACGGCCCCAAGAATCCCTGCGGGTACCCAAGAAGAGGGAACCACGACCTCCTCTGGGAGCACGAAAGGAGAGGAGGGAAGAGGAGGACCCCCGAAAGGGCCGAGGCTGTCTCCTCCATTGAGGCAGCCTACCATCCTTGGCTAAAACATCCAGACGCTCACCAAAGAGCCGCAGCCCAGTAAAGGGGAGCCCAGTGAGAGCCTTCTTAGCGGCAGTATCAGCCGCCCACGGACGCAGCCAAACAGAGTGGCGCATAGCCACCAAAAGGGCAGAGGTCCTACTACACATCCGTACCGCATCATCCATGGCAGTAAGGACAAAGGCAACAAAATCAGAGCAGAGCAAAAGGGACCTATAATCCTCCCCCCTGTTGCCAGCCGTAGCGCCCTCCAGGAGACGCTTGAGCTGTCTTTTAAGGGCAATAGCTGTAATGGCAGCAGCGCAGACCGGGCGCAGCCCAGCCCCCACACACACAAAAGCATGGCAGGCCAGCTGATCCATGCGCAGATCCTCGCTGTCCCGCAGTGTAGTAGTGTCAGGTGAGGGCATGCCGACGTGTTGGACAGCCCGAGCCCGGGAGCGTCTACCTCAGGGGGACACGACCATCGCTTGACCAGGTCTGCAGGAAAGGGATACCTCCTATCCCACCCCTTGGGCACCCCGGGCAATCTACTAGGACGTTCCCACTCCTTGAGCACCATATTAGTGCTGTCTGTCAGGACGAAAGAGCTCACCCTGCTTCCTCTTAGCCACCTCAGGAGGGACAATGTGCAAGATTTCAAAAATGTGAGCGCTAACAGGCTATCAGTGTCCTTAGGGAACCATGAGTCTTCCCCAGACGGAGACCCAGGATCACTGCTGTAACCCTCCTGCTGGTCCCCAGAGGAGTCAGAGTCCTGAAAGAGTTCCCCCTCCTCTAGGGGGTAAAGGCCAACAAAAGTATCAGGTCCCTCATCCTCCTCAGGAAAGAGGGATGTCATGGGAGCTAGGTGCCGCTTCTTGCCAGAGGCCTTACGTGGAGCTGGCAAGTTGCCTTTCAATACTGGCCACACGCAGTGCCAGATCAGACTGTAACCTCCCGCTAGTATCCCCCTCACTAGGGGCCAAATGCAGGCGCAGGGGGTAGGTGATGCCGAAGGAGGCGCAGAGCTGGGAAGCGAAGCGGGCAGCCCAGACTGGAGCGTAAGGACACTTTTGGCGCACAGCACACACACCCTAACACTGTCACTCACAGGGCATACCACACACACGGTACACAGCCGGGATAGTCTCGAAAGACCCCAAAGCACGTTATCCCCAGAAGCCTCCATATGGTGATTAACACAGGCGCAATAGGCCAGAACAGGGTAGCAAAAGCTACCCGGGATGCCCCCCAAGGGATGCCCCCAGAAGCCAGTAAGGGAAGATGAGGGAGGGTAAGGGATAGGACCGGGAGAAACCACAACCCACAGGTGTCCTGCCTGAAAGACATAAATAAAGACACATAAGTATCCCACAGAGCATGCCCAAAAGAGACCAAAACACCCCGCAGGGGACTCACGGACCAAGTAGGACAAGGGCGCCAACCGCCAGAGCACAGGAGGAAGCGACAAGCAGACCAGGATCACCGCCGCAGCTCCGGGATGAGAAGAGCCCCAGCGCGCAGCAGAATCAAAATGGCGCCGGCAGAGGAACCTTGAGGGGCGGGCTGCGGGATGACGACGCGATACGCGTCATCCACCGGCCCCGCCCCCGAAGAGCACGAAATTGGCGTTCACGTGACCTCGCCGGCGTCATCACAGTAAGAATAAATGCCTCACAAATATTGCGCCGCCCGCCACAGAGCGTAGTACAAAACGACGAGGTGGCTAAAAACAGTGAAAAGCACAGTAAAAATCCCTGTGTGTTCCCACAGTGTGCTCCCCCCGAGCACACTAAGTCTATGGTGATTCCATTTTTATATGGTGCCGGGAGGAGCCACAATTCTTCTGCAGTGTACTGCGCCACCTTGTGGCGGAATATCCAGATGTCATGACTTCCTGAAGCAGGCCGTGCCATGCATTGGGAAAAATACCATTTTGTGAGTACTCACCTGAAAAATGGATATTGTCAGTGTGCCACACACCCCGCTTCCCCTTTAATTCTTAACGATCGGGTTACTCACCAGCAGGTGACGACGTTGCAGAGAGAGTCTTGTAAACGAGCCCCTCCTGGCCTACATATACCTGGGACCTCCCACTGAATCACCAGTTATTTAAAAAGCAGAAAGACAAGGTACCAGGAAATCCAACGGTAACCTCAAAATAAAGAAAAGCTTCACCATATAAAGGATTCGGGATACCGAAAAGGGCGGGTGAAGCGGGGTGTGTGGCACACTGACAATATCCATTTTTCAGGTGAGTACTCACAAAATGGTATTATTCTCAGTGTGCCACACACCCCGCTTCCCCTTTAATTCTTAACGATCGGGACATCCAAAAGCAGTGTCCACAAGGGATGGGTATCCAAAGGCAAGGTGAAGCATAACTTAAACGACTGCAGTCTGCAGAATTTTGCGGCCAAAAACAGCATCCGCTGAGGCCCGCACATCAACCTTGTAAAACTCAGAAAAAGTATGAACAGAAGACCAAGTAGCGGCCTTACAAGCTTGTTCAACAGAAGCTTGGTGCTGAAAAGCCCAAGACGCTCCAACGGCGCGAGTAGAATGAGTAGTGATACGAAAAGGGGGAACTTTCCCCTTAGCAGAATAGGCCGCAATAATGGCCTGACGTATCCATTTGCTAATGGAAGATTTGGCCAGTGCCAAACCCTTCTTAGGCCCACAGGGCACAACAAAAAAGGCATCAGTTTTACGAAAAGGAGAAGTAATAATCAAATAGTACTTAACACAGCGTACTACATCCAAACAATGCAAAACCCTCTCCTTGTCATTCTTAGGCTTAGGACACAGGGAGGGAAGAACAATATCTTGGTTCAAATGAAAAGCAGAAACAACCTTAGGAAGAAAGTCTGGTTTGAACCGAAAGACCACTTTGTCCTGATGCCTCTCAAAGTAGGGCGCCTGGATAGATAAGGCCGCCAACTCCGAGACACGCCGAACCCGAAGTGATGGCTACCAAGAAGACAATCTTCTGAGTCAAGGTAGACAACGCAATATCTTGCAAAGGCTCAAAAGGAGGAGCCTGAAGAGCAGAAAGAACCAAATTCAAGTCCCAAACAGGGAGTAATGGTTTCCTGGGAGGCCGCACATGCGTAACCCCCTGGAAAAAAGTTTTAACTAAGGGATGAAGCGCAAAACACTTCTGAAAAAAGATTGATAAGGCAGAAACCTGCCCTTTCAAAGTACTCAGCTGAAGACCAGAGTCCAGCCCAGATTGTAAAAACTCCAGAATCCTGGAGACCGAAAAAACCCTACAAGAAAAAGATCTAACCTCACACCAAGCGATATAGGTTTTCCAAGTCCTATAGTAGGTGATAGAAGAAGACCTCTTTCGGGCACCGATCATGGTCTTAATAACCGAGTCAGAAAGACCCTCCTCCTTCAAGATGGAGGTCTCAGCGGCCAAGCCATCAAAACCAGCGTTGGTAAACTGGGGTAAGACAGCCGACCCTGAGCGAGCGGACCTGACCGAAGAGGCAGAATGAGCTGATTTACTGTTAGCCAAATGATGTCTGCGCCACACTCGTCTTGGCCGTCTTGGAGCCACGAGAATGGCGGACACCCTTTCCAGAACCAGCTTCCGTACCACCCAGCCTAGCCTGGGTATCAGAGGAAACAGGTACAGAAAACCCGGGTTCCCCGGCTCAGGGATATGGCTTCCGCCGCCAGAGCCAGAGGATCCTGAGAGGGCGACACAAAGATCGGGAGCCTGCAATTGTGACGCCAGGGAAACAGGACCACCTCTGGTGTCCCCCACCGGAGCAGACTGCAGACTGCTGAGAGATAAGGAACATGTGTCTTCGCCCAGGTCAGGATCAGGGACCCCACTCTGAGGGCACCCAGACTGGGAGTCCCTCCCTGATGATTGAAGTAAGCAACCATTGTTTGACTGTCCGAGCGTAGCTGAACCAGACGGCCCAGACCCTGATGGGACACAAGAGCAAGAACCAGCTGGAAGGTTCTCAGCTCCAGAACAGACGGCCAAGGATTGGAACGAAGGATCCAAGCCAACTCCTGAATTAGACAAACCTTGGACTGAGCGAGCAACGCCCTGTGTTGACCGAAATCCGACCGCATTCCCAGAAAGGACACCACCCTGGCTAGAGCAAGGGGGGACCTGGGAAGTTTGAAAAACTTCAGATGCAGGACGGGGCAAGCTGACCCGTCCCTCTAGGGGATTGCGAAGGAAATGGTGTAAAAATCGAGGCCCACCTCTAAGTGTGGCACCAGCCGGATGACCGCCATTTCCAGGAAAACCCGTGAAGAAGGGCGAGACTCGAACTCCGGTTTGTAACCGGGCGACACCACCTCCCGTGTGTCCGGAGACTCCCGGCCTTAAACCAGGGAGAAGTGTCGCAATTGTCCCCCCACCCGCACGGGTGAGGGCAGCCCCTCATTGCTGAGTGGGCTTAGCAGTAGGTTTGGGCTTGGCGCCCCAGGACTGACCGGGACGGCCACGACCTCTTCCCTGGGACCAACCTACAGCCCCAGTAACGGGAAGGGAAGCCCTTCTGCCTGCTCTGTCTCCTCGAAAGGAGGGACTAAAGGAACTCGCACCCCTAAAGGAGCGACGAGGTTTCTTGAATTGAGGCAACTTACCATCCTTGGTAACAGCATCCAATTTCCCGCCAAAAAGGCGTAAACCTAGGAAGGGAAGCGCTGTAAGCGCCCTTTTAGAGTTAAGGTCCGCCGTCCACTGGCGCAGCCATATAGACCGACGAATAGCCACCAGCAAAGCCGCTGTCCTGCTACTTGTCACAAGAGCATCGTCCTGAGTAGTCAGGGCAAAAGAAACAAACGACTCACACTGCTTGAGAGAGCTAATCATATCACAAGCGGGATCAAGATCTGCGAGCAGATCCCTAATAATGGATCTAACGGCCAGCAGAAGAAGCGCCGAAGCACAAATTGGCCGTAGTGTCGACCCGGCACTGATAAAACCATGGCGGGCCAATTGATCAACCCGACGATCCTCACCATCCTTAATGGTAGTGGTGCCAGAAAGGTGCAA
Source organism: Gastrophryne carolinensis (assembly GCA_027917425.1). Taxonomy (NCBI): domain Eukaryota; kingdom Metazoa; phylum Chordata; class Amphibia; order Anura; family Microhylidae; genus Gastrophryne; species Gastrophryne carolinensis. Next base: position 288,147,962 of record CM051234.1, read on the forward strand.
CGCAGCCGGGCCAGTCAACCCCTACACCGGGGTGTCGACTTCGGGGGCACTGACCATAGCTTCACCAAGTCCTCTGGAAAGGGATAACGCTTATCCCAATTAGGAGGAGTTCCAGCCAGGCGCGTGGGTTGTTCCCATTCCTTAAGGACAAGCTTCTCAAAGTGCTGTTGCCTGGGAAACACCAAACGCGGCTGGGGTACATCAAACAACTCACCTTTTGGCAGGGGGACCACCGCAGGCGGATCCAAGGCCAAAACTTTAAACATTTGAGCCAAAATGGAAGGAGTGTCAGCCTGATCACCAGCAGTATCAAACAATAGCTGGTCTGCAGGCTCATCCGACTCCTCAAGGAGTTCCCCCTCCTCATCAGGGGGACAATCGGAATAATCCAAAAATTCAGGTACCTCATCCTCCAGGGCAGGTACTGCCGGAGCAAGGTGCTTCCGCTTTGCCGTAGCCTTCTGAGCCACTGAAGCGGAGATAATTTTCTCGAGGTTGGCCAACCGCGCATGCACCTCGGAATGCGAATCCCCATTTTTGACAGTGTCACACGGGGTCCGGACTAGGTTGGGGGGGATAGGAGATGACAGAAATTGCGAGGAGCCAGAAGCAGGAGCAACGGACTGGCGCGCAATGTTCTGCTGAGCACATGGAACGCATTTTATGACATCATCGCCTGGGAGCGGAACCCCACAGCCCCCCACAACCTGGATAGCCCCGAGGAGCCATTTCCGGTAACATTGGAAGCCTCCATATGGTGAATTTGTGGTATTCGCAACAACCCAGGGTTTTACGCATTAAGCAACCCGGGATGCCCCTTTGTAATTAAAGTCCCGGAAGTGGGAGGAATTTTTTTTTTTTTAAACCTAGGAAAATCCCAATTTAGAGACTAAAGGCTCGATTCAAAGAAACATTCGTCCGGACTTCCGTAGCTGTCTGTGAAAGTTTTGGTGGGTGTTTGTCATTTTTTTGCACATTTTTCATTCGTACGAACGTTCGGGAAGATGCGTATATGCTCTTTCGCAAAACGGAAGCAAATCGGAAGTTTCTCGTTCATTCGGGAGCATTTTTCCACCAAATCTGAATTTTTTCGTCCGTTCTGAAATTTTTCGTTATTGCAGTGGGCTTGCGATTAATTCAGAGAGCTGATTGCCGATGGGACAACACCCCATAAATCCGTTTCATTGACGAACCACTCCCGGCACCTTTTAGACGTCGGAACTAGAGCCATGGACGAGTCTACTGCCTTTGAGGAGCATGAGGATCTGCAACTCATGGGAATTGAGATCGTCCGGAGGTCACAGACCAGACTGCATCGGCGGCGACGCATGGACATCAATAGCATGCATGACGTTGAGCTGTTCGAGCTGACCAGGCTTAATCGCGCTTCCCTCCATAAATTGTATAGTGAGCTGCGGCCATGGTTAGCCCGCACCACAAGGAAGGGGAAAGCAATTTCAGGTATGACCAAGATGCTTGGCTGCCTGCAATTTTTGGCGAACGGCTCGTTCCAGAGGCTGGGTGCCCTCTCCGTGGGGATCTCTCAGCCTACGCTGAGCCGCGCACTATCCAAATTTTTGGAAGGCATGGCTACCCTAACTCGGAAATATATTTGTTTCCCTGAGGATATGGTAGCCCGAAACGCCATTTAGCTGGCATTTTATAATATCGCCGACATGCCCAACGTCATGGGTGCTATTGACTGCACACACGTTGCCCTCGTCCCGCCGGCAGTCGACGAGTATATATACAGGCAAGTTGTGGCTTCCATTGTATCTAAATGTTTGGTTGTCCCTCCTTTGGCCAATACCATTATTTGTATTTCTCCATCCTTGTTTTTAAACCATCATTGTGAATAGTCCCTCCTTTTAAGCAGAGCATCCTTGCCCTTATTTACTCAATTTTTAGCCTCCCTTATTGTGAATAGTCCCTCCTTTTAAGCAGAGCATCCTTGCCCTTATTTACTCCATTTTTAGCCTCCCTTATTGTGAAGAGTCCCTCCTTTTAAGCAGAGCATCCTTGCCCTTATTTACTCCATTTTTAGCCTCCCTTATTGTGAAGAGTCCCTCCTTTTAAGCAGAGCATCCTTGCCCTTATTTACTCCATTTTTAGCCTCCCTTATTGTGAAGAGTCCCTCCTTTTAAGCAGAGCATCCTTGCCCTTATTTACTCCATTTTTAGCCTCCCTTATTGCGAAGAGTCCCTCCTTTTAAGCAGAGCATCCTTGCCCTTATTTACTCCATTTTTAGCCTCCCTTATTGTGAAGAGTCCCTCCTTTTAAGCAGAGCATCCTTGCCCTTATTTTCTACATTTTTAGCCTCCCTTATTGTGAATAGTCCCTCCTTTTCATTAGCCACTCTATGTTGCTAGTCTCTCCTTTTACATATTCCCTCATTGCAATCAGTCCCTCCATGATAATGCTTCCTCCTTGGCAAGAGTGTATGTGCAACAATGGACCTTCTTTTTCCATTCTTTGCCAACTTTGGCACAAGTCAAACATTTTAAAGTGTACTTGAAAGAGAACAAGTCACTCAACCTTGTAAAGGCTCGAACATACATCTTCTTTTGTTGGCCACTTAAATGTAAGGTAGTTGTTTATTGTTAGTTGTCTGGATGTTAACGTTTGACTTAGCCTGTTAGAAGTGAGCGTTGGATTCGTGGCCTTTTTTTTTTTAATTTGGTTTTATCTTTATTTTTGTCACAGAAATCGGAAAATGGGCCACTCACTGAATGTGCAAGCAGTGGTGGCCCAGGACATGCGTTTTCTGAGCGTCCTGGCAGGCTACCCTGGCTCAGCCCATGATGCCTACATCCTGCGCCGTTCTGGATTATTCTGGCGGTTTGAGTCAGGAGAATTTGCGGGTGCATGGCTCCTTGGTAAGTTGAGTCCAATTACCGATTTAGAATTTATATGTGTGGCTTGAATGCTTGTGGGAGTCACTATTCCTACACGATGCCTTGCACATCACCTTGGGAACATGTGTAACTCGACTGGACCCATTACTTTATCCAAACTACATTGGCTGCAAAATTTATAGTCCTGCATTGTTTAAACTCCAAAGTGTAATGAGAGCAAAAGTCAGAAACAGCCTTCAAAACACTTTGCCCTCCAAATCTGTTAGGGACTTTAGCAGAGGGTCTGCACCATCTTTGCTTACATGCATTTCACTTACTGAGTAGAGGTGAGCGGGATAAAGTGCAGGGGCAGCCTTACACCTGTTTTGGACTAAGCCAAAACAGAAAATGGGTCAGGTAAAGTTAAACCATAATACATTGTTCTGCAGCACAGACAGGAAACAATAGCTGCTAACAGTCTGCCTGATTACCCAGCATCCACAGTATAATTGACCTACTTTGGGCCCCCATCTCTCACATATGTTTAATTGTTGTTTTGACATCTGCAATATGTATGCTCATGTTTGGGTGACAATGTCACATACCTCAGTAATATTTTTTTAAAACCAATTTTGCGCTGCAATGTCTGAATTAATGGTAATATTAGTTTCCCTTACATTGTTGTAGGCGATTTGGGGTATCCACTACTCCCGTGGCTGATGACTCCGGTCCTCCGGCCACAGACTCCAGCCCAAGAGGCCTACAATCGTGCCCATAGAAAGACCAGGGCAGTGGTGGAGAGGGCCTTTGGACTCCTGAAGACCCGTTTTCGGTGCTTGGACCACACTGGGGGCTCCCTGCAGTATGACCCTAAAAAGGTCATTGATATCATTATGGCATGTGCAGCGCTGCATAATTTCGCTATTCTGCAAAGGGTCCCCCGATATGTTGATTGCCCACCCTCTCCACCCTCCGATGAGCCAGACGACGCCTATGTGGGCCAGCCAAGTGCGTCTGGGCAAGCCGTGCGGGCCAATTTAATAGCCACACATTTTGCCTAATTTATGTTTGGGTTTGGATGTGTTTTTTTGGACTTGGTTATTGTTTATTTTTTTATTTGTTTTTGGTATGTCTAATTTCATTATGAATAAACCAATAATGAATTTGTGTTAAAAAACAACAACAATGTTTGTGGACTTATTTGGATACATTTTTTTTTTTTTTTTTTTTTTTGGGTCTACTTGAACTAATATTTCGCAATCAAAACACCACAGACATAAACTTGTTGAAACCAAAATATTTACTAGTTTGTAAAATGTTTCTGGCATACAAACTGAATAGGAGGTGAGTGCCCCTCACAGACTTTGGGGCCAGACATGTACATGAAATTGTTGGAAAAACATGTTCCAAAACATAAAAATTGACACAAATAAGCCCTCTCCTGCTTGCCCACATTTTCAACAGACACAGGTTTTAAGCAAACCGAGCTATGCCACATCTACACCTGTAAGTCAATGGGCCACCCAAACCAGAACAGCCAGTCCCAATCCCAATCCAGTACAATCACAGCCAGGGTCCAAGGTCTTAGTTTGGCAGCCCAGAATGTCACCCAATCATGCCGCCAAACATGAGGAGCCACCACAAATGAGATTGTGCCCAAGACAGCCACGCCACAGCTTAAATGGCCGCTTCAGTGAGTCTTGGGCTCTAGCATTGGCTAGTGGGCTACCTCACGCCTTGACTGACCTATATGGGGGCAAATCCAAAACAACCTAGCAAGAGCAGCGCAAAATGGCAGATTTTTAGCCCTCAACAGACAAGTCAATCCAGTGGAGATGTCTCGCAAAGATGTGGAACAGATTCAGGCCAAACACACATTAATATTGGTGATGCCCATAGAACCCAGGTTGGGGCCCTTGGGGGGGGGGCCTAACCTGGGCCTGTGTGGCATTCAGAATCTGCAACTGTTCCAAAATGTTTCTTTGGTTACTGTGCATTTCGGCCATGCCTGACCTGATTTTGGAGGTCAAGTTGGCCATGTGGCTGTTATGGGTCCTCAATTCAGTCAGCACGGCACTGAAGGTAGTATTTAGGGACTCTAATTGGCCCCTAATATGCTCCTGATTTTGCTGATTTTGGCGACGAAAAAAGCCGCCTCTCTTGGTGCCATGCTGACTCCATCATCTGCACGCCCCTCCCCTGGGAAACTGGGCGACGTTGCTGAGTACGCCGCCCAATTCCCCGGGTTGTGGGGCGTGCAGATGATGTTGCTCGAGGACCCCCAACAGCCACAGGTATGCTCGCCAAATCCTCAGCAGCAGATCTGAAACTGGGGACTGGAGGGTCAGTCTCTGCATGCTGCCCACGATGTGCAGGCAGCATGCAGCCAGCTTCCCTCTGCTGCTGAGGATTTGGCGGAGAAACATTTTGGGACAGTTGCAGATTCTGGCCCAGGGGAAGATCTTCATAATCTCCAAGGAAGCTTCCATCTTCCTCCTGCTCCTGGGTTTGCTCCATCAGTGTGTGGCTCTGTTGGGGAAATGTAAAAAAAAAAAAGGTTCAGTGTGGGGAATACATATATAAATCAGACAAGAAAAACATGGCAAGCCACATGCATACACAACAGCATGAAAAAACACTTACCGTAGATATCGGATCCTGGGTCCTATGCAGTGCGGAAGAAGACGGCAGCGGTAACATGGCAGAGGAGTCCCCACTAGCTGAGGGATGATGCTGGGCTGCATTAGAAGAAAAAGAGCTATGAAAACACACAACTATGCATTGTTGATGTTTAAGCACACTTATGCTAAGCAAAGAAACGTGGCCAAGCAGGAATGGCCACTCCCACAACGTGGCCACTTGGCCTTCACTAGGAATGCCATTACATTAGTGCATGGATTGTTAAACCAGACTAGACACATTGGTCACGTGTCTAAAAACAAACATGCAAGTAATGGCTGCTGTGTGAGTTGCCACATCCCTTTTAGGCGATGAAGTTAACACACTAAGGTGCAAAATAGCAGTTACAATATGATTCTGGTGGGGAACATTGTATCTCTGAAAACATTTGTAGCAAACCATCTTAATCCGTTGGGCACCCAACCCAGCTCTTACCACATTGACCAACAGCCAAAGATGTTAGTGTGGCGTGTGCTTGTCAATTAATACATAGCACGCATTCCTTTTCTCCACTCCTAAGTTTCTTAGTTTACTGTAATTTACTTAAACGTCATGTATGTGGCTGTCAATTTGCACATTACCAGTCCACACACATTACACACCCTGGTCAAAGTGAGCACTCCACTAAAAGCAACACCCTTGAGCCATGTGTTTAGCTAGCCCTTGCAGCCACCCCCTCGAGCCATGTGTTTAGCTAGCCCTTGCAGCCACCCCCTCGAGCCATGTGTTTAGCTAGCCCTTGCAGCCACCCCCTAGAGCCATGTGTTTAGCTAGCCCTTGCAGCCACCCCCTCGAGCCATGTGTTTAGCTAGCCCTTGCTGCCTATGTGTAGGTTTACACACATTTTTGGGGTCATTCACACATTACTAACCTGCTGGAATTGGCGGGTTGTCGGTGTCCTGCTGGCCCGGGTGTCCCTGTAAGGCCATAGGATGGAGCAAGCCCAGAATCATCTCCTCTGCTTGGTTAAATCTCATTTTTGTGGGAAATCCTGTTCCTGAAAGCCATTTTTTTCGCTGTAAAACATAGTAAGCATAATTAAGCGCACTGATGGATACACAAGAATACTAAAAACCCACAAATAAGCTAGGTACCTGTACAGCTGCCTTTGACTCTGTTTCTTCCGCACGGCATATTTCAGGTCCGATATCTTCCGCTGAACCTGTTCCCCATCTTTGCATTCCTCACCCGCTGCACTTGCCTGGTGAGTTCTTCCAAAATCTCTGCTTTGCGCTGTTTGCTGGTGGTTTTGGATTTGCTCCCATATAGGTCGTCATAATATAAGGGGAGCCCACTAGCCAATGCCAGAGTTTGGGACTCACCAAAACGGCCACTCAAGTGTCCTCGGCGCAATGTGCGCCCTCTTTGGGGTGGGTGTGGCTCCTCAGTGCTTGGTGGCAAATGGGGTGACATTCTGGGCTAGGGGGATGGAGGAGACCTCAAGGACTGGAGGCTGGCTGTGGATCGTACTGGACTGGGTGTTCGGGGCTGGGTGGCCACTGAAGTTGCAGGTGTCGATGTGGCATAGGGGGAATGCATGACAACCTGTGCCGGAGGAGAATGTGAGCGAGCAAGAGAGGGTCTGGGCAAGCTGGAGCTGCTGCTTTGAGCCCTGTGGGTCTGTGGGGCCTTGGAGGTCGTTGGCTGGGGTGAGGCATATCTTGTGGTTCGCACACTCTTGGGCTTTGCTTTGGAGCCACGTGCGGGGGGGGAGGGGGCCGTTGGCCTTTGACGGCTTTTCGGGCTTCTGGACCTTGTTCGGCCCCTGCTGCACCTTGGGCCCCTGCTTCGGCTTCTGGACCTGGACCTGCTTCGGCCCCTGCTGTGCCTTGGGCCCCTGCTGCGGCTTCTGGACCTGGACCTTGTGCGGCCCCTGCTGCGGCTTCTGGACCTGGACCTTGTGCGGCCCCTGCTGCGCCTTGGGCCCCTGCTGCGGCTTCTGGACCTGGACCTTGTGCGGCCCCTGCTGCTGCGGCTTCTGGACCTGGACCTGCTTCGGCCCCTGCTGCGCCTTGGGCCCCTGCTGCGGCTTCGGGCCCTGTGTTTGGGGCCTTTGGCTATGGCCTTGGTGCCACGTGGTGGGGGGGATGTGGGGCAGGGTGGGGTGGGGCTTCGTCCCCTCTTACCCATCTGTGGGGCATGAGCTTGCCCAGCCTTGGTTTGCTTGCTCTTTGGTTGGGCTGCTGCAACCTCCTTTTTTGCCGCGGCCTTGGTGGTAGGCCTTAGCCTGGCTTTGGGCTCTTGGGAGCGTGTTCTCGGTCCCTCGGCCTGCTCAGCCCGCTTGCTCTGCTTCTTCTGGCCAGTAGCTTTTTTCGGTGCCATTTTGGGTGGACTCTCAAAGAGAATGAGCTGTGTGTGCAGGGCCCTTTAAATAAGGTATCCGGCGTGTGACGCCTACGCGTTCGCTTACGCGCACGGCCATGCGAAACCCGGAAACCGCTGGGGCAGTGCTTATCTGCTGCCGAGAAGAAGAAGAAAGATGGCGCCCACTATCTTCACCCGCCAACAAGAAGAGATCATCATGCTCGTAAGTGTCTTTTAAGGACTTTGCTTGGATTTGTAAATGGTGCTCTACATGTTAAGGATGCGCAATAAGTAATTGATTGTTTTTAAATTTGGTTCACCTACATGCACACCCAAGCGCACGCCACACACGTGCCAAACGACAGTGTGGCCAGATTTGAAAGTTAACTTAGCCTAGAAGTGTGTGTGTGTGTATGTGTTCATGTGATTGAACCAAAGAATGTTTGGTTGGCACTTCTTGATAGGCATTTCTGATTTCTTGCTATGTTTGATTTCTGTTTTGTAGACCATGCTGGAGCGCAGGTACGACTACCTGCCCAACTCGTTTGAGAAACGAAACGTCGCCCTGGAGATCATCTCGGAGATACAACATCAGACCGACACCACCTTCACCCACACACAGATAATGCAGCATTGGTCGGACCTGAAGCGACTGCACATGCCCCGGGTGCGGAGGTTTTTCGGGATCCATTTCCCAAGTAAGTACATAGCGCTTGCATGCAAGATGTAACTACGACAGAAGTTAGGCCTTTTATTTATAATGCCTTTTCTTTGGTAGTGTTGGAAATGGATTACCGCATTCGCCGCACCCGGAGGCGCACAGGCCGACCAGTGCTGCATGATTCTGCAGCTGGGAGTGAAGGTGGTGGATCTCCGGGGCGACGGGCCGACCCCTCCTCTGTGGCCTCCTCAGACCAGCCCCTGGACCTTACAACAGAGGAGGGGCGGCACAGCGTGGGCAGGGAGTCGTACCCTGCCACGCATGCGGGAGCCTCTAGTATGTGACTCTTCATGTCTACGCACACACATATACATGCTAGCTCCTGATATCACCAAACTGATTCCTTGATTCTGTATTTTTAGATGCTGCGGGTGAGGTAGTGGGTGAGGAGGCAGCAGATAGGAGCCCACAAGACCCTGGAGAAGGTGAGTGATGTGACCCAGACTTAGCTAAAAACATTTGAGGACTGCTGAATCAGACACCCAAAATAACCATATTGCCCATGTTTCTACAGGCAATTCTTCACAGCAGAGCCAGGAACCAGGACCTCATGGTGTTGTCCCCAACGAGCCATCTCTCGGCCACCAACCAAGTAAGTAGTCATGCCATTATTGCCATTTCTGTATAACTTCACATGAACACACAAATACATAATGCCATAGTCAATGCCAATATAAGAGTGACCTGTGGCCACTTAATGAGCTTAATTACTTGCCCAACTGTCCTGTGGTCACTTAATGAGCTTAATTACTTGCACAACTGTCCTGTGGCCACTTAATTAGCTTAATTACTTGCCCAACTGTCCTGTGGCCACTTAATTAGCTTAATTACTTGCCCAACTGTCCTGTGGCCACTTAATTACTTGCCCAACTGTCCTGTGGCCACTTAATTAGCTTAATGACCTGTGGCCACTTCATAACCTTAATTCCTTTCAGGAATGACATATGTGGCTTATAGGTAATTTGTTTACTAAAATACATTAAATCCACAGGTGAGAAACATGCATTGTTCTACCAATAATATTTGTCTCGAAATCTGTTCCAGGGACCACACGCCAACGACTTGCTGACATGAATCGGAGGGTCCTTGAGTTGGTGGCCGATCTGCAGGCGATGCGGGACACGTTGGGGACAACAGAAGAGGAAGAGTAGTGTCCTGGTTCCTGGACCTGTATATTTGTAAATAGTTTTAATTGTATATAGTTTGATTTTTTATAAAATTATTTAATTGGATATCTTTTTTTATTCAAAAAAATAGTTTTTATTGTATATAGTTTTTAAAAAAAAAAAAACATTGTATATAGTTTTTTTAATGTTCACAAATATTTTATTAGAACATTTATTACATTTTAAAAATGCCACCAACAAATGGCAGTTGATTAATAAAAAAACAATAAAAAAAAAAAATGTTGTTCCATTTATTTGCACAAATACATTTACACAAAACAAGGGGACAATGACATATTTCTAATTAAAGATTGTGATGTTCGTGAAGTGATTTGGGTAAGTTTTAGGGACCGAAAATGGAAGAAGAACCTAAGCGCTAAGCGATTTGGGTAAGTTTTAGGGTGCTAAAATGGAAGAAGAACCTAAGCGCTAAGTGATTTGGGTAAGTTTTAGGGTGCTAAAATGGAAGAAGAACCTAAGCGCTAAGTGATTTGGGTAAGTTTTAGGGTGCTAAAATGGAAGAAGAACCTAAGCGCTAAGTGATTTGGGTAAGTTTTAGGGACCGAAAATGGAAGAAGAACCTAAGCGCTAAGTGATTTGGGTAAGTTTTAGGGACCGAAAATGGAAGAAGAACCTAAGCGCTAAGTGATTTGGGTAAGTTTTAGGGACTGAAAATGGAAGAAGAACCTAAGCGCTAAGTGATTTGGGTAAGTTTTAGGGACCGAAAATGGAAGAAGAACCTAAGCGCTAAGTGGTTAGGGTGAGCTTTAAGGACCCAAAAGGGAAAAGGCAGGATAGCGCTAAGTGGTTAGGGTGAGCTTGAAGGACCCAAAAGGGAAAAGGCAGGATAGCGCTAAGTGGTTAGGGTGAGCTTGAAGGACCCAAAAGGGAAAAGGCAGGATAGCGCTAAGTGGTTAGGGTGAGCTTGAAGGACCCAAAAGGGAAAAGGCAGGATAGCGCTAAGTGGTTAGGGTGAGCTTTAAGGACCCAAAAGGGAAAAGGCAGGAGAGCGCTAAGTGGTTAGGGTGAGCTTGAAGGACCCAAAAGGGAAAAGGCAGGATAGCGCTAAGTGGTTAGGGTGAGCTCTAAGGACCAAAAAGGGAAAAGGCAGGATAGCGCTAAGTGGTTAGGGTGAGTTTTTTTGGATTATAAGTGATGGGAGTGAAATTATGTATGCAAGCACTTTAATGAGATAAGTTTGTAGTGCGCAGGCGCAAGTTCGTAAGAATTTCGTCTGGACGAATAATTTTGAACAAAGTGAAGCAGAATGTATCGGGAAGCGGAAAGGATTCGTGTGAGGATACGATGGGAAAAGGGCAAAAACGAAAGGCTACGTTGCTAGGTGAGAAAATGAATCTGAAAAGTCTCAATTGAAAATGACATCCTCGTACGCGTACTCTGGCATACGAGCGGACGGAAGCTTTACGGAAGGTTTACAAAGCATGCTTGGAATCGCTCGCACATTCATACGAGAGCGGGAAATTTTGAAAATGATACGACGACGGCACGAAATCGAAAGTTTTTTTGTGTCTCTTTGAATCGAGCCTTAAGACTAGCCAGGTATAACAGACCGGGAGAGCCACTGCAGTGAGGGGATCCCAGAATCTGTGGGGGAAAAGAGACCACAGTCAGTCCCCCAGCCACAATCATACATAATCAATAAGGCAAACATATATGGCTAGCTTAAACATCTTGAATAAATATACATGACACATGTAATTTCAAGGCAAAGCAGAGTGCAAAAAATCAGAGCACATACTGTGTATAAATACATGCCCATACACATACATAAATATACACATACCTGTACATACACATACATATATAAATACATAATATATATATATATATATATATGAATCACAAGGTAAAGTGAACAATCGCAGTCACTTGGAGCACATATCCCACCTATGTGAAACAACAACATTCCCCATAAGTAGAAATGCCCCAGGGAGAAAAATGCTGCACAAGCAGCCATAGCATAAGAACGGCCCCACGTGCGCAATGGTGGGGCCGTTTTACCTGTGTAGTTTTCAGCCGCAAGCTCTTCCCCCACCAGCTGCAGCGTCCAGGTCTCTAATGAGACCAGGGAAGCGAGGGGCGGGCCAGAAAAACAAACAAACAGTCAAAAACAGGCCCCAGCAGCCCTGGCCATGTGCTGACACTAAAAACTGCCAAGGCCTTTTCACAGTAAAGTAAAGCACTCATGCACATTACACACACACACCCCTCCCCCCCCCCCCTAGCAAAGGGAGAAGGCCAAGCGGGAGAAGGTGACTTAAAGGGACATCGGGACAGGGGCATCCCAAATCCAGATCACCAGCCGGATAGCCGCATTGCCCCACAAGTGGGGTCGAGCAGAGGAGATAAGCTCCTAGGCACCTAAAGTGCCATATACCTTTGCCCACCCCGCAGCCTAGGCTGGGAGGCTTCCATTTAACTAGGCATAATAAATAGAGATGAGTGAGTAGTATTCGACCGAGTCGGTAGTCGATCGAATACTACGCTATTCGTCATACTCGATTTCGATCGAGTACAGCGGCGATGGCGCACTCACAATTCGTTTCCCCTCACACCTTCCCTGGCGCGTTTTTTACACCAATCACCATGCAGGGGGGGGTGGGACAGGTCCTGGGAGGACGCTGGCATCGCGAGAACGGCGTCTAGACGCATTGGCTGGAAAAACCATGTGACCTCGAATCTACAAAACTCAGCACTTCCTCTTCGTCAGCATTAGCAGCTTGAACTTAGTGAGGGATAGACGCTCACAGCAGGGAAAGACAGGCTGTAGCTGGCAGGGCCCCAGAAGCTCGGAATATCGCATTTACCACCATATATACCAGCTACCAGAAGACAAGAGAGTCATTAAGAGCCGTTATTAGGGCTACTATGCTGAACGGTATATAGCTCATATGTAGGCAGGCAGGGCCCCAGAAGCTCAGAATATCGCTTTTACCACCATATATACCAGCTACCAGAAGACAAGAGAGTCATTAAGAGCCCTTATTAGGGCTACTATGCTGAACGGTATATAGCTCATATGTAGGCAGGCAGGGCCCCAGAAGCTCAGAATATCGCTTTTACCACCATATATACCAGCTACCAGAAGACAAGAGAGTCATTAAGAGCCCTTATTAGGGCTACTATGCTGAACGGTATATAGCTCATATGTAGGCAGGCAGGGCCCCAGAAGCTCAGAATATCGCATTTACCACCATATATACCAGCTACCAGAAGACAAGAGAGTCATTGAGAGTCCTTATTATTAGGGCTACTATGCTGAACAGTATATAGCTCATATGTAGGCAGGCAGGGCCCCAGAAGCTCAGAATATCGCATTTACCACCATATATACCAGCTACCAGAAGACAAGAGAGTCATTGAGAGTCCTTATTATTAGGGCTACTATGCTGAACAGTATATAGCTCATATGTAGGCAGGCAGGGCCCCAGAAGCTCAGAATATCGCATTTACCACCATATATACCAGCTACCAGAAGACAAGAGAGTCATTGAGAGGCCTTATTAGGGCTACTATGTTGAACAGTATATAGCTCATATGTAGGCAGGCAGGGCCCCAGAAGCTCAGAATATCGCATTTACCACCATATATACCAGCTACCAGAAGACAAGAGAGTCATTGAGAGTCCTTATTATTAGGGCTACTATGCTGAACAGTATATAGCCCATATGTAGGCAGGCAGGGCCCCAGAAGCTCAGAATATCGCATTTACCACCATATATACCAGCTACCAGAAGACAAGAGTCATTGAGAGCCCTTATTAGGGCTACTATGCTGAACAGTATATAGCTCATATGTAGGCAGGCAGGGCCCCAGAAGCTCAGAATATCGCATTGACCACCATATATACCAGCTACCAGAAGACAAGAGAGTCCTTATTATTAGGGCTACTATGCTGAACAGTATATAGCCCATATGTAGGCAGGCAGGGCCCCAGAAGCTCAGAATATCGCATTTACCACCATATATACCAGCTACCAGAAGACAAGAGAGTCATTGAGAGTCCTTATTATTAGGGCTACTATGCTGAACAGTATATAGCTCATATGTAGGCAGGCAGGGCCCCAGAAGCTCAGAATATCGCATTTACCACCATATATACCAGCTACCAGAAGACAAGAGAGTCATTGAGAGCCCTTATTAGGGCTACTATGCTGAACAGTATATAGCTCATATGTAGGCAGGCAGGGCCCCAGAAGCTCAGAATATCGCATTTACCACCATATATACCAGCTACCAGAAGACAAGAGAGTCCTTATTATTAGGGCTACTATGCTGAACAGTATATAGCCCATATGTAGGCAGGGAGGGCCCCAGAAGCTCAGAATATCGCATTTACCACCATATATACCAGCTACCAGAAGACAAGAGAGTCATTGAGAGTCCTTATTATTAGGGCTACTATGCTGAACAGTATATAGCCCATATGTAGGCAGGCAGGGCCCCAGAAGCTCAGAATATCGCATTTACCACCATATATACCAGCTACCAGAAGACAAGAGAGTCACTGAGAGTCCTTATTATTAGGGCTACTATGCTGAACAGTATATAGCTCATATGTAGGCAGGCAGGGCCCCAGAAGCTCAGAATATCGCATTTACCACCATATATACCAGCTACCAGAAGACAAGAGAGTCATTGAGAGTCCTTATTATTAGGGCTACTATGCTGAACAGTATATAGCTCATATGTAGGCAGGCAGGGCCCCAGAAGCTCAGAATATCACATTTACCACCATATATACCAGCTACCAGAAGACAAGAGAGTCATTGAGAGTCCTTATTATTAGGGCTACTATGCTGAACAGTATATAGCCCATATGTAGGCAGGCAGGGCCCCAGAAGCTCAGAATATCGCATTTACCACCATATATACCAGCTACCAGAAGACAAGAGAGTCATTGAGAGCCCTTATTAGGGCTACTATGCTGAACAGTATATAGCTCATATGTAGGCAGGCAGGGCCCCAGAAGCTCAGAATATCGCATTTACCACCATATATACCAGCTACCAGAAGACAAGAGAGTCATTGAGAGTCCCTATTATTAGGGCTACTATGCTGAACAGTATATAGCTCATATGTAGGCAGGCAGGGCCCCAGAAGCTCAGAATATCGCATTTACCACCATATATACCAGCTACCAGAAGACAAGAGAGTCATTGAGAGTCCTTATTATTAGGGCTACTATGCTGAACAGTATATAGCTCATATGTAGGCAGGCAGGGCCCCAGAAGCTCAGAATATCGCATTTACCACCATATATACCAGCTACCAGAAGACAAGAGAGTCATTGAGAGTCCTTATTATTAGGGCTACTATGCTGAACAGTATATAGCCCATATGTAGGCAGGCAGGGCCCCAGAAGCTCAGAATATCGCATTTACCACCATATATACCAGCTACCAGAAGACAAGAGAGTCATTGAGAGCCCTTATTAGGGCTACTATGCTGAACAGTATATAGCTCATATGTAGGCAGGCAGGGCCCCAGAAGCTCAGAATATCGCATTTACCACCATATATACCAGCTACCAGAAGACAAGAGAGTCATTGAGAGTCATTATTAGGGCTACTATGCTGAACAGTATATAGCTCATATGTAGGCAGGCAGGGCCCCAGAAGCTCAGAATATCGCATTTACCACCATATATACCAGCTACCAGAAGACAAGAGAGTCATTGAGAGTCCTTATTATTAGGGCTACTATGCTGAACAGTATATAGCTCATATGTAGGCAGGCAGGGCCCCAGAAGCTCAGAATATCGCATTTACCACCATATATACCAGCTACCAGAAGACAAGAGAGTCATTGAGAGTCCTTATTATTAGGGCTACTATGTTGAACAGTATATAGCTCATATGTAGGCAGGCAGGGCCCCAGAAGCTCAGAATATCGCATTTACCACCATATATACCAGCTACCAGAAGACAAGAGAGTCATTGAGAGTCCTTATTATTAGGGCTACTATGCTGAACAGTATATAGCTCATATGTAGGCAGGCAGGGCCCCAGAAGCTCAGAATATCGCATTTACCACCATATATACCAGCTACCAGAAGACAAGAGAGTCATTGAGAGTCCTTATTAGGGCTACTATGCTGAACGGTATATAGCTCATTCTAGCTATATACACACTGCACACAACGGCTGCTTTAGTGAGGGGTAGCTGCTGCTGGAATAGGGACAGAAAGACTTCAGTGGTGTATTACCACCTATATACAAAACTATATTTTGCACTACTGTTTTGTGTCCTCTGTGCCAACAAAACACTGTTTTATACCCGGTGCGTATAGGCACCATTTCACCTTCTGGCAGTATACGGCTGTATAGCCAGGTGTTCTCCTAAAAAATATATTTATATTTGGCACTACTGTTTTGTGTCCTCTTTACCAACAAAACCCTGTTATATACCCGGTGCGTATAGGCACCATTTCACCTTCTGGCAGTATACGGCTGTATAGCCAGGTGTTCTCCTTAAAAATATATTTATATTTGGCACTACTGTTTTGTGTCCTCTTTACCAACAAAACCATGTTATATACCCCGTTGCGTATAGGCACCATTTCACCTTCTGGCAGTATACGGCTGTATAGCCAGGTGTTCTCCTAAAAAATATATTTATATTTGGCCTCCACACAATTTTTAAGAGGTCTCAGCTCTTGGGACTCCACACAATTTTTAAGAGGTCTCAGCTCTAAGCTTCCCTTACTGCTGGGGTGACACACTGTAACAAACCTCCTCCTGTAAGCTTCCCTGACTGCTGGGGTGACACACTGTAACAAACCTCCTCCTGTAAGCTTCCCTGACTGCTGGGGTGACACAATGTAACAAACCTCCTCCTGTAAGCTTCCCTGACTGCTGGGGTGACACACTGTAACAAACCTCCTCCTGTAAGCTTCCCTGACTGCTGGGGTGACACAATGTAACAAACCTCCTCCTGTAAGCTTCCCTGACTGCTGGGGTGACACACTGTAACAAACCTCCTCCTGTAAGCTTCCCTTACTGCTGGGGTGACACACTGTAACAAACCTCCTCCTGTAAGCTTCCCTTACTGCTGGGGTGACACACTGTAACAAACCTCCTCCTGTAAGCTTCCCTTACTGCTGGAGTGACACACTGTAACAAACCTCCTCCTGTAAGCTTCCCCGACTGCTGGGGTGACACACTGTAACAAACCTCCTCCTGTAAGCTTCCCTTACTGCTGGGGTGACACACTGTAACAAACCTCCTCCTGTAAGCTTCCCTGACTGCTGGGGTGACACACTGTAACAAACCTCCTCCTGTAAGCTTCCCTTACTGCTGGGGTGACACACTGTAACAAACCTCCTCCTGTAAGCTTCCCTGACTGCTGGGGTGACACACTGTAACAAACCTCCTCCTGTAAGCTTCCCTGACTGCTGGGGTGACACAATGTAACAAACCTCCTCCTGTAAGCTTCCCTTACTGCTGGAGTGACACACTGTAACAAACCTCCTCCTGTAAGCTTCCCCGACTGCTGGGGTGACACACTGTAACAAACCTCCTCCTGTAAGCTTCCCTTACTGCTGGGGTGACACACTGTAACAAACCTCCTCCTGTAAGCTTCCCTGACTGCTGGGGTGACACACTGTAACAAACCTCCTCCTGTAAGCTTCCCTGACTGCTGGGGTGACACAATGTAACAAACCTCCTCCTGTAAGCTTCCCTTACTGCTGGGGTGACACACTGTAACAAACCTCCTCCTGTAAGCTTCCCTTACTGCTGGGGTGACACAATGTAACAAACCTCCTCCTGTAAGCTTCCCTGACTGCTGGGGTGACACAATGTAACAAACCTCCTCCTTTAAGCTTCCCTTACTGCTGGGGTAACACACTGTAACAAACCTCCTCCTGTAAGCTTCCCTGACTGCTGGGGTGACACACTGTAACAAACCTCCTCCTGTAAGCTTCCCTGACTGCTGGGGTGACACACTGTAACAAACCTCCTCCTGTAAGCTTCCCTTACTGCTGGGGTAACACACTGTAACATACCTCCTCCTTTAAGCTTCCCTTACTGCTGGGGTGACACAATGACACAAGAGGACATGTCTGACCACATCTCACACACACACACACACACAATGACAATTAGGGGTGGGGTCTATTTATTTTCCCCCTTGCCTATGCCATCTGTGGTTGTCATTAGGCAACGTGATTTTAAGGGGTGCAGAATTTTGTTCTTCTTTTTTGTACAGTTTGGCTTGGGGTCCATGGCAATGTAGAGGAAAGAAGGTTTCCTTGTCTTGTCTCACTTTACGTAGAAGTTATATTGTGTTTGGAGTGTATTGTTGAGTGGCTGTGATAGTGGCGTAATAGTGCGACTTGGGCGCGTTATATGCACCCAGACATGCTTCCCCTGCTGTCCCAGTTGCATTCCAGCAGTGTTGGCATCATTTTCTGATGTTTCAGGGTGGACTTGGTGACCTCCAAGTGGTCGAATTGAGATTTCCAAGTGGCGAGCATTTTTTTCCCATAGACTATAATGGGATTCGATAATCGGTCGAGTAGTCGAGTAACGCGGTCTATTCGAATCGAAATTCGAAATTTCGAATATTTCACTACTCGCTCATCTCTAATAATAAACACACTAGAACTGGGCAGAAATAGACCAAAAGGGGATGCTTGATTTTACCCCGCTACCTGCAAGCAGGAGACTTCATTCTTCTGTCTTGTCGCTTCATGCAGAGAGAAAAAACTGGTGATTCAGTGGGAGGTCCCAGGTATATGTAGGCCAGGAGGGGCTCGTTTACAAGACTCTCTCTGCAATGTCGTCACCTGCTGGTGAGTAACCCGATCCTTAAGAATTAAAGGGGAAGCGGGGTGTGTGGCACACTGAGAATAGCACCTTCTCTCTAACCTTAGTGGATGCATTCAGGTTACGGTTACACTCGGGAATAGATTGTGGGACAGATATTTGTATTGATTCCAAATATATTTATACATAGTTATTAGATCACCTCTCACTCCTTTTGGTAACTTAGTTGCCCTCCTTTGAATGTGCCCCAGTTCTGGGCACCTGTGCTTAAGAAGGATGAATCAGAACTGTAAACAGTATTCCATATGGGGTCTGACCAGTGACTTGTACAGGGGTAAAATGATGCTCTGGTCATAAGCACCTGTGCTCCTCTTGATGCACCCCATGATCCTGTTTGCTTTGGCACCTGCTGCCTGGCATTGATTACTACAGTTACATTTATTGTTACCTAAAACCCGTAGGTCCTTTTCCATTGTTGTTTTACCAAGTATTTCTTTAGGTGTGCAATCAGGGCACAGATTTCTCCTTCCCATGTGCATAATCTTACATTTATCTGTGTTAAACTTAATTTGCTATTTCACTGCCCATGCTTCCAATTTATCTAAATCTGTTTGTAGCTGCCTGCTGTCCTCTTTTGTGTTGATTACTTTACATAGCTTAGTATCATCTGCAAAGATTGATACTTTATTGTTTAATCCAGACCTGGGCATTGTAAGGCCCCAGGGCCACATACGGCCCTTTGATTGGCTCTGACCGGCCCACGACCAGCATTCCCTGTAAGCTAGTAAGATAGTGCCGGGTTTGAACAGCACTTTAGTGAGTCTAATGTAGCGGGGGCGTGTGTGGATTAGAGCCTGCTGTCCTATTGAACAGCTCCGTCCTGCAGGTTTGGCTGTGGGCGGAGTTTCTCTTCCAGTCCTTGGCCTGTACTGTGTGGCATGTGTCAGTCTCTGCAAAGCTAACGCCGGAGATCGAGGTATTCCAGCCACTTGTCTGTGCCTCACATCGCAGGCTGCTGGCACTTGTAGTCCACACAGCCTTTGGGAGGGCGGGGGGACCATGCTGCAAGGTAGGAAGGGTTTCACACAGCCTTTTATACACTGGTCTCCCTCCCCCCGGGCATCCCAAAACCCAGAGCGGCCACTGGTCTTCCCCCTGGTTATCCCAGATCAGGATGCTCCACTGTGTGAAACCGTTGTTAGTAGCAACTTGACAAATGGTGGACTCCCCCTTAAAGTGGAAATGAACCCAGAGCGGCCACTGGTCTTCCACCTGGGCATCCCAGATCGGGGCTTTGTTCCACTTTAAGGGAGGGAGTCTGCCATTTTTCATGTTGCTACTGAGTAAAAAGGGTTTCACACAGTGGGGCATCTCTGATTTTTTTACTGCTTTTTATAAAGAAATACAATTAATATTATGCAGAATTGAGTTCAGTCTTTTGGCCCTCCACAATATTTTTAGTTTCTCATGTGGCGCCATGGAAAAAATAAGTGCCTAGGACCTAATGTCATTAATCTAAATATTTAGTATGTACTACTGATAATCACCCTCTGCTCACGTTTTCCCCCAGTCCAAGCATTCTCAATCTTGAATTTACCTCCTCATAAAAGCTATTAAAGCACAGAGTGAGACTGCACCAGAAACCTTATCACTCTCAACGTTCAGTGTGCACATGTGGGTGTAACAAACTCTTTAGACACACTATGTGGAAGGTCCCACTCCTTCCTAAACACCCACCACAATATGGCACCACTGCTAATTTAAAATTGTTTGTTTTATTGATAATCAAGTCACATAACTACAGACACTAGACATGAATTAAAACCTCTAAAAACACCACAATAAAGTTCAATAAGGAAGAGAACCACACTTCTAGGGGCGGTGTGGATGGCAGTTATAATTAATATGTTTACAATACATAATATATCTCCTAGCTAGATTCAATAATCCTAAAGTGCTACAGTGCAGAAGGTGCTAATACACAATCAATATACAACTACATAATTCAATATCAAAAAATATATATATACATAAGCAAACAATACATATTCACCCTATTTACATATAGTGTACCAGGCCCTATTCGGGCCTGTGACCAAAATCTAATGACAACTACCACCAATGAGGAACAAGCCAGGGAGGACTCAGAAATACTGACCCCAATTCTAGAAAAAGGTAACTCACATAACCACACGACCGCCAGCCCACTGCCCCTGCCGTCTACGCGTTTGCTTGTGTATATATATATTTTTTGATATTGAATTATGTGGTTGTATATTGATTGTGTATTAGCACCTTCTGCACTGTAGCACTTTAGGATTATTGAATCTAGCTAGGAGATATATTATGTATTGTAAACATATTAATTATAACTGCCATCCCCACCGCCCCTAGAAGTGTGGTTCTCTTCCTTATTGAACTTTATTGTGGTGTTTTTAGAGGTTTTAATTCATGTCTAGTGTCTGTAGTTATGTGACTTGATTATCAATAAAACAAACAATTTTAAATTAGCAGTGGTGCCATATTGTGGTGGGTGTTTAGGAAGGAGTGGGACCTTCCACATAGTGTGTCCTCATAAAAGCTGATTAGGTTTGTCTGTCAGGATCGATTCCTCATTAATCCATGCTGATATGGAGTAATAAGGTCATTTTCCTCAAGATATTCCAGGATAATATCCCTTAAGAAAAACTTCAAACAGCTTGCCCACCACAGATGTTAAACTTACCGGTCTGTAGTTCCAAGGATCCCCCCTAGACCCCTTTTTGAATATTGGCACCATTCGCCGCCTATCCCATGGAACAGCCCCTGTAATTATTGAATCTACCAATGCCATCTGGTCCCGGGCATGTATCGATTTTTTTTTCTAATTCTTTATTTAATTTTCAAAACGATACAGTCAAGATAACAAAGTAAGACAGTACAGTAGAAAAGTAGAAAACCAGTTCATAGGTCAGCTTAGATTTGGGACACAGCCCAGCTCTTTAGATCCCATCTTCCATGCAATCCCACTCCTAGCAACATGGGTAAGATCAATCCCTTATAACAATACATTGATGTATGGTCGTTGCAGGGAGTCCCAAGGTAAGTCCTTGTTCCGTCCACCAACCTCAATGGTGGTTTTGGGTTCTGTTCGCCCTTATGGCCGGATGGAGTTCATTCCCGCCCTCGCCTGTATATCAGGGGGGCATGTTGATTTTTCCACTCTTAGAGCTGAGGATTATTGAGTTAGGTTCAAGTCTTTTGCAATGCTAGGGGTAGGTCGGGGGCATCTCTGTATTCGAGCTAGACCTACTGGAGTTCATCGAGAGGAAGAAGTATGATAAAGGAGAAAGAAAGAGAAGGGGAGTAAAGAAATAAAAGGGTGGAGAGGGGGAGATAGAGAGAAAGAGAGGTAGGAAGAAGGGGGATGGGGGAAACACCACATCGCTCCACATGCATAACCTGCCGTCGGGGGGGGGGGGGGGTAAGGCAGGGGACAGGAACCCCCCTTCGTGGATCCCCTATCCTTGATCGGGAGGGATGTAAAGCTAGTTATTGTCGTACCAGTTCTACGCTACTGAGGCTCGGAACACGTGCCATGAGGTCCAAATGATTCGGTTCTCATCCTCTTTATCTTGATGGCTGCTGTCAGCTCCTCCATTTCCATTATCCTGTCTACTTCCGCATTCCAGTCTTTGTCTGTCGGGATGTATTTGGACTTCCACGATCTGGGAAGTAATATCCTTGTCGCATTGATCATGTGTCTTAACACTGATTTTCTGTAATCTGTGATGCTGTCATTAGTATGATGCAGGAGCATGAGCGCCGGGCAGCATGGAACTCGCGAACCCACTACCTTGGACATGATCTCCGACACTTTTAATCCAAAAAGGTCTGATTCTGGGACAGGACCATAGGATATGGAAGAGTGATCCCTCTCCCATCTCACATCTCCAGCAATTGGGGGAGGATCCTGGAAACATGGACGCCAGTCTTCTTGGTGTGTAATACCATCTGGTTAGGTATTTGTAATTGGTCTCCTGGATTTGTACTGAGATTGACGATTTGTATGCGAGTGTGAATATTTTCCTCCATTCTTCTGCTGTGAATCCCCTACCCATATCCCTCTCCCAGTCACCACAAAAGGAAGGGACCGAATCTTGTTCATTGTCCAATAGCTGGTAAATCTGTGAGATCACCCCTCTTGGGGGGGTCTTTGCTCATGACCAACGTCTCAAATTGCGTGAGATCTTGTTCTAGTGAGTTCTTGGGTCCAACTCTTTGTAAGAAGTGTTGGAAGACCAACAGGTGCCATGGGTCAAGGTGAGGGTTATCCCACTTATTTCTGAGCTCATCTATATGGCACCAGTCTCACCCCCTCACCGTTCCCAGGTCTCTCCATCTCCTCATGGCGTAGAACTTCTAGCTAAGGGGCAGTTCTGGGTTGTCCACAACTGGGATCAGGGGTGATGGCCAAGGTGATATTTCTCTCTCTTTTCTAGCTCCATCCCATACATGTAGGGTGGCCTTATTCAACGGACTAGATCCCACCCATCTGCTTGAGGTCACTGAAGCCCATGGAATCTCCTTCAGGGGGGTCTCCGTGTAGCTGGCTTCCACGCTCACCCACTTCTTGGTTTACCCGTTTCTTATCCAGTCTACTATTCGCTGTATATGGGCCGCTTGCCAGTACATCCTCAGGTTTGGCACTGCCAGGCCTCCTCTAGATCTAGGTCGTTGTAGAAGTGCAAGTCTGATTCTCGGTTTCTTATTCTCCCAGATGAATTTTATGAATATCGAATTTAGGTTTCTAAAAAAGCTTGCTGGTATATGACATGGGAGAGTTTGGAATAGGTACAGGATTCTAGGAAGGATCGTCATCTTTATAGCACTCATCCGTCCTAGCCAAGTTAGGGTGAGGGTACTCCACCCTGACAGGTCTGATTTAATTCTATTCAGCAGAGGGATGAAGTTATGTCGGAAAATGTCGTCAACATCGCTCGAGATTTTTGTGCCCAGATACGTTAACGTGGATGAGGTCCATTTAAATGGGAAAGAAGATCTTATGGGAGATATTACTGTGTCTGGTATCCCAACATTGAGTGCCTCTGACTTGTCAAAGTTGATCTTAAAGTTGGAGAGCTTCCAAAAGATCTCAAATTCCCTCATAAGGACCAGGAGCCCCACTGTCGGGTTGGTTATGAAGAATAGAAGGTCATCTGCGTAAGCAGATATCTTGTGCTCTGTTCCTTTCACCTGTATTCCTTTCAGGTCTGTGTTGTTCCTCAAGTGCCGCAGGAAAGGTTCCACCACAAGAGCAAAGATAAGAGGAGATGATGGGCACCCCTGCCTGGTTCCATTTGATATCTGGAAGGGTGGAGAGAGGCTGCCATTTACTCTAACCCTCGCCTGTGGCTTGGAGTATATGCCCGAGATAAATTTGAGTGCTCTGCCCCGAAGCCCTATGTGCCTCAGCACCTCGAATGCAAAGTCCCAGCTCACTCGGTCAAACGCTTTTTCGGGGTCTGTAGACAGCAACATCATTGGGGAATCGTCTATGCGCGATCGGTGTATTAAGTTTAGGGTCTTGATCGTATTATCCCTGGCTTCTCTGCCAGAGATAAAGCCGCACTGGTCCCTTTCAACCAGGTCAGGCAGGTATGATGCTAGATGGGTCGCAAGAATTTTAGTGAACAACTTAAGGTCTATATTTATTAGCGATATTGGGCGGTAGCTTTTGCAGCTCAACGGGTCTTTTCCTGCCTTATTACTGTCACGTGCGCTTCCAGCGCCTCTACTGGGAGCGACATAGGCTCGTCTTCGCGAACAGTCGTGCTAAAGGCCTGTAGAAACTGCTTGTTCAAGATATTCTCAAATTTTTTATATTAAGCGATGGTCAGACCGTCCGGGCCTGAGGATCTCCCGTTTGGGGCTGCCTTTATTGCTTGATGTAATTCAGTTCCCGAGATTGGTTCTCCTAACTTGACGATGGCTTCGTCACTTAGTTTTGGCATTCCTGAGGTTGCAATATATTGCCGCATTCGGGAAAAATCTCTGCGGATGTTCCCTGCTTCCCATACTCGCAGGTTGTACAGGTCGTGGTAATATTCTTGGAATGCTTTGGCGATGTCCTCTGTTTTATGCCATTTCTGCTGTTTCGCATCTGTTATTGCTTCAATGAAATTGAGGGATTGTTACTTCCTCAGCGCTCTGGCAAGGAGTGAGCCGCTTTTATTACCCCATTCGTAGTAGAAGCGTTTGCACTTCTTTATGGTAAATGCAGCTTTTTTCAGTAGTAGGGTGTTTAGTTGTTCTCTGCGGGAAGTCAGCTCCTGTAGTGTGTCCCTTATCTGCGATTCTTTATGTCTCTTCTCTAGAGTTTGAATCTGTAATAATAGGCAGTCTCTCTTCTGAATGTTTGCTTTTTTCAGTCTAGATGCGTGTTGTATAAACACTCCTCGTATAACCGCTTTCTGAGCCTGCCAAACAGTTATCGGAGAAACCTCTCCCGCGCTGTTCAGTGTAAAGTATTCAGTAAGTGCGGCTTGAGCCGCTTGCTCTGTTACCTGGTCTTTTAACAGGCTCTCATTCAGACGCCATGTCCATGCCTTTCATTTGTGATTAGGGACAGCCACACCGGGCTGTGATCCGACAAGGACGCCGGTCCTATGTCAGGGCTGACCACTCTAGGTAGTAGGTCATGGGATATTAATAGGTAGTCCAGCCTCGCATACGTTGAGTGGACCGATGAGAAATGTGAGTAATCGCTACCCTTGGGGTGGAAGATCCTCCAGGGATCACACAACTGTAGTTTGTGCAGTGCCTCTTTTACTCTCCTTAGACCCCCATACGGGATGGAGGACCTGCCGGTCGATGAGTCAAGGAGTGGTTCTAAGGTGACGTTCAGGTCTCCTCCAAGAAGTATCGTCCCTTCTTGGAAGTTCGTTAGTTTCTCTAGGAACCTCAGGAGAAATTCTACCTGGCCACTGTTGGGGACATATACTGAGACCCTTGTGTATTTTTCTCCCGACACTGTGCCTTTCATCATTATGTATCTGCCCTCGTTATCCGCAGATGTTTCCAGGACCTGGAAAGGGACGTCCTTAGCTAATAGTATTGCCACCCCCTTGGATTTGGAGTCTGGAAAGGAGCTTGCATAGCATTGGGGGGAAGTATCTAGGGGAGATCCTGGGACAGGCCCTTCCCTTAAAGTGTGTCTCCTGTAAGAAAATTATCTTGGCCTTCATCCTTCTTAATTCCGAGACTACTGCCGATCGCTTCTCGGGGACATTGAGGCCTCTACAGTTCAGGGACACAATCTTCATGGCAGCCAGCCAAGGGTCCTGAGAATCCCCCACCCTCCCCGCCCGACATCCCGGGAGACAAGGAACATGGTGCAGAATGGATAGTGGTGCTATGTGGTAACATCATGAGAAAGGGGAAAGCCTAGAAGATAGATAGGAGAAGTGAAATAAGAAAAAAGAGAGGAACAAGGTAACAAAAGATCCGGAGAAAACCCAAAGAAGTCTTGGGTTTGTATGAGATCGCAATATTGACTTCCCTAATATAGGGGAGCCTGGTCTCGCGTCTCTTGTGGGAGTCTCCGGCAACTTCCCCCAAGAGAGCACTCAGACCGCGTGGGGGAATGGAAGCTAGGCGAAGAGGAGCCAAAACTCTGCAAATAACTATAAAGATTGGTCTCTGTCTACCATCCGAGGCATCCCTCCTCCCCCCTATAACACATTAACAGTTAAGCAGCAACACATGTTCATGAACTATTAAAAGAAAATTGAGTAATCCCATAGAAATATTTACTGGGTGATCCACGTCATTGTTCCCTCCCCTCCAGGGCCCCCCCCCCCGTGGCGAATCCCACCCAGCTCACAGTAAGAGCCAGGGACATCCTATCCCCTAAACCAGGGGAGGGCCGCTTTCCGAACCCTCTCTTTTTTTTGTTTATTTTCATACCTTCCAGTCTCCCGGGGATCCCGCTCATCTAAGCCGACCCTAGGTCCGCCTGCGGTTAACTCCAAGTCAGTTAGGAACCCTGCCCAGGTCGGAGAATACCCCACCACCCCAGACCCACCGTATCCCCAGGGAGGGGGGGAGAACAGGTCGTTAGGCAAGCCTTGGCTCGGGCGGCAGGTGGATCTCCATTCAGGAGGCGGGCTAGGTCCCAGGCAAGGGGCACGCCCAAGCCAGAGACCCACCGCACCCCGGGTGGGGACATCTCCAGCCAGGAGGCGGGCCCACTCCATACAGCCCGGGCGCTCCAGCACATGGGGCGCCCCGCTAAGCGGGTGGGGGCACCCCAAGCCCAGAGACCTGCAACACACCGGGCAGCAGGGAGCATCCCAGACCAGTAGGGAACATGTGTCCCGGGTGGGGGGGGGACAGGCCAGCAAGCGAGTTGTGGCTGGGGGACAGGGAGACCCTCGAGATCAGACCCCGGGCGAAGAGCAAGCCTCAGCCAGAGCCATGCTACATCCCACATGGGGGACATATCGGAATAGAAGGTGAGCTTTATTCTGAACGGCCTCGGCTAGCTCTGCTCCGGGGACACATTACTGGTCCGATGGGGGGTCACCCGAGCCCAGCGGCAGGTGGCGCCCCGGGTAGCAGGGGAGTACCCCGAACCAGGGGGGCAAATCGCGTCTCAGGCAGGCGGCACCCCAGGGACCGGCCACCCGATGTGAGGGGGATCAAGTTCCCAGATGAGTTGAGTCGAGCCTCAGGGATTAGGGGGACCCCCCAACCAGGAGGCAGACCGATCCGCGAGTGGGGGGGGGCCCGCTGAGGGCCGAGCCCCACCATGCCACGGATGGCCCTGGGCAGTAGGGGGTACCACAGTCCCGGGGATACCACATAACCCGGGGAGGGGACCCTCTCGACCGCAAAATGCCCCGTTCATCAGGTTGTAGGGGCATCCCAGACGGGGGGGCAGACAAGGTCCAGGCCGCCATCTAAGAAATTTTTACTGTTCTGACCGTAACAAAGTCCTCTGTGCATCCATCTAGGGCTCGCACAGCACCCCCATCTCGATCTTACTCAGCGTCTCGGTCGGCCTCAGGGGGGACAAAGTCCCTCCTGCGTCTCGGGTCAGGTGGAGCGCCCTGCTGTCGTCTACGATCCCGTCCGCGTCTTTGCTGGCGCTGTGGTAGCGGGTCTACTCTCCGATCAAGCTCCATCGCCAGTCCGGAACCGAGATTGGTGCGGTCCCTAAGAACTCAAACAACCCCGGTAATTGCGACGGTTCCTTCAGGATATAAGACCTCCGATCCTTTCGAACAATCAGCTGAAGTGGATGACCCCATCGGTAGGATGCTCCATGCTCCTTTTCGTTGTATCAGATCCAGTAGAGGTCTCATCAATCTCTGCATTTGAAGGGTCCTGCGAGAGAGGTCAGGCAGCAGTGTGATTTGTGCTCCCTCCAGGTCGACCGGGCCTTTGTTCCAAGCCCTCTGCATAATAGCCTCCTTGATCTGATAAAAATGCACTCTGCAGAGCACATCTCTTGGCCTGTTGGGGTCATCCCGAGCGGGCCCTGGGCCCGGTGGATTCGGTCAATCTCAATGTGGTCCGAGGGTGGACGATCTAGGAGGTTGTTGAACATGCTGCAGACTCTTGATTTTAACTCTGATGGGGCTATCGACTCGGGGATGCCCCTCAGTCGTATATTGTTGCGTCGATTTCTGTTTTCGTGATCATCCTGTTGTAGTTGAAAAGAGGAGAGCAGCTGTCTGGTAGCATCTGGTTCACGTTCCAGAGCTTCCACTCTTGCCTGAATATCAATCTGTACGGCATTATTAGTTTCTACTCTGTTAGAGAGATTTGCCACAGAGTTCTGCATGGATGTTATCTCTCTGCGGAATGTCCTCTCCATCCTAATTATGTAAGTTTCAAAGTCCACTCTGGATGGCAGCGCTTTAAGGCCATCTGCAATATTCAGCCTGACCGATTCTGCGATGGCCGAGATCAAGGCCCGAGGCAAGGTCACTTCTGGGGGCTCCATATCAGCTAATCCCGCAGGACTCTCCTCTGCCATGGATGATCGATTACTCCTTTGGAACTCTGGCGGAGATGTGCATCGGCAGATATAGGGGGGAGTTGCAGGCGTCAGGCCCCGCGAGGTGCCAGCGACCTCAGCGTCAGACATCAGATCAGGATCAGGGGGCAACCTCCTCTCATCTCTCCCAGGTGCCCGGTCCCGGACTTCCCACACGCCAATCGGTGGGGACTGGTTGCTGTAAGGCAGCGTCAGGGCCTTTGGCGTGTCACGCTCCGGGTACCGCAATTAACCACTTGGACAACTCCAGCTCTCCTGGTAAGGACCTCAACCCCCAATCTCCGCAGCCAGCTTCACCTATAGGAGCCCCCGCTTGCCGAGACGCAGAACACGCCTGCTCGGGATCGGTTGCCCCCAGGACTTTATGGCTCAAAGGATGAAACCTTACGGTACAGAGGACTGGAGAGCCCGCGGCTGGAAGTGGAATTGGGTAGCCCGTATATGAGCGTAAGGTGGAAGTCCAAGGACAGGCTGGAGGTTGGTAACAGGAGACCTGAGGAGGTGACAGAACAATAGCAATAGACAGATCGTGGTCTAGGTTCGAGGCAAGGGTCGGCAGCAGGAGTGGAGATCGAGGATGGTCAAAGGCAAGCAAAGGTTGGCAACAGGAGTGGAGATCGAGGATGGTCAAACGGGCAAAGGTCGGCAACTGGAACGGAGATCGAGGATGGTCAAACAGGCAAAGGTCGGCAACTGGAATGGAGATCGAGGATGGTCAAACAGGCAAAGGTCGGCAACTGGAATGGAGATCGAGGATGGTCAAACTGGCAAAGGTCGGCAACTGGAATGGAGATCGAGGATGGTCAAGCTGGCAAAGGTCGGCAACTGGAGTCAGGATCAATATCAAGGATAAACAACTACAAGGGTCTAGGCGCTATAACAGGCAATCAGCAACTGGCAGAAAGGCGGTTATAAAGGAACCAGGTATGATTGGGCTAGGGGAACGATTCTGATGATTGGTGCAACTAGAATCTGATATCTGATAGGACGGAACAGGGCGTACCGCCCAGGAGTCTGAGAGGGCTGATTGGAGGGAACTAGTGAGGGGAATAACGTCCTGGTAATTCAGACTAAGATTGGCCAGTGACTACCTGAACTACTCCCCCACCCACACCTGTAGCTTTAATTAATCTTCCTCCGGCGGCCGCGCTGAGAGCAGCGGCGCCGGAGGGTATAACTACAACACACGAGCACGAGAACAGGAGCCGGGGACGCCGGCCGAAGAAGAACGAGGCGCGCGCCAGGCGGAAGGGAGGCCGCCGCCCGCCGCGGCCGCCGAACAGAAAGCCGCGCGGCGGGACGGGGAGCGCGACAGGAACGGGGCGCAGGTAAGTGGCTGCTGACATTACCCCCCCCCTCACGAGGGGCCTCCGGACCCTCACCAGGCTTTTCCGGATTGTCACGGTGAAACTTCTTTACCAGAGCCCTGGCGTGAACATCCCTAGAAGAAACCCAGCATCTCTCCTCAGGACCATAACCAACCCAATCAATTAAATACTGTATAGTATTACGCACTCTACGAGAATCCAAAATCTTGTTTACTTCATATTCTTGTGCATTATCTACTAAAACCGGAGGAGGACCAACAGGAGAGGAGTTTTTAGCAGGTTTCAACAGAGAAACATGAAATGAGTCGGAGATCTTCATAGTAGAAGGGAGCCGAACTTTGTAGGTAACATTATTAAGTTTCCTGATGATAGGGTAAGGACCAATAAATTTAGGACCCAATTTATAAGAAGGCTGACGGAGAGCAATATTCCTAGTGGAAACCCAAACAAGGTCTCCACACTGAAGGATAGGTTCCTGAGACCTGCGACGATCAGCAAACTTTTTATATTTGACGCGCATAGTTTCTAAATTTTCCTTGACGCGTGCCCAAACTTCTTTCCGTTTCTGCAGCCACTCTTCTAAGACCGGAAAGTCAGAAGGTGCTGCAGAAATAGAAGAAGCTCTAGGATGCTTTCCATAATTACAAAAAAACGGGGATATTTTGGTACTGTCACTCGGCGCATTATTATACGCGAACTCGGCAAAGTCAATAAATTCCGACCACTGCTCCTGAGTGTCAGAGATGTAACATCTTAAATATTGTTCTAAGCTTTGATTTGTTCTTTCAGTCTGCCCATTAGACTGGGGATGATACGCGGAGGATAAAGAAACCTGAATCCCCAAACGTGAACAAAAATTTTTCCAACATCGTGATATAAATTGCACACCCCGATCGGAAACAATATTTACTGGAATACCATGAAGACGAAAAATATGCGAGATGAACAAGCGCGAAAGTTCAGGAGCCGAGGGTAGCTTGGGTAAAGCAATAAAATGAGCCATCTTACTGAATCTATCGACGACTACCCAAACCACAGTGTTCCCATGCGAAAGAGGTAAATCAACAATAAAGTCCATTGAGATGTGAGACCATGGTTCTTTAGGGATCTCAAGCGGAATCAGATACCCACTAGGGGCCTTGTGTATCCCTTTACTTCGTGCACAAACAGGACATGCGTCGATAAGGGTAGTGATATCACGTCTCATAGAAGGCCACCATACATGACGTCGAGCTAAAATAACGGTTTTACGAATTCCCAGATGCCCAGCAGTTTTGGCGTTGTGGAATTCGCGGATTATATCAGAACGCAAATGCGGTGGTACAAAGTGACGTCCTACAGGTACATTTACGGATGATTCATCTTGAAACGGTGCCAAAAGATTAGAAAGATCAGGGAGCAGGGCCCCGACCACACAACCTGCAGGTAAGATAGGTTCACCAGTATCTCCTCGATCTTTACACTCGCCGAACATGCGGGACAGAGCATCGGCTTTAGTATTCTTTACGCCTGGCTTAAAAGTAATAATAAAGTTGAAACGTGAAAAAAATAATGCCCAACGAGCCTGTCGAGAATTCAACCTCTTGGCGGAGCCTAAATACTCGAGATTTTTATGATATACAGTATATACAGTGATAGGATGTAGAGAACCCTCTAACCAATGACGCCATTCATCAAATGCCAGTTTAATAGCTAATAGTTCCCTATTGCCGACGTCATAATTTTGTTCCGCGGTATTAAATTTCCGAGAAAAATAGGCACAAGGATGCATGCGTTCAGGAGATCCAGAGAATTGCGATAAAACAGCTCCAACACCTAATTCAGACGCATCAACCTCAATAAGAAAAAGGTCTGTTGACATCAGGGTGCACTAAGATTGGCGCCGAAGTAAAAGCCTGTTTTAGGACACAAAAAGCTTCAATAGCTGATGGTGACCAGTTAACAGTGAACGCGGCTTTGCGAGTGAGATTGGTAAGAGGAGCAACGATACTAGAAAAACCCTTGATAAAACGTCGATAGAAATTAGCAAACCCTAGAAAGCGTTGTAATTCCTTTAAGGATTTAGGTTGTACCCAATCCCGCACCGCTGAAACCTTTCCCGCATCCATCTCCAACCCCTGACTAGAAATAATAAACCCTAAGAAGGGAACGGAGGTAACCTCAAACATACATTTAGAGATTTTAGCGTATAGATTATTTTCTCTCAATTTCTGAAGGACCAGTTTTACATGTTGCCTGTGTTCGGAAAGGTTCTTGGAGAAAATGAGGATGTCATCCAAATAAACCACTACGAAGTTACCCAAATAGTCACGAAACACGTCATTAACAAAGTCTTGAAAGACCGCAGGAGCATTACAAAGGCCAAAAGGCATGACTAAATATTCATAATGACCATCTTTAACATTGAAAGCCGTTTTCCATTCATCCCCTTGCCGTATACGGATCAGGTTGTAGGCCCCCTTTAGATCTAGTTTAGAAAAAATTCGAGCCCCCACTACCTGATTAAATAAATCACCTATTAAGGGAAGAGGATAGCGATTTTTAACGGTGATCTTATTCAAGGCTCTATAATCTATGCAAGGCCTTAAACCCCCATCCTTCTTCTCAACAAAAAAGAAGCCGGCACCCGCCGGTGATGTTGACGGGCGGATAAAGCCTTTACTCAGATTTTCCGAAATATATTCCTTCATAGCCTGCTCTTCTGCTCGATTCAGATTATAAATTTTCCCCCTAGGAGGAATAGTTCCAGGAAGTAAGTCGATGGGACAGTCATAGGGTCTGTGTGGGGGAAGTTTATCAGCGGATCGCTCAGAAAAGACATCTGCCCAACCGGTATAAGGTAGAGGCAGTTCCTGGGGAAATATCTGAACACTCCTAAGGACAGTGGAGAAGCAATGTGACTTGCAATAAATACTCCACTTAACCAGATCACCAGACTGCCAGTTAAATATGGGGTTATGAAGCTTTAGCCAAGGGTATCCCAAGACTACTGGTGTTTCCAGACAATCAAACACCAGGAATTCTATGAGTTCAGAATGAGATGAGCCAACCACCAATTTGAGAGGAGGGGTCTTATGACTGACCTGTCCCCCCTGGATAGCCTTTCCATTTATGGCCAGAACCTGGAGAGACTTTTCAAGGGGTACCAATGGAACTCCCAGGATGGAGATTATGTTCCGATCCAGGAAGTTACCTGCAGCTCCACTATCAACAAAAGCAGATACTGCCTGTTTGGAAGGACCCCAGAAAAGTACCGTAGGGATTAACATCTTATCATGATGAGAGTAACGTTTCAACCCACCTAGATCAGTACCCTCTTCCTGATCTAGGCGAGAAAGTTTCCCGCCGGATACCCCTTATTAGGACAGGACCTGGCAAAGTGACCCGGAGACCCACAATAGAGGCAAAGACCCAAAGACCGTCTCCGTTGTTTCTCGTCCTGAGAAAGACGGGCTCTGCCAACCTGCATTGGCTCCTCTTGAGAGGAGGAGGAGGAGTTTCCCCCACCAGGAGTTGAAGGGCTGGGAGTTTGTGAAGGTCTAAAGGGAGTGGTAACCCTAACCCTTTCCCTGGCTCTCTCCCTAAGACGCCTATCGATCCTGATGGAGACCTGCATAAGTTGATCCAAATCTTTTGGAGTGGGAAAATTGACCAGGGCATCTTTAATATTTTCAGACAGCCCCATACGGAATTGGCTACATAGGGCTGGATCATTCCAAGTAGACTCCACTGCCCAGCGCCGGAACTCAGCGCTGTAGTCCTCGGCGGAATTCCGACCCTGCTTCAGGGCGCGAAGCCTGTTTTCCGCCGTGGACTGACGATCTGGATCCGCATACAGCACTCCCATAGCTGAGAAAAAGGATGTCACAGAGTGTAAGGCAGGATCTTCAGGGAGCAAGCTGAAAGCCCATGACTGAGGATCTCCTTGTAGCAGAGAGATAATTAAACCCACCCGTTGGGTTTCTGTGCCAGAAGATAAAGGCCGCAGCCTAAAATAGTGTTCACATGAATTCTTGAAATTCGAAAAACCGGCCCGGTCTCCAAAGAACTTTTCAGGTAAAGGAACCTTAGGTTCAGGAATATGAGGTGGTACAGCGGGTGTTGTAATCTGGCGGGTTTCTTGATTGGCCACTCTCTGGGCAAGTTGATTGATAGCGGTGGCCATCGCCTGAACTTGCTGTACCAGGTCTTCCATATTAATTTTTGATGGCCTGTTATAATGTCACGCTCCGGGTACCGCAATTAACCACTTGGACAACTCCAGCTCTCTTGGTAAGGACCTCAACCCCCAATCTCCGCAGCCAGCTTCATCTATAGGAGCCCCCGCTTGCCGAGACGCAGAACACGCCTGCTCGGGATTGCTTGCCCCCAGGACTTTATGGCTCAAAGGATGAAACCTTACGGTACAGAGGACTGGAGAGCCCGCGGCTGGAAGTGGAATTGGGTAGCCCGTATATGAGTGTAAGGTGGAAGTCCAAGGACAGGCTGGAGGTTGGTAACAGGAGACCTGAGGAGGCGACAGAACAATAGCAATAGACAGATCGTGGTCTAGGTTCGAGGCAAGGGTCGGCAGCAGGAGTGGAGATCGAGGATGGTCAAAGGCAAGCAAAGGTCGGCAACAGGAGTGGAGATCGAGGATGGTCAAACGGGCAAAGGTCGGCAACTGGAACGGAGATCAAGGATGGTCAAACAGGCAAAGGTCGGCAACTGGAATGGAGATCGTGGATGGTCAAACAGGCAAAGGTCGGCAACTGGAATGGAGATCGAGGATGGTCAAACTGGCAAAGGTCGGCAACTGGAATGGAGATCGAGGATGGTCAAACTGGCAAAGGTCGGCAACTGGAATGGAGATCGAGGATGGTCAAGCTGGCAAAGGTCGGCAACTGGAGTCAGGATCAATATCAAGGATAAACAACTACAAGGGTCTAGGCGCTATAACAGGCAATCAGCAACTGGCAGAAAGGCAGGTATGAAAGGAACCAGGTATGATTGGCTAGGGGAACGATTCTGATGATTGGTGCAACTAGAATCTGATAGGACGGAACAGGGCGTACCGCCCAGGAGTCTGAGAGGGCTGATTGGAGGGAACTAGTGAGGGGAATAACGTCCTGGTAATTCAGACTAAGATTGGCCAGTGACTACCTGAACTACTCCCCCACCCACACCTGTAGCTTTAATTAATCTTCCTCCGGCGGCCGCGCTGAGAGCAGCGGCGCCAGAGGGGATAACTACAACAGGAGCCGGGGACGCCGGCCGAAGAAGAACGAGGTGCGCGCGCGCCAGGCGGAAGGGAGGCCGCCGCCCGCCGAACAGAAAGCCGCGCGGCGGGACGGGGAGCGCGACAGGAACGGGGCGCAGGTAAGTGGCTGCTGACATGGCGTCTGTTTGGGCCCCTGTGCAGTCATTCTGGAGGCCCCCCAGCTACAGTGGACCATGGTAGAGGTCACCACCTGCCTTCCTCTGTCAGATGGCGCACGCTCCCCCCTCCTCCCTCTCTTGTGAATCATGTGCTTAGAGATATGTCAGTCTCTATTCCTGGCTCCCCTCTCACCTCAGAGATGATCACCTCAGATTCGGGGCCTCCTCTCACCGCTGGCACAGTCATTTGTTTTTCAGCCATGGCAGGTTGATAAGCGCTCCTCGTCTAGCCGCCCATCTGTCTCCCTCCCCGTCCGTGCGGCGGTGAATGTATCTCTTCCGCAGTTTGCGGGGGAGAGCAGAGGCCGGCTCCCTGCTCACCGCACCTCCGATCGGGGCTCAGCGCGATCGCAGGCTGAGCTACCCGGTCCTTCTCTTTTGACTGGTGCTCATTCTGCAAGGTGGTGGACTCCACTCCCCGCTCTAGTGAGGACGGCGCCATGTGGCCTGCTTCTTCCCGGGGCACAGGTTGGCACGAAGGTGAGGGCCAGCGATCCTCTGGCCTCGAGGGTGATCCACGGCCGACAACTCCTTCCTGATCCGGGACTGCAGGTAGGGCTGCTCCTGGCTCGATGGGGGATTCTCTCACCTCACCAGCTCCTGGGTCTCCGTCCGCCATCTTGTCCAGTGAGTGTCCAGGACTTTCCGGGGCTCCAGATCCAAAATAGGCAGTTATGGGGGCCCCCCTGCGAGCCCCCGGTGTGCTCTTGATCTTTTTCCTCTTGGTCATGTTGTCTGGAAAGCCGCTACTATTAAATAATATGAACTTTAAAGGGGTAAAGTGAGGAGCCTCGTGACCCGGCATCCTACTCCTCCATTCGCAAGCCACGTCCTCATGTATCGATTTTTATATCCTTGAGACGATGCTGGACTTTTTCCTTGCTTAGACCAGTGACATTTAATGGAGGGTTTGGGTTATTGCCCTGCATTTCACTTGGCATGTCACGATTTTGTGAATATAGAAGTAAAGAAGTTGTTTAGTAAATTTGCTTTCTCCTCATTCCCCTCTATAGGTGTCCCCTCCTTGCTTTTTAGGGTGCCTCACCCTCAGGTTTGTATCTTTTACTGTTTATGTAGCTAAAGGATAATTTGGGGTTAGTTTTACTCTCTTTGGCGATCAATCTTTCTGTCTCCAGCTTAGCTGCCCTTATCTGTTGTTTACAT
Source organism: Gastrophryne carolinensis (assembly GCA_027917425.1). Taxonomy (NCBI): domain Eukaryota; kingdom Metazoa; phylum Chordata; class Amphibia; order Anura; family Microhylidae; genus Gastrophryne; species Gastrophryne carolinensis. The sequence continues at coordinate 288,184,413 of CM051234.1, forward strand.
TGTTTATTTTCTTCTTTTATAGTTTTTTAATGCTTCTACTGTCCCTTTCAATTTTTAAATGTCTTTTTTTGTTGCTTATTGTCCCCCTAACCTTTTTGTTTAGCCACATCAGTTTACACATGATTCTAACCGTTTTACTCCTGTAAGATATCTATCACAATGAAAATTGAGGGTTTCTTTGAAAGTATCCCATTTACTGTCCATACTTTTATTTCTAAGGACATTTTCCCAGTCGATGCAGTTTAGGGCATCTCTAAGCTGGTCAAACTTTGCCTTTTTGAAGTTCCGCATTTTTGTGGCTCCATGATAAGGCACCCCTAGTGACTGCTAAGTGGAAATAATATTATGATCACTGCTTCCAAGGTGTCTTCCAACCTGTACCATTGTTAATTTGTCTGGTACATTGGTTAGTATTAGGTCCAATATGGCTCTCCGCTTTTGCTGGAGCTTGTACTTGCTGGGAAAGCCATCTTTTGTTTTAGATAACAAAAACTACTTGTTTCAGCATCCCAATCTTTATCTGGGTAATTAAAGTCCCCCATAATAACTACCTCATTTAATTTAGTGGCTATTTCTATTTTCATCTTAACATCAAACTTTCTGTGAATTTGGATATATCTAGAGGCTTGTAGCAAACCCCATCAGTATTTTTTTTTGTTTCTTCATGTCTTTCTACCCATACAGACTCCACATGGTCATTTCCCTCACATATATCCTCCCACAGAGTAGGATGTAGAGAGGATTTTACAATTAAGCAGAATCCACCCTCTTTGCGTTTTTTACGGTCTCTTCTAAACACACAGTAGCCTTGTAGATTTACTACCCAGTCATAGCTTTCATCCAGCCATGTCTCTGTTACCCCCACTTTGTCATATTGTTTTTCTGTTATTTATTTGTCAAGCTTCTAGCATTTGTAAGCATGCATGTAGGCAGGAAATCCAAGGTTAAGTTAATACCATTTATTGGCTAACTCAATAAGATTGAAAATGCAAGCTTCTTCAGGCATAATACAGATCTGTAACTTAGACACACATATATACAGAAAAATACAAAGGAGTGACAATTGTTTTTACACTGACACACATGAAAAATAGCTAAGTCGTAAAATCGTATACTGTGAGATAAGAATCAGGGGGATTATAACAGTTAATGGTGGGCTGATAAGAATGAGAGGGGGAGAGAAAGTGTGTGGAATTTTTATTGCTCTCACACCAGGTCAGACAGTCTGTTTAATATCAGACCTTGTGATGAGTCTTGTCTATTCAATCCATGTCATGACACATACAATTATTGTTCCTGTTTAGCCCACAGTCCATCGATTTAAAGATTTGGATGCATTTACACTCCCATTCCAATCTCTTCTTTTGTAAGCGGAAACCCCCCTTGAGCACTGTGAGTTTGAGGTCACATAGGCCATGGCCTGGTCTGCAGAAATGGGCTGCGACAGGCACATGAGTTTTATTATTTTTGATTGTGAACCTGTGCAGATTTAGTCGCTTTCTTAGCACTTGTCCTGTCTGCTCGATATAAAATATCGAGGGGCACTGCACACACATGATCAGGTATACTACATTAGGGGATTTGCATGTGAAATTACCATGTATTTTGTAATCATGTTGCATACCTGGTGCCTTTATTCTGTCTGTGGTGTAGATGTGTGTGCAGGTTTCCCACCTTTTCTGCAGGCAAGGCCATGTCCCATTTTGTGCTGGGTCACTTAGGGAGCTCCTCACAATGAGTTTTCTGAGGTTGGGAGGTTGTCTGTATGCCTAAAGAAGAGGATCTGGGAAAATCTCAGAAAGTCTCTCATTCCTGTGTAAAAGGGGTTGGAGCTCCTTCGCATTTTCCTTACAATCTCCAGACGTGGATTGTATGTGACAACAAGAGGAACACGGTTCTTCTTTTGGGATTCTTTGTACTGCAGGAGTCTGTCTCTGGGATGTGGTGTGCTATAATCTCTGGTATTGGGACTTTGACCGGAAACCTGTCAGGCTGGGTGGAACATATCCTAAAACCTCTGGTCTGGGAGACACCAAGTTTTATTCAGGACACAACACATGTTCTTAATAGACTGCAATTGGACCTTTACCAGAGGGAACCATCTTGGCCACTATGGATGTAGACTCACTTTATACCAACATCCCACATGATGACGGTATAGCTGCTTGTGCAAGGTACCTGCAGGAACACAACCTACCTGCAGATGAGATCACAGAAATAATACATTTCATCCTGACCCACAATTACTTCTGTTTCAGCCAAGATCTATACCTGCAGCAGATGGGTGTGGCAATGGGCTCAGGATTTGCACCACAATATGCAAATGTATTCATGGCAAAACTGGAAGAGGAGTTCCTATCACAATGCGCCACTAGACCAATAGCCTATTTTTGCTACATTGATGACATCCTAATCATCTGATCTGCACGCCAGGAAGACCTCATTGACTTCCACATGAATTTTAATGACTTCCATCCCAAAATACGTTTGAAACTCACCCATTCACCAACAGAAATCAATTTCTTTGACACCACCATACGTGTTAAGGGAAAAGCCCTACAAACATCCATCTACCGGAAACCCACAGACCGACCTACATACCTTAACCATAACAGCTTCCACCCAAACCACACCAAGAGGTCCATCGTATTCAGCCAGGGAATCAGATACAACAGAATCTGTTCTGATACCATGGACAGAAACGCACATATGGACAATCTAAAAAGGGACTTTATTAGGCAGGGCTACAAACCATCAGAAACAGAGGCCCAGCTACAAAAAGCACTCCACATTCCCAGAGACAGACTCCTGCAGTACAAAGAATCCCAAAAGAAGAACCGTGTCCCTCTTGTTGTCACACGTCTGTTGTCCCCACGTCTGGAGATTCTAAGGCAAATTGCGAAGGAGCTCCAACCCCTTTTACACAGGAATGAGAGACTTTCTGAGATTTTCCCAGATCCTCCTCTGTTGGCACACAGACAACCTCCCAACCTAGCAAATCAATAGAACCGTCACTCCAGTAATATAATGGAAAGTACTTGTATTTAGTTTCATACAAATAATCCAATGCATACAAGCAGTAACAAGAAAAGTCCATAAGATGGCCAGTAACAGACCGTATTACCAACCTTTCGGGGGTCAGGAGCCCCCTTTGTCAAGGTAGACTGCCAACCAGTGCTATTAGTGTCCCTGATATATAAACAGAATAACTGGTGCAATTCAAAAATTCCCACCTGACATCATAGTGACATCAGCAGGATATACTCTATATAGTGTAACATAGAATATGATAAAAACAAAAGTATATATGTCATAACGTTGTAAAAATACCATTTTGTGAGTACTCACCTGTAAAATGGATATTGTCAGTGTGTCACACACCCCGCTTCCCCTTTAATTCTTACGATCGGGTTACTCCTCCAGCAGGAGGCGACGTTGCAGAGAGAAGTCTTGAAAACGAGCCCCCTTCCAGCCTATATATACCTGGGACCTCCCACTTAACACCCAGTGAATTCAAAAGCAGAAAGACAAGATACCAGGAAATCCAATGGTAACCTCAAAATAAAAATAAAGAAAAGCTTCACCATATAAAGGATCCAGGATACCGAAAAGGGCGGGTGAAGCGGGGTGTGTGACACACTGACAATATCCATTTTACAGGTGAGTACTCACAAAATGGTATTATTCTCAGTGTGTCACACACCCCGCTTCCCCTTTAATTGTTACGATCAGGACATCCAAAAGCAGTGTCCACAAGGGATGGGTATTCGAAGGCAAAATGAAGCATAACTTAAATGACTGCAGTCTGCAGAACTTTGCGGCCAAACACAGCATCCGCTGAGGCCCGCACATCAACCTTGTAAAACTTAGAAACAGTATGAACAGAAGACCAGGTTGCAGCCTTACAAACTTGTTCAACAGAAGCTTGGTGCTGAAAAGCCCAAGACGCTCCAACGGCGTGAGTAGAATGAGCAGTGATACGAAAAGGGGGAACTTTCCCTTTAGCAGAATAGGCCCCAATAACGGCCTGACGTATCCATTTGCTAATGGAAGACTTGGCCGGAGCCAAACCCTTTCTAGGCCCACAGGGCACAACAAAAAAGGCATCAGTTTTACGAAAAGGAGAAGTAATAATCAAATAGTACTTAACACAGCGTACTACATCCAAACAATGCAAAACCCTCTCCTTGTCATTCTTAGGCTTAGGACACAAGGAGGGAAGAACAATATCCTGATTCAAATGAAAAGCAGAAACAACCTTAGGAAGAAAGTCTGGTTTGAACCGAAAGACCACCTTGTCCTGATGCCTCTCAAAGTAGGGCGCCTGAATCGACAAGGCCGCCAACTCCAAGACACGCCGAACCGAAGTGATAGCTACCAAGAAGGCAGTCTTCTGAGTCAAGGTAGACAAAGCAATATCCTGCAAAGGCTCAAAGGGAGGAGCCTGAAGAGCAGAGAGAACCAAGTTCAAGTCCCAAACAGGGAGCAATGGCTTCCTGGGAGGCCGCACATGCGTAACCCCCTGGAAAAAGGTTTTAACTAAAGGATGAAGCGCAAAACGCTTCTGAAAAAAGATAGACAAGGCAGAAACCTGCCCTTTCAAAGTACTCCGCTGCCCTTTCAAAGTACTCCGCTGAAGACCAGAGTCCAGCCCTGATTGCAAAAACTCCAGCACCCTGGAGACCGAAAAGACCCTACAAAGCAAAGATCTAACCTCACACCAAGCGATATAGGCTTTCCAAGTCCTATAATAGATGATAGAAGAAGACCTCTTCCGGGCACCGATCAGAGTCTTAACAACCGAGTCAGAAAGACCCTCCTCCTTCAAGATGGAGGTTTCAGCAGCCAAGCCGTCAAACCCAGCGTTGGTAAATTGGGGTAACACAGCTGACCCTGAGTGAGCAGATCGGGCCGAAGAGGCAGAACGAACTGATCCACTGCCAGCCGAACGATGTCTGCGAACCATACTCGCCTTGGCCACCTTGGAGCCACGAGAATGGCGGATACCTTTTCCAGAGCCAGCTTCCGTACCACCCTGCCTAGCACCCTGCACCCTGCCAGCACGGAGGAAACAGGTACAGAAACCCCAGATCCCCCCAGCTCAGGGACATGGCGTCCACCGCCAGAGGATCCTGGGAGAGCGACACGAAGTTCGGGAGCCTGCAATTGTGATGAGAGGCAAACAGGTCCACCTCCGGTGTCCCCCACCGGAGACACAGAGACCGAAAAACTTGAGGATGGAGAGCCCATTCTCCCAGACGGGAAGAGCACCTGCTCAACAGGTCCGCTTCCCTGTTTTCCACACCCGGAATGTAAACTGCCGAGAGACAAGGAACATGGGCCTCCGCCCCAGTCAGGATCAGGGACACCTCTCTGAGGGCCCCCAGACTGCGAGTCCCTCCCTGATGATTGATGTAAGCAATCGCTGTTCGATTGTCCGAGCGAACCTGAACCGGAAGGCCCAGAACATGTTGAGTCAAAAAAACAAGAACCAGACGGATGGCTCTCAGTTCCAGAATATTGATGGGCAGGTGGGCCTCTCGAGGTCCCCACTGGCCCCGGAACTAAAGATCCCTCCAGAATCCCCCCCATCCCGAAAGACTGGCGTCCGTGGTGACAATTTCCCAAAGAGGAGTCAGGAAAGACCTGACCCTCAAGAGATTGGTCGAGACCAACCACCATTGAAGGGACTGCCGGACCCGGGAGGACAACTGGAAGGGCCGATTCACAACAGATGAAGCTGAAGCGTCCTCGTGTGAAATTGAGCGAAAGGAACTGCCTCGAACGAGGCAACCATCAACCCTACCAGCCTCATCCCCAGACGGATGGACGGCCGAGGATTGGAAAGGAGGACCCGAGCCAACTCCTGAATCAGACAAATTTTGGACTGAGAGAGAAACACCCTGTGTTGACCGGAATCCAACCGCATTCCCAGAAAGGACACCACCCTGGCCGGAGCGAGGGAGGACTTGGGAAAGTTGATCACCCAACCGAAGCTTTCCAGCGTGGAGACCACCGTCCTGGTGTCTGTCTCCGATTGATTGAGGGAAGGAGCCATGATGAACCTGTTGAGGAACTTCAGATCCAGAACGGGGCAAACCGACCCGTCCTTCTTGGGGACTGTGAAAAGATTGGAGTAAAAACCGAGGCCCACCTCTAAGCGCGGCACCGGCCAGATGACCGCCATTTCCAGAAGATTCCTTACCAACGCCAGGAGCCCCTGCGCGGCCAAAGGATCGGTGGGCACCCGAGACCGGAAAAACCGTGAAGGAGGGCGAGACTCGAACTCCAGCTTGTAACCGGACGACACCACCTCCCGGATCCATCTGTCCAGAACCTCCTGGTCCCAAACCAGGGAGAAGTGTCGCAATCGTCCCCCCACCCGCACGGGTGAGGGCAGCCCCTCATTGCTGAGCGGGCTTACCAGTAGGCTTGGGCTTGGCGCCCCAGGACTGACCGGGACGGGACGGCCACGGCCCCTCCCCCGGGTCCAACCTGCACCGCCAGTAGCGGGAAAGGAAGCCCCTCTGCCCGCTCTGGCTCCCCGAAAGGAGGGACTAAAGGAACTCGCACCCCGAAAGGAGCGACGAGGCCTCTTGCGTTGAGGCAATTTACCACCCTTGGTAACTGAATCCAATTTATCGCCAAACAGGCGCAAACCTAAAAAAGGTAGTGCTGTAAGCACCCTCTTAGAGCTAAAGTCCGCCATCCCCTGGCGCAGCCACACTGACCGACGAATAGCAACCAGCAGTGCCGCTGTCCTGCTACTCATCGCAAGAGCATCGTCCTGGGCGGTCAAGACAAAGGAAATAAACGACTCACACTGCTTGAGAAAACTAAACTCATCACAAGCGGGATCAAGACCTGCGTACAGATCCCTAATAATGGACCTAACTGCCAACAGAAGAAGTGCCGAAGCACAAACCGGCCGTAGTGTCGATCCGGCACTGATAAAACCATGGCGAGCCAATTGATCAATCCGACGATCCTCACCATCTTTAATGGTAGTAGTGTCAGAGGAGTGCAACACAGCCGTGTTAGACAGCCCTAACACAGGGGTATCGACGTCAGGGGGAACTGACCAAAGCTTCACCAAATCCTCCGGAAAGGGATAACGTTTATCCCAACTAGGAGGAATTCCAGCCAGGCGCGTGGGTTGTTCCCATTCCTTAAGGACAACCCTCACAAAGTGTTGTTGCCTGGGAAACACCAAACGCGGCTGGGGTACATCAAACAACTCACCCTTTGGCGGGGGGACCACCGCGGGCGGATCCAAAGCCAAAATTTCAAACATTTGAGCCAAAATGGAAGGAGTGTCAAGGGACACCCCCACAGCCTGATCGCCAGCAGTGTCAACCAATAGCTGGTCTGCAGGCTCATCCGACTCCTCAAGGAGTTCCCCCTCCTCATCAGGGGGACAATCGGACCAATCCAATATTTCAAACACCTCATCCTCCGAAACAGGCGCTGCCGGAGAAAGGTGCTTCCGCTTCGCCGTAGCCTTCTGAGCTACCGTGGCGGAAATTATCTTCTCGAGGTTGGCCAATCGTGCACACACCTCGGACTGCGAATCCCCACCTTTGACAATGTCACACGGGGTCCGGAATAAGGGAGGGGGGGTAGGAGATGACGGAAGTTGCGAGGAGCCAGAAGCCGGAGCGACGGACTGGCGCACAATATTCTGCTTTGCACATGGAACGCATAATATGACATCATCGCCTGGGAGCGGAGCCCCACAACCCCCACACAGCCTGGATAGCCCCGAAGAGCCGTTTCGGAAGCCTCCATATGGTGAAATTATGGTATTCGCAACAACCCAGGGTTTTACGCATTAAGCAACCCGGGATGCCCCTTTATAATTAAAGTCCCGGGAGTAGGAGGATTTTTTTTTTTTTAAAACCTAGGAAAAATCCCAATTTAGAGACTAAGACTAGCCAGGTATATCAGAACCAGGAGAGCCACTGCAGTGAGGGGATCCCAGGATCTGTAGGGGAAAAGAGACCAGATTCAGTCCCCCAGGAAAAATAGCCAGCATGCATCACACTCATACACATTAAAAAATAATGGTAAACCATATAAAGGCAGAATATACATCATGAATTCCACTATACATGTATACATATATACATAACAAAGTGATAAGTGCCTCCAGGAGAAAAGCTAGAGTGCCCGGGCAAACTCAAACATAAATAACACAGACATAAAAAGAAAACACTGCAGCTAAATGACGGCCCCACGAGCGCGAGGTGGGGACCGTTACCTGTTGCCGCTGCAAAGGATAGCCACACACTCCTGGACGCGCACTATTCCCCCCGCTCAGCAGCACCTGTCTCAGTAATGAGACAGAGGAAGAGGAAGTGAGGCGGGCCCGAGCTCAGCGACGCGCCCCGGCCACGCCCCCTGCCAGTGAGTCACAGAGCGAGAGCGAGGACTCGGCCCCGCCCCCAGGATACGAGTGGAGCGGCCCGCCCAATGGCGGCGCCGCGTGCAAAAGCGGAGGGAAATTCAAAAGTAATAAAGTAAACAGTAAAAAGAAAGAGCCCCAGCAACCCAGGCCACGCGGCCGCACACCGCGGCGCTGAGCCTGCGTCTGCCAGCGCTCTCACATATACAATGGTAAAAGCACCCCATGCAACACCACCCCCCCCCCCCAAAGCGAAGTGAGAAGGGACCGAGCGGGAGAAGATGGCCAAGGGGAACATCGGGACAGGGGCATCCCAAATCCGGATCACCATGCCGGATAGCCGCATTGCCCCACGCGTGGGGTCGAGCGGAGGAGATAAGCTCCTAGGCACCTAGTGCCATCTACCGTTGCCCAGCCAGCAGCCTGGGCTGGGAGGCTTCCATTAGCCACCATGTAAACAATAGAACTGGGCAGAAATAGACCAAAAGGGGGTGCCGGGGTTTTACCCCGGCTACCTGCAAGCAGGAGACTTCTTTCTTCTGCCTTGTCGCATCTTGCAGAGAGAAAACACTGGGTGTTAAGTGGGAGGTCCCAGGTATATATAGGCCTGAAGGGGCTCGTTTTCAAGACTTCTCTCTCAACGTCGCCACCTGCTGGTGGAGTAACCCGATCGTAAGAATTAAAGGGGAAGCAGAGTGTGTGACACACTGAGAATAACCCAATTCTGTGAAGTACTCACCTGTAGAATTGTTTTTTCTGGGAATCCATTCCAGGCATTCCTTACACTTGGGATTTACCTCCTTGCTGATCACGTGACTGCAAGAAAGAAAACAGGTGTGGCCCCTTCCGGCCCATAAGTAGCAGCTGCCTCCTAACCAAGATCAGTTTACTTAAAAAGCAGTAAAAAACGTAAATCAGAGGCAGGATGGGAGGCCCTATATAGGAGTCCATGTTACTTCACACCGAACTCCGCCAGAAAACTCTCAGAAATGTAATTTTGTTCTTTTCACTTTCTCTTATACTTTTTCTTCTTTTTCTTTTTTCCTCTTTTTAAAAGCTAATGAAAGTAATAAATGGACTAAACACCACCAAAAAAGCATCAAAAGATAGATCATGACCCAAAACGGGTGAGCCGGAGTGCCTGGAATGGATTCCCAGAAAAAACAATTCTACAAGTGAGTACTTCACAGAACTGGGTTTTTTCTTCCAATCCATTCCAGGCACTCCTTACACTTGGGATCTCCAAAAGCAGTGCCATCTATGGGCAGGATCCCCTAGCGCAGAACAGCAGGTAGTTCATCTCAGTACCGCCTGAAGAATCTTTCGACCAACAGCGTCAGCTGAGGCTCTAACATCTACCTTGTAAAACTTGGTGAATGTATAAACCGAAGACCAGGTGGCAGCTTTGCAAACCTGTTCCACCGAAGCCTGATGCTGAAAAGCCCAGGACGCACCAATGGCCCTAGTGGAATGGGCCATGACCCGAAAAGGGGGTTCCTTCCCCTTGGCCGAATAGGCTCTTCCTACTGCCTGCCTAATCCACTTACTGACAGTGGCTTTAGCTGGCGGAAGCCCCTTTCTCGGCCCTTCTGATAAAACAAAAAGGAATCTGTAGCTGCCAAATAATATCTTATGGCCCTGACTGCATCTAAAGAATGAAGTGCCCTCTCCTTAGCATTAGCTGGAACTGGGCATAAAGAAGGTAGAATTACCTCTTGATTAAGGTGAAAAGGAGAGGTAAAAAATCAGGCTTAAAACGAAAAAATACCTTGTCTCTATGTAACTCAAAGTAAGGAGACTTCATACATAAGGCGGCTAACTCAGAAACACGCCACACAGAGGTGATTGCCACCAAAAATATCACCTTAAGCGTCAAAATGCTCAATGGAGCGTTAATCATGGGTTCAAAGGGAGCACCCTGTAGAGCCGTCAACACCAGATTCAAGTCCCACACCGGTAAAATGGACTTGCGCGGTGGTCGGACATGAGTGACACCTTGAAAAAAAGTCTTAATGAGCCTATTACTAGCAATAGACTTCTGGAAAAAAATAGATAAGGCAGACACATGCCCTTTTAGGGTGCTTAACTGTAGGCCCATATCTAGGCCATCTTGTAGAAAATTCTAGAATTCTAGAAATCGAATACCTTCTGCATGAAAAATTCCTAGCCTCACACCAAGATATGAATGATCGCCAGACCCTGTAATAAATTATGGAAGAAGACTTCTTCCGGGCCTGAATCATGGTATGAATAACCTTAGCCGATAAACCCTTCTCTGCTAAGATCGAGGTCTCAATAGCCAGGCCGTCAAAGCTAGCATCTGTAAATTCGGGTGCCGAAGTGCCCCCTGTGTGAGAAGATCTGGCTCGACTGGTAGGCGCCAATGGTCCACCGACAACCTTGTTATGTCTGAAAACCAACTTCTCCTTGGCCAACGAGGAGCTACTAGAATGGTTGGTACCCCCTCCTGAGCTATGTTTCTTAGTACACGGCTCAGGAGCGGAAGCGGGGGAAAAACGTACAGAAGCTTGAACCTTGCCCAGGAGACTGACAGGGCGTCCGTTGCTATGGCCAGAGGGTCCCTTGACAGGGACATGAATTTTGGCCGTTTGTGATTGTGTCTGGATGCAAAGAGATCCACTTCCGGACACCCCCAGCTAAGACAAAGGGCTTGAAAGACCCTCCGACTGAGGGACCATTCTCCCCGACGCAGAACCTTTCTGCTCAGAGCGTTGGCCTCCTGGTTTTCTACCCCCGGGATGTAAACTGCCGAGATGCAGGGAACATTCTCCTCTGCCCAAGTCAGAATCCGGCTTACTTCCTCTAGAGAACTCTTGCTCCGAGTACTCCCCTGATGATTGATATAGGCTACTGCCGTCCGATTGTCCGACTGGACCTGGACTGCCTGTCCCTTTAAACTGGGGGTCAGATACTGAAGCACTAGCCGGATTGCTCTTAATTCCAATTTATTTATGGGAAGCCGATTCTCCTTCGGCCCCCACTGTCCCTGGATCTTCTGTGTTTGCCAGATGCCCCCCCAGCCTGTGAGACTGGCATCCGTGGCAACGATCTGCCACTGTGGTGTCAGAAAGGACCTGCCTACAGACAGATGAAGAGGGTCCATCCACCACAGAAGAGATTGCCTGGCTGAGGGTGTTAGCACAAAGACTTGATCCAGCGACTGCAGGGCTCGATCCCAGCTTGCCAACAGATTCCACTGAAGAGGCCTCATTTGAAACTGGGCAAAAGGTACGGCCTCAAAGCAGGCTACCATAAGGCCTACTAGCTTCATCCCTAGCCGAATGGTCGGCTGCTGGCAAGCCAGTAAAAACTCAATTTGATTCAGCATTAGCCGAGCCTTCTGCTCTGGTAGAAACACTTTGACTTGAACTGTGTCCAGAATCATTCCTAAGAAATTCCTTACTGGTGCCGGAGGGATATGGGACTTCGGGTAATTGATCACCCAGCTGAACTCTTTCAGAGTTGATAGGACCGTCTGCATGTCTTTCATGATCTGCTGAAGAGACCCAGCTGAAATTAAAAGATCGTCCAAATATGGGATGATGTATATCCCCTGGCTCCTGAAAATGGCCATGAGACCCGCCAAAACTTTGGTGAACACTCTTGGAGCCGAGGATATCCCGAATGGAAGCGCCACAAACTGGAAGTGCTGATCTTCCAGGGCAAACCTCAGGAACTTCTGATGCCCTGGAAAAATTGGCACATGCAAATAAGCGTCCCTTATGTTTATAGAAGTCATAAGATCCCCAGGCCGAACTACTCTTACCGCTGACCTTAGCGTCTCCATGCGGAAATGTTTCACGCGGATATACCTGTTGAGATCCTTTAAGTCTAAAATGGGACGAATCGACCCATCCCTCTTGGGAATTGTGAACAGGTTGGAGTAAAACCCCTGACCTGGGGGGCGTGTCCCGACTGATGCGGAGAGGCAGCAGCTAGCTGAGCTCCCGTTGCCTAGGACCAGACGACCCTTTTAATCCACAGCAGCCGACAGCAGAACAGGATGCCGAGGAGGAGAAACCAGAGGGGAGACGGAGGAAGTGGGAAGAAGAGCCCCCCGAAGTGGCAAACGGCCGGGAAGAGCGGAGAGGAGAGCGGGGCGGAGGAGCCTGGACTCACCGAATCGCCGCGAGCGGCGGCTACAGGCGGGCAGAGGAGCGGCGACAGTCCCCGGAGGGGGCAGGCGGAAGCAGCGGGAGAGTGGCCGCAGCAGCATACGCGGAGCCCCGCGGGGAGGAACGTACACCCAGGAGGTGGGTGTACCAAAATGGCGGCGGACGCGCTCCGCGATGCCGCATCATCAGATCCCGGGCCGCAGGCGGTGATTGATTATAGCGAGCAGCCGCCCGGCTCACTGTCAGTGCGGAGCCGGAAGGGCGGCTCGGCAAGTCCTCCGGTGAACTCGGAGAGTATAAGTGTCAGTCCCCCTAGCTTTGATACCCAGGGGACTCAGCCGACGGGAGGGAAAGGGGGGAGGAGCCGGGCTTGCTATGGTGAAGGAGGGGGAGACAGTCCGGGACCCTCCAGCAGAGCCCCAAGGCCTGGAGTATATACTGGCCATACAACTCCATACACCCGGGAGATACCAGTCCCCTCACTCCTACAGCAATTTACATATGTGCCCAGAGGCTCGCCTGCACCATTCACCGATACAACCTCCCTGCTTGATAAAAGGAGACCATATAGTGAGGTGGCGCGAGACGCCCTCCCACAACCGCAACGGCCGCAGAAAGCAGGAGCTGTATATCACATCATAAAGCATTCGGATGAGAACCGGCAGTCAATGGAGGGCTCCCCACCGTACCCGCTGCCCCCATCTCCTGAGGAACTGGCAAGCCCTAGGGCGTCGAGCCCCATGCCCATGTGTCCCCTGTGGAGCCTCTTTCCTCCCCCGCACCCGCCAGGCTGACGGAGTCTTGTGACGACTGGGGGTTGCTAACTCCCCCAGCCCCTTCGGTTAGCAGAGAGGCGTGTGACCCCGAGATCCATCTGGCCACCATCTCCCTCTTGAAAGGTCTACCTACGAAAGCTGATATTGAAGAGCTAATTTCTAAATACGCAGCTGTGCATAAACGAGAAATTGCGGCCGTTAAAAGTCAGTTATCCAAGGTCGAGTCCAGAGTCACTATTCTTGAAACGAAGAGGCCGGAAGAAGGGAGTCGCATACAAGCTCTTGAAGACAGATGCGACAGACAGGAGGCCATGATCCGAGCGTGCCATCTTCACCTTGATGACCTCGAAAACAGAAGTAGAAGGAACAATCTGCGGCTGAGGGGAATCCCGGAAGGTGAGATTGGAGAGGACCTAAAACAAATTGTGACTACCATCTTCAACATGGTTCTAGATAGAGACTTGTCCACCAACATAGAGTTAGACAGGGCCCATCGGGCCTTGGGGCCGAGGAATCCAGATCCAGCCTATCCAAGAGACGTCATTTGTCGAGTTCACCACTATGCCTTGAAGGAGGACATATCTAGAAGGGCTTGGAATAAGGGCACAGTGACCTATAAAGGTGCCACGATCAAGATTCTTCCAGACCTCTCTAGGAGGACTCTACAAATGCGGAGATCCCTAAAACCCTTGCTCGAGGTTATTGTGAAGAGAGGAGCCACATACAAATGGGGGTTCCTGTTCCACTTGATCATGAAGAGAGATCGAGGCTCATACGTCTTAAAGTCCTACCAGGACCTGGAGGGACTGTTCACTTTCCTGCAATGCGACCCGATCCAGGTTCCTAACTGGCTCGAGGACGAAATGCCATCGCTTCCGGGGTTTCCGATGAGGGAGAAGCGCCAAGGGCCGAGGAGCTTCCGGGACCTTCGAAGACTCAAGAGGCCGCCGCGGCGCCCTGTAGAAGGGGTGGCGTGATCGGGCCTGGGTTCTGGATTCTGTGCTGTGAAAGGGACTCTCGATGTGTCGGGGTGGCTTCCTGGCCCTCTGGGTTTGCTCAGCTGGTCACCTGGTCGCTATGCGTTTTCCTCTTGATTTCTTCTATGCCTCTCTTTCATCCGACGTGGTGACCGGCTGACCGGAGAGCTGCCTAGCGGACCTGCGTTTATTGCTCTGATCGCTCCTGGGTTCGGTGGTAGAGATCGGGGAGTGTTATACTGTTTCATAGCACTGTTTGGTTCTTGTTTTGAATATCTGTTGACTGTCATTACTGTTGCATGATTCTGGTCTTGGGCATGCGGGTCGAGGCTCCTGGGACGTTCTTCCCCGGATCGGACTCGCATCCCCCCAATAGGTTGGGCCTGCAGACGCTTGTCGTCGACAGGTCGCAATTTGGTTTCCCGGTTTTGGGAAGGTTTAGTGTTTATCTCCATATCTTTCCCCTCTTTCTAACTTTTCTTCTTCCTTTTTTTTTTTTCTCCCCTGTTCTCTCCCCACCCCCTGCCCCATTTCCCATTCCCTCTCTATCAGGTACACCCTTGAGCTTTTGTGTTTCGGACCTAAAAATCATCTCGTTAAATACAAAGGGGATGAATACCCCGGAGAAGAGGTCCCTAGTGCTGAGGAATTTGCAGGGCCTTGGGGCTCAAGTAGCGTTCCTGCAAGAGACCCATTTCAGGGCATCCAACCCGCCCTCATTTGGCAGTAGACGTTTCCCGAGAACCTATTACAGCCATTCCCCGGATTCTAAATCAAGAGGAGTGTGTATAGCCATAGCGGCCTCCCTCCCTTGGGAACTAGTTGACTTTAAATCCAGTGAAGACGGGAGATGGCTGTTTCTGAAGGGGCGGGTTGCAACCTCGCTATTTACATTTGCGAACATCTATGTGCCTAATTCGGAACAGATAGTGTTCCTGGGCGAGGTCTTGGAAGAGCTTGCAATGTTCGGGGAGGGTGAGTTGGTCCTGGGTGGTGACTTTAACTTAGCCCTGGACCCCCTTCTGGATACCTCCAGGGGAGCCTCCCATATGTCGTATGCCAAGCTAAAGCGGGTAAAGAAACTGCTTGCCCTACACCAATTGGTCGATCCGTGGAGGATCCAACACCCCGACTCCCGTGATTATACCTTTTTCTCCCCCCCTCACGGATCCTACTCTAGAATAGATATGCTCCTGGTGACACATGGTGCCCTATGCCGAGTTCTGGACACACAGATAGGCTGCATAACCATATCAGACCATGCACCGGTCATGATTAAACTAGAGCTCCCACATCAAGGACCTAGGAGGTGGACTTGGCGCTTAAACAACTCCATGCTGGACGATCAAGCTGTACTTGCTGAGATCCAGAGAGATATCAGGGACTTCTTTGAACTCAATGGGTCGCCAGAGGTCAGCCCAGGGGTCCTGTGGGAGACGCATAAGTGTTACATTAGAGGGTCCTTAATAAAACTGGGGGCCAGACGTAAAAGGGAGAAAGCGGAGGGAGTCTTGAGGCTCGTTAGGGAGATCGGGAGGTTGGAAACCCTACATAAGAAATCCCTTGCCCTCATTCACCTCTCGGCCTTGACAGCGCTCAGAGAAAAGCTTAAAGCGCTATGTTTAGACAAGCTTAAGGCACAGAAGTTCAAATGCCGGGGGAAATTTTATGAGTCGGGCGATAAATGTGGGAAACTACTAGCACGGGCTTTAAGGGCCGAGAGAGTGAAAACTTTTATCCCGAAAATCACGGACCAGAGGGGGAGGGCGATACACCTGGCGGAAGAAATCGCAGAGGCCTTTAAAAAGTTTTACGAAGAGCTGTATAATCTCCCCAGGGCAGAAGGCACCGAGAGGCATGATGCGATGCTGCGTTATTTGAGGGAATCGGGTATGCCCAAATTGCCGAATGATGTTCTGGAAGACCTGGAGAGACCACTCTCGTTAGAGGAGGTTCAGAGGGCGGTAGCTGGAGCGCCTGGCGAGAAGGCTCCGGGGCCCGACGGATTTAGTATTGAGTATTATAAAAAGATGCTGCCTCTGCTGGGCCCCAGACTCTTGGAAGCTCTCAATTCTTTTAAAACAGGTGGCACATGCCCCCAGATGCACTGAGAGCCCACATATCGGTCATCCCCAAGGAAGGAAAAGATCCTAGTCTCTGTGCCAGCTATAGGCCAATATCGCTTCTGAACACAGATATTAAGATCTTTGCAAAGGTATTGGCCTCTAGGTTAGCCCCTCACTTGCATAATGTTATTGATCTTGACCAGGCGGGTTTTATGCCTCATAGAGAGGCCAGAGACGATACTGTAAAAGTCCTTAACTGGATTCAGTGGGCCCAAACTGGTAACGTTCCATCCCTTTTGCTGGCCACCGACGCGGAGAAGGCCTTTGATAGAGTGAGTTGGGAGTTTTTGCAGGTCACTCTAAGACACATAGGCCTCGGCCCCAATGCTTTGGGGTGGATTGGTAGCCTGTATAGTGCCCCCTCCGCGTCGGTGCGAGTGAATGGCACGCTCTTGGATCCATTTGATATCTCTAATGGGACGAGACAGGGGTGTCCACTGTCTCCCCTAATTTTCATTCTGACTCTTGAACCCCTCCTATGTAAGATCCGGAGGAATGAGGATATAAAAGGCATGGGAGGCCCCTCGGGCAACTATAAAGTCGCGGCTTTCGCTGACGACCTGATTTTTGGGCTGACTCTACCCGAGGTCTCCTTGCCGATCCTACTACGGGAACTGAGGCAATATGGAGACCTGTCAGGGTATAAAATCAACTTTCAGAAATCAGAGGCCTTAAACTTAAATATCCGTGGGAAAAGGTTTAGAACTCTCCAGAACTCCTTCACCTTTAAATCCTCGGGAATTAGTGTGACATACTTGGGAACGAAGATATGTAAGAACCTGGCCAACATTTTCGCTCTAAATTTCCCCCCCTTGCTCAAAAAATTTGAGGAAGACATAGCTAGATGGTCGACCGGGAAGCGGGAACGTCCTCTTCCGTAGATTTGTTTGGGGGGGTGGGAGGCCGAGAATAAGCAGGTCCATCCTGACTAGGAGTAAGGAGCAGGGTGGAATGGGACTCCCTGACCCTAGGCTCTACTATGCTGCGGTCCACCTTAATAGAGTGGTCGACTGGTGCCTTCATAGAAGTCACAAACATTGGGTTTCCATTGAGCAAAGCCTAGTGGGGGTTAGGATGGAGTGTATCCCCTGGGCAGATCGTAATGACATTCCATCGGCAATGAAACACGCCCTTGTTGGGACTACTCCGAGAGTGTGCCATCAATATTTTGGTTCGATGGGTCTCTCCCCAGGCCCCTCACCGATGGTCCCTGTCCTAGGCAACCCTGGGTTCCCCCCGGGCTGTAGGGGTTCGATCCCGGAGGCTTGGAAAGCTTCGGGGATATTCAGAGTTGGGCACCTTATGGGAGAGGGGGAATGGCGGGACATGGAGAGGTTGGCTACGGAACGAGGAATCCCCAAGTGGTCGATGTGGCAGAGGCAGCAGCTCTCGCATTTCCTTTATACACTCAGGGAACACAAGGCGGAACATAGAGGGCTCACTCCATTTGAAGAGCTTTGCTCAAGTAATAATGCGGAGAGCCATACCCTCTCACGCGTTTATAAGATGCTGATTAACCCCCCGGACCTCACCCCGCCATCATTTGTTGGAAAATGGGAAAGAGATCTCGACAGGACCTTCACCCCGACACAAATTAGTAAGTTATTGCAAGCGCCCCATAAAACGTCGGTCTGTACCAAGTTTCAAGAGTGTAGTTACAAGATCTTGACGCGGTGGTACAGAGTGCCGAAGACAATTAGCAAATGGTTTCCTGGAGTGGAGGCAGGGTGTTGGAGGTGTGGAAGGGGAGAGGGCACACTACTTCACATATTTTGGTCCTGCCCCAAGGTGAAATTGTTTTGGGACGGGGTTAGAGAAGTGGCTGGAAGGGTTACAAGTGAAGAGGTTCCGGACGATCCGGCTATGTGTCTACTTCACTTGACTCGGGAGCCGCAAAAGAAATATCGGGGCTCACTGTTATGCCATCTCCTCAATGCGGCTAAGGTGTGTATCCCCCTCTTATGGAAAAAAGAAGACCCCCCCACCTTGGCAATGTGGGTGTTGAAAGTTAATGAGATAATGAGGTTCGAGGATCTTAGGACATCTGGTGAGGGTGGCTTCAAGAAATACTTGGCAACCTGGTTCGATTGGACTCAGTTCACCGAGTCGAAGGAGTATAAACACATCCTCGCTGGGAAGTAGTTGACCGGCACTGCTCTGGGCCCCCCCCTTTTTTACTCCCCCCCCCACAGTCCCTCCCCCCCTCTCTCTTTTCCTCTTTTCAGTAGCTTTAATCCCCTTGTCTGCCCTCTCGTGGCATTGATGTAGATTCTTGTTGTTTTACCTGTTTACATTTTTTTGTTTGTTTCCTTTTCTTCCCCTTTCTTTATTGGATTAAGTTTTACGAAGAATGCGTGTCCCCACCGTGTTGGGGAACGCGCAGTTAGATGTTGGTTGTTGTGTTAGGTCCGACTGACAATACACGAATAACAGAGACAACAAAATGTAATTATATTCAACCTGTTTATTGTGGACTACGTCACAGCTGTTTACTTTTATTTTTTCTTTGTATTGTATACATGAAAACTAAATAAAGAATTAAAAAAAAAAAAAAAAAAAAAACCCTGACCTTCCTCCCGAAAGGGTACCCGACAAATTACTCCCTTTTGAAGGAGATGCTGAACTGCGGATCTCAGGGCATCTATCTTTGACTGGTTCCGGGATGCCCCTGACCGAAGGAACCTTGCGGGCGGTCTGGTTGCAAACTTGATCTATTAGCCCGAAGACACCACCTCTTGGATCCAAAGATCCACCTTGTGGCACCACCAGATATGAGCAAAATGCAAGAGCCGTCCCCCCACCCACTCGGGTGAGGGCGCCCCCTCATGCTGGAGTGGGCTTGGCTGGAGGTTTGGGCTTACTTCTCCCGGCCCCTCCTGCCCTATTACGTGCTCTGCCTCTACCCCCAAAAATCTCTACGGGAGCAAGGACGGAAGACACCTCTGCCACTCCGAAAGGGCCTCTTTCTCTGAGGAAGCTTGCCATCCTTGACCATACCGTCCAGCTTTTCTCCAAAGAGTCTGCTCCCTAAAAAAGGTAGATCCGTAAGAGCTTTCTTAGCGGCGGCATGAGCCGACCACTGTCTTAGCCATAAGGAACGGCGCAAGGCCACAAGAAGAGCAGAGGTTCTAGCCGCCAGCCTGACCGCATCATCCATTGCAGTGATAGCGAACGAGTTAAAGTACAAACAATCCTTAAAATCTTTGGACTCTTGAATAAAACTGCGAGACTTATCCCTGGCTAAATTTTTCTTCATCTTCTTCCTTGAAGCCAGGGACACAATGGCCGTGGCACAAACAGGACGTAAAAAGGATCCTATCATAGCAAAAGCATGGCGGGCCAATTGATCCATACATCTCTCTGTGGGATCTCTTAAGGTTCCCATAGTAGCAGACGGCATGATAGAAGTATTAGACAAGCCTGCTACTGGGGCGTCCACCTCAGGTGGATAAGACCAAAGCTTAATCATGTCCGCCGGATAGGTCTAGCCGATAGCTTGTTAGGATTTTCCCACTCCTTTAATACCATCTTGGAAAAGTGCGGCTGTTCCGGGAACACCTGCCTTTGCCTTACTGGCTTAAACAGGTCGTCCTTCCCTCTTTTCGCCACCTCAGGAGGGGTGATATTCAAAGTTTCAAAAAATGAGGAGAGCAGACATTCTGCTTCGTCTGCGAGGAGGGGGTCCTCATCAGACGAGCATAAGATAGAGTTACTATCTTCCTCCCCTGAGCGCAACTCGCCCTCTGAGAGCTGCTCCTCTAAATACTCCTCGTCCTCCTCCTCACCAAAAGAGGCAAATAAATCTTTTTCCTCCGCAACAGGTTCCAAATGCCTCCTCTTATAGGCGGCCTTCTTTGGAATAACCAAGGACAACTGCCTCTCCAGGTTATCCAACCTGTGCGCTACGTCCGCCTGTGCCTCACTGCCTTCCCCCTCTCCGGGGGATGGAAGGGATGGTTGAGCCGTCACGCTCCTTCCAGCATTAGCTGGGCTAGAGACCTGAGCAGCCGCTCTATTATGGTCTAAACCAATTCTCATGGCGCAAGTGGAACACACCGTGCTGAAACTACCCAGGGGATCCTGCTTACATAAAGGGCAGAGCCCGCCCTGCTCAAGTGGGATGCCCGAATCACTATCCCCTGATGCCTCCCTCATGGTGTTTTTTTTCTTTTTCTTTTTTTAATTTAGCAAATCAGACCTAAAAGGCCCTAAGCCTAAAAACTAATCCCAAAAGGGACCGGAAGGAACCACAACCCTTTTCTATCCTTCTTCCAATTTCTAAAAATAAAACAGGAGAAAAAAACATTAACTTTCCTTTTTTTTTTTTTTTTTAAATCTAATAAAAAACAATCATACTGATATTAAAAATATAATAACCTAACACACATATATATATATATATATATATGTATATATATACACACAATATAAAGTAAAAGACATAATACTATAAAAATAATATTATAAAAATAATAATATTAATACCATTAATAAATAATGACATTGATAAAGCAATTGGTCCTAAAAATGATCATAAAATTAATAATAATAAAATTGATAATGGCGATGTTCACTCACCACCACCGTTCTCTCTTCACAGCCTAAACAAAAGATAAGATCATACATAAAAAGAAAGGCTGCTTAACGCTGCAAGTCAAAAAACAGGTTGGCCAAACTGTAAAATAATAATCATAATAATACCAGCAGGCTCTGTCCGTAATTCACACCGCTGCACACACACACACACAAGCCTCCTAGGCTCAAAGAAACGCAGCAACAAGCAACCTGCCCCAGACGGCCGCCACCACAGCCACACACGCAATGGCCGCATTCACACAATAAAAAGTGCTTCCCGGCTGCCGCTGCCACCGCCGCGGCCGCCCTGGTGTCAATCCTGAACACCACAAACAGCCTGCTCAGTTATGGCCGCTTTTCATAGCCTGCGTCCACAGCACCAGTCATCGCAGCCCGCTGTCCTGCAGGCTGCTACACTTGCTTGGAATAGCAAGGAATAACAAGAGAGAGAGAGCACTGCAGGAAACACGGCCTCGTGGTTCCGTGTTAAACTCAGCCCCCTGCGTCACGCCACGCCCCTTAAAGGCATACCTAAAAAAAAATTTTTATTTTTTTTTTATTTCTTTTTTAACCCTAACCTAACTTGGAAGAAGGATGGGTTGAATTAAAAATAAAAAACGTTCCTCAGCAGGTACACCAGAGAAAAACCTGCGGCTGACTTGCTTTTTAAAAAGCCTGCAGCCCAGAGCCTATACACTCTGTAAGCGCCCCAAGACCCCGGCGCTTCCACCTTACCTTCGCGAACCCCAGAACAGCCAGATGCTGTAGGAGGAACAATTTGGGTCTAGGGGATCAATGGGAATAAGGCTAAGGAGGAAGCCGACAGGGTGCAATTCCCCGCTTGCTGCCAATCCTTGAGAGCTATTTTCCTGAACCTTCACATTCACTTGCCAAAACTGATCTTGGTTAGGAGGCAGCTGCTACTTATGGGCCGGGAGGGGCCACACCTGTTTTCTTTCTTGCAGTCACGTGATCAGCAAGGAGGTAATCCCAAGTGTAAGGAGTGCCTGGAATGGATTGGAAGAAAAATAACAAATATGCTGCAAGTACAACTCACCTTCACCCATCGGGGCTCCAATCGAGGCGGAGCCCTGTCACCGCCGGCCGCCGCTCGCTGCAAGAGCAGCGGTTTCCCCGCCTGTCAGAGGCCTAAGGACGCAGGCAGTAAAGTCTGCCTGGTGACCGATCTCTGTCATCGGTCCATGTGATAGGCTGCGCACACCTGGATGCCGCAGGCCCTGAGTAGGGAGCGCGCATGGACCCGCCAGCGCCAGTGGCGGTGAGAGCCAGAAGAGGCTCTTGGGTGGAGCAAGGACATAATTGGACATAATAAACTTTATAGTACATAATAAATACCCGTGGAGTGAAGAATTATTATTACGAGGGACTGCGGACAGACGAAAGAGGAGGGATAACAGTGGGGCAAGGACTAGTGTGAAAGAAAAGGAGGGATAATGACATAAGGAAACAATGGGGCGAAGACTGGTATGAAAGAAAAGAAGGGATAGCTGTGGGGCAAGGACTAGTGTGAAAGGAAAGGAGGGATAGTGGCAAATCAAAATAAGGTAGAATTGAAGGAACCAGGGAAAGAGGGATAAGTAGAACTGGGGTACATAGTATGGATAGAGGGACGCCAGATAGGGGAAGCGGAAAGCGGAAGAGGCAAAGAGGGACACATTCAAAAGAGGGACAATAGCACAAAAAGAGAGAAAAGGGAAAAAATGGCAGGGAGGAAGCTAAAAAGAGGGAATATGGGGCGTATGAGAGAAGTGAAAAGAGACAAAAGCAAGAGATTAAGTCAGGTAGGGAAAATGGAAAAGACAAAGAGGGACATACTCATAAGAGGGACAATAGCGTAAGAAAGAGGAAAAAAGTGTGGCATGGGGTAATGCGGGGAGGGGTTGGGCAATTAGGGGACAACATTCAAAAGAGGGACAATGAAGAAAAAAGGGGAGAAGTGAGAACGACAAGGGGGAAAGGGGGAGGGAGAGGGGGGGGGAAGAGGGGGGGAGGGAGAGGGTGGGGAAGAGGGGGGAGAGGTAAATAGAAGAGGGGGAGGGAACTAGAGGGACATAAGGTAGGAGGGACAAGAAGGATCGGAGGAACAGACTAGGAAGGGAAAGAGATAAGGAGACTGGGGAAAGGTAGGGAAAGGTAGTTTAAGAAACTAGAGTGAAGACAGAGAGAGCGACTGTAATTTGAAGGACACTTCTGTTAGTATCAGCGTTGTGGTAGGTAGCATGTGATTCCAAAGGACGTGTTGAGGCCTCTCGGTTGTACTGAGTCCAGTTTGTGAATCCAATAGGTCTCTCTTTGGAGTAACCGGAGGTGGTGATCGTCCCTACCCCCCCCCCCCTCCCGGCGTGGTGTCTCTACATGCTCTATTACATTCCCCAGAGTTCATAAGTCTGGTGATTATATTTTACAAAATACACTGCCACAGGTTTATCATAGTCCAGATCCTCACCGATCTTGTGTCTATTAACCCTTTAACCGCCAGCCTACCTTGAGATTTTGTCACCCTTTGTTGCCAGACCATTTTGCACAATTTTGCGCTCCACATGTTCAACGGTGATTTTTGAAGGGATTTCCCAGTATTTTCCTGGAAAATTATATATTATTTTTTTCAGCACAGTCTGGGATTTAACATGAAGTGTCTTGTTTGTAAGATTGTCAGTGTTTTTTAAATATTTTTATGGAAAATATGTTAAAAAAAAAAATCAATTTGTAGTGCGTTTTCTTAACCCCTTCGCTGCCAGCCTACCTGGAGTTTTTGTCACCCTTGGTGCCAGACCATTTTGCACTATTTTGCGCTCCCCATGTTCAAATGTGATTTTTGAAGGGATTTCCAGGGATTTCCCAGGAAAATTATATATTGTTTTTTTCAGCAGAGTCTGGGCTTTAACATGAAATGTCTTGTTTGTAATTTCTTAGGTGTATTCTCAATACTTTTGGGTGAAATATGTGCAAAAAAATAAAAAAAAATCTATTTTTTGCAATTTGTAGTGTTTTTTTGTAATAAAAAATGTAAGTTTGTCAATAAAATCTTATTGCATGTGAAACCCCAATTAATCCCGGTCACAGCGTTACCACATATGTATAAGTAGACACCATTTCCTGCCCAGGAGACTCCCCCAAACTGAAACAGCGCTTTAGGAGATTTTCAGATAAAATACAACTATGCACCGCGCTAAGCGCACCTTGCGGTCTTTCCAGAAAAAGAACCCTTTAAATTTAAAATACCCCCCAAAAACTATATATTCTCTGGAAGTATACACCTCAGGCTTTCTAGGCGTACCAGGTTTGTTGACATGGGCACAATTTTCTGGAAGTAATCCCTCAATAAATTCTTTGGTTGCACAGAGTTTCCCTAAAAAAGAATAAAAAAGAAGAATCAAAGCCACATTTTCCTAAAAAAAGCTATATGCAAACAGAAAAAAACAAGTAAAATCTGAAAAAGCAACAACCCCCGAACAGAACAATACCCAACATGCATAGGTACTGTCAAGGGAAGAGTTGCCAAACACCCCAAAGTAAAGCATGCGCATAACGGTAATTTTGCTTAAAAATTTCAGCTCTGCAGACAAAGTGCGCACCTTGCGATTTTTCAACCAAAACAACCCTTTAAATTTAGAATATCCCCACAAACCATATATTCCCTGAAAGTACACATGTTAAGCTTTCTAAGAGTACTGAGCTTGTTGTAGTGGGCTCATCTTTCGGGAAGTAATCCATTGAAGAATTCTTAGGTTGCACAGGGTTTCCCTAAAAACAATTATAAAAAAGCAGAATAAAAACCATGTTTTCCTAAAATATCAATATGCAAACAAGAAAAAACAAGCTAAATCTGAAAGCGCAAGGTCCCCCGAGCAGAACAATACCCAACATGCATAGGTACTATTAACCCTTTTAATTGTCAGCCTACTTGAAGTTTTGTCACCCTCTGTTGACAGGTCATTTTTCCCCATTTTGCGGCATGATTAACCGTGATTTTTGCTGGAATTTCCAGAAAAATTATATACATTACATATACATTTTTTGCAGCAGAGTTTAGGCTTTAACATGAAATGTCTTGTTTTTAATTTTTCTACTGTTTTTTGAATATTTCTGCTTAAAAATACAAAAAAAATATATATATATATTTTTTAAACAATTGTTTCCTTTATTTTAAATAAAACCTTTTTTTTTTTTAATGAAAACCATATTGCATGTGATAGCCCCATTTCTCCCGATTACAACGGTACCACATATGTATCGGTAGCCCCCCCATTCTTGCCCTGGAGACCCCCCAAACTGAAAAGAGCACTTTATTACATTTACAAATAAAATACAACTACTATCCACACTATAAACATAAGGGGTTAATTTTAAAAAAAAAAATGACATAGGGTCCCCCCTTCCAGGGGGGGGAGCATTTTTTTGGGTAATTTTAAAGGTTTAGGGTTAGGCTAACCCTAACCCTCAAAAATCCCCCCAAAAATGACATAGGGTCATTTGGGGGAATTTTGGGGGAATTTTAAGGGTTAGGGTTAGGCTAACCCTTAAAAATAAAAAAATATACAAAAATAAAAATTCCCCCCAAAAAATGGGGACCCCCCCGCCTATGTCATTTTTTTTTTTTTTTAAGGGTTAGGGTTAGGCTAACCCGTAAAAATAAAAAAAAAATACAAAAATTCCCCCCAAAAAATGGGGACCCCCCCCCCCCCCCCCCCCCCCGCCTATGTCATTTTTTTTTTTTTTTAAGGGTTAGGGTTAGCCTAACCCTAACCCTCACCCTTAAAAAAAAATGTTTTAATTTTTTTTTAATTTTAAGGGTTAGGGTTAGGCTAACCCTAACCCTTAAAAATAAAAAAAATGACGTAGAGGGGAACCCATTTTTTTTTTAATTTTAAGGGTTAGGGTTAAGCTAACCCTAACCCTTAAAAATTAAATAAAAATTACGTAAGGTCCCCCCTCCGGGTTAGGCTAACCCTAACCCTTAAAATTAAAAAAAAAATGACATAGGGTCCCCCTTACCTGTCATAACCAGCCCGGGACCAGCTATGGGGGCTTGTAGGAACAGAGTGGAGGGGCCAGCTTTTGTGGCCCCCCACCCTGCAGCCTACGAGCCCACATACCCTGTGTGGGCCCGGGCTCTTCTGCCCCCCCCCTGGGCTTTGGGGAGGCAGGTAATTGGGGGTGCGGGGGTTAATGGCAAGCCACCCGCTAGTTGCAGGTGGCTTGCCAGACCCCAGCCTTGTGAACTGGTATAAGGGGTCTCATGGACCCCTTACCAGTTCACAAAGGGTTAACATAAAAAAAAAAAAACACACACACACAAAAATGTCATTTATTAAAAAAAAAAAAAAGTTTTTTTTTTACTTTACTCACCTCCCGGGCCTCTTGCTGCCTCTCCTCGGCTCAGCTGTCAGATGCCCTTGTGATCGCTGGCCAGAGGAGGGGGGGGCAGGGGATCAGAGCATCCCCTGCCCCTCCACTGCTCTGCCCAGCGATCACCAGGGCATCTGACAGCTGAGCCGAGGAGAGGCAGCAAGAGGCCCGGGAGTGACGCCATAAGCCCCGCCCCCAAAAGGGGCGGGGCTTAACAACAAGATGGCGGCGCCCGTCGGGAGAGGAGGGGGAGAGCCCTTTCAGGCTCTCCCCTGAAGTTGAAGAGGCTTGGGGGGGGACGATCGGAGGCCCCCCCAGTGAAGAGGAGACCCGGAGGGAGGCAGCGCGACTGCAGGTAAGTAAATGTCATTTTTATTTTTTTGCTGCTGCCAAACGGGGGGGGGGGGGGCCTATTCCGGGGGCTATTCCGGGGGCTCTCCTGGAGCCATCCGACCCCCCACGGGGGATCGGATGGCACCAAATTAAAGAGGAGACCCAGCCGGATCCAACGAGGGGTCAGGTGAGTATTTGTGATTTTTATTTTTTTTACTAACAGGGGGGAAAGTCAAGCACGTAGATTCTACGTGCTTGGCACTTAAGTGGAGTAGAAGCAAGCACGTAGAAACTACGTGCTTGGCACTGAAAGGGTTAATAAAACATGCAAGTTGTTCCAGAAAATCATATTGTGTGTAAAAGCCCTATTCCTCCCAATTGCAACAGTACCACATATGTATTGGTAGACATCCTTTCCTGCCCAGGAGACACGTAAAACTGAAAAGAGCGACTGAGCCAATTTTCAAAGAAAATACAACCATTTTGCTCTCCTTGCGGTTTTTCAACCAAAACACCACTTTTCAATTAAAATACCCCCCACAAACCATATGTTCCCTGAAAGTACACACCTTAAGCGTTCTAGGCGTACCAGGCTTGTTGTTGTAGCTGCAGCTTTCTGGACGCAAGCCTTCCCGAAACTCACTGGTTGTACCGGATTTCCCTAAAAGAAAATAGCAAAAATGCAGAATTAAGACCAAATTTTCCTATAAAAAACATGTGCTAACCAAAAAAAACTAGCAAAATCTGAAACGGCAAGGTCCCCTGAACAGAACAATACCCAACATGCATAACTACCTCCAAGGGTAAGGTTGCCAATTACCCCAAAGCAAAGAGTATGCATAACAGGCATTTCACTTGAAATTCCCTGCTCTGCAGACAAAGTGCGCACCTTGCGCTTTTTCAACTAAAACACCACTTTTCAATTAAAATACCCCCCACAAACCATATGTTCCCTGAAAATATACACCTCAAGCGTTCTAGGCGTACCAGGCTTGTTGTTGTAGCTGCAGTTTCTGGGCGCAAGCCTTCCCGAAACTCACTGGTAGTACCGGATTTCCCTAAAAAAATAGCAAAAATGCAGCATGAAGACCAAATTTTCCTATAAAAAAACATGCGCTAACCAAAAAAAACAAACCAAATCTGAAACGGCAAGGTCCCCTGAACAGAACAATACCCAACATGCATAGTTACCTCCAAGGGTAGGGTTGGCAATTACCCCAACGCAAAGCGTATGCATAACAGGGCATTTCACTTAAAAATGTCCTGCTCTGCAGACAAAGTGCGCACCTTGCGCTTTTTCAACTAAAAAATACCATTTTGTGAGTACTCACCTGTAAAATGGTTATTGCGAGTATGTCACACACCCCACTTCCCCCGCCCTTTTTTGTTCTAAGGGATCCTTTATATGGTGATTATTATTTTCAAACTATTTTTCAATTATTGAATATAATTTGCTCTTCCTGGTTCTTCACTGCTTTTTAAAAAGACTGAGGAATAGTGGGAGGAACCCAGTACTTATGGACCAGGAGGGGCTCCTTTTTCCATGTCATCTCTGCAAGATCGCCCTCTACAGGCCGGGTTCCCAAGTGTCATGAATATTTGGAAGTGGGGTGTGTGACATACTCGCAATAACCATTTTACAGGTGAGTACTCACAAAATGGTATATTCCTAGTATGTCACACACCCCACTTCCAAATATTCATGACACTTGGGACATCCAATAGCAGTGTCTATAGTGGGTGGGGATCCCCAAGGAATAATGCATAACTTAAATTACTGCAGCTTGCAGAATTTTGCGGCAGCATCCGCTGAGGCCCGCACATCAACCTTGTAAAGCTTAGAAAAAGTATGCACAGAAGACCAAGTCGCAGCCTTGCAAACTTGTTCAACAGAAACCTGGTGCTTTCCCTTAGCCATATAGGCCCCAATGATGGTCTGATGTATCCACTTACTAAGGGAAGATTTGGCAGGAGCAAAACCCTTCTTGGGCCCAGAAGGCACAAAAAAAAGGCATCCGTCTTGCGGAAGGCCGAAGTAGTAACTAAATAATACTTAACACAACGAACTACATCCAAAAAATGTAAGACCCTTTCCTTGTCGTTAATAGGTTTAGGACACAAGGAAGGAAGAACTATACCCTGATTTAGGTGGAAAGCAGACACCACCTTAGGAAAGAAATCCGGTTTAAAACGGAAAACAACCTTATCTTGATGCCTCTCAAAATAAGGGGCTAGAATAGACAAAGCCGCTAGTTCAGAAACTCGGCGGACAGAAGTAATAGCAACCAAAAAGGCAACCTTCTGAGTAAGAATAGGAAGAGGAATATCCTGCAAAGGCTCAAAGGGAAAAGCCTGCATAGCTGAAAGCACCAGGTTAAGGTCCCAGACAGGAAGCATAGGCTTTCTGGGAGGCCGCACATGCGCGACTCCTTGGAAAAAGGTCTTAACCAAAGGATGAAGAGCAAACGACCTTTGAAAGAAAATAGCCAAGGCAGAGACTTGCCCTTTCAAAGTACTAATCTGGAATCCCATATCCAGACCTTGTTGCAGATATTCCAGAATTCTAGGAATAGAAAACACTCTACAGGGCAAAGCCCTGGATTCACACCAATCAATATAGGACCTCCAAGTCCTGTAATAAATGACAGAGGAAGACTTCTTCCTAGCTCTAATAAGAGTCTGAATAACTGCATCAGAAAGACCTTCTTCTTTCAAGATGGAGACTTCAACAGCCATGCCGTCAAAGCCAGCGATTGTAAATTGGGGTAACAAAGTTGGCCCTGAGTGATGAGATCTGGAAGAAGAGGCAGATGGAAACGATCCACTGCCAGCCTTACGACGTCTGCGTACCACAGACGTCTTGGCCACCTTGGTGCCACCAGAATTGCTGGCGCCTCCTCCAGTGCTAACTTGCGCACCACCTTGCTGATCATGGAGAATGGGGGAAACAGATATAGAAACCCCAGATCCTTCCAGGCCAGAGGATCCTGGGATAGAGACTGCCACTGCCAGAGGATCCTGGGATAGAGACACAAAAGCTGGCAGCTTGTGATTGTGGCGAGAAGCAAACAGGTCCAACCGTGGAGTCCCCCACTTGTGACAGAGGAACTGAAAGACCCTTGGATTGAGAGACCATTTTCCCTGGCGAGAACATCCCCTGCTCAGGGAGTCTGCCTCCACATTCTCTATCCCCGGAATGTAAACTGCTGATATGCAGGGAACATTGATCTCTGCCCACTGAAGGATCAGAGACACTTCCCGGAGGGCACCCCAACTGCGAGTCCCTCCCTGGTGATTGATGTATGCAACAGCTGTTCGGTTGTCTGACCGAATCTAAACTGGCAGACCCTGTAAGAAATGGGTCAGTCGAAGTAGAACAAAACGTATGGCCCGAAGCTCTAATACATAGATTGGAGAATGAGCCTCCTGAGGCCCCCACAATCCTTGGAACTGATGCTTCTTCCAGAAGCCCATCCATGGTAACCAGTTCCCAACGCGGAGTCAGAAATGACTTGCCCTTCTGGAGGTTGTGCGATATTAACCACCACTGAAGGGACTGCAAAACGTGGGGAGACAATAGACAAGTCTGATTTAATGATAGTGGGCACCTGTCCCACTTGCCAAGAGGAAGAGCTGAAGCGTCCTTATGTGAAACTGGGCAAACGGGACTGCCTCGAATGCAGCTACCATCAATCCCACTAGTCTCATCCCTAGACAGATAGACTGACGAGGGTTGGACAAGAATAGACGAATCAAGTCCTGAATCAGAACCATTCCAGAATCAGGCCCAGGAACGGAATTTTCCTGGATGGACAGAGAGAGGATTTGGGGTAACTTATTAACCATCCGAACCTCTCTAGCGTAGAGACCACCGTCCTGGTGTCCAACTCTGATTGTTCGAGGGAGGAGGCCGCGATAAGAAGATCGTCCAAAAAAGGCACAATGCGGATGCCCTGGACCCTGAATATAGCCATCACTCCTGCCAGCATCTTGGTAAAGACTCTTGGGGCCGAGGTAAGGCCGAATGGCAGGGCCACAAATTGATAATGCTGGTCTTCTATCGAGAACCTGAGAAATCTCTGGTGACCCGGAAAATAGGAATGTGCAAATAAGCATCCTTGATGCCTATGGATGTCATGACGGAGAGCATCGATCGTTGATCGCAGAGACTCCATGCGGAATTTTCTGAAACAGATAAATTGAGTCTCCTTAGGTCTAGGATAGGCCGATCAGAGCCGTCCTTTTTGGGTACCGTGAATAGGTTGGAGTAAAACCCCAAACCCCTTTCCGCTGGAGGCACTAGGCCTATGACAGCCATGTTTAACAGATTCGCTACTGCTGCCCGCAGTCCCTGCGCAATTGCCGGATCTGACGGCATCCGGGACATGAAAAATCTGGGAGGAGGCCGGGACTCGAATTCCAGTTTGTAACCGGAAGAGACTACTTCCAGAACCCAATTGTCTGATACCTCCTGAACCCAGACCTGGAAGAAGAACCGCAGCCGCCCCCCCACCCGTAAGGGTGAGGGCGTCCCCTCATTGTTGAGCAGGCTTAGTGACAGATTTGGTTTTGGACCCCCAATTCTGACTTGGACGGCCACGTCCCTTTCCTCTATTCCATGCATTCCCTCTAGGGGCTGAAAAGGCAGATCCTCTACCGGATCTAGACCCGGAAAGGAAGGGTTAAAAGAGGCCACTCCACGAAAGGAACGACGTTGTTTCTTACGCTGAGGTAATTTACCTCCTTTAGTGACAGAATCCAATTTTTTTCTCCAAAGAGGCGCAATCCCACAAAAGGGAGCGCTGTAAGGGATTTCTTGGCTACAATATCAGCTGCCCACTGCCGCAACCATACTGACCGCCGGATGGCGACTAACAAGGCAGAGGTTCTGCTGCACACACATGAGCAGAGTATCATCTAAGGCAGAAAGTACAAAAGATGCAAACATCTCACATCGCTTAAGAGCGGCGTACTCATCAGAGGCCGGATCAAGCCCTGAGTAATTCATTAGGTCTCTCACAACAGACCTAATAGCCACTGTCATGAGTGCTGAAGCACCAACAGGCAGCAAGGCTGAGCCCACACTGGAAAAAGCGTGGCACGCCATTTGATCAATACGCTTATCCTCTCCATCTTTAAGTGTAGTGGAGTCAGGAGAATGCAACACAGAAGAATTGGATAAATTAAGCACAGGGGCATCCACCACAGGTGGTGATGACCAACGCTTAACAGTATCAGCTGGGAAGGGATATTTCTTGTCCCAGCCCAAGGGAATGCCAGGAAGCTGCGCAGGCTTCTCCCATTCTTTAAGAATAATTTCATCAAAATGCTTTTGATTTGGAAATTCTAAACGAGGTTTAGAGACTCCAAAGAATTCCCCTTTTTGAGGAGGGACTACTTCAGGAGGAGTGATAACCAAAACCTCAAATAACTGAGCAAGAGCCTTTGGGGTATCCACAACACTAGCTTCACCCTGCTCAATCACAGTACCAACAAATTGCTGTTCATCAGAAACATCTGATTCCTCATAAAATTCTCCTTCTTCTAACTGAGAAGGATCAGACCAATAAAGCATTTCACAATTATCTGACTCACTTACCGGAACGGCCTGAGTCAAATGTTTCCTTTTAGCTGAGGCCTTCTTGGCCACAGAGCTAGACATTGATTTTTCAAGATGAGCCAATCTGGCACATAAATCAGAATGCAACTCACCACCCATGACAATATCACTGGGGGTACGGACAAGACATGGCGGAGTAGGAGATAAGGCAGAAGCCGCAGACGCCGAAGCCTGGGCCCCAGTTTGCTGCATAATAGTTAATTGAGCACAAGGGATGCAAAGAATTGCGTTATCCCCAACAAGGGATGCCCCACATCCAAAACATTGCCGAGTCTGTGCAGAGGGAACTGCATGCCCGTTGTCCTGAGATGCCTCCATATGGTGTTTAGTATTATACTATAATTGATTATAGTCGCCAAGTATATATGGGATTTACGCAATTGCTACCCGGGATGCCCCTTTAAATAGTCCCAAGTGGGAGGATATTAACACAAATGGACCCCCAAATAAGGCTTTAAGGGCTAAAGACCAGGAGAAACCCCCTTTTAAAATAAAGAGTTCTACCTACAAAGAAAACAAACAGTCACCAATGCACACAATACAATAAATGACAAAGCATGAATAACATGGCAGAAAACTCCCTTCAGCAAGCTGAGGGGTACTCACAGCACCAAAAGTATCCTACTTGTAACCTGTGCCAGAGTCTTCTTGGCAAATGGACAAATCTGTCCCACACTTGTTTCCTGATTGAAGATTTCAAGGGCCATCAGGCTGGCTGACTTGATGACAAAGCTCATGGTTAGGCTTAAAGTGGACCAACACCCTGGGGTGATCGGCCCGGGAATCTATAAGATTCCCGGGCCGATCACCCCCCTCACCGCGGGACATCCGAGATCGGGATGTCCCGCGGTGAGGAACCCCCCCGAAAACCCCCCAAAAACTCACCCGCCTCCCGCGCGCCCCTCTAGCCGTGCGCGCGCCCGCGCCGGCCGTTTGTGAATGGCCGGCGCGGGCGCGCGCGCTGTCAGAGGGACGTGCGGGAGGTGGCGGCGGACGCGCTGGCTTGTCCGTCGCTGTCAGCGCTTGTCCGTCGCTGTCACCCGGCCACGTGGGAGCGTTTTGAGGTGAGTATTGGGGGGTTTCTGGGGGGTTTTACACAGCGGTGCACCCCTAATCGGGGTGCCCCCCTGAAGTGGACCAAAACCCAGGATAGTCAAAATCCTGGGTGTTGGTCCACTTTAAGTATTCCAAATAAAGGAAGGTGTCAGATTAGAACCCTAGTAAGGATTTTCTAGGGAAGACCATAGGGAAGCAACAGGAGCCAGGCAGACAAAGAGAGCACACCAGGTGATCTGGGAATGAAATGATGCTGTGTGCCTAAACCCCGCCCACCCCCAGAATCACATGACCAAGAATGGAGGGAAATTCAAATCTGAACACAGCCAGAAACAAAGAGCTTTAAAAGGTAAGCAAAAAGGAATGTTGCCTAGACAGAAATAGGAAAATCTAAATAAAACATATCCTATTAAATAGTATAGTAAACATACATAATAATATATGTGTAATAAAGATTTATTTTATATATCTTTTTTTTTTTTTTTTTTTCTTTGTGTGCATGGTGACAAATAAGCCCAGATAACGCCGCCCCCCCCCCTTTTTTACCCCAGCAGGGTAAAGGAGAACTAAAGGGGAGAGGATAGAAATGCACCCATAAGGCACAAGGGGATTATAAAGGGACAGGGGCATCCCATGCCGGGAACACCAACCCGGAAACCGCCTACCCACATTTGGGTCTCACGGAGGAGTAAAACTCCTGTATACACCAGAAGGTGTATGTATCTACCTTTGCCTGAACCATACAGCCAGGGCTGGGAGGCATACAATATAACCAAACAGGTTTTTTTTTTTGTTTTTTTTTAAATTCAGGCAGAGAAATAGAGAAAGGCCGGGAGCAAACCCGGCTACCTGCAGCTTGAAGGAGAGTCATCTTCTGAATGCTTCGCCGACTGCAGAGACGAAAAGACTGAGGAATAGTGGGAGGAACCCAATACTTATGGACCAAGAGGGGCTCCTTTTTCCATGTCATCTCTGCAAGATCGCCCTCTACAGGCCGGGTTCCCAAGTGTCATGAATATTTGGAAGTGGGGTGTGTGACATACTAGGAATACACCACTTTTCAATTAAAATACCCCCCACAAACCATATGTTCCCTTAAAGTACACACCTCAAGCGTTCTAGGCGTACCAGGTTTGTTGTTGTAGCTGCAGCTTTCTGGACGCAAGCCTTCCCGAAACCGGATTGTACCGGACTTCCCTAAAAAAATAGCAAAAATGCAGCATTAAGACCAAATTTTTCTATAAAAAACATGCGCTAACCAAAAAAAACTAACCAAATCTGAAACGGCAAGGTCCTCTGAACAGAACAATACCCAACATGCATAGTTACCTCCAAGGGTAGGGTTGCCAATTACCCAAAAGCAAAGCGTATGCATAACAGGCATTTCACTTGAAATTTCCTGCTCTGCAGACAAAGTGCGCACCTTGCGCTTTTTCAACTAAAACACCACTTTTCAATTAAAATACCCCCCACAAACCATATGTTCCCTGAAAGTACACACCTTAAGCGTTCTAGGCATACTAGGCTTGTTGTTGTAGCTGCAGCTTTCTGGACGCAAGCCTTCCCGAAACTCACTGGTTGTACCGGATTTCCCTAAAAAAATTGCAAAAATGCAGAATTAAGACCAAATTTTGCTATAAAAAACATGCGCTAACCAAAAAAAAATAACCAAATCTGAAACGGCAAGGTCCCCTGAACAGAACAATATCCAACAAATATGTTCCCTGAAAGTACACACCTTAAGCGTTCTAGGCGTACCAGGCTTGTTGTTGTAGCTGCAGTTTTCTGGGCGCAAGCCTTCCCGAAACTCACTGGTTGTACTGGATTTCCCTAAAAAAATAGCAAAAATGCAGCATTATGACCAAATTTTTCTATAAAAAACATGCGCTAACCAAAAAAAACAAACCAAATCTGAAACGGCAAGGTCCCCTGAGCAGAATACCCAACATGCATAGTTAC
Source organism: Gastrophryne carolinensis (assembly GCA_027917425.1). NCBI lineage: Eukaryota > Metazoa > Chordata > Amphibia > Anura > Microhylidae > Gastrophryne > Gastrophryne carolinensis. Next base: position 288,219,745 of record CM051234.1, read on the forward strand.
CTCCAAGGGTAGGGTTGCCAATTACCCCAAAGCAAAGCGTATGCATAACAGGCATTTCACTTGAAATTTCCTGCTCTGCAGACAAAGTGCGCACCTTGCGCTTTTTCAACTAAAACACCACTTTTCAATTAAAATACCCCCCACAAACCATATGTTCCCTGAAAGTACACACCTCAAGCGTTCTAGGCATACCAGGCTTGTTGTTGTAGCTGCAGCTTTCTGGACGCAAGCTTTCCCGAAACTCACTGGTTGTACCGGATTTCCCTAAAAAAATAGAAAAATGCAGCATTAAGACCAAATTTTGCTATAAAAAACATGCGCTAACCAAAAAAAACTAACCAAATCTGAAACGGCAAGGTCCCCTGAACAGAATAATACCCAACATGCATAGCTACCTCCAAGGGTAGGGTTGCCAATTACCCCAAAGCAAAGCATATGCATAACAGGCATTTCACTTGAAATTTCCTGCTCTGCAGACAAAGTGCGCACCTTGCGCTTTTTTAACTAAAACACCACTTTTCATTTAAAATACCCCCCACAAACCATATGTTCCCTGAAAGTACACACCTTAAGCGTTCTAGGCGTACCAGGCTTGTTGTTGTAGCTGCAGCTTTCTGGACACAAGCCTTCCCGAAACTCACTGGTTGTCCCGGATTTCCCTAAAAAAAATAGCAAAAATGCAGCATTATGACCAAATTGTTCTATAAAAAACACGCGCTAACCAAAAAAAACTAACCAAATCTGAAATGGCAAGGTCCCCTGAACAGAATACCCAACATGCATAGTTACCTCCAAGGGTAGGGTTGCCAATTACCCCAAAGCAAAGCGTATGCATAACAGGCATTTCACTTGAAATTTCCTGCTCTGCAGACAAAGTGCGCACCTTGCGCTTTTTCAACCAAAACACCACTTTTCAATTAAAATACCCCCCACAAACCATATGTTCTCTGAAAATACACACCTTGAGCGTTCTAGGTGTACCAGGCTTGTTTCAGTGGCCAAAGTTTTCAACACATTAACGGGTTTCACGTGTTTCCACATTTACTAAAAAAATCTATATGGGGGGCGTGGTTACGCTATGGCTGTGTGAGGACGTGGGTTTTGGGAGCTCTGCGCCTAACCTGTTATTCTTACAGTAATACCCATTATCCAGTCCCTATTAGACCCATGTCTAAACGGAAGAAGAGCAGGGCATCGTCTGGAGCCGTCAGATCCACAAAAATTCTACAATTCTTTCCACCAGACGAGGCTGCAGGATCGCGGAGGAAGGGCCGCAATATGGCGCCCGAGGAAGAGAGGCGGGAGCGGGACGCCGTGCCCGGGGGAGCTGAGGAGCCTGCACGCACGCGAGGCCACCGCGAGCTGACCCCAGAGGTACTAAGGGAGAAGACAGAAGGCGAGATGCGGGGGTCGGTGGACTTACCGGGAGCCGGGTGTGAAGACCCTCGAGGCGGCGCGTCTGCGGGAGAGGAAGAAAATGGCGGCGTGTCACCACCGAGCGGGGAGACATCGAGAGCGGCTGAGGCTGTGGAGCCGCAGGTGACGAGGAAGCCGGCAGAGGCCCCGCCCGACGTGGCAGATGAGCGACGGCTGCTGCCTAAGCCCCGCGGAGCGGAGGGCAGACTGTCAGAAGCCGCTGACAGCAGCGGTGCGCGGCCAACAGGCGGGGAAGAGCCCCAGTCCTCACGGGCAGATGAGGGAGCCGAGGGATCCTTGTCACTGCTGGGTGCAGGCACCCCCCCTGTGGCCCTCCCGGGAGATGATGCCTGGGCATATGAGCTGCCCCAGCCACTGCAACCTGAGCAGAGGGGCGATGAGGGCCCCACACAGTGGCAGTCACCATACATGAACACATCGCCTCCCCATTCCAGGTTCCCCAGCTGGTCAAAATCAGATTTGAACAAGAGGTCTCCCGGCCCCCAGATGAGCACCGTGTCAAGCCCACAGAGCGATAGGGAGTCATGGGCATCATCCGGCGATTGGCCCCAAGCGGCGTGCTCCGGGGGTCCCCCTTTCAAGTCACCAACACAGCTCCACCCCCAACTGACTTTGGCTGACCGGGGTGAATTACCGGGGACCAGCTCCTTGTGGCAGGCGCATGGGGCAGGCATTGTCACCCAAATTGCGGGACCCCCCCCCAAGATGCGGCACCATGGCCTCTGGGGCGCCCCCCTCCGGCGGGGTGGTGCAGGGGGCGGCCGCACCATTGCGCCCGGGATCCGGGCTATCGCCAAGCCAGAATCATCAAGCCGCAGAGTCATTTTCGCCGGGGCCCTCGCCCGGATCGCATACGTCCACATCTCCGGTCGTTGCTACTCCTGACCGGGTTCCTCGGCGCAATACAACCTGGAGGTCCTTCTGAAGTTCCTGCCTTCGAGAAAGGACTTTGAAAACTACACTAATAGAATGGAGTCCCTATTGAGACGGGAGCTCGAGGAAGTAACAAGGTCCGTCTCGGAAGTTACCGATAGAGTTCAGACTCTGGAGCAGGCACAAACAACAACAGACCTGCGCATAGAAGCCCTTGAAAGAGCGAACGCAACTCTGCAACAAACACAAACCGACCTTACTCAACACACCGCCAGAATGATGATCCACCTGGACGACATGGAGAATCGGGGAAGGAGAAACAACATCCGAATTAGAGGACTCCCGGAGACACCGGAGAACAACCGCCTAGAGGACATCGCCAAACATCTCTTCAACGAGCTTTTGGGGCGGAGGCGAGACGAGCATATTGAAATAGATAGAATACACAGAGCGCCCGGCCAAAGCCCGCAAGACCCATCTCGGCCGAGAGATATAGTCTGCCGTATTCACTACTACAGAATCAAAGAAGAAATTATGAGGAAGGCCTGGGAAAAGGGGCCCCTAAGCTATCAGGGCGCTACAGTTTCTCTACTACCTGATCTGGCCAGGCGGACCCTCCAGATGCGGCGGATCCTCAGACCGCTACTGGATAAGATCAAAGAGTCGGGGGCCACATACAGGTGGGGACACCCGTTCTATCTGGTGGTTACGAGACGGGGCAGGGTCTTCTTGCTGCGCTCCCCCTCCCAGCTTCCTGAACTTTTCGGGTTCCTTGATCTCCCGGCTTTTCCCATCGAGAACTGGCTGTCGCCTGGCTTAGGCGCTGGAGAATTCGGGCCCGTGCGCCCGAGACGCGTGGATGATAGACCGCGCAGTCCGCGCAGACCGGAGAACCGGAGGGGCAGACGACGGCCCCAACACGTTCAGCAGAATTAGAAGCCTTGACCTCGTGGCCCTGACGGCGTCATACACCTTTGTCATTGGACATTGGATCTTTACCTTCCTGTCCTGGACCAGGCACCATGCTGTGGGAGCCACATACTACGTGTCAGGTTAGACTGGCGGTTCCTGGGAGCACAGGGGCTCACCAACGTCTTGGATTCCCGCAGTCCCGACCCCCGGTGTCTCTGACCAACCTGGACTCAGGACTGTTGTGACAAAATGTAACAAGGAAGGGCCACGTAGGAACTCTTATCCGGGTCCGTGGTCATATCCCGGTCATGTTCGCTTTTTGATTGCACTGTGTTGGGGATCTGCTGCCCTGTTTCGCCACTCGTGCCAGGTGGATAGTAATGGTTGACGGACCGGAGGTCCCGTTGGCGCGGATGGCAACCAGGGCGCCTGCCACGGCTGGTCCTCTTGTTGCCTCTTGTGTTCCCGGGGCCGGGGACGGTGGGGTGCTGAGTCGGGGGCCGGGTTGGGCCCCTGGCCCCGCTGCTCGCTAGCTCCGGCCAAGCGAACCAAGACATGGGTTCATGGTTCACTGTTAATGTTCACTGTTATTGTTAATGGGTTCAGTTTTATTATGAAAAGAAAGCGCACCTCCCCCTCCATGGTCGTAGCTTTCCAACCCCCCGGTATAGGCCAGTCTTGTCTCTCCCTTAGTGAGGAGGGCAAAGAACGTAATTGGTTACATTTAGTTAAAACCCCGTAATTTTTCTTACTAATCCCAACACCCTACCCTACCCACCTACCTAACTACTTCCCACCCCCTTCCATTTACCCCGTCCTTACCCCTCACCCTCCTACCGGAACCTTGGTGAGGCCGGTGCTACACTGTGCACGATGACGGAAGTGATTATCTGCTCCTTCAATGTTAAGGGGTTCAATGTCCGAGAAAAAAGAACTAAAGTCCTTTATGACCTCCATAAACAAAAAGTAAAGATAGCATTATTTCAGGAGACGCATTTCAGGGCGGACCACGTCCCCAAAATCGGCAATAAATTCTACCCATCCTGGATCCACTGCCCTAATCCCGAATCTAAGACCAAAGGGGTATCGGTGGCATTACATAAATCACTCCCACACGAAATATTAGAAACTAAGGTGGACCCCTCGGGTCGGTTTCTCTTCATAAAGATGAAGCTCCTTAATAAAATATACACCATTGCAAACGTTTATGCCCCAAATCTGGACCAAAGTGAATTCTGTACCAGGACGCTTAGGCTCCTCGAGGACTTTGCCGAGGGAATAATCGTCTTGGGAGGTGACTTCAATATTCCCCTCAATCCATCCATGGATACCTCTTCCGGGAGGTCAACGGTGTCACTGAACAAAATTAATAAGCTTCGGAGGTCTCTGACAGACCTCCAACTAATCGACACCTGGAGGGCCCTGAACGGCGTTAAAAGAGACTACTCATTCTACTCTCATGCAGCCAATTCATATAGTAGAATTGACTACTTGATGCTCAGTCACTATGCCATGGACTGGGACCCCAGAGCGTGGATAGGCCCGATTCTGTGGTCCGACCATGCCCCGATCTTTCTCTCGTTGCGCCTCCCGGGCCCTACCCCCCCGGGCTGGACATGGAGGTTGAATGACAACCTGCTCAAGGACCCGACCTGCTCCTCTGCAATAGAGGAAGCGATCAGACACTTCCTCGAGGATCATAAAGACGACCCTACCCCGCCACCCTACCAGTGGGAAGCCCTGAAGTGCGTCCTCAGAGGGGAATTTATTAGACATGGTGCTAGGCTCAAACGGGAGAGGGCCTCGCTCATAATTCAGACACGAGATTTAATCCTCACACTCGAAAAGGAGCATAAGAATAACCCCACCAATACCAAATTATTAGAACTTCAAAACGCTAGGGAAAAGCTCCAAAAGCTATACAACCAGTTGTACCTACGGATCAGGGATAAGGGGAAAGCCCTGTTCTATGAATCGGCCAACAAGTGTGGTTGGCTGCTCGCCAGAGCATTGCATCCCAGATCGACAGCGACCTACATCCCTGCCCTTCAAAGAAGTGATGGGACCCTAGCTCAAACTCCCTCGGCCATAGCCGACACCTTCAGGAGCTTCTACGCCTCCTTGTATAATATCCACGGCTCCCCCAACCCTGCGCCTGGGACGCGAGCGTCCCCGGAAGAGATAGCGGCTTACATAGAGAGCACCCCGTTGCCCACTATTTCCGAGGGGGACGTGGAGGCTCTAGAAAGACCCTTCTCGGAACAGGAGGTAGCCAGGGCTATTAAGGAGTCCCCGGCGGGCAAAAGTCCGGGACCAGACGGCTACTCGTCTAAATTTTACAAGCACTTTGGATTACGTTTAACTCCCTTATTAACAAAAACCTTTAACGCCATAGGGGATCATTGCCTCTTCCCTAAACAGACACTTGAGGTGGGTTTTTTCTGTGCCGGCACATTTACAGTGGTTTTTTAAATGTTTCAATAGAATAGGAGTTTCCCAGATATTTGCTGATGCTTTGGCTTCACTGGATGTATTTTGGGGTTAGGCAGTGTTTTTAACATGTTGTTTATTGTATTGTGTGTCATGTCTTTGTCTTTGATCTAATGCGATTTTGCACAATAAATAGTACATTTATTATCATTGAATTTATTGGTGCTCCTGTTGTTTGGGTTTCGGGACCTGGGTCCTTGAGCCCAATTTTTTGCATTAAACAGACACTTGAGGCGACGATTGCAGTCATCCCCAAGCCGGGTAAGGATGCTACTTTGTGTGGGAACTACAGGCCGATTTCCTTGATCAACATTGATCTCAAACTTTACGCTAAGATTATCGAAATGAGGTTACAGCCTCTCCTCCCGGAGCTGATCCACTTAGATCAGGTGGGGTTTGTCCCGGGGCGGGAGGCCAGGGACAACACCAACAAGCTCCTCGACCTAATCTCGCACGCTAGCTCTGCCGGCGAACCCGCGTGCCTTCTCTCATGTGATGCGGAGAAGGCATTTGACAGGGTGGACTGGGAGTTTATGAGGGCTACCCTCAATCAGATTGGTGTTGGTCCTGTCCTCCTCTCCAAAATCCTCGCACTATACGCCTCCCCCTCGGCCAGAGTTAGGGCCAACGGATTTCTCTCAATGCCCTTCACCATCAGTAACGGCACACGTCAGGGATGCCCGCTGTCTCCCCTGCTTTACGTCCTTACCATGGAGCACTTAGCCATAGCCATCCGGGATAACCCCGACATTAAAGGGATCCAGGTAGCTGGCCGTCAATATAAAGCCTCCTTGTTCGCAGATGATCTGCTACTACATTTAACATCTGCGCACATTTCCTTCCCCTCGGTGCTGAGTGAATTCCAGCGCTTTGGTCGGGTGAGCAACTTTAAAGTTAACTACTCTAAATCAGAGGCCCTCAACATTTCTCTCCCAGACCGGGAGGTTAAGCATTTGATGAGTAGTTTCCCCTTTAAGTGGAGATCTAACGCTATCACATACCTGGGTGTGCAGATCCCGGCTGACCTCTCTAAATTATATGAGCTCAACTATGTCCCGCTCCTCACCAGAATATTGGCTGACCTGGACTCTTACTCTAGGAGGCCGATCTCGTGGTTTGGGAGAATTAACAGTTTAAAGATGGATGTCCTACCAAAGCTCCTGTATATCTTCCAGGCGGTCCCAATAAGAATACCCCCTAGGTTCTTTTGTAAACTGAAGTCGGCATTCTCCAAATTCGTTTGGGGAGTCACCAAGCCGAGAATAAGACTCTCCACTCTTTCTAGGGGCAGGGGGGAGGGTGGTGCGGGTCTTCCAGACTTGAAACTCTACCACACGGCCGCATTATTACAGCGGATGGTGGACTGGAGGCGCAGGGGAGGGGACAAGTTGTGAGTACAGCTCGAGCTATCGTTATCCCCATTCAACCTTACCGCGCTAGCATGGGCGCCCCCCCTCACCGGACCTCAGAGGGAGCTCACGCCCTTCCTGGCAAAGCACTTTTTGGAGACCTGGGACCCATTGCAAAGTAAGTTTAGATTGGTGCGTAGACCCGGCCCTCTCACCCCTTTGTTCGACAACCCGGCATTTGAACCGGGAATGCAGGCTAAGAGCTTCCTCATCTGGAACGCCCCTGACAATACATCATTAGGCCAAGTAGTAAAAACCGGTGGAGTTCCCTCCCTGGCGGACTTGAGGGGAGATGCAGGGGGCAGGTATTTGTCGTGGCTCCTCCACAGGCAGCTACTTACATTCATAAAGGCCAACAATTTACTGGAGGTGTCCCGGGACCCCCCACAGAGTTAGAGTCCCTAGTCAGCGGAACAGAACCACCAAACCGAGTGATATCATTTCTTTACTCACTTCTAAACAAGAAAACCCAATCATCCCCCCTGAAATTCATAGACAGATGGGAAAAAGAGCTGGGAACCCAATTTTCGGCTAATGATCTCACAAAAATGTTCTTATGCACTAAGGGTATATCGCTGGCGGGTTCCGCCCAGGAGAGGAGCTACAAGGTACTCACCAGATGGTATAGGTGCCCGGCCGACATTCATCGGTTTGCTACAGAGCATTCGGATGAATGCTGGAGATGTCAGAGGGATATTGGTAACATGACTCACATCTGGTGGAGCTGCCCACCTATTAAAGCGCTTTGGGACCAGATTTTCTCGATTTATGAGGAAGTTACTGGAACCAAGATAGAAAACACACCTCAGGTGGCGCTCCTCTCCCTTATTCCCGGACCGGTATCTGGGATAAAAAAGGGCATCCTAAGACACTTCATATCAGCCATGAGGGCCATTATCCCTAGGAAATGGAAATCGCAGATCCCCCCTACACTGATGGACTGGGTCCAAGAACTGGAGGTGATCCGTGGCACGGAAGAGATTATCACGGACCACGGAGAATCCACAGAGCAGTTTTTATTGACCTGGAAGTGCTGGCTGATGTACCGGGACACCCATCTCCCGGCCCTGCTCCGTTCTGGTGTCCGGGGGGGTGGGCTGCCTGGGTCCCCGACGCCTGGCAGCCTTACTGGCGCGGGGTGAATGCGCACACGCCCATCCGGGGCGGCTCCTTGGATCCCTCACCAATACAGTCACTGGCCTCCCTTACCCCGCCCTTCCGTGCCTCAACTGTGTCCTTACCTCCCCTAATTTCCTTGCCCCCTACCCCACTGCCCCTACCCTTGGTTTTATCCTTACCATCCCCAAACCAACAGTTTTGTCGTAATCTGTAGTTCTGCGGCTGGGCCCGCCTCCTGGAGCATTGGGTTGGTCCACCCTGGCCGCCCCACTTGGGGGTGGCATAGGGTGGTGGCCCTGTGTGGAAGTGAGCTCACCAATGTTATTTCTGTCTCTATAGATAGTTCAATTGTGAATGACAAGAATGTTGCTACTTTAATCTGTACAGTATCTGCTTGATGGAAATTAACCCCCTAGCTTCCCCCTGTATTCCCCTGTATCGACCATCTGTATTTCCCCACTGTTGTATTGTATCCGTTGAAACCAATAAAAACTGATTATACTAAAAAAATCTATATGCAAACAGGGATTAAAAGTTAAATCTGAAACAGCAGGGTCTGCCGAACCGGACGATACCCAAAAGTACAAGTAAAGCATGCGCTATGAAAGCGCACAAAACAGACCTTTTCGTAATGGTACAAACAGCTGCAATAAGGATTAGACTTGTGAGGTGTAGATAGGCTACATTAGCTGTGGCATCAGATTATAAGATCAGTGAACCGGGTCAGGTAGTACAATGCTGAAAAGGGGGGCTCACGTTTTAATCATCATGCGCCACAAGTAACCGGCTGCTCCTCCTCCAGTACATCCCATCGCATCTGTAAACATATCAAAAGAAATGAAAAGGAAAAGAAAACACATTGAAAACAAAAAAAGGGATCCACCTACAGTCTAAACTTAAAAAAAAATGAATCCAGTACTAATTAGTAGTTTAACTGGGTGTGGTATGCTTCAAAGCAATGGTCGAAGCATAAACCAGGTTGGCTGGGGCAAGTCGGGCACATCCTTTCTAATGCCATGGCTTCTACATACCCTACAAGCCTTCTGGGGATACCTTTTACCACCCATGTCGGGAATGCACTTTATAAAGTGCTTCCCCACAAATCGAGCCTGGTTGTCATTAGCTGTCATTTCTGGGGCCTCCTCGGTATCCCCAAACAACAGAGCATGGAGTAGCTGTTGCTGATATATAAAGTCAGATTGGAGTCTGGTACTGCTGCCTTGAAGACAACAAAGGAGTTAAAAGTTGCCAGTTGGACCAAATGAATCGCAACTTTTTTGTACCAGGCTCTGGATTTGCGGGCGGCGTTGTAGTAGGTTAGTATTTAGTCCGTCTTATCAACGCCACCCATGAATTTATTATAATTCTTAATACAACGTGGCTTTTGGTAGGGGGGGGGTCGGGGACCACGTTGTCGTACAGTCATGACATCGTGGATTGTCGTCAGCATGATTACATATTTCTTGTCCATATATTTCACGGCCAGGAGCTCATCGCTTCTTAAAGCATAGGACTCTCTACGATTCAGTTTTTTTTTTTGCAGCATTGACCTGGGCAATTGCGGTTGATGGTGACGCAGGCCAGTGTGTCCAATGAGTAGAGGGCTCTAAATAAGGGGATGCTGCTGTAGAAGTTGTCCACATATAAGTGGTAACCTCTCCCCTGTAGAGGGGTCATGAGTTCCCAAACGATTTTTCCACTGATGGTCAAATTAAGGGGACAACAATCCAAATATGTGTCCCTTCCTTCATAAATCTGGAAAAATTTGGTATAGCCGGTCACACTGTCACATAATTTGTAACATTTAATCCCATAGCTGGCACTCTATGCTCCCTTTAAACAGCAGAAGTGACTCGTCAATACTTACATTTTGGGAGGGGGTGTACACTTCCGCAAAGCGCTCCGACAGGCTATTAATGAGGGGTCTTAATTTATGCAGCCTGTCGTGACCGGCTGATCACGGGGAAGAGCAGTGAAGTTATCATTGAAGTGCAGAAACCGCAGTAAGATTTCGTAATGATTTCTGGACATTACGGCGGAAACAATGGGGTTGCCAATAAGGATCGGGTATCCCAGTAGGGCTCAATGCTACATTTTTTTACGATACCCATTGCTAGAGTGAGCCCCCAAAATGTTTTTTTCTCACTCAAATTTGTTGGTTGCCATGCATGAGCTCGGGCGTGCCTCTGTGGGGGATTTTGGGTGAGGACCTGCTCAGCATAGAGATTAGTATAATGGACCATATCCAGTAGGATGGCCTCTGAAACAAATAAATTGAAGTAGTCATTGAGACGGAAGTTTGTGGTGTCAACATTGACCCCGGGGACCGAATCAAATGTGGGAATTTCGGTGGAATAATTATTAGGAGGCCTCCACGCAGGCTCTCCTTCAGCTACAGCACTCCCACCCTGCCCTACACTTTCCTCCAGCATGGCCTCTTCTTATGCGGTACCATCCCTTCTAGGATGCCTAGCACTGGTTCCGGATGGGGGGAGGAGGACACGGGGACTATTAATTTGAGTCTAGGGGGCTACAGCAGTCCCAGGGACAGCAGGACTGTACACAGGAGAGGTCCTAGTAGGGACAGTTCCAAAAGGGAGGACAAAGGTCCAGTGAAGGTCCAACTGAAGAAGTCTTCGGGCCGAAAACCAACCAACACGCCTGAAGAAAATTTAGTTAACAGAAGTATAGATTAAGAAGCGTAGGCTTCTATGGACCCCACAAAAATGTTCCAGGAGGCTTTATTCAGTTTAATTGATGAGGGCTCTGCATTGGGTGTTTTATCACCTAATTTGGCAGAACACTTTAAGGTCACCAATCCAGTTACTCCCCTATTTCACCACTTACCCAAAATTCATAAACAGGATTTCCCCCCCAAGGGCCGACCCATTGTGGCCGGCATTGAGGGTCTTAATGAGCCGTTGGGTAAGTGGTTGGACAATATGCTTCAACCATTAGTATTAAGGCTTCCAGGATTTTTACAAGATACTGGCCATTTTATTCGTTCACTCTCTAGTGCCACATGGCAAATAGGGTCTATTTTGTGTACCATGGACGTTTCGTCACTGTACTCGTCTATTCCTCATGATCTAGCCATAACAGCTTTAGAGTTTCATTTACAATTATACTCAGAGTACGATTTTGATTTATGTTCATTTATCATTATGACCACTGACTATTTACTCAAACATAACTATTTTGTTTTTGATAATTCTTTTTATTTACAACTCAGGGGGGCCTCCATGGGTGCCCCCTTTTCTCCGTCCTTGGCCAACCTCTATATGGGGTGGTGGGAGCACCACTCAATATACGGGGAAGCCAATCTGTGGCGTTCTTCCATCACTAGCTATTTTCGATACATTGACGATTTATTTTTAATTTGGATTGCCTCTAAAGAGGACCTAAACCAGTTCATCGAATTTTGTAATTGTAATGATCTCAATTTACAATTTACTGCCCATACCAATGAGGCTGAAATTGAATTTCTAGATCTGAAAGTAACTGTTGATGGGCAATCACAGAAACTCCTAACCTCTACCTACCGTAAGCCCACTGCGGGCAACAATATACTACTTGCCTCTAGCTGCCACCCATCTCATACAATCAAGTCCATTCCGGTGGGGGAGATGGTTCGCAGTCGACGCAACTGCTCTCAGATGGGTTCGTTTATTAAGGAATCCAACCAAATTGAGTCCAGGCTAACGGAAAGGGGATACCCTTTGTGGATGTTATCTAGGGCCAGATATATAGCTTCCAATAAGTCCCGCGATACTATCCTGGGGACCAAGAGGATCAAAAAATCATCCCCTCCTTATGAGGGAGTAACTTTCAGTACACCTTATACTGTAGAATTCCGTGAGATCAGCAAAATTATTAAAAACAATTTTGTCCATGTCAATATGGATATATATATACACATGTTCTGTGATATTTTTATCTTTGTCAGATACCTGCAGAAAACCTACCGTAGGTGCAACCCTTGTTGCTATTAGCATTACCTGTTTAAATGCATTGCTTGAAGTCTTATCTTCTATATGCATGTATGCTTGTCTCCTCTCTTAACCTAATGATTTATGTATATCATTGTTATTTTATTATCCATGACAAGTTTTGCTAGCCAGGTTTATGATATTATGCTATATATTGTGTGTTACTTACATTTTTTGTACCTCCGCTGCCCTGGTCTCCTCCCGCCGGCGTGTTGTTGCCACGTTGCCGTGGTAACTCCTCGGTCTCCCGCAGCCTGCGTGGTGACGCAGCGGTGTCCTCTCTCTGATTGGCCCCTGCTCCCCTGGTGGCTGCTGGTTCACCGGGGAACTTCCGGGTCACGACGCAGCGCAGTTTCCGCCGGCGGTGAGGGTCCGTTTGGCGCGATGGCGGCGAGAGGTAAGTCCATACTTTACACTATATAAATGTTCTCTTCTTTACCATGCATTTATCTATGACTAAGGACCCCCAGCAGTCCGAAACGCGTAAGCATTGCATGGCACGCATTACATCTGCCAGGGTCTGATATTGCTTTTAGCTGCCTTCTTTTGACATGGAGATATTATTTTTAATTTTTGTACATTAAAGCATTTGAATTTTATAAGGAGTGCTGACACATCCTTTTTCCTTGCTGATCAGGGGCTCTGGGACAGCCCTTTGTCGTGCACCCTTGGATCCCAGTGTGCGTTTACATTTCCTTTTTTCTGCCGTAGGTTAATAAACCCTGAATCCCCTCTAAAAACTACCTTATGCCCGATCCTGTGCATGCACTGGTCACAGTCACACTACGCTATCCTTTTAGCCAGCATGTGCCGTTGAATTGGCAGTAAGGTACATGAGTGGCAGGTGCGCGCCAGGCCTGGCTCACCCAGTGAACACCTGTGTGTAGACGGGGGGAGGGATAGGGGAGCCGCTAATGAGGGGGAATGGAGGCGGCCATGGGGGCGTGCAGGCTCATGGTCACCAATCACATGGCAACCAAAAATCAGCCAGAGCTCCGCTCGACACCCCCCCATTTCTGCCTCCTCATCCACCACCATCCCCGGCTGCACCCGTGGAGAGAGATGGGCCCGGCGCACACCTGCCATCGCCCACCCCGATAAATAATACCATTTTGTGATTACTCACCTTTAAAATGGGTATTATAAGTATGTCACACACCCCGCTTCCACTATTTATGACATATGGGTTATGGTCCAGTAGTGGGCGAACTTCTGCAGAGATGAAAGCAAAAAAGAAGCCCCTCCCGGTCCATAAATACATGGGACCTCCCACACACTCCCATTCTTAACCATAAAAAGGTTCACCATATAAAGGATCCAGAATACAAAACGGCGGGATGAAGCGGGGTGTGTGACATACTTATAATACCCATTTTAAAGGTGAGTAATCACAAAATGGTATTATTCCAGGTATGTCACACACCTCACTTCCACTATTCATGACATATGGGACATCCAATAGCAGTGTCCGTCATGGGTGGGGATCCAAATACAGCAAAAAAAAAGCACCAATTTAAACCACTGCAGCTTGCAGAACCTTGTGACCAAAAACAGCATCCGCTGAGGCCCGTACATCAACCTTATAAAACTTTGAAAAAGTATAAACGTTAGACCAAGTAGCAGCCTTACAAACTTGTTCAACAGAAGCCTGGTGCTGAAAAGCCCAGGAAGCCCCAACAGCACGAGTAGAATGAGCAGTGATCTTAAAAGGAGGAACCCTCCCCTTAGCAGAATAGGCCCCAACATTGGCCTGGCGTATCTATTTACTAATGGTAGACTTGGCGGGCGCCAAACCTTTTCTGGGCCCAGAAGGCATCAAGAACAAAGCGTCCGTCTTACGAAAAGGAGAAGTAGCAACCAAATAGTACTTCACACAACGAACGACATCCAAAGAGTGCAAAACCCTCTCCTTGTCATAGCTAGGCTTAGGACACAAGGAAGGGAGAACTATATCCTGATTGAGATGGAAAGCAGAAACCACCTTAGGAAGGAAATCTGGTTTAAAGCGAAAAACCACCTTATCCTGGTGTCTCTCAAAGTAAGGGGCCTGAATAGACAGAGCCGCCAACTCAGAGACACGCCGAACAGAGATAATAGCCACCAAAAAGGCAACCATTTGAGTAAGCACAGAAAGAGCCACGTCCTGCATCGTTTCAAAGGGAGGCCCCTGGAGGGCCGAAAGAACCAAATTTAGGTCCCAAACGGGAACCAAAGGCTTTCTAGGGGACCGAACATGAGTGACCCCTTGGAAAATAGTCTTGACCAGATGATGCAAAAGACCTTTGAAAAAAGACAGCCAGGGCAGAAACCTGACCCTTCAAAGTACTGAGCTGGAACCCCAGATCCAGACCGTGTTGTAGAAACTCCAAAATCCTAGGAATCGAAAACACCCTGCAAGGTAAGGCCCTAGCCTCACACCAGTCAATATAGGACCGCCAAGTCCTATAGTAAATGTTAGAGGAAGACCTCTTCCTAGCTCTAATCAAGGTTTGAATAACCGCCTCAGACAAACCTTCCTCCCTCAGGATGAAGGTTTCAGCAGCCACGCCGTCAAAGAAAGCGTTTGTAAATTGGGGTAACGTAGTTGACCCTGAGAGATCAGATCCGGAGACAGGGGCAGCCTGTGCTGATCTACCGCCAATCATACAACGTCTGCGAACCAAACCTGTCTTGGCCACCTTGGGGCCACCAGAATTGCTGGTGCCCCCTCTAGAGCCAGATTGCGCACTACCTTGCCTACCATGGAGAAGGGGGGAAACAGGTACAGAAACCCCAGATCCCTCCAGGCAAGGGACAAGGCATCCACTGCCAGGGCCAGAGGAGCCTGAGACAGAGATACAAAGGTTGGGAGCTTGTGATTGTGCCGAGAGGCAAAGAGATCCACCTCCGGAGTCCCCCACTTGTGACACAGGGCCCGAAACCCTGTGGTTGAGAGACCATTCCCCTCGGCGAGAGAATCCCCTGCTCAGGGAGTCCACCTCCGTGTTCTCCACTTCCGGAATGTATACTGCCGAGATGCAAGGAACATTGCTCTCCGCCCATGTCAGAATCAGATAGACTTCCCTGAGGGAACTCCTGCTGCGAGTCCCTCCTTGGTGATTGATGTAAGCGACCACAGTACGATTGATCGAACCTGAACCGGTAAACCCTGTAGGTGAAGTGTCAGACGCGACAGAACCAAGCGGATAGCTCTGAGCTCCAAGACATTGATGGGGTTGTGAGCCTCCTGAGGACCCCACAACCCCTGGAACGGATGATCTTTCCGGAAACCTCCCCTGCCCGACAGGCTGGCATCCGTGGTAACCGTCTCCCAACGAGGGGCCAGGAACGCTCTGCCCCTCATCAGATTGCTTGATTCCAGCCACCACTGAAGGGACTGCCGAACCCTGGGAGACATCAGAAATGACTGATCCAAGGACTGTGACATCCGTCCCATTTCAGCAATAGATGGAGTTGTAGCAGCCTCATGTGGAATTCAGCAAAGGGGACTGCCTCGAAGGAGGCCACCATCAAACCTAGCCAAAAGGAAGGGCGAGGGTTGGTCAGGAGTACACGTATCAGATCCTAAACCCTCTGCACCTTTGGCTGAGGTAGGAACACTCTGGCCTGACTGCCATCCAGATTCATGCCCAGAAAGGAGATCTCCCTTGATGGGGAGAGAGAAGACTTGGGGTAGTTGATCACCCATCTGAACCTTTCCAGCGTTGCCACCACCGTCCTGGTGTCCAACTGCGCCTGGCAGAGGGAAGAAGCTGTAATGAGTAGGTTGTCCAAATACGGCACAATGCGAATGCCCTGGGCTCTGAGCAGGGCCATTATGCCCGCCAGAACCTTGGTAAACACCCTCGGTGCCAAGGTCAGCTCGAACGGGAGGGCCACAAACTGAAAATGCTGATCTCCCACCACAAACCTGAGAATCTCGGGTGTGCTGGGAAAATTTGGTACATGAAGGTAAGCATCCTTGATGTCTATGGACGTCATGAAATCCCCCTGACGAAGGGAACCGATGGCTGAGTCTCCATGCGGAACTTCTTGGTTCTGATGAACCTGTTGAGAAGCTTCAAATCTAGGATGGGTCTTATGGAGCCATCCTTTTTGGGAACCGTGAAGAGGTTGGAATAATAGCCCCGGCCTCTCTCTGAAAGAGGCACCAGGCATATGACCGCCATGTCCAGGAGATTCTTTACAGCCAACAGGAGCCCCTGCGCCACCAGAGGATCCAATGGCACCCGAGACCTTAGGAATCTGGGAGGAGGCCGGGACTTGAACTCCAGTTTGTACTCAGACGAGACCACTTCCAATATCCACTTGTCTGTGACCTCCTGGGCCCAGACCTGGAAGAAGAGCCGCAGCCGTGCCCCCACCTGCAAGGGTGAGGTACGCCTCCTCATTGTTGAGCTGGCTTGGCAGCGGGCTTGGGCCTGGAACCCCAGGTAGAGGCTGTACGGGCACGTCCTCTACCTCTGTTCCAGGAATCACCTCTAAAGCCAGAGTAGGCAAGACCTCTGCCCCCTCTGGCACCGCGAAAGGAAGGATTAAAGGAGCTTGCCCCCCAAAAGGAGCGAGGCAGCTTCTTACGCTGAGGTAGCTTCCCACCCTTCACCACAGAATCCAATTTGTCTCCAAACAGCCGCGTTCCCAAAAAGGGCAAGGCTGTAAGTGACTTCTTGGCCACAAAGTCAGCCGCCCACTGGCGCAGCCAGACCGATCGGCGCATGGCCACCAACAGAGCTGAAGTTTTACTACACATGGTAATAGTGTCGTCCATAGCCGACAGAACGAAATTCATGAACAATTCACACCTCTTAAGGGTTGTGAATTCAACACTGTCCGGGCTGAGCTGGGACCCATTTAACATGTCCCTGATCTCCGACCTGGTGGCCACAGCCACGAGTGCCGATGCACAGACAGGCTGCAAGGCAGAACCCAAACTGGCAAAGGTATGACATGCCATCTGATCAATGCGCTTGTCCTCGCCATCCTTAAGGGTAGTAGCGTCAGGAGTATGTACAACGGAGGTGTTGGACAATCCTAGAATGAGCGCATCAACCTCGGGAGGGGAAGGCCATCGCTTCACCGCGTCCATCGGAAAGGGATACTTGCTATCCCATCCCTGAGGAACACCGTGAAGGCGACACAGCTTCTCCCATTCTCTAAGAATCATGCTGTCAAAATGATCCTGATTTGGAAACTCCAAGCGGAGCTTAGAGAACCCAAAGAATTCCGCCTTCTTCGGAGGAGCCTCCGCTGGTGGGGAAATATCCAGAACCTCTAACAGATGGGTCAGGACCCTGGGGGTATCAACAGCATCCCCCAGTGCCTGCCCGGCATCAGAATCAAAGAACTGCAATTCCTCAGTCTCAGATTCCTCAAACAATTCCCTTTCCTCAAGCGGGGAATAATCAGCCCAATCAGGTGAGTCATAATCATCAAAATCAATTACCGGCGTAGCCGGTGACAGATGCCTTTTCTTAGCAGTGGCCTTTCTGCCCACTGAGCTAGAAATAATTTTCTCGAGGTTGGCCAGCCTGGCACATACATCCGAGTGCGACTCCCCACTAATGTCACTTGGGGTACGGATGATGCGGGGTGGGGTAGGAGAGGCGGGCGGCATTGACCCAGACGCCTGGGGTCCCGACTGCCGCGTTATGGCCGGTTGTGCACATGGTATGCAAATAAGCACATTCTCCCCCGTAAGGGATACCCCACAACCCGCACATAGCCGGGATTGTCCCAAGGGGAGCCCGAGCCCGGTATCCTGTGGAGCCTCCATATGGTGATTTTAAGGTAGTCGCAATGACCCGAGGGAAATACGCTGGTAAGCAACCCGGGATGCCCCTTAAGTCCCAAGTGGGGGGATCTTTAAGTGCCCAAAATTTCTGCTAGGGACCTAGGACCGGGAGAACCCCCTTTTAATGCAAGGCACAGGGAGTCCTCCTGAAAGACACAAAGGAGAAGCCATAAGCACATGCACACACACCATATATATATATATATATATATATACACACATATTAACTATATCATCATAATCAAGGAAAAAGGTGACAAGGACTAGCGCTGTCCCCTGACAGAATGGGGCACAAGGCTAAGTCTGGTAAATAAAAGGGGAGAGCCCGGGAGGGCACTCACGTGCTTTGTATGATGGCTGCCACCACTCATCAGTTCAGAGGAAGAGGAAGAAGGGGCGGGCCAGCGCGGATCGTGCGCCACGCCTGGCCCTGCCCCCCTACCAACACGACCAGCATCGCGGTTCCCAGCCGTGGGCTGGGCTCCGTAATTGGAAGGGGGATAATCCCATACCAATATGGTGTAAGGGATATATATATAACACCCATGTGTAGATGGGGGGGGATAGGGGGGCCCCTAATGGGGGGGGTGGAGGCAGCCATAGGGGGGTGCAGGCAGCAAATGGCTCATGATCACCAATCACATGGCAACCATAAATCAGCCAGAGCTCCGCTCGACACCCCCCCTTTTCTGCCTCCTCACCCACCACCATTGCCGGCTGCACCCAGGAGAGAGCTGGGCCCAGCGCACAGCTGCCATCGCCCACTCCGATATATAATCATTTATATTATTGATTACAACACACTAGGGCCAAAACACATTTATAACACAGCATAAAATCGTAAATTCATAAAGTATAACACAGCATAAAATGGAGGCGGCAAGTTGCTCTGCAAAACAGAACAGCAGTAGTACATCTCATAGTAATGAGATCCATTCACAAAAAACAGCGATCTCAGGTAGAACACAGTTTTTTGTGAATGAATCTCATTACTATGAGATTCAAATGTCAGAAAAAGGTCT
Source organism: Gastrophryne carolinensis (assembly GCA_027917425.1). Classification (NCBI taxonomy): domain Eukaryota; kingdom Metazoa; phylum Chordata; class Amphibia; order Anura; family Microhylidae; genus Gastrophryne; species Gastrophryne carolinensis. The sequence goes on from CM051234.1 coordinate 288,238,787, forward strand.
CCTACGACCACCCACCCCTCAAAAACATGCCCAGATCCCACTCCCCACACAGCCACTTAACTCAGATCGCCGGCGCCCACGTGATCAGATTGGGGAGATTGGGGGTATAGATGTGGCTAAGGGGACCAGACAGGGCCGGCGCCAGCACCCGGCGAACCCGGTCACGTGCTCGGGGCAAGGAGTGGGGCCCACAGAATGGCATAAAAAAATCACCTCACCCCCCTCCTACGACGCATGTGCAGGCGCTCATCCAATCAGCGCGCTCAGAGCCGCTGTGGTATGCACGTCCAAGGGACAGACAACCACAGCAGCTTTGAGCACGTTGGCGGCCGCGCCTCGCGTTTCCCTCTAACAGGGAGGGCGCCCGTGCTGGCCATTCACAAACGGCCGGCACGGGCCCTGCTAGAGAGAAGCACGAGATGCGGCCACGGCCCGCGCATGCGCCGTTGGAACGGGAGTAAGGTAAGGTGAATGGGGCGTCCTGCGGGGTTTCACACAGTGGGGCATCCCGATTTCGGATGCCCCGCGGGGAGGGATCTGATTGGCCCGGGAATCTTATAGATCTTATAGCTCCCCGACCAATCTGTGTCCAAATCTGATCTGCTCCTGATCGGTCTCCAAATCTGATCTGCTCCCCGACCAATCTGTCTCCAAATCTGTTCTGCTCCCCGACCAATCTGTCTCCAAATCTGATCTGCTCCCCGGCCAATCTGTTTCTAAATCTGATCTGCTCCCCGACCAGTGTCTCCAAATCTGATCTGCTCCCCAAACAGTGTCTCCAAATCTGATCTGCTCCCCGACCAATTTGTCTCCAAATCTGATCTGCTCCCCGACCAATCTGTTTCTAAATCTGATCTGCTCCCCGACCAGTGTCTCCAAATCTGACCTGCTCCCCGACCAGTGTCTCCAAATCTGATCTGCTCCCCAAACAGTGTCTCCAAATCTGATCTGCTCCCCAAACAGTGTCTCCAAATCTGATCTGCTCCCCAAACAGTGTCTCCAAATCTGATCTGCTCCCCAACCAATCTGTCTCCAAATCTGATCTGCTCCCCGACCAATCTGTCTCCAAATTTGATCTGCTCCCCGACCAGTGTCTCCAAATCTGATCTGCTCCCCAAACAGTGTCTCCAAATCTGATCTGCTCCCCAACCAATCTGTCTCCAAATCTGATCTGCTCCCCGACCAGTGTCTCCAAATCTGATCTGCTCCCCAACCAATCTGTCTCCAAATCTGATCTGCTCCCCGACCAATCTGTCTCCAAATTTGATCTGCTCCCCGACCAATCTGTCTCCAAATCTGATCTGCTTCCCAACCAATCTGTGTCCAAATCTGATCTGCTCCTGATCGGTCTCCAAATCTGATCTGCTCCCCGACCAATATGTCTCCAAATCTGATCTGCTCCCCGACCAATCTGTCTCCAAATCTGATCTGCTCCCCGACCAATCTGTTTCTAAATCTGATCTGCTCCCCGACCAGTGTCTCCAAATCTGATCTGCTCCCCAAACAGTGTCTCCAAATCTGATCTGCTCCCCGACCAGTGTCTCCAAATCTGATCTGCTCCCCAACCAATCTGTCTCCAAATCTGATCTGCTCCCCGACCAGTGTGTCTCCAAATCTGATCTGCTTCCCAACCAATCGGTCTCCAAATCTGATCTGCTCCCCAACCAGTGTGTCTCCAAATCTGATCTGCTCCCCGACCAGTGTGTCTCCAAATCTGATCTGCTTCCCAACCAATCGGTCTCCAAATCTGATCTGCTCCCCAACCAGTGTGTCTCCAAATCTGATCTGCTCCCCGACCAGTGTGTCTCCAAATCTGATCTGCTCCCCGACCAGTGTGTCTCCAAATCTGATCTGCTCCCCGAGCAGTGTCTCCAAATCTGATCTGCTCCCCGACCAATCTGTCTCCAAATCTGATCTGCTCCCCGACCAATCTGTCTCCAAATCTGATCTGCTCCCCGACCAGTGTCTCCAAATCTGATCTGCTCCCCAACCAATCTGTCTCCAAATCTGATCTGCTCCCCGACCAATCTGTTTCTAAATCTGATCTGCTCCCCGACCAGTGTCTCCAAATCTGATCTGCTCCCCAAACAGTGTCTCCAAATCTGATCTGCTCCCCAAACAGTGTCTCCAAATCTGATCTGCTCCCCGACCAGTGTCTCCAAATCTGATCTGCTCCCCAACCAATCTGTCTCCAAATCTGATCTGCTCCCCGACCAATCTGTCTCCAAATTTGATCTGCTCCCCGACCAGTGTCTCCAAATCTGATCTGCTCCCCAAACAGTGTCTCCAAATCTGATCTGCTCCCCAACCAATCTGTCTCCAAATCTGATCTGCTCCCCGACCAGTGTCTCCAAATCTGATCTGCTCCCCGACCAATCTGTCTCCAAATTTGATCTGCTCCCCGACCAATCTGTCTCCAAATCTGATCTGCTTCCCAACCAATCTGTGTCCAAATCTGATCTGCTCCTGATCGGTCTCCAAATCTGATCTGCTCCCCGATCAATCTGTTTCTCAATCTGATCTGCTCCCCAAACAGTGTCTCCAAATCTGATCTGCTCCCCAAACAGTGTCTCCAAATCTGATCTGCTCCCCGACCAGTGTCTCCAAATCTGATCTGCTCCCCAACCAATCTGTCTCCAAATCTGATCTGCTCCCCGACCAATCTGTCTCCAAATCTGATCTGCTCCCCGACTAGTGTGTCTCCAAATCTGATCTGCTTCCCAACCAATCGGTCTCCAAATCTGATCTGCTCCCCAACCAGTGTGTCTCCAAATCTGATCTGCTCCCCGACCAGTGTGTCTCCAAATCTGATCTGCTCCCCGACCAGTGTGTCTCCAAATCTGATCTGCTCCCCGACCAGTGTGTCTCCAAATCTGATCTGCTCCCCGACCAGTGTGTCTCCAAATCTGATCTGCTCCCCGAGCAGTGTCTCCAAATCTGATCTGCTCCCCGACCAATCTGTCTCCAAATCTGATCTGCTCCCCGACCAATCTGTCTCCAAATCTGATCTGCTCCCCGACCAGTGTCTCCAAATCTGATCTGCTCCCCAAACAGTGTCTCCAAATCTGATCTGCTCCCCAACCAATCTGTCTCCAAATCTGATCTGCTCCCCGACCAATCTGTTTCTAAATCTGATCTGCTCCCCGACCAGTGTCTCCAAATCTGATCTGCTCCCCAAACAGTGTCTCCAAATCTGATCTGCTCCCCAAACAGTGTCTCCAAATCTGATCTGCTCCCCGACCAGTGTCTCCAAATCTGATCTGCTCCCCAACCAATCTGTCTCCAAATCTGATCTGCTCCCCGACCAATCTGTCTCCAAATCTGATCTGCTCCCCGACCAGTGTCTCCAAATCTGATCTGCTCCCCAAACAGTGTCTCCAAATCTGATCTGCTCCCCAAACAGTGTCTCCAAATCTGATCTGCTCCCCGACCAGTGTCTCCAAATCTGATCTGCTCCCCAACCAATCTGTCTCCAAATCTGATCTGCTCCCCGACCAATCTGTTTCTAAATCTGATCTGCTCCCCGACCAGTGTCTCCAAATCTGATCTGCTCCCCAAACAGTGTCTCCAAATCTGATCTGCTCCCCAACCAATCTGTCTCCAAATCTGATCTGCTCCCCGACCAATGTGTCTCCAAATCTGATCTGCTCCCCGACCAATCTGTCTCCAAATCTGATCTGCTCCCCGGCCAATCTGTTTCTAAATCTGATCTGCTCCCCGACCAGTGTCTCCAAATCTGATCTGCTCCCCAAACAGTGTCTCCAAATCTGATCTGCTCCCCGACCAGTGTCTCCAAATCTGATCTGCTCCCCAACCAATCTGTCTCCAAATCTGATCTGCTCCCCGACCAATCTGTTTCTAAATCTGATCTGCTCCCCGACCAGTGTCTCCAAATCTGATCTGCTCCCCAAACAGTGTCTCCAAATCTGATCTGCTCCCCAACCAATCTGTCTCCAAATCTGATCTGCTCCCTGACCAATCTGTTTCTAAATCTGATCTGCTCCCCGACCAGTGTCTCCAAATCTGATCTGCTCCCCAACCAATCTGTCTCCAAATCTGATCTGCTCCCCGACCAGTCTGTCTCCAAATCTGATCTTCTCCCCGACCAGTGTGTCTCCAAATCTGATCTGCTCCCCGACCAATCTGTCTCCAAATTTGATCTGCTCCCCGACCAGTGTGTCTCCAAATCTGATCTGCTTCCCAACCAATCTGTGTCCGAATCTGATCTGCTCCTGATCGGTCTCCAAATCTGATCTGCTCCCCGACCAATCTGTCTCCAAATCTGATCTGCTCCCCGACCAATCTGTCTCCAAATCTGATCTGCTCCCCGACCAATCTGTTTCTAAATCTGATCTGCTCCCCGACCAATCTGTTTCCAAATCTGATCTGCTCCCCGACCAATCTGTCTCCAAATCTGATCTGCTCCCCGACCAGTCTGTCTCCAAATCTGATCTGCTCCCCGACCAGTGTGTCTCCAAATCTGATCTGCTTCCCAACCAATCTGTCTCCAAATCTGATCTGCTCCCCGACCAGTCTGTCTCCAAATCTGATCTGCTCCCCGACCAGTGTGTCTCCAAATCTGATCTGCTCCCCGACCAATGTGTCTCCAAATCTGATCTGCTCCCCGACCAATCTGTCTCCAAATTTGATCTGCTCCCCGACCAGTGTGTCTCCAAATCTGATCTGCTTCCCAACCAATCTGTGTCCAAATCTGATCTGCTCCTGATCGGTCTCCAAATATGATCTGCTCCCCGACCAATCTGTCTCCAAATCTGATCTGCTCCCCGACCAATCTGTCTCCAAATCTGATCTGCTTCCCGACCAATCTGTTTCTAAATCTGATCTGCTCCCCGACCAGTGTCTCCAAATCTGATCTGCTCCCCGACCAGTGTCTCCAAATCTGATCTGCTCCCCAAACAGTGTCTCCAAATCTGATCTGCTCCCCAAACAGTGTCTTCAAATCTGATCTGCTCCCCGACCAGTGTCTCCAAATCTGATCTGCTCCCCAACCAATCTGTCTCCAAATCTGATCTGCTCCCCAACCAATCTGTCTCCAAATCTGATCTGCTCCCCGACCAGTGTGTCTCCAAATCTGATCTGCTTCCCAACCAATCTGTGTCCAAATCTGATCTGCTCCTGATCGGTCTCCAAATCTGATCTGCTCCCCGACCAATCTGTCTCCAAATCTGATCTGCTCCCCGACCAATCTGTCTCCAAATCTGATCTGCTTCCCGACCAATCTGTCTCCAAATCTGATCTGCTTCCCAACCAATCTGTTTCTAAATCTGATCTGCTCCCGACCAGTGTCTCCAAATCTGATCTGCTCCCTGACCAGTGTCTCCAAATCTGATCTGCTCCCCAAACAGTGTCTCCAAATCTGATCTGCTCCCCGACCAATCTGTCTCCAAATCTGATCTGCTCCCCGACCAATCTGTTTCTAAATCTGATCTGCTCCCCGACCAGTGTCTCCAAATCTGATCTGCTCCCCGACCAGTGTCTCCAAATCTGATCTGCTCCCCAAACAGTGTCTCCAAATCTGATCTGCTCCCCAAACAGTGTCTCCAAATCTGATCTGCTCCCCAAACAGTGTCTCCAAATCTGATCTGCTCCCCAAACAGTGTCTCCAAATCTGATCTGCTCCCCGACCAGTGTCTCCAAATCTGATCTGCTCCCCAACCAATCTGTCTCCAAATCTGATCTGCTCCCCGACCAATCTGTCTCCAAATTTGATCTGCTCCCCGACCAATCTGTCTCCAAATTTGATCTGCTCCCCAAACAGTGTCTCCAAATCTGATCTGCTCCCCGACCAATCTGTCTCCAAATTTGATCTGCTCCCCGACCAGTGTCTCCAAATCTGATCTGCTCCCCAAACAGTGTCTCCAAATCTGATCTGCTCCCCAACCAATCTGTCTCCAAATCTGATCTGCTCCCCGACCAGTGTCTCCAAATCTGATCTGCTCCCCAAACAGTGTCTCCAAATCTGATCTGCTCCCCGACCAGTGTCTCCAAATCTGATCTGCTCCCCAAACAGTGTCTCCAAATCTGATCTGCTCCCCAAACAGTGTCTCCAAATCTGATCTGCTCCCCAAACAGTGTCTCCAAATCTGATCTGCTCCCCGACCAGTGTCTCCAAATCTGATCTGCTCCCCAACCAATCTGTCTCCAAATCTGATCTGCTCCCCAACCAATCTGTCTCCAAATCTGATCTGCTCCCCGACCAATCTGTCTCCAAATTTGATCTGCTCCCCGACCAGTGTGTCTCCAAATCTGATCTGCTTCCCAACCAATCTGTGTCCAAATCTGATCTGCTCCTGATCGGTCTCCAAATCTGATCTGCTCCCCGACCAATCTGTCTCCAAATCTGATCTGCTCCCCGACCAATCTGTCTCCAAATCTGATCTGCTTCCCGACCAATCTGTTTCTAAATCTGATCTGCTCCCCGACCAGTGTCTCCAAATCTGATCTGCTCCCCGACCAGTGTCTCCAAATCTGATCTGCTCCCCGACCAGTGTCTCCAAATCTGATCTGCTCCCCAACCAATCTGTCTCCAAATCTGATCTGCTCCCCGACCAGTCTGTCTCCAAATCTGATCTGCTCCCCGACCAATCGGTCTCCAAATCTGATCTGCTCCCCAACCAGTGTGTCTCCAAATCTGATCTGCTCCCCAACCAGTGTGTCTCCAAATCTGATCTGCTCCCCGACCAATCTGTCTCCAAATCTGATCTGCTCCCCGAGCAGTGTCTCCAAATCTGATCTGCTCCCCGAGCAGTGTCTCCAAATCTGATCTGCTCCCCGAGCAGTGTCTCCAAATCTGATCTGCTCCCTGAGCAGTGTCTCCAAATCTGATCTGCTCCCCAACCAGTGTCTCCAAATCTGATCTGCTCCCCAACCAGTGTCTCCAAATCTGATCTGCTCCCCGACCAGTGTCTCCAAATCTGATCTGCTCCCCGACCAGTGTCTCTAAATCTGATCTGCTCCCCGACCAGTGTCTCCAAATCTGATCTGCTCCCCGACCAGTGTCTCCAAATCTGATCTGCTCCCCGACCAATCTGTCTCCAAATCTGATCTGCTCCCCGACCAATCTGTCTCCAAATCTGATCTGCTCCCCGACCAATCTGTCTCCAAATCTGATCTGCTCCCCGACCAATCTGTCTCCAAATCTGATCTGCTCCCCGACCCATCTGTCTCCAAATCTGATCTGCTCCCCAACCAATCTGTCTCCAAATCTGATCTGCTCCCCGACCAATCTGTCTCCAAATTTGATCTGCTCCCCGACCAGTGTGTCTCCAAATCTGATCTGCTTCCCAACCAATCTGTGTCCAAATCTGATCTGCTCCTGATCGGTCTCCAAATATGATCTGCTCCCCGACCAATCTGTCTCCAAATCTGATCTGCTCCCCGACCAATCTGTCTCCAAATCTGATCTGCTTCCCGACCAATCTGTTTCTAAATCTGATCTGCTCCCCGACCAGTGTCTCCAAATCTGATCTGCTCCCCGACCAGTGTCTCCAAATCTGATCTGCTCCCCAAACAGTGTCTCCAAATCTGATCTGCTCCCCAAACAGTGTCTTCAAATCTGATCTGCTCCCCGACCAGTGTCTCCAAATCTGATCTGCTCCCCAACCAATCTGTCTCCAAATCTGATCTGCTCCCCAACCAATCTGTCTCCAAATCTGATCTGCTCCCCGACCAGTGTGTCTCCAAATCTGATCTGCTTCCCAACCAATCTGTGTCCAAATCTGATCTGCTCCTGATCGGTCTCCAAATCTGATCTGCTCCCCGACCAATCTGTCTCCAAATCTGATCTGCTCCCCGACCAATCTGTCTCCAAATCTGATCTGCTTCCCGACCAATCTGTCTCCAAATCTGATCTGCTTCCCAACCAATCTGTTTCTAAATCTGATCTGCTCCCGACCAGTGTCTCCAAATCTGATCTGCTCCCTGACCAGTGTCTCCAAATCTGATCTGCTCCCCAAACAGTGTCTCCAAATCTGATCTGCTCCCCGACCAATCTGTCTCCAAATCTGATCTGCTCCCCGACCAATCTGTTTCTAAATCTGATCTGCTCCCCGACCAGTGTCTCCAAATCTGATCTGCTCCCCGACCAGTGTCTCCAAATCTGATCTGCTCCCCAAACAGTGTCTCCAAATCTGATCTGCTCCCCAAACAGTGTCTCCAAATCTGATCTGCTCCCCAAACAGTGTCTCCAAATCTGATCTGCTCCCCGACCAGTGTCTCCAAATCTGATCTGCTCCCCAACCAATCTGTCTCCAAATCTGATCTGCTCCCCGACCAATCTGTCTCCAAATTTGATCTGCTCCCCGACCAATCTGTCTCCAAATTTGATCTGCTCCCCAAACAGTGTCTCCAAATCTGATCTGCTCCCCGACCAATCTGTCTCCAAATTTGATCTGCTCCCCGACCAGTGTCTCCAAATCTGATCTGCTCCCCAAACAGTGTCTCCAAATCTGATCTGCTCCCCAACCAATCTGTCTCCAAATCTGATCTGCTCCCCGACCAGTGTCTCCAAATCTGATCTGCTCCCCAAACAGTGTCTCCAAATCTGATCTGCTCCCCGACCAGTGTCTCCAAATCTGATCTGCTCCCCAAACAGTGTCTCCAAATCTGATCTGCTCCCCAAACAGTGTCTCCAAATCTGATCTGCTCCCCAAACAGTGTCTCCAAATCTGATCTGCTCCCCGACCAGTGTCTCCAAATCTGATCTGCTCCCCAACCAATCTGTCTCCAAATCTGATCTGCTCCCCAACCAATCTGTCTCCAAATCTGATCTGCTCCCCGACCAATCTGTCTCCAAATTTGATCTGCTCCCCGACCAGTGTGTCTCCAAATCTGATCTGCTTCCCAACCAATCTGTGTCCAAATCTGATCTGCTCCTGATCGGTCTCCAAATCTGATCTGCTCCCCGACCAATCTGTCTCCAAATCTGATCTGCTCCCCGACCAATCTGTCTCCAAATCTGATCTGCTTCCCGACCAATCTGTTTCTAAATCTGATCTGCTCCCCGACCAGTGTCTCCAAATCTGATCTGCTCCCCGACCAGTGTCTCCAAATCTGATCTGCTCCCCGACCAGTGTCTCCAAATCTGATCTGCTCCCCAACCAATCTGTCTCCAAATCTGATCTGCTCCCCGACCAGTCTGTCTCCAAATCTGATCTGCTCCCCGACCAATCGGTCTCCAAATCTGATCTGCTCCCCAACCAGTGTGTCTCCAAATCTGATCTGCTCCCCAACCAGTGTGTCTCCAAATCTGATCTGCTCCCCGACCAATCTGTCTCCAAATCTGATCTGCTCCCCGAGCAGTGTCTCCAAATCTGATCTGCTCCCCGAGCAGTGTCTCCAAATCTGATCTGCTCCCCGAGCAGTGTCTCCAAATCTGATCTGCTCCCTGAGCAGTGTCTCCAAATCTGATCTGCTCCCCAACCAGTGTCTCCAAATCTGATCTGCTCCCCAACCAGTGTCTCCAAATCTGATCTGCTCCCCGACCAGTGTCTCCAAATCTGATCTGCTCCCCGACCAGTGTCTCTAAATCTGATCTGCTCCCCGACCAGTGTCTCCAAATCTGATCTGCTCCCCGACCAGTGTCTCCAAATCTGATCTGCTCCCCGACCAATCTGTCTCCAAATCTGATCTGCTCCCCGACCAATCTGTCTCCAAATCTGATCTGCTCCCCGACCAATCTGTCTCCAAATCTGATCTGCTCCCCGACCAATCTGTCTCCAAATCTGATCTGCTCCCCGACCCATCTGTCTCCAAATCTGATCTGCTCCCCGACCCATCTGTCTCCAAATCTGATCTGCTCCCCGACCCATCTGTCTCCAAATCTGATCTGCTCCCCGACCCATCTGTCTCCAAATCTGATCTGCTCCCCGACCCATCTGTCTCCAAATCTGATCTGCTCCCCGACCCATCTGTCTCCAAATCTGATCTGCTCCCCGACCCATCTGTCTCCAAATCTGATCTGCTCCCCGACCCATCTGTCTCCAAATCTGATCTGCTCCCCGACCAATCTGTCTCCAAATCTGATCTGCTCCACCCAGATCACCCAGTCACCACAGATAACACAGATCACACACACACAGATCAGATCACACACAGATCAGATCACACACACAGATCAGATAACACACACAGATCAGATAACACACACAGATCAGATAACACACACAGATCAGATAACACACACAGATCAGATAACACACACAGATCAGATAACACACACAGATCAGATAACACACACAGATCACACAGCCACTTACCTGAGATCGCCGCCGAAAGAGGCCGGTGCCCGCGTGATCGCGTTTAAATAGCAGGGGGCGCCGGCTGATGACAGCTGCCGTGTGCCCCCTGCTGATTGGTCCGGGAGGTGATGGGTGACTTAGGTCACCTCCCCCTGACCCCTGGGCTCCGGGAAAGAGGCTGCGCCCACGTCATCGGCTAAGGCAAGCAGGGGGCGCCGGCTGATGACAGCTGCTGTGCGCCCCCCGCTGATTGGTCAGGGGAGCGATCAGGTGACTTGGGTCACACCCAGGTCACCTCCCCCTGACCCCTGGACTCCCTTCGAGATGCTTCCACAGCAACTGGGCCGCTGATGCCCGGTTATTAGTTATTAGTCCATCAGGATCTTTCTGAATCGATACGTCCAAAAAGGTCACTTGTGTTGTGGATACCTCCGGATTAAATGTAATAGTAGGAAATACTGAGTTAATGAGTTCCATGAACTTATCAAAGTCTTGTCTTTCTCCATGCCAGACTGTGACCACATCATCAATGTAGCGTCCCCAATATCTCACGTGATCTGTGTACAATGATAAGGGGTAGATGTATCGCTCTTCTAGAAAGCCAACAAATACATTAGCGAAGGCTGGAGCTATGGCACTCCCCATAGCTTTGCCAAGGATATGTTTATAAAATACATTTTCAAACCTGAAGTTTTGTAGTACAATTTCAAGACCCGTAACAAGGTATTCGGTGGGTATTTCTGGGGGTTCGCGTGAGAGAAAATGTCTCACAGCCTTCACTCCTTGCTCATTTGGTATATTCGTATATAAGGAGGAGATGGCCATGGTAGCCAGGAGATCATCCTTCTCTATTTGTACCTTTCTCTAAGAAATCCCCAGTATCTTTGAGATAAGAGGGTAGTCATTGTACATACGGCTGTAAATAGTGGTCCAGCCATTGCGCTAGCAGTTGGGGGGCAGAGTCTGTGCCTGCCACAATAGGTCGAAACTTGAGCGGGTTACAGCCCTTATGTACCTTTGGTAGGCCATAAATTGGGTATTGGATTTGGATGTATTTGGCCTTGTTCTGGTGGTGTTTTTGGTCAGCGAGGTGCTAATGGTCTCTGCTCGGACAGTCTAAATGTAACTTTCGATTGGACCAAAGTGTCCTGGGGGGATAAACTGACTTCTGAGCTTCAGAACAGTAGGGCCTGTTTCAGTTTTCTCATGGGTATTGGTGGGTTTTGATGAGAAAAATTGTTTAAGTTTAAGAGTTCTCTCCAGTTTAAACAGTTCTACGTCAAATTTAAATATATCAAAACGTGATAATGGACAAAAAGAAAGGCCCCTGCTGAGCAAGCTTACCTCATCACTGGTGAGTAGTCTGGAGGAGAGATTCATGACTGGGGTCTCCTGCTGGCTGATCTCATGGTCATAGACCTGTTGTCTTCGTTTCTTGCCGCCCCTCCTGGATCATTTGGTTCGGGGGGTGTCCGAAAATGGGGTTCTCTGTTTTTATTCCTGGTACTCCTTTTTGGACCCTTGGTGTGTGAGTCACTATCTGAAGACTGATTTTCAGAGACCGGGTCACTATCGGAGATATGACGTAACTGTGGTCAATTGAAGTTACGCCTTATTGGGGCGTTAGTCTGTCTCCTAAACCGCTGTTGGTCTGGATCTTTACCGGAGAGCCAAGGGTATACTCGATTTTCAGAGTAGTCCAAACACACTTGTCTGAATTTCTCTCGTTTGAAACGAAGACAACAGGTCTATGACCCTGAGATCAGCCAGCAGGAGGCCCCAGTCATGAATCTCTCCTCCAGACTACTCACTAGTGATGAGGTAAGCCTACTCAGCAGGGGCCTTTCTTTTTGTCCATCATCACTTTTGGATATATTTAAATTTGACGTAGAACTGTTTAAACTGGAGAGAACTCTTAAACTTAACAATTTTTCTCATCAAAACCCACCAATTACCCATGAGAAAACTGAAACAGGCCCTACTGGTCTGAAGCTCAGAAGTCAGTTTATCCCCCCAGGACACTTTGGTCCAATCGAAAGTTACATTAAGACTGTCCGAGCAGAGATCATTAGCACCATGCAGACCAAAAACACCACCAGAACCTAACCCGAGTTGAATTAACGGCTCTATCTGCCTTGAAACAAGATAAGACTATCATCATCAAGCCTGTGATAACGGCGGGGCTATAGTAGTAATGGATTATGAACTGTACGGTAAAAGCATCCTTGACATGCTCATGGACCCCATAAGTTATGAAACAATTCCTAATAATCCCCTCTGGGGCATCCAGAATATTGTACAACAATATGTGTCCCTAGGAGTTACTAATGGGTGGCTGAGCGAAGACATGGCCAAATACATTCAAATCCAATACCCAATCACACCGGTAATTTATGGCCTACCAAAGGCACATAAGGGCTGTAACCCGCTCAAGTTTCGACCTATTGTGGCAGGCACAGACTCTGCCACCCAACCGCTAGCACAATGGCTGGACCACTACTTACAGCTGTATGTACAACGACTACCCTCTTATCTCAAAGATACTGGGGATGATCTCCTGGCTACCATGGACATCTCCTCCTTATATATGAATATACCAAATGAGCAAGGAGTGAAGGCTGTAAGACATTTTCTCTCACGCGAACCCCCAGAAATACCCAACGAATACCTCGTTACGGGTCTTGAAATTGTACTACAAAATAACTACTTCAGGTTTGAAAATGTATTTTATAAACAGATCCTTGGCAAAGCTATGGGGAGTGTCATAGCTCCAGCCTTCGCTAATTTATTTGTTGGTTTTCTAGAAGAGCGATAAATCTACCACTCATCATTGTACATAGATCACGTGAGATATTGGGGACGCTACATTGATGATGTGGTCACAGTCTAGCATGGAGACAGACAAGACTTTGATAAGTTCATGAACTCATTAACTCAGTGTTTCCTACCATTACATTTAATCCGGAGGTATCCACAACACAAGTGACCTTTTTGGACAGAGCGATTCAGAAAGATCCTGATGGACTAATAACTACGGGCCTTTACACTAACCCTACCGACCGGAACACATTATTGAGATATGACAGTGCAAACCCCAGGCCACTGGTTAACAGCCTCCCTATTTCCCAATTTCTAAGGGTGCTTAGGATCAACTCTAACCCCACAACACGGAAACACCAACTACAGGAGATGTTCAACAAATTCCTTGCCCGGGGGTATCCCAAACCCGTACTTATTCAAGCCCAAACACGATCAGAGGAAATCTGGGCAGGCAATCAGCAGATGGAGAAACAGAAGGAGGAACGGGTCCCGTTCATGTTAACTTTCAATGAAGCAGCCCCCACCATTGCCCACATTACCAATAAACATACATGTATACTGACCGCTGACAATACGATGTGTCCAGCTATGAAGAGACCCCTCTTGAAAGTCTATCGGCGTAACAGAAATCTGAGGGATTCCCTAGTCACAGCTGATCCAGCTGATAAATATTCTAAAAAACCCGTAGCACTCATCACTAGGGCAATAATAGAGCATGTAGAGAGACCACGCCGGGGGGCATCGCCACCTCCGGTTACTCCAAAGAGAGACCTATTGGATTCACAAACTGGAATACAACCGAGTACAACCGAGAGGCCTCAACACTTCCTTTGGATTCACATGCTACCTACCACAACGCTGATACTAACAGAAGTGTCCTTCAAATTACAGTCGCTCTCTCTGTCTTCACTCTAGTTTCTTAAACTACCTTTCCCCAGTCTCCTTATCTCTCTCCCTTCCTAGTCTGTTCCTCCTATCCTTCTTGTCCCTCCTACCTTATGTCACTCTAGTTCCCTCCCCCTCTTCTCTTTACCCCCCTCTTTTCCCCCTCTCCCCCCTTCGTTCTCACTTCCCCCCCTTTTTTCTTCATTGTCCCTCTTTTGAATATTGTCCCCTAATTGCATAACCCCTCCCCGCATTACCCCATGCCAAACTTTTTACCTTTTTTCCTCTTTCTTATGCTATTGTCCCTCTTATGAATATGTCCCTCTTTGTCTTTTCCATTTTCCCTACCTGCCTTAATCTCTTGCTTTTGTCTCTTTTCACTTCTCTCATACGCCCCATTCTTCCCTCTTTTCAGCTTCCTCTCGGCCCTTTTTTCTCGTTTTGTGCTATTGTCCCTCTTTTGAATATGTCCCTCTTTTCCTCTTCCACTTTCTGCTTCCCCTATCTGACGTCCCTCTATCCATACTATGTACTCCAGTTCTACTTATCCCTCTTTCCCTGGTTCCTTCAATTCTACCTTTTTTCGCTTTGCCACTATCCCTCCTTTCCTTTCACACTAGTCCTTGCCCCACTGCTATCCCTTCTTTTCTTGCATACCAGTCTTCACCCCATTGTTTCCCTATGTCATTATCTCTCCTTTTCTTTCACACTAGTCCTTGCCCCACTGTTATCCCTCCTCTTTCCTCTGTCCGCAGTCCCTCGTAATAATAATTCTTCACTCCACGGGTATTATTATTATGTACTATAAAGTTTATTATGTGCAATTATGTCCTTGCTCCACCCAAGAGCCTCTTCTGGCTCTCATCGCCACTGGCGCTGGCCGATGCGTGTGCGCTCCCCGGATTGCCGCAGCTCCCTACTCGGGGCCTGCGGCATCCGGGTGTGCGCAGCCTGTCACATGGACCGATGACAGAGATGCCGACCACGATCCAATAGGATCGCGGCCGCCACCGAGTCATCGGTCACCAGGAACTTTACTGCCTGTCTGTCAGCGTCCTTAGGCCTCTGACAGGCGGGGAAACCGCTGCTCGCTCTCTCAGCGGGCGGCGGCCGGTGGTGACGGGACTCTGCCGCGATTGGAGCCCCGATGGGTGAAGGTGAGTTGTACTTGCAGCATATTTGTTATTTTACAATGTTATGATATATATACTTTTGTTTCTATCATATTCTATGTTACACTATATAGAGTATATCCTTCTGACGTCACTATGATGTCAGGCGGGAATTTTTAAATTGCACCAGTTATTCTGTTTATATATCAGGGACACTAATAGCACTGGTCAGCTTCGAAAGCTTGCATTTTCAATCTTATTGAGTTAGCCAATAAATGGTATTACCTTAACCTTGGATTTCCTGCTTACATCGATGGCTAACACGGTACAACAACTTACTGACATAAGCATGCATTTCAAATGCTTATGGTAATTTTGTATATTGCCCTTATGCCAGCTAGATGTGCTCCCCCCTCTCCACCCCCAGTTTCATGTCTACACCCACTGTCTCTTCCTTTCCTACCTTCCCCTTTGTAACTGCTTTTACCCCCCCCCCCCCCATGCTTAGCTTAAACACTCCTCCAACATTTTAGCCATCCTCTCCCTCAGAACAGAGCTCACTGTGAAGTCGGCCCAGTTCTCTAAGAACCCAAACCCCTCTTTTTTACTCCAATTTTTTGAGCCACCTATTTACCCCCCTAATCTCCTGTTGCCTCTCTGGTGTGGCTCTTGGTACTGGTAGTATTTCTGAAAATACTACAGTCGAGGTCTTTGCCTTAAGCTTACGGCCTAAATACCTGAAATCATTTTTTAGGGACCTTCCACCTACTTCTTCCTATGTCATTGGTGCCAATATGCACTATGACCACTGGGTTTATGCCAGCCCCTCCCAATAATCTGCTCTGCAACATGCCCTACTCTTGGCCCAGGAAGGCAACACACCGTTCGACGATCCCAATCTTTGTGACAGATTGCCCTGTCTGTTCCCCTAATAATAGAGTCACCCACTACCAGCACCTGTCTTTTCTGCCCTGTTCTCCCATTCCCTTCTTTTTCTTTACTGGAGCAGAGAGTGGTGTTGTCTTGCTGTAGCTGTGCCACCCCTAAGCTAACATGCTCGTCATCTGCCGACTGCAAACTTGTTGGGGAGTGTCAGGGCTAGCCTCCCTGTAACTTTTATCCCTACCCTGCCTTCTAACTGTTATCCAGCTAGCTGCCTCATTATCCTGCTTTTCCTGCCCCCCATACTGCCACCTCCCCCTCCCCTAACCCAGAGAGTGCCAGCTCAGTAAGCTCCAGACTCTTTTCCATGATACCAATTTCTCTCAGTGTTGACAACTGCTTCGTTAGAATGTCAATGACGGCTTTCAAATGTGCAATTTACACACATCGGGAACATAAGTATGCATCCTCGACCGATTGTTCAAGCAGTGCATACACAGCACAAGATGTAGACTGGACAGGTGTCTTTGCACTGCAGGGCTCACAGGTGGCAGAAGAGGGAAGATTAAAAAGGAACAATCATGAAGATTTTCAGTATCCTTGTGGTTCTGCTTCTATAATATAATATAATATATATATATATATATATATATATTAATTCTTACCTAGCCAATGGTCCCATGGTGCATGCACATTCTCTAATGCTCCATTCAGCTTTACTAATCCACTCTGACAGAGCATATGCATCATGGGAACCTTGGTGAGGTGAGTATACTAAGCAAACTGGAGCATTGCACACAGGGGGCACCCTGTGCACCAGGACCCCTCCCTTGCCCAGAGGTCTTGGCCTGTAGCAACCTAAAATGCCCTCTTCTGCCATTTGTGAGCCTGATGAGGAGACTACGGCATTCCAGGTCCTCCTGGAGTTAGGGGTACACAGACCTTGAACTGCCCGATCAATCCTTGCCAGGTGCCCCGAAGCCTTTAGGTGGAATCTACCCTTTGTCTGTTCTAGAACTATCTACCTTGACACATTAATGAAAACCTTTATCAGACCATCTTACCTCTGCAGCAGGGGCTGGTATATTCTGTATTGCAAAGAACAGCCCCCTGTGCCTCTGTATTGATTATCAATACCTGAAACTGGAGTTTCCTTTCTATGTATGATGCCCACTTTTCTTGGACATTCAGATTGTCCAGGTGGGCTCCCCAACCCAAGAGCTGGCATCTTTCGTAATCACTACAGGATTCTTTTGTCTTCACCCTTTCTTCCCCTTTTTAATATCACCGGATCTGTCCACTAATAGAGGCTTTCTAGTACATCCTCCTCTATTTGAACCTTCCAATGAGTCTGGGTCCCAATGCAACAAAAGAAATCTCTGCAGGGCTCATATGTGAAGTTGAGCCCATGGGAGTCCTGGAATTGCAGCCATCATGAGACAGAGCAAGCTCATGATTTCTCGTAGAGAAACTTGTGGGGACTTGAGGAATTCCTGGGTCATTGCTACGATCAAGTGTCTCTTTTCCTGTGGGAGCAGACTCTTTTGAAAGATACTGTTGTACCAGAGGAATCTGCAACAGTTGCTGGGTACCAGATTTGATTTTTCTAAATTGGTAATCCAGCCTAAAGCTTTTAGAAGAGGAGTCTTCTCCAAGTCTGCTAGTAGTGATTCCTCTGACCTGTTTATCATGAGTAAATCCAGATATGGAACAATTTTAGTTTCTTACTGTCCGAGGTATGGCATTGGTTCTACCAATATCTTTGTAAAGATCAGTGGGGCTGACGACAGGCCAAAAGGTAAAGCCCTCTACTAGTAGTGATAAAGCCCCTGGTCTGTTTGTACTGCATATCTTTACAGAAATTTGCGATGTAGCGGCAGAATTGGAATGTGCAGGTAAGCATCCTGCAGGTCTATATTAATCATAAGAGCCTGCTCCATGACAATGTTCCTGGCCAAATAAATAGATTGCGTTCTGAACTTCCTGTATCTGATGAATCTTTTCAGGTTCAGAATCATCCGATAACTTCCCGATGGCTTTTACACCAGGAAAACGTGAGAATAGAACCCCCGCTCTGGGGCGGAACTTCTTCTATCATGTCTATCACGTTCTTTTGAAATAGTTCTTGTAAAACTAGCGGAAAAGCTACCCTCTTTCTGGTGTCCCTTGGTAATTTGGTCACTAGAATGAAACATGGAGGGATGGAAAAAAATTCTAAGCGGTATCCCCTTTCCAATGTCTGTAGCACAAATTGACTTTGGGTGACTGCTCTCCAGGTGGCTACAAACCAGGCGAGCCCCTCCGCACCGGGTAGTCTCTGTCAGGACTGAGACTTAGGACTTTATGGGGGTTTGCAAAGCAGACTAGCCTTTGGCTGTGTGTCTGTGTCCATCTTTTCTTCTGCTCATTCTGTCTACCCTGAAAATGCCTTATAGAAGTTTTGGTCCTAGTATTAATGAGGTTTTGAAACTTCCTTTTCTTATTTGGAAATTTCCCACCTTCTTGACTAGAACGAGTCAGAATAGTATCTACCATATTTTTCGTCCTATAAGACACAGTTTTTTCCCCCAAAGTGGGGGGGGGGGGGGTGTCAATGCGTCCTATTGGGCGAATGTAAAAAGAAAAAAAAAGTGAAAAAAGTATACTTATATCTATCTGTCCCACTGTCCCTGCTCTGGCTTTCAGCTCCGCCACTGCTTCTCGGTCAGCATGCACTGACACAAGTAACTGTGCATTCATGTAAGTATACCTTTTTATTTTTCTGGGGGTTGGGGGGAAGACCACACTGATTAAGGGGGTGAGGGGGAATGCCACATTGCCTATATGGGGAATGGTATGGGGCGATGCCACACTGCCTATGCGGAATGGGAGCGGGGAATGCCACACTGCCTATGGAAATGGGAGGGGGGGAATGCCAAACTGCCTATGGGAATGGAAGGGGGGATGCCACACTACGGGAATAAGATGGGGGAATACCACACTGCCCATGAGGATTGGGATGGGGAATGCCACACTTCCCATGAGAAATGGTATGGGGGAATGCCACACTGCCCATGAGGAGTGGGATGGGGGAATGCCACATTGCCCATGGGGAATGGGATGGGGGAATGCCTTACTGCCCATGAGGAAAAGGAGATTACCATGAAATGGAATATCACACAACTTAGCTTTGGAAACCAGGTCACTTGACCATGTTTTAAGCCAAAGTGCCTTTCTGGCACAGGGTAATAGAGCGGCTGACTTAGCTGTGGTTCTGATGGTCTTCTCTGAGGCATTAGCTAAGAAGCAAACAGCTCTAAAGAGAGTAGGTAAGATCACAAGAATACTCTCCTTAGGAGTATCATTCTCAAAATAACCTTTAACCCTTTAAATGCCAGCCACGTAAAATTTACGTGGTTGCCTCTCCGTCACTTAAGTGCCAGCCACGTAAATTTCACGTGCCTGGCATTTACCACTAACAGTTAAAAAATAGAAAAAAAAACCCACTTACCTCAGGTATCCCCGTGAAGTCCTCCGTCTTCAGGAGGGGGCCCGAAACCAGCCGCCCCCCCCCCCCCCGTTTCCAGCGCTGACATCGCCGCTGTAAAAAAACTCACCTCCGCGCCCGAGCCTTCTATCGTGTCTCCTCTTCACCAGGGGGGGTCCGATCCCCCCCCTGGGCTGCGCAGTGTTCAAGTGAGGACCCTCTTCTGGGTCCTCACCTCTTGTAATGGCGGCGATGGCCGCCGCTTAGCTCCGTCCATTGTGGGAGGAGCGGGATGACGTCATCCCGCTCCTCATATACCCCCTCCGAGCTCCGGCATCTGTCAGATCCGATCGGAGCCCCCTCAACTGTCACCCGCCCTGCGCCGATCACCACCGGCATCTGTCAGTGAGATGATCGGCGCGGGACAGCGGCGAGGGACGTCGGATCGGAGGTGAGTACAGTGTAAAAAAAAATAATAAAGATTTTTTTCTTGTGTCTGTGTCTTCTTCTTACTTTTAACCCCATGTGAACTGGTAAGGGGTCCATGACCCCTATACCAGTTCACAAGGCTGGGGGGATGGCAAGCCACCTGCGCTAGCGGGTGGCTTGCCATTAACCCCCGGCACCCCCATTTACTGCCTCCCCAAAGGCCAGGGGAGGGCAGAAGAGCCCGGGCCCACATAGGCTATGTGGGCTCGTAGGCTGCAGGGTGGGGGGGCCACAAAAGCTGGCCCCCCCACTCTGTGCCTACAAGCCCCCATAGCTGGGGGGACCCTATGTCATTTTTTTTTTGATTAACCCTTTGTGTTCTGTCATCCAGCAGCTATAAAAGGCTTCTAGCAAGTGAGCAGAAGCCAGTGATCGCCGAGGGACAGAGTGCTCCAGGATGGATGGGAGGTGAGTACAGTGTAAAATAAAAATTAAAAAAAATGTTTTTTCTCTGCTTGTGTCTGTGTGATTATTTACTTTTAACCCCTTGTGAACTGGTAAGGGGTCCATGACCCCTATACCAGTTCACAAGGCTGGGGGTGGCTTGCCATTAACCCCCGGCACCCCCATTACCTGCCTCCCCAAAGGCCAGGGGGGGGCAGAAGAGCCCGGGCCCACATAGGCTATGTGGGCTCGTAGGCTGCAGGGTGGGGGGGCCACAAAAGCTGGCCCCCCCACTCTGTGCCTACAAGCCCCCATAGCTGGTCCCGGGCTGGTTACTTTGGGTAAGGGGGACCCCACGTTAATTTTTTTTTTATTATTAAGGGTTTTTAACCCTTAAAAATAAAAAAAAAAATGGGGTCTCCCTCCCCTGGGAGGGGGGACCCTATGTCATTTTTTTTCTCGATTTAACCCTTAATAGTGTGGATGGTATTTGTATTTCTTTGTGAATGTTATAAAATACTTGTTTCAGTTAGAGGGGTCTCCTGGGCAGGAACAGGGGGCTACCAATAAATATGTGGTACCGTTCTAATCGGTAGAAATGGGGCTTTCACATGCAATATGATTTTCCTTAATAAAATACATTTTTTATTTAAAATAAAGGAGTCAATTTTCTAAAAAAAATTTTTATTTATTTATTTTTTTTTTTTACTTAATATTGTAAAAAAAAAAAAAAAATTTACAAACAAGACATTTCATGTTAAAGCCTAAACTCTGCTGCAAAACAATATATATATAATTTTCCTGAAAGTTCCAGCAAAAATGGCGCAAAACATGGCGCAAAACATGACGCAAAATGGGGAAAAATGGCCTGTCAACAGAGGGTGACAAAATCTCAAGTAGGCTGGCAATTAAAAGGGTTAATAGTACCTATGCATGTTGGGTATTGTTCTGTTCGGGGGAACTTGCGCTTTCAGACTTAGCTTGTTTTTTCTGGTTTGCATATTTATATTTTAGGAAAAGGTGTTTTTTATTCAGCTTTTTTATAAATTTTTTAGGGAAACCCTGCGCAACCAAAGAATTCTTTGAGGTAATAATTCCAGAAAGATGAGCCCACTAGAACAAGCTGGGTACCCTTAGAAAGCTTAACGTGTGTACTTTCAGGGAATATATGGTTTATGGGGAATATTCCAAATGTCAAGGGTTGTTTTGGTTGAAAAATCGCAAGGTGCGCACTTTGTCTGCAGAGCTGAAATTTTCAAGTAAAATTACCGTTACGCACATGCTTTACTTTGGGGTGTTTGGCAACTCTTCCCTTGACAGTAGCTATGCATGTTGGATATTGTTCTGTTCGGGGGATGTTGCGTTTTCAGATTAAACTTGTTTTTTCTTGTTTGTATTGTAGTTTTTTTAGGAAAATGTGGCTTTGATTCTGCTTTTTTATCCTTTTTTTAGGGAAACTCTTTGCAACCAAAGAATCCATTGAGGGATTACTTCCAGAAAACTATGGCCACATCAACAAGCCTGGTACGCCTAGAAAGCCTGAGGTGTGTACTTCCAGAGAATATATAGTTTGTTGGGGGTATTTCAAATGTAAAGGGTTGTTTTTCTGGAAAAACTGCAAGGTGCGCATATTGCGTAGCATAGTTGTATTTTATCTGAAAATCCCCTAAAGCGCTGTTTCAGTTTGGGGGAGTCTCCTGGGCAGGAAAGGGTGTCTACCTATACATATGTGGTACCGCTGTAACCGGGAGAAATTGGGATTTCACACGCAATAAGATTTCATTGACAAACTTACATTTTTATTACAAAAAAACTACAATATGTAAAAATTTTTTTTTTTTTTTTTTTTTTTTTTGCACTGTGGAGATTAGCTCTGGTAGGCGACCGGGTGTCAGCAGTATAGAGGCGGAGGCAAACAGTTCAAAGTAAAGTCTGTGTTTATTTCACACAAAAATCCACAAAAGCATATGTCCATACAGGTTACATCACCTTTTCAGGAAACCGCAGCATAGATGATACAGTCAGGCAAACAGCTTTCAGTCCTTGAGCAAAGGTCCTGTTTACAGTCAAATAGGCCTCAGGTCCGCATGAACAGCCTCCACAGGAGATTTCAGCCAGGCTCACAGAGTCTCACTCCCATGTGAGCTCTAGACAAAGGACCAGGGCACAGCTGATTCCCCAGGCTATTTAAACAGCCCGCAAAACCCGGACCTGGGTAGTGGGATGGAGTCCCACCCTGCTCTACTCCATCCCAGTAAAGCCGTCCCAGGTTAGCCTTTCGGCTATTCTAAATCATCAGCAGCAAACTGCCACCAGCAGCTGATGCTGGAAAACAAGCTATACGGCTTTACTGCACCAATGCCAGGTACATTGGTGCTACATACCTGCCGTCAATAACGGCCCCTTGCACCTTACCACATACCCCCCCCCTTTGTTCAACCCTGAGGGGGTGGACACATGCCAAACAATGTGCTCGGGACAGGGCATCCGCATTACCCAATAATCGTCCTGCTCTGTGCTCTACTGTAAACTTGAAGTTTTGTAATGACAAGAACCATCGGGTGACCCTGGCATTTCTGTCCTTAGCCTGGCACATCCACTTGAGGGGAGAGTGGTCCGTAATCAGCCGGAACCTTCTCCCCAGCAAGTAGTAGCGAAGAGACTCCAGGGCCCATTTAATGGCCAAACACTCCCTCTCCACTATACTATACCGGGTCTCCGCGGGTGTTAATTTGCGACTCATGTAGACAACGGGGTGCTCCTCCCCGTTGACTTCCTGAGACAGTACAGCACCGAGACCTACCTCGGAGGCATCGGTCTGCACTATGAACTCCCTCTTAAAGTCGGGTGTCACCAACACCGGAGACCCACACAGGGCAGACTTCAAAGCGGAGAACGCTTTTTCGGCCTGTTCATTCCACTTCACCATGACAGACTTGCGTCCCTTTAACAGGTCTGTCAATGGTGCCGCTAGGGTGGCAAAATTGGGAATGAACCGCATATAATATCCCACCAACCCCAGAAATGACTTTACCTGGCGGGTGGTGTTAGGCCGGGGCCAGTTACGGATGGCTTCTAGTTTGTTCACCTGGGGCTTGACCACTCCTCGTCCAATCACATAGCCCAGGTATTTTGTTTCTTCTAGGCCTAAAGCACATTTTTTCGGGTTTGCCGTCAACCCAGCCTTCCTGAGGGAATCCACTACGGCCTGGACTTTGGGTAGGTGACTTTCCCAATCCGTGCTATGGATAATTATATCGTCCAGATATGCCAAAGCATACCGACGATGTGGCCTGAGGACAATATCCATTAACCTTTGGAACGTAGCGGGAGAGCCGTGTAACCCAAAGGGTAATACCTTGTATTGGAACAGTCCCTCTGGTGTAATAAAGGCTGTTTTCTCCTTGGCAGCCTCAGTCAAGGGCACCTGCCAGTACCCTTTTGTGAGGTCCAAAACCGAAAAGTACCTGGCTTGGCCTAGCTTCTCAATGAGTTCATCTACCCGGGGCATAGGGTAGGCATCAAACTTGGAAACTTCATTAAGTTTGCGGAAATCGTTACAGAACCGCAACGTACCATCGGGCTTGGGAATCAAGACTATGGGGCTGGCCCACTCACTCTTTGATTCTTCAATCACGTCTAACCGGAGCATTTGCTGCACTTCCTCCGTGATAGCTTGTCGCCGGGACTCAGGTACCCGGTAAGGCCTCAACCGGACCTTGACCTGAGGTTCCGTGACAACATCATGTTGGATGACCGAAGTGCGCCCAGGGAGTTCTGAAAACACGTCCGTGTTTCTGCTAATAAACTCCCTGGCTTCCTGAGTCTGTTTAGAGGAGAGGTTGTCGCCAGTTTTCACCTCGACTACTGCTTCTCTAATAACAGACCGAGGAATGGGAAGCTCCACCCCCACCATACCTGGTCGGGGACTGTCACCCCCAGGGGTTTCCCTGTCTTTCCACAGTTTCAACAGGTTTACATGGTACACCTGCTCTGGCTTCCTCCGCCCAGGCTGATGTACCTTGTAAGTCACTTCCCCAACTTTTTCAATGACCTCATAGGGACCCTGCCACCTAGCTAGAAATTTACTGTCCACCGTGGGTACCACAACCACAACTCTGTCACCTGGGTTAAAGTTCCGTACCCTGGCTTGCCGATTATAAATCCTGCTTTGGGCCCGCTGCGCTGCCTCCATGTGTTCTCTGACAAGCGGCAAGACGGTCTCTATCCGTTCCTGTAGGTGAGTAACGTACTCCACCACACTTTTGTGGGGTGTGGGTTGCTGTTCCCAGGCCTCCTTGGCTATATCCAACAGGCCCCGTGGATGTCGACCGTATAAGAGTTCGAAGGGCGAGAACCCCGTAGAGGCCTGGGGCACCTCTCGCACTGCGAACATCAGATAGGGCAGCAGCAAGTCCCAATTCTTCCCATCCTTGGCGACCACCCTTTTTAACATGGTCTTTAAAGTTTGATTAAACCGTTCTACTAGGCCGTCTGTTTGCGGGTGGTAAACGGATGTCCGCAACTGTTTCACCTGCAGCAGTTTACAGAGCTCTTTCATTACTTTCGACATAAACGGGGTACCTTGATCGGTCAGGACCTCTTTAGGCAGACCTACTCTGGAAAACATTTCCATAAGCTCCTTAGCAATGAGCTTGGCAGAGGTGTGACGCAGGGGCACTGCCTCAGGGTACCGCGTGGCATAGTCCAAGATCACCAGAATATGTTGGTGCCCTCTAGCGGATTTTGGCACTGGACCCACTAGATCCATGGCAATCCGCTCAAAGGGTACCTCAATAACTGGGAGAGGAACTAAGGGACCACGGTAATGAGGCTGAGGGCTGGTCATCTGACATGTTGGGCAGGACTCACAATATCTCTCCACCTCCTTGTACACACTGGGCCAGTAGAATCGTTGTAAAACGCGGTCCAGAGTTTTCTGCTGGCCTAGGTGTCCACCCAGAACATGTTGGTGGGCCAAATCCAACACCAACTTGCGATATGGATTGGGTACCACCAATTGTTCCACCACCTCTTCACGTACCTTGTTTACTCGGTACAACATTTCTTGGTGAACCACAAAGCGAGGAAACTGTAACTCCGCCCCTGGCTGTTGTGGTTCACCTTCCACCTCAAGAACATTCTCCCAGGCCCGAGACAGTGTGGGGTCCTGGTGTTGAGCTGTACCAAAGTTAATTGTGGGGACATGGAGATCTGCCAACTCTGGACCTGTTGCCAACTCTTCCACATCTCCAACCATAACATTTAGTGGGGTTGACTCCCCCTCTTCCATTTTAGGGGCGGGCACCTCTTCCCCGGTGCCTCCTGATTCCGGTTCCCAGGGTACCGGGGTCTCCCCTGAGTAGGGCCAGTCTATTGGGGACACACCCGCCTCGCGGGTTTCCGGAACTGCCAACTTGGCCCACAGGGACCTGAACCCTGGAAAATCTCTCCCAATAATCAGTTCATACGGGAGTTTATCGGCGACAGCGACTTCATGTTTCCAGCTGCCGGAGACGGTGGTGAGAGACACTTGTGCTGTGGCATAGTCTCTCAAGTCCCCGTGAATGCACAAAACCCCGGTTTTCCGCCCAGTGTACTCATCAGGCAGTACTAAGGCGGGTCTTGCCAGGGTAACCATACTCCCCGAGTCCAAAAGGGCCACAGCCAGGGTGTCTCCCACTTTCACCTGACAGAGGTGACTTTGCCCCACAAGCTCAGGGACACCGGCAGCACACAGCCTCCTGGCATACATGGAAGGGCGGTAACCAAAGTTCACGTCCATGGGCTCCCCCTGGTGGGGACAATTGGCTCTGATATGTCCCGGCTCCTTACATCCCCAACACAACACTTGGGCAGGGACTTTGGGGGGTAGGTCCTGAGGGGGTTTAGGGGACGCCACTCGCCTGAGCTGGGGCGGGGACCTCCGGGGTTTCCCCGAATCCCTCCTTATGGAGCCGCCTTGCACGTTTCTGGTGGCCTCATATCGCTCCACTAGGTCCACCATCCCTAGTGCGTTGTCAGGGGATACCTGGCCAACCCAGTGCTGAAGAGGGTGCGGTAAAGCCCTCCAGAAAATGTCCGCCAGCAAGCGGTCCAACATGGCAGTGGGGCTTAACAACTCCGGCTGCAGCCATTTTTGCAGCAGGTGCAGCAGTTTATAATACTGGGGTCGGGCGGGCTCTGCCGACTGGTAGCTCCACTGATGCACCCGCTGAGCCCGAACCCACACATTCACCCCCAGTCTGGCCAGTATCTCACCCTTCAGAGTCGGGTAGTCAGCGGCTTGGTCCTCTGGGAGATCAAACAACACCTGCTGGGGTCCAGACGCCAGAAATGGAGCGATGACATCAGCCCACTGGTCATGCGGCAACTTCTCCCTTGCAGCCACCTTTTCAAACACCGCCAGGTAAGTCTCAACGTCATCTGAAGGGGTCATTTTTGTGAGCGCCGAGCGGACAGCTTTCCGGGCATCAGGAATACTTTTGGGCGCACCTGCAGCTTGCTGCGCCATCATATGTTGCAAAAACAGCTGGTTGGTCTCATGCTGCTGCCTGTTGGCCTCCACGAGCGCTTTCACGACCGCCTCCATTTTGTCTGCAGTCCCAGGTAGCAGCCTGGCAGGTTTAATATAGGACATGCACAACAAAAAAACTTTTTTGTCGGTTGCTCCTAGCAACGGCCTCACTGCTGTGCCCGCATCTGACACCAAATGTGGAGATTAGCTCTGGTAGGCGACCGGGTGTCAGCAGTATAGAGGCGGAGGCAAACAGTTCAAAGTAAAGTCTGTGTTTATTTCACACAAAAATCCACAAAAGCATATGTCCATACAGGTTACATCACCTTTTCAGGAAACCGCAGCATAAATGATACAGTCAGGCAAACAGCTTTCAGTCCTTGAGCAAAGGTCCTGTTTACAGTCAAATAGGCCTCAGGTCCGCATGAACAGCCTCCACAGGAGATTTCAGCCAGGCTCACAGAGTCTCACTCCCATGTGAGCTCTAGACAAAGGACCAGGGCACAGCTGATTCCCCAGGCTATTTAAACAGCCCGCAAAACCCGGACCTGGGTAGTGGGATGGAGTCCCACCCTGCTCTACTCCATCCCAGTAAAGCCGTCCCAGGTTAGCCTTTCGGCTATTCTAAATCATCAGCAGCAAACTGCCACCAGCAGCTGATGCTGGAAAACAAGCTATACGGCTTTACTGCACCAATGCCAGGTACATTGGTGCTACATACCTGCCGTCAATAACGGCCCCTTGCACCTTACCACAGCACATATTTCACCCAAAAATATTAAGAATACACCTAACAAATGACAAACAAGACATTTCATGTTAAAGCCCAGACTCTGCTGAAAAAAACAATATATCATTTTCCTGGGAAATCCCTGGAAATCCCTTCAAAAATCACATTTGAACATGGGGAGCGCAAAATAGTGCAAAATGGTCTGGCAACAGAGTGTGACAAAAACTCCAGGTAGGCTGGCACTTAAAGGGTTAAAGTTATCGAGCCATGTTTCCATACTTCTGATTACACCATCAGCTGCCAGGGCAGGTCTGAATGTGATGGATGTAGCAACCCAAGCTTTCTTCAGGATGTCCTCTGTCCTGCAATCTATTGGATCACGCATTGCCCCCATATCCTTGAAACTTAGGTCTGCCACCCGGGATATCTGACCCAGCGGTGCATCTAATTTTAGACATTTGCTCCAAGGCTCCATGTCCTGTTCCTGTAAAGGAAATTTACATTTGAGTAAGCCTGGCATAAAAAATCCATTCAGACTTATAATAATATAATAATAATAAGTGCTGAATGGACAGGAAATGTTTGGATTTTTTCTCCAAAAACTTGTTATACATGGTATCCTGGATGGATAAGGGCTTATCCTCACTCTTGATTCCCCATGTATGATAAATGTAATCTAATAAACCTGCCAAGTCCCCTGACAAGGCTGCAGAGGTACCAAAGGCCCCTTCACCCTTCTGAGGACTCCCTTTACAAGGGTATACAGTTGCATTGTCTGAAGAAGGGATAGAAGCAGTAAGTGATACTATAGGATTAGGATCCTGGGATAACTGCACTGTTTGAGGGATGAGTCCCAAAGCATTTATATACCTCAAACATCGAGGCCATTTTATTCCTCATAGCTAATGTTTCCCTTTACATAGCCAAAGTTTCCTCTCCCATTCTTAGCTGTAGGCATGTCTGACAGACTTTTCCCAGGTACCCGGAAGTGAAATGCTACAGGATTTACAAAAAGAAAAACAGAGCCAGCAATCAATATAATTCCAAGTAATATATTGGCAAAGAAGCATAATATTGCAAAAGTGCGTTGTTCATACAATCCAACATTTTGAGGCAGACTGTGCCCCTTCATCAGGGATTGCTTGCTTGTTATATCCCTGATGAAGGGGCACAGGTTGGAATTATTATTGGAGTGATCATTTTTTCTGTTTGTTTCTGGATTCTGTTCCACTGCTGGCCTTTGCAGCCACTGGAACTACGGCTTGGTAAAAGTACGTCTGTGACCAAAATTCGGGCTACATGATTCACAGCGTCTAATGGGTTTAGGATCCTTGGGCTTCTCTTTTTAGGGGTCATTGTCTCTATCCTTATCCTTTACTTTGGTTGTATTAGATTAAAAGGACAAAATACAATACCAAAATTATGTATATATAACCCCGGGATATCAGCATAAATGGCAAAACAGGACAGGACAAAACATAAAACAGGATTTTTACATCACCAGCTTTTCCTGTGGCATTTTACCAGAAGTGGCGATTCACTGCCTTTACCTGGATTCCTTTGCCTGAGATTGCTGACCTCTAGTGGGCTGAAAACAGAGGCTTCATACTTCTGTGAGCTGCTGATGAGTTGCCATGCGCTGCTGTGCTGCTGCCATGCTGCATCCAGGAATACCTTCCAGCCTGTGTAGTGGCTGGAGAACCGATGCTGCGTACACTTCCGAGTTGCCCCATGTGTAGAGGCCGTGGCTGGAAGTGATGTCAGAGCACCGCGGGGTCAGCAGCAGTAGCAAGTCTCCTCCCCCCTTCCTTACCCTGCATCCTGGGCAAAAAAAAAAAAACAAGGGCAAAGGACCGTAGCCGCCATTAAGCCAGCAGAGGTTCCCCCGGGGCAAATGCACTAGCACCCCACCACTGCTGCTATCAGCCGGGATTTAAAGGGGAAAGCGCACAAGACTGTCTGTGGCTGTCAGACCATGAGGAACTGTCCTGGCCGCCTCAGGACCTTGGGTAAATGGAGTGGGCTCCTGAAGCTGAAAATATAAATAAAACAAAAAAATGGCTGCAACCTATCTGTTCAGTGGTTCCTTAGGCAGGGCCGTATTTAGGATTCCGGCTGCCCTAGGCACCTTTTGGTTACCCCCGGGGAAACCTGATTTGGGTTGCACCACTGTATGAAACCCTCAGGATTACTGTGAAATCTCAACTCTCTGGTGATCCCATGGAACATATACAGGCTCTCCTCCAATCAGCGGCCAGCATTGCATTCAGCTTTTCTTTGCTGTTCTGACATCAACGTGGCAAAAGAAAAGCCGACTGGAGTGTCAGCCGCTCCCCCCTCACTCCATAAGTGACCCTGCATTAGAGAGATACTCACTTTTTCCTAGCAGAGCTCCATCTGATGGGTGACAGGAAACTCACCTCCCCCTTCACACCATCAGCGAGCCCTGCATTAGAGAGATACTCACCTTTTCCTAGCAGAGCTCCATCTGATGGGTGACAGGAAACTCACCTTACCTCCCCCTTCACACCATCAGCGAGCCCTGCATTAGAGAGATACTCACCTTTTCCTAACAGAGCTCCATCTGATGGGGGACAGGAAACTACTGCACCTCCCCCTCACACCATCAGTGACCCTGCATTAGAGACATACTCAACTTTTCCTAACAGAGCTCCATCTGATGGGGGACAGAAAACTACTGCACCTCCCCCTCACACCATCAGTGACCCTGCATTAGAAAGATACTCACCTTTTCCTAGCAGAGCTGCATCTGATGGGGGCAGGAAATTACTGCACCTCCCCCCTCACACCATCAGTGACCCCTACATTAGAGAGATACTCACCTTTTCCTAGCAGAGCTGCATCTGATGGGGGGGGCAGGAAACTACTGCACCTCCCCCTCACACTATCAGTGACCCTGCATTAGAGAGATACTCACCTTTTCCTAGCAGAGCTCCACCCGATGGGGACAGGAAATAGCTACACTTACATAACTCCCAACTTTTGACTTTTAGACATGCAGAATTGTTTTGCACTTAAACAACGCCCCAGACACACACAGACAGACACACAGGTACATACATACAGGCACAGACACATACACACACAGACACATATACACAGACATACACACAGACACATACACAGACAGACACACAAACATACACATAGACATACACACAGACATACACACAGGTACGTACATACAGGCACATACACAGACAGACACACAGACACATACACAGACAGACACACACATGCACATACACACAGACAGACACACAGACATACACACAGGTACATACATACAGGCACATACATAGACAGACACACAGACACATACACAGAGACATACACAGACAGACACACAGGCACATACACACACGTACATACACAGACATATACACAGGCACATACACATACACACAGACAGACACACAGACATACACACAGGTACATACATACAGGCACATACATAGACAGACACACAGACACATACACAGAGACATACACAGACAGACACACAGGCACATACACACACGTACATACACAGACATATACACAGGCACATACACAGACACACAGACATACACACAGGTACATACACAGACAGACACACAGACAGACACACAGGCACATACACAGACACACACACAGGCACAGACACAGACAGACACACAGGTACATACACAGACATACACACAGACACATACACAGATAGACACACAGACATACACACATGTACATACACACAGGCACATACACAGACAGACACACAGAGACATACACACAGACACATACACAGACAGACACACAGACATACACACAGGTACATACATACAGGCACATACACAGACAGACACACAGAGACATACACACAGACACACAGACATACACACAGGTACATACATACAGGCACATACACAGACATACACACAGGCACATACACACACAGACATACACACAGGTACATACACAGACATACACACAGGTACATACACACAGACACATACACACACACACAGGTACATACACACAGACACATACACACACACAGGTACATACACATACACACACACAGGTACATACATAGGTACATACACAGGCACATACACAGACACACACACATCCTCCGGGTGGAAACTCCTTACCTGTCACTTGTCATGTCTCTAGGGAGAGAGCGGCCCCATGCAGCACCATACCTCCTCTCCCGCGCTGTGCTGGGAGGGGCAGTGAGGCCAGATGGGAGGAGCCAGCTGCTCTCCCCTCTCATCTCATGAGCAACAGAAAACCAGACAGGTCAGATTGTCTCTGGGGAGGGTGGAGGGTCCCGCTGATCCACCAATGGCTTAAAGCACCTTGTCTGTTTTGCCGACCAAGGCCTGCCATCTGGCAGACATTTTTTTTTTTAAGTTAAAGTATTGCTGGCCGCCATCCCATCCCTGCCCCTGGCTGTAGCTCCGCCCTAGGCACGTGCCTATACGTGCCTAGTGGCAAATATGGGCGTGTCCTTAGGGAGGAAACACAAATAACTGAGGTGCAGAGGAAGGAGTGAGGTTTTCTCCCAGGGGGTGGGCCGCTCTCTCCGTGGGTCATCCTAAAGGACGATGGGAGAAAAACATATTTTGTAATGAATGACATTTCACTCTGTGTATGGGGCTTTTTTTTACATTTAACCCTCTGTGAACTGGTCAGGGATACATGAGACCCCTATACCAGTTCACAAATCTTGGGGGGGGGGGGCTGGCAAGTTACCTATGGTGACTGCTCCCCAAAGTTTTTAACCCTTTGAAATTAAAAAAAACCTGGGGTCCGTCTCCGAGATGGGGGACCCTATGTCATTTATTTTTAATTGGATCAATTAGATGCCAGAGCAATCAACATGAGAAAAACAATACAATATTTTTTCTCAGTGTGTTTTTTCCATTTAACCCTTTGTGAACTGGTGACTTGCCATTAACATTTAGCATTACCTGCCTCCCCAAACTGGAGGGGGGGGGGCGAGGATTGTAGCTTTCAGAGCCGAGGGCCACCCAGGCTTGCCCCTGCACTCCCTATAGCTGGGGCCCAGGTTGTTTTTTCTGGGAATTTCTTTTATTCTGAGGGGTTTTTAACCCTTAAATATTTAAAAAAAATGCCCTCCTGAGGGGGGGACCAACAGCCCTCGCCAGGCTCAGAGCTGCACTCCAGGACATAGACTGGGAGCATGTGTGTAAGGATAAGGATACAGATGCCAAATGCGAGTGCTTTAAATCAATTGTGAGTACTAATGGTGCAAAATTTATTACTATAGGTAAAAAAAATAAGCAGCCACAATTCAGGGCCGGCTCTAGGGTTTTGTGGGCCCTTGGGCAACAGGGTCTCAGCGGGCCCCCTTCTCCAGTCTCATGACAGGGTATACCCTGCACTGTCCACAGTTCTCCTGTGACTGGCGCACAGACTGTGCGCAGAGTGTCCTGCTCATCTATTCAAGTGTATAGGTGGGTGGGGGCGTGCACAGAGTGGGGGGGAAGCTGCTCTGTGCATCAGAACCAAGATGGCTGCACCCATGACTATGTCATTCGTCAAATGGCTCTCAAGGGGAGAACGCACTGCCGCATCCCCCGCACTGCTATGAGCAACAATAAGAGCCTCCTGCTGAATGACATAGTCACATGATTCAGGGTGCCCCTGGGGAAAACCCAGCAGCCATTCCATGGCCAGACCACATGGGTTTTGTTCTGTTTTCACACAGTGGAGCATCCTAGTTTGGGATGCCCCAGGTAACCAGCCAGCCCAGGAGTCTCATTGGGATGCCTCGCTGTGTGAAACCCCCAGAACAACGCTATTCACTCATCTCTTCCGTGTTTCAACAGTGCATGTGTGGGCTTTCATCTAAATGAGAGCTGTCGGCCTTGACGTCATTTGGCAGTTGGCTCTCATTGGACGAGAGCCCGGGCATGAGCCATTGGAGCAGGGAGAGGTGAGTTTTTATGGGCCCCTGGAGAGGTGTCACACAGTGGGGTATCCCGATTTGGGGAGAAGCCAGCGGCTGGCCTTGAAATCTTTTAGATTCCAT
The DNA here is from genome assembly GCA_027917425.1 of Gastrophryne carolinensis. Lineage (NCBI taxonomy): Eukaryota > Metazoa > Chordata > Amphibia > Anura > Microhylidae > Gastrophryne > Gastrophryne carolinensis. The sequence goes on from CM051234.1 coordinate 288,272,389, forward strand.
ACCGGCCGCTGCTGGGTTTTGTTCCACTTTAATCAGGGTTCCATCATCTAAACCATAGCCAGAGTTTGTCAGTGCTTAAGTAAATGGTAGAAACATATCCAATAGACACAGAGAGAGATACACAGACAGAGGGAGAGACTCACACACACATAGACACACACACACAGACAGGCACACACACATTCACAGACACACACACACACACACACACACACACTTGTTTTGAAACAAAGGAGCAACACCTGCTCAGCTTAGGCTCTGCCAGGTTGCTTTTTGAGGTAAGCAGGGTTCAATGGGGGAAGTGTATTTGGCCCCGGGAGGGAAATGGTACCACCTGCTCACCTCACCTGTTTGCTGGAGCCCCACATGCAGGCACACAGTCTTGTCCTATAGGGATGGCAGCCAATGCAAAGCCAGCCCTAGTTAAATAGAAGCCAGTGCTTAAGTAAATGGTAAAAACATATCTGACAACAGAGGGAGATACACAGACAAAGGGAGAGAGACTCACACAGACACACACACACAAACAGGCATACACACACACACACACACACACAGCCTTAGCAGTACTGCACACTTCCTCCTCAGAGCTCCGGAGACACAGGCAGCAGAATGATGATGCATCTGGGGGTGCCTCCAGAGTCCGGACAACACATCGCTCAGGTTGGTGCTACGCCCCTGCGCTCAGGGACATTGTGCCTCACCTCCCACCAGCACCAGTAGGCCCCCCTCCTCCCTTGGGCCCTCAGCAGATGCCCGACCCTGCCGGGTGCTAGCGCCGGCCCTGCCACAATTGAACCCCTCATGGCTGACACCTGTGGTTAAAAGGGCAATAAAGTGCAAGAAAAGGGCATTTAAAAATTACAAGAAAGAAAATAAGCACACAATAAAAGAGATGTGGACAAAGAAAGCAAAACAAACTAAAGGTTTTTTAAATATATAAATTCAAAGAAAACTAAATCAGGTAGGTGCCCTAATTAATGATCATAGGGAAATCACTGTCACTGGGAATAAAGAGAAAGTGGAGCTGTTAAAAGTATTCTATAGCTCTGTGTAAGAGAGAGGAGCAAGGAGCCAACACAAGAGATGCCACTGATAGCAATAGCCCAAGTATACCGGTAATACTCAATAAGCTAAACATGGATATCATCGAAGAAAGACTGAATCATTTTTTACTACAAAACAGGAAGACATACAAAAACAACCTAACCGACATAGACAACCATTGACACTATCATTCATCCCACAAGTCTCGGTCACCACCAGTTTTGACAGTCAGGTGGAGACCACTGTATCTGTAAATGGGGGTGAAGAAAAGGGGAAGACACATAAATAATTACAGTAGTAAGAATAATACTATTAATAATACTACTACGGGGGGAGAGGAGACAACCCAAAAATAGAGCAAGCCTCACAACACCTATTCAACCTCCGATGCAGACTCTGAGCATTGAAGCCATGGGTTCCAGATTTTAATTAATTTATGGGGCACTCCTCGAGCTGTATAAGTTAATTTATGTAAGTTTCTGGTTAATCAGTTTATTCCAGGCTTGCACTGAGGGTAGAGTGGAGTGCTTCCAGTTTAAAGTGGACCAACACCCAGGATTTTGACTATCCTGGGTTTTGGTCCACTTCGGTGGGGCACCCCGATCGGGGGTGCCCCGCAGTGTGAAACCCCCCAGAAAGCCCCAAAAACTCACCTGTCCTCGCTCCTACGTGACCGCTGCAGCCAATCCCCGCCGACGGACAAGCGAGCGTGTCCGCCGCTGCAGCCTGCCGCGCGTCACTCTTACAGGGAGCGCATGCGCCGCTGGATCGAGGAGCAGGTAGGGATTTCGGGGCTTTCTGGGGGTTTCACACAGGCCCGATGCTGATCAGCCCGGGAATCTATAAGATCAGCATTGGGTGTTGGTCCACTTTAACAATATACATTTCCTGGCATAAAAAAATTATATTCTAAGCAAAGCCTTCAATGCTGTCTAACTGTGTATCCCTCTCCTCTGCCAAAACAGATTATCCATCGTGGTGATAAGTTCCGGTAGTTTGGAATTGTTCTAGGGGGGGGGGGGACCAAGCCTGCACCTCTCTAGCCTCCTCTGCCAGCTTTGCCGTCCTACCCCAAATATTACACATCATTCTCGGGTACAGGGGAGTCTCCCGTACCCTATTCATGCCCCTGTACATCAGAGACAGCTGCTCCTGGGAGCCTATCAGAGTCGTTTCAAGTTAAACCACTGGGTTATCACGTGGCTGGCATACCCACCATGAGTATGTGTAGTATTGCCAGTCCCCCCCAGCCACCTGAGATTTCATTGTCATTTTCCAGCGTGACTTTTCTGTTTTTATTTTCTGTTACAACGTTGGCTTTCGATTTTGCCCTTTTTCCATCGTCTCCTCCCACGAATCCTTTACTTTTTCCGATAGATTCTGTTACCCTTTTTCAATAAATAATCTTCCAGACGGAAATCCTTACGATCTTGCGACTGTGCACTACAAACTTAACTCATTAAAGTGCTCCCCTACATATTTGCCACCCTCACTTCTACTACAATGTTTAGCTAAAACAATTAGCGCTATCCTCTATCTTCCCTTTTGGACCCTTAAAACTTACCCAAACCACTTCCCGGTTAGGTTCTTCTTCCATTTTAGGCCCCAAAAACGTACCCAAACCACTTCCCGGTTAGGTTCTTCTTCCATTTTAGGCCCCTAAAACTTACCCAAACCACTTCCCGGTTAGGTTCTTATTCCATTTTAGGCCCCTAAAACTTACCCAAACCACTTCCCGGTTAGGTTCTTCTTCCATTTTAGGCCCCTAAAATTTACCCAAACCACTTCCCGGTTAGGTTCTTCTTCCATTTTAGGCCCTTAAAACTTACCCAAACCACTTCCCGGTTAGGTTCTTCTTCCATTTTAGGCCCCAAAAACTTACCCAAACCACTTCCCGGTTAGGTTCTTCTTCCATTTTAGGCCCCTAAAACTTACCCAAACCACTTCCCGGTTAGGTTCTTCTTCCATTTTAGGCCCCTAAAACTTACCCAAACCACTTCCCGGTTAGGTTCTTATTCCATTTTAGGCCCCTAAAACTTACCCAAACCACTTCCCGGTTAGGTTCTTCTTCCATTTTAGGCCCCTAAAATTTACCCAAACCACTTCCCGGTTAGGTTCTTCTTCCATTTTAGGCCCTTAAAACTTACCCAAACCACTTCCCGGTTAGGTTCTTCTTCCATTTTAGGCCCCTAAAACTTACCCAAACCACTTCCCGGTCATCTGAATCTTCATCTCTAAATATTTATTTCACCCTTTGTTTGGGGTTAATGTATTTGTGTTAAAAAATGACACTTTTTTTTTTTTTACTTGAATTTTTTGGGCCCATTATATATATATTTTTTTCAATTTTTTTTTACAAATTTTAAAAACACAACCTTTAAAACTATTAAAAATTAAAAATCTAAAAAACCATTTACATAACTAAAAACAGTGACAGGACCCAGAACACTATTCTTCTTCTGTTGTCCCCTAGTCAACCAGCTGCTGCATATCGGCCACCAACTCCAGGACCCTTCGATTCATTTCTTCCACTCTTGCCCGTGTGGTCCCTGTATCAAATTTTTGAGACAAAATTACTTAGAGACAAATACATGTTTCTCATCTGTGGATGGAATGTTTTTTAGTTGCCAACATAAATCAGGATGACATATGTCAGTGTGCTAAGTAATTACTCTAAGCAAGTGGGCATATGTCAGTCTGCTAAGTAATTACTCTAAGCAAGTGGGCATATGTCAGTCTGATAAGTAATTACTCTAAGCAAGTAGGCACAGGTCAGTCTGCTAATGCCATTGACTATGACTTGATGTATCTGGGTGATCATGTCAATTACCACATACTGCAAAGAATGACATTACAACTTACTTGGTTGGTGGCCGACGGATGCCTCGTTGGGGACAACCCTACGTCCTGGGCCCTGCCACTGTTGTGAAGTAGAGGCTGTCGAGACATGGCAAATAGGGTCACTTATAATGTCTTAGTCAACAGTAATCAAAATTCATTTTCAATGTGTGTGTCACATCACTCACCTTCTCCCTGTGCCTCCTGGGCGAGATCTGCTGCAGCCTGCGCATCTTCACCCGCTCCAGAAGCATCTACAAAAACAGATTAAGGGAATCAGCTTGGGTGGAAATAGCATGTATATGTGTGTGCGGTTACATGAAGAGTCCCATACCAGAGGCTCCTGCCTGCGTCGCTGTGTACGACTCCCTGCCCACACCGTGCCACCCCTCCTCTGTGGAAAGGTCTAGGGGCTGGTCGGAGGACCCAACAGAGGAGGGGTAGGACCGTCGCACTGGAGATCCACCACCTTCACTTCCAGCTGCAGATTCATGCAGCACTGGTCGGCCTGTGCGCCTCCGGGTGCGGCGGATTCAGTAATCCATTTCCAACACTAGAAAAGAAAAACAATTATAAATAAATGCCTACCTTCTGCATGAGTTACATCTGCCATGCAATCGCTATGTACTTACTAGGGAAATGGATTCCGAAAAAGCGCAGCACCCGGGGCATGTGCAGCCGTTTCAGGTCCGACCAATGCTGCATAATCTGCGTGTGGATGAAGGTGGTGTCCGTCTGATGTTGGATTTGGGCAATGATCTCCAGGGCAACGGTGCGCTTCTCAAAAGAGTTGGGCAGGTAGTCGTACCTGCGCTCCAGCATGGTCTACAAAACACAAAATAAAGATAGGTTTTAGTTCAAACTGCATACAAATATCTGTCAACAATCGATCATTTGACTAAATGACATTAACAGACACATTTGTAGCCTAATACAATCCTTTAAGCTGGCCTCAGTGTTGGTTCGCACGTGTGGGCCCTCACTTCGGTTTGGCCCGGAGTTTGAGACACTTTTTAAACCAACCGTTTCTTCGTACGCTTCCTTAAGGGCTAGGCATGCATTTAGATGGCAAATCAAAGGCAGTAAAAGACACTTACAAGCATGATGATCTCTTCTTGTTGGCGGGTGAAGATTGTGGGCGCCATCTTGCCTCTTGTCTGCAGCAGATAAGTAATGCCCCTGCGGTTTCCGGATTCCGCACGGCCGTACGCACGTCCGTACGCACGCGTAGCGTGAGACACCGGCAATCTTATTTAAAGGGTCCTGGACACAAAGCTCATTCTCTTTCAGAGTCCATGAGCAATGGCACCAAAAAAAGCTCCTCAAAAAGCAACAAAGGAGGCCACCACCAAACAGGCAGCCAAACGGCAGGAGCCTGCTGAGGGGCCCAAGACTCGGTCCCAGATAACCAAAAAGTTGCGGCCAACCCACAGTGCCCAGGCAAAGGCACCCAGCACAACTAGGCAAAAAAAGGAGGTCGCTGGAAAAAGCAAGCCACAGGCCAGAAAGCCAACCCCAACGGAGGGGAAAAAAGGGACCAAGAGGGTGCGAAGCGCCAGCCCCCCAAGGTCACCATCACCCCACCCACGTGGCTACCATGGCAAGACAACCAAAAGGAGACACCGGGAAAGAAGCCCCACCAGTTCAACCTCCCCATCAACACCACCCGCACGGGGCCACAAGGCTCATGCCAAGAGGGCAAGGCACAGGGACAGAAGTCAGAGTTCGCCCTCCCCACCCGCACGGGTGTCAAAATCATCGGACAAGAGGGCAAGGCACAGGGCCCGAAGTCCGAGTTCGCCCTCCCCACCCGCACGGGTGTCCAAATCAGCGGACAAGAGGGCAAGGCACAGGCCCCGAAGCCCAAGCTCTGGGTCACCCCTGGACCGGCCGTCTACCTCCAAGGGGCATGGGTATTCTAAGGGCCCTAAGAGGCACCGGGCCCCAAGCACGACTTCATCCACAACACCCTCTCCTCGTCGGCCACATTTGGCACCGGCACAGGTGGAAAGGCAGGCTGAAGATGCCACAGCTACGCCTGCTAGTTTAGTGGCCACCCAGCCAAGAACCCCAAGTCCATATCCAAGTCCAGTTTAATCAGAAGCCAGCCACCTGTCCTACATTTCTCCCCAACACAGCCAGCCCAGAATGTCCGCCAACCACTGATGAGCCAGAACGTCTAGCAACAGGGCGCACATTGCGCCGAGGCCACTTGAGTGGCAGGTTTGGTGAGGCCCAAACTTTGGCATTGGCTAGTGGCCTCACCTTGTATTATGATGAGCAATATGGGCGCAGATCCAAAGCTACAAGCAAGCAGCGCAAAGCCGAGATTTTGGAGGAGCTCACCAGACAGGTCAATGCAGCGGGGGAAGAGCTCAAAGATGTGGAGCAGATACAAAGAAAAATATCGGACCTAAAGTATGCAGCACAGAAGAAAGAAAATAAACGGCGTAATTACAGGTACATATATACTTTGTGGATTTGGCTTCGTCTTGTATTGCAAACATTTAGCTAAATGTGTGCAACTTTCTTTTTCAGCTTACAAACTGGTGGCGGATTCCCCACCAAACTGCAATTTACCCGAGCTGAGGAGATGGTGCTGGGCCTGCTACATCCTGTGGCCTTAGAGTGACACTCGGCCCGACAGGACAAGGACATCCCTACTATTCCTGCAGGTTAGTAATGTTAGTGTGTATGTGAAATGTGAGCGACGTGTAAAATTACGCACAAACCCATATATTAACACATGCCCCTAGGGCGCCATGTAGTGGAGGTAACAATTTAAACAGAGTGTGTTATGTGTGGCGACTCATCATTTGCTTTTTTCCTTGCTCATACATTATTTGGGAGAGTCTTGAGGAACACTATTGAGATTAGCAAAGAACTGCCTGTTATGTATTTAGAGTCAATTACATACAACACTTCCAGCTTTATCTGTAGGCAATTTGGTTTTGAGCTCAGAAAGACTTGATATGGGGTGCTTGAAACTTTGACCTAGAAAGAATGGCAAACAGGCTAATCTAACTGCAAATGCTATTTGCAAGCTGAGTGTGGTCCCATAATGGGCTTTTAGGGACGTGTGAAGCCTCAGAACAGCCAGTACATGCATGTTTATTTTGGTTAAGGAGACCAATGTGTATGTACTTGTTAACAGATAATGGCATTCATAGTCAAGTTAAACTTGGTCCATTGGGGGAGTTGCCATACACATCACCAATGCCTAGTTGTGCGTTAACATGCCTTCTTTTCCCCAATGCAGCCCAGCATCATCCCTCAGCTAGTGGGGAATCCTCTGCCAGTTTTACCATGCCGTCTACTTCCGTGCTGCCTCGGACCCAGGATCCGATATATACGGTAAGTGTCTTTTTATGATGTTGCTTATGCATGTGCCTTGCCATGTTTCTTTTTGCTGAATTACATATGTATTCCCCAAACTGAACCTTTGTTATTTACATGTCCCAACAGACCCACACACTGATGGAGGAAATCCAGGAGCTGGAGGAAGATGGAGTCTTCATTGAACCTTCAGAACAGCTCCCCCTGGGACAGAATCTGCAACTGTCCCAACATGTTTCTACACCAAATCCTCAGCAGCAGAGTGAAGCTGGCTGCATGCTGCCAGCCCATCATGGGCAGCATGCAGAGACAGTCCCCAGTGTTAGCTCTGCTGCTGGGGATTTGCCAAGCAGACCTGTGGCTGTTGGTGGACCTAGAGGCACATCATCTGCACGCCCTACAACCCGGGGAATTGGGAGGCGTAGTCGACTACGTCGCCCAGTTTCCCAGGGGAGGGGCACGCCGATGATGGAGTCAGCATGGCACCATGAGAGGCGGCTATTTCGCCTCCAAAATCAACGAAACCAAGAGCATCTTCATGGGCAATTAGAAACATTAAACAACACCTTAAACTCCATGCTGACTGAATTTAGGTCCAACAACAGCCACATGGCCACCTTATGCAATTATTACAGTGCCATGCTTGAGGAAGTTCGAAATAGCAACAGCCACATGGCCACCTTAACTAACAATCTCAGTGCCATGATGGCTAAATTTCGAACTTCCAATAGAAACATGTTGGAACAGTTTCAGATTCTGAATGCCACACAGGCCCAGGTGAGGGCCCACCTCCAAGGGCCCCAACCTGGGTTTTATGGGCATCGCCCATTTTAAGGCCTATTTGGCCTGTATCTGCTCCACATCTTTGCTCTACATCCCCACTGTATTGACCTGTCTGGTGAGGCCTACGAATATACCCTTTTGGTATGGCTTTGCTTGTTTGCTTTGGATTTGCGCCCATATAGCTCATTAGAGTGCTGAGGTAGCCCACTAGCTAATGAGGTGAAGCCTCAATGAACCTGCCACTCAAGCTGTTGCGCTGCATGCTTGTGGCGAATTACATTGGTTCTGGCTCCTCCTGTTTGTAGGCATGATTGGGGGACATTCTGGCCTGGCAAACTACTACCTTGACCCCTGGCTGAGATTGAACTGGACTTGGATTGGGACTAGGGTTTTTTGTTTGGGTGGGCCACTGAGTAATGGTGCAAGATGTGGCATAGGTTTGACTGCTTTACACCTGTGCCTGTGGCAAATGTGGCCAAGCAGGAGAGGATGTGTCTGTGGGCCTATTTGTTTTCTGCCCAATGTGGACATGGCAATGCTTGTCACATATGTTTATTAAATTTTCATTTGTCCGAAACTTTGCACAGGAGTGCCTTACTTTAAAACTTTAATGGGCAATTGCTATGTGGCATGATTTGCCTAAACTTTCATTTGTGTTTTGCCCATGTATTTTATGCAACTATGGGAGTGACCACCAACTCCAATGTTTGCTTTGGAAATAAACTACATAAAATTGTAATTAACCTGTTGTGGACTAAGTTTATGCCTTTATGTTTTGGGGGAATAAAGATGAGTTAAAGTAGGCAGTAACAAATTTGGAACATCCCAAAAACCAAAAAATAAAATCATGTGTGAGGTTCTTTGGAATTATTTCTTTACTGTTTGTAAAAGTAAGAAACAAACATACAAACACAAAGGTCCAAAAACACAATTAACAAAAAATAAAGATACAAAACAAACAAAGGGAACACAAAATTAAGCAAAATGTGTCTCAATTAAATTAGACCGCACGGCTTGGGCAGACGCACTCGGTGGGCCACGATAGTCCTCGTCTGGGTCATCGGTGGGTGGAGAGGGGGGCAAATCCACATACCGGGGGACATGCTGCAAAATAGCAAAATTATGCAACACTGCACATAATATCTATGACCTTTTTGGGGTCACACTGAAGTGGTCCCCCGGTATGGTCCAAGCATCGGAAGCGGGTCTTCAATAGGCCAAACGCCCTCTCCACCACAGCCCTGGTCTTCCTGTGTTCCCTATTATATGCCTCCTCGGCTGCATTCTGGGGCCGGAGGACGGGCGTCAACAGCCACGGAAGGAGTGGATAGCCGGAATCACCTGCCAAAATGTATTATAAAAAACATAAATTACACGTTACTCAATAAATGGAATCCCCTAAACGGCATCAACATGACTAAGAGGCTAGGTCACATTTGCTACACAGCATGAGCATACATAGTGCACAGGCCAAAAAAAAAAAATTCAAATAAGATGTGGAAACAAATTAAACATCAAAGATGGCGGGTGAGGGCCATTCAGCCAGACTGCTAACAGGTATTGGTTTCGGACTGTGCTGCTCAGCATTCTTGGATGTCTTAAATTCTCAGGACCCTGTATCTGCTTGGTATGAGTCCAAAACAGCTCTAACCCACCCCTGCACTTTATCCGCTCTCCTCTACTCAGTAAGTGTAATGCATCTACTCAAAGATGGCGCAGACCCTATTATTAATTCAAGGACATAATTTAAGCAGAGTGTGGGAAAGACTAATTATTACTTTACTCTAAATTCAATTTCAACATTTTGCTAATGCAGAACAAACATTTGGCAAGGCTTTGTTGTTTGAAAAATCTAATGGTTAAGGTCGTGTTTCACATGTAAACAAGGTGTTCAAAAAGGCATAGTTTCATACATGGAACACAAATTAAATTCATAGCCATACATATTAAAAAAAAAGGACTGTCCTGACGACAGAAATGGCCTATAAGGTAATGCTCCGCTGGTACCTGGTGCCGGCTCGCCTGAGTAAGATGTTCTTGGGGCAATCTAAAATGTGCTTTAGGGGCTGCAGTGCGGAAGGGGATTTCCTGCATACATGGTGGACTAGTCCCATGCTAGCCCGCTTCTGGAACCAGGTATATAGGTTGGCTAATGGCATTTTCCAAACCAATATGAAAAAAGACCCCTGGGTTGTCCTCCTGCACTGCAAGCCCCAGGAGCTCACCAGCAAACAGCACAGACTTTTTGTCTACCTCCTTCTAGCGGCCAAACAGGCTAGAGCCTGGAAAAATACCATTTTGTGATTACTCACCTGTAAAATGGGTATTATAAGCATGTCACACTCCCCGCTTCAGAATCATTCATTACATCTGGGTAGCAACCTGTAGAGGGCGATCTTGCAGAGATGACATGTAAAAAAGGAGCCCCTCCCGTCCCATAAATACCTGGGACCTCCCACTCATTTCCCAGTTATAAGACAGCAGTAAAGGGACCAGGAAGAGCCAAATATAAACAGAAACAGTAAAAAAGGTTCACCGTACAAAGGATCCAGAAAACCAAACAGGGAGGGGTGAAGCGGGGTGTGTGACATACTTATAATACCCATTTTACAGGTGAGTAATCACAAAATGGTATTATTCTAAGTATGTCACACACCCCGCTTCAGAATCATTCATTACATCTGGGACATCCAATAGCAGTGTCCGTAATGGGTGGGGATCCAAACAAGGCAATGAAGCACAACTTGCACCACAACAGCATGCAAAACTATGCAGCCAAAAACAGCATCCGCTGAGGCTTGCACATCAACCCTATAAAACCTGGAAGGTATGAACAGAAGACCAAGTAACAGCCTTGCAAACTTGTTCAACAGAAGCCTGGCGCTGAAGCCCAAGAAACTCCAACAGCACGAGTAGAATGAACAGTGACCCGGAATGGAGAAACCTTCCCCTTAGCAGAATAGGCCCCAACAATGGCCCATCGAATCCATATACTAAAGGAAGACCTAGCGGGCGCCAAATCTGTATCTGGGCCCGGAAGGTACCATGAAAAAAAGGGCGTCGGTCTTACGAAAATGAGACGTAGCCACCAAGTAATACTTCACACAGCGGACCACGTCCAAGGAGTGTAAGACCCTCTCCTTGTCCTAAACTTAGGACACAAGGAAGGGAGAACAACATCCTGATTAAGATGTAAGGCAGAAAACAACCTTAGGAAGGAAATCTGGCTTGACGCGAAAAACCATCTAGTCCCAGTGTCTCTCAAGGTAAAGAATCTGAAAAGACAGAGCCGCCAACTCAGAGACACGCCGAACAGAAGTGATAGCCACCAAAAAAGGGCCACCTTCTGAGTGAGCATGGAAAGTGCAATAACCTGCAAAGGCCCAAAGGAGCCCCCTGTAGAGCCGACAGAACCCTTCAAAGTACTAAACTGGAACTCCAAGTCCAGACCTTGTTGCAGAAAAAACTCCAGAATCCTAGGAATCGAAATTACCCTGCAAGAAGAGGCCCAAGCCACACACCAATCAATATAGGACCTCCAAGTCCTGAAGTAAATGTTAGAGGAAGACCTCTTCCTAACCCAAACAAGTGTCTGAACCACAGCACCAGACAGACCTTATTCCTTTAAGATGGAGGTATCAGCGGCCACGCCGTCAAAGCCAGCGATTGTAATTGGGTAACGTAGTTGACCTTGAGCGATCAGATCCGGAAACAGAGGCAGGCGGAACTGGTCTACCGTCGACGTCTGTCAACCAAACCTGTCTTGGCCACCTTGGAGCCACAGGATTGCTGGCACCCCTTCCAGGGCCAGCTTGCATACCACCTTGCCTATCACGGAGAAGGGGGGAAACAAATACAGAAAACCCCAGAACCCTCCAGGCCATAGACAAGTCGTTCACTGCCAAGGCCAAAGGACCAGAGGACCCGGAGAAGGGGACACAATGCAGGAAGTCTGTGATTGTTAATGGAGGCAAAGAGATCCACCTCCAGAGTCCCCCACCCTTGGCAACGGGACCAAAATACCTTGGGATAGAGAGACCAATCCCCCCTGCAAGAAGAACTTCTGCCCAGGGAGTCCGCCTCTGTGTTCTCCACTCCCGGAATGTAAACAGCTGAGATGCATGGAACGTATCCGCTGTGACAGAGTGTCTGGACAAGTCATAGAGGGTGTGTATATCTGCCCAAGATTTCTTGTATCTGTCAGCTAAAAGCAACCAGGAATTTAGAAACTAGGGATCTAGGATCTCTAGTTTAGGGTTTGAGAAAAAACCCATGTACAGGGCCTGTGTTGCTGGAGTGGGGAAGAGAGGGTGGGCCCCACTCCACCCGGACAGTCCGGGTCTTGGGCTGTCTGATTAGTCCAAGGTGTGCTTGCCTGATAGAAGGAGGGAGTTCACACACACTCTCTCTCTCTCATCCTGGGAGCAGGACATCTGCTATGAGCCTGTGGGAGCATTGCCAGTGGTATGTTATGATCTGCTATGTTATGGTGCCCGGTACTAGGCCGGCACTGGGTTAGTCAGGAGCACCTAATGTTTAGTTAGAGCCGGACAGGCATAGGATTTCTTTTGTTTAGTTCTGTTTTACTTTATACCACAAGCTGGCAATAAAACTGGCTGAGGTCAGTTAAATGATTCTTCCTTGTTCTGTGGACTTTGTGCTTGCTGAAAGTGTGCCCGTCTACCCAGGAGACGGCTAACCCGCTACCTAACCCCTTACACCGCCCATGCAAGAATCAGAGACACTTCCCTGAGGGCACTCATGCTGCGAGTCCCTCCTTGGTGATTGATGTAAGCAACAGCTGTCCGATTGTCCGAACGAACCTGAACCAGCAAGCCCTGCAAATGAGGAGTCAAGCGAGACAGAACCAACCGAATGGCCTTCAGCTCCAAGACATTGGACGTGCGTGTGAGCCTCCTGAGGCCCCCACAGGCCCTGGAACAAATATGTTCCGTCCAGAAAACCCCCCCAGCCCGACAGGCTGGCATCTGTGGTAACCGTCTCCCAACAAGGAGTCAGAAAAGATCCGCCCCACGTCAGATTGCTTGGTTCCAGCCACCACTGAAGAGAGTGCCGAATCCAGGGAGACATCAGAAAAGACTGAACCAGTGACAGCGGACCCTGTCCCAGGCCGCCAAAAGATGGAGCTGAAGAGTCACCATGTGAAAACTGAGCAATGGAAACCACCTGGAAGGAGGCTACCATCAATCCCACCAACCCCAAACCTCATCCCTAGGCGGATAGACGGACAAGGGATGGAGAGAAAAGGCAGAATCAGATCCTGAACCATTTGGACCTTGGACAGAGGCAAAAAAACACCCTGGTCTGAAGGGCATCCAGGGTCATTCTCAGAAAAAAAACAACCTCCCTGGACGGGGAGAGAGAAGATTTGGGATAGTTGAACACCCAGCCGAAACCTCCCCAGAGTTGACACCACCATTCTGGTGCCTAGCTCCACCTGACTGAGAGAGGATGCCATTATGAGAAGGTCGTCCAGATACTGCACAATGCGAATGCCCTGGGCTCCGAGAAGGGCCATTCACCCCGCCAGCACCTTGGTGAACACCCTTGGTGCCAAGGTCAGCCCGAAAGGGAGAGCCACAACTGAAAATGCTGATCTCCCACAGCAAACCTGAGAGTATCTGATGAGCCAGGAAAAATTGGAATATGTAAGTAAGCATCCTTGATGTCAATGGACATCATAAAGTCTCCATGCCGAACTTCTTGGTTCTGATGAACCTGTTGAGAGGCTTCAGATCCAGGATGGGACTGATGAAGCCATCCTTCTTGGGAACCGTAAAGAGGTTGGAATAGAAACCCCTGCCTCTCTCCAACAGAGGCACCGGGCTAATGACTCCATGTCCAAAAAGCTCTAAACTGCCAATAGGAGCCCCTGCGCAGCTCAGGGATCCGAGGGCACCCGAGACCTGAAGAATCCCGGAGGGGGTCGGAACTCGAACTCCAGCTTGTAACCGGAGGAGACCACATCCAGAACCCATCCGTCTGAGACCACCTGATCCCCAAAACCTGGGAGAAATGCCGCAGCCGTCCCCCCACCCACAAGGATGAGTGCACCCCCTCACTGCTGAGCCGGCTCGGCAGCGGGTTCGGGTTTGGAACCGCAGGAGTGACCTGGACTCTGCCCCTGTTCCAGGAATCACCTCTGACATTAGAGAAGGCCAACCTCGGCCCGCTCTGGCACAATGAAAGGAAGAATTAAAGGAACCCGCCCCCCGAAAAAAGGGCGACGCTGCTTCCTGCGCTAAGGTAACTTGCCTCCTTTCGCCACTGAATCCAATTTTTCTCCAACAGCCGCAACCCCAGGAAGGGAAGCCCAGTAAGAGACTTCTTGGCCGCCTGTCAGCCGCCCACTGGCGCAACCAACTGCTCGCCGGATAGCCACAAGCAAGGCCGAAGTCCTACTAAGCAAGCAAATATTGTCCTCCAAGGCGGCCAAAACAAAATAAATGAATAAATCACACCTCCAAAGGGCTGTGAATTATCACTGGATGGGTAAAGCAGGGAAACAGTCAACAAGTCCCCAACCACAGACCTGGAAGCCACAGTAGCAAGCGCAGAAGCACAGACCGGCAGTAAAGCCGAACCCACACTGGCAAAGGCCCGACAAGCCATCTGATCAAAGCGATTAACCTCACCATCCTTGAGAGTGGTGACGTAAGGAGAAAGTACAACCGAGGTATTGACAACCCCAGCACGGAAACGTCAACCTCAGGAGGAGATGACCAGCGTATCACCGCGTCCACCGGAAAGGGATACTACCTATCCCATCCCTGTGGAACACCGGAAGCCGACTAGGTTTCTCCCATTCCTTAAGGACAATGCTAACAAAGTGCTTCAAATTTGGGAATACCAAGCGCGGCTTAGAGGTCCAAAAAAATTCCCTTTTTTTTTTGTTTTTTTTTTTTGTGGAGGGGATTCCTCCGGAGGAGAAATAGCCAGAACCGCAATAAATGAGCAAGACACTGGGGACATCCACAGTATCCCCCTGCCCAAAATCAGCATCATCAAACTGCTGAACGTTAGACCCGTCAGAATCCTCAAACAATTCCCCCTCTTCACGCGGGGAATAATCAGATCAGTCAAGGGTATCACAGTCATAAAAACCATAACCGGCGCCGCCGGAGACAAGTGTCTTCTCTTAGCCGGAGCCAATCTGGCCGCAGAGCTAGAGATCATTTTCTCAATGTCGGCCAATCTAGTACAAACATTGGAATGCGACTCCCCACTAATGACGTCACTTGGGGTACAGATCAGGTGGGGAGAGGTAGGCGATGAGGCCGGCGGCACTGACCCCGATCCCGGAATCCAGGGAAGCCTCCAAAAAGTGATTTTAATGGTAGCCGCAATGACCAGAGGGATTTACGCTACTAAGCAACCCGGGATGCCCCTTTAAGTCCCGCATGGGAGGATTTGAATAATACCCAATTTTGAGCCCAAGGGACCCTAGGACTGGGAGAACCCCCTTTTAACAAATGAAGGGGATCCTCCTGAAGACACAAACAAGGGGTACAAGACACATGCATCCGGAAGCATACATATAGGCACCATATATGAGCAGCAAAATTAATAAAAAATAATTTGTAAGCACGCGCATAACACAGTTTGGGACAGCTGTCCCTAACACCGTTACCATAGGGACGCAGACCCCAGCCAATCATAAACTGCTCACTGGCGCCAGAACAGGGAAAGGGGCGGGCCGCGCGAGGGAGCCCCGCCCCCCTCCACTCCGGAGAAGACGCTCCTGAGGGGAAGAAGCTCCCTCACCGAACACTATCTGAATGTTGGCCCTCTGACATCGCAACCAATTCAGAGGGATTGCTCCTATGCCCACATCAACTAGTGCGCACCAAACATAACATACATTCACATACACAGTCACAATGTAAAAACAGCATACTGACAATAAGGGAAGGGACAGTGCCGTGCCCCCCCCCCCCCCCCAGAGGGAAGTCGGGGACCAGATGGGGGAATCCGCACCACAGGGTGGAGGGATAATGGTCAGGGACAGGGCATCCCAAACCGGGATCACCAACCCGGATACCGCCTACCCCGAATGGGGCCTCACGGGGGAGCATGGCTCCCTACACACACCACGAAGGTGTATCCCACCGTCACCTGGACCAAAACAGCCAAGGCTGGGAGGCATGATAGGGTTAATGTAATGAGGTCCAGGCAGAAATAGGAAAATATGCCGGGGTAACCCGGCTACCTTTCTCCAAGCAGACTGCAAGGAGGAGACATCCATCTTCTGACTTGCTCGCCGACTGCAGAGATGAAAGACTGGGAAATGAGTGGGAGGTCCCAGGTATTTATGGGCCGGGAGGGGCTCCTTTTTTACATGTCATCTTGCAAGATCGCCCTCTACAGGTTGCTACCCAGATGTAATGAATGATTCTGAAGCGGGGTGTGTGACATACTTAGAATAAACAATCTACCCCAATCTCGGAGGTGTCGGCCAGAATGAACGGGTTCTTCACCAACGAAAGATTATCTAGTATTCTGACAGACACCCATGACAAATTCCTCTCGATATGGGAGCCCTGGATGAGATTTGCTTGGCCTGGCGTACCCCCGTGGAAGCTGTAGTGACCATACGTGTTGGCTGGCGGAGTGCAGGAGCTCCTCGATCCTTCTCCCCCCCCCCCAATCTTCTTTCCCCCTCCTCCCAGTTCTTTGTTTTTCCTCCCTTTAGATTACGATCCTAAATGATTCCCATTAACCCCTCCCCTTTGGCGCGCTTGACCAAGCCTGCAATCCTGCGGACTCACCTGTGGCGGTACAGACCGTGGGGGCCGGGACCCCGCGACCTGTATGGCTCTAGAGTAGATATGAACATATCTCAGGTCAAGTAGGCCATACGAAGATGTTGACTGTTCTTGATGTCATTTACTTCCTTACCTTCTCGACTTGTATACATTGCAAATTATTAATACATCAACCTGATTTATGTGTAATCTTATGCAATTTTGAATGATTGCTTTTCCTCTCACCTCCCCTGCACGGGATGGCATTATAATGCATACGTTTCAAATATATGTAATGTTGGAAACTCAAAGCTTTAATAAAAATATTGAAAAAAAAAAAAAGGACGTTATTGGCGTCAACTTACCAAGGAGCCATCCACCGGAAAATTCCCCAGACTCAAACCGACCGTACAATCCAGATCTTCGAAAAATGTAGGCATCATGGGATGAGCCTGGGAACCCGGCGACTAAGGAACCGCATGTCCGGGACCACCACTGCTTGGACATTCATTGAGTGGCCCATTTTGCGGTTCCTGGGATAAAAAAAAAAAACCACAAAAACATTATAAAGGGGACGAAAACTAGGGGAACACTAACTAATCACACCCTAAGCAAATGCTGTGGGCCAACTTAAATAGCAATAAACAAGTACATAAGTATTTTGTCTTGCCAAAAATGAATATGTATGTTTGAAAAAGGAAAGATTACCTTTCCAGGGTCTGTTTCATGTACACATTAAAATGTTTCCTTGGTGAACACATGTGACATTTATATGCAACTAAATACGGTCCATGGTTCCACAGGGACTCTTTACAAGGAGGGAATACTTAAAACATAGAAACATAGAAGGTTGACGGCAGAAGGAGACCATACGGTCCATCTAGTCTGCCCTTATGTGTATACTGTATGTACTCTTTATCTTAGGATAGATGTTTGCTTATCCCAGGCATGTTTAAATTCAGTGACTGTTGATTTTTCAACTACCTCTGCTGGAAGTTTGTTCCAAGCACCTACTACTCTTTCTGTAAAATAATATTTTCTAACATTGCTCCTGATCTTCCCCCCGACTAGCTTCAGGTTGTGCCCCCTTGTTCTATCATTAAGTTTCTTCTTAAAAACACTTCCCTCCTGAACCTTATTCAATCCTTTCACATACTTAAAGGTCTCAATCATGTCCCCCCTCTCCCTTCTTTCCTCCAGACTGTACAAATTAAGTTCTTTAAGTCTCTCCTGATAAGTTTTAAGTTTAAGTCCTTCCACCATTTTCGTTGCCCGCCTTTGGACACGTTCTATTTGAATAATGTCTTTTTGCAGGTAAGGTCTCCAGAACTGCACACAGTATTCTAGCTGTGGCCTTACCAGGGCTCTATACAGTGGCATCACAACCTCCCTCATCCTACTGGTGATGCCTCGAGCTATGCAGCCGAGCATCCTGCTTGCTTTTCCCACTGCCTGGCTACACTGTCCACTCATCTTGCAGCTATCAGTAATCAGTACCCCTAAATCTCTCTCCTCCGAGGTCCTGGCTAACACAGTACTGCCCATACGGTACTCAGAGCAGGGATTCCTTCTACCCAAGTGCATGATTTTACATTTAGAGACATTAAACTCTAGTTTCCACAGTTTTGACCATCTATCCAGTAAAGCTAAATCATTTTCCATGTTGCAGACACCTCCAGGAATATCCGGATAGGAGGGATACATTACAATGAGGGCTTAATTACAAGGAGGGATTACTTACAAGAAGGGAATATTTACAAGTATGAAATAATTACAAGGAGGGATTAATTGCAAGGAGGGATTATGTAAAAGGAGGGATAAATGACACGGAGGGATTAATTAAAATAAGGGAAGTATTTGAAAGGATGGATAACTTACAAGGAGGGATTAATTACAAGGAGGGAATAATTCTAAGAAGGGACATTTTACAAGAAGGGACTTTTTGAAGTTTTTGGACATAAAAAATATATATACTCGTACTATAGATATACTCGTCAACTGCCGGAGGGACCAGGGCAACGTGGGTGCAGTCAATTGCACCCATGACGTTGGGCATGTCGGCGATGTTATAAAATGCCAGCTTAATCGCGTTTCTGGCTACCATGTCGTCAGGAAAACAAATATATTTGCGAATAATGGTAGCCATGCCTTCCAAAAATACAATTCTGTGAAATACTCACCTGTAGAATTGGTATTATACGTATACAGTACGTCCTGCTCCAGAGGGCGCTGTGCACTGCAGACATGCAAAAACAGGCTCCTCCCGGCCCTTCATATACCCAGGGACCTCCCACAAATCCCCAGCATTGAAAAGCAGTGAACCAGAAGCCGGGAGAAACCAACCACCAAAACAACTGGTAATGATAACAATAACAACAATCACCATACAGGGGATCCAGAATAATGCAAAAAAAGGGTGGGGTGGAGCAGGACGTACTGTATACGTATAATACCAATTCTACAGGTGAGTATTTCACAGAATTGTATTATTCTAAGTATACAGTACGTCCTGCTCCAAATATAATACTTACAATTGGGACATCCAATAGCAGTGTCCACAGAACAGGGTGGGATCCCCAACAAAAAAGGCAACAGCAGATAGGTGAAAGCACTGTCATCTGCAATACCTCACTACCAAGAGCGATACGAGCAAAGCTCTAACCTCAACATCAAACAACCCTAGAAGGGTACAAACAAGAAAAAACAAGTAGCGGTAAAGCAAACCTGTTCAACAAGACCTGGTGCCGAAAGGCCCAAAGATACCAAGGCACCAGCGTAATCAGAATAGAGTGAGAAACTCCTCCCCTTAAGGAATAGGCTTGAGTATAGGCCTAACAAGAGCAAAAACTAAAGTAGCCCAGGAAGAAGCCAAGCCTTCCCCAGGACCAGAAGGGACATCTTATACAGGTAAAGGCCAGGCCCAAGGCCGCCCAACCCCTAGAGGCAGACGAGATCAGGCACATCCAGATGTAAGTGCCCACAACCCCGAGGAACAACAGACCCCCAAGGAACAGGAGACAATCCAGGAAAAAAATTCCAGCACCTATTGAGGGAAAATAGATACCTGTGCCTCAGCATTACAAGGAATAATCCCAGAAGAAGGATAATGTCCTCATACCTGAGTCAAAGTCTCCACCTTAGGCAGAATAACCGGCGTAAGGCGGAACGCCATCACACCATGGTGAAGATACAGTAAGGAAACGAGGCTAGCTAAGCAGATCCACCCGCTCAGGCGCACGGCTGACTGAGGTAACAGTCCCAGAAGTGCAACCTCATGGATAAGAATCGTCAGACAGCATCCGGAATAAAGCCAAGGGGAACACCCCGCAAGGCAATCAGATAGAATCAATCCCAACAGGGACCCTAGAACTACGTGGGGGATGTCACTGAGCAATCCCTGAAAGAAGGTAAACCCAGGCAAGGAGCTGAGTAAGACTTCTGCAGAAAACAGACAGGACGGAGCCTGAACCACCAGGGCACCAAGTAGGAGAGCCAACTCCAACCCATGCTGTGATAACTATATAACCCTGGGAACAGAGCTCGCCCACAGGGGAGAGACCAAAAAACTCAACCCAATCAATATGGGTAAGAATACCCCACAATAGACGGAAGAAGAGGCAGAAGAAGCCAACTCCTAGGCTTCCAGAAGACACAGACACCCACGAAGGTGCACCCACATCCATCAAGGTGGAAGAACCAACCGTCAGACCATCCAGACCAGAGTCTGTATATAGGGGAGAAACAGAAAAAGGGGGGGGCCTGAGTGGGCAGGCCAGCACCTCGGACAGGACGTACAGGTCCGCTGTCCACATAACCATATCTGCATCCACACTCCCCTAGGCCATCCAAAGGCCGCCAGTATCACTGGTTCCCTCTTCCAGCATCAAACTTGCACAGAACCCTGTTTCCAGCAGGGAGAATGAAGGTAAAACATATAGAAACAGAATGTCCAGCATAAAGTCACTAAGCATCATGACCAAAGACAGAACAATCTGAGACAGGGAAACAAGGGCCCAGAACCCACGAAGGTGACGGGCCCAGAAAGATCCACACTAGACGGATCACATGGAGACACAAAAATTAGCACATCCTGTCGCAGAAAGACATCCACCGGAGCAAATATCGCAGATATGCGGGAAACTCTGTCCTCCACCCAGATCAGGAAAGATACCTTCCTGGGGGATCATCCTGCTGCCAAGTCCACACAGATAATTTAATAAAGGCCACTGTCGTCAGCCAGACCAAGGGGCCCCCAAATAGACCGATCCCGCAAGGGAGAAGTCCAGCGATATAGAGCCAACCTGAAGGCCCACCTCTTCCAAAATAGACCCCTAAAAGCCCCACCTCCCCCGAAATCACAGGGGAATTTAGGAGAGAAAAGTCCCCCCTCCATCGACCTGATAGATTTGGAGTCCAACCGCAGGAAGACGCCAGGAAGGGGGCGCCCCCTGGTTGGTACCCCTAGTACCACAGTCTAAAGGGTAACCACCGTACCAAGGTGGAAGGGTACACAGACCCAGCTCCAGGGAAGCTGGAACCCAGTCCAGAATTTACAATAGGAGTAGCTGAGAAGCCCAAGGGCTCTGAACATAGGGGACAACCTTTGAACAGTCACCAACAGGCCCGCCAGCTGCAATCCAGCCTGGTGAAGAGACGGGAACAGCAAGAGGGACCGAGCCCCTGCAAACATCTTGTCCATTTATAGTCAAGGAAGCAGGTTCCCGTATGAACCAATCCAAGTTCAACCCTAGGAAGGGAGATACCACTAAGGGAAAAAAGAGGAATTGAGGCGTTTGAGCACCCATCCAAAGACTCCCAAAGGACACCACCAACCGAGTAACAAGCTCGGCCTGACACAGGGATTGGGAAGCAAAGAGGGACGGCCAGGAAGTTCCTTGTACGGACACCCCCTTGGTCTCAGTAGAGAAATCACCCCCGTCATCGCCTAGGCGATCACCCAGGGAGCTGAACCAAGGCCAGAAAATTAAGGCCACAATCAGCAGTGTTGGAGCGCCAACACTAACCTGTAAGGTCCTTGGAGCCCAGAAAGCACAATGGCAAAGAAATAATCGTCTCAGGTCCCTACTGACGGCAAGAGGTCCCTGGACACAGGGCACTGGCGGCCCAACTCAGAGAAACCATGCAGTAAAACCGCCTGTAAATGTAAATTGCCTCACCTATGGAGGGCCATAATGGACAGAGTGTCTCATCCGTTTTGGAGGAATGTGGAAAGGTTAGTGAAGAGGCCCCTGCCTCTGTCTGTTAAGGGCAACCAGCGGGAGACCCCAGACCTCGCAGATCGCGCGTGACCTGCGCCAACACAAGAAGAGAGACAGGGACCAGAAGCATCCTGAATATCTTGGGAGGGGGCCGCCCAGCAGACACTATCCTGCATCCAGAGGAAACTTCCTCCTGACTCCATCAGAACGAGGCATGCAGCCTCCTGATAGGGGCAAGGTGCTGCGGCCATCCCCTTGAGGGCGCCCCATCATGCTTGGGGGGTTTTGGTAACAGGCCTGGACTTAGTCCTGCCGGAGGGACCAGGGCGTTGTTTGCCACTCCTGGGGCAGGGATCTATACCAAAAAGCTGGAAGGACACCACTGGTTCGGGTTTGACGCTAACATAGGGGGGTGGAGGGGTGCCCCTGCCCCGAGAAGGCCGAGACCGCCTTCTGTAAAGAGGTGTTTTGCCCTTTCTTCGAAACAGATCCAGACGGGCCCCGAATAGGCGTCGCCCTCTAAAGGGAAGCCCAGTAAGAACCTTTTTCGTAGCATCGTCAACACCCCACTGTCGCAGCCAGACCAGTCGCGCACATGCTGATGGTGTCATCCTGCGCCAAAAGGATAAATCTTACAAATACATCACAACTGGACAGTGCGTTAAACACATCCCAGGGGAGATCCTCAGGCTGATGATCAATCAGCTTTCTGATGAGGGTCCTAGCGGCCACTGCAGCGATGGGCGCGACACAGACCGGGCGCAGAGTCATCCCTGCACAAGAAAAGGCGTGGGAAGCCAGTCTATCAATGCGCCGGTCCTCAGCATCCCGAAGGGTACGATAACTAGGGGCTGCAATAAAGGGGGGGTTAAGAACCCCAATGATCAGTGCATCCACCACGGGAGGTGATGACCAGCAGTTAACCACATCAGGGGGAAAAGGGTATATCCAATCCCAGTCCCCTGGAACCCCTGGCAGTTTACTAGGGCATTGCCATTCTTTGAGTACAAGAGCCTGGAAGTGATCCTGCTCCAGAAATTCCAAACGCGGCGGCGCTGTATGGAAACTCTCCCTTCTAGGCCTGGAAGCCTCACCAGGGAGAGAGATAGACAAGACCTCGAAGATCTTTATCAGTAATTCGTCGGTGTCACACAGGCCCCAAGAACCGGGGCCCGAATCATCATGACTCCTCAGCCCCTCGTCGGATGAGCCCGACTCTGAGAATAGCCGACCTTCATCATACAGAGCAGAACCATGCTCAGCAGTGAACTTTTCAGATTCAGAAGGAATGGGCGATACCGGAGGCATCAGGGACCACTTTTTACCAGGGCCCAAGCGCTCAGCCAACCTCGAAATCACCTGATCGGCCGTAGGCAGTCTGCACGGCACAACTTGTTGTTCATTCCCGCTCGAGTGCGACTCATCAGGGGTGAGATTTAAGCACGGGGAGACAGGTGTATTAAAACGAGGCACAACCACTGGCAACCCTGACTGCAGGGCCAGTACTTGTTCAGCACATGGTCCGCAAACCCGTGCTCTGTCCGCCTCAGCGTGGGGCAGCCCATACGCAGTACACAGCCGCTCTTGTCCCGGAGAGACCCCGGTCACATAATTCTGAGATGCCTCCATATGGTGATTGTTAATGTAATATATATATTGTGACATTCATGCAGGTTTGATAGTAGAAGACAGGTATATTTCTCCCAGGTTCCGTTCCTATGTGAGGTAATAGCTGAGCCTCTCACCTGTCAGGTAATTAATTAGGGGGAATGAGAGGCTGACAAAAGGAGGAAGTCAGGGGGCAGATCTCTCTCTCTGGCTGAGGACACAGCCCAGGTCTGTGGAGAGATTCATGTGAGTAAAGGTTGCTGGAAGTGTTTTTTTGTAGCTGGCAGAGAGAAGCTCTCCAGCTAGTAGTGAGGGTTTTCACTTGTCTAGTTAGTGCCGGACAGGCAAGGATTTTCTTTTGTTGCTGTGTTATCTTTATTTTGCTTTTGCAACCTTTACCAATAAGGCTGACCAAGACAACTTTCTGCTGTTTGCCTGATTGGACAAAGACAAATACGTGTCCCTTGACATCAGAAAAGGGCGATCCCTGACACATCTCACATGTGGTGTCGGATGCGGGCAACACGTTGCTAGGGGCAACAGCCCAGTGTCAAAATGGATGACGTGGTAAAGGCCTTGGTGCAGTCGGTCGCTGCGCAGCAAGAGGCTACCAGAGCTCAGCAGGAGTCTTTCAGAGAGCAACAACACACCAATCACCTGCTGGTAGCACAGTTGATGGCTCTAGCAGAGGCAGCAAATAAAGACCGCCAGACGCTGCAGGAGCTGATGCAAAGTGTGGCCAATCTGCCAAGCGGGCAGCTGCCGACTCCGCAGAGAGATATCCGTGCAAACCAATATCTGCAAAAGATGACGCCGGCAGATGATGTGGAGGCCTTCCTTGCAACCTTTGAGAGAACAGCTACACGGGAGGCCTGGCCGAGAGAAAGTTGGGCAGGCTTGGTGGCCCCATTCCTCATAGGAGGAGCACAAAAGGCTTACTATGATCTGGAACCGGCTGCGGCCCAGGACTTTAACAAACTCAAGGCAGAGATTCTGGCACGCTTGGGTGTAACCATAGCAGTCAGAGCCCAGAGAGTACACCAGTGGACATATAACGTGGGTAAGCCGCCACGTTCCCAAATGTTTGACCTCGTCCATCTGATCAGGAAGTGGCTACAACCAGAGGTTCTATCCACACCAGACGTGGTTCAACGTGTGGTTATGGATCGATATCTAAGGGCACTGCCTCCAGCGTTAAGGAAGTGGGTGAGCCACGGAGACCCAAAATCTGCAGATCAGCTTGTGGATCTTGTTAAACGGTACTCTACAGCAGAAGAGCTCTTAAGTAACACCCAGCCCCAAGCCTCAACCAACCGGACAGCCAAAGTTCCCGGTAAGACTGTTCTGGGGTTTATGGGAGTTGGGAAAAATGTAAAGACTTTATATGGAAAAGATGAGACTGTGGGCTCAGGGAGGCCTAAAATGCGAGACTTTGGGCTAGGTAGAGAAAACATGAGATGTTTTCGTTGCCATGAGTTGGGCCATATTGCAATGAACTGTCCTTTGACTATTAAACCTATGCAATGTGACGCGGCCTTTTTGAAAAAACGTATGTCTATGTTTGCCCAAGTAATGTGTACTGCAGTCAGTTCAGACAGTTCTAAAAACCACCTGTATGAGCTAACAGTAGAGGATAAAAAGGTGGTGGCTTTACTAGACTCAGGGAGTGTGGTAAGTCTGGTAAACGCCAACCTTATAAGTACTGCTAACAGGTATCCAGACACTTACACGGTATCTTGCGTGCATGGGGATACGCGTGAATATCAAATTGCCATTGCTTGTATTTCAACTCCTTATGGTTCAGTATGTCACAAGGTGGGGATAGTCCCCACCTTAATGCATGATGTCATTCTTGGTAGAGACTTTCCATATTTTTGGAAGTTGTGGGAAGACAATCTCGCGATTAAAGATGATACACCTGATAGGCCCACAACCTCCAACCTAAGCCCTGATCCATTTGATAGTTCCCCAATGGAAGATGTGGTTGGGGTAGAAAAGCCTTTAACTTTTCCCTTTTCTGTTATGGCGGGGGATTCAGGAGAACCATTAACAGAGACAGAAATTCCGGGGACTTCTCAGTAGTGTATACCTGACTTAGAGGTCAGAAAAGATGATTTTCAAAGTGAGCAGTTAAAAGACCCTACCCTTACCCGAGCCAGAGAAAATGTAAAAATAATCAATGGGGTACCTGTGGAGCCCGGGGCTAGGCTTGCTTTCCCATATATGGTTCTAGAGAATGATTTACTGTACCAGGTTGACAAAAAGGGCGAGGATAACATACAGCAGCTAGTGGTTCCCAAAGCCTTCAGGAGAACAGTTTTAGATCTGGCACACGGGCACATATTGGGGGGGCATCTGGGAGTCCAGAAAACTAGAGAGAGAATTTTGCTCAGATTCTTCTGGCCTGGGGTACATCATGATGTTAAAGAGTATTGTGAATCCTGCCCAGACTGTCAGATGTCTGCACCTAGGCCTCGTTTCCGCAGCCCTCTAGTTCCATTACCAATCATTGAGGTCCCATTTGATCGGATTGGGATGGATTTGGTTGGTCCCCTGATAAAGTCAGCGCGTGGTCACCAACATATTCTAGTTATAATGGACTATGCTACACGTTATCCGGAGGCTATACCTTTGCGAAACACATCATCTAAGACTATCGCAAAGGAGTTAGTGCAGGTGTTTAGTAGGGTGGGCATCCCAAAATAAATACTTACCGATCAAGGCACACCCTTTATGTCTAATGTGATGAAGCAACTTTGTAAATTGTTTAAGGTGAATCAACTACGCACGTCCGTCTATCACCCTCAGACCGATGGCTTAGTTGAAAGATTTAACAAGACTCTAAAGCAGATGTTAAAGAAAGTAGTGGACAAGGACGGAAAAAAATGGGATTTGTTGCTTCCATATCTGTTTGCCATAAGGGAGGTGCCTCAATCGTCCACTGGGTTTTCTCCATTTGAGTTGGTATATGGTAGACATCCCCGGGGGTTGTTAGATGTGGCAAAGGAAAGCTGGGAAGGGCAGGTCACTCCCTACAGAAGTGTAATAGAACATGTTTCACAAATGCAGGACAGAATTTCAGCTGAGATGCCAATTGTAAAAACCCACATGGAACAGGCTCAAGGTGTGCAAAAAAGAATCTATGATAGGGGTGCTAAGGTACGTACATTTGCACCAGGAGATCGGGTGTTAGTACTAGTTCCTACTATAGAGAGTAAGTTCTTGGCCAAATGGCAGGGTCCCTACTCCGTTATAGAAAGAGTAGGTGAGGTAAATTATAAAATTCACCAACCAGATAAAAGAAAGCCTGAGCAGATTTACCATGTGAATCTGATTAAACCTTGGTAAGACAGGCAAACTCTAGCTGCGAAGGTTGCGTGGCCAGCCTGTGATGGTTCTCTAATACCTAACGTTATTATCGCTGAGTCCTTGTCTGACACACAAAAGAAAGAGGCTAGACAACTGATAATTCATAACAAAAATTTCTTTTCTGACAAACCAGGGCAGACTCCACTGATAAAACACGATGTTGTGACCGAACCTGGGGTAAAGGTACATGTTAGGCCCTATAGAATCCCTGAGGCTAGGCGTGAGGCAGTGTCTAAAGAAGTGAAAGACATGCTGGAATTGGGAGTGATTGAGGAATCCCATAGTGAGTGGTCCAGCCCAATTGTGTTCATTCCAAAACCAGACGGTACTATAAGGTTTTGTAATGACTTTAGGAAGTTAAACTCTGTGTCTAAATTTGATGCCTATCCTATGCCAAGGGTGGATGAGCTGATTGAGCGGCTAGGTACAGCTCACTACATCACCACACTAGATCTGAGGAAAGGTTATTGGCAGATTCCGCTGACTGAATCTGCCAAAGAAAAGACAGCATTCTCC
This sequence comes from Gastrophryne carolinensis, assembly GCA_027917425.1. NCBI lineage: Eukaryota > Metazoa > Chordata > Amphibia > Anura > Microhylidae > Gastrophryne > Gastrophryne carolinensis. The sequence goes on from CM051234.1 coordinate 288,299,870, forward strand.
ACACCTGACGGCTTATTTCATTATGTAAATATGCCCTTCGGCTTACATGGGGCTCCTGCCACCTTCCAACGGTTAATGGATAGAGTGTTAAAACCACATAGGAAATATACTTCGGCCTATCTTGACGACATAGTGATACATAGTCCTGACTGGGAGACACACCTTTCTGACGTGCAGGCAGTCATTGACAGTTTACAGGCTGCAGGTTTGACAGCTAACCCCAAAAAGTGTTGTATTGGGTTAGAAGAAGCCAAATATTTGGGTTATAATTATTGGAAGAGGCGTAATTAAACCCCAGGTAGATAAAGTTGAAGCAATCCAGAATTGGCCTCAACCGTTAAATAAAAAACAGGTGAGGGCATTTCTCGGAATTACAGGGTATTATAGGCGATTTATACCCAATTTTGCTTCCATAGCAAATCCCCTGACTGATCTCACTAAAGGAAAAGACTCAGTGATGATAAGGTGGAACCCTCAGGCTGAAAAAGCGTTTCAAACCTTAAAATTGGCCCTTTGTTCCCTGCCAATATTGATCACACCAGATTTCAAGAAAGAATTTGTGGTCCAGACAGACGCTTCTCAAATCCGGGATGGAGAGACAGACGCTTGTCACAAATCCGGGATGGAGAGGAACATCCCGTGCTTTATTTAAGCAGGAAGCTGAATAAACACGAAAGAAATTATGCAATTGTAGAAAGGGAATGTTTAGCCATTAAATGGGCCCTCGAGTCCCTCAAACATTATTTGTTGGGAAGAAAGTTCCGGCTAGTCACTGACCACGCCCCTCTGAAATGGATGTACCTTAATAAAGAGAAAAATAGCAGAGTAACGAGGTGGTTTCTAGCTCTGCAGGCCTACAACTTTACAGTAGAGCACAGGGCTGGGCGACTGCAGGGAAATGCAGATGCACTGTCACGTGTGCACTGCCTTCTGGTTACAAATGCTCATTCCCGGTGGCCTGAGCAGAGGGGGGGGGGATATGTGACATTCATGCAGGTTTGATAGTAGAAGACAGGTTCCGTTCCTATGTGAGGTAATAGCTGAGCCTCTCACCTGTCAGGTAATTAATTAGGGGGAATGAGAGGCTGACAAAAGGAGGAGGTCAGGGGGCAGATCTCTCTCTCTGGCTGAGGACACAGCCCAGGTCTGTGGAGAGATTCATGTGAGTAAAGGTTGCTGGAAGTGTTTTTTGTAGCTGGCAGAGAGAAGCTCTCCAGCTAGTAGTGAGGGTTTTCACTTGTCTAGTTAGTGCCGGACAGGCAAGGATTTTCTTTTGTTGCTGTGTTATCTTTATTTTGCTTTTGCAACCTTTACCAATAAAGCTGACCAAGAGTCAGATTGAACAAACTTTCTGCTGTTTGCCTGATTGGACAAAGACAAATACGTGTCCCTTGACATCAGAAAAGGGCGATCCCTGACACATCTCACAATATATATATATATATATATATATATATATATATATATATATATATATATATATATATATATATATATATATATATATATATCAGTAGGGATTTACGCAATAGGCAACCCTGGATGTCCCAAAGACCCGCTAGGAATGTGGGAGGATTTGTCCGCTACAAAATATGTTAGGCCGGGAGAAGCCATCGGACTCTTCAAGGTCTGAAAGACAAAAGGGGAATAAGGGGTGTCAGGGCCATGCGCAATAGAGAGAATACTAGTGATGAAAAACGCCAACGAGGGCACTCACCAACCTGGGGAGGAGAAGGACCGCCAACACGTGCGCGCGGAGATCAACAAAATGGCGCCGACCGAACCTCGGAGGGCGGGTTTAAACTGGGCGTGACGCGGAGCCGTTAAAAACTCGGCGAGCCAAGCATAGAATGTGCCATTAAAGACATCTGCTAGTGGATACTCGTGAAGTCTAAAAAACACCCGTAGGCGTGCACAAATTTAGTTTCCTTCCCAAGATGCAGTATAAGAAAGCTGGACGTGCAGTACACTATTGTATGTTAAATTGAGAAGGCCAAACTAGAAGGGCAGCACGGCTCTGACACCCAGTTGCCGATCAGGGGCAAAAGCACGGATATAAGCGTGACAATACTGTACACTGAGACCGCCAACGGACACACACACACACACACACACACACACACACACCCCCCCTTCTTTTCCCCTGAATACGAGGGGGAAACGAGGGAGGACGGCGACCCTTTACACAGGGTCCACCGCTACACGGGGCGAGAATGCGGGAGGGACATCCACTATGAGGCTCACCATCAGCCTAAACCGCCTACCCTTTGTTGGGGGACTGCGGTGGAGCATGGCTCCGTTAAGCACACATGGTGCTGCCTACCTTCACCCGACCAGCGCAGCCCAGGCTGGGAGGCACATCACAGGAAGGACGGGTGGGAATAGTCCAACAGGGCCGCAGGCTGTAATAGCCCTGCTCACCTGCGAGAGAGTGATGCTTCATGTCTTCGCAGTCAGCACTGCAGAGAAATCTGGGGATTTGTGGGAGGTCCCTGGGTATATGAAGAGCCGGGAGGAGCCTTATTTTGCATGTCTGCAGTGCACAGCACCCTCTGGCGGAGGATAACCCAATTGTAAGTATTATATTTGGAGCAGGACGTACTGTATACTTAGAATAACTTGGATAGCGCGCGGCTCAGCGTAGGCTGGGAGATCCCCACGGAGAGGGCACCTAGCTTCTAGAACGAGCCGTTCGCCAAAAATTGCAGGCAGCCAAGCATCTTGGTCATACCTGAAATTGCTTGCCCCTTCCTTGTGGTGCGGGCTAACCATGGCCGCAGCTCACTATACAATTTATGGAGAGAAGCGCGATTAAGTCTGGTGAGCTTGAACAGCTCAACGTCATGCATGCCATCGATGTGCATGCGTCGCCGGTGCAATCTGGTCTCAGCCCTCCGGACAATTTCAATGCCCATGAGCTGCAGATCCTCATGCTCCTCAAATACACTAGAGTCATCCATAGCTGCTAGTCTCAAGGTCAAAATGGTCCCGTAAGGGGATAGCAAAGGAAACGGATTTATAGGGTGGTGGTCCGTCGGCAATCAGCTCTCTGAATGAGACGCAAGCCGATAGCAATAACGTAAGTTATCTGAACGAAAGAAAAATATCAGATTTGGTTTTGAAAATGACCCGAACTAACGCAAATGTTCCGATTTGCTTTCGTTCATCGAAAGCGCATATACGCATTTGCCCGAAGGTTCGTACGAACAAAAAAAAAGCAAAAAAATGACAAACACCCACTAAAACTTTCACAGGGAGCTACGGAAGTGAAGACGAATGTGCCTCTGAATCGAGCCTAATGTGTGCTTCGGAGAAGAAATCTGGGAATCTCTGCCTCCACTGCTTGAGACAAAACCTCATGTAATTTTGGGGCAATTTTGTCCACGCACTATATACCAATCTGCCGGTATCCCTACAGGACCAGGTGCCTTCCTATTAGGGCTCTGATCACCCTGGAGACATCATCTATAATAATGAGGCTGTTTGGAGAGTCCTGATCTCCTGAGGGAAGGACAGGAAACGCGATATCATCCATGTACTTGTTTAGATCCCCCACTGTGTGATCAGCCCCTGAAGAATATAAGGCTGAATAGAATGTAAAAAATTGTTTGGAGATATCCTCTCCACTCATCACCAAGGCGTCCCCACAGGATTCCGGCAATGTTGATAGGCGGACTCTCCGCTCCAGCCAAGTATGCAAGTCAAGTATGGAGTCTTGCCATTTTTGTCTCCTTTATTGAAAAATTGCTGTTTGAGCAACAGGGTTTTCTTAGTGGCCTCGGTTAATGGTAAATTATACTCTCAAGTAGGGTTGAGTGGTCCCCTTTATCTGCCAATGCTGTATATACCTCCTCTACCGTGAGCAGTTTATTTTCTAGATCTGTGACCTCTTGCTCCCTCTTAGCCCTAACTGCTGCTATGGAGCTAATGGTGCTGCCTCAGGTTACTGCCTTGAAATTGCCCCATCGTACCCCTATGGGCACTTCTTCTGTATTACATTCCCAGAAAATATCAGCGATGGCCAAGACTAAATAATTTAAATGTGAATAAGACTGCAGGACCAAATGGATTTTACCCAAGAGTTCTTAAAGAACTCAGCTTAGTTATCTCATCACCCCTGTTCTTGATCTTGTTCTTGAAGAGTAGCTTACTGGTATAGTGCCAAGGGACTGGCAAGGGACGAATATGTAACTATGCATAATATTATAAGTGACAACCAGCACGGTTTTACTAAGGACAAAAGCTGCCAGAATAACCTGATTGGCTTCCATGAGGAGGTTAGTAGAAACCTGGACAGAGGGGTGGCTGTATATATATGTTTTTATGGATTTTGCAAAAGCATTTGATACTGTCCCCATAGACAATTATTGTGGAAATTGAGGTCTCCAGGATTAGAAAATCCAGTTTGTAACTGGATTGAAAACTGGCTGAAGGAGTTGTGGTAAGCGTTGTACCCCAGGGTTCAGTGCTGGGCTCACTATTATTCAACTTGTTTATAAACAACATAGAAGATGAAATTAAATGCACTGTCTCTATTTTTTGCAGGTGACGCAAAGATATGTAGCACAGTGCAGTCTATTGAAGATGTTCACAAGCTCCAAGCTGAATTGGACACTTTGAATGTCTGAGCATCCACTTGGGCCATCATACACTTGTCTTATAACCTGAAGGTCACATATCACTTGTTGAGAAGGATTTGGAGGTACTGGTAGACCACAGGCTAAATAACAGCATGCAATGTCAAGCAGCTGCTTCCAAGGCCACCAAGATATTATCATGCATTAAAAGAGGCATGGAATCATGGAATAGGGATGTAATTTTGCCTCTTTACAAGGCACTGGAATATGCCGTCTGGGCACCAGATCATAGAAAGGATGCTCTGACTATGTAAAGAGTGCAGAGGAGAGCCACCAAACTAATAAGAGGAATTTAGGATCTTAGTTATGTTTAGTTTTGAGAGGAGACGACTGACATAATAATATATAAATATATAAATGGGCAATACATACCGCATTGTTCGCCCCCATAAGACGCACATAGGATTTGGAGGAGGGAAAATAAGAAAAATAATATTCTGAACCAAATAATAGGCAAGGTGCGGAATCCTCCAATTAAAGGCAGTGGCATCCCCCTCCCCTTCCCATAGGCAGTGAGGCATTCCCTCCATCCCATTCCCATAGGCAGTGTGGCATTCCCCCTCCCATTCCCCATATAGGCAGTGTGGCATTCCCCTGCCATTCCCTTTATAAACAATGTGCCCCCCCCCCCCCCATTTCCATTATAGACAGTGTGGTATCCCCATTCCCCATATAGACAGTGTGGCATTTCCCATATAGACAGTGTGGTATCTCCCCCTCCCGTTCCCCATATAGGCAGTGTGACATTCCCCCCCCTTCCCCATAGGCAGTGTGGCATCCCCCTCCCCATTCCCTATATAGACAGTGTGGCCCCCCCCCCCCCCATTTCCATAGGCAGTGCGGCATTCCCCCTATCATTCCCCATATAAGCAGTGTGGCACCCCCCCCTGCCGTTGCCTATATAGGTGGCAGAAGTCAACTCACATGCTACAGGCACTCCCGCATTGCTGCCACACTGCGGGAGGCCAGAAAAAGATACCGGCTCCGTGAATCAGGTGGGAGTGGCCTGTACTGTGGCCTGGCCAGTAAGAAGCAGCGATAGGCTCTGTCCCCGTCCCTATTGCTGTCTTTTCCGGCAGCAACATCAGCGGCAGGGATGGAGACAGCACCCGCCACTCCTCCATCTGCTGCCTCTTCCGGCCAGGGCACGCGTGAACACCTGGGTCAGTATAGCGGGTGGGTGTGGTCTGCACCGACTCAGTGCAGGCCATGACAACCTGCTGCACGGACCCGAGCGCTCGCGTGTGCCCTGGCCGGAAAAGACAGCGTTAGCAGCGGCGGGGACGGGAACAGTGCCTGCAGCTCCTTCATCTAACGTGTGAGTTTACTTTTTTTCTGTTTTGTTTTTTTCAATTCGCACTGACATTTTCCTCTCACTTTTGGGGAAAAATAAGTGTGTCTTTTAGGGCGAGAAATACAGTAAATATGGGGACTATTTCAGTTAAAATCGTTTTTAAAGACAAGGGGGCACTCCCTTGTGAAAAAAAGAAATACAATCTCTCCAGAGGGGACAATAATTTTTTACCATAAGAACTATACATCTGTGGAATAGCCTCTCACAGCATCCACTAATAGCCTCCTACAGCATCCACCGCTGACAGCTTCAAAAAAGGATTAGATTAAGGTTATTTTCTTCTAAATAAACAGTTACTATTAGCGGTTATATGTAAAAAAAAATAAAATAAAAAATAACTTTCCCCTATCACAACACCCTTGGTTGAATTTGATGGACATACCTTTTTTCCACTGTTAACTATGTAAGGTCCAAATAGATCTAGGGGATGGATCAAAGTATTATGTTTAATCTTATTTTATTACGAATTTTCATACACAATATAAGAACAGATAGATACATTAAATATCACAAACTACACCACAAGTAACACCACAAATAACACCATGGCAGATAGGGTGTCATCAGTCTCCCAGATTACAGTTTTCACAACTGAGAGGGCCGAGAGGGAGGCAGACCCGCTATCACCCTGGATCAAAGTATTATAATTAGAGCCCAGACAGACTTTAAGTGCCAGCCCACCTAGGGATTTTGTCACCCTCTGTTACCAGAGCCTTTTTAACCATTTGGCGCTATACATGTTTAACTGTGATTTTTCAAGGAATGTCCAGGGATTTTCCAGGGAATCTGGGTTTTAACCCTTCTTTCTGAGACGTAGCTGAATTTAAACCCCCACAGAACAAAAAGTATAAAAGTTAAACTCACCTGACCCCTCACCTGACATTTACTCACCTGCGGTCGCGATCCCTCCCGCTGGGTCTCCTGATCACCGGGGGGGGGGGGGGGGAGCCTCCAATCACCCTCCCGGGCTCTTCCGTGGTTAAGAGAGGGCGAAATAAGCCCTCTCCAGGACTACTGCAATCGCCCGGCCAGTAGTAAAAGGTGGGAATGGGGGGAGGGGGATGCCACACAGCCTATGGGAATGGGGAGAGGGGGATGCCACACAGCGTATGGGAATGGGGAGAGAGGGATGCCACACAGCCTATGGGAATGGGGGGAGGGGGATGTCACACAGCCTATGGGAATGGGGAGAGGGCAGCTGTCATCGGAGCTTTGTGGGAAAGGATCGCCGGGGGACAGGAGAGGATCGGAGGTAAATAAAGAAAAAAATAAATAAATGTAACTTTTACTGTGTGGTCTTTTTTTTTTTACTGTTAATCCTATCTTAACTGGGATCCATGAGATCCCTATACCAGTTCACAAGGCTCGGGGGCTGGCAAGTCACCTTTGGGTAGCGGGTGACTTGCCGTTTAACCCCCGGGCCCCACAATTACCGTATTTTTCGCCCTATAAGACGCACCTGCCCATAAGACGCACCTAGGATTTGGGGGAAGAAAATGAGAAAAAAATATTTTAAGCCAAAACCGCACCATTACAGACAGTGTGGCATTCCCCTATCCCATTCCCATAGGCCGTGTGGGATGCCCCCATCCCATTCCCCGTATACCCAGTGTGGCATCCCCCCCTCCCATTCCCCATATACCCATTGGCTGTGTGGCACCCCCTCTCCCCCCATTAGTATAGGCTGTGTGGCATCCCTCTCTCCCCATTCCCATAGGCAGTGTGGAATCCCCCTCCCCCCATTAGCATAGGCTGTGTGGCATCCCCCTCCCCCCATTAGTATAGGCTGTGTGGCATCCCCCTCCCCCCATTAGCATAGGCTGTGTGGCATCCCCCTCCCCCCATTAGCATAGGCTGTGTGGTATCCCCCTCCCCCCATTAGCATAGGCTGTGTGGCATCCCCCTCCCCCCATTAGTATAGGCTGTGTGGCATCCCCCTCCCCCATTAGTATAGGCTGTGTGGCATCCCCCTCCCCCCATTAGCATAGGCTGTGTGGCATTCCCCTCCCCCCATTAGCATAGGCTGTGTGGCATTCCCCTCCCCCCATTAGTATAGGCTGTGTGGCATCCCCCTCCCCCCATTAGTATAGGCTGTGTGGCATCCCCCTCCCCCCATTAGTATAGGCTGTGTAGCATCCCCCTCCCCCCATTAGTATAGGCTGTGTGGAAAAGATAAAGAAACCACAGGCCCCTCCAGCTCAGGGCCATGGCATCCACCGCCAGAGCCAGAGGATCCCGGGACAGTGACACGAATGTCGGAAGCTTGTGATTGTGACGAGAGGCAAACAGATCCACCTCCGGCGTCCCCCACCGAAGACACATTGACCGAAACACCTGGGGATGGAGCGACCATTCCCCCCGGCGGGACGAACACCGGCTCAGAAAGTCCGCCTCTGTGTTCTCCACTCCTGGAATGTAAACTGCCGAGATGCAAGGGACATGAGTCTCCGCCCAAACTAGAATCAGAGACACCTCTCTGTGGGAACCCAGACTGCGAGTCCCTCCTTGGTGATTGATGTAAGCAACCGCCGTTTGATTGTCCGATCGTACCTGAACCGGCAGACCCTGTAAATGATGCGTCAAGTGAGACAAAACCAACCTGATGGCTCGCAACTCCAGAACATTGATGGGCAAGTGGGCTTCCTGAGGGTCCCACTGCCCCTGAAACTGAAGATCCTTCCAGAAACCTCCCCATCCTGACAAACTGGCATCCGTGGTGACAGTTTCCCAAAGCGGGGTCAGAAACAACCTGCCCTTCAGAAGATTGTCCGAGACCAACCACCACAGAAGGGACTGTCGAACCCGAGGGGACATCCAGAAGGACCGATCCAACGACCGCGGGCACCGGTCCCAAAGACGCCAAAAGATGAAGCTGAAGCGTCCTCGTGTGAAACTGCACGAAGGGAACTGCCTCGAACGAGGCCACCATCAACCCCACCAGTCTCATCCCTAGCCGAATGGACGGGCGAGGATTGGAAAGAAGAAGCTGAGCCAATTCCTGAATCAAAAGAACCTTGGCCTGAGGGAGAAACACTCTGTGCTGGCAAGAGTCCAAGGACATCCCCAGAAAGGTCACCACCCTGGCCAGAACCAGAGAGGACTTGGGGTAATTGATCACCCAGCCGAACCTCTCCAACATAGACACCACCATGCTGGTGTCCCCTTCCGCTTGCCTGAAGGAAGGTGCCATGATGAGAAGATCGTCCAGATAAGGCACAATGCGAATCCCCTGAGCTCTGAGCAAGGCCATCACACCCGCCAACACCTTGGTGAACACTCTCGGAGCCGAGGTGAGGCCGAATGGAAGAGCTACAAACTGGAAATGCCGATCCTCCACCACAAAGCGAAGAAACCTCTGATGAGCCGGAAAAATCGGAATGTGAAGATAAGCATCCTTGATGTCTATGGACGTCATAAAGTCCCCCTGCCGAAGCGAACCGATCGCAGACCGCAGGGTTTCCATGCGGAACTTCCGGGGACGAATAAACCGGTTGAGAAACTTCAAATCCAGAATGGGACGGAACGACCCGTCCTTTTTGGGGACAGTGAAGAGATTGGAATAATACCCGCTTCCCACCTCCGAAAGAGGGACCGGGCAGATGACCGCCAAATCCAGAAGATTCCTTACCGCCGCCAGGAGCCCCTGCGCGGCCAACGGATCTGAAGGTACCCGAGACCTGAAAAACCTTGAAGGAGGGCGGGACTCGAACTCCAGCTTGTAACCGGCCGACACCACCTCCCGGATCCACCGGTCCGAGACCTCCTGGTCCCAAACCCGGGAGAAGAGTCGCAACCGTCCCCCCACCCGTACGGGTGAGGGCGCCCCCTCATTGCTGAGCAGGCTTGGCAGCTGACTTGGGCTTGGCGCCCCAGGCGTGAACGGGACGGCCACAGCCTCTACCCTTATTCCAACCTGCGCCCCTGGAGGCCGAGAAGCCCGCACCCCTGCCGGCTCTGGCACCCCGAAAGGACGGATTGAAGGGGGCCGCCCCCCGAAAGGAACGGCGAAATTTCTTGCGCTGAGGTAACTTACCTCCCTTGGCAACAGAATCCAGCTTTTCACCGAAAAGCCTCAAACCCAAAAAGGGAAGAGCCGTGAGCGATCTTTTAGAATTAAAGTCAGCCGTCCACTGTCTCAACCAAACAGAGCGGCGAATAGCCACCAAAAGAGCAGAAGCCCTGCCACACATCAACATGGCATCATCCTGAGCTGTCAGAATAAACGACAAGAAAGAGTCACAACGCTTAAGCGCAAGAAACTCATCACCAGAGGGATCAAGATCCACACATAAATCCCTGACAATAGACCTAACCGCCAAGGTCAACAGAGCCAAAGCACAGACCGGCCTCAGAACCGAACCCGCACAAACAAAACCATGGCGGGCCAGCTGATCAATCCGGCGATCCTCGCCGTCCTTGAGAGAAGTAATGTCAGGAGAATGAACAACCGCCGTATTAGACAGTCCCAAGACCGGAGCATCCACCTCGGGAGGGACAGACCAACGCTTCATCAAGTCCGCCGGAAAAGGATATTTCCTATCCCAGCTAAGCGGTACCCCAACAAGCCGTGTAGGTTGCTCCCATTGCTTGAGGACAACGTCCTCGAAATGCTGTTGGCTGGGAAACTCCAAGCGCTGCTTGGAGCCCCCAAAAAGCTGGCCTTTAGGCCGAGTAGCAGCCTCGGGAGGGTCCAAATCCAAAACCTCAAACATTTGGGCCAAAATGGAAGACGTATCAGGAGCGGGACCCTCAACCTGGTCCCCCTCAGCACCCAGCACCTGCTGGCCCACAGAATCATCCAAATCTTCCACAAGCTCACCCTCTTCAAGAGGACGATCTGACCAATCCAGATCCTCAACAACCTCCTCGTCAGAGTCCGGCGGAGGCGGAGACAGGCGTTTACCCTTAGCCGAAGCCTTCTGAGCTGACATAGCGGAAAACATTTTCTCGAGGTTGGCCAAGCGGGCGCACACCTCAGATTGCGAATCCCCACCCATGACAACGTCACACGGGGTCCTGAACAGGCGAGGAGGAGAGGGAGATGGCGCGGCCGATGAAGTACCCGGCACCGGGGTGCCGGACTGGCGCTCAATGTTACGCTGCGCACATGGAATGCATATAATGACATCATCCCCCGGGAGCGGAGTCCCACAACCCCCACACAGCCTGGATTGTCCCGAAGGACCGTTTATGGTATCTTTGGCAGCCTCCATATGGTGAAATTATGGTATTCGCAGAACCCGGGGATTTACGCAATAAGCGACCCGGGATGCCCCTTTAATTAAATATCTAGCTATAATACAATACCATCCTGACCATGGGAATTTAAACAGACAAATATCCCAATTTTCCCAAAACTAGCCAGGTATATAAGACCGGGAGAGCCCTGCAAGACGGGATCCCAGGATCTGAAAGACACAAAAACAGGGACAACAATCATTCCGGGCACAACAATACATATGTAAATCATACAAGTATACCCACTGAAGACGTCTCCCCCCCCCCTTTAACCATAAATCAAAGAAGATGGTTAATATATCCAGCCATCACCTCAAAAGGGGGTGGGGGGAAGGGGGGATGTAAGGCGGGGGAGAAGGGGAGCATATGAAACTAAACCACCTCCGTAGGCTGGTCCCCCTCCGTAAAACAAGTACGCCTACCTGGAGGAGAGCACAGCCGCAGCGTGACACCCGCAGCAAGATGGCGGCCCGAGCACCGCGCCGTTCATGGGAGGAAGGAGGAGACGTGCCCTGGAAGCGCGGGAGCCGTATTAGCCCTGCCCCTCCTAACGGACCAATCACCGCGCGGACCGCGCACGACGCGGTCCCGCCCCTCTCAGACGTCACCGAGCGTCCGGCCCAGCGAGACCGCGCTCACCTCCCAAACAGGACCGGCGGAGCTACCTGCCGGTCCCCCAAAGTGGAAAAGATAACACACACACAGAAAAACTCTCCCCCCTGTGCTTACAAGTAACGCAGAGCCGCAAGCGCCGAAGCGCCGCGTGACCCCGCCCCTCGGCTCCTGAGAGGAATCCCGCGCCATCATGCACTTAAACAGTAATAAGGCACCCACAGCGGGCCGGTCTAACACACATACCAAATGCCCGCCGGAAACAAACGCCACAAACAACAAGCGCAGTAGCCCCACATATACCAGCCAGTTCAGCCGCAAAACACACACAGACACCCATGACACCCGGTGCAAAATAATAGACCACTGTCCCATGCCCAGATCACATCATGTAAAAGGCTAACTGCTAGGTAAATGGGGGCATCCCACATCCGGATCACCACGCCGGGAATCCCGCTATGCCCGCAATATGGAGTCGAGCGGAGGAGCTAATCTCCTAGGCACCTAAAGTGCCGGCTACCTTTTGCCCGACCTACAGCCAAAGCTGGGAGGCTGCCAGTTAACAGGTAGGATACAAACAGAGCCGGGCAGAAATAGACCATGGGGGGGGGGGCGGGGTGATACCCCGGCTACCTGCAAGCAGGAGACTTCTTTCTTCTGTCTTGTCGCCACCTTGCAGAGAATAACACTGGGGAGATTATTGGGAGGTACCAGGTATGTATAGACCGGGAGGGGCCTGTTGCTTTTTTGGAGATTCTCTGCAACGCTGCCACCTAGCGGTAGGTATTACCCTATTGTAATAATTAATGATTGAAGTGGGGTGTGTGACATACTTAGAATAAAACTATTTTTTCTGTGTGTTTTTTTTTTTACATTTAACCCTTTGTGAACTGGTAAGGAGTCCATGAGACCCCTATACCAGTTCCCAAGGCTTAGGGGCTGGCAAGTCACCTGCGGCTAGCGGGTTATTTGCCGTTAACCCCCAGCCCCCTATTACCTGCCTCCCCAAAGCCCAGGGTGGGGGCAGAAGAATCCGGGGCCATTTGGCTTTGTGGGTCTGTAGCCGGCAGAGCGGGGGCCACCAAGGCTGGTTCTTCTACATGCCATGCATAGCTGCTCCCCGGGCTGGTTATGCTGGTTAGGGGGGACCCCACATCATTCTTTGTTGATTTTTAACCCTTAAAATTTGGGAAGGAGGACCCTACACCAATTTTTTTTTTTAATTTAACCCTTTATAGTGTGGATAGTAATTGTATTTTATTTGTAAATGTTATAAAGTGATCTTTTCCGTTTGGGGGGGTCTCCTGGACAAGAATGGGGGGCTACCGATATGTGGTACCATTGTAATTGTGAGAAATGTTGCTTTCACATGCAATACGGTTTTCTATAATAAAATAAATATTTTTATAAAATTTATTTTATAAAATAAAGGAGACAATTTTCCAAAGTAAATAATTGTTTTTTTATTTAAAAAATATATTTAAAAAAACAGTAGAAAAATTACAAACAAGACATTTCATGTAAAAAGCCTAAACTTTTGACGCAAAAAAAAAAAATCCTGGAAAATCACAAAATAGCGCAAAATGGTGAAAAATTACCTGTCAACAGAGGGTAATAAAATTTCAAGTAGGCTGGTAATTAAAAGTATCTATGCACGCTGGGTATTGTTCTGTTCGGGGGACCTTGTGCTTACAGATTTAGCTTGTTTTTTTTTCTTGTTTGCATATTGATATTTTAGGAAAATGTGTTTATACTCTTTTATACTTTTTTACACATTTTTTTTCTTTTTTTTTTGGGAAACCCTGTGCAACCTAAGAATTACTTGAGGGATTGCTTCCAGAAAGATGTGCCCAACAAAACAAGCTGGGTACACTTAGAAAGCTTAACATGTACTTTCAGAGAATATATGGTTTGTAGGGGGTATTCCAAATGTAAAGGTTTGTTTTGGTAGAAAAAACGCAAGGTGTGCACTTTGTCTGCAGACCTGAAATATTCAAGTAAAATTACCCTTATGCACATGCTTTACATTGGGGTGTTTGGCAACTCTTCCCTTGACAGTACCTATGCATGCTGGGTATTGTTCTGATCAAGGGCCCTTGCTTTTTCAGATTTAACTTGTTTTTGTTTGCATATAGTTAGGAAAATGTGGCTTTGCTTTTTATACTATTTTAAAAGGAAACTGTGCAACCAAAGAATTCATTGAGGGATTACTTCCAGAAAACTGCACCCACGTCAACAAGCCTGGTACGCCTAGAAAGCTTGGGGTGTGTACTACCAGAGAATATATAGTTTGTGGGGGGAATTTTAAAGGTAAAGGTTTGTTTCTCTTGAAAAATTGCAAGGTGCGCATAGCATAGTTGTATTCTACATGAAAGGAAAGCATGTCTAACAATACATACGTGGTACCTGTCAGAACACCGGGTGTGAACCCTGATTGTGGAGACTGCAACTCTGCTCACCTCTCGACCGGGAAGCCTGGGGTCTAAGGACCAACCTGGTATTCACTAGAGCCTCTGATGGTGAGGATAGGCTGGGCTGCAGGAAGGCCCCAGGTCAGGCTACCTAGGAGTCGGTTTTGCAGAATTACGGGTAGGAAACAGACCAGAGCTGATCTGGGAGTGTGAAGCAGGCTGAAGTCGTGGGCTGGCAGATCTGAATCAAAGTCAAGAAAAAAGCAGCGGTCGTGGGCAGGCCGAACAGGATCGTGGTCACAAAACAAAGCCGAAGTTGTCAGGAAAGCAGGATCCTAGTCAGAAGCAAGCCGGGTCGGTACACAGGAAGGAATCACAGGAACTCAGGAGAATGCAGGAAAAAGACCAACTGGCAATTGAGGACAGGCCTTGTCTGTTTTTATAGGCCGCTGCACCTGCTCAGTAGAGAGGACTCACAGGCGGCCTCTGCTGGTCAACAGGAGGAACAGTCCTGGTTATCCGACATAAGCGAACAGGCGCCCTTTGCTGGACTACAGAGGGAATGGTCCTGGTTCTCTGACAGTACCGTTGTAACCGGAAATTGGGATTTCACATGCAATAAGATTTTATTGACAAACTTACATTTTTTTATTACAAAAAACACTACAAATTGTAAAAAATAAATTTTTTGCCACATAATATTGAGAATACACTTAAAAAATCACAAGACATTTCATGTTAAAGCCCAGACGCTGCAGTGGGAAATCCCTTCAAAAGTCACAGTTGAACATGTGTAGCGCAAAACAGTGAACAATGGTTCTGGCAACAGAGGGTGACAAAACCTCTGGGTAAGCTGGCACTTAAAGGGTTAACATGAAATGTCTTGTCTGTCATTTTTAGTGCATTCTCAATATTTTTGTATTTTCTATATGTAGTGTACTATATTGTAGTGTTTTTTTGTAATAAAAAAAAATAACTTTTAGTGTTGTAGCGGTGCAATATATATCTTCAGTTTACCTTTATACTCAATTCCTGATTGCCCTTGAGTAGAGATTATTACCACCTCCATGATGGAATAAAAAAAGGGGTTGGCCATCGTAACACGAGAATTGCCTTCTGATCTTGGGGCTGCTAGGGCTCTACGAACCCTGTCCAATTCCAGATGTCTTGAGCCGGCCTTAAAATGGAGGTACTCCATCAGACCCTGAATAAAAATTGGCAGGTCGGTTATGGACTCGGGGACCACCTCACCCTGAAACGTTCTCTCATTGATATGTTCTCCAGATCTATCCTGGCTTGATTTTCCTCAAACTGTGCTTGAGTTGATAGCAACCCGCTGGCATTTTTGTTAGAGGCATATGAGGGCAAACAGGTCAGTGAGATTAATGCAGCTATTTACACTAACCCCTTATCTTAGATCTAAGATCACTGATGAGTGGACTTTCCCCTTTTTTCAAAGTTTTTGGTGTTTCGCCTTATTGTTTTTCTTCTTTTGGAATGTAAAATAAACACACATTTGTGTTAGGATTGTGTTATAGCTTATGCCCACAAATCCCAGAATTATTGCACCAAGCTCTCCCCCCGACCCCCCCCCCCCCCAAGGCAGGTCATAGAAAAATCAGGCAAAAGTAACAGATATGTCCTCAGGTGATACTGCTGCCCGTAACCCTTTAGTTGGCATACAGAGTTGTGATCCCTTACCTGAAGAGGCTGAATTAGAGCAGGAGAAGTTAAACCTGTGAGCTCAGAAATGTGGAGTGTCATCTCTGCCTCAGCTAATCAGATCATTAGCTAGGTAGTCAGAAAGTCTCTGCAACTCTGTGTACAGTTGCTAAGGTTAAGACACAAACTGGTGTGTATGGAGCAAACAAAAAATAATATAACTGCTAGATGTGGGAGAGATTTTAGAGAAGCAATGACATACCACTGTAGTCTAGTAGTGTTAGACCTGGCTGACAACATATACCCTAACTACAGCTGGAGTGTGGTTCCATTCCTCATCAGATGAAAGTACGCACACGTAGGACTGATTCTTACCATAAAGGAGGCATGGGATGACAAAACTATTATATTCACCTATGCACTTCAAAAATATATATTTATTTATTTCTTAGGTTTGTCCAAAGGTCCGCTTTTATACACTGGATTACAACATTTAAATTCAAACTAAATTAAAGACCAATTAACAAACTTGCATAATTGCTTTTGAATTTTGTAATTGTATTTTTTTACAACTATAAAAGGCAGGTTTAGAATTAAACAGGTTAGCTTAAGTGCAAGCAAAAATGTGCTGCCTTACTTTAAACTTTTGCATTATTTATTTGTAAGTTTAAACACATTAAAAATACATCTTATTTAGTATCTTCAACTTTTTCTTCTGGATGCTCAACAAGCTGTGGCGCAAAAGGTCCAACAACCCATGTCAACGGAGTATTTGCCACCACATAATTTAAAAGCTCATTCACATGCTCATTGACTTTACTTGTTCTTTCACGGCTTTGTGCTAGAATTCCAGCAGAAATGTCACTGAGTGAATAGGCAGATGAAAAAGAAGAGTGTAATTCCTGAGCATGCTGCCGTAGCAGTTGCATGTGCTCCTGGATGTTTGCTGGAAGGCCTTGAGCACCAGCCACAAGAGTAAAACATATTGTTTGAAGCTGTTGTGTCATAGCCCGTGTCATTCCAAGCACTCTGGCATCAAGCAGCTAAGGGGAGAAAGGGAATGGATGAAGGGTTGTGCTATTCATTCAAACAATCTAAACAGGGTCTAAAATATGCTGTAATGGGACAGTCCAGGCTTATGAAAAAAAATTCTTACCTGCCAGCCCCAGGCTCATTTCCTCCTAGTCCTGAGTCAGTCTGCTTGCAGCTCCAAAGTCAAATGGGATTCTTACCAGCCCCCAAGCAAACGAGTGTCCATAGCGGATAACTCATCAGTGCTGGACATACACGTGATGTGATCCCTGCCGTCAGTCGACCTGGGGGGCACGACCAGCAGCAGGAACTGCCAGGACTGGGAGCATATTATTCAGGCTTGGATTGGCCCACAGGTTTACCAGGAAATCCCCCAGTGGGGCCCTGGACTCAGGGGTCGCTTGGAGGGCCTTCATCACTAAAACCTAAATGTATAGGTTATTTGTGGCATCCCAAGTTCACACACAAAAACATGGCATAATGTTCTTGTGCATGGCCCCTAAATAGGGCCCCAGACACCTCCGGGCGAAACTGGTACGGTTCGTATTGGAGCTTACTGCTGTGAAAGCAGGGCCCATGCAGCCTGCATGACATAATGGGATCAAGTCTTTGGATGGCAGGTAAGAATAGTTTTTTATGAGCTCTTCGGTATCTGTCTACAATAAACATTACCTGGTTACTGGTCTTCCACTTTAAGGGCATTAGAGCAGCAATATTTATATTTAGAACTATTTATTCAAAAAGGGAAACCATTTATGATCAGGAAAGCCACAATGTAAGCAAAAAGATATTAAGAAAGACTCTTAAAAGAGGAACTTCGGAGGGATGCCTGCTGTGTGAAACCCCGAACACTCTTTAACCTCTTCCTGAGCCCTCGCGGCATCTCAGCACCGCGGCTACATCCTCTCTCACTTCTAGCTCGGCACATGCGCCTACAGCTAGAGAGGTGCCCGGGGATGCGGCTGCCGAGGCGACCATCTTCATTCGGCTCTGCTAGACCCACAGTCACTGTACAGCTTACCAGTGGCACATGAAACAGAGCACGCTGACTGGCTAAGTGGCCTGCATAAACACTGTGGAAAGGAAAGTTTCCTATCCAATCCATGGGGATATACAGGTCCTTCTCAAAAAATTAGCATATAGTGCTAAAGTTCATTATTTTCCATAATGAAATTATAAAAATTAAACTTTCATATATTTGAGATTCATTGCACACCAACTGAAATTTTTCAGGTCTTTTTTTGTTTTAATACTGATGATTTTGCCATACAGCTCATGAAAACCCCAAAATCCTATCTAAAAAAATTAGCATATCATGAAAAGGTTCTCTAAACGAGCTATTAACCTAATCATCTGAATCAACTAATTAACTCTTAAACACCTGCAAAAGATTCCTGAGGCTTTTAAAAAAGCCCAGCCTGGTTCATTACTCAAAACCGCCATCATGGGTAAGACTGCCGACCTGACTGCTGTCCAGAAGGCCATCATTGACACCCTCAAGCAAGAGGGTAAGACCCAGAAAGAAATTTCTGAACAAATAGGCTGTTCCCAGAATGCTGTATCAAGGCACCTCAATGGGAAGTCTGTAGGAAGGAAAAAATGTGGCAGAAAACGCTGCACAACGGAAGAGGTGACCGGAACCTGCGGAAGATTGTGGAGAAGGACCGATTCCAGACCTTGGGGGACCTGCGGAAGCAGTGGACTGAGTCTGGAGTAGAAACATCCAGAGCCACCGTGCACAGGCGTGTGCAGGAAATGGGCTACAGGTGCCGCATTCCCCAGGTCAAGCCACTTTTGAACCAGAAACAGCGGCAGAAGCGCCTGACCTGGGCTACAGAGAAGCAGCACTGGACTGTTGCTCAGTGGTCCCAAGTACTTTTTTCTGATGAAAACAAATTTTGCATGTCATTCGGAAATCAAGGTGCCAGAGTCTGGAGGAAGACTGGGGAGAAGGAAATGCCAAAATGCCTGAAGTCCAGTGTCAAGTACCCACAGTCAGTGATGGTCTGGGGTGCCATGTCAGCTGCTGGTGTTGGTCGACTGCGTTTTATAAAGGGCAGGGTCAATGCAGCTAGCTATCAGGAGATTTTGGAGCACTTCATGCTTCCATCGGCTGAAAAGCTTTATGGAGATGAAGTTTGCATTTTTCAGCACGGCCTGGCACCTGCTCACAGTGCCAAAACCACTGGTAAATGGTTTACTGACCATGGTATTGCTGTGCTCAATTGGCCTGCCAACTCTGACCTGAACCCCATAGAGAATCTGTGGAATATTGTGAAGAGAAAGTTGAGAGACGCAAGACCCAACACTCTGGATGAGCTTAAGGCCGCTATCGAAGCATCATGGGCCTCCATAACACCTCAGCAGTGCCACAGGCTGATTGCCTCCATGCCACGCCGCATTGAAGCAGTCATTTCTGCAAAAGGATTCCCGACTAAGTATTGAGTGCATAACTGAACATAATAATTATTTGAAGGTTGACTTTTTTTTTTATTAAAAACACTTTTCTTTTATTGGTCGGATGAAATATGCTAATTTTTTGAGATAGGATTTTGGGGTTTTCATGAGCTGTATGGCAAAATCATCAGTATTAAAACAAAAAAAGACCTGAAAAATTTCAGTTGGTGTGCAATGAATCTCAAATATATGAAAGTTTAATTTTTATAATTTCATTATGGAAAATAATGAACTTTAGCACTATATGCTAATTTTTTGAGAAGGACCTGTACACAGCAGAGCGCCTGAAAATCCTGATGCCTCATCTGAAAGGAACAGCAGGGGAAATGAAATTCCTGGGTTTTGTTCCTCTTCAGAAAGTAGAATGATAATTTGAATCTATTGCTGTCAACAGGGTTTGCAAAGTTATAATTTTCAGGAAATATTTTTTTTACCTGATTTTCATTTACATCTTCACTGGCAACTGATCTTGCTTCTGGTTGTCTATTGCTCCATTCTTGCCACAATCTGTTAAGTTTATCTTGTCCTCCTTGGACACGCTGCTTCACACTTTCCATCTAAATACAGAGGAGCATTACAATATTGGACAAGTACTCAAAGCAAAAAAAAAAAAAAAGCAAAAAAAAAAAGGTCTTAAACAAAACACAAAATAGAGTATAAATCCTACCAGGTCAAAAGTTTGGTGCAGCTGTGCTAGAACCTCTGCAGTGCCAATTTGGGCATTCCTCACCTTGCCCAATGAGTGCTGATATGCACGATGACGAAGACGTGAAGATAAAGAGCCTAGGCGAACATAATAACTCTGTTGTTCTCTTTGTTGTTGCAATGGAGTTACATCAAATCCTTCTACAGTGGAGGCAAGCTGGGCTAGTAAGGAAAAAAAACATGTTTAGGTCTTCTAGAATCTGTAATGAAATTATACCCTTTATTATCTAAATTTACAAACATTTAACATGAAGAACTAGGAATATGATCAACCATGTACTGCAGGATGGCTCGGTGCAGTTGTTAATATTAGGTAGTAAAAGCATAATTAAAAGAAAAACTCTGGTCAGAAATGCCAGAGTCCCTCTAAGATGCAGCAGCAAGGCAGCCCAGATTGGTAAATTGCTCTACTATATTGTCCCCCCCCCCCCCGTACCTTACACTTTGTACAGCACCATGGAATACGAAGGCACTTGATAATAACAAAAATATATCCCCCCCCCCCCAACAATCAGTGGTTTATGATGTTTTAGAGGGCCTAACCTCATGCAGAAGTTGTGGAATATATTTGCTACAAATCTGGGAGCCCTGCTTACACATGAGCATATGTGAGGGGGGGGAAGGGCTGTGCCAGCACACAGACACAATGTAGCTGAGATGATCAGCACATCCAGTAAGAGAACATTAGAGAAAAAATATTCTTATTTCTGGCTGCTCTGATGAAAAGATCAGCATAGCTATGGAATACCTGGCAGGCTTTCAGTAGCAAAGAATAGGATTGTTAAAAGTAGCCCACACCAAACAGAGATTTATGCCCACAAAACATGGGGAAGCATCTCTGTCATGCCACACACATGCAGAATCACCAGCTGCTAGAGTAAAGTAATTATATGGGTGTGTGAGCTATGAAACTATTATCTCAATGTAGCAGCAGCTGCAGGGCATTTAAACAGTGAAAACAATGTTTCCAGGAGCTCGCTGCTCTGAGCGGAGCAATTAGAAGTAATTACAGCCGACGGTATTCTTTTTTTATATATTCTTTATTTAGAATAAATCAGTAAAAAAGAATATTACAAGACATTCAGGCATTATAAATTAAATGAGTTGGTAAACTTGTACTGGAACAGACACAATAAAAGTAAAACCTGACAGACTTCCCTGAGTACTTATTATTATCGGATGCCGCCGATATGTCATCACCTCATGTGGGCAGACTGGGGACACCCACCCCGTAATCTCAACAGTGTCCGGCATCCCTAGTCATGTCTTTAGTTCGCAATCAGGCAAGTCATTCAGAAGAGGAAGACAGAAGAAGGGGGAAAAAGGCGGTGGAAGGGATAAGGAGAGTGCGGTAAGGGGACAGATCCACCTCACCAGCTTCACTGAACTGCGTCGGCAAGAGCCTTATAATCAGGGGAGTACACAAATGAGTCCCATCCGGCCCATCTGCAGTTATGTGCCTCAGACATCTCATTGCGCTCGGCAATTATGCCCTCATACCTTTCCATCTCCGAGACCCTGCTGAGCCACAGAGTTATGCTAGGCGGCTCTATCTTTTTCCATTGCACAGGGATGCACGCCCTCACCGCATTAACCAGTTAACCCAGGATGGATTTCCGGTACCTCTTTGCGGGCACCTCCGAGTGGTAGAGAAGGAAAAAGGCCGGGCCCTCCGGGAGCGTTTCCCCCAACACGCGCTCCGCAGTCATCTTAACTGTTGACAAAAAGCTAGTCACCTTTGGGCAGGACCAGAAAATATGAAGGAGATCTCCCCTCTCCTGGCCACATTGCCAGCAGAGAAGAGACACCTCTGGGAACCATTTATGTAGACAGCTGAAGGTATTCGAACTTCTGGCTAATAAAAAGAATCATTGCACAGAGATTTAAGGCAATTTAGATTGTGGGACTGGGATTTTATTTCAGAAGCAGGTCTCTCAGGTGTGTGGCAAGATGCCCACGCCCAATCAGTTCAGGAGCAAAGAATGGAGAATGGATGCATAGAGTTAAGCCCTCTTAAATATCTTACATCACCGATTGCCAGAGGGGGGCTTTACAGGAGCAATTCACTAAGCTTTGTCTTTGTCATCCTACAGGGGCTCCAGTTTGGCGTTCAAAAGCAGTATTTACAACAGACATGAGGCAAGATGAACCAGGAAGATGACAAAGTAAACCACAAAAGAAATCCATCACACCAGGCATAGAATCAACAAATTACAGAAGGACTAAAAAAATAAAAAAAACAACACTTGAGGAGCCACTATCAAATCTGCCAGCCGAAGCCACCTTACAGTGTAAATTCAAGGATCCCATTGCCTTGTGTAGTCACTTTAAAGTGCCGAAGAGACTTACACTTAAGGTACATCTCCATGAAAAGATTTTCAAACAAGAAATCGCTAAGGCAAGTGGAGCATAAGAGTCATGTGCAGACAGCTAACCGTTTTTATTGCGATTGTTTAGATCTTTTCGAAATTTGAGTCAATATGGGTGGGATGTATGCACAACTGAGGTTGAACTCGGTTTGTCCACATGACAACCGTAACAGGGCAAACCATACATTTTATGCCAGTCAAAGCAATAGGATACTCATCTGAACAGATTCTTGGTCAGAGCTTGATCGCTGTGGCCTTTCCATGTAGCAATTATCACCTGATTGCAGTTGCTTTAGAGATTTCTTCGTTCGAAAATCTGCAGTTTGGACCATAGTTTTGTAGGACACCAGAACAGCTACTGAAATAAATCTAGGGCCGGCCGACTTATTACCCCGCTGTGTGAAACCCCCCGCAAACCTCTCTCTGGACTCTCGCATAGCATATCCCTGCATCTGAATGCTCTCGCGCCCAACTATTCAGATAGGCTGGGCATGGGACCAGGCCACAGGACACAGCTGCAGCTGCTCCATATGCCAGAGCTCTGTTTGAATCGGCAATTGTGCACATCTGGACCAGAGTCCATGCATATGTTGTGGGTATGCAGAGAAAGTACTTTTTAGATTGGCGATATCTTAAACCTTTAGTAGTGGATATACCAGCTTATTTTGGGAACAATTATTTACAAATTTAAGTAGACATCCAGACAAAAAATTAAAGCTTAGTAAATTGCTCCCCTAGAGACCCCCTCTGGCAATCAGTGACTTAAACCGGACCAAACAGCCTGGCACAGTTGGAAAAAGAATGGTAGCGACATTTTGGAGCTTCCTTCCCCAACTGACATAACTGAAATGCACAGTAACAGGAAGCCCAGCACCACTTCCTGTTTACAGGTGCCTACAAGCCCATGAGCCGCTATCTTGTGCTCTTGAACTACCATCTTGATTTACAACTAAAAGCCCTGCTTCTGAAAAACTCAAAATTGCCTCAAATCTTTGCAATCACCCCTTATTCCTAGCCCAAAGTAGAAATCCAAAGTAGCTGCAATGACTCATCATTGCCTGCCTGAAAACTCTGCGCGTCTGTAGAATGACAAGCTTACCCATGTTTATGAGGCATTTAGATTTTTTTTTTTTTTATTACCGGTAATATATTTTATTTTCCAAGTATAATTCTATCTAAGTGTTGCCTAAAAATAAATGATGTATCATAATCATCATAAATCATACAAGATATATACTTGTATATTACTATATAATCAATATTAATTTATTCTTGGGTGTTTTTAGATTACTGAAAATATTTAGCAATCAAAGGGTTGATGGTGCCAGCACGGGCCATTCCCTAAAATTTTTTAAGAGGAAAACTTGCCCCCCCCCCCAATCCTGTTTTATTGGTCTAATGTAATACAGGTATACCCGTGGAGGCCATCCCCAATTTATTTAGTTTTTCTACTTAAGCCACACAAAGAGGTGGAGGGGTATGCAGGGTAGGTAATAAAATGGTATTTGTCGAGTGACCACAAAGTGTAATCATTTGAGGCAACACTTGCCTCTATCACCAATTCTCCTGTTCTCCTGTTCTGCTTCATTAATGTGCAAGGGAGGGCAACTGCAATCAGGATGCCTCCCCACTCCCAGTACAACCCCCAATTTGAAAAACATGGGTGCTGTTCCAGTTTAAATCTGCATTGAAGCTGTACTAGCAGGAAATGTAGGCATTTCATAAAAGCATTGTCGAAGTGCCCCCCCCCTCAAAAAAAAAAGGATAGAAAATTAACTTAAAATTAAATAGCTATGGGTCTTACACAACTCTTCATCTGTCATGGGAAGGTAATGATCAACCCATTCCTCAGACTTATCCAAAACTACGTTCAGACTGCTTGTTACAAACTGTCCCACTTGAGATTCCATAACGGTTGACACTACAGATCGAGTGGCATCAATGCTGCCTTGGAAAGCCCCTGCTGCTACTCCCATGACACCAGAGACAGCACTTGTTACAGTGTCACGGGCTCCTGTCACAGTGCTTGTGACTGCGCCAATGACTGCATTACGAGCACCGGTCACTAGAGACTTTGCATCAGATACAACCTGTTCAAAAAAAGAAGAAGAAGAAGAAGAAAAAAAAAAAACAAAAACGACAAGTTTGATTTTACATAAATACTGTACATCATTTGAGAAGGTCTAAACTGACAGAAGAAAGACATGCTCAAAGAGGAACGACACACACAAATTTCACTTTCCGGTTTGATGTTTCACTCTGGCAGGACATGAGCCAATCAGCATGCTTGGTTTCGCTCAGCTACATTCAGCTCTGAAGTTCCTGTTTAAACTGGACCAACACCCATTTTACAATAATAGGGTGCTGGCCCCAGAGCTGTGGAGCTGTGTGTAGCACACAAATGAAAATCTATGTAATCTTCATAGAAAGTCTAGAAATGTTAAATCGAAAATATATTTTATGTTCTCCCAACCTAAGGCCCTGGTTTATTAAAGAAAAAAAATATTCCTCTGCAGCTCCACTATGCAGGTCCAGTGTTCCACATGCAGCTCCTCCGTGCAGAGTCGGCATCTTTAATATTACTGATGGCAGGGAGACACTCATGGTGGCATCTATCCAGCCTGGTTTACGCCCCTACACACCAATGAAAGTTTGGCATAACCCCTCAATTGCAATGAATAGAGTAGGCATGTAAGAGGGACACAAAGCCATTTTGAGGGACATCACCATGTCTGCTCGATGATCGGGGATGAAATTGTTCATTCTCCCTCATTGGTAAAGATGCTGAGGGGGCACAAAAGGTGGGTAATGAAATTTTATTTTAATGCCTGGACAAAAACTGTAAGTTATTTGTTTAGAAATTACAGTATTACAACTAGACAAAGTGCAATTTCCGGGGAAGTGTTCTTGCCTCCACCAGTTCTCTACAACTGGAGTGTGCGGAGTAACTGGGTGGAGTGTGCGGAGTAACTGGGTGGAGTGTGCGGAGTAACTGGGTGGAGTGTGCGGAGTAACTGGGTGGAGTGTGCGGAGTAACTGGGTGGAGTGTGCGGAGTAACTGGGTGGAGTGTGCGGAGTAACTGGGTGGAGTGTGCGGAGTAACTGGGTGGAGTGTGCGGAGTAACTGGGTGGAGTGTGCGGAGTAACTGGGTGGAGTGTGCGGAGTAACTGGGTGGAGTGTGCGGAGTAACTGGGTGGAGTGTGCGGAGTAACTGGGTGGAGTGTGCGGAGTAACTGGGTGGAGTGTGCGGAGTAACTGGGTGGAGTGTGCGGAGTAACTGGGTGGAGTGTGCGGAGTAACTGTGCGGAGTAACTGTGCGGAGTAACTGTGCGGAGTAACTGTGCGGAGTAACTGTGCGGAGTAACTGTGCGGAGTAACTGTGCGGAGTAACTGTGCGGAGTAACTGTGCGGAGTAACTGTGCGGAGTAACTGTGCGGAGTAACTGTGCGGAGTAACTGTGCGGAGTAACTGTGCGGAGTAACTGTGCGGAGTAACTGTGCGGAGTAACTGTGCGGAGTAACTGTGCGGAGTAACTGTGCGGAGTAACTGTGCGGAGTAACTGTGCGGAGTAACTGTGCGGAGTAACTGTGCGGAGTAACTGGGTGGAGTAACTGTGCGGAGTAACTGTGCGGAGTAACTGGGTGGAGTGTGCGGAGTAACTGTGCGGAGTAACTGGGTGGAGTGTGCGGAGTAACTGTACGGAGTAACTGGGTGGAGTGTGCGGAGTAACTGTGCGGAGTAACTGTGCGGAGTAACTGTGCGGAGTAACTGTGCGGAGTAACTGTGCGGAGTAACTGTGCGGAGTAACTGTGCGGAGTAACTGTGCGGAGTAACTGTGCGGAGTAACTGTGCGGAGTAACTGTGCGGAGTAACTGTGCGGAGTAACTGTGCGGAGTAACTGTGCGGAGTAACTGTGCGGAGTAACTGGGTGGAGTGTGCGGAGTAACTGGGTGGAGTGTGCGGAGTAACTGGGTGGAGTGTGCGGAGTAACTGGGTGGAGTGTGCGGAGTAACTGGGTGGAGTGTGCGGAGTAACTGGGTGGAGTGTGCGGAGTAACTGGGTGGAGTGTGCGGAGTAACTGGGTGGAGTGTGCGGAGTAACTGGGTGGAGTGTGCGGAGTAACTGGGTGGAGTGTGCGGAGTAACTGGGTGGAGTGTGCGGAGTAACTGGGTGGAGTGTGCGGAGTAACTGGGTGGAGTGTGCGGAGTAACTGGGTGGAGTGTGCGGAGTAACTGGGTGGAGTGTGCGGAGTAACTGTTGTGTGGTTGGAGTCGCTGGAGTAACTGTGAAAAGGTTTGACTGAGCAGAGTAACTATATGGAGTAGGCAGAGTAACTTTATGGATTGTTTTGAGTGAGTAAAGATAGTAAGCACTAAATTAACCAATTGATTGATCAAATTTAAATAGTGCACATGGCAGGCTTCATACAGTGAGAATGCATTTCAACTTTATTTTTATTTATATAGCACATTTATTTGCAATGTTGTTGCTCAAAGTGCTTAACAGTTACATTAAAACATACATTTCTAAAAACCAAACAAAAAAACAGCCAAAAAACTATTAACAGTAACTGTTTGGAGTGACTTGAGTAACTGTTGTGTGGTTGGAGGGGCTGGAGTAACTGGAAGGGTTTGACTGGGCAGAGTAACTATATGGATTGTTTGGAGTGAGTAAAGATAGTAGGCATTAAATAATTAAGTATTTATATCTTGCTAAATGACTGGCTATGTCATTTGTCTAACCTGTTTTCCATAACATGATTTCATAGGGAGTTTTCCTGACACTGGCTGTGTGGGCTGAGCAGCTGTAAAATGAATGTAACGAGCCAGGCTGCAGGTGTGTTGCTATGGCAACTCACTCTGAGGTAACCAGAGAATGCACATTAAAAACACATTTCTAATGCACTGGTGGTTGCCATATTCAAATGACTGTAGCTTAAAAAGTATACATCCTACAGCAAAGAGCTTTATACTGTAAGAATCACAAGAGTCAGGCCTACAATGTGTTATATGGCATGTCTCTGAAATATTAAAAATGAAGGCACAGTCGCTGGAGTAACAGTGGAAAGGTTTGACTGAGCAGAGTAACTATATGGAGTAGGCAGAGTAACTTTATGGATTGTTTTGAGTGAGTAAAGATAGTAAGCACTAAATTAACCAATTGATTGATCAAATTTAAAGAGTGCACATGGCAGGCTTCATAGAGTGAGAAATGCATTTCAACTTTTATTTACTTATATAGCACATTTATTTGCAATGTTGTTGCTCAAAGTGCTTAACAGTTACATTTCTAAAAACTAAACAAAAAAACAGCCAGGGGCAGCACTACCTATTAACAGTAACTGGGTGGAGTGACTTGAGTAACTGTTGTGTGGTTGGAGGGGCTGGAGTAACTGTGGAAAGGTTTGACTGGGCAGAGTAACTATATGTAAAATAAATGTAACGAGCCAGGCTGCAGCTGTGTTGCTATGGCAACTCACTCTGAGGAAACCAGAGAATGCACATTAAAACACATTTCTAATGCACTGGTGGTTGCCATATTCAAATGGCTGTAGCTTAAAAAGTATACATCCTACAGCAAAGAGCTTTATACTGTAAGAATCACAAGAGCCAGGCCTACAATGTGTTATATAGCATGTCTCTGAAATATTAAAAATGAAGGCACAGTCGCAGTTTAGAAATTGCCATTCAAATTTGGGGTGTCTAGAGTGGAGTTTCAATGAATGTCAATGGGAGGTGTGAGTTGCAAACAAAAGGTCATATTGTGAAAACTGGGCTACGGCTTAGCCTTGGACATTTTTAGCAGCAGCAGGGATAGCTGAACGTTTTTATATACCGTATATACTCGAGTATAGGCCGACCCGAATATAAGCCGAGGCCCCTAATTTTACCACAAAATAATGGGAAAAGTTATTGACTCGAGTATAAGCCGAGGCCCAAAAAGTGGGCTGAAAAACTTGGCTTATACTCGAGTATATACGGTATATATATATATATATATACATATGCACACACAATGTACACACACTGACCGTATGTACACATATATACACACACATAAATGATATACAGTACATACATATGCACACTATACACACAAATACACACAATGTACTCACACTGACCGTCTTGTCTATGTCCAGCTTGAGGCGCTTCTGGCTGATGCTCTTCTGCAGGCAGCAGGTCTGGCCGAGGAATGGCGCGGAGGGGGGCGGCGGCCCATCCCGGCTGTTCTCCGTGCTGAAGCCGTTCATGCCGCCTCTCTGTCACCCTCCAGCGGGCTCCAGACATGCCGGGCCTTACCCGGACACACTGCAGCAACCGAGGAATGGCGCGGAGGGGGGGCGGCGGCCCATCCCGGCTGTCCTCCTCCGTGCTGAAGCCGTTCATGGCCGCCTCTCCGTCACCAGCCAGCGCGCTCCGGACACACTGCAGCAACCGACCCTGACAACGGAAGTCCCGCCCCCAACCTGCTACACGTCCAGTGGCCGTCAAGTCAGGTGGGCGGGGTTCACCTGTGCTAAGGCGAGTGAGGATTGGCTGGCACTGGCGTCAGTCGCGATGGATGGAGTCACGCCTTTTCCAACAAGTTTGTGCAGCTCAGCTCCTCAGTTAGGTCACCGACATTAGTGATTGACTCGAGTATAAGCCGAGGCGGCTTTTTTCAGCCCAAAAAGTGGGCTGAAAAACTCGGCTTATACTCGAGTATATACGGTAAGATTTGTGTAGGCCAAGGGAAGAGAAGGAGGGCGGGCCAGCGCGCCGCGCGTGGCCCCGCCCCCTCCTGCTGGGAAGAGTAACCACAGTTCCCAGCCATTGCTGGGAACCTCCGTGGGTGCCAAAAGGGGGGCGGGCCGCATCAGCACGCCGAGCGCCCGGCCCCGCCCCCTCTCCTGACTAACATGAGAAGCAAAAAACATGGCCGCGCTCCCACAAGGTTGCGGAGCTGGCCTGTTATCCGGGCCGCCATCTATCAGACGCGGCCCAGCAACAAGTGAAGCAAACAGCCACACACACACACATATACCACACTGACACCTAATTGGCCAGGCAAAGTCTGAGGTAAAAAATTGGAGGGACATGCCCCCCTCCCCCCCCCACCATGATCCAGGGACAGGGAGCAACGGGTGGGGGAAGTCCCAAACCAGCATCCCGAACCTTGTATCCGCCTACCCCTTGGAGGGGGTCTCACGGAGGAGCATGGCTCCAAGTTATCACACCACTAAGGTGTATCCTACCTTCACCTGGACCAACAGCTAGGGCTGGGAGGCATAGGGGCTTAATAAAAAACAAGGTCCGGGCAGAAATAGGGAAATAAAATGGCCGGGTGTAAACCCGGCTTAACTGCAAGGAGGAGACAGCCATCTTCTGACTTGCTCGCCATCTGCAGAGACGATTACTGGGGAATGTGTGGGAGGTCCCAGGTATTTATGGACTGGGAGGGGCTCCTTTTATTTTTTCCTGTCATCTCTGCAAAGTTCGCCCTCTACTGGCCATAACCACATGTCATGATTATGGCAGTGGGGTGTGTGACATACTTGGAATATGAATGTAACGAGCCAGGCTGCAGCTGTGTTGCTATGGCAACTCACTCTGAGGTAACCAGAGAATGCACATTAAAACACATTTCTAATGCACTGGTGGTTGCCATATTCAAATGGCTGTAGCTTAAAATGTATATATCCTACAGCAAAGAGCTTTATACTGTAAGAATCACAAGAGCCAGGCCTACAATGTGGTGTTTAGTACATGTCTCTGAAATATTAAAAATGAAGGCACAGTCGCAGTTTAGAAATTGCCAATCAAATTTGTGGTGTCTAGAGTGGAGTTTCAATGAATGTCAATGGGAGGTGTGAGTTGCAAACAAAAAGGTCATATTGTGAAAACTGTTAGGGCTATGGCTTAGCCTTGGACATTTTTAGCGGCAACAGGGATAGCTGAACGTTTTGATATAAGATTTGTGTAGGTGGGATTAAAAATGAGGGAGAGGTTGCAGTTTAGATATCATGTCCTGATTTTTCACTCCACACTAATCTCCCACTCTAGTGTTGAACATTCCTCCCATTCATTCCTATGGGAAAATTGCGCCAGAAAAACGCCAATATTTCGGAAACCGTTTGGCGAAACGTTCCACAAAATATAAGCACACCATTCAGGAACGATCCGCACGTTTTGGTGTATTATGGTCTATGTAGTGTCAAAACTGTGGGAGGAGTTACAGTGCAAAAATGCTTGGAATAAAAATAAGAATAATATATCAGCAAGAACAATAAGTGATCTTGGCAAGCAAGACCACTTAATAAGTGATCTTGGCAAGCAAGACCACTTAATATTGGAATACTGGAATGGAATCACCCCTTAACAAGACTACTTCACTGAAATGGAGAGGGCATGTCAGGGCATGGCATGCCAAACCTGCCTTGGCATGTCCCCACATGCCTAACTCCATTTATTGCAATGGTGGGGCAGTGTCAAGGCAGGTTCGGCAGGCCCTGCTATGGCACACCCTCTCCATTTCAGTGAATTAAGTGGTCTTGGCATAAAACAAGACCCCACGGAAGCCGCAATGCAAGGCTGCCTTGCTGGGAGAAGGAATAGCTAGATCCCCACTCTCGGTAAGTATGAAGATGCTACCGCTGGACAGAGAAGCTGCGTGGGCCCACCTGCAAGGAGGAGCTGAATGAAACAAATGGAACCTAAGGGCTTTTTTTAATGTATGTGTAGCAGTGCATTTTGCCATGCATGTTGGCTTAAGAAAGTCAAGCCATTAAATGATGTAGCTGGAAGACATCTAGCACTTACCTTTTCAGTTGGCTGCTGAAGAATAGGCAGTGTAGATTCCAGCTTATCCAGACCTTTGCAGGCCAATTCATTAGCTGAAGCAACTAAGAGGTAGGTTATATTCATAATTAATAACAAATATGCAAAATTAAGTTAGTATTTTAGGTCTACTTTCTCAGAAACAAACATTTTCAGATTTCACATTTAAATAGGTGAATTACAGAAAGTACAGTGCCAAGAAAAGTATAGTTAAGTATAAATATATTTACTTAAAATTCTACGCATTTTTAACAGCCAGGGAAGTTGTTGTATTGGCAGGTTAGGTTAAAAAGAAAATAGCGGGGGTGGAGCTTGGTTCTGTGAGGAAGCACTGTTCATCATAGCTAATAAGCCCTAAACCCTATTCTCCTCAGTCAAAACCTACACAGACAAATGGACATTAGGCAGAGAGCAGAAGTGTAACCCCCCTGGGAGGAGAGCAAATGATACAGGAGGCGACCTGAGGGACAAACCCATTCGAAATAAGCATGGTGGGTCATTGCAACATGAAAAACCATGGGGTGATCCTGATGTCAGCAGAGCTAGTGCCTCAAGGAGCCCATCCCTGACAGCACTATAAGTGAAATGTGGGCCCACCTCCGGTCTATGCCCACTAAAGGACATAGAGGCAGTCTCTCACTCCATCGGGGACAAACTGATGGAGAAATCACAGACAGACGACCATAAGGACATTGATCAGCTTAATCTAGTCAATGGAATCTCCTTAGGCTGCCATGACCCTTTATATAGAGGAAATGGAAACCCGCAAACAACAACATTTCCATAAGGGGCCTTCCAGAGGCTACAAATGTGGAAGATCTTATACCCACCCTACAAGGCATTTTTGCTACTTTACTAGATGACATAGATGATAATGGTGCCAAAATGGAGATCGATCAAGCCCACAGGGAGATTGCCCCCCCCCCCCCCCCCCCAACAAAATGAACCGTCGAGAGAGGTGATCTGCAAGGTGCGCTTTTTTTTTTAATATTTTTTTTTAGGAAAAAGAGGCCATCATGACAGCAGCAGGAAAGAAGAGCACCCTGACGGAGCAGAGATGCATTTGTTCGCTGCCTTATCCAGAACTACCTTAGCACAGAGAAGTATAATGCACCTTTTACTAGAGGCCTTGAAAAACACAAAATCTTGTACCACTGGGGATACCAATTTTCACCCTATAAAGACACACCTAATTTCCTCAAAAGTAGGAGGAAAATGTCAGTGTTCCTTATCGGGTGCATGTGTAAACAAAAAAAAAAAAACAAAAAATAAAAAACACACACATACACACACCACAACTCGTGTTACGGACACTCCCACACTGCAGAAGGGCCGAAGAAGATGTAGGAGCGGCAGGTGTTGTCCCTATCCCTGCCTTTTCCATCTGGGGCATATGCAAACACTCGGTTCTGTGCAGCGGGTGGGCGTGGGAGTCAGTGCAGGTCACTCATCCGCTGTACGGAGCTGGGTGTTTGCATGTCCCGGACGGTAAGAAGCAGCAACGGCAGAGGCGGGGACAGCGCCTGCCGCTCCATCTTCTTCTGTCCTCCCGTGGTGCGGGTGGCAATACTATCTGTGTTACAGAGACTACAGTGGCAACATCTGCCGCTGGTGTTCCTGCTGTCAGCTGTCCCCGCTCTTTGATTCCTCCTCAGTGCCCCTGTAACATTAGCTTAGAAACGCGGGGACACCAGCGCCGGTAGCCGCCACGAGAGAAGCACCCCTTCTCAGAGTGGTGTTGCGCCCCCTCTTCTCTCTCCTCCCGGCTGGCACTGGGTGTGAGAGCTGTGGCTGCCCCTTCTTCCTCCTCTCTCCTCCCAGCCGATGCTGGGGGAGGGAGAGCAACAGGGCCCCTCATCATCACCCATTTGTAAGTGCACGCATGCGTGTGGGCAAACACCCGGCTCCTTTCAGCGGATCGGCACAGGCCCAACCCACCCACTGTAGGGAGCTGGGTGTTTACGTGTCCCGACCGGTAAGAAGCAGCGACAGGGACAGCACCCGCATTTGGCAGCTTGGCCAGCAACATGGAAGCGCCCATAACATGTGAGTAGGCTTTTTTCCCCCCCTACCTTCTTCTGCAGTCTATGGGGAACGGGAGGGGGGATACATATACGTTATTGCATATATTCCTTGCTTTTTCCAATGGTTACATTACAGAGGTTTGCCTTGCTTCCCCCCTTTTTGAGGTAAATAGCTATATCATCATTTTGAATAACACCTCCCCATTTCTTGTCCCCCACCAGGGGGGAGACTGAGTGCTCGTTGGAAAGCCCACACTTTCTGCCACAGTCGCCACCACAGGGTGGTGCGGGCAGTTGCTCCTTGATAGTGGGAGGGAGGCAACATTGTATCGTTAGTCCTGGATGTCGAAGGGCTTGTGTAGGGGCCCATCAATCCTCCTTCCTTCCTTTCCCTAAGGGACGGGGGGACATGTAACGCATTATTGTCTCCTAACGGGGCGGAACAGAACTGGCTCAACTTCCCCCCGCTTCACATTCTTAGGGCCTCAAATTTATGCACCTCCCTTTTACTTGCCTTGACTGACTCGGCTCCGACATCCAGGGAGTATTTGTATACATGTTGTGAATTAATGCCCAACGAGATGTACTTAATAAATATCTGGACAAGATAGAGCATATAGGATGCGGTACGGCACTGTGGCCTGGGGGGCCCATAGGGCCTGGGAATGTCCAGAGAATATGAGACAGCTAGAATAATATAGCTGACCCCCAAGCTCCCCCTCACTGAGGCCCTACCATGGATTGGGCCCTCCCCCCCCCCCAAGGGGCTCATGGACCCCTTACCAGTTCACAAAGGTTTAACAGTAAAAAAAAAAAAAAAAAAAAAAAAAAAACACAAAAATGTAATTGATCAGATTACATTTTTTTTTTTTTTTTTACAGTTAGCAGCAGCGGCTGCTGAAGGGGGGGGGGGGGTCACTATTCCGGAGCCATCCGAGCCCCACCAAATTAAAGAGGGGACCTGGTCGGATCGATAGAGGGGTCAGGTGAGTATTTTTTCTTAATTTTTTTTTTAGCTAGCAAGGAGGTAAAGTCAAGCACGTAACACCTACGACATGCCAGCACGTAGATGTTACGGGCTTGACAAAAAAGGGTTAACTGATTCGTTCAGTGATTAAAGTTTGAGAATAAACCCCGCCAATTGTACCTCAGAGGTCAGCAGGTACCAAACATCCCAGGGGGTATCCCCCCCTCATCTTTCTTCTATTGCTTTTGGTGTGTTTCTATGAGCATAGCTTTATTCATAAGCGTTCTCCTACTTAATTATGTTTGCAAGTCTGTAAGCTGCAAGGTTTTAGGCCATTTTTCTTGTATTATAGAAATAAGTTCAGTGTCCACTGGGAGAGAGGTTGCCCAACCCAGATGGGTGTTAACTCTTCTTTAAATTACACCTCCTGACATCGCAGATAATTGGTCTCTCTGCCCCACCTGACAGGGGGTCCTTGCTGAGCCGATGCCTCTGTCCTCTGCTGAAGGCGAAGGGACGCTGGGGGAGGCCCTACACCGTATTTGACTCCAGGCATGAATGGCGGACCTTAATCAATTTGGCCACCAACGCAACAATTAAGATGCAGCAGGAAAATCCTTAATGCCCTACTCAGCGTTAAGGAAACTCAAAAAGGCCATACACAACACACAATTAGTCAATGTATGGGGAGTCCTCCACCCGATGGTTAAAGACTTTTCATTCTACTCAGCCCCACACACCTCATACTCCAGATTTGATCATCTGCTGCTATCACATTATCACATGCTGCCCATGGTACAGAAAGCACAAATTGACCATATCTCCATTTCCGACCACGCCACAGTGACCAGGTCTTTAGCCCAGCCAGGCGACACTTGCGGGACATAGTGGTTAAGCAGGAGATTCAGGGGGAATTCTTTGACCTAAATAAAAAGGAGGATACCTCCCCTACCACTAATTGGTATGCCCATAAGGCGGTCATTAGGGTGTGATCTTAATCCAGCAACAATCTCACCCGAAAAAGGATAGGACCCTCACCATATCTAAATTGCTACATGAGGTGAGGCGGCTATAACTATCCCACAAACTATCCAAGGCTAGAGACACTTTTTGACTTAAATAGGGCCAGGGAATGACTGAATGCGACCAAGCTTCAGAGAGCAAAGTACAACATAAAAAGATGCAAAAGAATGTACTATGAATGGGAAAACAAAAGTGGGCCTTACTGGCCCATGCCCTTAGGAAGCAGCAGTCACTGAATTTTATTGACTCAATCATCGACAGGGATAAAATTAACATTTCTGTACAAAAGATCTCGCCCATGTCTTTAACTATAAAAACTATATGATATCCAAAATTCTGAAACAGAAGCCAGTACACTGTTAAACAAGATGAAAAAATACATTGCAAACTCAAGACTTAAGGCACTGGCTGTAAAAGAGGTGGAGTTATTAGAAGCCCCCCATCACAGCTTTGGAACTTGCTATCGCAATCCAAAAGGCTCCCTCGGGTAAGTCACCGGGGCCTGATGGGTTTACCATAGGGTACTATAAAGCCTTCCAGAATCTGCTTAGCAAACCCTTTCTAGAGGCCTTTAATGCTCTTGCCAATGATACCTGCCTGGCTGTGCTTCCACAAGAAGCCAATCTCCCTTCTAAATTTGGACATAAAGTTATTTGCAAAAATTTTAGCTGACAGAATGGTCCCTTTGCTCCCATCTATTATTATGACCAGTCGGGATACATTTTGAAAAGAGAAGCAAGAAATAACACAAGCCGCACTCTAAACACAATCCCCCTAGCTTGTCAGTCAAAGGCACCTCTCTTGCTTTTATTCACAGACACCAAAAAGGTGTTCGTAAATTGGAGCTTTTTACGTACCACCTTGGAACACATCCAACAGTTACCTACCTGGGTACTAAGCTTTCAGCTGACTAAGGTCAAGGCTTCCAGTTAAACTGTATGCCAATCCTTACCAGGACAAAGAAGGACTTGGAGAGTTTGGATCTCCCTACATTCACCAGGCTGGGACGCATGGGTATTTTAAAGATAACAGTACTCCCCAGGATACTCTACCTGTTAGCAACCATCCCCTGCCCCATCCCAGACAGCAATTTCAGAAACTTAGGAGCCATTTTTAGAAAGGTTCATCTGGGGAGAGAAGAGGCCTAGATCCACTTTATACAAAACTAAACTAGAAGAAGGACTCACAGTCCCAAATCTCTTCAAATACTGGCAAGCAGTCTATCTCTAATGAATCTCAGACTGGTCACATTACAAAAACACCAAAAAATGGGTTCAGATAGAAAAGCACACAGCTGCTACACAGACAGAAGAAATACCATGGATTGCTGAAAACCCCAAAACATTGGCTGGAAGCCATCCTTTGATTTCTAGCTCTCTGGCAGTCTCCAGGTCTCAGGTCAAGCGAGTCAATATCACCCTGGCCTATTAAACAACTCTCTTATCCCCCCCTAGCCTAAGCAAAGATCCACAGCTCAGATGGAAGAATGTGTCCACAGGACAACACAGGACAGTTTGCCTCAAGAAACTATGTAGGGGACACAGCAAGAATGTGGAAGAAGGTGTTCTGGTCAGATGAGACCAAGGTTATCTTGACTGGACACAAGTTCACTTTCCAGCTGGACAAAGACAACAATCATACAGCCAAAGCTACAATGGATTGGTTATAAGACGCTAAGATCAGTGGTCTCCCTCTTTGTGGGGCATCTCGATTTGGGATGCCCAGATGTATGAATTTCCCAGTATGGCCCATTAAATCCTCAAGGCCTCAACGGGCCTTGGCCACATCCTGCTATACTTTTCAATCTGACTGAGCTTTTTAGATGTGCAAAGCTGATAGAGACATACCCCAAAAGACTTGAGGTGCTTCAGGGTGCTCCTAGAAAGTACTTTGTGTTGCTCTGTCACATGAAATCTCAATAAAAATACATATATGTGTCTGTAAGATTAAAAAATGTGGAAAAGTTCAAGGGGTATGAATACACTTTCAAAACACTCTCTAAGGATATGACAAAGAGGAAGTCCAGTCACCGGTATATAGGTTGATCACACTTTGTAATGCATCATCTTACAGGTAGGTCCAGATATAGTTATGAGAATATTTAATCACCAGTTGTGTCTAAAACATAAAAGCTGGGGTGCTCTTTCACTTAAAGGTGAAAGTCCACTTTAAATTGCATTTTTTAAAGTGATGATTTTTGTGTTAAAAAGGAGGATGTCCACTTATACACAAAGCACCTTATAGATTCCCGGGCAGTTTGTGTGGGTTTTGGTCCACTTTAACTCCCACTCTGTCTGCCTGAGCTGAACTTGACTAAGAAGGTCCGTCAGAACATTTAGTTCTCCTTTGATGTGGACCCAGCAATAAAGAGTATGGGCATACAGATTGGGTCCACCTGATGCCAATGTCTCCCCTTGGATAGACTCCCGTGATCTGACAACCACCGAAGGGACTGACAAACCTGATCTAGGAGGGTAACCAGCGAATCTAGGATCTCTGTTCCAGGTGTGCAAAAAGAAGACCTGGAGGGCTCTTGAAGCTGGTCCCATATGACTGCTGGGATGGCTGAAGACATAAGTCCCAGCAGTACCAGAATCTGTCTTAGGGAGATTCTGGGATGCTCTTGAACGTAAGAGGATACGGAGACACTTATCTATCTTGGTTTGTGGAAGAAAGGTTCTCTCCCGTAAACAGTCGATCTTATACCCTAGGTAAATGCAAGAAGTTTGAGACAGACTTGACTTTTCTTTGTTTATGAGCCACCCCAGATCTGAAAGGAGGGACAATCTTAACTTCACATTGTTCTCCAAAATCTCCCTGGATGGAGCAAAGAGAAGAAGATCATCCAGGTATGCCACAATGGCCATCTGCTTTAATCTCAGAAATGCCATAGCCTCTGCCAATATCTTGGTAAATATCCGAGGTGGGGCCAAAGACCAAAAGGCATCGCTCCGAATTGCCAATGATGGGTTACTCCACATAACATTACTGCAAGTCTCAAAAGTCTTCTGTGAGATGGAAAAATAGGAACATGTAAATATGATTGTAGAGACTCCATAAAGAAACTTTTGTATTGGATTCTCAAATTTAACTGCTTTAGGTTCAGAATCATTCAAAATTTTCCTGATGGCTTCTGGACCAAAAACACATGGGAGTAAAAACCTGTTCCTGATCTCTGGAGCTGTGAGTGACAAAAAAAAAAAAAAGTCCTCTGGCCTTGAGACAAGTTTGAGATGGAGTCCGTCCAGAATCATCTGGAGAATGAAGGGGTTCTATAATGATTGATTGGTGGCACACTTACAGCATCTCTCTCAAACGTAGACAAATATACAAAATTCAAACAAATAGGTGCTGCCTGACAGGGTAATTCTTCATACCCCAATACGTACAGATGAATTGAGATATCAGGCGCACACCAGTATAAGCTTATAAAAATTGATTTTTACTTTTAACTCTGCAATTTGGGCCCATATTAATTTCATATAGGCGGAAAATTGGGGAGTTAAAGTAAAAATCAATTTTTATAAGCTTATACTGGTGTGCGAATGAAGGGGTTCTGACAGATCTTCTGCCAAGCCGAAAGAAAAAGCAGAAGTCTTGCCCCCACCGGACATACGTCAGGACTGCTGTTTAGGCTGCTGAGGAGGTTTAAACAATAAACCTCCCTTGCCCTTCAGCTTTCGTGAAGCCCAGGCCTTTCAGGAATCTGAGCTTCTGAGATCCCGCTGGTAACTTGTCGGGTTCCGAACGAGACGGGTGAAAAGGTTTACTTTTAGCTGGAAACTTCTTCCCAACCTCAGCCGAACGAGTTAGCACTTTCTCCAGTTCCAACCCGAACAAAAGCTTACCCTCAAAGGATACACTACACAGTTCTGATTTAGATACCCGGTCTCCCTGCCAAGTCTTGAGCCAAAGGGCTCTATGGGCACATTTAATCAAGACTATAATTTTAGCAATGGCCCTAATGGCCTCAGAAGCAGCATCAGAAATAAAATATACTGCTTTAGAAACAAAGAGCATGGCGTCCGAAACCTCCTCTTTCAGAGTATCACAAGATATCCTACTTCTAACCTTGTCAATCCAGAGCTCCAATACTCTGCTAACACTATCTGTAGTCAGCAGGGGTCTGAAGTGAAAGGAATCCGTATCCCATGTCCTATTAAGCAGAATACCTGAACTTTTGTGTCTCTGACCGAACCCATGTCTTCAAAGGAGAGATCCAACTTCCGAGAAACCTGAGCCAAAGGGGCATCCACCTTGGGACACTAAGCCCAAACCTCTATTTCCAATTTCTCAAAGGGGAATCTACTTTTCGATTTTGGATGGAACAACCGAGATTCCAGACTCTTCTATTCCCATGCAATGTCCCTTAGTGAATCGGAAAACCGAGATCCCTTCTTTTCAATAAGCCCTGGTAAAGGGAATCCTGAATAGAGAGGGACCTATCTTCTGACTCAATTTTAAGGGAAGATGGAATGCCCCTAATAAGGTCTGGAGTATCCTCAAGGGAAAAATTAAATCTACCCAGGTGTGGAGAGACCCTCGAGGTTGATGCCTCTAGTCTCTTCCCTGTGCGTGATGAATGGACTGATCCACCTGAAGTGGCATAAACATCCTCCTCTTCATTTGAAGAAACTGGTCTACCCTGGCTACCCCCCCTTAGGTCCAGGGTGAGAAGAGACTGAGGTCTCGACTGGGTAGATTGCCCAGCATCTGAGATCCTTGTCTCCTGGGCCAAACAGTTCTAAAGAATTGGCCATTCTAGAGTCAAAGGATTCAAAGAAACTGCCCCCAACTACCTCCTCTAAGCAATTTTTACGCAGGCACTTGGAAAAGCCCTACGTCAAGGTGGCCTGACAGTTAACACAATCTCAGTTGGGCCAATTTAGTTTCCTTGGGTTCTTTCTGCTCCCTGGGCTACTTCAACCCCACAGTCTCTTTGGGTTTCTCGACTCTTTTGTGGACTTCATTAGCCTATAGGAGAAGAGAGGAAACAAAGGCCCATTAAGGAAACTAATCCCTCCAATCCCCAAATAGCCTGTAGGGGGGAGAGGGAATGAGAGGGGAGGGGCAGGGGGTGGGTGTCATTGTGAGAGTGTTAGGGATTGTGACATACCCCCTCCACCGGATTGTCACCTGCCCCCATCGTTCCCGGTTCCCGTTGGGAAACTAACTGGTACAAGACTTGAGCGTGGTGCAGCCGAGACTCCAACTGGGGCTGCCACCTCCACTATACCACTAGACACTACCGCTGCCCTGAACACAGGAAACCACTTTCTGTTGAGGGCGGGGCCCTCCCTTCCGGATCCGGCATGAGCCCCCCTAGGACCCGAAGGTGATATGCAGGCGAAATGGCTGGCCTACCACAAATTTATGCCACCTGGCCAGCGGACATTAGTGAACAAGGACTCATCTGACCCCAAAGTAAGCCCCATACTTACCTGCCCCCCTCCAAGGCTGGGGGCCTGGAGCTTCCACCTGCCCCCGCATTCCCATATATCCAGTAGGGGAATGGTTGGGATCCATGCCCTGAATGTCATCAGGGTCCTGTCCTGGAGACTGCCACCAGGACTAGCTCCAGGGAAGGGAATTCCCCAGGGAATGAAAATTAGAGGATCCCCCTGGCTGTAGTAGTAGTGAGTCCCCCGGAACACTACCTGAGCCTACTATAGAGAGGGGAGGGAGTCCGGACCCGCATCTTCCCTGGGGAAAAAATAACAAATAGGGATGTAGACTCTGGCTTGTTTCCAGGGGGCAAAAAAATAAAAAAAACACACACAGGTCCAGGAGGAAGGGGCAGGGTATTAATTCATGTTCAGTTTATGCTTCCTGTGCAGGTGGCAGGAGCTACTCGGCTGGGCCGTCCTTGAGGACATTTCGGGAAACACAGTGAAATGCCACTGGTTTAAGCCCCAGAAGCTGATACTGCGCTGGTAGAATGTGCTCTAATTCCCAAAGGGGACGGGGAACCCACTGCTTGATAGGCCAGAACTATAGCATCTCTCTCAAAGCTCAATAAATTAGCAAGCACGGAGGTTCCTAACTACGGAGTCTTTTAACCTTCTAAGGTAAAATGAGTGCTTTTCCTTTAAGCTGGGAGAACGTGCATTAGCGGCGCCTAGTTCTGACGTCATGGAGCGCCACCAGGTGGAATCGCCTCCTGCACAGATCTCTGACCCCCTTCCATCAGGCTTAAAAATGAAGAGGCACGTGCACATACCGCAGCCTGGCCTCCGACGAGCTCCACAGACTTGCACCAGCAGGCGAAAAACACAATGGAGCCCGACCGCCTTCAGACGTACATCCCACCAAAGCCTCGCAAGCCACCATATGGTATGAGAGGAGGGAGGGGGTGGTGGGAAGAGAAAAGTACCCGGAAATTTCCACAATGCCTCAGACTGTTAGCATACTTGGTAGGGGATAAGGGTATCTGGCATATCCCCCTGGGTCTTTAGCAGTCTGCCTCCGGAGCCAGGGAATGGGTCAACCCCATCAGACCCACAGCAACCCGGACTACTTACCTAAACCCATGGTTCAGGAGCTGGTGACCTGACTCTTGCCACTGGCAGGATCACATGAAAAACTGGTATAGCTTTTGTGCATACTGATGGTCATGTGTTTCTACCTCACTCCTAATCAGATTTAAAGGACCATTTAACCCTTTAACCGCCAGCCACATAAAATTTACCTGGCTGCCTCCCCGTCAGTTAAACGCCGGCCGCCGTAAATTCTACGTGCCTAACTTCCCCCCTTGCTAGTAGACCAAGTAAAAAAAAAAAAAAAAAAAAACCACAACACACAGGCATTCACCTGACCCCTCGTTTGATCCGTCCGGGTCTCCTCTACAACTGGGGGGGGGGGCTCTGATCGCCCGTTGGGGCTCCTCCGGCTGCAGGGGAGTGCCCGAAATAGGGTCCCTTCCCCCCGTTTCAGCAGCGGCTGGAATTTCCTTTGGGGGGGGTGGGGGGCTTGGAGTGGATGATGGCACCCGGCGGTTCTGCTTTCAGATGGCAGGTGATGGCTGGGCAGAGGATGAGAGAGGCAAGCGATCCTCTGATCGCCTGCCTCCCCCCTCCTCTGGCCAGCGATCACCGGCATCTGTCATTGTTTATAAAGTGCTCTTTTCAGTTTAGGGGATCTCCTGGGCAGGAACAAGGGGGCTACTGATACATATGTGGTGTCGTAATCGGGAGAAATGGGGCTTTCACATGCAATATGGTTTTCTTTAATAAAATAAATGTTTTAATTAAAAGGAGACAATTAAAAAATATATATATATATACACACACACTTTTTTTTACTTAAAAATATTAAAAATTAACAGTAGAAAAAATACAAACAAGTCATTTCACGTTAAAACCTAAACTGACGCAAAAAGAAAATATGCCATTTTCTTGGAAATTCCTGCAAAAATCACAGTTAAACATCACGCAAAATGGTGAAAAATAACCTGTCATCTTTGGGTGACAAAACCTCAAGTAGGCTGGCAGCTTGTTGTGAGCCCACTACAACAAGCTGGGTATGCTTAGAAAATTTAATGTGTACTTAATATATGGTTTGTGGGGTAGTCCAAATTTAAAGGGTTGTTTTGGTAGAAAAAGGGCAAGACGCGCACTTTGTCAGCAGAGCTGAAATTTTCAAGTGAAATTACTGTTACGCACACGCTTTGCTTTGGGGTGTTTGGCAACTCTTCCCTTGACAGTAGCTATGCATGTTGGGTATTGTTCTGTTCA
Organism: Gastrophryne carolinensis; assembly: GCA_027917425.1. Classification (NCBI taxonomy): domain Eukaryota; kingdom Metazoa; phylum Chordata; class Amphibia; order Anura; family Microhylidae; genus Gastrophryne; species Gastrophryne carolinensis. The sequence continues at coordinate 288,342,914 of CM051234.1, forward strand.
GGGGACCTTGCTTTTTCAGATGTGGTCTTAATTCTGCTTTTTTATTCTATTTTTTTTTTTTTTTTTTTTTTTTTTTTTTTAGGGAAACCCTGTGCAACCAAAGAATTTATTGAGGGATTACTTCTAGAGAACTGCACCCATGTCAACAAGCCTGGTATGCCTAGAAAGCTTGGGGTGTGTACTTCCAGAAAATATATAATTTGTGGGGCGTTTTGTAAAGGGTTGCTTTTCTTGCAAAACTGCAAGGTGAGCATACAGAATAGCATAGTTGTATTTTAGTCTCCTGGGCAGGAAAGGGTGTCTACCAATACATATGTGATACGGCTGTAACCGAGAGAAATTGGGAGTTCACACACAATAAGATTTTAGTGACAAACTTAAATTTTTTATTACAAAAAACACTACAAATTGTAAAAAACAGTTTAATTTATTTTTGCACATATTTCAAAAATATTGAGAATACACATAAAAAAAATGACAAACACAGACATTTCATGTTAAAGCACAGACGCTGCTGAAAAATACAATATATAATTTTCCTGGGAAATCCCTTCAAAAATCGCAGTTGAACATAGGGAGCGCAAAATAGTGCAAAATGGTCTGGCAACAAAGGGTGACAAAATGTCAAGGTAGCCTGGCAGTTAAAGGGTTAAAGGGCCTAAAGACCTTAGACCATAGAATGCAATTTGTTTTTTCTCTTCTGTGACAAATCTGCACATTACAATATTGAAAAAATAAAAACAAAAGTGAAGGGAGTACTTACTTTGTGGCTCTAATCGGCTGAGTAAAGGTTTCGAACTTGTGACTGCAACATCAGTTAAGGTCTTTGCACTCTTTTCAGCAACATCACATACACTGCGGATGTATGGGTGACTTTCCTTAGTAGAGCTGTAAACTCCACTTACCATACTAACAGCAGAATTTACCAAAGGTAAACCAGCAACCCGTTCCACTGCATTCTAACAAAAGCAAAAAAAGTATTGAGGTAAATAGATATCAAAGGGGTGAATACATATCCACGTGGCATTTAGGTTATGAATATATGTTACATGATCTTCCTGCCATGCTTTACAGATACAACTACCCTGTTTCTCCGAAAATAAGACAGTGTCTTATATTAATTTTTGCTCCCAAAGATGCGCTAGGTCTTATTTTCAGGGGATGTCTTACATTTTTCCATGAAGAAGAATTCACATGAATTCACAAAAAAAGGAAATTTATTAACTGTTAAACAGTAGTAGTTGCCATCAAAATGTGACTCCTGTCAAAATTTCATGTTACCTCCCCCCCTGATCCTCCTGTCCCAATTTACCCCCCTTCTCCTGTACTACCGGTAGTGGCATATGTGGGGAATCCAAAACATACAACCCCCCCTCCTCATCATCAGTGGGTGAAGGTGGGGGAGGTGGGGGTAGAGTCTAGAGAATCCAGGGAATTCTCTAGTTTCCATCCCCCCCTCTCCTCACTTCACCTGGCATTTCCCCCATAGAAATTCTTTTTTTTTTTCTTCTTCACAGTCTGCTGCCACTACTCACTAACTTACTGTCAGAGAGCGGGCAGCAGACAGCAGCTTTCACTTTGGTGGCGGCCGCTTTGATGACGAGTGACGTCCCCCTATGCGCAACGTCAGGGGCGTCACTCGTCATCAGAGCGGCCGCCACCAAAGTGAAAGCTGACTGAGGACTCTTGCTGCGGGGGGAGGTCTTATTTTCGGGGGAGGTCTTATTTTCGGGGGAGGTCGTATATTTATCCTTCATGCTAAAAGCACAGTAGGCCTTATTTTCGGAGTAGGTCTTATTTTCGGGGAAACGCGGTAGAGTCGGCCTTAGGTTACACTGCACCCTGTGCAAGACTTTTTTTTGTGCCTCCCTTCAAATGCATGTTAAAGTGGAAGTCCAATCCTCCAATCGAATCAGTCAGCCCCAGTGCTGGCAAAATGCTACTCAGCTAGCTCTGTGCACCCAGACCAGCGTGACAGGTCAGGAATTTGCTGCTCCCTTCAATAAGCACAGGGGTCTGCAACACTTTAATTGCAGGCCGGAGTGCTCCCAGGTAGCATGCTATCAGTGTTTGATCTGAAAATTATTATTTAAAGCCAGCCCAACTTGGGATTGCCCCACTACTTAAAGTGGACCAACACCCGATGCTGATCGGCCTGGGAATCTATAAGATTCCCGGGCCGATCAGCATCGGGCCACCCCGAAATCCCTACCTGCTCCTCGATCCAGCGGCACATGCGCGAGCCGCCGCTCACGCATCCCTCTAGCAGGGCGCGGGCGCGCTTCCTGTAAGAGTGACGCGCGGGAGGCGGCGGCAGGCGCGCTCGCTTGTCCGTCTGCGGGGATTGGCTGCAGCGGTCACGTGGGAGCGGGGAGAGGTGAGTTTTTGGGGCTTTCTGGGGGGTTTCACACAGCGGGGCACCCCCGATCGGGGTGCCCCACCGAAGCGGACCAAAACCCAGGATAGTCAAAATCCTGGGTGTTGGTCCACTTTAACAACCCACAGGCCAGAAATGGGCTTAAAGTCATTGTATAGACCAGCGGTACTCAACTGGCGGACTGGGGTCCGAATGCGGACCTTGGTGCCAGATTTCTGGACCCCTGACAGCCCTGCAATTAGTTGCTTCTGTGTTGCAATGCTCAGCGCTGCCCCGTTACAGATTGGTGATGTAGTTGTTTGTCTCCCTGCCAGTGTCATTACTCCCTGGCACCTAGCATTGCAATATGAAGTACTGCACGGACAGAAAGTGGCATTGCAAGGTATTATCCACCCCCAGTGCACTGATTTCTAACTATCCACCCCCCTGACAGCGCCCCGTCCGGACCTTCGCCTCTCACCAGATGCCTGTAAATGGACCTTTACAAGAAGTGGTTGAGTACCCCTGGTATAGACAATACAATAAACACTATACTCACCTTTTATTCCCGCAGACGATCGCTGCTAGTCAGGCGCTCTGACACTTAACAGATCACCTGATCCAAGTCCCACGTCGCATGCCATTTCTGTTTAATCGTCGATAGACTTTCCTGCGCCATCCGTCAAAGAACTATGGTATGCTCCCTCAATTCACTGCAATGGAGCAGGCGTGTCAAGACCTGGCACACCTCCCCCCTCTATTGCAGTGAATGAAGGGGCTGTGCCATTGTTCCTGTGATTGATTGCGCTGGGCAGTCCAGAGCAATGGGGAAGCCTGTCACACCAGCAGCAGCAGAGGAGAGGGGAGGCTGGGGGCACAGAAGGGAGGCTGAGGAGCACACATTGGAGGACAGACAGGTTCCCTGCTCAGCCTCGTATTTAGTAGAGCTTGTTTGGGCATGCCAACAGTGTACAGGCAGCCATGGTGGTGTCCCTCTGTGGCTTTACATCAGAATGATAAGTGAATAGCTAGCAAACAGACCTTTGACTTCAGATTTTCTCTGTATCAAACAACACAATAAAAGCATGCAATGAAATGAATACCCATGCCGTTAAGATAAGTGCTTGCTTTTGGCACATTGTTTTCAGCATTCAGTTATCCATAACCAGTTAGCAGTCAAACGTGTGCCAACTGAGGCCCGCAGGTAGACTGCTAACTGGCACTAGACATTTTTATTTCATTTTTTTTTTTTTTTTTAACAAATCAAAAAGTCAGACCCTTACAGTCTGGCATTGCACCAGGCACGGATCGCTCGCCACTGCAATTATACCCTGGAGCTTCACAGTAAAGCTAGGGATGGGAATATATGCCCCTCACTGAGGTGGTAACCGATCAGTGCCTGGGGAATGCCACATTATAAGGGCCACTTTGATCAATTTAAAGTGGTCCACAGCCCAGGCCAGACAACCATGGAATCACATGGCAGTCCAGGATTACTTGATTCCCTTCCCCCAGGGCACCCAAATTCGGGATGCTGCACTGTGTGAAACCCCCCAGGTCGCTCGGTAAACTCCATGCTATACGTTTAGCGCGCGCACCCATGCCAAGCCTTTGTGAGTGGATGGCGCGGGCATGCTCCTTGCTAGAGGGTAGCAGGGATGTACCTGGTGCCCGTTCTTAGAGGAGTAAGAGCCGCTCCTAAAAAAACACCACCTCCAACCCCTCATAATGACCTTTCACTAGCAGAGCTACATCTGATGAGAGACAGGAAATAGCAATAGGTGGCAGCAATCCCTCTATTAATAGAAGACTTGCAGCAAAGCAGTGCAGTTATTTCCCAACCCCCATCATACAGTGCTTCATGTCCAATGTTGGCTTCCTGTGGATCTTTAAACCAGAAAACTCCCTTGCACCATTTGCATACATGAAGCATTGTCAACACTTATATTTACTCCTGCATCCACTCAAAGTTGAAACACTGCCTCACAGATTTCTCTTGGTAGCGGCCATTTTGGAGCTTAGTTTCCCAGCATCCCACCTGTGCAGCTGCCTGGATACAACCGACAATGCTCAGTAATAGGAAACCCTGCAGCACTTCCTGTTTGCAGGCAGCCTGCAGCTCTAGGAGATGCCCATTTTGTTTTTAAAATTAAACCAAGCAAAAAGTTAATAGATACACTTTAACTGTATAGGCATCCCAAGTCAGTTTTGTCTGGAGGGCTAATTTAAAGTGGACCAAAACCCTTAAAAAAACATTGCCCCTTTTGCAGCATGGCATCCCAGTTTGGAATGCACCTGAGTGTTATACTCATCTCGCCGGCAACCCCACAGCATATGTGCAGGCTTTTTTCCAATCAGTGCTTATTAAAGCGGACCAACGCCCGTTTTTTTTTTTTAATGGGTGTTGGTCCCATAGACAGCATATAAGAACAAGCTGGGGGGGGGCATCACCAGGAAAGAAGTCCCGCGATTGGCTGCCGGAGCTGAGGACACGACCATGGCCCACGTGACTTCCTGGCAGTCAATCTTGGGACTCCTTTACGCACAGACCCCCCCCCAGGCATGTTCTTATTCGCTCTTTGCACCCGTAAAAGAAAAAAACAGTGTTGGTCCGGTTTGAAGTGGACCAAAACCCAGTGCAATGCCCTGCTGTATGAATCCCCCCAGGTTGCCCCATACAATGACCTTGCTTCCCGGTCCAACGGGGCATGCACGAGCCGCATCCCTGCCATCCCTCTAGCAAAGCACGTGTCCGCACCAGCCATTTGTGAATGGTCGTCGTGGGCATGCTCCCTGTTAGAGGGAGGCGGGGGTTGCAGCCACCAGCACGCATGGAGCCGCTGGCCTTAGACGCCGCGACGTTAGCGGCTCTGAGCATGCTGATTGGATAAGCGCCGCAAGACCGGGAAGATAGGGCGAGGTGCCCCAGGGGAAAGGACCAAAACCCAAGATAGTATAAATCCTGGGTTTTGGTCCACTTTAAGGCATGACAAGCTGTTTGTAAACAGAGCCTGGCATATAGAGTGGCTGCATCCCTGGTTTCCCTGCACTCTGGTTGGCAGCCAGACCACACATCAGCTCCAACATTCTGGGAAGGTTTGCAGATTTCACATAGTGGGGCATCCCTAATCAGTATCCCCATACCGGGATATCACTGCATGTTGGGAGCCCCTTTCTAAGCAGGGCTCCTCTATGCTATCTATTACCAGGATATCACAGTATGTTGTGGGCCCCTCTGCTGGCAGGTTGGAGGTGCTCCAGCCTGACACAGGGCTCCATCTGACAGCTGCCAGGTGTGGCCCTGGCTCCGCCCACCAGCTCCAGGTGCCCCCAGTGTGTGCAGGGCTGGCATGAATTGCTTCCAAGGACAAAATGGCTGTGATAGTCCCCCCTGGACAGGGGATATTCTAGCCTATGCCTGTGTCCTTTGTCGTGCAAACAGTGAGCTCGCTTAGTAGCACTCGTGACACAGTTAGTATTACCTGTTGCTCGGGAAGCTCCTCAGCCCCGGCGGCGGTCACAGAGTCTTTAGCTTCTTCCATGGCGGGCTGCGTCGTGTTGGACTTTCTGCGGAGGACAAAGAGCAATGACACCCGCGTCACAGGCTCCCGCCACACACCACACTATGTGCCTTTCCGCTTGCTACTACTTACCAATCTTCCGACTGTTTCCACTGACCAGAAAGACCTTTGATATTTTAAATCTGATCAAGTCAGGACCGTCAAAGACTGATTGAAAGGGGCGTGTTCGCACGGAAACTTCTTATAGGGCAGTTATTTGAAATGGCGACAGCCGCTAGGTGGCGCTATGGCAGGAGAAGGCGCGCACTTCTGTATGCTAGTGCAAAAGAGTACTGTAGGTCCCATTTCGCTTGCGACCGCCCAGAAAGTCGGGGGACCCCCGCCATTGTTGCTCCCCCAACTTTTTTCTCATATTTTTGCACGCTTGGCATCATTTAGTTAAAGGAACAGCATTTGTCTCTGTTGTTTGAGTCTGTTGTTTTGGCAGTCCTTGTAAGCCTACAATCACACCTGTCTGGTCGCATTTGCAGCATGCGTTTTGTTGCAGTGTTTGCTGTAGGAATTCAGTTTTGTATTTAGGTTTGTGTTTGGGCTTGTGTTTGCAACTGCGTTATAAGAAATCCCTGTTTGTGTCCTATGCCCTGCCTTCCTGTCTATTGAATCCCATAAAAAATGATGGTGCCACAAACGTGAAACACATGCGACACTGCATGAAAAACGTTTGCGTTTTCGGGCACCTGAGAGCTTAATGGGGGCATTTGTGCACTGGAGAGGTCTGAAAGGGGCCATAAAGCTGCTATTGATGGATCTTTTTCATATCTCCCAAGTGTCCCTGATTTGGATGGACTGTCCCTCTTTTGAGTCCATGTCCCCTGCCCCTCATCATTCTCATTTGTCCCTCTTTCAGGTGTAACATGCAGATCTGCATCAATAAATGATTAATTTGCCTATTCAAAGTGTTTCTATTGTTGTAACTGTCACATCCTATCTCCTCTTCATCACTCAATGAGCGGGCGTGGCTGCATTTAACAATTGTCCCTCGTTCCTACCCTCAAAAGTTGAAAGGTATGCTTTTTGTAATGCCACAGTGTCTGCCGCAAATGCAAAACTGCAAGCGATACTGAACAGGTGTGAAACAGGGCTGTCGCCCTGTGCAAGATTTCAGGATCGCACCCCTCCCCAGCAACACATGGAGAGAAGGAAAAAGTTAAATAAGAGAAGGTGAAAAGAGAGGGGATGGGCGAACGTGGAAAAACAAAAGGAAGAGAAAAGATAAAAAAAAATTGAGGTGACATAGAAAGTGAGAAGGAGATTGAAGGAATGTGCGAAGATGGGAGGAATATAGGAAAACGAGAGAGAGAATGATGAGACTGATATGGGAGGAATGTAGAAAAACAAGAGTGTAGAGGAGAAAACTAGAGAAAGCAAGAGAGTTGAAAAAGAGGAAAAATAAGAATGCAGATTAAATAACAAAAAAAGAAACTGGAAAAGATAGATGGAGATGGTAAAAAAAGAAGGAAGATGCGAGGAAGGCGGAATGTGGAAATGATGCTAAAAAGTGGAGGGGAGTACAGAAAAAGAGGAAAATAGAGGGATCATGATATTAAAGAGAAAGAAGGAGAAAAGGAAATTGAAGAAGAATAAAAGGTCAAAGAGATTTATAACGATATGTGCAAAAATGAAAGGAGAGAGATGGTTCGAATTTCAATATTTTCGAAAAGCGGCCTGCTGATAGGGCGGTATTTTGGACTCGTGCTGCCCTAGGCACTTAAACATTAAAAAACATTACACATGGTACACACAGGAGAATGACATGGGAATGACAATTAGAGGCTTCTATGTATGTGGTAGGACATATATTTGAGAATTTAATTTGAAATTTGAATAAAAGCCATAGCGACACTTTCTCCAGTGCTATTACTCGCCTCTTTCGGGATGCCATGCTGCATTGGGGGTCCCTTTTAAAGTAGAATGTGCTGATGGGTTTTAGATTCCAGACCCAGCCACTGGCTTTTTATTGGTTGCATTCTGAATCAGAATGCCCCGCTGTTTTAAGCCCCCAGGGAGGGGACGTTAATGACTCACATTTCGCTGGTCCAACAGCGCATGCACAGACTCTCGCCTAATCAGAGCCATTTGCTTTTCAGCAAACAGCTCCAATTGTTTTCAATGGGCATCACGTTTTACATCTTACATACTTGGCGGCGGATGTGGCAGGATGTGCTTCCGATTGAATTGGATGAGAACGCATGCATGCGCCATGAGAGAGGAGAAGTGATAGATAGATAGATAGAAGGAAATATAGATATGCAATGGATAGATAGATATGATGGGCAGAGGGATAGATAGATAGATAGATAGATAGATAGATAGATAGATAGATAGAAGGAAATATAGATATGCAATGGATAGATAGATATGATGGGCAGAGGGATAGATAGATAGATAGAGGGAGAGGTTGATAAATAAATGAACAGAGGGATAAACAAACTTGTGGAGTTAAAGTGGACCAACACCCAGGATTTTGACTATCCTGGGTCTTGGTCCACTTCGGTGGGGCACCCCCGATCGAGGTGCCCCGCTGTGTGAAACCCCCCCGAACTCACCTCTCCCCGCGCCGACGGACAAGCCACGGACAAGCGGCTCCTCCGCCGCCGCCTCCCGCGCGTCCCTCTTGACGCGCGCGTGCCCGCGCCGGCCATTCACAGACGGATAAGATAAGGTACGGAGTTTGGGGTGTTTGGGGGGTTTTCATGTCTGTTCCTTATTTCTTGCTACTTAAAGTGGACCAACACCCAGGATTTTGACTATCCTGGGTGTTGGTCCACTTAGGTGGGGCACCCCGATCGGGGGTGCCCCGCTGTCTGAAACCCCCCCGATCGCCGCAAAAACTCACCTCTCCCCGCTCCCACGTGACCTCGTCCGGCCAATGACAGCGCTCAGAGCAGCTCTGGTATGCGCGTCCAAAGCCGCTTGGACGCGCATACCAGAGCGCTGTCATTGGCTGCGTCTCTCGCTTCCCTCTAACAGGGAGCGCTCCTGCGCCGGCCATTCACAAAACGGCCGGCGCGGGAGCGCGCCCTGCTAGAGGGAAGCGAGAGACGTGGCCGCGTCTCGCGCATGCGCCGTTGGATCGCCGGTAAGGTGAGGATTGTGGGCCTCCTGGGGGGTTCCTCCCCGCGGGACATCCCGATTTCGGATGCCCCGCGGGGAGGGATCTGATCGGTCCGGGAATCTTATAGATTTCCGGGCCGATCCCCCCTGGGTGTTGGTCCACTTTAAAGTGGACCAACACCCACGGGTGTTGGTCTATAGATTCCCGGGCCGATCACCCGTGGGTGTTGGTCCACTTTAAGAAGCAAGAAATAAGGAACAGACATGACCTTTACACACAGTACAGCCATCCTCTATCTATCCCCCCCCCCTTCACTGTCTCCCCTGCCTCTCAGCTCCTCCAGGCACTGCCTACCTTGTGCCTTCTCCTGGAGCACCCGGCTTCTTATAATAGCCGCTGGGACAGACGTAATTCATTCCCAGCTGCCCCTGCAGAGGCAGTGGGCGGGGCTGAGGCCTCTCATTCGTCCATTGCCAGGCAGCCTGTAGAGGAGCGAGGGGTGGGTGGCAGCCCGACATGTAAGTAAACACACATTTCCTCTGTTCTGTAGGGGGGGGGGGGAGTAAGCGAGGAGGCTGACTTGTTGGTGCTGGGGGCAGCCACCAACTAATTATTATTATAATTTTTTAAATAAAACTGCATATTTTACTGTACCCCCCCACAATCTGCCCGCCCTAGGCTTGTGCCTAGGTTTGCCTAAGGGAAAATACGGCCCTGCCTGCTGGTCAAGTTGAGAGCTCCAGGTGCCCCCTTACAGAGAGTTTGGGATTGCGCCCTGTGCGCCCGCACACCTTGCACACCCTGGCTGGCCATGATACGTATAGTCCTTTAACCTTCCCACAGCTGTAATCCAGGACTGGCTGTGGGTATTTAGTATCAGAGTTACAAAGCCCCTCAAATGTCTCCTGTCCTCAAACTGTGAATGGCCTTTGACCTGTGTACACACATATATTTTTTTTAGAGACACCAGGAGACTATGCTGACCATTTTTTGGGCTCCTAAAGTAGAAGTCCAGCTTGACCCCCACCCACCCATTCGTCTCCTGGTGCTAGACACAAAGGGGGAAGTGAATAACTGTATGTAAAAAAATGATATGACAATGTGCATTCCAGGCTAGTGAGTTTTGTTCTGCTTTAAAGTGGACCAAAACCCACCCTGGTCTATGAGACTACAGGGCAGGCTTACTCCCCCCCCCCCTCCAGGGCATCCTGAACTGGGATGCCCCGCTGTGTGAAACCTCCCAGGTTACCCAGTAAACATACCTTTCCCCCCGAGCCATTCACAGTGCCTGGTGCAGGCGGTGGCTGCTGCTCGCGCACGCGCTGTTGGATCGGGGGAGAAGATGCATTTACTGGGCAACCTGGGAGTTTTGACACAGTGGGGCATCCCGAATCTGGATGCCCCATGAGAGGGAATCAGGAGGCCCTGGAATCTTATAGAGATGATACCAGGAAGAAGCTGATTGGAGGAGCAACTGTGCCCGCGCCATGGGCACGAGGAGAGGTGAGTTAGCTCAGTAATCTGGAGGGTTTCAAACAGTGGGACGCTCCAACCTGGGGGGGCCCCAGGATTTTGACTATACTGGGTTTTGGTCCTTCCCCTCGGGGCACCCCGATCGGGGGTGTCCCACTATGTGAAACCCCCAGATCTCCCACATCAACTCACCTCACCCCGGTCCTACGGCACATGTGCGGCCACTTGTCCAATCAGCACTTTCGAAGCCGCTGAGCTATGGATGTCTAAACCGGCGTCTTAGCACAGCGGCTCCGAGCAAGCTGGCGGCTACATCACACGCTTCCCTCTAACAAGGAGCATTTGTGAATGGCCGGCGTGGGCATGCTCGCAGGGAGCATGCCCACGCCGGCCATTCACAAATGCTGACGAAATTCACAAATGCTGACAAATGCATTCACAAATGCTAGAGAGACAGTGGGAATGCGGCCCATGCACGCATCAATGGACCAGGAAGTAAGGTAAGTGTAGTGGGCTACCTGGGGGTTTCACACAGCGGGGCATCCTGATTTTTGATGATTCTTATAGATCCCCGGGCTCATATGGCTCGGTTTCAGTCCACTTTAAATAAATGTGACTAGCCCTGGTGTAAGGGCTAAATGGGGCCCTTTCATGGGAGAATTTTTTCTCTCTTTTAACTCAGTTGGATGCAGCTAGACAACTAAAGAATGAAACAGCAGAGACTAATGCAGCTTACTTTTTCTAAATGATGCCAAGGGGGCACAAATATGATGAATAAGTCAGGGGAGCAACAATGATGGGGATCCCTGACCTTCTAAACCCTGGTGCAGTCATACCCCCTCAAGTTACTCCTCTGGCTTTAAACCAAATTATGCATGTCTGAAGAGGTGAGTTTTGAGGGAACTTTTGGAAGCTTAGAATGTAGCGGTATGTCAAATTAAGTCGGGAAGGACACGTGGGTAGTGCCATACCTACCAACTTTTCAGGGTGGGAAGGAGGGACATGCCCCCTCATTCAGGGATAGATAGGAAACAGGGTGTAACAGATAAAACACTACAAACACTTAAATAGGAAAAGTGAATTATTTATTGATGCAGATCTGCATGTTACACCTCAAAGAGGGACATATGAGGACAATGAGGGACAGGGGAACACGGACTGAAAAGTGGGACAGTTCCTCCAAATTAGAGACCGTTGGGAGGTATGCAGTCCTGGACAAAAAAATAAAATAAAAAAAATAACTTCCCCTACTCCAACACCCTTGGTTAAACTTGATGGACATATGTCTTTTTTCAACTGTATTAACTATGTAACTATGTAATTAAAGGCACAGTCCAGGCAATGGCAATAACTGGGCTGCAAGGAGCTCACCTGAAGGCTGACCTATGTGCCTCTCCTGCATTCCCGGCAGTGTGTCATAGCAGGTCTTCAGAGTTTTCCCCTTCTGTCTATTTTTTTCCATCCAAAACCGCGCACAAATGCGGCTGCTGTTGTCCCTCAGCACTCTCAGCATGAGCGAGCCAAGAAAGCCACAATGGTATTCGGATGGACAGGAATCACTTTTGGATCGCGGTCATGGAAAAATGGAAAAGAAAAGGAAGGCCAAACTTGGAGCCCTGCTCCAGGATCTAAAGTGCACTTAAAGAAATAGAGGGGAGGCACATGGGACAGAATTCATGTGAACTCTTTGTTGCCTTATTATTGACATTGTCTGGACTGCACTAAAGTGCATAAAAATCAGCAATCCAATATTATTGTAAAGCTGAACAAAACCTGGAAATTTAACTTTCGTTCCATGCCACACTTTGTGAAACCCCCAGGTTTTCGGTATTCACTCACCTTACCCCTGTCCAACTGTGCAGGCTCTCGTCCAATCAGAGCTATTTGCTGTGTTTATTTTATTTGGCAAACGCCTCTCATTGACTTCAATGGGGAGCGCCAGCAGCCACATACCCAGGGGCATGTGCATTCTTGTCCCAGCCTATTCGGAATGCTCCAGGGGAAGGCCAGTGGCCCGGGCTGGGTTTTGTTCCTCTTTAAGAACAACCAAAAGCCACACTATCTTTTAAACCAAGTTCCAAACGATAGTAATTATCGTCAGTAAACCCTGGTTATAAGGAGTGGAGTCGTTTTTAAAAGGGTTTAAGGGTTTTTAAAAAGCCTGCCCCCCCCACCCAAGAGGGGGGGGGGGCTATGTAATTTTTTTTTTCAATTGACCCTTTATGTCCTTTCACCCAGGCAGTACTGTATAAAAGGCTTCAAGTAGCAGGGGCCATGCGGCACAGTGCTCAGGGATGGATGAGAGATAAGTATTAAAAAATAAAATACTGATGAAGGCCCACAGGGAAGGGGGTAGGTTTGGGTGGGTGGGCACGGGGGGTGATTCTCTCCCCCCCTTCTTCCCCTTTTTTTTTCTTTTTCCCTTTCTTCTTTATTTTTGCACCTTCTCTTTTCCTTCCTTTGTCTTTTCTTTACCTCCCCCTTTTCTCCCTTTTGTGTTGGATGTCTCGTCTGATGTTCCCCATCTCCCTGACATGTTTGTGGTGCGGGCAGACGTGTGAGAGGTGGACCAATATGGAAGATAAAAAGATGGTCAGATGGAGGGATAACTGGTATTAAGATGATATCACAGGTGAGCCGCGCAGCCAGGTTTTAACCAGGGGCCGAGGTAGACTGATATGCGAATTGGTCGCACCACGTCTGCTTTGGTGTTCTAAATGTAAATATCTTGTTGTATACCTTGTATGGAAATATTTTTTCCTTGTTTCTTTGTATTTGTTACTGTCTGTTACTGCTTTGTATCAGAAAATTCTCAATAAAATAAGATTAAACAAAAAATAAAATACTAAAATACCATTCTCTGTGTCTTTTTACATTTAGCTGAAGCTCTTACATCCCCACTGCATCCATTTTCCTCCTGAGATGCTCCTCTTTTCCTGTTTCTCCGATGTGGAGATGCCCCCCGCCATCAGTCACTGTGAGCAGGCACCCCCCCCTCCATTTACTGCAATAGATTGGGGTGTGTGAAGACCTAACATGCCCCTTTCCATTGCAGTGAATGGAGGGGGTGTGCCAGCTCACAGTGACTGATGATAGGTGGCATCTCTGCGTCGGAGAACTAGGATGAGATGCACAATCGGGTGGGCGGCTAGGGACATGGATGCAGCAATGCATTTAGAGCTGCAGCCACGGACTAGGAGTGATGGCCTGCGTAGGAGCACAAGGTGAGTATAACATTTTGTTTATTTGACTGTAAATTGTCTTTAACCTTGGGATTCTAAATTAACTTAACCCCCCCCCCCCCCAGGGTGAGTTTCCTTGTCAATTGAGGAAGTGAATTGAGGAAAAGATAGGTATCTATGCAATGCCAGTCACAGGCAGCGGGAAGAGGGGTGTTGAAATTTATTCGGGATCCATGTGGTGTAAGACAGTGGACAGCTACTTAGGTTTTCTTTGTACTGTTCCAAAAGATGGAGCACTGATATGGCAGCACACTGCATGTTGATGCAGCCATTTCCAGGCCTGTCCTAAGGAGCAGCACAAGGACATCTTAAACAGGACCCTTACAAGAATTTCTGCTCATATGCATCCCTCCCAATTCAGATTGCTGCAAATAAAGCTCAATGATGGTCGACGCCGCCTTTTGGTGTTCTCTGCTCTCTGCCCCACCCCAGTGTGACGTACGAAAGGGAGCAGAGAGCCAACCAGGCACTTCCTGTGTGTGCTCTGCACATTTCTAGACTGCCGGCCCCCCTGGGAACATTTCTGGCAGAGCTGACATCAACACCTGGCAAGGCGGGGCAGCTGCCGAGGGCCCCAACCCTTTCGGAGGGACAGGACCGGCCTTTGGGGTATGCAACAGCGCTTGACCGGCAGCAGACTGGGAGGGCACCGCCACAACTGGTGCCCACATCTCCTAAACTGGCGGGGTTTCACACAACAATTTAGTTCCAGGGGAGGAAGTGCTGGGTTTTGTTCTGCTTTTAAGTTCCCCACCCCAGCTGATTTCCTATCCCTGGAGCATCCCAATCTGTGATACCCTACTGTGTGAAACCCCCTGGGTTTGCTGGCATACCCACTATGCAAGCAATTCCACCCCTGTTTTTTGGTCCGCTTTACAGGGGCATCTCAATTTGGGATGCCCCTGTTTGTGAAAGACCCCCCCTGGTTTGGCTATTGATCCCACAGTGCATTCACCAGTTTGAGGAAAGTAATGAACAAAGGAGGGTGACACACAGGGGCATCCAAAATCAGGAGAATCTAGGTTCGTTTAGACCCCAAGGTTAGGTTTAAAGGGGTTTGGTGCGCTTCAAAACAGAACGAAACTAGAGTTCTAGTCCAAATAGCATAATCCTTAGGGGGCATCAGTGACATGATGTGACTCTTCACCAAAAGGGGCCCACTGAGACCATGCCGCCCAAGGGCCCACATAAACTTGGAGCCGCCCTGATTTTTGGGCCCCACCAACAGGACTGATCATCACCCATCCCATTCCCGGCAACCCTAACAGGGCACAGTGCAGAGATCGGGGTTTCAGCTGCTGGCCCTTCATCTCTGTGGTTCACCCCTTTATGGTGAACTTCAGCACTTCAGTAAATGGAGATAAAAATGCAGGCCAAAGATACATTGCAGCATAGCAGCAGGACAGAGATGGTGGTGCAGCGTAGCAACAGGGCAGATATGGGGTGCAGAGTAACAACAGGACAGGGATGGGGGTGCAGAGTAACAACAGGGCAGGGATGGGGGGTGCAGTGTAGACAGGGCTGGATTAAATGTAGTGGAGGCCCTGGGGCATAAAATCTGGTGGAGGCCCCAGATACAGTACAAAATAATAGTCCAGGCAAGTAACTGATTGGTGGTTGCCTGGGGCACGCCTAGTTACTGGAACGTCAGATTGAGTCCCTTGTGCCACCCTTGTGCGGGTACGTGCTGCTCGGGAACTCTTGTTTTGCCATTCCTGGGCGGGGGGTATTGTAATCGCCCAGTTGGTCCAGCAGAAAACAGTTCCCTGCATTGAGCTGGCCTGTCAGACCAAAGACTGAAAAGCCTCCTAGACCAGACCATAACCCAAAGGTTGGTGGAGGCTCCTTTTCCAGGGGAAGTGGTGGAGGCCCGGGGCTCGCGCCCCTTGCATCCACCTCATAATCCGGCCCTGAGTGTAGAAACAGGGTAGGGATGGGGGAGCAGTGTAACAACAGGGCAGAGATGATGGTGCAGCATAGTAACAGGACAGGGATGGGGTGCAGCATAGCAACGGGACAGAGATGATGGTACAGCATAGAAACAGGGCAGAGATGCTGGTGTAACCTAGCAACAGGGCAGAGATGATGGTGCAGCGTAGAAACAGGGCAGAGATGATGGTGCAGCGTAGAAACAGGGCAGAGATGCTGGTGTAGCCTAGCAACAGGGCAGAGATGGTGGTGTAGCCTAGCAACAGGGCAGAGATGATGGTGCAGCGTAGAAACAGGGCAGAGATGCTGGTGTAGCCTAGCAACAGGGCAGAGATGCTGGTGCAGCGTAGAAACAGGGCAGAGATGCTGGTGTAGCCTAGCAACAGGGCAGAGATGCTGGTGTAGCCTAGCAACAGGGCAGAGATGATGGTGCAGCGTAGAAACAGGGCAGAGATGATGGTGCAGCGTAGAAACAGGGCAGAGATGCTGGTGTAGCCTAGCAACAGGGCAGAGATGCTGGTGTAGCCTAGCAACAGGGCAGAGATGATGGTGCAGCGTAGAAACAGGGCAGAGATGCTGGTGTAGCCTAGCAACAGGGCAGAGATGGTGGTGCAGTGTAGAAACAGGGCAGAGATGCTGGTGTAGCCTAGCAACAGGGCAGAGATGATGGTGCAGCGTAGAAACAGGGCAGAGATGATGGTGCAGCGTAGAAACAGGGCAGAGATGCTGGTGTAGCCTAGCAACAGGGCAGAGATGCTGGTGTAGCCTAGCAACAGGGCAGAGATGATGGTGTAGCCTAGCAACAGGGCAGAGATGATGGTGCAGCGTAGAAACAGGGCAGAGATGATGGTGCAGCGTAGAAACAGGGCAGAGATGCTGGTGTAGCCTAGCAACAGGGCAGAGATGCTGGTGTAGCCTAGCAACAGGGCAGAGATGATGGTGCAGCGTAGAAACAGGGCAGAGATGATGGTGCAGCGTAGAAACAGGGCAGAGATGATGGTGCAGCGTAGAAACAGGGCAGAGATGCTGGTGTAGCCTAGCAACAGGGCAGAGATGATGGTGCAGCGTAGAAACAGGGCAGAGATGATGGTGCAGCGTAGAAACAGGGCAGAGATGATGGTGCAGCGTAGAAACAGGGCAGAGATGATGGTGCAGCGTAGAAACAGGGCAGAGATGCTGGTGTAGCCTAGCAACAGGGCAGAGATGATGGTGCAGCGTAGAAACAGGGCAGAGATGCTGGTGTAGCCTAGCAACAGGGCAGAGATGATGGTGCAGCGTAGAAACAGGGCAGAGATGCTGGTGTAGCCTAGCAACAGGGCAGAGATGGTGGTGCAGCGTAGAATCAGGGCAAAATGGGGGTGCAGCATAAAACTGGGGCAGAGATGAAGAGGTGCAGCAGGGATTATGGGAGGTGGCACATGTTTACAGCTGTTTCCTATGCCCTTTGGATGAAGCTCGACTCACGACACCCTTTTTGATGATATCAGTAGATTTTATATATTTTTAATCTCTTGGTTTACAGGGGAACAATTGCCTTCCTGGAGAGACTGATATCCTCACCCCTGATGGGATGTGAGACTGTGTAAAACCCATGGAATCGCTGGTTAGACTCGCATAGTCATAGACATCCCTTCAATAGCTCTATCTGAGGAAATCTTAGCCGATCTAAAGAAGCTGTGAAAGGGCACCAACTGGCGAAGTGTGGGGAAACTTACAGCGGCATCTCAAATCGGAATGACCAGCTGAAAACCCCGTGTGTAATTCCCCTTTACACGAGATGATACAAACACGCGCAACATTGTATCAATCTCAGTGAGTTCTTCAATTCACACGCTGCACAGCCAGGCGCCGCCAGGGGGCGCTGCTAAGGGGGGTCCCTCGCCATCTGACCCCCCGGGCACGTTTGTGGCGAATTTCATGCATGTAACGTCGAATCTCTATTGATAAGCATTCATAAGGCGATGCGCTTTCATAAAATCCAGAATTTGAAACCAATACAGAAACGTGAAATGTTATTGTCATCGAGGTGCTCGAATCTTTCTTTCCCATGACCCGGAAGTGAGTCGGTTTTTAGTATCCGGTGCAGTGAGGGACTGGCGGTAGTGGCAGCTTGTTGTGGTGCAGTTTGGCTGTGTGTTGGAGTCCTCTGTAACGCGCAATCATGTACGACGCAGACGAAGGTAATGCTGTGCAATGTGCTTTACAATATTGGCTCATGTGTATGAGAAGCATTGTGACATTGGATTGTCTCTTTTAGATATGCAGTATGATGAGGATGACGATGAAATCACCCCCGATCTGTGGCAGGAAGCCTGCTGGATTGTAATTAGGTGAGTGTTTCTCTTTTATCTCGTATTAGAATAAAGGGATGTCTAGTGATATAAAGTGTAATATCCCCAAATAGTGAGGGGAGCCTGGGTAACTCCTCTCAGATGACCACCATATAACAGGCCGCTCTCAAAGTGATAAAAATAAATCCATTTTTTATTGCTGAATTACAACCATGATAATTTAAATATTTAGATCAACACATAACAACACTATTGACATAGTTAAAAAACATATAAACAAACACAAGGGGGGACCTATCTACAAATGGAGACTATATAAATAAATATAATAATATTGGGTGGCGTGTTGCAAATACCTCTAATAAATGAATGAATATAATACTTCTACTTATATGCGCTGGTAGATAAAAAACCATGAGCTATATCGCATGGTAAAGTGCATAGTGCATAGTGTGCAAAAAAATGTGCAATTATACGTGTTTCTCATATTGTTCCAATTGGAATTGGAATACTCACCTCCCACGTTCCTGCACCTGACATTCTAGCAGCTGCTGGGTGGGCGGTGTGCGGCTGCGCGTTGTGCGCGCGGCCGGGCGGGTGGCTGGCGGGCGCCTCCTACTGCAGGGGAGCGCGCCCGGCGGCGGGTCTCGCGCGGCCGCACACTGACTTGACGGCCGGCGGTGATGCGGTTACGCGCCGTCTAACGTGCTGCCCTTACGGCCTGACGCGATGGCTGGGCGGGGCGCACGTGTGGGCGGCGGCGGCCGTTCGTCACCATTGGATCACGTTGTTGTTATCTCGAGTATTTAGGGAGTGGGACCTCCAGCAGCCACCTCACCCTGGCGAAGTGTCTATAGGACACGCAACGCGTCGGTGGCGGCTGCTGCGGGGGACCCCTGGAGACTGGTGATGTAAACTTTGTTACTTTATTGTATTTTTGGCCTTTGGGCGTGTTACTTTTGAATCCTATTATTGCTCTTACCAATTTTGCCACCTTGTGTGCGCCGTATTGCTTTTCACTACAGCACTTTAATTCAATGGTTATAGTTGTTGTCATTTTAGCACTCTTTGCATTTTGAGGTTTGCTTTTGGTTTATGATTGTTTTGTATTTTTATAGGGTATATTTTGTCACATCGCTCATATCTTTCAGATATTTTTGTATCATCCCTTTTTTTTTTTTTTTTTTTTATTTTTTTTATTTATTTATTTTTTTTTTATATACACGTATAATTGCACATTTTCTTGCACACTATGCACTATGCATTTTACCATGTGATATAGCTCATGGTTTTTTATCTACCAGCGCATATAAGTAGAAGTATTATATTCATTCATTTATTAGAGGTATTTGCAACACGCCACCCAATATTATTATATTTATTTATATAGTCTCCATTTGTAGATAGGTCCCCCCTTGTGTGTGTTTATATGTTTTTTAACTATGTCAATAGTGTTGTTATGTGTTGATCTAAATATTTAAATTATCATGGATTTATTTTTATCACTTTGAGTGCGGCCTGTTATATGGTGGTCATCTGAGAGGAGTTACCCAGGCTCCCCTCACTATTTGGGGATATTATATTTGTCTGACCATACGGGCTTTCTAGCACCTCTTCATGTTATATCTTTTATAGTGGGACGGTGCATACCCATAGCTCTTTAGTACTTATTAGTGATATAAAGTGGACCTAAGCCCACCATGGTAACTCCATGGTAAGCATGGTCCAGGTACCCACCAGCGGGTGGCCTGAAATCTTAAAAGATTCCAGGGCTGGCTTCCCCCTGGGGCAACCTGTATCAGTATAGCCTGCTGTTTGAAAATTCCTAGGGCACTTGTTGTGACTTACCTTTCCCTGCTCCGTCGGCGCATGTGTGAGGTCTCATCCGATCAGACCCTCTGTCGTGTTTACCTCATTAGGCAATTCAGATTGGATATTAAACTAGGGGCTTGGTTTACTTCCATGCTGTGTTGGTTGATCCACAACTGGTAGTTCTCTGCAGTCTTAGTGATCCTATACCCAGAAAGGATGTTTGTCACCTTCTGTCCCCAACCCAGCACCCCCGTTTCTTGCCTGTGTGTTCTTCTTTTTTTTTTTTTTTCCTAAAGCCTTTGTTCAATATGGATAGCAACATGAACCGGATGCAATCAGCTATATTGCTCCCTGGCCGAGCAGCGCCCCCCCCCCCCCCGGCCCTTTCCATGCATTCACTTACAGTGCCCACAGCTAAGCATTGGGGGTCAGCCTTTTCCGTTATAATAACTGCAATCAATCTGTAAGCACTTCAACATAACCAACATTATGTGGCAGCTTGTCTTGTGACATATTAAGCATATGGCTGTCATTTGGACATCATACTGTTTCCTGTTTATTTTTATGAATACTGGGCAAATGCTTTAGTAAAAAGCAGTCTGCTTTGGGGCATAGAAGGTGATAACATAAACTTTATTTCTGGGTGTATGAAGCAGTGGCATCATTTTTGTTGAAGAAAAATAATTTCTGTCAATTTTCTCTCCGCACAAGAGCCTGTTATTCAGCAGCTCTGTCCCACCCACATCAGAGAAACGAGATCCTACGAGTCGTCCTGCGTATGGTCTCCCATAGTATATTATTTGTTATAAAAATGAAATCCTGCAAGCACAAGTGTTTGTTACTTAAACACTTGTTTGTAAGTCCTCATTATGGATGTGTGAATGTTGTATTTTAATGTTGTATATGTGTAGATTAGGTTTTCCAAACCTATATTCATTTAAAAAATCGCAATATATCGTCTTTGAGACACTAGGATATATTGTATCGTCATACATATGGTATCGCCAGATTCTTGCCAATTCACATACCTAGTCATCACCATGCATAAAATCAATGCAGAGTTGGGCATGTAGAGAAATGTGCATTGACTACAATGGTGGTGGTGTGCTGACAACGGACTGTAATGGACTGATGGCTTGGGCAGTGACGCATAAAGTACGAGAAAAGGAGGGGCGGGGGTGGCGTGGGGTGGCGTGGCATGGAATGTGGATCTGCCAGAGTAGAAGTGGTCCTCTGCCAGGAACAAAATAAAAGAAAAAAAATGTTTGTGTGTGTTTTTTCCCCATAGATAATAACTTTAAAGAGTTAATTGTTTACCTAAAAGGATGCACTATATTTGGTATGGCTGGTAATTGTTAACCTCACAGGTGATTATTTATTTTTTATTCTTCTTACATTTCAGTTCCTATTTTGATGAGAAGGGGTTGGTGCGACAACAGCTTGATTCATTTGATGAATTTATTCAGATGTCAGTGCAGAGAATCGTGGAGGATGCCCCACCTATTGATTTGCAGGCTGAGGCGCAGCATACTTCTGGAGAAGTAGAGGAGCCAGTAAGTTAAAATTAAAGCTGATGAGGAAGAAATGTAGACTGCAGCAGCCAGTATGACTACTTGTTTCAAATTTTTCACATTTGTTTGAGCAGGGTCCCAAAGTTTGCCCTTTATTTCTGTGCATATAGCAGTTCGGATTTTTTCCTTGGCATTTACAGGGCCACTCCAGCCCCTCCAAATAGCGATTATGCTCATGTTTTTTTTTTTTTTTTTCCCTCCTTTTATTGCATGAGAATAATCTCTATTTGGAGGGGGTGGGGGTTGTGTTTATTTTGAAGGAAGGGGCTGGAGTGACCCTTTAACCCATCTGTGCAGTGAGCAAAACACAAGCAGTGAGTGCACATGTGCCCAGAGCAGAGGGTTTCTCAAACCACGGCACCTGGGGAGCAGTTGGGGGGGGGGGGGGGGGGGGGGGGGTTGCTCAGGAGCACTTCATATCCCAGCCAGGAATCAAACCTGCACCCCCCCCCCCCCAATCAAAAAATTGGTTCCTTGATCACTAGTCCACATCTGCTCTAAATGTGGTTGCACAGCTGTCCCTGTCCAGTGCTCCCATCATTGGTTTCTGAGCTTTGTACCCAGCCCTTATACATTCATGGCTGATCAGCAACTACACAGGCATATTGCTATAAATACCAGTGGCCTATAGGGCTCAGCAGGCTGAATGGTGCTAATTACATACTAGGTCCAGATTCCCGATATAGCAGTGAAATACAGCAAACCACAAAAGAAACGGCATTCCTGATTTGTTTGGCACACGAAGATGAGGGATGCTTATTGGCAGCATTTAAGGCACTTTGGTACTACGGGAACCAGGAACTGGGTGATTGTTTATCCTGTCCTACAACTTTAGTTAAACTGGACCTTCAGCATGATTTAATGAAAAGCCCAAACTCTTAAAAAACGGTTCCCCAGCATCTAAAATGAATATATTTTACGTTTTTAGTCACTAACTTATTATTCGTTCCCCCACTGGGCTGCAACTCTGTTCAGGAATTTAGGATACGGGCGCGGCCATCTTGACTCAGAAGCATCACACTTACTGAGGAGAGGAGAGTGGGATAAGGTACAGGGGGGCGGGTTATAGCTGTGCTTTGCTCAGACAGAGCAGAGCTGGGGTCAGGTAACGGTCAGCAGTCCCAGAATGCAGAGCAGCACAGTCAGGAGGCACTTCCTGTTTGCAGGCTGCCTGATAAGATGGCGGCTTCCATAAGCCGCCATCTTGGATGTTTAAAGGCTCATAACATGCAGTAGATGCAGGTAGGATGATTTTTAATGTGGGCAATCTGTATGTACAGGGTGGGGGAAACATATAAGATAGACTTATTCAGAGTGAAGGTCCGCTTTAAAGTAGAATGCAAAACTTGTGCAAACGTTGCCTGTGTTCCCTGTCAGAATAGGTACATTTCTCTGTACTTCAGGGGTGTTGAGAAGGGTGGGTGATGCAGTGACTCAGAGGGCTGCTGGAGTTTTGGTTTATTAACAGCAAGTATAGTTCACTTTTGCTTACCAATCTGTTTTCAATACATTTCAGCCAAGATATCTTCTAAAGTTTGAACAAATCTACCTGTCTAAACCCACACACTGGGAAAGAGATGGTGCACCTTCCCCAATGATGCCAAATGAAGCACGACTAAGGAATCTAACGTAAGACTTGTTTTGTTTTTTTTGCACCTATTTTGGATATTCAGTGCAATTGCACAAAAGGATTTCTTTCTTTTTCTCACATCAAATATTTAAAACACGTATGTAAATGTACATTGACCAAATTGGAAGCAATAGTATGAGTGGTAGGTTGACCATAAAAGATTAGTGTTAATTTCAAAAGGTTGTGGCATTTGACTAGACGACCATGTTTGTGAATAGTATCTGATCTTTCTATACACCATTTTGGTCTATTCTGATATAATTTGGTTGTCTGCTGGTTTATAACAAATGATCAAGGAGTTATTTGGCACCAAAAAATAAAAGCAGTCTGTATTTAACCTAATTGGTGACCTGTCTATTGGTGTGACTAGAATACATTAACAAGGCAAGCTCTGCACTTGCTATTCCCTCCTTGTTACTGGAGCCCTGCCAGAGTCACAGGCATGAGCCTTCAAAGCTGTACCAGTCCCTTTCAGCTTCTGGCCCAGGCACACCCACCAGAAGCTCTTCAGCTGTGCATTTCAGAAAGCTTTTCAATTAGTGTGCTGCTAAGATGTCTATTTTCTGCCAGTGATTCATACTAAACTATATTTAAGGTGGAGAAAACAATCTTTTAGATGTTGTCTACAGTTTACCTCAATCTGGCTAAAGAGGTGCATGACCGCCTGCTGGCATTGGTGTCCGGCAACTGTGCACCTGTTGTGCTGTACATACCCCCCGAAATCCACAGGCCACTGTAGGGTTTCAAAAATTGTGCACAATCTGCACAGAGCAGGATAGCTCGCGAAATAAGGTGTGTGTTGTGTTGGATCCAGATTCTTTTTTTTAACCTTTAAAACAGGTATTCTGCACCGCTCTATGTCGATATTACAAAGACTGTGGTAAAAGAAGGAGAGGAGCAAATTCAAACTCAGCATCAGAAAACCTTTATTGGCAAAATCCCAATAATGTTACGTTCAACTTACTGTCTCCTGAACGGCCTTACTGATCGTGATCTTTGTGAGTTAAATGAATGTCCTTTAGACCCTGGAGGTTACTTCATCATTAATGGGTCTGAAAAGGTATTGTGATTTTCTATTTAATTGGTTTTGCCTGTTAATAACTACTTTTTGTATATAACCCAAGTTAACCAGCCTAGTCCGGGTGAAGTAGGCTACCAACACGGTTTACCTGTTTTCCTATAGGGCTAACCAGACAAGCTACCACTACAGAAGGTCATTGAAATACATTGAGGCAGTTTTTTTTTAATCTTTCTATATAAATTACTATATTGGCTACATATTATGTAAAAATAAAGCTTAAAGCAGACCTTCACCCTGAGTAAGAGCATATCTTATGTGTCACACTAATCTAACCATCTAACTGTCCTAGTTACATGGAAAAACTTTCCGAAATGTGCCTCCATTAGCAGGGCATCCCAGACACATGGTGCAGAGTGGGCACCTGGCACACAGGTTCAGATGGGCAGTGAGGGTCAGTCAGCCCTAAACGCTCCTTTTTCTTCTAAAAGGGCAAATCGCGAGCAAGCAAAGGGTTAGAAGGTCATATGGAAAAAAAAAATATATATTCTTGGCATGATGTGTCCTTGGAACCCTCTTGGCAGTTCACATGTGGAGAAAAGTGAGTTAAGACTACCTTTCCACTCGTTAAACCGGAGCTTCACCATAATTTATTGAAAAGCCCAAACCCTTAAACTATTTCCCAGCATCTAAAATTAATATATTTTTTAGGTTTTTAGTCATTTACTTATTCTTTTCCCCACTGGGCTGCAACTCTGTTTAGGACACTAGGATGCGGGCGCCGCCATCTTGACTCAGAAGCATCACACTTACTGAGGAGAGGAGAGTGGGATAAAGTACAGTGGGCAGATTATACAGGTCCTTCTAAAAAAATTAGCATATAGTGCTAAAGTTCATTATTTTCCATAATGAAATGATAAAAATTAAACTTTCAGATATTTGAGATTCATTGCACACAACTGAAATATTTCAGGTCTTTTTTTGATTTAATACTGATGATTTTGCCATACAGCTCATGAAAACCCCAAAATCCTATCTCAAAAAATTAGCATATCATGAAAAGGTTCTCTAAACCAGCTATTAACCTAATCATCTGAATCAACTAATTAACTCTAAACACCTGCAAAAGATTCCTGAGGCTTTTAAAAAAGCCCAGCCTGGTTCATTACTCAAAACCGCCATCATGGGTAAGACTGCCGACCTGACTGCTGTCCAGAAGGCCATCATTGACACCCTCAAGCAAGAGGGTAAGACCCAGAAAGAAATTTCTGAACAAATAGGCTGTTCCCAGAGTGCTGTATCAAGGCACCTCAATGGGAAGTCTGTGGGAAGGAAAAAATGTGGCAGAAAACGCTGCACAACGGAAGAGGTGACCGGAACCTGCGGAAGATTGTGGAGAAGGACCGATTCCAGACCTTGGGGGACCTGCGGAAGCAGTGGACTGAGTCTGGAGTAGAAACATCCAGAGCCACCGTGCACAGGCGTGTGCAGGAAATGGGCTACAGGTGCCGCATTCCCCAGGTCAAGCCATTTTTGAACCAGAAACAGCGGCAGAAGCGCCTGACCTGGGCTACAGAGAAGCAGCACTGGACTGTTGCTCAGTGGTCCCAAGTACTTTTTTCTGATGAAAACAAATTTTGCATGTCATTCGGAAATCAAGGTGCCAGAGTCTGGAGGAAGACTGGGGAGAAGGAAATGCCAAAATGCCTGAAGTCCAGTGTCAAGTACCCACAGTCAGTGATGGTCTGGGGTGCCATGTCAGCTGCTGGTGTTGGTCGACTGTGTTTTATAAAGGGCAGGGTCAATGCAGCTAGCTATCAGGAGATTTTGGAGCACTTGATGCTTCCATCGGCTGAAAAGCTTTATGGAGATGAAGATTTCATTTTTCAGCACGACCTGGCACCTGCTCACAGTGCCAAAACCACTGGTAAATGGTTTACTGACCATGGTATTACTGTGCTCAATTGGCCTGCCAACTCTCCTGACCTGAACCCCATAGAGAATCTGTGGAATATTGTGAAGAGAAAGTTGAGAGACGCAAGACCCAACACTCTGGATCAGCTTAAGGCCGCTATCGAAGCATCATGGGCATCATAACACCTCAGCAGTGCCACAGGCTGATTGCCTCCATGCCACGCCGCATTGAAGCAGTCATTTCTGCAAAAGGATTCCCGACCAAGTATTGAGTGCATAACTGAACATAATAATTATTTGAAGGTTGACTTTTTTTTTTATTAAAAACATTTTTCTTTTATTGGTCGGATGAAATATGCTAATTTTTTTAGATAGAATTTTGGGGTTTTCATGAGCTGTATGGCAAAATCATCAGTATTAAAACAAAAAAAGACCTGAAAAATTTCAGTTGGTGTGCAATGAATCTGAAATATATGAAAGTTTAATTTTTATCATTTCATTATGGAAAATAATGAACTTTAGCACTATATGCTAATTTTTTGAGAAGGACCTGTAGATGTGCTTTGCTCAGACAGAGCAGAGCTGGGGTCAGGAAAAGGTCAGCAATCCCAGAATGCAGAGCACCGCAGTCAGCAGGCACTTCCTGTTTGCAGGCTGCCTGATGTTCCATGAGCTGCCATCTTGGATGTTTAAAGGCTCGTTACATGCAGTAGGTGCAGGTAGGATGATTTTTGTGAGCAATCTGTATGTACAGGGTGGGGGAAACATATAAGATAGACTCTTATACAGAGTGAAGGACCGCTTAAACCTCTTCATTGCAAGTCCTAGATTTTGCGTCGAGCATAATGTTCCTGTAGGTTTATTTGCCTTAAAGACTTGTCCAGGGTTAAAAACGGACAGCCATTTCCTCACCACATGCTGCTGATTCTATGTATGTCTTCAAAAGTCTCCTTTATCAAGCGCTCAAGGAAAAGCCCATCAAGATTTAGCATCCAGGAGCCACGTCCTCTCCGCTGAAATGTTCTACCCACTCATCTTTCCCAGCATGCCCTGTGCTTGTGCATATCTGCCCCAGGGGGTATATATATGTGTTATGACACTCATTTTAATATGCAAAAAATGTATTTTCTCCCTTCGGCCATCAGAGAGTGGAGGCTCCTTCCACCTATGGAGGAAGCTGTAACTGAGAAAAGCTTAAAAGGCATCTGTTTGAAATGACCTTTGTATCCCATACAAGAGTAATACTACTTATAAATAAACTGATATGCCTATCCTAAAAAAACTAGTTTTTAGTGATGCAGAAATCTAATTTGATTTTGTGTGCTATGCTTTGAGCATGGTTGCTGCTATATTAAATACACTATGTATTGCTTCTGTGTGTATATATTATAATATATATATATATATATATATATATATAATTTTTTTTTTTTTTTTTTTTTAGGTGCTAATTGCACAAGAAAAAATGGCCACAAATACTGTATACGTCTTTGCAAAGAAAGATTCAAAGTATGCCTACACTGCTGAATGTCGGTCTTGCCTTGAGAATTCTTCAAGACCTACAAGTTCCATATGGGTCAGCATGCTGGCAAGAGGAGGTCAGGTAGGCATTTGAGTTGCAAATTTAAATGACCAAGTCACCTTTTAGGACAGCGCTGCTGAGACATTGTTCTCAAAGAACTCTGTTCCGTTATCTCATCATCCCTGTTGTTTACTCACTAGCTAACTGGTATAGTGCCAAGGGACTGGTGCAAGGTCTTCTCCTGCAATTTTAGACCTGTTATCTTAACATCCATTGTGGGGAAATTGCTTGAGGGGCTATTTAGGGACTATATACACGAATATGTAACTATCCATAATATAAGTGACAACCAGCACGGTTTTTCTAAGGACAGAAGCTGCCAGACTAACCTGATTGGCTTCTATGAGGAGGTGAGTAGAAGACTGGACAGAGGGGTGGTTGTGGATATAGCTTTTCTGGATTTTTGACAGTCCATGTCCCCCATAGACTCTTATTGGGGAAATTGAGATCTTCAGGATTAGAAAATACAGTTTGTAACTGGATAGAAAACTGGCTGAAGGATCGTGTGCAGAGAGTTGTGGTTAATGATACCTACTCTGAGTGGTTACCAGTTGTAAGTGGTGTACCCCAGGGTTCAGTGCTGGGCCCTCTATTATTCAATTTGTTTATAAACAACATGGAAGATGGAATTAAAAGCCCTGTCTCTATTTTTGCAGATGACACAAAGATCTGTAGCACAGTTCAGTCTATTGAAGATGTTCACAAGCTTCAGGCTGACTTGGACACATTGAGTGTCTGGGCATCCACTTGGCAAATGAAGTTAAATGTGGAAAAATGCAAAGTCATGCACTTGGGGTCTAATAACCCGAAGGCCACATATGTCCTTGGGGGATGGGGCCACCAAGATACTATCAAGCATTAAGAGGCATGGAATCATGGGATAGGGATGTAATTTTGCCTCTTTACAAGGCACTGGTGCGCCCTCACCTGGAATATGCCGTCCAGTTCTGGGCACCTGTTCATAGAAAGGACGCTCTGACTATGGAAAGGGTGCAGAGGAGAGCCATTAAACTAATAAGAGGAATGAAGGATCTTAGTTATAAGGAAAGATTACTGGAATTAAATCTGTTTAGTCTTGAGAGGAGACAACTGAGGGGGGACATAATTAACTTGTATAAATATATAAATGACCCATACAAAAAATATGGGGGAACACTATATCAGGTAAAATCCTCTCTAAAGACAAGGGGGCACTGCCTTCTACTGGAAAATAAAGAAATTTAGTCTCCGGAGGCGACAATCGTTTACCATAAGAACTATAAATCTGTGGAATAGCCTTCCCACAGAAGCTTGTTACAGCATCAACCGCTGACGGCTTCAAAAAAGGATTAGACGCTTATTTAGAAGAAAAGAACATTAACAGTAACTATTAGCGGTTATCGGTAAAAAAACAAAAATATGTTTCCCCTATAAAATAAAATAAAACATTCTTGGTTGAGCTTGATGGACATATGTCTTTTTTCAACCGTATTAACTATGTAACCAATTAACTATGTTCTCCCTGCTCCCCAAAGTGGGCTTGAGGTACTAGACTTTATTATACTTCTGTATAAACCAACAGAATTCATATGTAAAGTCCCATGTTTGTTAAATCATGTCCTGTAAACTGCAGTTTTTAATTTTCTGTTCCAAAACGTCATTAAGAAATGTACTTTTTGTTTTCAATGCATTTTTTTTTTTTTTTTCTATAGGGAGCCAAAAAAAGTGCTATTGGTCAGCGCATTGTTGCAACATTACCTTACATTAAGCAAGAAGTACCAATTATCATCGTTTTTAGAGCTTTGGGGTTTGTGTCTGACCGTGACATATTGGAGCACATTATTTATGACTTTGAAGACCCTGAGATGATGGAAATGGTGAGTTTGTCTGCTCAAATGAGCTTCATAAATGATAATCTCTGTATGTTGCCTATATTTTTAGTGTAGTAAAACTTTTTTTTTTAACTTTTCAGGTAAAACCTTCTCTTGATGAGGCTTTTGTGATCCAGGAACAAAATGTAGCCTTGAATTTCATAGGTTCTAGGGGTGCAAAACCTGGTGTAACAAAAGAAAAAAGAATAAAGTATGCAAAAGAAGTTCTTCAAAAAGAAATGTTACCTCATGTCGGTGTCAGTGATTTCTGCGAGACCAAGAAAGCCTACTTTTTAGGGTAAGTTTTTAATTTGTGTGTTTTTTTTTTTTTATTTTTTTTTTTTTCAGCCTTCGCTCTGTCGTACCTCTAGCTGCGGGAGCACGTGGACGTGTGGCCAACCGTGTTTACTCTATTCAGATTTCCTTGCCATACTGACGCAGGTGCGGCAAGGGAAATCTGAACGAGTGCCACTGATCGAATGGGTAGCCCAGGATATAGGCAGGAATGGGTGAGTTTTTGGGTAATTCATGGGGGATGCAAATAGGATCCAAATCAGGATGCCCCCCCAAGAGCACCACCCAAGACAGTCCATTTCTGGGGTAGTGGTCCTTTTTTCACAACAGAAATTTTCCCCTGTATAAGTCTGAAAAATGTCTACATTCGCCCCCACTATATGCTTAGGATATCATCCCTTCAAACTGGGTTTGGTTCTAGGGATGGTTTAAGTGTACTGATTTTAGGTTATTCCATGTGTATGTGGTGGTTTTTGTATTTTTATTTGTTAACCTTATACCAGCTGATTTCAGGGAATGTGTATCTGTTTCAATATGTCTGGGCTTGTAAGTCCCTTACAGTCTATTACTTGTGATTTCACGTCGCATTTAAGAAGTCAGTCGTTTGGCTTTCATGTATTTGTTTTTCTCTATTTAGATACATGGTTCATCGTCTGCTCCTTGCTGCTCTTGGAAGAAGAGAGTTGGATGACAGAGATCACTATGGAAATAAAAGGCTGGATCTTGCTGGACCTCTGCTTGCATTCCTTTTCAGGGGGTAACTTTATATTTAATTAAAGTCCATTTACAATACAATTTACAATACATAGTCTAATGTCCTGATAAGATGCCCTCCACCTCAGCATAGTTGTAGGTTTTTGTTTCTCTCAACAAGAAACCACGGCAGTATTTTTATATCAAAAAATACAATGGGATGAAAGGATCTTGAACTTCCATTCCTAGTGGGAATGGCCCACCTCTGTTTCTTCGCCTGAGCTTGCTTGTAGGGAATAGCTCAGCATAAACTTAGATGTAGGTATCGGTGTTAAAGTGGACCAACACCCGATGCTGATTGGCCCGGGAATCTATAAGATATCAGCATCGGGCCTGCGGGGCACCCCGATCGGGGATGCCCCACTGTGTGAAACCCCCCAGAAAGCCCCGAAATCCCTACCTGCTCCTTTATCCAGCAGCGCAGAGCCGCCGCTCGCGCATCCCTCTAGCAGGGCGCGCACCCCCTGTAAGAGACGCGCGGGAGGCGGCGGCGGGCGCGCTCGCTTGTCCGCCGGCGGGGATTGGCTGCAGCGGTCACATGGGAGCGGGGACAGGTGAGTTTTTGGGGCTTTCTGGTGGGCTTCACACAGCGGGGCACCCCCGATCGGGGTGCCCCACTGAAGTGGACCAAAACCCAGGATAGTCAAAATCCTGGGTGTTCCACTTTAATGGTGTGCAAACTGAAGACTGGCTGGTTACAAGTGTTGTACAACATGTGTTAACCAGGAGAGGATTTAGTATACTGATTACGGATGGCTTCCAGATGAATATTTGTCATCAGCAAACAGACAAACTTTTCCTACCAAGCCTTCTCATATGTCACTTACAAATATATTTGTAAGTGACATAGGAGAAGGCTTGGTAGGAAAAGTTTGTCTGTTTGCTGATGATACAAAGGTTAGTAATAGGGTGGATATTCTGGGAGGTGTCTGCAACATGGAAAATGATTTAGCTTTACTGGATAGATGGTTAAAACTGTGGAAACTAGAGTTTAATGTCTCTAAATGTAAAACCATGCACTTGGGTAGAAGGAATCCCTGCTCTGAGTACCGTATGGGCAGCACTGTGTTATCCAGGACCTCAGAGGAGAGAGATTTAGGGGTAC
This sequence comes from Gastrophryne carolinensis, assembly GCA_027917425.1. Lineage (NCBI taxonomy): Eukaryota > Metazoa > Chordata > Amphibia > Anura > Microhylidae > Gastrophryne > Gastrophryne carolinensis. Next base: position 288,374,370 of record CM051234.1, read on the forward strand.
TGATTACTGATAGCTGCAAGATGAGTGGACAGTGTAGCCAGGCAGTGGGAAAAGCAAGCAGGATGCTCAGCTGCATAGCTCGAGGCATCACCAGTAGGAAGAGGGAGGTTGTGATGCCGCTGTATAGAGCCCTGGTAAGGCCACAGCTAGAATACTGTGTGCAGTAATGGAGACCTTACCTGCAAAAAGACATTATTCAAATAGAACGTGTCCAAAGGCGGGCAACGAAAATGGTGGAAGACTTAAACTTAAAACTTATCAGGAGAGACTTAAAGAACTTAATTTGTACAGTCTGGAGGAAAGAAGGGAGAGGGGGGACATGATTGAGACCTTTAAATATGTGAAAGGATTGAATAATGTTCAGGAGGGAAGTGTTTTTAAGAAGAAGCTTAATGATAGAACAAGGGGGCACAACCTGAAGCTAGTCGGGGGGGAAGATCAGGAGCAATGTTAGAAAATATTATTTTACAGAAAGAGTAGTAGATGCTTGGAACAAACTTCCAGCAGAGGTAGTTGACAAATCAACAGTCACTGAATGTAAACATGCCTGGGATAAGCACACATCTATCCTAAGATAAAGAGTACATACAGTATACACATAAGGGCAGACTAGATGGACCGTATGGTCTCCTTCTGCCGTCAACCTTCTATGTTTCTAAGAGGACTGTGTAGCACAGTAGTAGGGAGAGCAAGTAGGATGCTCCTTTACATAGCTTGAGGAATAACCAGTAGGAAGAGGGAGGTTGTGATGCTGCTGCATACAGCTCAAGTGAGGTCAAATTTATCAGGAAAATATCTACCTATGTTTCTATATGATCAAAGCATTGCATTATGGGTAAAAGCATTGGCAGCTACAGCGAGGCACAGAATGTCATCTTCTGCTGTGTATGTACTCTTGGCTCCATTCACATTAATGGGCCGCCAGGTGCACACAGATAAGGATGAAATTTTAGGAGCAAAAACTGCCATTCACTTTCATTGTCCTACTGGGTGTAATTTTTAACCTGAACTGAATTGGCCCAAGGTAGACAATGAAAGTCAGTGGCAATTTTCTCTTTTTGTTTCAATATATCTTTATTGAATTTTGCAAAGAAATAGAGAACAGTACAGATAAACAGTATTAGACACACAGAGAGAATCGCAGGGATAGGCCGGAACCGCAGCCCACAGATAATATAACCTCAGCCGGACTAAAGAGGACGGGCATAATAAACATTCGAGTAATCGGGGGAGACCTGAGCGCAGGCCCGGATACCGTAACCCGCGGCCCCTGCCATGCCCCGGGAATTAAGGCCACCCTAGATTCATTGCCATGGATGCCACCCTCCGGCTTTACCAGAACATTGCATTGCGACCGCGCCCGTCCCTCCCGCAACCCCAAGAAATAAGAGAGAATGTAGAGAAAGGGAAAAGGGGGTAGAAAGGGTAGGGGAGGAGAACAGGGAAAGAGAGAGCAAGTGGATGAGAAACAATAAGGAGGAAAGACACAACAGACAAACAGAGAAAGACAAACACAGGAAGGACAGGTACAATTACAACACATCCCCGCTCCATCCCTCCCCAAGGGCCCCAGCAGGACCGGCCCCCGATCTACCCACCTGCTCTCCAACTCCTCCCAGGGCTCAGTCCCGCTCCAATAGCGCCCGAAAAGCAGGAGACTCCCGGGAAACCTCCCAGAGAGACCACGTCCCAAGGAACCGCCGGGCGCCCCCCTCCACCCCCTCCAGAAACAGCTCCTCCATCCTCTTGATGGACTCGACCTCCCCGTACCACTCCAGCATAGAAGGAACAACAGAGGAGCGCCAGTGTCTGGGGATCACCGACCTAGCGGCAGTAAGTAGATGCCTCAGCAACCCCTTCTTGTTGGTTGACACTGACCCCGGGAGCATGGACAGTAGGGCGACCTGTGGAGTACGGGGGAGCTTTTCGAGTGACAGGTGTTCATACATTCCCAACACCCACTCCCAAAAGACCCGCACCAACGGACACTCCCACCAAATGTGCAACATGGTCCCAGGAGCCCCTGTGCATCTCCAACAATCGCCCGTGTCCACCCCTCCAAACTTTATAAGGTCCGAGGGGCATCTGTACCATCTTGCCAGGATCTTATAGTTCCGCTCCTGGGCCCTAGAAGCGACAGACAGTTTATGAGTTAATGCGAAGGATTTCTCCCAGTCATCGGACTCGAATACCTGTCCCAGGTCCTCTTCCCATTTCCGGCAGAATCGTGGCAATTCCTCACTCTCCTCCCCATCCCGAAGGATCTTATACAGGGCAGAGATCACGTGTGTAGGGGGAGAAGGGTCCCGGAGGACCCTCTCCAGGGGGGTCGGTGGGCAAGAAAGGTTCGAGACTGGAGCTAAAGACCTGACAAAGGCCACCAGCTGAGCATGTAGGAACCATGAGATGTTCTGAAGCCCGCTCCGAACCCCCAACTCAGAGAGGGAAGGAGGGCCCGCCTCCGACACTATGTCCCCCAGCCTAATATCCTGAGAAGCTTCCCATATTAGAAAGGACCTAGAGTTCAATCCCGGGAGGAAGGCCGGATTGTCAAATAGCGGAGTGAGGGGGCCCGGTCTAAGTGAGAGCTTCCCCCGCCTTAAGAATCCGTCCCAAACTTTCAGCAGCGGAACTGCCAGATAAGGCAGCTCCCGGGGTCCCGGCCTGTCTCGGGGGGTCACCCAGGGCAGGGCTACCAGATTAAGAGGAGAAACTGCCCTCTCAATAGCTACCCAGCCTTTGTCATCCCTATGATGGAACCAATCCGATAAGCGCACCAGTACCGAGGCAGCGTGGTAAGTCCTAAGATCCGGGACCCCCAGCCCCCCCCTTAATTTAGATCTAAAAAGGGTGGCCCTCCCGATTCTGGGTCTCCTATTGCCCCATATAAATTTAAAGAAGCTTCTTTGTAAAGATTGGAAGAACCCCCGCTCGGGGGCCAAAGGGATTGTCTGAAATACATAGAGGAATCGGGGGAGGATGTCCATCTTAAGGATATTAATGCGGCCCAACCACGAATGCTGCCTCCTGTTGTAGGAGGCGAGGGAGGCAGCCGTCGAATGCAGGAGCGGGGCGTAGTTGAGGTCATATAGTTTCCCCAAATCTGAGGGCAGCTGGACCCCCAGATACGTGATGGCTTCCTCCTGCCATTTAAAAGGGAAGTTGGTCTGCATGAGGAGCCGGGTCTGAGCATTCAGCGAGATATTCAGAACCTCGGACTTAGACAAATTAACCTTAAAGTTGCTCAAGTCACCAAAACGCTTGAACTCCAAAAGGATAGAAGGCATAGAGATGTGAGGTGAAGTCACGTACATGAGCAGGTCGTCCGCGAAGAGAGAGAGCTTATGCTCCCCCTCCCCGCAAACGATCCCATGCACCGACGGATTTGCCCTCAACGCATTGGCCAGGTGCTCCATTACTAACACGTAAAGCAGCGGGGACAAGGGGCAGCCCTGGCGATTGCCATTCCGAATCGGAAAGGAGCCCGACAAAGAGCCATTGACCTTCACTCTTGCAGTGGGTTCCTGGTATAGAGCCATTATTCTGGCCAGCATGACCGGGCCCAATCCAATCTGACTCAGCGTGGCAATTTTCTCTTTTAAAAAAAAGTGAGAATTCTCACCTGGCTCTGAATCGACTCCACAGTGGGGAGCGCCACTGTGTGAAGCCAGGTGCAGGAAATGGGTAAGGTGTGTGTGTGTGTTACCCTTTTGTCCCCCCCATAATGGTTACTGGGGTACCGATAAAGTACTGCAGCCTTGCATGCTCTTCCATTACGAAACGGTGAACTGGGATCTTCAGTCGCCCCCTTGTCAGTCAGTGTCTCGAGTACACACCCACTCCATTTTAGGGCTGAAGCAAATGGGCAGCAATAAGAATGTAACCTTCGTAGAAACTCAAAACGGAACTTGGAACAACTTCTGGTCAGTTAGAACTGATAACGTGTTCTACAATTTTTTTTTTTTTTTTCAGTTCGGGGGCTCTAGGGGCGCACACAGAGCCTATTTATTCCCTTCCCTTCACCTCTTACCTTCCATACAAATACATAAGGATTTTCTGTGTATATGTATCCTCAATAGTGCTCTGTGCAGAGTCTAGGCCCCCCGCTGGGTCAGCGTCTCATCTAGCTGTGGCTGAGTGTGAAGGGAGCAGATGTGTGGAGATCTCTTTGATTTGAGCTCCACAGGTGGATTACGAAGCCTGGGAAAGTCAGACTATACCGGTAGAGCAGCTGCACCCCAAAAAAGGAAGCATTTCACTTGTAACTGTGACCTTGTTGCCCTTCACAAGTTTTCACCCATCAGAAGCTCTATCTATGCTATGGCTGTAAGGAAAGACACTTGGCTTTTCCTAGCTGCTGGATTTCACTCTGTCGATGACATGCACACGAGAGCACTCCTTGAAAAAGTAAATTAGGAAAACACCCCTTTTTATAGGGGTTGCTCTTGTAGCCAGAACTTTCACAACTATGAATGAGGAGGGAGGCCACCATGGCCAAAAGGGTGCAACCAAAGACCCCTTTTCCCTTCCATTGATGCTTCACTGTGACCCTGTCTAAGTTTTTGTAATTGGTTTGAACTACATCTTCAGTGAAGCCATCTTTCCAGGCTCATAAAACCCAGCTTCTCGGTTTAATAAACTGCTTTCAGGAATATTTCCTCCTGGTAATGAACTACAGTTCATAGAAAAAATATTAGTTATGTTTATTTTAAATACTAAGTCCTACAGCAGTGAAACAAAAGAATACTTGCCCTTTGTCTTGCGCCACTGGTCACTGCACTACCTGCATCAATCTCGTCCCCGGGGTCTGGCGGTGGAAGGTGACGGGGGGGGGGGGGCCTGATAGAGTAAACAAATGAGTTGCGGGGAGCTGAACCTCCAGTGACCAGCGGTGCAGGGCAAAAAGTTACCTTATTCTTAGTATGTCACACACCCCGCTTCAAGATATTCATTACCTGTGGGTAGTATGGTCCTGTAGAGGGCTTCTGCAGAGATGATTGGAGGAAAGAAAGCCCCTCCCAGTCCATAAGTACCTGGGACCTCCCACTCATTACCCAGTCTTCATCTCTGCAGACGGCGAGCAAGCAGCAGATGATATCTCCTCCTTGCACAGGGGGACTTTAAGGTAGCCGGGTCTACTCCCGGCCTATATATATTTTTATTTCCGTTCGGACTCTTTATTCCCTTTATTAATATATAGCTATTTAAATGCCTCCCAGTCTTGACTGCTGTCCGAGCGAGGGTATAACAGCACCTCAGGTGCTCAGGAGCTATGCTCCACCGCGAGACCCTATAAAGAGGGTAGGCGGTTATACCGGGTTGGTGACTCTGGTTTGGGATGCCCTGTCCAAGAGTTTAATTTTCCCCTTAAATGGCCTATTCCCCTTTTTTAGTTGTGTGGAGGCCTCTTATTCAGCTTCTGGTGTTTTTCTATGGGGGCGCCTGGAAAATAGATTTATTTGAAATGTTTGTTTAAAATGTTTACTTTTCTGGTATGAATAGTTATAATGTAAACTTGTTGCTGACAGACACTGGATTTTTACCTCAGAGCTGAGGGGAGGATTTCTCCCCTCACGCTCTTCAGTGAGGGGGCTGGGCCGGGCCTTCGGTATGAGGCCGCAGCCCGCGCCCTTTAGGAGTTTGGAGCTGGTAGCGTGACCGAGCGGGGAGCAGCTCCGCTTGTTATGCGGGCTGCTACCGGCTCTATTATGCGCCCGGTGCCGCGGCTGCCTGCGGCACCGGTGCGCGAGTGTTAATGGAGGGGAGCTTCCCCTCACGTCTGACAGACACTGTGCTGGGTTTTTTTCCTCAGAGCTGAGACAGGTGCTGGATTTTACCTTCAGCTTATTCAGCTTCTGGTGTTTTTCTATGGGGGCGCCTGGAAAATAGATTTATTTGAAATGTTTGTTTAAAATGTTTACTTTTCTGGTATGAATAGTTATAATGTAAACTTGTTGCAATCTTTTTTGCTGACAGACACTGGATTTTACCTCAGAGCTGAGGGGAGGATTTCTCCCCTCACGCTCTTCAGTGAGGGGGCGGGGCCGGGCCTTCGGTATGAGGCCGCAGCCCGCGCCCTTTAGGAGTTTGGCGCTGCTGGGCGGAGCCTTGCAGCACGCGATCCACGCTGGCCACGCCCCCCTGCTGCGTCTCCCGCTCTGATCTGTGTTACCTCAGGCAGAGGACACAGTGTATTGGCGCCCAAAGACTCAGTGAGTGGCCCTGCGGCCGTTGCTTATCTGTACATATTTGCATATACTGTGTATATATATATATATATATAATAGATATAGGTTTATATAGGGAGAACCTCTTACTGTCTTTTTCTATGTTTTTCAGGCTGAACTGCCAGGAATTTTTTCAGGTTTCTCCTGGTCCTAGAGTACCTGGGTACTTTTGCTATTTATTACAAAACCTCCCACTTGGACAATATAAGGGCATCCCGGGTTGCTTAATAGCGTAATTCCCTCACTCATAGCGACTATTCAAGTTCACCTTATGGAGGCATCCCAAGATTCCGGGCTCCCCTCGGGACAATCCCGGAAGTGTATGGGTTGTGGGGTATCCCTAACAGGGGATGATTTTTTCCTATGTATATCATGTGCACAGCAGACTATTACACGGCAGTCCGGTCCCCAGGCATCTGGGTCAGCGCAGCCGGCTTCATCCTCTCCCCCTCCCACTTTGACCCGTGCCCCGTGTGAGATTGCCACGGGGGGGCAGTCGCAATCTGATGTGTGTGCCAGGTTGGCCAGTATTGAAAAATTCATTTCCTCCACGGTTGCCAAGAAAGCACCGGCTAAGAGGAAGCATTTATCACCGGTTAATCATTTTGAATATGATGATGACGAGGACGGCCTGGATTGGTCAGATTATTCCCCTCTAGAAGAAGGGGAATTATTTGAGGATTCAGATATTTCTGATGATCAGCAATTTGTTGGTGCTGATTCCGATCGGAGCTCAGGGACTTACTTGGATACTCCTAATGTTCTGACTCAGATGTTTGATGTGCTTGCTATCTCGCCTCCGGCGGAGGTTCCTCAACAGCAAGGGGAGTTTTATGACTAATCCAAGCCGCGGTTGGAATTCCCTAATCAAAAGCATTTTGATAATATTATTTCTAAGGAATGGGAAAGGCCTGCCCGGCTCCCAGGCATTCCCCAAAGTTGGGATAAGAGGTATCCTTTTGGATACGGTTAAGCGCTGGGCGTCTCCCCCCGAGGTGGACGCCCCTATTTTGGGGTTATCCAACTCAGCCGTATTGAACAACCCTGATTGTTCCTCTCTTAAGGATGGTGAGGATAAACGCATTGACCAGATGGCTTGTCATGGTTTTGCCAGTATTGGGGCAGCAATAAGGCCTGTTTGTGCCTCATCGCTGTTGGCGGTGGCTACGAGAAAGGTGGTCAGGCACTTGTTATCCTCCTCCGGTTTGAATCCGGACAGTGAGGAATTTCGTGAAATAAAACAATGTGAGGGGTTTTTGTCCTTCATGGTGGCCGCTTTGGATGATTCCTTGATGATGAGTAGTAGAGCCTCTGCTCTAATGGTTACTATCAGGCGTTCAATTTGGTTACGCCAGTGGGCGGCTGACTTTGGGTCAAAAAAGTCACTAACAGCTCTTCCCTTCGTTGGGTTACGGCTCTTTGGAGACAAGCTGGATGCCGTGGCCAAGGGGGGCAAACTACCTCAACGCAAGAAGCAACGTCGCCCCTTCGAGGAGCGTCTTCCTTCACTCCTTCCTTTCGGGGATCTAGAGCAGGAAGAGGTTTCGCCTTCCCTTCTACAAGGGGAAATTCCTGGAATAGGGGCAGAGGACGTGCCCGTTCAGGATACAGTTGGGGCTCAAAACCCAAACCCGTGGCCAAGCCCGCTCAACAATGAGGGGGCGCCCTCACCCGTGCGGGTGGGGGGACGGCTACAGCACTTCTCCCAGGTCTGGAACCGAGAGGTCTCGGACAGGTGGATCAGGGAAGTGGTGTCTTCCGGCTACAAGCTGGAGTTCGAGTCCTACCCTCCCCCGCGTTTCCTCAGGTCTCGGGTGTCCCCGGAGGCACTGGCTGCGCAGCAGCTCCGGGCGGCAGTATCGAGTCTTCTGGAAATGGCAGTCATTTGCCCAGTTCCCTCATTAGACCGGGGTCGGGGTTTTTACTCAAATCTGTTCACGGTCCCCAAAAAGGATGGCTCCGTCCGGCCCATACTGGACCTAAAGATTCTCAACAAGTTCGTCAGACTGCGAAGGTTTCGCATGGAAACGTTGCGCTCGGCTATTCATTCTCTTCGTCAGGGGGACTTCATGACGTCCATAGACATTCAGGACGCTTACCTCCATGTTCCCATTTTTCCCGCACACCAGAGGTTTCTGAGGTTCGCGGTGGAGGATCGGCACTTTCAGTTTGTAGCTCTTGCCTTCGGTCTCACCACAGCTCCAAGAGTTTTCACCAAGGTGCTTGCTGGGGTGATGGCTCTCCTCAGAGCGCAGGGGATTCGCATTGTGCCATATCTGGACGATCTCCTCATCATGGCACCGTCATTCAGCCAGGCAGAATTGGACACCAGGACGGTAATATCCACTCTGGAGAGGTTCGGCTGGGTGATCAACTACCCCCAAGTCCTCCCTACACCCGTCCAGGACAGTATCCTTTCTGGGAATGTCTCTGGATACAGATCTGGCCAGAGTTTTCCTTCCTCAGTCCAAGGTTCTTCTGATTCAGGAGTTGGTTCGGTCGCTCATGTCCATGCCTCGACCGCCCATCCGTCTAGGGATGAGACTGGTGGGTTTGATGGTGGCCTCATTCGAGGCGGTTCCCTTTGCTCAGTTTCACACAAGGACACTTCAGCTCCATCTGTTATCGGTCTGGAACAGGTCTCCTCAGTCGCTGGATCATCTTTTTCAGATGTCTCCCCGGGTTCGCCGCTCGCTTCGGTGGTGGCTGAACTCAACCAACCTACTAAGGGGCAGATCCTTTCGGACTCCTCAGTGGGAGATAGTCACTACGGATGCCAGCCTCTCAGGATGGGGGGGCTTTTGGAAGGATCTGCAAGTTAGGGTTTGTGGAGTCCCCTGGAAGCTCACGAGTCTATCAATGTTCTGGAATTGAGGGCCATTAGGTTGGTTCTTTGTCATTTGACTCATCAACTGCGAGACTTTCCGGTCCAGGTCAGGTCGGACAATCGGACGGCGGTGGCCTACATCAATCACCAGGGAGGAACCCGCAGCAGGAATGCCCTCAAGGAAGTGTCTCTGATCCTGGACTGGGCAGAGAGACATGTCCCGTGTATCTCAGAAGTTTACATCCCAGGTGTGGAGAACACGGAGGCGGACTCTCTGAGCAGGATGTCAGCCCGCAAGGGGGAATGGTCTCTCAATCCCAGGGTCTTTCACTCAATTTGTCTCAGGTGGGGGTCACCGGCGGTGGACCTATTTGCCTCCCGTCACAATCACAAACTTTTGGCTTTTGTGTCTCTGGCGAAGGACCCACTGGCTCTCGCGACGGACGCCATGTCCCTGAACTGGAGGGATCTGGGGTTTCTGTACCTGTTCCCTCCGTTTCCCATGGTGGCCAGAGTAGTGCGCAAGCTTGCTCTGGAGAGAGCAACAGCAATTCTGGTAGCTCCAAGGTGGCCAAGACAGGTCTGGTTCGCAGACGTGGTAAGGTTGGCAGAAGATCAGTTCGTTCTGCCCCTGCTGCCAGATCTGCTCACACAGGGTCATCTTCGTTACCCCCAATTTACCAACGCTGGCTTTGACGGCGTGGCTGCTGAAACCTCCATCTTGAAGGAGGAAGGTCTTTCTGACGCTGTTATTCAGACTCTCATTCGTGCTAGAAAGAAGTCTTCTTCATCCGTCTACTATAGGACTTGGAGGTCTTATATTGATTGGTGTGAGGCTAGGGCCTTCCCTTGTAGGGAATTCTCTGTTTCTAGAATTTTGGAGTTCTTGCAACATGGTCTGGACTTAGGGCTCCAACTCAGTACTCTGAAGGGGCAGGTGTCTGCCCTGGCGGTATTTTTCCAAAAGTCTTTTGCACTACATCCTTTGGTTAAGACCTTTTTCCAGGGGGTTACGCATGTGCGGCCTCCTAGGAAGCCTTTGATTCCGGTTTGGGATTTGAATTTGGTTCTTTCTGCGCTACAGGGTCCCCCCTTTGAGCCCTTGCATGATAGTCCTTTGTCTTCCCTTACGCAGAAGGTGGCATTTTTGGTAGCTATCACTTCAGTTAGACGTGTTTCTGAGTTGGCGGCTCTGTCTATTCAAGCTCCATATTTTGAAAGACATCAGGATAAAGTGGTTTTCCGTTTTAAGACTGACTTTCTTCCTAAGGTGGTTTCGTCCTTTCATTTAAATCAGGATATTGTTCTGCCCTCTCTCTGTCCTAACCCCAGCAATGACAAGGAGAGGGTCCTGCATTCTTTGGATGTGGTTCGTGTTGTGAAGTATTATTTGGTGGTAACGCCTGCCTTTCGCAAGACTGATGCATTCTTCGTGGTGCCTTTTGGGCCCAAGAAGGGTCTAGCACCCACAAAGTCTACCATCAGCAGATGGATCCGTCAGGCCATTGTAGGGGCCTATTCTGCTAAGGGGAGAGATCCTCCCTTTCGTGTTACTGCTCATTCTACTCGTGCGGTTGGGGCCTCCTGGGCTTTTCAGCACCAGGCCTCTGTTGAGCAAGTTTGCAAGGCCGCTACCTGGTCTTCTGTTCACACTTTTTCAAAAGTTTTACAAGGTTGATGTGCGGGCCTCAGCGGATGCTGTTTTTGGCCGCAAAGTTCTGCAGGCTGCAGTAGTTTGAGTTGTGCTTTTATACCTTGTTTTTGGATCCCCACCCTTTATGGACACTGCTATTGGATGTCCCACAGGTAATGAATATCTTGAAGCGGGGTGTGTGACATACTTAGAATAATACCATTTTGTGAATACTCACCTTGTAAAATGGGTATTATAAGTATGTCACACACCCCGCTTCAACTCGCCCTTTGGATTCTGCATCCTTCATATGGTGAACTTTGCGTTATGACTGATATTTGGCTCTTCCTGGTCCTTTACCTTACTGCTTTCTTTATACTGGGTAATGAGTGGGAGGTCCCAGGTACTTATGGACTGGGAGGGGCTTTCTTTCCTCCAATCATCTCTGCAGAAGCCCTCTACAGGACCATACTACCCACAGGTAATGAATATCTTGAAGCGGGGTGTGTGACATACTTATAATACCCATTTTACAAGGTGAGTATTCACAAAATGGTATTTTTATTTCCCTGCTGAATCACATAAAGCGGTGTGTGTTCTTACCATACAAACAAAGTTCCTGGTGAAGTATTTTTGATTAGTTCTCTTGTCATATTATTAACAGGATGTTTAAGAACTTGCTAAAAGAAGTAAGAATCTATGCACAGAAATTCATTGATCGTGGAAAAGACTTTAATTTGGAGCTGGCAATAAAGACTCGAATAATTTCAGATGGCTTAAAATACTCACTGGCTACTGGAAATTGGGGAGATCAGAAGAAGGCCCACCAAGCTAGAGCTGGAGTGTCACAGGTGAGTTTTCGGGATTAGGCCTCTGGGCTTGAGGTTTTTGCAAATGTTTTGTACACCTACCTGCTTTTTAACCTATTTATATAGTGTTGGACTGTTTGCATAATTAGTGGGGGCTCATTAGCAAACCACCACTGCAGAGCTTTTTAGGATGGGGCAAAGGGGGCGACAGTCTAGGGCCCAGCCCCAGGACAATAAGCACTGTGCCGTTTTTAATTTTTTTTTTTTTTTTTTGTTTTTTTTTTAAGTGGACCAAAAACCACTGTGAAATCTAATTTCCTCCCCCAGGTTGCCCCATACACTCACATTGATTCTTGGTCCAATGGCGCATGAGTGAGCCGCGGCCGCATCCCCGCTATCCCTCTAGCAGGCATTTGCGAATGGCCAGCATGGGCATGCTCCCTGTTAGTCAAGCGGTTGATGCAGCCTCCAGCACGCTCAGAGCCGCTGGCCTTAGAGGACGTGGCGTCAGCAATTCCAAGCGCGCAGATCGGACAAGTGGCTGCACAAGCGCCATAGTACTAGGAAGAGGTGATGTGGCTTCGGCGCGAGGGGTGCCCCAGGGGGGAAAGGACCAAAACTCAGGATAGTCAAAATCATTGATTTTGCAGTCATTGGCGGAAAAGCTGCCACTACGTGACAGCGGTAGCAGCAGCAGGACACCAGAACTACATCTGAAGCTATGCAACATCCCTTCTTTCTGTCATACCTCGGCAGGATAAACCGGTGAGCTGTATCATCCGCCATTGTGTACTAGTGAGACTAGATGTTTTCTCCCTTCGTCCTTCAGAGAACAACCACTTGGGAGAATGCTTGTCCTACTGGAGAGGATACAAAAAAACTAGTGCAGTTTAAAAGCCTCCCAAGCCTTAGTATTTTGTGTTTCCCCTTCAGGAAACAGCTGGGACCATGACTTTCTGTCCTGTTTATTTTAGTTTTTTTTTTTTTTTTCAACCCCTCTGGGGTGATATCATCAGTCCTGGGCTTTACTTTGACAGGATAGTATTCCTTCGGCCCTAGGGGGTCCATGGCATCACTTTTTCCCACCCACCTAAGCTGTGCTGCCGAGTGCACAACTGATCCTGTGGCGTCTCCGGGTGGTAAGAACAGATCTGTGGGGTTCACCCAGGTCCCAGCGGTGACAACCTCCTGAACTGGCAGGCAGGTCAAGGAAAGGTAGCAGTCAGGGTTTGGGACTTCCGGATCTACTCTTGCTGCACTGGCAGTAGGCCAGTCACATAATTTCCGGCGTCGTGAGGGGAGGCTGTGCTGGCGCGGTCCTCCAGCCACTCCCACCCCCAGGGCAGAGAGTGTTTACGGCTGTAAAGGGCAGAAACAAAGGCCCGAAATGGTGGTGGGACCCTCGCAATGTTCTCGGCCTGTGTCGGTGAAGCAGACCTGCAGCAAAGCCGGGACTAAAATGCCTCCCGACAAACCGGTGAGATGCTATTTTCGCACTGTTTGTGCCTTTAAATAATATTGCTAGTCAGGGTTATAATACAACATTCTGTCTCTCCTTTCTTTTCTTTCCAGACGGGTAAAGTTAACCCTAAGAAAACAGAGAAAGAAGGAAGGGGAGGCAGGAACTAGAGAAGTCTCAGGAGTTTAGACTAGTCAAATTGTGCCTTGGTTGCCAGACTCTCCTTTTAGAGTCCTGGGACAGGCCTTTCTGTCAGCCCTGCATTGATAACAAGTTGGGAGGCGAGGCAGCTTCTTTTATCTTAGAAACTGTGGGATCCATGAAGATGGACATGACCTCTGCAAGGCTGCCCTATTGTCGAGGACAGCCACCTCAGTCGCTGTATGTCCTCCGACACACAGAGTTCCCCTTTGGGTATTTTCCAGGCAGGCTCCTCAGTGTTTCCACCGACTCGGCCAGTTTCATCACACCCTCCCCTGACTACGAGTCAGACTCGAGGGATGGACGAGAGTGAGGACTTCTTAAACGAGGGTTTTGGAGGTAATGGTTCTGAGGAGAGAACCATGAAAGGTATCAGAAACAAAGTGCCTGAAGAAACGACGGCACTATTAGTAGATATTTAGGACACTATGAAAATCCCATTTACATGCAGGATTCTGTTTATCATAAACTTATGGGGCGGAAGGATAGGTACCCCTTGGGTACTTTTCAGAATGATCCTCAACCTGAAGTTACTGTATCACTTCATTGTTAACAAAAAATTCAGAATGGAGTCAATTTTCCTGATAAGAAACGTACTAAGTAGGGGATGCCTCAGGGGCCGGTTAATGTATAAATCCTGATTATTAGGGCATTTTATTACTGTAAGAGGATATGTATACCTAAATAATTTTATGTTGTACTTTGTAGCCTAATCCACCCAGGGTTAAGGATAGAGACAAGGAACCCCCAAAAGCCAGGTCAAGGATCTTTAACCCAATAAACGCTGCGAATCCTGCAACATTACACTTCCGGATACTTGGCATAAGTCGTTATGTCTGGCATGCCTAAAGCTAGTAATGGGGGAGACTTCAGTTAGAGGCAATTAAAATGGAACCTAGACCTCTGGTGTCCCTTACAACATCTATCCCTGCCACCAATACTCCCGCCAGCGTTGACGTCATTTCCATGCGCCGGGCTCCCTGCTCGGCGCACGTGCTGCCAGTAAAAAAGGAATACACGTGCACTGTCAACCTATCCATTTTGTTTTTGGCCTCCCTCGTTAATTATTTAAAAAAAATCAGAGGAATGGCAGTTAGCCGAATAATATGGGTACTAAAAGCAGACCTTCTGATTCAGGGACCATTGTGCTATCCGAACCTGAAAGGTTGTTACTAAGGAAGAAGACTCTGTCTACAAGGCTAATTGAAACCCTATTGGAAAGTAGAAAAAGACAACCAGAAGCATTTACCTAAATATTTGGAGAAAGAAATTTTTAAGAAATTCTGTTCCTTCTTTAATGTTAAACATTTGAACTAGTATAAGGGTGCATCAATACTGGAGTTGGGTCTTGCCGTAAGTACTTTGAAAATGCAGGCCTCTGCGATTTGGGTGTTTCTAGATGACACATAACAGATTTTTTTTTTTTTTTTGTGGCCATTTCTAGAAAGTTGCCGATAGCCCGTCCTAGATGTCTAGCCTTGGACCTGTCCTTAGTTTAAGAGGTTTAGCCAGGGCCCCCTTTGCAACTCCTGCAGAAGCAATGGATATATTTAGTTTATTTGGTTTCCGGTAGGTCTAACAGGGATTTTCTGAATTGTTTTTTTTCTTTGTTTCTAACTGTTGTCCCATGCCCCACTTTACCAACCAAATCCTGGCTGTACTGGTTTTCACCCTCTGACTGGGGAGTGGGGATGTCTTTGTGTTACTGGCATTCTGTCCTGCCCCCCCCCCCCCCCCCCCCCCTTGTCATCTTGCTGGTCCTCCATTTGGTGTACTGCTCCTTCATCTTTCTTTAAAACTGGCAAAAATATTTACTACAAAATGTTAACGTTGTATTTGAGTAAATATATTTTCATGTTTTTTCTTAATACATTTAGATACATTAAATTCTTCAATTTTTAAGGTGTTGAACAGGTTAACATTTGCATCAACCCTTTCACATTTGAGGAGATTGAATTCACCTATCGGCAGAGATGGTAAACTTGCTAAACCCAGACAGTTGCATAACACGCTATGGGGAATGGTGTGTCCTGCTGAGACTCCTGAGGTAAGTCTGAAAATATGTCCAGATTTTTTTTTTCTAGTGCCTGTGGCTTTCTATACAATATTTTGTGCTTCTGAGTAGTATTAAAAGAGAAATATTAATATTTGTCCTACTGACAGTTGGTTTATTAAATACTAGTATTTAATTTTATTTATTAAATTCTAGTATTTTAAGAACTCCTCCCCTGCTTAATTGTTGATTAACTTTACAGGGTCATGCTGTGGGACTTGTGAAAAATCTTGCTTTAATGGCCTATATTTCTGTGGGCTCTCAACCCTCTCCAATTCTTGAGTTCTTGGAGGAATGGAGTATGGAAAATCTTGAAGAAATTTCCCCGGCTGCTATTGCAGAGTGAGTGTAAATAATTTGAATGTTACCCCATTTTTATGTGCATTATTTGTGTGAATATATCTAACCATCTGCTGCTTGTAAAGCGCCATGCGTTAATAACCACTCTGTATTTTAGTTAGAAAATGCTTTAATTAAAAAGAATTACCTTTTCAATGCTCTATCTACAAACAAAAAATACAGTAGATACTGATACTGACATACACAACCCCACAATGCACAGCGGCAGGAAACTTCCTTTTTGCAGATGGCGCTCCAGCCCTTAGCCGATTCTTAGCCGAAAGGGCAGAGGGAGCTAAACGCGCTGATGGGCTTGTGCGCCTGTGCGTGCGCTGTAAGACCGGGGAGAGGAGTTATTACTTATACACCTGAACTGAATAAAACTCCCTCCAAGCTTGTGCTTTTCTGTTCCTGGCAGGAATAAAATCCAGGGGTGACGGGCTCTCACCTGATGCACTCAAACCTATCACCTCTATTTCATTTAATGGAAATAAAAGAGGAATCAAACTGGCCTGGCTGAATATTTCTTAATGCCAGGTGTATAAGTGACCCCTCCGCCACCCAGCATATTTTATATGGATATTTATCTTTTGAAAATTTCACTTCTTCCTCTAATCCCAGATAATGGTGCCTGCTTTTAGCTGTAAAGTGTAGACTGATCGCCTGCCATCTTACAAAGAGGGACAGCAAAAAGGACGTTCCGAAAAGCAGAAATATTCTACACCCTAAGATGGGAGAATCGTTTGGGATTTTGGCCAAATGTATAAAACCAGTTTTGGTTTTTGGATGCTTTAAGCACGTGTGACTCTCAGTTGCTGTTTTAACATTGCAGGAATTTTCCTAGTTGCCATGGTGTAATATGGTTGTGTGAAATACCTTTTTTTTTTTTTTTTTTTTTTTTGTTCCTTAACTTTCATTTCTAAACTTTTAAAACTGAGAATGCCTTGTTTTAAAGTTAACAACTTTGAAAAAAGTTGGCAGTATTGTAATTTTTCTTTTTTGTTTCCAGTGCCACTAAAATATTTGTAAATGGATGTTGGGTTGGAATACATAAGGATCCAGAGCAGCTGATGAATACTCTTAGAAAACTACGTCGACAAATGGACATTATTGTGTCAGAGGTAACTCGCTTGTCTTAAGATTTCTATTGGAGCCCTAACTACCGTGTTTCCCCGAAAATAAGACCTACCCCGAAAATAAGGCCTACTGTGCTTTTAGCATGAAGGCTAAATATAAAACCTCCCCCGAAAATAAGACCTCCCCCGAAAATAAGACCTCCCCCCGCAGCAAGAGTCCTCAGTCAGCTGCGGCTGGCTCTCTCTGATGACGAGTGACGCCCCTGACGTTGCGCATAGGGGGACGTCACTCGTCATCAAAGCGGCCGCCACCAAAGTGAAAGCTGCTGTCTGCTGCTCGCTCTCTGACAGTAAGTTAGTGAGTAGTGGCAGCAGACTGTGAAGAAGAAGAAAAAAAGAATTTCTATGGGTGAAATGCCAGGTGAAGTGAGGGGAGGGGGGGATGGAAACTAGAGAATTCCCTGGATTCTCTAGACTCTACCCCCACCTCCCCCACCTTCACCCACTGATGATGAGGAGGGGGGGGGTTGTATGTTTTGGATTCCCCACATATGCCACTACCGGTAGTACAGGAGAAGGGGGGTAAATTGGGACAGGAGGATCGGGGGGGGAGGTAACATGAAATTTTGACAGGAGTCACATTTTGTCTGGTTATGCTGGTTTGTGATGGCAACTACTACTGTTTAACAGTTAATACATTTCCTTTTTTTGTGAATGCATGTGAATTCTTCTTCATGGAAAAATGTAAGACATCCCCTGAAAATAAGACCTAGCGCATCTTTGGGAGCAAAAATTAATATAAGACACTGTCTTATTTTCGGGGAAACAGGGTAGTAGTCATTGCATGCCCAGAAGCCTGTAAAATACTGAAGCTGACCTCCAATATATAAAAAAAGATAAGTAAATTGCTTCCTTTCTTAAGAACAGTGGCATAAGCAGTTTGAGAGGGCTTAGTGCCATGCAGCTGTTGTGGAATGACATAAAGATTTGCTCTTGAATTACATCTTGCCACACACCTGATAGTCCTGCTTACACATTAGAATTAGGTGCCGTGGCAGCAGCAATTCACACAAATTGAGAAAGATGGATGCCTCAGAAAGGAGAAGCTTGCCTGTCATTTTCACACACAAAACACTGAATAAACAGATAATGTTGCATAAAACCTGTGTGAAGGGAGCTGTTAGTGTATCTCTATGGAGTTGGCTACTGCAAAAGCACTGTCAGGGGATACAATGTATTTTTAATCGGTGATGAGTCATTACAGTTGAAGGCTTACTAATTCTGGCCAGAAAAGAGATGATTGCACAGAGTTATGAAGCTATTTTGACCGAGAGGCTTGTTTTTTCAGAATCCGCTTCTTCATGCGTGTGGCAAGATGGCCGCTGCCATGTATGTTTAAAGTGGACCAACACCCTGCTGGACCTTCCCGGGAATCTATAAGATTTCCAGGCCGGTCCGATCCCTCCCCGCGGGGCATCAAAAATTGGGATGCCCCACTGTGTGTAACCCCCCCAGTACGCCCGCTAACCTTACTCCCGGTCGAACGGCGCATGCGTGGATCGCGGCCGTCAGATTGCTGGGAGCCGCTGGGGTTTGACGCTGATTAGACGAGCGGCCGCGCATGCGCCGTAGGAGCGGGGTGAGTTTTTTTTTTTTTTTTTTTACTGAAATCTGGGGGGTTTCACATAGCGGGGCACCTCCCATTTGGGGTTCCCCAGGGAAGTGGACCAAAACCAGGATAGTCAAAATCCTGGGTGTTGGTCCACTTCAAGACTGCAAAATCTGCCTGCGATTCCAAACATCTGCAGGGTGTTAATCTCTCAATAAGCTTATGTCCCTGATTGCCACAGAGGGCCTTTAGGAGAGCAATTTACTAAGCTTAGGTTTTTTTTTTTTGACTGGAGGTCCACTTTAAAGAGAGGCCACTTGTTTGCGCACAGCTTGGTGTTATTTACATGGGCTCTAGGGTTAAAGGGGATTTCCAGTGAGTAGGGATGGGCTCTGATTTTGGGTCGAAAACTGTACCGCAAGACTTTGCATGGAGCTAGCACCTGATTGAATGCTCGCAAGTCACCTGGATGCTGGACTTCTGATTTAATGTTGGTTTATTTTACTTTTATCGGTTATATGACCTGTTCATGCTATGGTATTCTACTAGTGTCACACTGTATCCGAACAGGACTCTATGGGCTTGATTCAACAAAGGTAGGTAGGTGTTTTGTGCTTAAAAGTTGCGATTTTGCGATCATTTTTTTTACGAGTGATTCAGCAACCTGGAACCCTTGTAAAACACAAGTCACTCGAATTCAATTCGATTGCGATTTGTAAAAGTGCGACATAAATTAGTGGATCGAAAAATTTACTACTGATTCAGGTGGACTTGATGAGCCACACACATGATATAAATTAGAGTGTTTCACACTAGTTTTTTGATGCAGCTTTCAGCAGGAGAAAACTCATTTTGCTCTTTCTCACAATGGAGCCCTTCTACTTTCTTTGCATTGACTTCGAACATATTGCAGATGATGTGGCGCAGAGAAGGCACAGATTGGCCATTCCCAAGTATTTTCTGACACGTTTGGATGTGGATCAGCTGCCAGGTCAAGCACTTTTCCAGGTTACTAGGCTAAATCGTGCAGCTTTGGAAGACCTCTATAGCCTGCTGCATCCATATTCGGCACCATTAACTCGTAGAGGACATACAATTTCTGGAATGACGAATCTGATAGTTTGCTTGCAAATTCTGCCCAATGATTCATTTCAGCGCCTGGGCGGTGTGGCGGTTGGCATGTCACAAACTTCTGTATGCCATGCTGTAGATAAATTTTTAAAGGCAGTGCGTGCCATTTTGCCACGGTATGTGCATTTACCCTCCTCACCCCAGGAATGGACTGTAGTAAAACGGGGTTTTTATCGCATTGCTGGCATGCCACATGTCATGGGAGCTGTGGATTGCACCCATGTTTGCTATATTCATCCACACTGGGTGGGATAAATCTACCGCAATAGCAAGATGGGACATTCACTGAATGTACAGATGATTGCTGGTCCAGATCTCAAAATACTTAGCTTTGTGGCTGGCTTTCCCGGATCATGCCATGATGCCCACATTCTGCGAAATTCATCAATTTTTCAACTATGAGGAGGGGCATTTATCTGGTGGATGGCTTCTTGGTAAGTGTTTAAACATTATTGCCTAACTTTCTGCAGAGTGCTTGTGACATTTTGGAAAGCTCCAACCTTTTAACCCCTTGCTAGCTTCACCCTTATAAGAACTTAGAATCTGCAACTGATGTTAATGTCCCAAAGTATGCTGTTGTTGTTGCTGTTATTGCACAAAGGTTTGAGTATGCAAGTGTAACATTTTGCCCATTTATTTGCTTATTTGTTAACTGCCATGGGCTTGGCTATTTAGACAAAAGCATTATTGTTGACGTGCTCTTACAGAACTCCCAAAACCACCACCTTTGCTCCAGAAATTATTAAAACTCCATGGCTACTTGTTTCCTTGCCTTTGGCTGATTATTATTTTACATGCCCTGCTGTATGAAACAACCCAGGTTGCCTAGTATATTCACCAACTGCCACACTTCAAGGATGCATGCGCAAGCAGGGGACACTCCTTGCTATAACTTTAGCAGGGTATGCCATGGCACCAGTCATTTGTAAATGTCTGGAGGAGACACACTCCCTGTTCTAGCCTAGCATGGATGTAGCCACTGGCTTGTTGTAGCAAACTCAGGTATACTATGCTCAACAACCCTAGACCAGTTTGCATCTTGACCATTTATACGAATGAATGCATGGGGGGCCGCACATGCACCATAAGAACAAGGGAAGGTTCATGGGAGTGGTCGACCTTTGGGTTTTTACACAGAGGGGCACCAAAACCCAGAAGAGTCAAAATCTGGGTTTTGGGGTGAGGTTAAAGCTAGCAAAGAGCTGCACCCAGGGACACATGACACTATTTTAGCAAGCTTTGTATAGAAAACCATGGCCACATTTCTGCATTAAAGGAAACATTTTTAATACAGGTCCCTGGCAATCCAACCAACCCCCCCCCCCCCAAAAAAAAAAACAATCAAACATGCCTCTTTAAAAATTACTGTTTAATTAGTACTTCCACTACAGCATACCTTGCCTCTTTATTACAAGTATCCGCAATGTTAGCCATGTACATACAGCTACACAGGAAACTTAAAAAGTTGAAAAAAAATTATGCATTTACATTTACCCATTAAAAAGCCTTACAACACCATGCAACAGTCAGAAAAAAATACTAAACAATAGAAAACAAATTCGAGTATATTTTCCAATTTTCGCTTGCGACAGCCTTTTAACGAGCATTTTGAAAATTTTACGAGCGATTAGAAAAGTTTTTACGATTGCATTTTCGAGTGCACATATTTAATTCAACCCCTTTTTTTAAAT
Organism: Gastrophryne carolinensis; assembly: GCA_027917425.1. Taxonomy (NCBI): domain Eukaryota; kingdom Metazoa; phylum Chordata; class Amphibia; order Anura; family Microhylidae; genus Gastrophryne; species Gastrophryne carolinensis. The sequence continues at coordinate 288,395,425 of CM051234.1, forward strand.
CACTCGAAAAAGTTTAAAACTTACGCATGCGATCCGATTTTTCGAGCGACACTAATTTTTTTCTACCTTTTGTTGAATCGAGCCCTATGTATGTTGAATGAAACAGTGAGAAGTAATACAGTTCAGCATTGCTAGTCTTACTATTTTTCTAGGTGTCAATGATAAGAGACATTCGCGAAAGGGAGATTCGAATCTACACAGATGCTGGGAGAATTTGTAGACCACTTTTGATTGTTGAAAAACAAAAGCTGTTACTGAAAAGAAGACATATTGACCAACTTAAAGAGCGGGAATATAATAACTATAGGTAAGTATTCTTCCCATTGCAGTAATGCAATATCTGAATTGCTAGGCATGCATGTGGGTTTGTTTGTGGCCATTATCTAGTAGTAAAATATTCTAAGGTATTCTACGTGGTGATAGTGATCTTGATGGTGCTTTTCTTTGCCTGTGTAGTTGCTCAGTTAGATGTGTCGTGATGTGGCCATGCCTGCCCTTTTTACTGCGGTTGAGTGCGTGTGGCTGGTCCGTGCCTGAACAATTACTTTAATCATAAAATTTACGTAATTTCAAAATGCACCGTATTAATTGCCCTATAAGACGCTCTTTCTCACGGGCTGTGCAGCAGGTGGGCATGGTCTGCGTCCACTGTCCTGAATGAATTCAGGCCACACCCACCTGCTGTGCAGACCTGGCCTGAGAGGCAGCTGCGGTGGCAAACAGAGCAGGGTCAGTGGGCAGGGTTAATTTACCCTGCCTGCACGCTCGTCTCTCTCCATCGGCTGACCTCCCGGTGGCAGTGGCGCAGGAGTGATGCTCATGTAAATTCACTTTTTTTTCCTCTCCAGCATCTGGTGGGGGGGGGGGGGGGGATTCTGCCACATTACCTATGTGATGGGAGGAATACTTCACTGCATATGAAATAGGAAGGAGATAATGCCACATTACATATGGGAAAGGGATGGGGGTAATGCCACACTGCTTATAATTGGTAATGGGATGGGGGGAATGCGACGCTGCTTATAATGGAGAATGGGATGGGGAGAATGCCACATTGCCTATAATGGAGAATGGGATGAATAAGAATGCCACACTGCCTGTAATGGGGTGTTTTATCACATTTGTGTTTTTTTTTTTTTTTTTTTTCCTCCACCAAATCATAGGTGCGTCTTATAGTGCGAAACTACTGTACTTTATTGCTTAAAAGAAAAGTCCCACAAACCTCAGAGCGAAATGTGCCTTCTGCAACAAGACTCTTCTAGCTTACCTGCCAGCTACTTCTACTCAATGGGCCAGTGGGCTGGGCATATCAATAGGCAACCTCTGTACAATGTGAACATCCTTGTATGGAGGTACTTATTCTTTATGGAAGCTTGCTGTACACAGTCCCCACCAGCTCAGCTTCTCACCGTTCAGTGGTGTAGGAGCAGCTGGCTGGTAAGCAGGGGAGAGCCTGTGCCAGAGGACACTTTCTGCTCTGAGGTCAGTGGGAAATTATATGAAAGTGAACTTTCTCTTCAAATCAGAACCATACTCATTTGTAAGGTGGACCAAAAGTAAAAAAAAATAAAGTTTAGTAAATGTTTACCCTAAAGCCCCCCTCTGGCAGAAACTATTTGAGAGGGCTTAACTCCAGGCAAATGTTCTGTATTCTTTGCTGCAGAACTACATGGGAGCGGCCATCTTGTCACATCAAACAGAGATAAATGCCTCAGGAACTTGTGTATTATACACCGAATAACCAGCTGCTAGAGGGATTGTGTGTTAGCCTGTGAGGGGAGAGTTGCAACAATGTATCTTTATCACTGTTCACTACAGCCTGCAGTCCATTCAGTCAGTGTAAACTGTATTTTACATATTATAAAATTATACAATTCTTTCAGCTGTGCCTCAATGAGTCATCACGGCTAATGGCTTTCTACTAGAAATAGAGGATTGCACTATGTGAGGCAATTTTGACTAAGATTGGGTTTTTCAGAAGCTGGATTCATGTATGTGGCAAGATGGCCGCTGCCATACCATTATGCAGCATAAAATCTGCCTGCTATCCCATAACATCTGCATGGCGTTAAGCGCCCTTAAATAGTTGTCATTGACTGTCACTGGACATACACGTGGCCATCTTGTTGCCGCTGCCCATATTCTTGGACAACGGTGGATTCCCGGCCAGACTTTTTGGGCCTGGTATAAGTAGTGGTGCTGTGGTCTCTAATTATTTCTTGTTCAGTTGGCAGGACTTGGTGGCTAGTGGTGTCGTGGAATATATCGATACGCTTGAAGAGGAGACGGTTATGCTTGCTATGACTCCTGATGACTTGCAAGAAAAGGGTGTAGCTTACTGTTCAACATATACTCACTGTGAAATTCATCCATCAATGATTCTGGGAGTTTGTGCTTCTATTATACCCTTTCCTGATCATAATCAGGTTAGTTAAGAATACATGTTTGCAATATCTTGTAAGGCTCTCCCCCCCCCCCTCTCATCTGTGTACCGAGACTTGACCTGCAGCCTTTTAACTGCTAACACTCTCATACTCCACTGCCCCTCAGCTATTAACCTCCCTGGCGTTCTGATTCTATGTGCAATTTTGTGCACAAAGCGTCAGGATGACGCTTAAATCTGCCGCCCAGTTCTGCCCCCATGAGCCTCTGCGACTCGCAGAGACGGAACCAGGAAGTCAGACGGACGCCGCTGCCGGGGCTCTCACCTGTGATCACAGCGGGGACATCGCTGGATCGCAGGGAAAAGGTAAGGAGACTGCTCGTCTGCCCAATCTACCCCGAGTGTGACTCGGGGTTACCGCTACTTGCAGCGAAAATTAACCCTGAGTCACGCTCGGAAAGACCGCCAGGGAGGTTAGTATTGGAGCTCCTTTCATTCTTTTCTGGGACTCGCCCACGGCCTTGAGAGCTTATGCTTTTAGCGATTTTTCAGTTAAGGAGGATGCTAGGGTTGTTCTTCGTATTTTATGTTATTGTTTTATTATGTTATTTTAGAGTAGCCTGTGGAAGTCTTTAAAGCATATCAAAACCTTTAAGATCGAGCCAATCTCAGGGCAGAGGTTGATCAACATTGCATCCTCTTCTTTTCAGTGGTAGTCATGGCATCCACTTTTTTAGTGATAGTCATGGCTGAAGTTCTTATTGATGAACTCATCAGGCAGTCAGTCTATCCTGTCCCAAGGGCTTGGCCTGATTGCCGACAAACGTTCATGTTTAAACATAACAGTGGAGCTAAAAACTGAATTCAATCAAAGTCCATGAAAGACTTGAAATGCATTATTTATTTTTCTTCACCACAGACTTAAATTCATGACCACTGTGGTACTTCAAAGTTTCCACTACTGGTTTAAAAAAGCTTCTTACCAGATAAGAAGGGCCCCTTTTGCAAGAAAGCCAAATGCATTTAGCCACACGATGTTTAGGGCACCAATATTCTCGGCACAAATGGTTCCAATAACGGCAATATCCAGTGCAACCTAAAATCTAGTATGCTTGTAATGAAATGCAGATCACTGTGCAATGGAAAATAAACTGACCATAGCTTGATATCGTTAAGGTATCACACTGTTTTTTTTTTTTGTTTTGTTTTGTTTTTTTATTCTAAATTTTAGAAGATTTGTATGGCAATGCATTGTCCCATCTAGCCCAGTTTGATGGAAGTCCAAAGTTGTTTTCAATTTTTACAATTTACAATCTTAAACATGGTCACCCACTCTACTACTCTGTCTGTTTTGGGACATGATCAGCTGTAGGGGAGAAAAGGGATTAAGGTTTAATGGGTTTCTAACTTGCCTGGACAGTCCCAGCATTTTATAAACCATCACTGGCTTGGACAAAGTGCAATATTGAAACGTGCTGTTCCTTTTCTTTCAGTCTCCCAGAAACACTTACCAGTCTGCCATGGGTAAACAAGCTATGGGTGTTTATATTACGAACTTTCATGTTCGTATGGATACTTTAGCACATGTATTGTATTATCCTCAAAAGCCCTTGGTTACAACACGATCAATGGAGTACCTACGATTTAGAGAATTGCCTGCTGGTAAGTTAGTGGTTTTTAGTAAAACATTTGCTTTGCAACCTGAAATTTCTCCCCCCCACCCACTTTTTCTTTCCCTCCTCCCTTTTCTTTCTATCCCCCATGGGGGGATTTTTGCTGACAGATTTAAACCCTGGGGTCGCTTCAAAAAAAAAAAAAAAATCCCAGACCTGGATTTCACAACAATGTAAACCATGCTGGCTGCATCCCCAGCATCACTGGGCTGTGACGCGCTCCTGCGTCCAGACATTCTGATGGGTTGGGTGTGAGGGCACAACTAGAGGGGACTTGGGATGCGGATATTTTGGCACCACCCCTGATTGCCGAGCTGTTGTCTACATAGGGCTATATTGCCAATCATTAATATGTACTGCATACAGCACTGATTGGGCCAGAGCCTGCGCATACACACAATGGATTGGCTGTCGTGTAGAATGTACTGGGGGTCCAGACTATTCTGGGCTAACAGGTCTTTGACCTTCTGCCATCCATAGAAAAAACTCATATACTCTCATTTTGATCTCTGCTGCAGCTACCTCTGTGTCTGGTTCTTTAAAACATAGCTGTGAAAAAATTGACCCTAGGCAGAATGTGCCATTGACATTGGCTGGAGTTCACTTTGCAGCTGCAAACTAATGGGCAGCAAAGTATGGCACTCGTGTGAATTGTGGGCTGGATCTATATGTCATGTAAATATTGAAGATCTGAACAAGGACCCTGCTGTCAGGGTGAAATGTTAGTAGAACCAAGCTTCTGTATTTGGCATATTTGTTGCTGAATGCAATGACTTTTCTTGTGGGTCATGGACACAGCATTTTCATATTTCTTTTAAACATGTGGATTGATCCTTAGGAGATTGTAGATACTTTTTAAATAAAGTTTATTCAAACCTGGGTAGAAGCCCAGCTCCCCCAGCAACTATTCGCTATATCTAAAGCGTCCTGAGGAGATCGGACATGGGCAGAACTGCTCTGCCACATTTTTACTGTACATCTCTTTTCATGTATTTTATTGACTTTTTCGCAAGATTTTGTTGGCATTCAGCGGTCAAGCATTAATTGAGGCTTACTTTTCCACCCTATTTTTTTACTGCTGTGTCTTCCACATGCCCTAGGAAGAGCTTTAGTACTCACCGTAAGGGTATTTTCTGAGCATGTGTCAGACACAGATTCCTCTCTTTTGGTGTCTTGACTGCCTTAGACTGAATTATTTTACCAAGTTGGTTGATACTATTTCCATGGCTAATCCTTTCTTAAGAACTAGCTGTGGTTGCTGGGGAGGGGGGGGGGGGTAGGTAAGGTTATACCCAGGTTTGGATCAACTTGATTTCAAATGTGTACACAATCTACTTCAGTTTCCCCATCAACCATAATGATGCTTTATCAATAAACAATAATAAAAAACATTTTTTAGAAGGATGAAATGCTGCATCCTCCACATTCCCCCCCAAAAAACTTTTACCGTAAGTAACCTTTATAACAATACTTTCATAATATAATTTTTTATTTTACAGGTATTAATTCTATAGTCGCCATTGCTTCATATACTGGATACAACCAGGAGGATTCTGTAATCATGAACCGCTCTGCTGTAGACAGAGGTTTTTTCAGGTTAGTTTACTTTGAGACATTGAACAGATACATTTAACCCTTCTAGTGCCAGCTACGTGAGTCTCACGTAGCTGATTTTAAACCCCCACAATAAAAAAAATATAAAAGTAAAATACTCACACCTGACCCCACGTTGGATTCGGCCAGGTCTCCTCTTTAATTTGGTGCCATCCGATCCCCCGTGGGGGCTCGGATGGCTCCAGGAGAGCCCCCAAAATAGCGCCCCCCCCGCTTCAGCAGCAGCTGCTAACTGTAAAAATAAAATAACATTTACTTACCTGTGGCCGCGCTGCCTCCCGAAGGGTCTCCTCTTCACTGGGGGGGCCTCCGATCGCCACCCGCCAGGCTCTTCCGTGGTGAGGAGAGAGCGAGAAATCGCCCTCGCACCTCCTCCCTGGATCGGGTCTTCTAGCCCCGCCCCCTGGGCATCACTGTGATGTCACCAGCAGCCGGCCTCTTAATACCGGCACCCACTCAGAATCAGTCTGCTCGGGTGCTTGGAGGAGAGAGGTGGGGAGGGGGAGAGGGCTGTGATCGCCCCTCCCCATGCTCTCTCCTCCAAACACCCGAGCAGACTGACAGCTGTCATCGGAGATCGCCGGGGGACACAGGATCGGAGGTGAGTAAAGTAAAAGTTTTTGTTACATTTAACCCCTTGTGCACTGGTAAGGGGTCCATGAGACCGCTTATACCAGTTCACAAGGCTGTGGCTAGCAGGTGACTTGCCATTAACCCCCGGCACCCCCATTACCTGCCTCCCCAAAGCCCAGAGGGGGGCAGAAGAGCCTGTGGCCATGGGCTATGCGGGCTTGTAGCCTGCAGGGCCAGGGGCCACAAAAGCTGGCCCCTGCGCCCTGTTCCTACAAGCCCTGCATAGCTGGTCCCGGGCTGGTTACTTCGGGTAAGGGGAGACCCCATGTCTTTTTTTTTTTTTTTTTTTTGGGGGGGGGGGGGTGTTTAACCCTTAACCGCCCCCCCCCTCCCCGGGATTTAACCCTTTGTAGTGTGGATGATGTATTGTATTTGTAAATGTTATAAAGTACTTGTTTCAGTTTGGGGGGGGGGGTCTCCTGGGCAGGAACGGGGGGCTACCGATAAATATGTGGTACCGTTCTAATCGGTAGAAATGTGGTACCGTTCTAATTGGTAGAAATGGGGCTTTCTCATGCAATATGGTTTTCTTTAATAAAATACATATTCCAAGTATGCATCACGCCCTGCTCCAGTAATAATCATTACGTCTGGGATATAGTCCACAAGAGGGCGCTTTACTGCAGAGATGGCAAAAAAGAGGCCCCTCTCGGTCCATATATACCTGGGACCTCCCACTCATTCCCCAGTTTAGTCTCTGCAGTGGGCGGCGAAGGTCAAGATGATGGCTCTCTCTCCTTGCAGGTAAGCGGGGCTGCACAGCCCCCGGCCCTATGTCCTATTCCCACCCGTGCCACTTTTACATGCCTCCCAGCTACGGCTGCATGGTCCGGGTGATGGTAGGCAGCACCTATTAGAGGTGCTTTTTACTGGAGCATAAAAAGGCTCCACCGCAAATCCCCCACCAAAGGGTAGGCGGCACAGGTTGGTGAGCCTGACATGGGATGCCCCGTCCGCTTTAGCCCCTACTACATGTACCCAAATGTATTGCTGGGCTTATCCCCCTTCTCCCTTGTCCGGTTAGTTGGGAGGGGGGGGTCCGTTGTGCTTGTGAGCGTTTGCCTTGACTCCCTTCGTGATTCACTGTGTGTGTGTGTGCGCTTCATGTTACAGCGCTGGCACTTGCTCAGCGCTCCCCCCCCCCCCATTAGTGCAGCATGTCAATTGAATGAATGGATCGATCGGCCCGTGCTGGCGGCCCGATGACGTCGTTAGTTGCTGGGGGCCGGGTGGTAGTCTGCCTGGCCTCCCTGCTCAGTCCCCACGTTCCTGGGGGGCGGGGCCTAGCGCATGGCACGCTCCGCATCTGGCCCGCCCCCTCCGGAGATGATCGGCACCATCTTGCCTGCCTAGATCGGGTGTGACTGCGGTTCTGTGAGTGCCCCAGCGGGCTTTTCCTATTGCATATCTTTATAATATTTAATGGCATTTTTATGGATATACATGCATATTGATTGGGAATTTTGTCTATGCTTGTGTCTTTCAGGCTGGGACAACCTACTTAGAGGTTTCTCCCGGTCCTGGGCCCTAGGTTAAAATTCCTAAATTGGGGGTTTAATTGTAAATCCTCCCAATAGCGGACACTTAAGGGGCATCCCGGGTAGCTGCACAGCATAATTCCCACTGGTCACTGCGACTGCTAATTCACCATATGGAGGCTTCCCAGGATATTGTGCTCGGGGTCCCTTCGGGGCAAGCCCGGCTATGTGTGGTGTGCGGGGCATCCCTTGTGGGCGATGTGCGGGTTTGTGTACCCTGCGCCCAGCAATCGCTTTTGCGGCAATCTGGGCCCCATGTGTCGGGATCGGCACCCTCGGCCTCATCCACCACACCTCCGCACCTGGTTATGACTCCTAGTGACATTAACACTAGCGGGGAGTCGCAATCTGATTTTTCCGCCAGACTGGCCAATATTGAGAGGTTTATTGCTAGCTCTGCAGCCCATAAGGCTCCAGCTAAAAGACGGCACATGGCGCCCGCTGCGCCGGCCTACATTTGAGCAAGACGAATTCCCTGAGTTGTCTGACTATACCCCTCTCGAAGAAAGGGAACTTTTTTCAGATTCAGATCTCTCTGACGATCAGCATTGCCTTGGCACTGATGCCGGCTCAGAGCATTGGGATGCCGACGACACCCATAGACTTCTGACTCAAATTTTTTAGGTACTTGCCATTTCCCCTCCTGCAGCGGCACCTAAGCAGCAGGGGGAATTGTTTGGTACCGCAAAACCACGTTTGGAATTCCCCGAACAGACGCATTTTAATCTGATTCTCAAGGCATGGTAATGGCCTAGCCGGCTTCCCGGTATCCCTAAGGGATGGAATAGGAGGTATCTCTTCCCCTCGGATGTGGTCAAATGTTGGTCAACTCCCCCTGAGGTGGATGCCCCTGTCTTGGGGCTGTCTAATACTTCTGTTGTGCATTCCCCGGATTCCACTACCTTGAATGATAGTGAGGACCGGCGTATTGACCAACTGGCCTCCCACGCCTTTGCTTGTGTGGGTTTGGCCTTGCGCCCAGTTTGTGCTTCCGCTATTACGGCCGTGGCTATTAGGACCTTAATCGGGCCTTCTGGGCGGCTCCCATGAGGATCCTTCTAGTGCGGAATTTAGAGCCTTGTCACAATGTGAGTTGTTCATCACTTATGTACTCTCTGCCTTAGATGACACCATTCGGATGTGTAGCAGGAACTCAGCCTTGGTTGTCTCTATCCGCCGCTCGGTCTGGTTGCGCCAGTGGGCAGCTGACAATGCTGCTAAGAAGGCTCTCACAGGGCTTCGCTTTAAAGGGTTGCGCCTGTTTGGTGATCGTCTGGACCTTAAGGGAGGTAAGTTAACTCAACGCAAAAAGGAGCTGCGACCCTAACGGGGTTTGGGCTCCTTCACTCCCTCCTTTCGTGGGCCTAGGTCAGGCAGGGGGGGTATCCTTTGCGGGACAAAGGGGAGATTTCTGGGGCAAGGGCAGAGGCCGTGCCCGACCTGGATCCTCCTGGGGTGCCAAACCCAAATCCACTGCCAAGCCTGCTCAGCAATGAGGAGGCGCCCTCTTCGCTCAGGTCTGGGATCAACAAGTTTCAGACAAATTGATTCTGGAGGTTGTCCGGATACAAGCTGGAGTTCGCGGACCGGCCTCCTCCCAGATTCCTCAGGTCACGGGTTCCTACGGACCCTCAGGCAGCTCAGGGCCTGTTGTTGGCGGTTCAAAACCTTCGGGCCATGGGGGTCGTTTGTCAGGTTCCCCCGGGAGAGAGAGGTCTGTGTTACTATTCCAATCTCTTTACAGTGCCCAAAAAGGATGGTTCCGTCAGACCCATTGTGGACCTAAAGCTTCTCAACAAATTCATCAGAACCAAGCGTTTTCGCATGGAGACGCTGTGCTCCGCTATCGGCTCCCTGCGCCCGGGGGACTTTATGACTTCAATAGATATCAAGGATGCTTACCTTCATGTGCCAGTCTTCCCAGGGCATCAGCGGTTCCTCAGGTTTGTGGTAGGGGTACAACACTACCAATTTGTGGCACTCCCCTTCGGGCTCACATCTGCCCCCAGGGTGTTCACCAAGGTGTTGGCAGGCGTGATGGCCCTTCTCAGAGCCTGGGGTATTCGCATTCTTCCTTATCTGGACAACCTTCTCATTACATCTCCTTCACTCCAACAAGCGGAGCTGGACACCCGGATGGTGGTGGCGACACTGGAGAGGTTCAGGTGGGTGATCAATTGCCCCAAGTTCTCACTTTTCCCGTCACGGGTGACCGCCTTCCTGGGTAGGACTCTGGATACCATTCAAGCCAGGATTTTCCTCCCTCGGCAGAAGGTGGACTCTCTTCAAACGCTGACTCATGGCTTGCTGTCCAACCCTCATCCATCCATCCGGCAAGGGATGCAACTGGTGGGACAGATGGTGGCCTGCTTCGAGGCAGTTCCCTATGCTCAATTTCACATGAGACCCCTTCAGCTCCAGATCCTTTCAGCCTGGGACAAGTGTCCCCTGTCTCTGGACCAGGCTTTTGCTCTGTCCCCTCTGGTCCGGCGGTCCCTCCTTTGGTGGCTGGACTCGAAGAATCTTCTGGGGGGCAGATCATTCCTGACACCGTGCTGGGAGACGGTCACTATGGATGCCAGTCTGTCCGGTTGGGGGGGCTACTGGAGAGCCCACCAATTCCAGGGGCTGTGGGGCCCTCAGGAGACAACAGGACTGCGGTCGCTTACATCAATCATCAGGGAGGGACTCGGAGCAAGAGTGCCCTCCGGGAGGTGTCGTGGATTCTCTCTTGGGCCGAGGTCAACGCCCCGTGTATCTCGGCGGTTTACATTCCGGGCGCGGAGAACCTGGAAGCGGATTCCCTGAGCAGGGAGAATGGTCCCTCAACAGCAAGGTCTTTCTATCCCTCTGCCACAGGTGGGGGAGGCCAGATGTGGATCTGTTTGCCTCTCGTCACAAGCTTCCAGCTTTTGTCTCACTGTCCCAGGATCCCCTGGCTCTGGCGGTGGATGCCTTGTCTCTGTCTTGGCAGGGGTTCGTTCTCCTGTACCTCTTCCCTCCATTTCCCCTTCTGGGCAGGGTCCTACGCAAGCTGATTCAAGAAGGAGTGCCAGCTGTTCTGGTGGCCCCCAGGTGGCCACGACAGGTGTGGTTCGCAGACGTCGTGCAGCTGGCGGTCGATCAGTACCCTCTGCCCCTGGTTCCGGATCTTCTCTCTCAAGGACGGCTCTGTTACCCCAATTTACAAACGCTGGCTTTGACAGCATGGCTGCTGAAACCTCCATCCTAAAGGAAAAGGGTCTGTCTGATGCGGCTGGTCAGAGCTAGGAAGAAATCCTCTTCTACCATCTACTACAGGACCTGGCAGACCTACATTGACTGGTTTGAGGCTAGACTCTTCCCTTGTTGGGTGTTTTCCATCCCTTTGATACTGGAGTTCCTTTAACATGGTCTGGATATGGGTTTTCAGCTCAGCACTCTGAAGGGGCATGTGTCCACCTTGGCGGTTTTCTTTCAGAGGTCTTTCACTCTTCATCCTTTGGTCAGGACTTTCTTCCAGGGGGTCACTCATGTGTGCCCTCCCCGCAAACCCTTGTTAACGGTTTGGGATTTGAATTTGGTTTTGTCTGCCCTTCAGGGTCCTCCATTTGAGCCTGTGCATGAGGCTGCACTGTCTATTCTCACTTGGAAAGTTGCCTTTTTGGTGGCTATCACCTCTGTCCGGCGTGTTTCGGAGTTGGCGGCTCTGTCCATTCAGGCCCCCTACTTTGAGAGACAGGACAAGGTGGTTTTCCGCTTTAAACCAAGACTTCTTGCCTAAGGTTGTCTCTGCCTTTCACCTCAGTCGGGACATTGTGCTTCCTTCCTCATGCCCTAATCCTGGTAATAACAAGGAGAGGGCCTTGCATTCTCTGGACGTTGTCAGAAACTTGAAATACTACCTGGTGGCTACAGTGCCTTTCAGGAAGAAGAAAGTCTACCATTAGCAAATGGATTAAGGCCATTGTTAGGGCCTATTCTGCTAAAGGGAGGGATCCCCCTTTCCGAATTACTGCTCATTTTACCCATGCTGTTGGGGCCTCTTGGGCTTTTTTAGCACCAGGCTTCTGTTGAACAAGTTTGTAAGGCTGCTACTTGGTCTTCTGTTCATACCTTTTCCAAGTTTTACAAGGTTGATGTTCAGCGGATGCTGTTTGGGCCAGCGGATGCTGTTTTTGGCCGCGAAGTTCTGCAGGCTGCAGTGGTTTGAACTGCACATTGTTGCTCTTTTTGGGATCCCCACCCGTTGTTGGACACTGCTACTGGATGTCCCAGACGTAATGATTTCTGGAGCAGGGCGTGATGCATATTTAGAATGCCATTCTGTGAATACTCACCTTGTAGAATGGATATTATAAGTATGCATCCCACCATGAGTTTTTATTCTTGGATCCTCTATATGGTGAAGTTTTCCTTTTTGTTAATCTTGTTATTGGCGTCTACTGGTTCCCTTACTGCTTAATTAAACTGGGGAATGAATGGGAGGTCCCGGGTATAGAAGGACCGGGAGGGGCCTCTTTTTTGCCATCTCTGCAGTAAAGCGCCCTCTTGTGGACTATATCCCAGACGTAATGATTATTACTGGAGCAAGGCGTGATGCATACTTATAATATCCATTCTATAAGTATTCACAGAATGGTATTTTTTTTTATTTAAAATAAAGGAGACAATTTTCTAAAAAAAAAATTGTATTTTTTTTACTTAATATTGTAAAAAACAGAATTAAATTTACAAACAAGACATTTCATGTTAAAGCCTAAACTCTGCTGCAAAAAAAATATATAGAATTTTCCTGAAAATTCCAGCATAAATGGCGCAAAATGGGGAAAAATGACCTGTCAACAGAGGGTGACAAAATCTCAAGTAGGCTGGCAATTAAAAGGGTTAAAAGTAGCTATGCATGTTTGGTATTGTTCTGTTCGGGGGACCTTGCGCTTTCAGACTTAGTTTGTTTTTTCCTGTTTTGCATATTTAAATTTTAGGAAAAGGCGTTTATTCAGCTTTTTTATAAACCCTGCGCAACCAAAGAATTCTTTGAGGGATTAATTCCATAAAGATGAGCTACAACAAGCTGGGTACGCTTAGAAAGCTTAACTTGTGTACTTTCAGGGAATATATGGTTTATGGGGGATATTCCAAATGTAAAGGGTTGTTTTGGTTGAAAAATCACAAGGTGCGCACTTTGTCTGCAGAGCTGAAATTTTCAAGTAAAATTGCCGTTACGCACATGCTTTACTTTGGGGTGTTTGGCAACTCTTCCCTTGACAGTAGCTATGCATGTTGGGTATCGTTCTGTTCGGGGGACCTTTCTTTTTCAGATTAAACTTGTTTTTTTCTTGTTTGTATATAGTTTTTTAGGAAAATGTGGCTTTGATTATTTTTTTATCCTATTTTTAGGGAAACTCTTTGCAACCAAAGATTACATTGAGGGATTACTTCCAGAAAACTGTGGCCACATCAACAAGCCTGGTACACCTAGAAAGCTTGAGGTGTGTACTTCAGAGAATAGTTTGTTGGGGGTATTTCTAATGTAAAGGGTTGTTTTTCTGGAAAAACTGCAAGGTGCGCATATCGCAGTTGTATTTTATCTGAAAATCCCCTAAAGCTCTGTTTCAGTTTGGGGGAATCTCCTGGGCAGGAGAGGGTGTCTAACTATACATATGTGGTACTGCTGTAACCGGGAGAAATTGGGATTTTTTTTTTTACAAACTTACATTTTTTATTACAAAAAAACACTACAAATTATAAAAAATAGATTTTTTTTTTTTATTTTTTTTTATTTTTTTTCACAAAATGTACCCAGAAATATTGAGAATACACCTAAAAAATAACAAACAAGACATTTCATATCAGTTTCCTGGGAAATCTCTGTAAATCCCTTCAAAAATCACATTTGAACGTGGGGAGCGCAAAATAGTGCAATATAGTCTGGCAACAAAGGGTGACAAAAACTCCAGGTAGGCTGGCACTTAAAGGGTTAAGGTCATCATTTATTGTCCAGGCAACTACATAGTCCATATAATTGCATAGCTTTAAAGCTCCTAATGTTTCCTCCAGAGTAATAGCCCACCATTCTAGCCCTATGATTGATGGTCTACTGCTAGGTGAATCGGGGGGGGGGTGAAGTTCATAGCAACAAGTTATTCTTGTCACTAACCCATTTTCTCCTAACAAAAAGGTCCGTCTTTTACCGTTCCTACAAAGAGCAAGAATCTAAGAAGGGGTTCGACCAGGAGGAAGTATTTGAAAAACCTACCCGTGAAACCTGTCAAGGTATTAATAACACTTCTAAACCGGGGGCGCATCCTGGTAGCTGGAGCTCCTTCTCGACTAAACCCTTTGTAAAGCCTTACCTATAACTCTTACCTTAGTGTGCTTGCCAAAATGTAGCTGTGTGATAGGCCGGCAGCGGTCACATGGCCAATTCTCGACTGGCAAAGAGGAAGCCTGGGGAGTGCAGTTTAAGGTAGCATTTAAAGTGTTTACATGGTGTTAACCAAGGGGGGGGGGGGGTCAGTCAGGATGTCGCCCCCAGAACAGACCCGCACCAATTCTACCTAAAGAGCATTATAATTTGTATTCCCTTGCTACAGTATAATATGAACTGTTAAATGGAATGTTTATCTTCAGCTTTCAGGCATGCTACCAATTTTTCCCCAGGCATCCGCCAGGACGCCTTGGCTACTCACTTCCTCTCCCTAAACAGCAAACACAAACGGATAGAGTATTAAAGCTCCCTACCCTCGACACTCAGTAGTTTAGTTCATCCCAGGAAACATGTAATGGCATATGTTCGTGGATTGAGGGTTGATGGCGGGTCCGGATCCCTCTCGTGCGCATGTGCTCCCCCTATTTTTCTCTACAGAGCCTCAGCTAGGTCGGGTGCTCGCTGTAGGTTTTTTTTCCGTACCCCTATATGGGGGTCGGGGGGGGGGGGTGAAACGTTGTGGGCACTAACTTTTTTATTCCCTAGTCCGCATCCCCCCCAATATCAGTGTAGGTCCTAGCCGCATCCCCCCCCCCCCCCCCAAAAAAAAGCATTCTTAAACTTTTTTAAAAATGTTTTTCCCTCAGGTATGAGGCATGCTATCTATGATAAGCTGGACGATGATGGTTTGATTGCACCAGGCGTCAGAGTTTCTGGTGATGATGTAATCATTGGCAAAACTGTGACACTACCTGAAAATGAGGATGAGCTTGAAAGCACAAATCGCCGCTACACAAAGAGAGATTGTAGTACATTTCTGCGTACAAGTGAAACCGGCATTGTGGATCAAGTCATGGTTACAATTAATCAGGAAGGTTACAAATTTTGCAAGATCAGAGTAAGTCATTTTCTGACATTTCCTATAATCCTACTTGTGTTTGCACAAAAAATTGTTTGAGTTGCCCTGTTATTTAACAGATGGCAGCAAAGTCGCTGCCAAGTTTATAGTCATAAGCATGGGTCAACTGTGAGGCTTATGGACTGGATATGGACTGGATGTGGCACTAGTCCATACAGGCTGCTTATCCATGGATGCAGCACAGAATGTGGTTGGACAAAGCAGAAGTCTGTAAAAGGACAACACGATACAACATACTAACCTTAGCATGGCAGGCCAAAACTGCACACAACAATGCTAGTTGTCTGTGACACTGCACTTGCCAGAGTTTACTACTGCTAGACACTATGCAGCATTTCTTCCTTTAACAGCTACTACCCAGTGACCAGCATAGCAACTTAGGCCAACTCAGAACATTTTTGATAGAGATTTAAACTCTATGAAGGGGACAGATATAATTTGTAAGGATGACTTCTGTCCCCAGCCACTTAGGATGAAGCAGAGCGTTGGCACTTCAGGAAACCTGGTAGTGTTAGGATAGAGGTGGAAAAGATCAAGAACAACCTAGAATGCAATACCAACAACCTCTACGTGCTCTGTACCACTGCTCGCAGCTTAGACAACAAGCTCTGTGAGTTAATGGCTTTCATATCCAGAGATGAATTGGATCTTGTTGCAACAACAGAGACTTGGTTCAAGGATCACAATGACTGGAAGATAGCCATACACATTGTACAGAAAAGACAGGTGAGAAAAAAAGTGCAGTGGAGTAGCCATTTATGTCAAGAATACTCTTCAATCACCAATAATTCAGCATACACATAATGTACTAGAAACTCTCTGGGTTACCATGCAGACTAAGGAGGGAGATGTAGTCAGAATTGGTGTGATGTATAGCCCCCCTGAACAATCTGAGTATTTAGATAACCTGTTAATAGATGAAATCAATGGAATGACACTGAAGGGGGACATTGTAATGATGGGTGACTTCAACATGCCTCATGTGGACTGGAATATCCCTAGTGCACCAACATGCAAGAGCAGGAATATATTAAAGGCCCAATAATGGACATAACCAACTAGAGGAGATAACATTCTGAACTTAGTTCTGACCAAGGGTGATCTGGTATCGGAGGTCAGGGTAGAAAAAAAATCTTTGTGCAATCCCGCACCAGAACCGAAGTACTAGACTTTAGCAAAACAAACTTCAAGGAAATGGTGAACTATGTAGAAAGGGAATTAGGTGAGTGGAACAGATTAGAAGAAGTGAGTGCCCAGTGGTCACTATTAAAAATGGCCATCTTATAGGCAACGAAGAATATGCAAAACAAACTAGCAAGAATAGGGGAGTAAAGCTAATTATAAATGCTATAAATTAGATGATGGTGGTGCTGTGGATGTTGCCTATCTGGATTTTAGCAAAGCCAGATACTGCTGTATCAATGGTGCCCTCCCATCCATTTGTTTCTTGACAAAACAGAAGTTTGAAGCCTAGGTGTGGGTTAAGATATCCACTAACATGCTCTTTACAAACTTATAACCATTCTGGCTGTTCTGAACTAGTCAGACTTGGTACATCTGTCTGGTTGCTTTCTGCAAGAAGATTTAGAGGCCAAGGGGCAGACCTTTCTCCTGACTTTCCAATAAAAGCATTTTTATGGGGACTAAAAGATTCCAAATACAGTTGGTTGGAAATACTATGCTTGTTGTGTTTTGTGTAGTTTGTCTTGTTTCTAGAAAGGTTTTCACACCTAAGAACCTTGTTGTAGTAACAATACACCTGTGCAATAAAAGTGCAAAAAGATCCTGCCATTGAATAAAGTGGCCAGTTTCACATGTCTGTCCTTGATGATGCTGTAAATTGCATTGTTTCACTCTTTAAAGTGGACCAACACCCAGGGTTTTGACTATCCTGGGTTTTGGTCCACTTCCCCTCCCGCTATGTGAACCCCTACAGATCGCTAGCTACAACTCACCTCACCCTAATTAGCGCGTTTGGAGCCGCTGAGCTATACGCGTCAAAGCGACGTCTTAACTCAGCAGCTCCGAGCACGCTGGTGGGCGCATCTCGCGCTTACCTCTAACACGGAGCACGCCCGTGCCGCCCTGATGGAGAGAAGCGGGAGATGCGGTTGTGGCCCACGCATGCACCGGGATTCAGGTAAGGTTTGAGGGCGTCCTGGGGGGGTTTCACGCAGCGGGTTTATAGATTGGGGTGATATAGATATAGGGTGTTCGTCCACTTTAACTGCATTTGCACCACATTGAGGTTTGACCTTGCCGCTTAACGGTCTTCTGTTTCACTCATCCCTATCTGTTCTCTTATATAAAGTGGGAAATACACCACCAAAAATAGTCTCCTATTGGTCCTACACTCGTCAATAAACAACTAAATTTAGAAACAATACAAATAGCAATTTATTAAATATACCAAAACTGGTACAGACAAATTTACAAACATGCAACAGATTAAAAACTATGAAATGATTCCTAAACTGCAGCAATATTAGCAAAAATCCCTTTCAGTTAGTGATAAAAATAAGTTATACCAGGTTTACACTGTGGGGATAGCGATAATCACTATAGCAGCGGTGCATGCATTAGTTTTTGCAAGGCATTTTGGATTGCCAAATAATATCAGTGGCCATAGGTAAAAATGGGCAGTGTTTTGACTATAGCAGCGCAAAGCCTAGATGTGAAGAGGGGCCGTAATACTTACTAAAAAAAATGCTGTATCAACAAGCCCTTGTGTGGGAAAAGGACACCTGCCCATATTTCTATTGGGCAATTCTACATTTATACAAGTTAATCTCCTTTCAAAGCTAATTTTAATTTGTATTTGATTTTTCAGGTACGATCTGTTCGAATCCCGCAAATTGGAGATAAGTTTGCTAGTCGACATGGGCAGAAGGGTACCTGTGGAATTCAGTACAGACAAGAGGTATTTTGATTTTGTAACCTAAGTATATATCGTGTAATCTTTTATTGCATGTCTGAACTAGCATTTCAGACAGGTCTAATTATTGGCTGGAGTCTCATTTTAAATAGATTTTTATCTGTATATATCATATCTATATCTATATATAATCTATCTTACATTATCATCACGTTTACAAAATATTGACACACTGCAGAAGAAATGTAGTGTGTTGGCATATCTGTGCATAACTGCATCCTTTTCTTTCCATCTGACAAACCAGTTTTGTACATTTACCTGTGCATGCTGTATAAATATTGTTTTAAATGGACAATTAAGGCAATGGCAATAATACAGCAAGAAGCTCACCTGAAGCCTATCCCATGTGCTTCCAGGTGTGCCAGCAGGGCACCTCCCAGAAGAGCAAGGGGCCCATACCAAAGGGCATGGAGTATTGCATAAAATCTATACAGCATTGCTTTATTCTAAGCAGACAGCACGTCCTGCTCCAGACATAGTCCTTACATGTGGGTATACCTCCACCTTCAGCGCCGTGCAGTGCAGAATCATGAAGAAAACAAGCTCCTCCCGGCCCTACATATACCGAGGGACCTCCCACAAATCCCCAGATTCCTCTGCAGTGCTGAAACTGCGAAGACATGAAGTATCACGCTCTCGCAGGCGAGCGGGGCTTGACAGCCCGAGGCCCTGCGGGACTATTTCCACCGTCCTCTCTGTGAGTAACATGCCTCCCAGCCTGGGCTGCGTTGGTCGGGTGAAGGTAGGCAGCACCTAGGGTGCTTACGGAGCCATGCTCCACCGCAATCCCCATCCATGGGGTAGGCGGTTTAGGCTAATGGTGAGCCTCATAGCGGATGCCCCACGCCCCATGTAGCGGTGAACCCCTAGTGCTGGGTCACCTTCTTCCTTAGTTCCCCCCGTTAGTGGGGGGTAAAAAAGAGGGGGGGGGTTGTGTACGTTGGCCTAACCTTGCCATATCACACGCCTTGCCTTAGCCCTATCAGTTCCGGGGGTCAGAGCCGCGCTTTAAACTTTATTTTTATGTTGCCCGCAGCGCCTTTAATATATGTGACTTGGCGCGTAAGGCGGCTCTGTCTCACGACACCATGGCGTTCTGTTCTTTTCCTGTCTTATTGCGCGGAGCTTCGCGCTCTCCGGGGTGGGCGTGGTCCGGTTTGGCGCGTTCCGCGTCACCTATAGCTCTGGCCCGCCCTTCGAGGTTCGCTGGCGCCATTTTGTCGGTCTCCCGCGCGCGTGTGGTCACGATCCTCCTTCTCCCTTGGTTGCTGTAAGTGCCCTCACAGGCGTTCGTTTAATTTTTCTTTTTTGTGCTGCGCATGGCCCTGACACCCTCTTTTCCCCTTATGTCTTTCAGATGCCAAGCTTCCAGTGGCTTCTCCCGGCCCGATAGATATATATATATATATCTATCTCTCTCTCTCTCTCACAGGGTTATATTAGAATCTCCCACATTCCCAGCGGGTATTGGGGCATCCAGGGTTGCTTACAGCATAAATCCCTTCCGGCATATTACCTAGATTAATCACCATATGGAGGCATCTCAGAATTTGGTGTCCGGGGTCCCGCGGGGACAAGACCGGCTGTGTACCATGTGTAGACAACCCCACGCTGACGCTGACAGAGCACTGGTCTGCGGACCGTGTGCTGAACAAGCGCTGGCCCTGCAATCAGGCTCACCAGTAGCTGCACCTCGCTTCAATACACCTGTCTCCCTGGACTTGAATCTCACTCCTGATGAGTCGCACTCGAGCGGGGATGACCAGCAAGTGGTGCCGCGCAAGCTTCCCGCCGCGGAGCATATTATGTCAGGCTTGGCAGAGCGCTTGGGCGCTGGGAAGAAACGATCCCTGACGCAACCTAGCTATAGGTTTTCCACTGAAACCGAAGAACCTGCCGCTATTCAGGATCTTGGACCCCTCGCCCCCTCCTTATGTTTCTGTTAAAAGAGAACCAGAAGTGTGCTTCCAGGGGAGGCAGGCATCGCCCTGGGACTTCTGGCAGGTCAAAACCAAAGTCTGCCAAAACCTCACAAGCATGAAGGGACGCCCTCGCCCTGCGGGCGAGGGAACTGCCACAGCACTTGGCTCTTATGGCAGGATGCCATGCTTCGTTCGGGCGATGGCAGGTGATGGCCTTCCTGGACGTGGTTTTTGAAAGAATGGAGTGTTCTGGGCAGTTCCCTTCAAAATTAGCCAGGGGTACTCTAGTCCCCGTTGTATCCTTTAGTGATTGGACACAGGTTGAGTTTGGCCTGGAGGGTCTGGGCCTTCTTTTAGGTTGGCCTTGGCTGATAATTGCATTCACTTTGCCCTTCCACTGGGATGACACAGTCTGCCCAGATCTGGCGGTCTAGACCGGGCATCTAGGTTCCACGGGCTCTACCTACTTGGTATCCCTCTGTTGGGCCGCAGACGCCCTTGTCATGTGAACCTCTTGATGCCTGCAAGGATCCTTTTACCCTTCGGTCCCCTGTCCCATCTGGACGCCTAGTCCTTTTTTCCAGCCGGTGTTACAGGACCATTCTTTATATTAGGGTCTTGTCTGGGGTCCCTCCCCTGTTCCCAGATGGCTCGCCAAGGCGAGTATGGGAGCGCTTTCATGCTCATTCACCGGTGCTGTCCGCACTGGTTTCTACTTTGACTTGGGACTCTCTTGGAGTCTTTTGGATTGGTGCTTAGGCACATCTATTACTTGGTGTAATCTGATTCATACTCTCCCTACGGGGTGGCATTTAGATGGGTCCAGGTTCAACCCTCCTTTCTAATTTGGGTGCCTTGGTATGGAAGGGGCCTTGCCCTCTGTGTAATCTCCTTACATTCACCTTGCGGCTGGTGGGCCTATTGCTGGCGGCCCGAGGCTGTTCCTTTTCCCGGATGCCCCTGGGGCCTGCGGCACCTTGGGTTACTTATCCTGGATGGGGTTCCAACACCCCTGGAAATCAGTACGTTCCCCCTGTTTTTATGGGGGTTCTCTTCTGGTTGGTCTACTCATGGAAGTTGTTGATGGACATCACTTCCTTCTTGCTATCCCTGTAGATGGTCGCCATGGGGACCAGGTCTGGCAGGGTCACTAAAGGGGTTCTATTTCTTAAGAAATTCCCTGAGGTACCTAAGGGGGGCCCCTTTGGGGGGGCTCCTTTTCATACCATGGGTAGGTCATCACATTGTGCCTTGTTGGGCCCTAGCTTGCTGGTCTGTTCCCTTAGACCTTGTCTCTTGGGGACTCTTGGTCTGTCTGGTCAGTGGCCTGTCCCAGCTTTTATCCGAGAAGGTCTCGGAACAGGTTGACCCTTCCTGTAGCGTCTGGTTCTGATCCAGTGGAGGTTGTTACACTCCTTGCGCTTCATTGGTATTGGCACGTTAGCTGTCCTACTGTACTGGGAGGGCCTTCCCTAGTGTCTCAATGAGCCTACTGGTTGGGGCCGTGGCCCTGTGACTGTTACAGAGACTCTGTCCTGGTTAAGGTCCTAATTCGTTGCCCTGGGTGATTTTCCCAGGACTTTCTGGCCTTGATCACGGTGACCTAGTCTGGCCTTTTGTCCGGGTATTCTACCCTTTGTCTGACCCTCCTTACACCCTGCTAGGTGGGGTTCTGCACAGGCTTGCTGTGGCAAGGGTGAACTGTTGCGCTGGGGACCATGAGTGGCCCGGTGTGGTTTGGTTCGCATTTTCTGCTGGAAACAGTTGTACTGTGTGCCCTCTCATGTGGGCTGCTATGCCTAGTTAGGCTCCTTCCTACGTCATTCCCTTCACAGGGTTTGGACGAGCGTTATTCACCCTATCAGAAATGTTCCCTCCGGGTGTCTCTTCTTTTTGGAGGGTTGGGTCTAGATCCCTCCCTTTTTTATTCTTCTCCCTTTTCTACCAGCTATGTTAGGAGTTGGCGCCCTAGTTGGATGACTGGGACTAGCTCTCTATTCCCTATGTAATGAGGTCTTACCCTTGGGTACTAGAGTTCTTATGGCATGGCTGGAGTTGGTCTCCCAACTCAGTTCCTTGAGAGGTTCCAGGGCTTGCCCTGTTTGTCCTCTGTAGAGACTAGTTTCAAGCTTCGGCGTTGAGCCTTCCTCAGGGGTGGCTCAGGCGCATTCCCCAGAGAATTCTAGGCTCCCTTGGGGTGGGGGGGTGGGGTTGCTTATCCTGTTGCCCTGCTAAGGGTTTCCCTGGGTCTTATTCAGGTTCTTGTCTGAACTGTTCCCTGCCTCAGATGACTCCTTCGGGGCGGGTGCCTCAGTCTGGGGCGTGCCATAGGAGACAGCTTTCTTTGCCTAGTCCTTTTTATACTTTTTACAGCTCTTTATATCTGTACACCATCTGGTGAGGATGTGTCCGCCTTGCACCAAGCTTGAGTCCAGGCGGAGGGTTGTTATTCTTCTTGTTTCCAGAACCTATTGGTCCTTGGACTGGTGTTCTGCTTACTCTGAGCTTAAAAGGGATCTGTATCCCTCATTAGGCGTTGGGAACCTCTGGACTGCTTCCTGTCCAGGGTCGGGGCTATGCCCGTTGGGCTTATAGTCGTCACCATCCTTCTTGCAGCAGGATCTGGTTACTCCCATGAGTATGGGAGTCTGTTGGACTGGTCTTGCTTGGCTGGTTGCCCTTCTGAGGTCCTGATTTTCAGGTTGGCTCGTGTTCAGTATTACATTGGTCTCGCCGAGTCCAGGGTTCGTATTCCCGGACGGGAGAGGTTCTATGGTTGCCATGGCTACCCTGTTTTCGTTAGTAGCATGGTTAGGCTGTTACTCTGGCCTGTTTGTTAAGGGAGATTCATTCTTCTCTCTTGGTTTGGATTTCTTCTACCGGTGCTTGGTTTGGGCCTTATGCACTTGGTTGTTGAGCAGTCTGACTAGTTCTCTGCTCGTGTTTCATTAGCCTTGTAAGGCTTCATAGTTAAGTTAGAGCTTTGCTCTAGTTTCTCCTGGTAGCAAGGTTACAGGCGATAGCGCGGTTTTGGTTGGCTGTGCCTTTTTTCATGGGGATCCCACCCTACTTATGGACACTGCTATTGGATGTCTGGAGCAGGACGTGCTGTCTGCTTAGAATAATACAACTCTGTGAAGTACTCACCTGTAGAGTTGGTATTATATGCAGACAGCACGTCCTGCTCCACCCCACCCTGATTCACTTTGTTCTGGATCCCCTGTGTGGTGATTATTATCTTGGATATTATTGCCAGTCTCTGGGTGGTTGTTTTCCTCCTGGCTTCTTCTCTCACTGCTTTTCAATGCTGGGGATTTGTGGGAGGTCCCTCGGTATATGTAGGGCCAGGAGGAGCTTGTTTTCTTCATGATTCTGCAGTGCACGGCGCTGAAGGCGGAGGTATACCCACATGTAAGGACTATGTCTGGAGCAGGACGTGCTGTCTGCATATAATACCAACTCTACAGGTGAGTACTTCAGAGTTGTATTTTTTATCAGTCATGCCAGTTGGTTAGAAAATATTCTCTTGCAAAACATTTTATGCATGTGGGGGGAGAGTCAGTCGTCTTAACGCAATCAGTGGCAAGCAAGTTTGGATTTTTCCCCTCCGGCTAGCACCAAAAAAACTTGCCTCCCTCCTAGATCCAGCGCAGAGATCTTCTCTTCACCCAGTGGGCCTCCAAAAAACATCACCTGCATGCAAGCGGTTAACCACTATGGGAGGAATAGGGCTTTTTCTTGAAAAAGAAAAAAAAGAAAAAATGTCATGTTAAAGCCCAAACTCTGCAGGGATTTCCAGGAAAATGATATTGTTTTTTGGCAAATATGTGAAAAATGGCCCAGCAACCGATGACAACATTTCTAGATAGGCTGGCACTGAAGGGTTTAACCCTTCAAATGCCAGCCTTCCTAGAATTTTTGTCACCCCCCTGTTGCCAGACCACGTTTCACTATTTTGCGCTACACATGTTCAACCTTGATTTTTGAAAGGATTTCCAGGGATTGTCTGTATTCTCAATACTTTTGGGTGTAATATGTGCAAAAAAAATTTTAAGTGATGCTCTGGGCACTGAGAATAATAACAGATGCAGGTGGGAAAGTGGCCCCTTGCATCCTGCCGATAATTCAGCATACACATAATGAACTAGAAACTATCTGGGTTACCATGCAGACTAAGGAGGGAGCTGTGGTCAGATTTGGTGTGATATATAGGCTCCCTGGACAATCTGAGGATCTAGACAACCTGTTAATAGATGAAATCAGTGGAATGGCAGGTGACTTCAACATGCCTGATGTGGACTGGAATATCCCAAGTGCATCAACATGCAAGAGCAGGACTATATTAGAGGCACTTAATGGAGTGTCTCTAAAACAACTTGTGACATTGCCAACTAGAGGAGATAACATTCTGGACTTAGTTCTGACCAATGGGAATCTGGTATCCGAGGTCAGGGTTGAAGAAAATCTGGGTTCCAGTGACCATCAATGCTTATGGTTCAGAATAAAATCAGACATTGTGCAATCACACACCAGAACCAAAGTGCTAGACTTTAGGAAGACAAACTTCAAGGAAATGGCGGAGTATGTAGAAAGAAAATTAGGTGAGTGGAACAGAGTAGCAGAAGTGAGTGCCCAGTGGCCATCTTAAAGGCAACTAAGCAATATGTGAAACAAACTAGCAACCATTATGGTTTACTAGGGAAGTCAGCACGATCATAAAAGATAAGAAGTCTGCCTATAAGAAGTATAAAGTAAGTGGAAGTGTAGCTGACAGAGAGGCATATAAAATTAAACAGAGGGAAGCAAAACTGATTATAAGGACTGCTAAAGGGCAAATGGAGGAAGAAATGGCCATATCTATGAAGAGGGGAGATGAAACCTTTTTCCGATATATTGGTGACAGACAGAAGAAAAACGATGCAGTCTCAAAAATTAGAAACAGGGAAAATAAATATATTGACGGAGATAAGGCTGTGGCTGACCATCTGAATAGCTACTTTTGTTCGGTATTTTCAGATAGTAGCAGGCATGGCCATAGCACAGCATCCAGCTGGGAGGGCACAGCTCCGGAGTTTCTGGAGGTTGATGTCTTAGCCAAGCTGGCACATCTAAAGGTAAGTAAGGCGATGGGTTCAGATGGAATCTACCCCAGAGTTCTAAGGGAACTTAGTTTGTGATTGCAGCCCCTCTGACTGATTTACTTAACCATTCCCTTTCAACTGGTGAGGTTCCAGATGATTGGAGAATGGCCAATGTCATACCAATCCATAAAAAGGGGAGTAGAGAAGAAGCCAGTAATTACAGGCCAGTTAGTTTAACATCTATAGTGGTCAAATTAATGGAAACACTCTTAAAAAAACAGATGATTTCCCATCTAAAATTTAATGGCCTATTGGACCCAAAACAGCACGGCTTTACTGAGGGCAGATCATGTCAGACCAATCTTATTGATTTCTTTGACAATGTCACTAAAGTGGTAGATGAAGGTGGTGCTGTGGATATTGCCTATCTGGATTTTAGCAAAGCCTTTGACACTGTACCACATAAGGAGCTCATAGATAAGTTATTGAAGGTAGTGTTGTTGTAAATAGTGTGCAATCTGAACAAAGGCGAGTTACAAGTGGTGTGCCGCAAGGCTCTGTCCTGGGCCCCATTCTTTTTAATATATTTGTAAGTGACATAGGAGAAGGCTTGGTAGGAAAAGTTTGTCTGTTTGCTGATGATACAAAGGTTAGTAATAGGGTGGATATTCCTGGAGGTGTCTGCAACATGGAAAATGATTTAGCTTTACTGGGTAGATGGTCAAAACTGTGGGAACTAGAGTTTAATGTCTCTAAATGTAAAATCATGCACTTGGGTAGAAGGAATCCCTGCTCTGAGTACCGTATGGGCAGCACTGTGTTAGCCAGGATCTCGGAGGAGAGAGATTTAGGGGTACTGATTAGTGATAGCTGCAAGATGAGTGGACAGTGTAGCCAGGCAGTGGGAAAAGCAAGCAGGATGCTCGGCTGCATAGCTCGAGGCATCACCAGTAGGAAGAGGGAGGTTGTGATGCCGCTGTATAGAGCCCTGGTAAGGCCACAGCTAGAATACTGTGTGCAGTTCTGGAGACCTTACCTGCAAAAAGACATTATTCAAATAGAACGTGTCCAAAGGCGGGCAACGAAAATGGTGGAAGGACTTAAACTTAAAGTGGACCAACACCCACGGGTGATCGGCCCGGGAATCTATGAGATTCCCGGGCCGATCACCTCCCTCCCCGCGGGACATCCGAGATCGGGATGTCCCGCGGGGTGAAACCCCCCCCCCAAACTCCTTACCTTAGTTTCGGCGGCGGCCGGCCGCCGCCGCCTCCCTCGCGCCCCTCTAGTCGTGCCCGCGCCGGCCGTCTGTGAATGGCCGGCGCGGGCACGCGCACGTCAACAGGGACGCGCAGGAGGCGGCGGCGGAGGAGCCGCTTGTCCGCGGCTTGTCCGTCGCCGCGGACAGAGGTGAGTTCGGGGGGTTCGGGGGGGTTTCACACAGCGGGGCACCCCGATCGGGGGTGCCCCACCGAAGTGGACCAAGACCCAGGATAGTCAAAATCCTGGGTGTTGGTCCACTTTAAAACAGGAGAGACTTAAAGAACTTAATTTGTACAGTCTGGAGGAAAGAAGGGAGAGGGGGGACATGATAGAGACCTTTTAAATATGTGAAAGGCTTGAATAAGGTTCAGGAGGGAAGTGTTTTTAAGAAGAAACGTAATGATAGCACAAGGGGGCACAGCCGGAAGCTAGTCGGGGGGGGGGGGGGGGGGGGGGAGAGATCAGGAGCAATGTTAGAAAATATTATTTTACAGAAAGAGTAGTAGATGCTTGGAACAAACTTCCAGCAGAGGTAGTTGAAAAATCAACAGTCACTGAATTTAAACATGCCTGGTATAAGCACACATCTATCCTAAGATAAAGAGTACATACAGTATACACATAAGGGCAGATTAGATGGACCGTATGGTCTCCTGACGTCAACCTTCTATGTTTCTATTTTTTGCAATAAAAAATTGTTGCTTGTGAAACCCCAATTTCTCCCGGTTACAGCGGTACCACACATGTATAGGTATACACCATTTCCTGCCCAGGAGACTACCCCAAACTGAAACGGAGCTTTAGGACATTTTCAGATAAAATACAACTGTGCTAGACGCTATGTGCACCTTGCTATGCGTACCTTGTGATTTTACTACAGTTTTTTAAAAATATTTTTGCTTAAAAAAACAAAAAAATAGTTTTTAGACAATTGTCTCCTTTATTTTAAATAAAACATTTTGTTTTATTAATGAAAACCATATTGCATGTAAAAGCCCCATTTCTCCCAATTACAACGGTACCACATTTGAATCGGTAGCCCCCCCATTCTTGCCCAGGAGCCCCCCCAAACTGAAAAGAGCACTTTATAGTGTGGATAGTAGTTGTATTTTATTTGTAAATGTTATAAACATAAGGCGTTAATTTAAAAAAAAGACATGGGGTCTTTTTGAGGGGAAATTTTAAGGGTTGAAAACCTCCGTGGGGTGGAGTCTTCTGCCCTTCCCCCTGGGCTTTGAGGAGGCAGGTAATTGGGGGGGCCAGGGGTTAATGGCAAGTCACCCGCTAGCTGCAGGTTACTTGCCAGCCCCCCAGCCTTGTGAACTGGTATAAGGGTCTCATGGATCCCTTACCAGTTCACAAGGGGTTAACAGTAAAAATAAACCACACAGACACAATAAAAAAATGACATTTATTAGTTTTTTTTTTTTCTCTACTCCCCTCCGATGTCCGGGTCATGTCCCATGACGCTCCGATGACAGCTGCCTGTTGATCAGCGGAGGAGGGCTGGGGGGGCAGAGATCAGAGCCATCTTCCCTCCAACCTCCCTCCAACCTTCCTCCTTCGATCACCCTGAGCTTCTCGGGTCGGCCGGGTGCCGGGTCATCGATCACTGAAGCAGAATCACTGACGCGTCAGATGCGTTTATCCTGCGCATCGACTCCTATTGTCTTTATATGTGCAGCTCTGCTGATTATTTGTCAGTTAGAATAAGCTTTGATTATTTTTTATTTTATAGGACATGCCTTTTACTTGTGAGGGTATTACCCCCGATATCATCATCAACCCTCATGCCATCCCTTCTCGTATGACAATTGGTCACTTGATTGAATGTCTTCAGGGGAAGGTAAGTGGACCTCTTCTTCTTTTTCTTTTTTTTTTTTTTTTATTCCTAGTATGTCGCACACCCTGCTTCCAACATTCATGACACTTGGGATACCGGCCTGTAGAGGGCGATCTTGCAGAGATGACATGAGAAAAAGGAGCCCCTCCTGGTCCATAAATACCCGGGACCTCCCACTATTCCTCAGTCTTTTCGTCTCTGCAGTCGGCGAAGCATTCAGAAGATGACTCTCCTTCCTGCAGGTAGCAGGGTTACGCCCGGCCTTTTTCTATTTCTTCCTGAAGCCACATTTTTGTATTGTGATATGTGTTATGCCTCCCAGCCTTGGCTGATGGGCTCGGGCAAAGGTAGATACACCCTTGGGTGTATATGGGAGCTTGCTCCCTCCGTGAGACCTCAAATAAGGGGTAGGCGGAATCCGGGTTGGTGTCCCCTGGCATGGTATGCCCCGTCCCTTTAAATCTCCTTGTGCCTATTGGGTGCTTATTGTATTCTAAGCATACAGTACGTCCTGCTCCATCTATACTTACATGTGGGTAATCCTCCGCCAGATGGCGCTGTTCACTGCAGACATACAAAAACAGGCTCCTCCAGGCCCTTCATATACCCAGGGACCTCCCACAAATCCCCAGATTTCTCTGCAGTGCCGACTGCGAAGACATGAAGTATCACTCTCTCGCAGGTGAGCGGGGCTATTACAGCCTGCGGCCCTGCGGGACTATTTCCACCCCTCCTCTGTGTGAATATGCCTCCCAGTCTGGAGCCATGCTCCACCGCAGTCCCCCACCATAGGGTAGGCGGTCAAGGCTGATGGTGAGTGTTCAGGGGATGCCCCTCCCGCATCTTGCCCCATGTAGCGGTGGACCCTAGGTAACCGGTTGCCTTCCTCCCTCGTTCCCCCCCCCCCCTTAGTCAGGTGGGAAAGAAAGGGGGGGGAGGGGTAGTGTGTATGGCGGCCTCAGTGTATCCTTACAAGCTTATGGCTTGGCTGTGCTTCACTGGGAACGGGGATCAGAGCCGCGATCTTACCTTCTGCTAACCGCAGCACCATTAGTCTGCTTTCTGCTCGCACCGCACGTACGGCGGCGGCTTGCAGACGCCTCGGCATCTTCTTCTTCCTTCCTTCCTTCACCTTCTTGGCCTCTGTGGCTCTTCCTAGGTTGTGCTGGCTTGAACGCCTGTCTCATACAGTATCCTTGTCACGGCAGACCGGGGTTCATTCCCCGACGGGGAGCCACAGGAGAGCCCAAGTACGGATCTCTGCCGTGCCTGTACTGGCTCCCAGCGCCATTTACAATAGACATTTCTACTTTTCTGTACTCTCATTGGCTAGATACCTTACGAGCTTCGCGCTCGCTGGGGAGGGGCGTGGTTCCGGCTTGGCGCGCTACGCGTCGCGGTCGGCTCAGGCCCGCCCTCCAAGGATCGCTTGGCGCCATTTCCTCTCCCACGCGCGTGGTGAAGATCGTCCTCTCCTCTCTGTCTGTAAGTGCCCTCGCGGGCGACCCTTCTTTACCTTCTATCCCCATTGCGCATGGCTCTGACATCCTTGTTCCCCCTTATGTCTTTCAGACCACGGATTTCGGTGGCCTCTCCTGGCCCAGTGTAGCTCCCGGTCGTGACCATAAAAAATTACTCCCACTTCCCAGCGGGTTATTGGGGCATCCAGGGTAGCTTACAGCGTCAATCCCTACTGGCAAATTGTGCCGATTAAATCACCATATGGAGGCATCTCAGGATATTGTGAACGGGGTTCCTTCGGGACAAGCCCGGGTGGGGGTCTTACCTAGCAACGGTGACAATGCACGGGTCTGTGTTCCTTGTGCACAGCAGGCGCTATTGGTGCTTCCCGTCTCCTCTGAGGCTGGGCCTGCACCCCGCCGCACTTCACCTACTCCCCCAAGCCTGAGTCTAACCCCCATTACCAGTGGGGATTCTCATCCTGATCTGGCCACGAGGCTGGCTAGTGTTGAAAACTTGCTTGCTAATTCCTTAGCGCGTAAAGCCACTGCCAAGAGGCGGCACTTGAACCCTGAATCGGCCCTCTTCCCTATAGAACCTGATGATTTGTTGCATTCCTATGCCCATACCCCCTCGGACGAAGGGAACTGTTCTCTGACCCAGGGTCATATGACGATGAGTCCAGGGGTCAGGAAGAGTCTAGCTCCGAGCATTGGTCCTCGGATGATATTGATAGACTGCTGGTTCAGATCTTTGAGGTTCTGTCCCTCTCTCCCCCTGCTGCGGCTCCCCGGCAAAGGGATGACCTTTTTCATACTGCTAAAGCTCGCTTGGAATTTCCCAAGCTGACCCATTTCAATAGCCTCGTGCTTAAAGAAGGGGAACATCCCAGCAGACTTCAAGGGGTCCCTAAGAGCGTGGATAGGAAATACCCCTTCCCTGCTGATTTGGTTAAGTGCTGGTCATCGCCGCCTGAGGTCGCTGCTCCTATTCTAGGGTTGTCCAACACCAGTATTATGCACTCTCCCGACACTACAACGCTTCGGGACTCTGAGGACCGGCGTGTTGACCAACTGGCATGTCATGCCTTTGCATTTGGGGGAGCGACTCTGCGCCCGGTTTGTGCCTTAGCCATTACGGCAGTAGCGTTGAGGGCCGTGGTTAGGAGTGCTCTCAATGGCACAGATGAGTTGCCTCCTGATACTGTCAACGCTCTGTCCAGCTGTGATGCGTTTGTGAACTTTATCCTGTCTGCATCGGACGATGCTATTAAGATGTGTGCCAGGTCATCTGCCCTGGTGGTTGCTATACGCCGCGCGGTCTGGTTGCGCCAGTGGGCCGCAGACAATGCCGCCAAGAAAGCCCTCACGGGGCTGCCATTTAAAGGGCTGCGCTTGTTTGGGGATAGATTAGACCTCTTTGCCAAGGGAGGCAAGTTACCCCAGCGCAGGAGGCAGACTCGGCCCATTCGTGGCCAAGGCTCCCTATCAACCCCCTATCGTGGGGCCAAGCAGAGTAGAGGGGCGTCCTTCGCTGGGGCCCCGCGCTGATTCCTGGCACAGGAACGGAGGACGCCGTCCAGATTCCTCCTGGGGAACCAAGCCCAAAGCCCCTCCCAAGGCCCCCCAGGCATGAGGGGGCGCCCTCACCCGTCAGGGTGGGGGGGACGTCTACAGCACTTCGAGCACGTCTGGCGGCGCCACGTCTCAGACCGGTGGATTCAGAAGGTAGCGTCCTCCGGCTACAAGATAGAATTTGCTGTACGACCCCCCCCCCCCCCCCCCCCCCCCCACAGGCACTTTCGCATGGAAACTCTGCCTGCGCTCGGCCATTGGCTCACTGCGCCCAGGGGACTTCATGACGTCAGTAGACATCAAGGATGCTTATGTGCACGTCCCGGGGTTTCCGGGACACCAAAGGTTTCTCAAATTTGCACTAAAAGATCAGCATTACCAATTTGTGGCCCTGCCATTCGGCCTAACGTCGGCTCCCAGGGTGTTCACCAAGGTGCTGCCAGGGGTGATGTCCCTGATAAGGCTAAGGGGCATACGCGTGCTGCCCTACCTGGACGATATTCTCCTCACCTCTCGGTCTCTGCGGCAGGCAGAGTTGGACACTCGGCTGGTAGTGTCCACCCTGGTATCCTTCGGAGGGTGATCAATTACCCCAAGTCCTCCCTGTCCCCCTCCTCGGTGACTCCGTTCCTGGGAATGATTCTGGATACGGTTCAGTCAAGGATATTCCTTCCTCAACAGAAGGTGGAAGCTCTGACAGCGCAGGCGAGGTTCCTGCTTTCGAGCCCACAGCTCTCCATCCGGCAGGGAATGCAGTTGGTGGGCCTGATGGTGGCGAGCTTCGAGGCGGTGTCCTTTGCCCAGTTCCATTTGAGACCTCTGCAGCTTCACCTTCTGTCAGTTTGGGACAAGAACCCAGCGTCCTTGGACGGGTTCTGTGTGCTTCCCCCCTCGGTCAGACAGTCCCTTGCGTGGTGACTGGACCACAGGAACTTGACAGGGGGCAGGTCTTTTCTGACCCCCTCCTGGGAGACGGTCACAACGGATGCCAGTCTGTCAGGTTGGGGGGATTCTGGAAGTCCCTGCGCTTCCAGGGGACGTGGGGTCCTCAGGAGGCCCATTTACCCATCAACATTCTGGAATTACGGGCAGTCGGGTTGGTACTGGAGCGTTTGACCCAACACCTGAGGGGTCTGCCGGTCCAGGTACGCTCAGACAACAGAACGGCGGTTGCCTACATCAATCATCAGGGAGGGACCCGGAGCAAGGGTGCTCTCCAAGAGGTGTCTCAGATTCTGACATGGGCGGAGGCCAATGTTCAATGCATTTCGGCTGTTTACATTCCGGGGGCGGAGAACCTGCTGGCGGATGCCCTGAGCATGGGGATGTCCCGTCAGGGGGAGTGGTCCCTCTGCAACAAGGTATTCCAGTCCCTGTGTCACCGTTGGGGCCTACCGGATGTGGATCTGTTTGCTTCCCATCACAATCACAAACTCCCGGCCTTCGTCTCACTGTCTCAGGATCCTCTGGCCATGGCCACGGATGCCCTGTCCATGTCTTGGAGGGAGTTTCGACTCCTGTATGTGTTTCCACTGTTCCCCCTTCTGGGCAGGGTTCTGCGCAAGATTGCTCTGGAAGGGGTACCTGTGATTCTAGTGGCCCCCAGGTGGCCAAGAAGAGTGTGGTTCGCAGACGTGGTTCAAATGGCAGTAGATCAGTACGATCTGCCAAGCGTGCCAGATCTGCTAACTCAAGGGTCCTTACACCATCCCAATTTACAAACTCTGGCTTTGACGGCCTGGCTGCTGAAACCTCCATCTTGATGGAGAAGGGGTTGTCTGCCTCTGTGGTGGCTACTATGGTGCAGGCCAGGAAGAAGACTTCTTCTGCTATCTATTATGGAGTATGGCGTTCCTACATTGACTGGTGTGAGTCCAGGTCTCTTCCCTGCTGGGAATTCTCCGTCCCTAGGGTTCTGGAGTTTACAGCATGGTCTGGACTTAGGTCTCAAACTTACTACGTACTCTGAAGGGTCAGGTTTCTGCCCTGTCTATCTTTTTTCAGAAGACCTTTGCTTAACATCACCTGATTAAGACCTTCTTTCAGGGGGTCACTCACGTGCGTCCCCCTCGAAAGCCTATGCTCCCTGTCTGGGATTTGAACTTGGTTTTGTCTGCCTTGCAGGGTGCTCCCTTTGAGCCTATTCAAGATGCTGCTCTGGTCGTTCTCACTCTTAAGGTGATCTTCTTGGTGGCTATTACTTCGGTTAGGCGTGTGTCAGAGCTGGCCGCTCTATCTATTCAGCCTCCATACTATGAACGACACCAGGACAAGGTGGTGTTCCGCTTCAAACCGAATTTTCTACCTAAAGTTGTTTCGGCATTTCATTTGATCCAGGATATTGTTCTTCCTTCTCTGTGTCCCAATCCTCGCAACGACAAGGAGCGGGTTCTGCATTCCTTGGACAGAGTCAGGTGCTTGAAGTATTACCTGGTTGTCACTAAGGCCTTCAGGAAGACTGATGCTCTCTTTGTTGTGCCTTCGGGGCCTAGGAAGAGTTTGGCTCCCGCCAAGTCTACCATCAGTAAATGGATTCATCAGGCTGTGATTCAGGCCTATTCTACTAAGGGGAGGACTCCCCCTTTCCGTCTTACGGCTCATTCCACTCATGCTATTGGTGCCTCTTGGGCCTTTCAGCAACAGGCCTCTGTTGAACAAGTTTGCAAGGCCGCTACTTGGTCTTCTGTTCACACCTTTTCAAAGTTTTACAAGGTTGATGTTCGGGCCTCAGCTGATGCTGCTTTTGGCCGTAAGATTTTGCAGGCGGTTGTAGTTTGAGCTACGTGCCGTTGCCTTTGTTGGGGATCCCACCCTACTTTATGGACACTGCTATTGGATGTCGTGTAAGTATTATAGATGGAGCAGGACGTACTGTATGCTTAGAATAATACAATTCTGTGAAATACTCACCTGTAGAATTGGTATTATACGCATACAGTACGTCCTGCTCCACCCACCCTGGTTTCACCTTGTTCTGGATCCCCTGTATGGGGATTGTTATTGTTATTGTTACCAGTTTGGTGGTTGGTTTCTCCCGGCTCCTTTTCTCACTGCTTTTCAATGCTGGGGATTTGTGGGAGGTCCCTGGGTATATGAAGGGCCGGGAGGAGCCTGTTTTTGCATGTCTGCAGTGAACAGCGCCATCTGGCGGAGGATTACCCACGTGTAAGTATTATAGATGGAGCAGAACGTACTGTATGCGTATAATACCAATTCTACAGGTGAGTATTTCACAGAATTGTATTTTTCCCCCCTTTTGGCCCTCCTGGACCCTGCTGGGGTGAGGGGGGGGGGGGGGGAATCTTTATTTTGGGAGTATCTTTTGGCCTATGCATTTGTGTTTTTTTTTTTTTTTTTTTAAAAGGAAAAGATAAGAAAGGGACATACCTGTTTTGGGTTTTTTAAATTTCCCTCTCTTTTTTTTGTTCGGCCCCGTTCTATGATGTCATGCTATTGTCTTTGGCTGACCTGCCCTCTGTCCTCTGAGCAGTGCTAGGTGGTGGGCAGGGCTTCGAGTCGGCGTCGCATTTCTGCTTCCTCTTCCTGTTTGACATGTGGTTTGCTGGTTCCTGTTCTGGTGCTGGCCTCCACTGGTCCTGGCTGCTGCGTTGGTGCCGCTGCTGGGCTTTTCTTATATCGATTGGTCGCAGGGCTGTCGCTGGGCCGTTGTGGTCACTGTGAGTACCCTTTAGTTATACTAAAGGGAAATCTTTATTTACTGTCATTTCTTTCTTGCATATGCATAAGGCTCATTGTGTTTTCTCTATCTTCCAGGGGGAAACCCTCTTAATAGGGGTTTCTCCTGGTCCTTCCACCTAGGGACTATTAAGGGGCACCCCGGGTAGCTTCGGCTGTAAAAATCCCATATACTTGGCGACTATAAAAAATTTAAGTATTTTAATAAACACCATATGGAGGCATCTCAGGATACTGGCTTTTCAGTAACTGCGGGACAGACTCGGCAGTGTTTGCGATGTGGGGCATCCCTTGTTGGGGATAACGCATTTTTTTTTTGTGTATCTTGTGTTCAATTGGTTATAATGCAGCAGTAAGGGGCCCAAGCCTCAGGGTAGGTGGCTCCTGCCTCTTCCCCCACACCGCCTTGTCTTGTTCACCCCCCCAGTGATATTGTCATGGGTAGAGAGTCTCTTTCTGATGTATGTGCCTGATTGGCTCACATTTAAAAAATAAATGTCTAGCTCTGTGGCCAAGAGGGCCTCAGCTAAAAGAAAACATTTAGCTCTGGCCGTTGAGGCAAATGAGCTTGATTGTAGCGAGCATTTTTGATTGCTCTCCGTTTGAAGAAGGAGAATTCTTGGAAGAATCTGTTTCAGATGTTCAGCAATTGTGGGTATTGACGCTGAACAAGGTGAAGGGGAGAATTTTGACACCCCTAAAGCTCTTGCTCAATTATGAGGTCTTGGCTATCGATTTTCCAGAAGCAGTCCCTCCTCAGAAAGGGGAGTTCTTTGGAGGCTCCAAGCCTCGTTTTGAATTTCCTAATCAGAAACATTTTGAAGATATCATTCTTAAGAAATGGGAAAAGCCTGCGCGGCTTCCTGGCATTCCTTTGGGATGGGATATGAAAAAAAAAATATATATATATATAACATCTCTATCCCTTTCCTGCAGACACTGTAAGTAATACCTCAGGGCTTGATCCAGCCTCTGATGAGTTTTCCGCTCTCAACAAGCGATGTGATTTATTTGTGTCTTTTGTACTTTCTGCTTTAGATGACTCCTTGGTCTTGTGTAGCAGAACTTCTGCCTTGCTTGTTGCGATTCGGCGGTCTATTTGGCTATGCCAGTGGGCGGCTGACATGGTGGCAAAGAAGTCGCTTACAGCGCTTCCCTTTGGGGGATTACGCCTCTTTGGTGAGAAGTTGGATTCTATCATTAAAGGAGGCAAATTGTCTCAGCGTAAGAAGCAACGTCGTTCCTTGCGGGGATCGGCTTCCTTTTGACCCTTCCTTTCGTGGTTCCAGAACGGGCAGAGGATCGGCCCTTTTCAGCCCCAAGGGGACTGCATGGAACAGAGGAAGAGGACGTGGCCGTCCAGGTCAGAGTTGGGGATCTAAGCTCAAGTCCACTTCCAAGCCTGCCCAGCAATGAGGAGGCGCCCTCACCCGTACGGGTGGGGGGACGGCTGCGATTCTTTTTTCCAGGCTTGGGTCAAGAGGTATCAGACAGATGGATTCTGGAAGTTGTTTCCTCCGGTTACAAGCTGGAATTCGAGGTTCGGCCGCCTCCCAGATTTTTCAGGTCTCTGATGCCCGCAGATCCAGTGATCGCACAGGGGCTCCGGGCAGCTGTGGCGAACTTTTTAAACATGGATGTTGTCCGCCAGGTTCCTCCAGCGGAAAGAGGTCTGGGGTTTTACTCCAACCTATTTACGGTTCCCAAAAAAGGACGGCTCTGTTCGGCCTATTCTAGATTTGAGACGACTCAATCAGTTTATGCGTTTCCGAAGGTTCCCCATGGAGTCGTTGCGTTCAACGAGTAACGCTCTCCGCCAGGGGGACTTTGACGTCCATAGACATCAAGGATGCTTATCTGCACATTCCTATTTTTGCCGCTCACCAAAGGTTTCTCAGATTCACAGTAGAAGACCACCATTTTCAGTTTGCGGCTCTTCCATTCGGTCTCACTCCATCCCCAAGAGTATTTACCAGGGTCCTGGCAGGAGTAATGGCTATTCTCAGGGTCCAGGGCATTTGCATCGTGCCATTGCTGGACGACTTGCTCATCACAGCGTCATCTTTCAATCAGACGGAACTGGACACAAGAACAGTGGTGACTACACTAGAGAGGTTTGGTTGGGTGATAAACCATGCCAAATCCTCTTTGTCCTGTAAGGGAGATTCCCTTTCTGGGCTCGATTCTGGATACCCTTTAGGCCAGGGTATTTCTTCCTCAGTCCAAGATTGTTCTGATTCAGGATTTAATTCACCTGTTCCTGTCCAATCCTCATCGGCATATCCGCTTGGGGATGAGATTAGTGGGGTTGATGGTGGCCACGCTCGAAGCGGTTCCTTTTGCTCAGTTCCACATGAGGACGCTTCTGCTCTTTCTCCTGGCGAAGTGGGACAAGAGCCCGTTGTCTTTGAATCGGACTTGTCTGTTGTCTCCCCTCATCCTGCAGTCCCTCCAGTGGTGGCTGATTTCGAGCAATCTCAGGGACGGCGAATCATTTCTGACCCCTTGTTGGGAGCTGGTCACCACAGATGCCAGCCTTACGGGCTGGAGGGGGCATCTGGAGGAGACACCGGTTTCAGGGGTTGTGTCGGTTCAGATTCGGTCAGACAACCGAACAGCAGTT
Source organism: Gastrophryne carolinensis (assembly GCA_027917425.1). Taxonomy (NCBI): domain Eukaryota; kingdom Metazoa; phylum Chordata; class Amphibia; order Anura; family Microhylidae; genus Gastrophryne; species Gastrophryne carolinensis. The sequence goes on from CM051234.1 coordinate 288,432,992, forward strand.
GCATACATCAATCACCAGGGAGGGACTCGCAGTTGGGGTGCCCTCCGGGAAGCGTCTCTGATCCTTCAGTGGGCAGAGATCAATGTTCCCTGCATAGCGGCAGTTTACATTCCGGGGATAGAGAAGGTGGAGGCAGACTCCCTGAGCAGAGCATGCGCTCGCCAGGGAGAATGGTCTCTCAACCCCGAGGTCTTTCAGTTCCTTTGTCACAAGTGGGGGACACCGTGGTTGGACCTGTTTGCGTCTCACCACAAGCTTCCAGCCTTTGTGTCTCTATCCCAGGATCTTCTGGCAGTGGCAGTGGATGCCATGTCTCTTGCCTGGGAAGGATCTGGGGTTCCTGTATCCTATTCCCCCATTCTCCATGATGAGCAAGGTGGTGCGCAAGTTGGTTCTGGAAGGGGCACCAGCAATTCTGGTGGCTCCAAAGTGGCCAAGACGCCTGTGGTTCGCAGAGGTCACAAGGCTGGCAGAGGATCTGTTGCCTCTGCCTCTTCTTCCAGATCTCTTAAACTCGGGGTCAACTTTGTTACCCCAATTCACCAACGCTGGCTTTGACGGCGTGGCTGCTGAAATCTCCATCTTGAAGGAGGAAGGCCTTTCTGATGCTGTCATTCTGACTCTTGTTAGAGCTAGAAAGAAGTCTTTCTCTGTGGTTTATTACAGGACTTGGAGGTCCTATATTGACTGGTGTGAGTCTAGGTCCCTGCCTTGCAGGGTATTTTCTATCCCTAGGATTTTGGAGTTTCTGCAACGGGGTCTGGATTTGGGCTTCCAGATTAGTACTTTGAAAGGGCAGGTTTCTGCTTTGGCTATTTACTTTCAAAGGTCATTTGCTCTTCACCCTTTTGGTTAAGATTTTTTTCCAGGGAGTCACGCATGTGCGGCCTCCTAGAAAGCTCCTACTTCCAGTTTGGGATCTTAGTCTGGTGCTCTCTGCTATGCAGGCGGCTCCTTTTGAACCTTTACAGGAGGTTCCTCTTCATATTCTCACTCAAAGTTGCCTTTTTGGTTGCTATTAACCTCTGTCCGTCGGGTTTCTGAATTGGCGGCCCTGTCAATACAGGCTCCTTACTATGAGAGGCATCAGGATAAGGTGGTTTTCCGTTTTAAACCAGATTTTCTTCCTAAAGTGGTGTCTGCCTTCCACTTAAATCAGGATATAGTTCTTCCTTCATTGTGCCCTAATCCTAGTAATAACAAGGAACGGGTTTTACATTCTTTGGATGTTGTTCGTTGTGTTGTGCCTTCTGGGCCTAGAAAGGGTTTGGCACCCACCAAATCTTCCATTAGTAAATGGATTCGTCAGGCCATTGTTGGGGCCTATTCTGCTAAGGGGAAGGTTCCCCCTTTTTCGTGTTACTGCTCATTCTACTCATGCTGTGGTGCGTCCTGGGCTTTTTACAAGGTTGATGTGCGGGCCTCAGCGGTTGCTGCTTTTGGTCGCAAGGTTCTGCAGGCTGCAGTAATTTAAGTTATGCCATATTTTCCTTGTGGGATCCCCGCCCATTATAGACACTGCTATTGGATGTCCCAAGTGTCATGAATGTTGGAAGCGGGGTGTGTGACATACTAGGAATAATACCATTTTGTGAGTACTCACCTGTATTACGAGTATGTCACACACCCCGCTTCCCCCACCCTTTTTTTGTTCTGGGATCCTTTATAGGGTGTTTATTATTTTTCACTATATAATTTGCTCTTTCTGGTTCTTCACTGCTTTTTTAAAAGACTGAGGAATAGTGGGAGGTTCCGGGTATTTATGGACCAGGAGGGGCTCCTTTTTCTCATGTCATCTCTACAAGATCGCCCTCTACAGGCCGGTATCCCAAGTGTCATGAATGTTGGAAGCGGGGTGTGTGACATACTCGTAATACCCATTTTACAGGTGAGTACTCACAAAATGGTATTTTTTTCCCTCTGTATGATTGAAATGAGTTCATGAAACACTCACAGCCTGATGTTTTATGGGTTATGCTCTAGTCTGTGAAATAGCACTGCCAATTTGCCAATTTGATCTAGGTTCTCCCAGGTTTCAAGAAAACACAAGGTGATCACTTCTCAAAGTGCATGTTTTTACTTTTAGAACACTTCAAATGCAGTTCCTATTGTTTTGAAAATTGATCCAATTGTTATACACCTGCAGGGAAATCGACCCTACGCTTTTTATGTTAGACAATATGTAACTTTACCTACCAAGCCTTCACTTATGTCACTAAAAATGGGGCCCAGGACATAACTTTCACAGTTACACAGTGCTTGTAACTCTTAGGCTTTACATTGTTAGCACATAGGGTTAGTCTGACCTGCTCCACCCTCAGTAATGCCATGCTGTTTGGGGTCCAATACATTGTTTCTTAGGTAAGGGAGGGAATGTCTGATGGCTTTTGTGTTTGGGTCCAGGTTTAAGATGCCTTGGCACCCAACTGCTCCCTCCCCACAAACTGCTTGTGTTTAGAATTCTGAAAACAAAGGACAACATTTTGATGGTTGCTCCCTTTCCTTTCTGGGGATATACCTTGATACCATTAGGAACACTGCTTATCAGGGCCTCCAACCTTCCACTAATGCACAATAGTGGTGGGCTTGATTTTGGCTGAGAGAGGCTTTACACTATACCCAGTTCCCACCAGGCCTTTCCAGCTAAACGTTCTGGACAAGTTGAGCCTAGCCACCCCCCTCCCCTATTTTCTGTACCGGAGTTTGCAAGAGGGCAGTGTGTTGGAGGCATTTTTTGTTCTTGCTTAGTAGCTACCTGTAACTTAATCATGTTTTTGTTGTAGGTGTCGGCAAATAAGGGGGAGATTGGTGATGCAACTCCATTTAATGATGCAGTTAATGTGCAGAAGATTTCAAATTTATTATCGGACTATGGGTACCATCTTCGAGGAAATGAGGTAACCAAATTTTTATAATAAGATAACAAAATAGACTTGCCATTGAATAACAAAGGAAATTAATGATAGGTTATCCGACAGAAGATACCTGTAGGCATTGTAAGTGAGGTGGTAACTATCTGTAATAGCCTTAGTGCTGATTTAGTTAATACAAAGGTGCTTTTGTATTGTCAAAATATTGATTATTATATTCATAATGGACAGGTTACCAAACTTGTTCCTTTCATGATCCAGATCATGAAGCTCAGATTTTATTTCAGCAACGATCAACAAGCTCAGATCTAATGGCATGAAGCTTGTCCTTTACTGAGACATTTTGCCATTTCTCATAATCCAGCTTTATATGTGGTGTGGCTGGAATGGGTAACTTGTTTCCTTGTCTGCCTAGGAGGGTTCAGTTTTTACCTTGCTTTTTTTTTTTCTTGATGAGTTTTCAAAATGGTTTCAGATTGTTCCAGCTCCGAGGATAACATGTAGGCGACTATTGTACTAATGATGGCTCACCTTGTACCATCCCTATGAATTTGTAGCTATAGAAACTGAGGGAGATGGTAGTTTCATTCTGTATGACTGATTTTGTCACTAATTTTGCTCTGAAGTATATGCAGGGCCACCATCAGGTTTTGATTGGGACCCATACAACCCCCCAAACACACATCTCTTTACTAGGCTGTCTCTTATTTGAAGACTGGACCACACATCAGCTCTCTGTGTGACTCTGCACTGATGGAAGCCCTGAGAGTATGTACCATATACTGATCACTGGCACAGCTCACTGCACAAAAGGGATAAGAAATGCTAAATTGTTTTATGCATAAAGAAAAACACTTGTAGGTTTTTTTTTGTTCAATGTATGCAAATGTGGCTTTATTTAGAAAGATGCCATGTAGGATGATGTCTTTATATAGCACCATCTGCCAGTGTTTTACAAGTTTTAGTTAGACAAGGTAAAAAATACAGTACATAAACATTACAAAAAGGAAGTTCAGAACAAATGCTATGAAAATAGGAGACTGCAAAATAGACCCCTTCCTAATGTTTTATGTTGAAATTTATAGCGTATAAGACTTGACCAGTATTTTATTTCTTGTTGCAAATTAGGTGTTGTACAATGGATTCACGGGACGTAAAATAACATCACAGATTTTTATTGGTCCTACTTATTATCAGCGACTAAAGCACATGGTGGATGATAAGATCCATTCTCGTGCCAGAGGTCCAATTCAGATCTTAAACAGACAGCCCATGGAGGGTAGATCACGGTAACTATTGACTTATGATTAATATCACCCTATTTTTCACCTGCCTTTTGTATTTATTGCTATATTCTTTGTACCTTTAGTGATGGTGGGCTTCGTTTTGGTGAAATGGAGCGGGACTGTCAAATAGCACATGGTGCTGCACAATTTCTTCGTGAAAGATTATTTGAAGCCTCTGATCCTTACCAAGTACATGTCTGCAATCTTTGTGGATTGATGGCAATTGCAAACACCAGGACCCATACATATGAATGTAGAGGATGCCGAAACAAGACACAGGTAATGCATTTGCATTATTCTCTGGCATAATCCCCAAATCTTATTTTGACAACTTTGACTTGGCAACATTTTGCGGTTGCGCTGCGTCAATGCAATTTGAACACATAGGAGAATGCAGACGCTACAATTGCTTCTGAGCACATCAAACCCTTATTGTCAGCAGTAGCCTTTTCTGATTAGTGTCCCAAAGAATGGTCTTGGGCATAGTCCGATATTTTTTTTTTTTTTATGTTCAGGATTTAGGACCTGTTGATGACCTTCTTTTACAGTCTGCCCTAAATGCAGTAAAGATGAAAGCTAGAGCCATGTCCCTTGCGGTTACATCGTATGTATGACTTATTCTCTGGCTCAAGGCTTAAAGGCTGTCCCGGCAAAAATAATAAACCACAGATACTATCCTATAGTCCCCCCCCCCCCCCCCCCCCCCAGCTGATTTGTCCAATACCAGTAGTTTGAAAATTACCTGCATCAAATATCTCGCCCCTCATGTCGATCACAATGACTGTCCATCTGTTCCATTCCCCGCTATGGACATGGTGTGCCAGCCCTTGGCATGCCCACCCATTGAAATGAATGGAACTGATGTGATCGTGATTGATGTGAGAGCCATGGTCGTGAGGTGGGGATAGCAGTCTCTATTACCAGCAGGGGTAAGTTTCAAACTACCCGGAATAGGGATGATCAGCTGTGAGCTGTTGGTGAGTACACTCCAAAGCTTGGCACACCCAATGCAAGTAAAAAACCTGGTGCAGACATGGGGGGCTGCTGTCTATAGAATACTCACAGAAAGGTGCACCAAAAAAATTACAAGAATGAATGAATTTATTAGGACAAAAAATAAATTTACTACACAAAACACATACACCAAGATCAATAAAACTGTCATGACCACATTGGCTCTAATATAAATATCTGTACATATCCATTTCCATTGGCTCTAATGTAAATATCTGTACATGTCCACTTCCAAAGTCTGACCAGAAAATCTAATAAATATTTGCCAGAAAAGTCCTATCTCAATGCCTCGCAGAGCTTGTCCATAGTGCAAAACAATATCCATGCTAACTATTGGGATCCGGATAAGGGGTACAAGGGTGAAAGGTAATAAAAATCAGAGTAAGGAGCTGCAGTGCCAGCTTACCTTCTATATATGTAGATGGGTTAGATGGAGAACAGCCTGCTCACAGCGCTGCTGCGCCTCCTCTCAGCCTTGCTGGTGGGTGTGGAAGGGAAAGCAGGGATGCGTGAGCACACTGCCCTCCCCAGACCTTGCAATGGGGGGGGGGGGGATCCCTGCAACCAGGAACAGATGCCACGCAGACCCTTGCTACTCACACAAACATGTATGTGTTAGTGATCCTATACTCGAGAGTTTGTCATCACCTTCTATCTCCAGCCCAGTGCCCCAAACCAGCCTGTTAATTTCCGTTACAGTACACACAGCTCAGCATTGGGTGACTGTCTAGCTTGTAACCCAATTAACTGGCATATGGCTGCCATTCAGACATCATACGCCATCAGGTTAGTGTTTTATGAAAATTGAGCATAGGCTTTAGTAAAACACGGTCTGCTTTGGGCAACTAGGCTGGGGACAGAAGGGGCGACTATTTTTGGTTGTTTGGTTGTTGTTACCTAGTGATTTGCCCAGGAGGGTTTGATGTGCTCCGAAGGAAACAACTTTATTTGTATTGTCCCCATCCTCTTGACAGCTCATTGAGACCTTTCAGAGTAAAAAGTCTTGAATCTGTTTCCTCGACCTGTACAAAAGAGCCTTTTCTACGGAGTACCAAAACCTATCTATTTTGTTTTTAAAGTGGACCGACACCCAGGATTTTGACTATCCTGGGTCTTGGTCCACTTCGGTGGGGCACCCCCGATCGGGGTGCCCCGCTGTGTGAAACCCCCCCCCCCCGAACTCACCTCTCCCCGCGCCGACGGACAAGCGGCTCCTCCGCTGCCGCCTCCCGCGCGTCCCTCTTGTGAATGGCCGGCGCGGGCGCGCGCACGTCTAGAGGGGCGCGAGGGAGGTTTGGGTGTTTGGGGGGGTTTCACCCCGCGGGACATCCCGATCTCGGATGTCCCGCGGGGAGGGAGGTGATCAGCCTGGGAATCTTATAGATTCCCGGGCCGATCACCCATGGGTGTTGGTCCACTTTAAAGTGCAATCCAGCCACAGCTGGACATGTCTGCCACCTGCGCCCTGGCCGGTGCCAAACCCGAATCGGATATTAAAAAAACAAACAAAAAGAAGCTTACCTTGTTGCAGAGTATGAGTGCTGGGTGCAGCAGAGTTCTAATCCAGAGAGACATTAGTGGTATAACAGGAACTGGCTTTACTGGAACATGAATGCAGTATATATATATGGCACCTTGCATAGTGACTAAACAGACAGGATAAAAATAATTATAGAGCAACTGAATACACAGGAAATACAACACCACAGAAAAATGCAGAGAAACTACAGTTAAGCATTGGTCACAGTGCCATCTAGTGTCCTAACTAGTCATAGCTGAAATCTGTAGTAAATCTAGCACATTTAAAGATGAGCAGAAACTGTTGCGAAGTATTGTATCAACCAGAAGCATCACTGAAGCACCCCCTGGTTCTGCTGGCATACTCACCTATTTGGAGTTTTTGTCCTCCAAATACCTGTTTCGATGCATATACAAATTTAAACAGTAGTGGCATATGCAAACAACTGCAGGCTATACCATTCTCAGTGGCTGTACAGTGGATATTTCAAACTTCTTAGCTAATAAAGGCTAATAAAGGATTAATACAATTCTTAGTCTAAAGGAGCCATTGTGCAATATTTGGCCAAATATGCTGTAAAGTGGGTCATTTGAACTTGTGTAATTTTCATGTTTTGCTTTTTTTTAGATTTCACTGGTGCGGATGCCTTATGCCTGCAAACTTCTTTTCCAGGAGCTTATGTCCATGAGCATTGCTCCACGCATGATGACTACTTAGTTTAACACCTTTTTAATCTTGTGTGCATCACTGCCTATTCGTTCTATGTTTATAAAGTATACATATTTGTTTAATAAACATTTTAAAACCAAATAGATCTGTGTTTTTCAATCATTAACACGAAGCAGCGAACGATCATAGCCTTTATGTTCATGTCTGGACAATGACTGTTTTCCTCTTCAACCTTCTGGGGATCTATGAATGGTAAAATGGTTAGGAGCTCTCAGGCTAGAAAATAAGAAGTTAGTTGAGAACTCTTCATCAGGAGATGTGATGGATGGCATTCTTTATACTTGGGGATGATGCAAGCCTCCATTAGGATTGTGGGCACTTTGAAAATCAAGGTTCATCGGCCCTTTCCTTTGCAATTCTTGCCAGTTCTGAAAAGTGCCCTGCAGGAGAAGTCAATTGTCTTCTGCCCGTTCCTAAAGTACTTAATACTTGTATCCATCAGATCGAGTTATGATCTCACCCTCCTGTTGGTCACTCTGGTGGCAGGTCTTTTTTAGACTTTTAATGCCATCCTCTGATAATGTTTTCTCTAAAAGATCCAGCGGATAATTGCATGGATCAGGTGGTACATCATGCTTATTTTATTATGAGGTCGACCTTGGGGGCCGGCCTGTACCACATCCATAGAATCTTGGCGAGCAACTGAACTCTTAAGACTCATGGGTCATTCACGGAAGTCATGCTCCCAGTTGTTCAAAACCAGTTTGATATCAACAGGTATTTTATCTTGGCTATGGAGGATTTGATCATAGTTAAGTGCCAGAGACCTACCTCGGATGGTAGCCTTAATGCATGCTTTATGGCTTAAACAATGGCCGGCTGACACAGCCTCTAAAAAGAATCTGATAGGACTCCCCTTTAAGGCGAGGCGTCTGTCTGCTGAATGCTTGGTTGACATGATAAAAAGCCTAGTGGTAAGTCTACTAATCTGCCACAGTAGCCGAAGCCTAATGCTGCTTCCGCAGGGCCTGTAATCTGACTTTTCTTGGGGTAGAGGTTTTGCCTCCTTGGAATCCAAAGAGATTTTGAATAAAACAAGGTCTTTAAGGCGACATTGGGTGGCGGAATACAGCCAAGCCCCTTTCAGAGCCTCCTCAGGCAGAAAGGGATGCCTCCACCCTGCCAGGTAAGAGGAAGATTTCTGCATTTTGCTCAGATTTGGAGGCTTTATATATAATAGATCTTTGGATACATGAGTTGTTACAAGATCTAATTAGGAGCCAGACCTCCTTGGAGATTCTCTTGGTCAGGGTTTTCCCGAATTCAGAAGCATCGAGATCTGCCGTTTTCTTTTTTTTTCTTTTTAGAAAATGGAGTTGTTTGATCCACAGTGATGTTACTCCAGCCGGGAGATTTTTGAAAAACCCAGTGTGTATATAATGGATATATATATATATATATATATATAATATATATATATATATATATATATTCTACATGCTGTAGGTGGCCTACTTCTTCGGTTTTGTGTAGCTACCCTTTGAGCTATCAGGGTGTTACCAAGGTGCTAGCAGATCTCATGTTTTGTCTAAGAATAGAGAGTATACATATAACCCTTAGCTTAGATGATCTGCTTTATAGGGGCCCCAGAAGGATACACAGACTGTCTGATAGACATTGCATATCTGACTATCCAGTCAAATTCTTCTAGAGTTTCTGGGAATGTCCGACATGTCTCAGACAAGTTTTTTTTTTTCTTCCAGAACAGAATAGATCTTACTTCAGGCCAGAGTACAGGGTCTCTTGTCTTGCCCTCACCCGAGGATTCATCAAAAAATGCCTCTGTTGGTCCTGATGGTGTCTTGCTTCGAGGCAGTGCTCTTGACCAGTTCACACAGAACCCCTGCAGATGGAAGGCTGAACTGGATGGGCTAAGCAGACTTCCTATAATATCCTGAAACTGAGTGCAATTCTATTATGTCTCAGACATTGGACATTCCATCCCAAGAGGGGCATCCCGTCCGGATTCAGACGGACAATCGAACCACCAGGGGGGTTCCAGATGCAGGAAAGCTCTCATGGAAGTGAGCCTGATTTTACTTTGTGCCGAGAAGGAGGCTCCATGCATCTCGGCAGTACATACATACCTGGCATGCATACCTGGAGTGGACAATTTGCAGGCCAATCTTCTCAGCAGAAAGACCCTGCATCAGGGGAAATGGTCTCTGCGTCAGGGGTCTTTCAATTTCTATGCATGCGCATATGGGGGATTCTAATCGTAGATCTCTTGTATCACTGCACAATCGAAGGTTTCCAAAGTTTGTGTTCCGGTCCAGGGATCCAGTAGCAATGCAACAGATGCTCTGACTCTTCAGTGGACAGCATTGAAGCTTTCTTATGCATTCCCTTTGATTCCACTCCTGGGTCGAGTATTAGAAGAGTTAGCTCATGAGGGAGGCCCAACCACTCCGGTAGCTCCTCGTTGGCCAAGAACAAGCTGGTTCTCAGATATAGTAAGGATGTCAGTTTAGCGACAATACTGTTCCTCACACAGGGGCCTCTAGGGCATCCCAACTCACAAGCTTTTTTTGGCTTAACGGTCTGGTTATGTAACTTCCATCTTGACAGAGGCCTCTCGACCAGAGTCATTCAGTCTGATTCAGGCCAGGAAGAAGTCTTCATCAATGATCTATTGTAGGGTCTGGTGTGCGTTTATCTCTTGGTTTATTGTTGCCACTTATTGTTATCTTTTAGTGGCCATTCTTAGGCTCCAGCTGCTACGGCGGCGTCTTCTCGTCGCGTGAGCAGCTCGGGAGGCCTCGCCCCCTCTGATGCGCACGCTGCCTGTGTGCCCGTTGGGAGGTTCAGAGCGCTCACCATGCCTCCATAAAGTCGCATCATTTGGTGCGACGGTCCATCAGCTGGCGTGGCGAGCGCACGTGGTGAATGTTCCCCGGCGTCAGGACATCGTTCGCGGGGCGGAGGGTTCCACGGATCAGGCGCTCTCTCCCACAACACAGGCATCCGCTCTGGGACACGGAGGTTGCTCTCAACGAATACTTTTAAGGTTAGCCAGCCCAAATCGTCTAAGTTAAATGCTACACTTATGCCTCACGGTTCCATGATATTGTAGTGACCATTTAAAGGTTTTTGCAGATATACCATATATATGTGGCATTAACCACACGGGGGAGAAATCTGAGCCTCCCCGTTTTCTATACCCGAAGCATACAGGGGTATGGCTTATTTCATGGAATCGACTTAAGGTATTATGATGTATTCCTAGTTTTTCAGGTGGTGGTCCCTTCTCAAAAATTATCCCAATCATTCAGTCCTTTATCTTGGGACGTTCCTCCTGTCCTGGTGACCATCTCAAACCTTCTGCATTCCTTGGTGACGGTGACACTGGCTAAACAGGCTAAGGGGTTTTCCTTTATTACTAGCTTTAAAACAAAATGTAAATACATATACTAAAATAGTTTTTCGATACATCATCATGATTTTTACAGTGGCCATGCCAGTCTGACAATTAACTAGTCATTGGACAACCTTTCTCCAATATTTCCATCACTAAAGAAAGGCCGGTTTTTATATTGATGATTGTATAATGGAATTGGTCATATGATCATACAGTGAGCATCAGTCTTCCTAATCCCAGGTAAATATCCCTCTTTTCCTTTCTTTCTCTTTTTTCCTTGTTTTCATGTAATAGTAAGATTTTGGATATCTAACATATTTTTTGTGCCACATGAATTTAATTAATCTACTGTAAATAAGATTATTGTGTGTTGACAGCAATCTAATTATTTGTATTTTTTGTATATAGTCAAATATATCTAGCGTAATGGGTACTGACGAAGCCACCTTCGGCGAAACTAGTATACCCTACTAGATGTTGCAAGCCAAAAAAATCAAGACTGTATATGTGAGATGTCTATTAGGAAAGACCACTCTACACTGTATTTTTAACCTAAACCGGTGATGAATTTGTGTATTGTATGTTACCAACTTCTGTAGGGCGTTATGTATTGTAATATGTCATTTGTTTTTTAATAGAAAGCAATAAACCTTTTGTCACACACTTTTTGCATATTAGGCACATTTAATTATGCTTTGCTATTGAAATATGGCGTGGTGATAATTACTGAACCCCCATAAGCCCTCAGGGCAACAAAGGAGGTAGTCCAAAAACTCCCTTGTAGCAAATTGGTTTCTCTGACAGAGATAGGGGGTCAATCTATCAACCAGCCCAAAAAACATTTGGAATTCTCATATTCTCTTAACAAAATTGCCTCATGTCAACGGTGGGTCAGGTCATTACCCGGTTTTGGACCACAAGTGGCACAAATCTGGGAATCTAAATACTAATAACCTCACTAAGGCAGGTTTCGGAACTAGCAGCTTATCAGTTAAGTCTCCTTATTTAGTGTTTTAGGTTTTTCTTCCTAAGGTGTTTATCTTATGAGATGATTTTGCCTTCCTTATTTCCTGCTCCGATGTCCGATAAGGAAGGTGCCTCTTCACTGGCTGGATGTAGTGAGTTTAGTGAGAGCACTAAGGTATTATCTCACTACTACACAATCTTTCCATAGTTTGGACTTCTTTTGTCATACCTGAGGGTCCACGGAAAGGTCTTTCACCGGCTAAGTCTGGCATCAGCTGATGGATTAGACAGGCAATGGTAAGAGCCTATATCCCTAAGGGGAAGGTCCTCCTTTTAAGACTACTGCTCATTTGACACGAGCTGTTGGAGTTTCTGGGGCTTCAGCATCAAGCTTCAGTAGAACAAATGGCGGAGTATGTAGAAAGAAAATTAGGTGAGGGGAACAGAGTAGCAGAAGTGAGTGCCCAGTGGTCACTATTAAAAATGGCCATCGTAAAGGCAACTAAGCAATATGTGAAACAAACTAGCAAGATTAAGAGGAAGAAGGAACCATTTTGGTTTACTAGGGAAGTCAGCACTATCATAAAAGATAAGAAGTATAAAGTAAGTGGAAGTGTAGCTGACAGAGAGGCGTATAAAATTAAACCGAGGGAAGCAAAACTAATTATAAGGACTGCTAAAGGGCAAAAGGAGGAAGAAATGGCCAAATCTAAGAGGAGGGGAGATAAAACCTTTTTCCGATATATTGGTGACAGAAGAAAAACAATGCAGTCTCAAAAATTAGAAATAGGGAAAATAAATATATTGACGGAGATAAGGCTGTGGCTGACTATCTGAATAGCTACTTTTGTTCGGTATTTTCAGATAGTAGCAGGCATGGCCATAGCACAGCATCCAGCTGGGAGGGCACAGCTCCAGAGTTTCTGGAGGCTGATGTCTTAGCCGAGCTTTCACATCTAAAGGTAAGTAAGGTGATGGATCCAGATGGAATCCACCCCAGAGTTCTAAGGGAACTTAGGTTTGTGATTGCAGCCCCTCTGACTGATTTACTTAACCATTCCCTTTCAACTGGTGAGGTTCCAGATGATTGGAGAATGGCCAATGTCATACCAATCCATAAAAAGGGGAGTAGAGAAGAAGCCAGTAATTACAGGCCAGTTAGTTTAACATCTATAGTGGTCAAATTAATGGAAACACTCTTAAAAAACAGATAATTTCCCATCTAAAAATTAATGACCTATTGGACCCAAAACAGCATGGCTTTACTGAGGGCAGATCATGTCAGACCAATCTTATTGATTTCTTTGACAATGCCACTAAAGTGTTAGATGAAGGTGGTGCTGCGGATATCGCCTATTTGGATTTTAGCAAAGCCTTTGACACTGTACCACATAAGGAGCTCATAGATAAGTTATTGAAGGTAGGACTCAATCCCTGGATAGTTCAGTGGATTTCCAGTTGGCTGAGGGATCGGTATCAGAGCATTGTTGTAAATGGTGTGCAATCTGAACAAAGGCGAGTTACAAGTGGTGTGCCGCAAGGCTCTGTCCTGGGCCCCATTCTTTTTAATATATTTGTAAGTGACATAGGAGAAGGCTTGGTAGGAAAAGTTTGTCTGTTTGCTGATGATACAAAGGTTAGTAATAGGGTGGATATTCCGGGAGGCGTCTGCAACATGGAAAATGATTTAGCTTTACTGGATAGATGGTCAAAACTGTGGAAACTAGAGTTTAATGTCTCTAAATGTAAAATCATGCACTTGGGTAGAAGGAATCCCTGCTCCGAGTACCGTATGGGCAGCACTGTGTTAGCCAGGACCTCGGGGGAGAGAGATTTAGGGGTACTGATTACTGATAGCTGCAAGATGAGTGGACAGTGTAGCCATGCAGTGGGAAAAGCAAGCAGGATGCTCGGCTGCATAGCTCGAGGCATCACCAATAGGAAGAGGGAGGTTGTGATGCCGCTGTATAGAGCCCTGGTAAGGCCACAGCTAGAATACTGTGTGCAGTTCTGGAGACCTTACCTGCAAAAAGATATTCAAATAGAACGTGTCCAAAGGCAGGTAATGAATATGGTGGAAGGACTTAAACTTAAAACTTGTCAGGAGAGACTTAAAGAACTTAATTTGTACAGTCTGGAGGAAAGAAGGGAGAGGGGGGACATGATTGAGACCTTTAAATATGTGAAAGGCTTGAATAAGGTTCAGGAGGGAAGTGTTTTTAAGAACAAACTTAATGATAGAACAAGGGGGCACAACCTGAAGCTAGTCGGGGGGGGGGGGGGGGGGGGGGGAGATCAGGAGCAATGTTAGAAAATATTATTTTACAGAAAGAGTTGTAGATGCTTGGAACAAACTTCCAGCAGAGGTAGTTGAAAAATCAACAGTCACTGAATTTAAACATGCCTGGTATAAGCACACATCTATCCGAAGATAAAGAGTACATACAGTATACACATAAGGGCAGACTAGATGGACTGTATGGTCTCCTTCTGCCGTCAACCTTCTATGTTTCTAAGTATATGAAGCACTACTTGGTCTTCAATTCACACATTTACTAAATTTTATAGGGTAGATGTTTGAGCCTCAGCGGATGCGAACACCTGTAGAAAGTTATTACAAGCTATAGTAACCTAGAGGAGTTTAGATATCTTATTCCTGATAAAGAGGATAAGGTTTTTTGGGGATCCCACCCGAATCAGGGTACTGCTTTTGGACATCCCTATCGTTACTGAGTTTTCCTGATGTACTGAAGTAAAATGTAAGAGAAGATAATTCTGTGAATACTAACCTGTAGAATTGATTTCTCTTCCATTATTACTTCAGGAAATCAGACCCTCCCTGTCTGCTAGGTTGATATATCCATGTCTGGATGTCTAGCCTTAGTGGAGTGGTAAATATGGAAAAAGAAAAAATAGATGCATATTCTAATCGGAGAGAGGAGTCTTTTTTTTTTTTTTTTTTTTTGTCTCCAGCCTTTTGTTTCCAACAGGAGATATAGATATGCCTCCTGGGCGTCTGGTTCTACTGATTTTATTTATTTTTTAATATTCTTTATTTACATTTTTTCACATACAAACATGAGAAAGGGTTGACAGGGAAAAAAGGGAGGGGATTGTCCATGACATCTGTCGCAGCTTCCATTAGCAGCACAATAAGAACAATATTATTTCCAGGCAGATATTGCACAGTGGCATTGTCATAGATACACTATCATTCCAAAACTTATATAGTCACCTTGACCTTTTTTTTAGAGGAATTCTTTCCCCTCCATCGGCGTGTGCTAACCAATACTCATGGGTATGCAAGTGCTAGGTGGGAGACTTTATCTTGACACAACCTTTTCCTGTCTGTTTTTGCTGAAAAGGGTGGTTCTCTGTCTACTATAACTGCTTTGTCATTCTTCGTTCCATACGGACTACAAGTGTAGAGGGGGTTAACGGGATAAGTTATGTAGGCGGAGGGGTAGGAAAGGATTATGGGTAAGGAAAGGTGCCGTAGGTTGGTGATCTCCCCCCTCTCTGCCTGCCAATTATAGCCACATTGGGGGGGAGCCTCTTCGCGAAGTATCCTCTCCCCAGCCACCTCCACCCCGCTTCAGGTCGGCCATGCCCCCGTGAGCCTAAGCCTCTGCTAGTGTCCGAAACTCTCCTGATTCCTGGAAGATCAGCCACGGGAGCCAAGTGTTTCTGAACTGGTCGTCTTTGTCATGCAGGGACAGCGTCATGTCCTTCATCTGTTTGATTTATATAACCTCATTAAACCAGTC
The DNA here is from genome assembly GCA_027917425.1 of Gastrophryne carolinensis. Classification (NCBI taxonomy): domain Eukaryota; kingdom Metazoa; phylum Chordata; class Amphibia; order Anura; family Microhylidae; genus Gastrophryne; species Gastrophryne carolinensis. Next base: position 288,448,501 of record CM051234.1, read on the forward strand.
CCTGACTGATGGGGCTTTTCTCTGTTTCCAGAGCCTGGGAATTACTTGTTTGGCTGCGTTCAGTAGGTGGACCAGGAGCCTTTTCTTGTATGCCCCTATAGCTTGGTCAACTTGGTGTAAAAGGATCATTGCCGGGTCGCTATCAATTAGGGAACCTGTGAGCTTTGTGATTATGGGGATGACCTCCCCCCCAGAAGGCCTGGATTTTGGGGCACAACCAGAAAATGTGGAATAATGTCCCTCTCTCCTTGCCACATCTCCAGCATAGGGGATCCGCAGTAGCGAACATCTTACTAAGTCTATCTGGGGTATAGTACCACCTAGTTAACAACTTATAGTTGGCCTCCTGTACTTTGGTTGCAACCGAGGACTTGTGAGCTAGGGTCGCAATTTTTTCCTTCTGCTTCTCCGTAAGGGTTCTGCCCAGGTCGGCCTCCCACTCCCTCCAGAAGGTGGGTGGTGTCATCTGTTTCTCCGTATGGGTCCTGCATCCCTCTTTCCTGAACCCCTCCCCTGCCATGAAGAATTGGAAGTGTAGCAATGTCCAGGGGTCTAGGTTGCTGTCAGGCCACCTGATTCTCAGCTCCCCCAAAGTCGTCCACCCGTTCCTTGTTATCAAATCTCCACTTCTCAGGGCGGGGATACCACCCCACTCCCTAATGTCCCTCCTAGAGCATCTTATGGGCAGCCTGGGGTTATCCAGTAGTGACATCATGGGGGTGGGCCAAGGTGCGACATCTTCCTGCTCCCTGTATCTATTAAAGACTCCCAAAGTGGCAGATATTGTAGGGTGCATCCTATGTTCCCTCAGGGGTACCACCTTGTTCCATGGGGCCAGTCGGGAACCAGTGCCAACGCTCTCTCCAGCTGGACCCGTCTATTCGAACTCTGGCACACTTGCCACTCACATACCCTTTGTAGATGGCATGCAGCCCAATATAATTTAACGTCTGGCATCGCCATCCCTCCCTGACATTTGGGCCTACATAGTACTTGCTGTTTCAGTCTAACTGCTCTTTTCTGCCACACAAATCTTGTGAAGGCTTTAAGTCCCTGAAAAAATGCATCGGGAGCGTGATTGGAAGGGAGATACAGCAGCATCTTGATTCTGCCCATCCAGGAGAAAGTGGGTAAGTCCCATTTCTCCAAATCAGCTTTGATCCTTTGGGCTAAGGGTGCGAAGTTTAGGGCGAGGATGTTCGGTAGGTAGCCTGGCAGCTGCATCCCCGAGTAGGATATGGCCTTGCCCATTTAAAAGGGGAAGGATTGTTGTAGGTTTCTGCTCATATCTACTCGGAGCGTCACATTCAGGGCTTCAGACTTTCCAAAATTAATCTTAAAGAATGAGAGTCTCCCATAGATTTCAAGTTCCTTCATAAGCATTGGAAGGGATATAGAGGGGTTCCTAATGAAGAAGAGGAGATCATCTGCGTAAGCAGCTACTTTGTGTGAACCATCCGGGGGTCTCCATTCCCTGAATATCCATGTTCTCCCTCACCTTACGTAGGAATGGCTCTATGGACAGGGCAAATAGGAGGAGCGACAGCGGGCAGCCCTGGCGGGTTCCATTTCGGTTCTGGACCGGGCCTGACAGCAGACCGTTCACTCTAATCCTGGCGGAGGGGAAGGTGTACAATGCTTCTACAAACCTTGTCATCATATCCCCTAGTGCCACATATCTGAGTGTCTCCCCCATGAATGACCAATTAACCCAATCAAAGGCTTTCTCCGCATCAGTGGAGAGGAGCATGACCTGGGTTCCTGATGACTTAGCCGCATGAATCACGTATATGGCCCTTACCACATTATCTCTAGCTTCCCGCCCCCAACACAAATCCCGTCTCATCTAGGTGTACCACCTGTGCCACCACTGGGGCCAGCCTGTTGGCCAAGATTTTTGCATATAGGTTTAGATCCGTATTGAGGAGGGAGATAGGTCTATAGCTCTGGCAGACCAGAGGATCCTTGCCTGATTTATGCAGGACTATAATGTGGGCCTCGAGGTCCCCCGGAGAGAAAGCCGTCCGGGTCAGCAATTGTATTCCAGGCCCTCACCACATGCGGGGCCAGTATTGGTAGGAAGGTCTTGTAGTATTTTGCTGCTACCTCCTGAGGGATCACTGGCATTTCTTAGTTGCTTATGTATTCCCTCTGCTTGTTTTGTAGCCCATGGGTTTGTGGGCTCGAGGACAGGTTACATAGGCTAGAATAATATGTCCTAAAGGTGTCCGCTATCTTTTCTGGTGTGTGCTGTTTTTGTTGTAGCCTATCCAGGATTTCGGCTATGAAGTTCTGGGAGCGTTGTTGTCGCAGAGCACGGGTGAGCAGCGAGACACTCTTATTTCCATGCTCATAGTATGTGCGTCTGCATTTCTTTATCATATATTTTGCCTTGTGTAGGAGTAGAGCATTAAGGGCTTCCCTTGCCCGCGTTAGCTCACCAAGCACTCGCACAGCCTCTGACCGTTTATGGGACAACTCCAGGCGTTTAACCTTATCCATGAGTTTCGCAACCTGGGCCTGCCATCCCTTCTTCATTCTGGTGGCATGGTTAATCAGGACGCCCCTTATCACACTTTTATGTGCTTCCCAGAGTGTTAGTGATGACACTTCCCCATTATCGTTTTCCCTGAAATATGCCTTAATACCCTCACCGACTTCTTTGATCACTAGTTCGTCCTGTAAGAGAGACTCGTTGAGTCTCCATGTCAATGGGAGTTGGGGCCTATCCGCTATGGATATATCTAGGTATACTGGGGCGTGATCTGAAAAAGTGATCGGGTGTATCCCTCCTCCCTCTACTCTTCCCAACATACCGTGCACCTTTGAAAAAAAGGAGTAGTCCTTAACTGTGGGATTAGCGATCCGCCACGCGTCCACCAGCTGCAGACTGTCGTTTTCTCCCGAAGTGCCCGAAGAGCGACCTGTGACAGTGCGGACTTGCTCGTTGATGAGTCCAGTAGGGGCTCAATAGTTAAATAAAAGTCTCCTATCCAGAGCCAGACCAAGGAATTTAGTCTGTCCCTGATTGGGCGCATAAAAAGAAGCTAGCGTATATTTCCTTAGTCCCACGAGCCCCTTGACCATTACTATTCTTCCTGAATCATCTTCCCCACTCCTCATGCACTGTAAATGGGAGGGATTTTGCAAGCATGATTGCTATCCCTTTTCTTTTCCCGCCCTCTGTAGTGCAACTGGTGAACACACGTGGAAAATCTCTATTACATAGCCGTGGAGCGGCGTTCTTTTTAAAGTGGGTTTCCTGCACAAATACAATGTTCGCACCCTTCCTTCTCAGCTCCTGCCGGAGAAGAGCTCTTTTCTTCGGGGAGTTGAGACACCTGACATTCAGTGAAACAACCTTCACAGTACTCATCTCTTGTCAGTGAGGTGGGGGGGGGGGACCGGCAGAGTGCTAAAGACCCACCTGGCGATGCAGCTCGGAGACCGATTTCAATAGTCAACGAGTTGGGGTGGAGGTGACCAAGGCAACCGGAAGTAAGGGGCTTACAGATGAGGGGGATTGGGAGGGAGTGTGTGGGGATTGGGGAACAGGGGGTAGTAGGGCCGGGAATAAGTAACAAGGCATTAGAACGAGACTAGCAAGTAGTCAACTGGTGGCGGGCACTGCGAATAGTGCCTATTCTCACAGAGGTGTGGGTATATTACCCAGCACCCTCAGGCTAAATAGCCTTGTTCTCCCATCTGGGGTAGACCTAGGATCTCTCCAGAGGGGCGCACCAGAAAAGAAGTTGGGGGGTATGGAGGACTAGGTTCACGTACAGTGCATGGGAGGTGCACGCCAATTGCTCTCATCTTATGAGCTCTAAGACGGTCCTGTCATCTAAAACAGGTTCTCATCTGACGGTTCCCATTAGCGGGGCATCTTCCCGGCAACCCACGTGATCAGTCGCCCCCGGCAACATATATTAAACATTTCCTTAACAAGAAGTCATTTTAACCTTAACCATAACTTTAAAACTGCAGCTCCGGGGGGGCGTGGCTTGACATGGCGGCGTGAGGGAGCAATCTGAGGGAGCTCCGCACACCATATCAGAAAAGCTGCACCCAGGCGCTAATTAGCGATCCCCTGACCTGATGCTCGAGAAGGGGAAAGGACCCAAAGCACCGCGGAGGGGGCAGGAGCGCCCCATACCCACTTACTTTGAAGCACGGGCGGGCTGCAAGATCGCGGCCGCTCCTCGCAAGATGGCGGCGATCGAGGACACGGCGGGGAAGAGCGGAGGAGTAACAGCCGACCGCACACCTGACTCTCCTCATCTGCAGCGTTCCGGAGTGGCAGCGGGAGTCGAAGAAGTGACCCAGCAGCTAAGCGGAGGTGAGGAGGCGGAGAAGCCTCAGTGCTATGAACGGCACCTCCGCACTGTGATAGCTGAGGTGCACCAGGCGGCGGAATACCCGGTGGACCTCGGACCGGCCCAGATCCCTATCTTCCTCCTACAGAATCCCCACATGGAGACATAGAGAGGGGGTCCTTCCCCAGGAACAATCCACGAGCGAAGGGGGCCCAGAAGGAGGTGAGGGGGATGGGGCCCAGCCTGAGGAGAGGTTCCAGGGGGGACACATGGCCAAACTCAAAGGGTGCTTATAGCCCGGACTCCCCACCTCATGTCCATACAAACGGAGCCCCTCCCCCACAGCAGAGGCTAGCGGACGGGTCCCCTGATGGAGCCTTGCTGCGCTCACCGTCCCCCGACAGCATGGTGTGCACCCCACCACCTCCAGTGAGCCCTGAACCCTTCTGGGGACCCCGGGAGGAGTCCCCCTCCAGCTGCTTCGCGGAGGAATCGCTGGCCAGTGGCGCAGAGTCTGATCGGCGAGGGAAGGAGCCGGGCGAAGGGGTTGCAGTGTGGCCACTGCGTAGATGGAGCCCCTCAGAGGAGGATTTGGGCTTAGAGCCGCCGCGGGAGATGGTGGTCCCCTCTCAGTGTGCCGGAAAACCTGCTTATCAAGCGGATGCCACTCCTACAGTGCCTGTAGATCTACTGTACCGCACCATAGCCGAAGCGGTAAAAATCAATATCAATGAGGCCCTGCGGGGCCTGCCAACGCGAGGCAACTTCGATGGATATGTCTCTAGGATGGAGGGTACCATTAAGAGGGAGCTGGCGATACTGCAGGGTGCGGTTGCAGAGGTCACGCAGAGAGTTGACGTGGCGGAAGCCTCCCATAGATCCCTTGAAACGCAAATGACGGCGCTCGAACAACAGCAGGAAGGAAACAAACGCCTCCTGTCAGACCTGTTCCTAGTCCAAGACAACGTGGAAAACCGCAATCGTAGGAATAATCTACGCTTTCGGGGTGTCCCAGAGTCGGTGGAACCAAAAGACCTCCAAACAGTGACCTCCATCTTTAATGAGCTAATATGGCTTACCAGACACGAATCATATAGAACTGGACCGAGTTCATAGAGCCCTTGGCCCCGCCCCCCTGATGCAGGAAGGCCGAGAGACATAGTTTGTCGAGTTCATTTCTTCAAAATCAAAGAGGAGGTGCTCCGGAGGGCATGGGAGCAGGGCCCAATACAGTTCCGAGGGGTTCAGATCATCATCCTGCAGGATCTATCGCGGAGGACATTACATATGCAGAGACTCCTAAGGCCATTGCTGGAGTCCATCCAGAGGCAGGGCGCCTCATATCATTGGGGTCATCCTTTTCAGCTTCTAGTCCGAAGAAACGGAGGGCTCTTTGTCCTCAGATCCCCGAACCAACTCCCGGACTTGTTCCACTTTTTGGAGGCCGCCCCGGTGGACGCCCCAGATTGGACGGCGCCCAACCTAGCAGTCTTCAGCAGACAACTGCCGCAGTGTCATCGTGGAGCTCTTCGTGGTGCAGGGGGGGACTAAGAGGACGCCAGCGGTAGACGTGTGTCACGCTGGCCATGCCGTGCTGGTCTCCACGGCCACCCACCTTGGACCTAAAAATAACCCTACACACCCCGACCTTGTTCGGTCCTGGGAGGGGGGGGGCGGTTGGGGAGCGCTAGTATGGTGCCCCATAGGATCTGTTCTGTCTGCGGTAGAGTTTAGCTTTCCTGGGCTCATTTGCGTGGCCTGGGGGCGAGCGCTCCAGACTTTTTCTGGGTTATGCGCCATGTGCGCCAGTTACATGTGAGGGGTGGGCTTGGGGGGCCCGGGGGTTGCGTCCCGCTCATTTGCCCTCATTGAATTACCTCAGGAGGACACGCTGTGCCCCATGGAGATTGGCATCCTCCCTCTCCCCTTATTATTGACTGGGAGGGGGCTGGGCGGGTGGGACCCCCTGGTCCGTCGAGACCCCGGAGAAGAGGACGGTTCTCTGGCAGGAGTTGAGGAGGCTTAAGGCGAAAATCGCCTTCCTCCAGGAGACACACTTTAGAAGATCTGGCGTCCCCCGGCTGAATAGTAGACTGTTCCCGCAGTTGTTCACCAGCTGCGCAGCAGACGCTAAAAGAAAAGGGGTAGCGATCATAGCAAGGGATGTGTCGTTCACCCTGGGGGGATGTCTCCTTGGACAAAAAAACTACACCCTGGTATCCTTATACGCCCCCAACCAAGGTCAAGTCCAATTTCTTAGGCTAGCTCTAAAGGAGATTGAGGAATTTGCTGAGGGGGAAATAGTTTTGGCGGGCGATTTCACCCTAGCAATTGAGCCGCTGATAGACTCCTCAGCGGGCAGATCGGCAGTATCCCACCTGGCATTGAGAAAATGCTTCACAACATGCAGCTGGTGGACGCGTGGCGGTTTCAGAATCCTGCAGATAGAGACTACTCCTTCTACTCAAAAGTTCACGGGACATACACTAGGATTGACTACTTTTGGACTCCCACAGCTTACTGGGCCTGTTGTTAGGTAGTGGCATCCTCCCGACGACCTTTTCGGATCACGCCCCATCAACCTGGATTTGAACCTCTCTGACAGACCCCCTCCTCCATTGACATGGCGACTCAGCGAGTCCCTGCTACAGGATAAGGTGGTTAAACAAGCGGTTAGGGAGGGTTTAGATGCCCCCCCTCCTTTTTTTGCTGTGTCCCCCTTATTGTTACTGTATTGTTTCATGTACTGTACTTAAAAATACGAAAATAAAGAATAATAAAAAAAACTGCAGCTCCTGTACGTAAGGAAGGAACAAGATCTAAACATTTAATACACTCACCAACCGCCCCGTCTCCCGCCGCTCCGGGACAGCCGGGGGGAGGATCCCCACCCATCATCATCACCTCCAACCCCCATCGGTCACCGGGATGCGTCCAGGGAGATGGCGAGCAGCCCGCGGTCAAAGAACCAGTCGAGGCCCCGGCCATCCACCATACGCCACCCCCAACCCCCCCCCCACCACGCCCCTGGTTCAGCCCTAGTATTTGGCGGGAGCTATGTGCGGCTTCTGTGGCGCGGCAGGAGGGCCGGAGGAGGCAGGGGCCGCGCAGGAACCCAGAGCGGCAGGACCAGGGCGCCCGCTCCTCATATTCTACGGCCCCGGTCTCCTCTTCGACCTCCGCGAGGTCCAGCACCCGGACGCTGGGGCAGTTGTCTTGTATAGATGGTCAGCTCTGGCACAGTCCAGTCAGGAACGTCCACCGCTTCTGTCTCCAGAAAATGAAATAGATCCGGGAGCTGTCCTGGCGATTTTAAGAATGAAGATATCGGCGTTCTTTCGAACTATTTGCTGGAATGGGTGTCCCCATCTGTACGTAGCCCCCGTTGTTGCACGACCTCCAATAGGGGTTTGAGGCGCTTATGCATTTGTAACGTCCGCCGCGAGAGGTCTTGCAGAATGATCACTTGAGAAATGGACCCTGCAGATGATATCTCTGGGTCTGTCTGCATCCCGAGGGCGCCCTATGGACTCGATCCAGCTCTATATGATTTGTGCTAGGGAGATCAAGGAGCGAGTTGAAGATGGATGTTACTGCCTGCAGCAGATCCTGGGCTCCCACCGACTCCGGAACCCCCCGGAGGCGGAGGTTATTTCTGCGATTTCTGTTCTCCGCGTCGTCTTGGGCCAGAAATAAGTCTGAGAGGTGCCTCTTGTTTGCTTCTTGCTGTTGTTCAAGTGTCGCTAGACGTGCCTCGAGGGATCTATGTGAGGCCTCAACCCCATCTACTCTCTGGGTGACCTCCGCGACCGACCCCTGCAAAGCCGCAAGCTCCTTTTTTATAGTTCCTTCCATTCTAGAGACATAGCCATCAAAATCTCTTCTGGTGGGCAAGCCCTTCATGGCCTCATTGATATTGAATTTCACCGCGTCTGCAATGGATTGTGACAAGAGATCAAATGGGACTGCTGGGCTCAGGCTCCAGTGCGGCGGGGACCCACGAATGCCGCGTGCAGACTGTTGGTGGTTTTGTGACAACGCGGCTCGGTTCATGCCACTCAGGCCCCGGGCTCATCATCAGGGTGTTACCATTCTGCCACGGCTCCCTCCCTTCACCGTTAATTTCCACGGGGTCAGGGGCCACCATTGGACTGCCTGGTGGTGAACCACTTCTGCTGCTCGGCCATGTCAGGTCTGGACTTGCTGGGGAGATCGGAGTGCTAGATGGGATGCTACCACTTGGTGAGGTTAGCGTGACCCCTGGGAAACATCCTCTTTCAGGGGGCTGGGTAGGTGGACCACCGCTTGTCCCCGCTCTGGGAAGTCAGGACTGCACGGGGTTATTTCCATGGGCAGGGCGTCTTTCCAGCACAGTGCCCCTCTGCCCTGTCCCAGCTTTCCTGCCTCCTTGGCCCGCATCTCTGCTGCACCCCCCTCTGCCTCCATCCAGGTCTCCCTCAGCTGCCCAGGGGTTGTGTGGGTGATGGGAGTCACATTTCTTTTCGGGCACCCGGCGGCCAGGGACGGGGCACTAACCTGTGCTCCACCGGGTGCTCCTCCACATCTCTCTGGTTCCCGATGTACCAGTGCCGCCACTAACCGCTCCGGTCCTCCTCCTCGCTGTCACGCTGCTTCGTTCCACCGGGGGGGCCTCGCTTCCTCCGGCCTGTCCCCCGCCTTTGATGTCGGGGGCGATGTGTTCTCGGCGGGGCCTGCGGCGTACGCAGCACCGCGATCAGCCTTGCTCCCCCCGCCTCCCTGCCCAGAGGACACGTGGTCCGCCATCTTGCCCCCTGCGGCCGGAGCTGCTCTGCCTCCTCCAGGTGCATGGAAAGCCGTGATGGTGCGGTCTCTTCCCCTCCGTGCTGCTGGCTGGGTCTTTTCCCCCGTCTAGGCATCCGGATCTCCTCTGCTGCTGACCGTCGGGATAGGTACTTTAGTTAGATGGCGTGCAGAGCTCCCTCAGTATGCTGCCCTACGCCGCCATGTCAAGCCACGCCCCCCTACTGCTTTTTAATTAACTGGAGTGTAGGATGTCAGCTGGAAGGATATAGGCCGTGAGGCAGAGCCACACCTTTGTCTTGCAGTCCACGCCCTTCGGTCGAGAGAGGTTAGCTCTATTGTTACTGAATTATCCTGATGTCCTGAAGTAATAATGGAAGAGAAATCAATTCAACAGGTGAGCATTCACAGAATAATCTTTTTACGACCAAATATATCCTGTTGCAGGGCATCTGGATGGCCTCTATAGATCTGCAGGATGCTTATCTTGCATATTCCTATTTATGCGACTCACAGCAGGTTTCTGAGATTTGCAGTAATGATAGGAGTAACCTATCAATGGCAATTCAGAGCAATTCCCTTTTGGCCTGTCGTCAGCACCTTGAATATTTACAAAGATTTTAGCAGAAGCCAGGGCATTTTTGAGGTTAAAGCAGATTGGAATAGTGGCATACCTGGATGATCTTTTTTTGCTCCATCCAGAGAAATTTTGGAGAGCAATGTGAAGGTAACATTTTCCCTCCTTTCAGATCTGGGGTGGATCATAAAAGGAGAATTCGAGCCTGACTCTTCAAACAAAGTGCATTTACCTAGGGTATCAAATCTACAGTTTACAAGAGAGAACCTTTTTCTTCCACCTACCAAAATAGAGCAGATTTTCTCCATATCCTCTTACATTCAGGAACATCCGGAGACCTTGGATTCTCTGGTCACACTTCCAGATCGGGTTTGTCAGTCCCTTAGTTGGTGGTTTGTTCAGGGGAATCTGTCCAGGGGAAGACCTAAAGCATTTCGAGAACACTATAAGGAGTCTAGAAGTGCTGATTGTCTCGGACAATGCCATAGTTGTGGCTTATCTCAACCATCAGGGGGGCACAAGGTCAGTCGAGCTAATGTCTCTCTCCAAAACAATATGCCAATACAATGTGCCAGGATGGAAGACATGGTGGTCTCCTTGAGAGCAGTCCACATCAAAGGAGAACTAAATTTTCTTGCAGATCTTCTCAGTCGAGTTCAACTCAGACAGAGTGGGAACTAAACCAGGATGTGTTCAGGCAGTTGGTGGACCCATGGCGTTCCCTGAGGTGTATCTTTGTTACATATCAGAACCAATTGTCAGCAGTTTTCTCTCTACACCAAAGTCGGGGAGTGCAGGGGGATGCCCTGGGTCAGAATTAGGGGAAGGTCAAGCTTTGTTACGCCTTTCTCCCATTCCAAATCCTTGCCCTATTAATGAGGAAGATAAAATTGGATCAGACAAGGGTGATCCTGATTGCCCCCTGGTGGCTCAGGAGACTGTGGTTCTTCCTATTAAAATTGATGTTTGTAGGTCCACCATTAACTTCTAACAGCAATTTCGAGAATAATTAGTGATGTGCAGGCCTTGGTCATCAAGGAACCATATTTTAGGATTATTTTCAGATCAGCTGATCCGCTTCAGACCTGATCCGCTTTACCTACCGAAGATCAAATTTACACAGGTCCCAGGAGATCTAACTACCAGGTATCCAACATGAGGATTTTAAAGCGGTCCTTTACTCTGAATAAGAGTCTTTCTTATATGTTACCCCCAACCTGTACATACAGATTGCTCACATTAAAAATCATCCTACCTGCATCTATTGCATGTTATGAGCCTTTAAACATCCAAGATGGCGGCTCATGGAACATCAGGCAGCCTGCAAACAGGAAGTGCCTTCTGACAGTGCTGCTCTGCATTCTGGGACTGCTGACCTTTTCCTGACCCCTGCTCTGCTCTGTCGGAGCTATAACCCGCCCCCCCTGTACTTTATCCTACTCTCCTCTCAGTAAGTGTGATGTTTCTGAGTCAAGATGGCGGCGCCCATATCCTAAAGTCCTTAACAGAGTTGCAGCTCAGTGGGGGAAAGAATAAGTAAGTGACTAAAAACTTAGAATATATTAATTTTAGATGCTGGGGAATAGTTTTTTAAGGGTTTGGGCTTGTCAATAAATTATGGTGAAGGTCCCGTTTAAGGTTCAGCAGGAGATGCATCTGCTGGATGCTAGGAACATGCTGGCTGTTACTTTCTTTTGCAGGAAAGAATAGGGTTCTACCAAGTCCTCTATTGCTAGGTGGATTAGGGAAGCCATCCAGTTAGCTTTTGAATCTTCTGGGAATCGGCCTCCAAAGTCCCTTTGAGCCCATTCTACCATGACAGCTTCTGCTTCTTGGTCAGGAGTTTCTCTGGAGGAGATTTGCAGAGCAACAACTTCCTCACTCACATTTTTGAATCACTACATAGTCCATCTATCTTCGGACACAAGACAGACGTTCAGCAGGAAGAATTAACAGATTATTTCCCATCCCTAAGGTAGGACGTTGGTAGAATTCCTCATTAATCAGCGGCTGAGCCATCCTGGTGGGGTTTTGGGGAAAAACCCAATTAGCTTACCGGTAATTGAATTTCCGGTATACCTCCAGGACGGCGTCCTACTTCCCTCACAGGCTAAGTATTTATTATTCATAGTATTTTTTTTTTTTAGTTTTCAAATACAGAATAACAAGGTATCAGAGATACAAAGGTTTCAGAATAAGTACAAAGATAACATACAAGTAGCAGTGGCACTGGCCCACCATATGCATGTATACCCCCATGTTCCTATGATTGTGGTTCTTTTCAGAGACAATTTATCTCTGAGATATCCTAGAGGATCCAGGATTTCGCAGGGAGACACCAGTAGTGTCCCACCATTGTCTCCTGTCCCTCCAGGAGATTTGGCTTCTATTCACTTTTCTTTGTCAAAAAAATTGACTCTGGCTTCTGAACCTCATTCTGCTGCTTGTCCGGACATCTCAGTGATTTCCTTGTCTTTCAGGTGGAATTTGTTTGATTCCAGCCTAGTGTCTTGATAATTTGGGGGCCAGTTTGGGGTGTTTCGTGACCCAGGCCAGGCCATTAAGAGAGAGTGGGTGTACAGAGGGTAAAAGGGGGGAGAAAGAAAGGGGAGAAGTATGAACAGGTGGTGGAGAAAAAAGGAAGAGAAAGGGGGGAAAGGGGGTCTCCATGTCTCCACGCTCCACCCCACAAGTGTGTACATACCCATATTGGTGCCAGCCGTCAAACGGCCGACCACTGCCCATTTTAGGCTCCGCACCGGGCCCTAGGGGGGCGAGGGATCAGCGAGACGGGCCCCCAGGGGCCGGAACATGTACATGCACCACGGCATCCAGAGTAGTGCGGTCTTTTCCTCGTTGTCCTGAGCTGCAGCTGTCAGCTCTTCCATTTCCCTTATTTTGTTCAGCTCTCGGATCCAATCATTTTCTGTTGGGGTATATTCGGCCCAAAAACCTGGGGATCAGCATTTTGGCTGCGTTTATTAGGTGCCTCAGGATCGATTTTTTTTTATGTTGCCACACTGCTAGTGGTATGGTGCAGCAGCAGGAGAGCCGGGCAGAGGGGGACTCGTGAGCCCACGATCTCAGTCATAGTTTCTGTTATCTTTTTCCAGAAGGCTGTGATTTTAGGACAAGACCACAAAATGTGTATTAATGAGCCCTCCTCTGCTTTACATCTCCAGCACATAGGTGAAGAACTCGGGAAGATGGAGGCCAGTCGCTTTGGCATATAATACCATCTGGATAGGTACTTATAGTTCGTTTCCTGTACTTGTGCTGAGATCAATGATTTGTGGGCGAGTGAGAACATTTTCTCCCACTCGTCCACCGTGAACACTCTGCCTAGTTCTCTCTCCCATTCTCTGCAAAAGGTAGGTGTCGTCTCCTGCTCTGCATCTAGAAGTCGATATATTTGGGATATCACCCTCTGCGGTGGGTCTTTCTGTGTGACCAAGGTCTCGAACTGGGTAAAATCTCGTCCCAGTGAGTTTTTCGGCCACTCTTTGTAGGAAATGCTGGAAAAGCAGCAGCTGCCAGGGATCCAGGTGTGGACTGCCCCATCTGCTTCTAAGCTCCTCTATGCTGCACCATTCTCTACCTCTCACCAGGTCTCTTCCTCTGACAGTTCCCAATTCTCTCCAATTCCCTCTGGTCAGCAGTCCCCGACTGACAGGCAGCCCGATTACTGGAATCAGGGGCGACGGCCAAGGCGAGATCTCTCCCAATCTTCTGACCACGTCCCAGACACTGAGAGTCTCTTTGATCATTTAGTTGGATCCTCCCCATCGGCTTGAGGTCTCTGCAGCCCATGGGATCCCCTTCAACGGGGTCTCTACACAGCTGGACTCCACGTCTACCCACTTCTTCTCTCTTCCGTTCCTCCCCCAGTCCACTATTCTCTGTAAGTGCGCTGCCTGCCAGTATCTCTTCAGATTTGGGACAGCCAAGCCACCCTTCGATCTAGGTCGCTGTAGAAGTCCAAAACGGATCCTTGGTTTTCTCCCCCCCCCCCAAATGAATTTTAGGAGTATTGTTTTCAGGTTCTTAAAGTAACTTGCCGGTATGTGGCATGGAAGGGTTTGGAATAGATATAATATTCTTGGGAGGATTGTCATTTTTATAGCACTCATCCGTCCCAACCAGGTAAGCGTAAGAGAGTCCCATCCTGCCAAGTCTGTCTTGATTTTGTTCAGCATGGGGACGAAGTTATGCCTAAAGACATCCTCTGTGTCCTTCGGGATCTTCGTACCTAGGTAGGTTAACGTAGGTGACGACCATTTAAATGGGAAGGAGGACTTGATATGATACTGCTGTTTCCGGGAGTCCAACATTGAGCGCCTCCGACTTGTCAAAATTAATTTTAAAATCAGAGAGATTCCCAAATTTTCCGAATGAGGTTCGGAAGTCTCACAGCCGGGTTGGAGACAAAGAATAGAAGGTCATCCGCATAAGCGGAGACCTTGTGCTCTATGCCTCGTACTTGAACCCCTCTTAGATCCGCGTTCTGTCTTACGTGTCTTAAGAAGGGCTCTACCACTAGGTCGAAGATGAGGGGGGAGAGAGATGACCGTTCACTTTTACCCTGGTCTGCGGTTCAGAGTATATTCCCAGGATAAACCTTAACACCCTCCCTTGGAACCCTATGTGTTTTAGCACTTCAAACGCGTAATTCCAATCTACGCGATCGAACGCTTTTTCAGCGTCTGTGGATAGTAACATCACTGGGGAGTTATCTATCCGTGACCAGTGTATAAGGTTTAGGGTCCTGATCGTGTTATCCCTGGCTTCTCTACCAGGGATAAACCCACATTGGTCTTTCTCGACAAGGTTCGGTAAGTAGATTGCTATCCGATTACCAAGTATTTTGGTGAATAATTTAAGATCTACGTTCAATAGCGAAATAGGGCGATAGCTTTTGCATCTCAACGGGTCCTTCCCTGCTTTATGGATGACTGTGATATTGCGCTGGGAACGCTCCGATAGTATCCTCCCTCCCAGTGGCATTGAGTGCCCGGAGGAGGTGTTTACTCAGGATGCCTTCAAATTTCTTATAGTACGCAATGGTTAGCAAGTCGGGCCCCGGGGATCTACCATTCGGTGTGGACTTTATTGCTTGGTGTAACTCAGCTCCCGAGATTGGATCTCCCAACTTGGCTATTTCTTCATCGCCTAGTCTCGGCATGCCTGAGGCCTCAATATATTGCCGTATCTTGGACAGTTCCCTCTTGGGATTTCTCTCCCCTTGCGGGCGTAAGTTATATAGTCCGCGGTAGTATTCCTGGAATACTCTAGCGATGTCCGTTGTTTCGTGCCATTTCTTCTGTTTCTCATCAAGTATAGCCTCGATAAAGTAGATGGACTGTTGCTTCCTCAAAACTCTGGCCAGCAGTGCACCGCTCTTGTTTCCCCATTCATAATAAAATCTCCTACCTCTCTTGATGGTAAACGCAACCTTTCCTAGTAATAAGGAGTTTAGCTTCTCCCTGCATGTCGTCAGATGCTTCAGAGACTCTCGTGCCTGGGTTTCTTTATGTTTCCTTTCTAGCTCCTGAATTTGTGAGAGCAACTGGTCTCTCTGCGTAATGTGGGCTTTTTTCAGTCTGGTAGCGTGCTGGATGAGGATCCCTCTCATCACGGGCCTTGTGTGCCTGCCAAACTGTTATCGGCGTTACTTCCTCTGAACAGTTCAGCTCAAAGTATTCGGCTAGAGCCGACTGTGCTGCCTGTGTGATTACAGGGTGTTTTAACAGGCTCTCATTCAGTCTCCAAGTCCAGATCTTCCTTCTCTCCTCTCTAGCGATCATAGACACCCATACTGGGTCATGATCTGATAGGGACACCACCTCTATGTCAGAGTCGGCTACCCTGTGCGAAAGTAATATGTAGTCTAGCCTTGCGTACGTCGAATGCACTGGCGAGAAGTGGGAGTAGTCTCTGCCTTTTGGATTGCGGATTCTCCAGGGGTCACATAGCTGTAGTTTATGTAGGGCCTGTTTTATCTTCCGTAGTCCTCCATACGAGATGGAGGACTTACCGGTGGACGAGTCGACAAGTGGGTCCAGGGTAATATTTAGATCTCCTCCCAGGAGAATCCTTCCCTCCTGGAAGTCCAACAATTTGGTAAGAAAACGCACACCTGACCACTGTTGGGGGTGTACACAGACGCCATTGTGTACATTTCTCCAAATAGTGTACCTTTCACTTATATATTTATATATCTGCCCTCTTCATCTACAGAGGTGTCCGTCATCTGAAATGGGATATCCCTGGCCATCAGTATCGCCACTCCTTTGGTTTTGGAGTCTGGCGAGGAGCTTACAAACCGCTGAGGGAAATATCTAGGGGACATCCTAGGGCAAGCGTTTCCCTTGAAATGTGTTTCTTGTAAGAAAATTATTTTGGCCCTCAGTCTTCTCAGTTCAGATATCGTAGCCGTTCTCTTTTCAGGTACATTTAGGCCCCTACAGTTCAGGGACACCATCCTTATGTCTGTCCCCGGCTGGTGGCAGTTCAGCGCCTCCATCTCGCCCCCCCCAGACCCGGACAGCAGGACCCCTGGGCACCAGGTAAATGCAGTAAGTGGTCACCCACTATGCGCGGATGGATTAGGTGCAGGGCCGGGAACCTCAGCAATGTTGGGCGGAAAGTAGGAGACAGGGAAAAGAACAGGGGCGGGGGTAGAGAGTCAGAAAATGTCAACTTTTTAGAAAGGAACAAAACTCCGGAGAGAACCCCAAAAAATGGGTTAGATAAGGTCAAAATATCGACCACCCTAATATAGGGAGGTCTAGTCCAGTAACCTCCAGGGGAGTATCCGGTATCCTCTCCCAGAGGAGTACTAGAATCACTGGGGGAAAATGGATGCCAAGTGAAGAGGAGCCAGAACTAACAAACCAATTACAGATATAACTCTCGATCTATTTTTATCCGACCAGGCATTCCTTCCCACCCCCATAACATATCAACAGTTGAGCAGCAACATTAAATACACTAAACAGTTTAAATGTTTATGTTACAACACATTGTCAAGTGGTCATCAGTTCACCTATCCCCTCAGATAAGGGTCATCCTCTCCAACAGGGTCCCCCCTCCCCAATACGCCTCGTGTCAGGTGACCCCTCCGCCCCCCTCCTATACCACACAGCCCACAGGGGCCGGGTCCGTCCCCAGCGGAAGAGAGGAGGCCCCCAGTGTCACTCTGAGCAGCACCCCAGATATGGGGGCCCCCAGTCACAGGGGCACCCCATACACGGGCAGAACTAGCCCAGCGTTGCAGGACTCCGTAGGGCGCCGAAGAGAAGGATCCCCCGGGGAGAGGGATCCCCCACTGGGCAAGTCCGCCCCCAGATGGGACAAACAGGCAGCATCAGCCCGGGGGCCGACCCCCCCCACCCACGGTGCCCACCCCGCCGCACATGCCCATCCCCCGTCCAGGAGACACCCCAGAGCGGGGACGACCTCTGCCGCGGCGGGCAGTCCCCCGGTCCCGGAGGGCCTCCGGGGACCACGGGAGCGCCCAACCGTTAATGCCAAGCAGCCGCTAGTCCCCGCACCACGGGCCAGGGCCACCCAATCGACAACTAGTCGCCCCCCGATGAGGGGAAGCCCGCAGATCAAGATCCGGCCGCACAAGACGCCATGAATCCGGGCACTCAAAGGTCCGCCGACCCCAATCGCTCGCATCTGTTTGACCAAGAGGGCTAACCATCAAGGGCCTACCTCATCTATTATCTCCCATGAAGTATTCAAGGGGCGCAGAGAAAATGTATCTGGAGAAGGACGATGCCCGCAGCCACCGTGACGCTAACCCGGCGGTGACTCGTCCTTTTGGAGAAGGCCGCCCCCCGCCCCAGCCAGGCATCACCTCCAGTCGAGGGGTGGTCCACGTCTCAGACGGAGACCCAACTGGCCCACAGTCCCCCAATGGGCCAACCAGGCCCTTCGGGAGGTACCGAGAGCGTCTCCCCCCGAGACCAGGCGCCACATCCACGTCAAACGGGCAGGGCAGCAGGGCCACACAGGTTCACATCTATATTTCTGATCAAGTCCATGACTATAATTTCAGGAGAAGGAGGGACCCGCGAGAAACCCAATCCAGTCGGAACTTAAATTTATAACCCTCGACTAATGACCCCCTACACCCGCCTCGCCAGACCAGGCCCATCCGGAGCCAGAGAACAGTCCACGCCCCGGGCAGCAACACAGCCAGGGCACGGCACGACAGCCGGGGGCACGTTGAAGCGCAGGCCGCCCCCATCGGTAGGCAGCCTGGGTCCCGCAACGGGCAGCTGAATTCAGAACTGCCCGGTGCTCCTCACGTCCAACCGGTCCAGACATCCCTGCTCCCTCCGGGCAAAGCCGTAGGGCCACATGTGATTATAACAGTAACATCAGTTGTAACTAAAGTCCTAACTAAAGGGAAAAAGAAACAGGAAATATAACTAGTCAAACTGGGCCCACCGACTCGGGGATGCCTCTCAACCGTATATTGTTTCGACGGTTTCTGTTTTCCAAATCGTCTTGCTGCACTTGGAAGTTGGAGAGCATCCTACGTGTGGTTTCTTGTTCACGTTCTAATGCTTCCACTCTAGCTTGGATCGTTGTCTGCGCAGCCGCGTTAGTTTCTACTCTGTTGGATAAATCCGCCATAGAGTTCTGCATGGATGCATTTCTCTACGGAAAGTGTCTTCCATTCTAGATATGTAAAATTCAAAGTCAGATCTTGATGGCAGTGTTTTGAGGGCATCAGTGATATTGTATCTTACTGAATCTGCTATAGCTGAGATCAGTGCGTGAGGCAGAGGTGTATCAGGGATATCTGCATCAGCGTGTACAATCGACCACTCTTCCAGCGTGGGGAGTCTCACCGCTCCGGAGCATGCAAAGTCCATGGGGCTTTGGGGTCCCCGCGAGAACGTGGGCTCCCTTCTCCACTCCGCCCGCATGTCCTCTGGGCATCTGGTCACCTGGGATCTATTGTGTAGCATGGGATATCCCGTCTCTGCAATGCAATCTAAGGCCATGGGGCTGCGGGTTCGGGTGGGGACAAGTACCTCTGCTCCCACTCGCCACCAGGGCCACTGGTTCTCTGGTTCTCCAGTATAATTGTGCCTCCTTCTCTCCCCAGTAACATATGGATCGAGGAGTGTGCTGCTGTGCTCTGTCTCTTTAAATGTTCACCCCCCTCATGTGGGCTTACATGCCTGGTCCTGTGTCCTCTCAGTGCCTCTTGCTCCAGAGCTGCTGGCTTGGTCCCCTCTGCACTGCTGTGGATCTGAGCTTCTATCACCAGCTCTCTGCCCCTGACTTGCGGACCCTCCTCTCCCCCTCCGGGGTGACTCCCCGCTCCTCCGGCATGCGTCGAGCAGGTATGCGGCTCGTCCGCTGTCACTGGGCCGGCTCCACGACCTCCACTGCTCAGCTCCGTCAGCGTCGGGTCCCGGCTGTGCGGCCGCGGGCGCGTCCTCCTGCCTCGGCGAGGTCGGCGCCATCTTGATTGGGGTCTCACCGCGATCCGTGGGATCTCCCTCCTCTTCTCCGGCGCTCGGGGAGATGCCGCATCAGCCTCCTCTTCCTCGCAGCGGCGGCCTGGAGGTAAGTCAAGTGCTGCAGGGACGGGGGGCCGCAGCTCCTCCGTCTCACTCGTTCTCCTACCGGCCTCCGCCATTGTTGTTTGTGGCGATCTGGGGCTCTCCGGTTCTGTGGAGCCAAAATAGACTGAAATGTGGTTCCTCTGACGGGGCTTTGCTGTGCTCCTGGTCCTTCGCTTTTTTGACATATTTTGGGAGTTGCTGCTCATTGATAAAGGCTGTCTAAAGGGGGTTAAACAGGGAGCCTCGTGCTTTGGCTTCCTACTCCTCCATTAGCAGGCCACGCCCCCCTATTCATAGTATTTTTATTATTGATATGATGCTTGTTTCTTCAGGGATCCCTCTTTAAAAGCACTTATATCCAGGAGGAAGGGGTGGGGTATTTAAGCTACTCGGCTGGGCCGTCCTGGAGGACTACCGGAAAGTCAATTACCGGTAAGCTGCCGCTTATAAAAATGGGGTAACTGAAAGAAAGAACCGAACTTTGACTGAAATGATCAGATGTATGCTCACAGATTCTGGACTACCGCAAAAATATTGGGGTGAGGCAACAATGACATCCACTTTATTATTTATTTATTTATCATTATTTGCAGAACAAACCTCAGGCTAGGGGGGCGTGGCCTGGTCATGAAAGAATGAGGACGTGAGACTGCGAGCTCTGCTATAACCCCTGATTTATTAGCTGATCAAGGCTCCCAAAGCCCCCTAAACTAGCTTGATGGGGAGCGGAAGGAAGAGGAGAGCCGGGGGATCTGTTAAAAAGCCCCCTAGGAAGGATATAGGTAGTTTTTTTGGCCGTCGAGACCCGACGGGGCAGAGAGCCCAGCCAGCCAAGATGGCGCCCAGCCGGCCCCGCAGAGAAGAGGAGCGTCTGGGGGAACGCCGCAAGGAGTTGGAGGCAGCGATGGAGCTCAGGGGAGCCCCTCGGATCAAGTGGTCCGCAGCTTACCGTGGAGCAGGGCCCGGGAGCCGTGAGTTCGGCGGGCGGTGCGGCCGCGATCTGCTCGGGGGAGGGGGTGATGTCACTGAGCTGCCAGTCCACCGGTGAGGTGGGGAAGAGCCGCCGAGAGCCTCGCCGCGGCTCGGAGTCTGCCTCGGTAATGACGAGCCTACCTCGGCTCCGCCAGGGAACATCAACGCTGAGGACGACAGCTGTCGGGGGCGGATGGCTGAGAAGCAGCGCATCATAGCAGAAGAGAGGCCGGTGCCTCAGAGAACGGGCTGTACTGAGCCCCCACCTGTGCCTGCGCCTGTGCCTCCTGACACAGAGTTTCCCTGTGGCCCTGCCACACAATGAAAATGAGGGCAGCCTGGGTGGGGGTGGGGGGTGCATTCAGAAGGTGGGGGATTAAAGGGCCATACAACCCTGGGCCCAACTCCAGCGTTTAACCCCTTGGCCCCTGAGTGGCCGTCCCCGGCCCAGTCTAATCATGTATCCCACACTTGGGGAGATAGCCTTGACCAGGGCGAGCAGATTGTTTGGACAGACGTCCACCCGGCCCCCGGGGGTTCCAGACTTCAGCGCACACCACTCCACCCATCCATGGAGGCTATGCCTTTGGAGTGGTCACCAGGCTCCAGCATCGACCTGCCAAGTGGTCTGACCCCAGTCCATGATTTCGTGGATGATACAGGAGGTCTGAGCCCTGTTAGATCATTTAGTGCTGCTGCGGACTCCCGCGACTCCCGATATGGGATGCCCTCAGCCCATATTCCGGCCAGACAGCTGTTCCCACAGTCCCCTGCTGATTCCAGTCTTCGAGACCTACTACAATGCCTTCCGACCAAAGCCGAGCTTAAGGCGGACCTGGAGGCGGTGGCTACCAGAATTGAGCGAGCTCTGAGCAGAGAAATTGAGGATCTGCAACAAAAGTCTTCTGCCTTAGATACTAAAGTTGCATCGCTCGATGACTCCCGCTCAGAACACGAAGCGCACTTGGCGATCCTTGAAAGAAATCAAGAGCTAAATCATCAACAGCTGGTGGACCTTAGGCTTCAGACGGATGATCAGGGGAACAGAAAAAGGCGTAACAACCTGAAGCTCCGAGGCATCCCGGAATCGATCAGATCGGAAGACCTGCGTCCATTGGCAACAGAATTATTCAACGGCCTGCTGGGAAGATCGCCAGATGCCGAGCTGATTATAGATCAAATCCATAGAGTGGCTGGGCGCACAGCCGGAGACCCTCAGGCCCCCAGAGACGTTCTATGCAGAATCCATTTTTTTCTTCTCAAGGAGGACATCCTGTGCTTGGCCTGGGAGAGGGGAAGAATCGATTGGAAGGGCTCGCAAATCACGATTTTGCCGGATGTGTCGTGTCGCACCTTGCAGATGAGACGTGTGCTGCGACCTCTCCTCGACAAGATACGGGAAGTCGGGGGCCTCATACAAGTGGAGCCACCCATTTCATCTTATAGTGCGCAAGGAAAACTCCACGTTTTCCCTCATAAGCAAGGCGGACTTTCCTGGGATTGGACCCTTTCCCGGTCCCGGATTGGCTGGTGTTTGACCCCCCACCTCCTCTGCCACAGAGAGTTCCTTGGAGGCCCCGGATGGCGCCCCTGGTTGGGTCCGGGATCGTTAAGCCTCTCCTTCTTGCCTTCTCTTTACCCCTCCCCTCCTGGTGACTGCCGCCTGTTTCCTCTGCTGCCCCCCTGCCCCCACCCCCTGTACCCCATTGACCACTTCCTGAGGACTACCATGTTCCAGAGTGACTTTGTGGCAACACATTGACTTGAGTGTTCTGGCTCTTGGGTTGGGGTTACATGGGTGTGCCCCTCCCCCGGGGTTGTGTGGGCAGGCTGGCATCCCCCCGTCCCGTCCATCGTGCATATGTCGCGGTGGGCTGGGGGGGTTGCTCGCTGGCCTGCTGCGGGGGGGAGCGGGTATAATATAACATTTTATTGTTGGCTTAATTGGGAGGAGGGGAAGCTCATTGGAGCTACCGGGATCTGATAGTGGGTGAGTCCCGCTTGCGGGGTCACCCTGAGATTATCTGTTGTTGTAACTCGTGTTAGTCTTTGGCTTGTTGGGGGAAACCGGGGGCACTTCCGGGGGTTTGCAGTTAGTGCTTGCTTGGCGATATCAGGTGTCTGCTGCTCTATGGGTGGGTGCGGGGGTAGGGGAGCCTGAATGGTAACCTCGAACAGATAGGGGTTGGCTCCTGAGTCGCTAGGTTACCTCCCACAATAACCGTTCCGCGCTGTCCTGTCAGACTCTGACCGGTGGGTAGCGCGTGGTGTTCGAGGACATTGTCCTCAGTATTCTTGCTTGCCCTCCTCTGTAAAGGAAGGGCCTTTTAGGTTTCTTCTTCTTATCACTCTTCTCTTCTTTTGTTTCTACACCCCATTGGGGTTTCTAATCTTTCTCTCTATTGTCTGTTTCCTTGTCTTGAACTTCCCTCTGTTCTTTCCCGGGGTTCGGTCCTTGGGTTGGATCCCGTGCACTTGGTGCCTCCGGCCTCCAGTCCTCCTGGCTGTTGCAGTGCACCCTTTCTCGAGTTGTAACTCTAACCTTTGAGCCAGCATGGCTGGTCTCAAGATATGCACCTTCAATGCCAAGGGGTTAAATATCCCTGAAAAAAGGGCGAAAATATTGTATGGATTCCACAAGGAAAGGGTGGATGTCATCATGTTGCAAGAGACTCACTTTTGTCAGGGGAAAATCCCGGAAATTAAAAACAAATACTATGATAGATGGTTCCACAGCCCAAACCCAGAAAACAAATCTAAGGGAGTATCTATTGCATTCCATAAGGCTGTCCCTCTGGAACCTTTGGAATCGAAGGTGGACCTGAACGGCAGATACTTATTCCTCCAGTTTACACTGTATGGGGCCAGGTACACTCTTGCAAACTTGTATTTGCCCAATCAGGCCCAGGTGGAGGTGGGTCTTGGGATACTACGCATGCTGCAGGAGTTTGCGGAGGGTACTATAGTGTTAGTGTAAGGGATTATACGTTCTTCTCCCACCCCCATAATACGTACAGCAGATTAGATTACATCTTCCTTAGCCACCACGTGCTTGCGCATGACCCTGATACCTCTATTGGGCAGATATTGTGGTCGGACCATGAGCTTCTTGAGCCTTCCGATCCCGGAAGTGGTCCCTAGGCAATACAATTGGCGTCTGAACGATAACTTGTTGAAGGACGCTGTATGTCTAGCTGAAATTAAGACGTCTATAACCAATTTCCATTCCGATCATGTGAATGACCCGACTCCACTGCCATTGCAGTGGGAGGCCCTCAGATGTGTGCTGCGTGGGGTCTTCATCCAGCACTGGTCCAGGCTCAAGAGGGAAAGGGCGAAAAGGATTAGGGCTGCCCTGGCGCGTATCAGGGAGCTGGAGGAGGCGCATAAGACCACCTCCATGCACACAGTCTTGAGGGAGCTAGTGGACGCAAGTCAGGATTTAAAGAGCCTGTACGATCAGTGCTTCCTCAAATATCGTGATAGATTTAAAGCTCTTATTTATGAACACTCGGACAAGTGTGGCAGGATGCTAGCTAGGTCTCTCCACCCAAGGTAGGGTTGCATGTTTGTTCCTACTATTAGGGGAGGGGGGGATCAGAGGTCCATAAGACACCCCAGATAGCAGGCGAGTTCCAGGCCTTCTACTCCAGGCTTTATAACCTTGAGTGCACTCCTGCCCAGGGGCCACACCAGGTGGAAAGCGCTCCGATAGTGGAATACATCAGGGAAACGGCCCTCCCAACTTTACTTCCAGAAGACAGCGATTCGCTGGAAGATGCATTTAATTTGGAGGAGGTGGCTCAGGCTATAGGAGAGGCTCCCGCGGGTAAGAGTCCGGGCCCCGATGGGTTTACCCTCAGATTCTATAAAGCGCTGGGGACTTTGATTGCCCCCTTTCTTGTTAAGGTGTTTAACTCGAATTCGGACAGCTGTTCCTTCCCGAGACAGGCCTTGGAGGCGCACATTGCGGTCATTCTTAAACCCGGCAGAGACGCTACCTTGCCGGGAAGCTACAGGCCAATTTCATTGATTAATGTGGATTTGAAAATATATGCCAAAATTATTGCTCTCAGAATGCAACCGCTGCTCCCCTCATTGATCAACTTGGATCAGGTGGGGTTTGTCTCGGGAAGGGAGGCAAGGGATAACACCATCAAAACAATCTCCCTGATTCACTACGCACAGTCGCAGGCCATTCCAGCCTGCGTGCTGGCAATGGACGCAGAAAAAGCGTTCGACAGGGTGCACTGGGGGTTTCTGAGAGCCACGTTGAACCAGGTGGGTCTGGGTCCAGTTATGTTTTCTAGAATTATGGCTCTATACCAGGAACCTACCGTAAAGGTTAAGGGCTCCTTGTCTGGTTCCTTTAGTATCCGGAATGGTACTCGCCAGGGGTGCCCCTTGTCCCAATTGCTCTATGTGTTAGTGATGGAACACCTTGCCACTGCACTGAGGGCTAGCCCATCTGTCAAAGGGATTGCCTGTGGGGGAAGGAAGCACAAGCTCTCTCTCTTTGCTGACGACCTGCTCATGTATATAACCTCGCCGCACATATCTATGCCCTCTATTCTGGCGGAGTTCAAGCGCTTTAGTGAACTGAGCAATTTTAAGGTTAACTTATCTAAAACAGATATAACGTCTCGCTAGATGTGCAGACTCAGCAACTCATACAAGCAAACTATCCCTTTAAGTGGCAGGGAGAGGCCATAAAGTACCTAGGGGTTCAGTTGCCCTCGGATTTGGGGAAGCTATACAAACTCAATTATGCTCCGCTCCTGCATTCTACGGTCACCAACCTTAACTCATACAGCAAGAAACAATATTCATGGTTGGGTCGCATAAATATCCTTAAAATTGACATCCTGCCCCAGTTTCTTTACCGATTTCAGGCAGTCCCTCTGGCCCCGGAACGGGGTTTCTTCCAGCCTCTTCAAAGGGCCTTTTTTAAATTCATCTGGGGCAGTGGGAGGCCCAGAATTCGGAGGGCAACACTTTTTAGGTCTAAATTGAGGGGGGGACTTGGGGTTCCGGACTTCGGACTGGGGTTCACGCTGCTTCGGTGTTGGTACGTCTTTCGGACTGGTTCCATCATAAGGATGATTTGGAGAGGCTCTTGCGGGACCCATTGCCCCCTAGGCACATGATTTCTACTCTTTACAAGATCCTCTGGGACGAGGGGGAGGGTCGGGAGCTACCCAGGTTCTGCAGGAGGTGGGAGGAAGATTTGGGACGAACATTCAAACCTGATGACTGGGAGAAGTCCTTTGCGCTTACCCACAAATTTTCTATGGCATGTAGGGCTCAGGAACGGAACTATAAAATCCTAGCGAGATGGTATAGATGCCCATCAGATCTTGTGAAATTGGGGGCAGCGGACACTGGGGACTGTTGGAGGTGCAGGGGGGCTTTGGGGACCATGTTACATATCTGGTGGGAGTGCCCGAGGGTGAGGGCCTTTTGGGAGGGAGTACTAGGAATTTCTGAGCACTTGACACTCGAAAAGGTCCCGCGCACACCGCAGGTTACCCTCTTATCGATGATCCCAGGGTCGGTGTCAGCAAACAAGAAGGGGCTGCTGAGGCACTTACGGCCGCCAGAGCAGTGGTCCCCAGGCACTGGCGTACCAATGTTGTCCCGTCCCTGCTGGAATGGTATGGGGAGGTAGAGAACATCAAGAGGATGGAGGAGCTGACTATGGAGGGGGTCGAGGGGGGTACTCAGAGGTTTCTCAAGACTTGGACCCTTTGGGAGGTTTCTCGGGTCTCCCCTGGTTTTCAGGAGCTATTAGAACGTGTGTAGGGCTGGGTGGGGGGGAGGACCCGGTCGTTGGTTGGCGTGATGGGATCTGGCGAGGCCAGGGGGAGGTCCAGGTGCGGGACGCTGGGCCATGGGGCTCTCTTTATCTTTCCTTCTTATTCTTATCTTCGCTCCTTCTTTGTTAGTTTTTTTTTCTGTTCCCCTTTTTTTTTTTCTATAACTATTCTTTTCTCTCCGATCGCTGGGGGATGGACACGGTTGCTATATACCGGAAAAGGCTGAGGGGACAGGTCCGCAGGTGGGGGAGTGTCTTTCCTTAGGGCTGCGATCCAGTGGGATGCAGTGGTTGTTGGGTGCTGTCCGCAGATACCCCGTGTCTGATCCTTTTTTGTGTCCTGAGTGGAACGTGGTGTGCTCGGATCCTCCTAGGCCGACCAAGAATGTAATGCTCTGTGTTTGGCTGCCGTGTCGTTTTCGCCCTGTGAGCCTCTTTTTTATTGTCTCTATCTACTGTTCTGTATAAATTGTTAAAATTTTAATAAAGACATGTCTTTATTGAAACATGTCTGCCATTCGTAATTACCACTGCACCCAGAATCTTCACAAAATTGATGACCGAGGTTATAGCAATTTCGAGGAAACCAGAAATACTGTTGGTGCCATTCCTAGATGTCCTGATTGTAAGCCCTTCTTGCTACAAGTTCCTGCTCTATCAACAGCAGGTTTTTGAGTTTTTGTCCACATTGGGATGGATTATAAATGGGGGGGTCAAATCTGGTGCCTTCCCATTCCATTTCATTTTTGGGAATCCTGCTAGATTTATGCAAAGAGATGTATTTATTATGCCTCTTCATAAGCAGCAAATTACAAAAATGTAAGAAGTATGCCCACTTTGTGAGATGCTATGTAAAATGTATTCATGTCAAATGTTGCTCCTGACCACGGCCCTATGCTGAATGTACTGTTCATGATAAGAAAGGTTGGGGACCCTGGTTTAGAGAGGTCAGAGGTGAGCGGGTATGTGTTCGACAGTGTGCTCAGCTTGCAGAGCCAAATGGAGTAGGGTGAAACGAAGCTCGCCGATTGGCTGAGCATCTTGTGTCTGCTCCGTGGGAACGCCAGAGATGAGTTTCCTGGGAGAACTATGGAAAATATTTGGGATGCCCTGTCTGAGAGGAAGAACACCTGCAGAGTCAAATTCCTGGGTGTTGCTCGTCTTTAAAGGGACATTCCAGACAAAGTGTTAAATTAGCTACTTTATACTTGCCCCATGGCTCTCAGGGGCTTCATCTTTTATTAACCAGCATTTTGCATTCCCTGATAAACCCTCACTTTTATAGACCCCAAAATGAATTCACTTCTGAGGGGACTGAGACTGAAACTTGCAAGGATAACTCTTGCTCTGCTGCTAAGGTGGCTCTGCTGAACACGGAAGAGTTCACAATAGAGTGTTAGGAATTGACCATTCAAATAATAAAACAAAGGGGTACTCACATTTTGTACCCCGCAGCTAAACAGTCCTACTCAGGCAATCCATACTTCAGACTTGTGCCTCTGCCATCAGTCACAGGGGAGCTGCCAATCACTACAGTCACTGTTTTAATTAGTATCTAGTATTTAAGAAGTGCTGTCCTTTTAAATGAGGTACAGTCAGGGGCAGATAAGCTATAGGGAGAACTGGGAGAATTCTCAGTGGCCTGCACTACATTTGTGAGGTTTTTTAGTTCAAAGTGCAGGTTTCTCTCTTTTAATGTATGCCTGTATCCGTGTGCTTTCTTGAACTTGACTCATAATGCTGTTTGTATTATATGCACTTGTCATACATATTGTTATATACAACTTATAATACATAAATGTTTTAATAGTTCGTTACTTGTCCCACCTTTCCGTATTGTGTATGGCACCACGGAATAGGATGGTTCTGTAAAAATAATCAATAATCTTACAATGGCGCGGCTGTGTCGGACCTCAGGAATCCCAAATTGAGATGCCCTTTGAGATGCCCCACTGTGTGAAACCCCCTAGATCATGGGCGCTCGTCCAATCAGAACCATGCTTATGTAATATGGCAACTGGCTCTGATTGTTTACAGCTGGGAGTGAAAGTGGCCGCATCCCCTGCATCCTTGGGCCGATTTCCTGCCCCAGACATTGAGATAGTCTGGGACAGGAGTGTGCACGCCGTTGGGAATGTCACCGCTCTCACCCTCCATTGTAGCAAATCAAGAGGCATTTGCTGAATGACATCACACAACAAGTGGCTGTGATTGGACGAGAGCCCGCACACACATAATTGGACCGGGGAAAGGTGAGTGTATACCAGCATTCTGGGGTGTTTCACACAACGGGGCATCCCAGTACAGGATGCCCCCGGGAAACAAAACAATACCCAGGAAAGTCAAATCCCTGTTTTTGTTTCGATATAAGTCAAAAATGACTATAGTTCTGGGGCGTCTCCTGACCGTGATGTGGAGTGGAAGCAGCTAGCTGAGCTCCCGTTGCCTAAAGCCGGATTACCCGTTTAACTTGCAGCAGCCACCACCAAAATACAATGCCGAAGCAGAAGAACAAGAGGGGAGGCGGCGGAGGTAGCAAAAGCAGCCCTCCTAAGTGGCAGACAGCCGGAAAATGGATGAGGAGAGAGGAGGTGACAACCAGCAAGATGGCGCCCATGCGGGAGAGTGAAGAGGAGAGCGCTGCGGAAGATCCCCGTCTTACCGGCTCGTTGGATGACGTGACAGAAGATGAGCGGAGGGAGCCCCGTGAAGAGACCGGTGACGGACGCCGCAGAGAAGCCGCAGCGGCTGCACCAGGGTCCCGCGGAGAGCGACCTACACCCAGGCGGAGGTGGGTGTACAAAGATGGCGGCGGGCGCGCCCCGCCCCACCACGGCAGCGAAGCCCAGGCCCAAGGCGGTGAATGAAAGGAGTTCCCAGCCGCCCGGCTCTGAGACAGCGTGGAGCCGTGCGGGCGATGCTGCGGGGGCCGCTGCTCTGGGAGAAAGTAACAGAGACAGCCCCTCGCATATAGTTCCAAACATCACAGCAATGATAGATGGTGGTGTGGAGAGGGGCCGGGGTGGGGGCAGACATGAGGAGAGAATTAACCCCAGCCCATCCAATAACCGAGAAAGCCTAACCCCGGATATAAGGGGCAATACCAGCCACAACCCCATACCAGCTCGGAGGCAAGGGACACCCCAAGCATTAACACAGTATGCATATGTACCCAGAGACACAGATCAAACATCTGCACCTGCAGCACTTTTATATTCTGGAAATAACCACGGTGAGGAGCTGCAGGTTGTCCTCTCACGGGGGCAAAAGGGTTCAGGATGGGGTAGCCATGGCTGCATGCGGCCAGAAGAGAGCCAGATGCTGGGGGTGGGTTCCCCGCTGTCCTCGCTGTCTCCATCCCCTGAAAGACCCCTGGTGTCCAGCCCCCTGCCTATGTCGCCTGTCGCTCCCATTGACGTCCCCGCTCCCGCCGGGCTGACAGAGAAAGTGGGTGACTGGGACCTGCTGACCCCCCCCGGCACCCGCAACAGAGAGGGAAACCCAAGACCCCGAGTTGCACCTGGCAACCATCTCTCTCCTGAAAGGCCTCGAGGAGTTATCGAGGAGTTGATTTCAAAGTACGCAGCTGCGCATAAACGTGATATAGCGGCGGTTAAAAGTCAAGTGTCAGCCGTCGAGTCCAGAGTCCATCTACTGGAATCAGAGAGATCCTCGGAAACAAGTCGCATACAAGCTCTTGAGGATAGATGTGATCGGCAAGAGGCCATGATTCAGGGTTGTCACCTTCATCTTGACGACCTTGAAAATAGAAGCAGAAGAAACAATCTGCGGCTGAGGGGCATCCCAGAAGGCGAAGTGGGCGAAGATCTAAAACGAATTGTGTCTACTATTTTCAACTTAGTCTTGGATAGAGACTTGTCTACTAACATAGAGCTGGATAGAGCCCATCGCGCTTTGGGTCCAAAGAGTTCGGACCCCGCCTATCCCAGGGACGTTATCTGTCGAGTCCATCACTACGAACTGAAGGAAGACATCTCTAGGAAAGCCTGGAGTAAGGGCCCGGTGGAATATAAAGGAGCCTCAATCAAGATTCTTCCTGACTTGTCGAGGCGGACACTACAAATGCAGAGATCCCTTAAACCCCTACTTGAAGTTATTTTGAAAAATGGAGCTACCTACAGGTGGGGGTTTCCATTTCATTT
Source organism: Gastrophryne carolinensis (assembly GCA_027917425.1). Classification (NCBI taxonomy): domain Eukaryota; kingdom Metazoa; phylum Chordata; class Amphibia; order Anura; family Microhylidae; genus Gastrophryne; species Gastrophryne carolinensis. Next base: position 288,478,719 of record CM051234.1, read on the forward strand.
GATTGTCAGGAAGGATCGGGGGTGCTACGTGCTAAAGTCTTACCAAGAGCTGGGGGGACTTTTCACTTTCTTGAATTGCGATCCTATTCAGATTCCGAACTGGCTCGAGATGGAAGCAATGTTGCCACCTGGGTTGCCGATGAGAGAGAAGCGCCAGGGCCCGAGGAGCTTCCGGGACCTAAGACGACTCAGGAGACTACCGAGGCGACCGGGAGGAGAGGAGTCCTGAGAGGGCCCTGGATGTGGAGCGCTGGATTGGGTCGGGACTCTCGGTGTACGACGCTGGCTCCCTGGCCCTCCTTGCTCCCCCCTGAGGTGTTGTCGGGTTGGGGGACGAGGAGGGCTGGGAGGAAAACTTTATTTGATTGGCATTTATGGTTCCCTAGTTGCCACGCAGTTTATGTTTATCCTCTTTTCTAGCACTTAGTTTAGATAATCAGTGAGTTACTCTATTACTTCAGCTTATACTGTTGTGACACTCAGATCTGATACCAGGATCTAAGAGTGACTCATTGCTTGGCTGGTCCATAACGTTTTGGTGTTACATGTTATCTGGCTGTCACTACAGTAGGAAGCATCCGGTTGAGGGTTGCGGTGGGAGGCTCTTGGTGCTCTCGTTCCGGCCGGATTCGCTACCCCCCAATAGGTGGGTCTTGCGGACGCTAGTCGTTGGTAAGATCCGATCTGGTTTACCTATTCAGGGAAGGTTTCGTTTTCTACCCCCTAAGTCTCCCCCTTAGTGTTGTGTCCCTCCCCTTGTCTCATTCTTTGTTTTCCCCTTTCCAGGTGCACCCCTGAGTTTAGATGGCGGATCTTAAGATTATCTCGCTCAACGCAAAGGGAATGAATAGCCCGGAAAAGAGATCCTTGGTTCTGAGGAATTTACAAAGCCTCAGGGCCCAGGTTGCGTTCCTCCAAGAGACCCACTTCAGGTCATCAAACCCACCCTCCTTTGGTAGCAGACATTTCCCGAAAACCTACCATAGTCACTCCCCGGACTCTAGATCGAGAGGAGTGTGTATAGCCATTTCAGCGTCCCTTCCGTGGGAGCTTGTGGATTTCAAATCCGATGAAGAGGGGAGATGGCTGTTCCTGAAGGGTCGGGTTGCTTCCTCGCTATTCACTTTTGCAAACTTGTATGTCCCTAACTCTGAGCAGATAACATTCTTAGGTAAAGTTCTGGAGGAGCTCACGGTGTTCAGAGAGGGTGAATTGGTGGTGGGTGGCGATTTTAATCTTGCCCTCGACCCCCTCCTTGACACCTCCAGGGGGGCCCCTCACCTGTCGTACGCCAAGCTGAGGAGACTAAAGAAAATGCTTGCCACGCACCAATTGGTCGACCCATGGAGAATACACCACCCTGACACCCGCGATTACACTTTTTTCTCCCCTCCACACAGATCGTACTCTAGAATTGATGTGCTTCTGGTGCCCCATGGGGTCTTGGGCAGGATAGTAGATACAGAGATAGGCTGTATAACCATTTCGGACCATGCGCCGGTCATGCTTAAATTAGCTCTCCCGTACCCGGTACCTAGGAGGTGGACCTGGCGCTTAAACAATTCTCTGCTAGACGATCAGGGGGTGCTCAATGAGATCCAGGGAGACATCAAGGACTTTTTTGAGCTCAATGCGTCACCTGAGGTTGATCCGGGAGTTTTATGGGAGACCCACAAATGCTACATCAGGGGGTCCCTGATAAAACTAGGCGCGAGACTTAAAAAGGAGAAATCGGAGGGTGTCCAGAGGCTCATTGACGAGATTAAGAGGTTGGAAGCCCTTCACAAGAAATCCCTCTCTGTCGTCCACCTCTCGGCTCTGACGGCGTCCAGAGAAAAACTTAAAACGCTTTGCTGCGACAAGCTCAAAGCGCAGAAAACCAAATGTCGCGGGAAATTCTATGAGTCAGGCGACAAGTGTGGGAAACTCCTGGCACGGGCCCTAAGGGCCGAGAAGGTGAATGTCAGGATTGTACCTAACACCCGTCTGTCTTAAGCCAGTATCCCCCAATCTCCACCGCCACTTCTGCCTATAGACAAGCCCCCGCTTGTAGGAGACGCGAGTAATGCCTCTCCCAGTCGGTTGCCCCCAGGACTTAACAGGCGCAAGGGATAGTAGCTTAAGGTGCAGTTTGGTGTTAAGCAGGGAATCCCGAGTGAGGATGCCGGGTGCGGAAAGTCCGTAATTCAAGCCGAGGTCAAACCAGGTAGTCTCAGGCGAGGTATCCAGGGGAGAAGACAGAGGATGGTCGAGGGTAGCCGGGGTCAATTCCAGGGGGTCACAGGCGAAGTACAGGAGGGTCAGGCAATAGAATGGTCAGGCAAAGCAGAAGGTCGGGGCAGGCAGCTAGCAAGAATAGTCAGGGTCCAAATCCAAATCCAATCCAATATCTTCACAAACACAGCAGCACACATCCAGAACCCAGAAGCTATAACGGGCACTGGGAACCTGGAACAGTACCAATATATAGGGAAGTCTGGCCAATGGGAAACCGGGAAAAAGGAGGGAAGGAAGGTGCTTGGTGCAAACAATGAAGTGGGATCGGTCCCAGGAGCTGGACGGCCCAGGCCAGACAGGCCGACCAGTCCCTGGGTCCGATCCAAAGAACCGGCCACTGACTGGGTAATTCAAACTCGCCCCCGGCGGGCGCGCTGGGGGAAGCGCCGCCGGGAGGCATAAAGCAGACGTGCTCGCGCGCGCGCGCGAGCACGTTGACGATCGGGCGCGCCCCCGCCAGGAAGGGGAAGCGCAGAGCTGGAGGGGAGAGCCGCAAGGCCGCGCAGCCGCGCGGAGCGGGCTGCGACGCGGCCACCCATGGCGTCCTGCGCCGCCCGCCCCAGATCCCCACGACGGCGCCGAGGAGCCGGCAGACCCGGGGACCGCCGGGCCGCGGCTTGGTGGGAGGCAGCCGGCAACGCGCCGCGGGACCCGGAACGGCGGTGAGGTAAGTGCCTAACATTACCCCCCCCCTGAGGAGGGGCCACTGGACCCTCCAAGCTGGGTTTTAACGGATTTTCTCTATGGAACTTCCTTACTAAACTCTGTGCATGAACTTCTCTGGCAGGAACCCAAGATCTTTCTTCCGGACCGTACCCCTTCCAGTCAATAAGATATTGAAGAGAGTTCCGAAAGAAACGAGAATCAAGGACCCGGGCAACCTCAAACTCCTGATGCCCCTCAACTACCACAGGACTAGGGGGACTATTAAGTTCATGGTTTCTTGCGGACTTAAGAAGTGAAACATGAAAAGATTTACAGATTTTCATGGAAGAGGGGAGGGCCAACCGGTACGTCACCTGGTTGACTTTGTGTGTTATGGGGAATGGGCCAATAAACTTGGGTCCTAATTTAGCGGAGGGTTGGCGTAACGCCAAGTTCTTGGTTGAGAGCCAAACCCAGTCACCCACTTTAAAGTTAGAATTAGACGATCGCTTGCGATCAGAAAATCTTTTCTGTAAACGAGCGGCCCTAGTTAGGTGTTGTTGAATTTTATTCCACTCTCCTGGCCATTTAGAAACCCATTCATCCACAGAGGGAACTCTAGAGGGTTGGTCCGAAAGAGCAGAAAACTTCAGATCCTTGCCATAAACACAGTGGAAAGGAGAAACCCCTGTGGACGAATGCGTGGCGTTGTTAAAAGCAAACTCAGCAAAAGGTAAGAAGAAGGCCCAATCAGTCTGAGAACCCGCCGTAAAACAGCGCAAGTATTGTTCCAGGGACTGGTTCGTCCTCTCGGTTTGACCATTCGATTGCGGATGAAAGGCCGAGGAAAGGGAGACTGAGAACCCCAACTTGGCACAGAAGGCCCTCCAAAACCGGGAGACAAACTGGACCCCTCTATCCGAAACAACATCCATGGGAATACCATGAATCCTAAAGACATGAGTAATGAAAAGTTGAGCAAGAGTTTGAGCTGAGGGGAGTTTCTTTAAAGGGACGAAATGGGCCATCTTGCTAAAACGGTCCACAATTACCCAGATAACCGTATGACCCTGAGACGGAGGGAGGTCAGTAACAAAATCCATGGCCAAATGTGTCCACGGGGAGGCAGGAATGGATAACGGAAGGAGTGGGCCTTCCGGTGAGCTCCTCAAGGACTTACTTTGGGCACAGACTTTGCAAGCGGAGACAAACTTTTGAGCGTCCTTCCTGAGAGAAGGCCACCAAACTTGGCGTAACAATAAAGCTATGGTTTTTTTAATCCCTGGATGCCCGGTTGTTTTAGTATCATGAAAATGGGACAAAAACTCAGACCGGTAAGCAGAAGGCACAAACAGGGCTGACGTGGGTTTCCCAGGAGGAGCTTGGGCCTGGAATTGAGTAAGATCAGGAAGTTGGGGTTGAATGGCGGCCACCACTAGGGAGTGAGGTACGATGGGAGAAACCACCCTCTCCGGTAAGTCAGGGGGAGAGAAACTCCGAGACAGGGCGTCCGCCTTTACATTCTTAGACCCGGGCTTATATGTTATAGAAAAGTTAAACCGAGAAAAGAATAAGGACCAGCGAGCCTGTCTAGGAGTTAACCTCTTGGCGGACTGAATGTATTCCAGATTTTTATGGTCAGTAAAGACCGTTACTGGATATTGAGCCCCCTCCAGCCAGTGCCTCCATTCCTGGAAGGCAAGTTTGATGGCCAGTAATTCTCTGTTACCGATATCATAATTCTTTTCGGCTGCTGAGAATTTCTTGGAAAAGAAGGCACATGGATGGAGGCGAGCAGGTGAGCCGTAGTATTGGGACAAGACCGCTCCGACCGCTATCTCTGAGGCATCCACCTCTACAAGGAAGGGTCGTTGTTCATCGGGATGGACTAGGACGGGAGCTCTGCTAAATACCCTCTTAAGATTCTCGAAGGCCTGGACAGCTTGAGCCGGCCAAACCGGGGGATACCCGCTTTTCTTTGTCAAATTGGTTAGTGGTGTAACCAGGGCCGAAAAATTCTTAATGAACCTTCTGTAAAAATTGGCAAAACCCAAAAACCTCTGCAGGCCCTTCAAATCTCTGGGTTGCTCCCATTCCAAAACAGCCCTCACCTTAGATTGGTCCATAGACAGACCAGACTTAGAGATAATGTAACCGAGGAACGGAACCTCAGAAACCTCAAATTGGCATTTCTTTAATTTGACATATAAACAATTCTCTCTAAGTTTCTGTAAAACCAGGCGCACATGTTTTCGATGCTCATCAAGGGAAGAAGAAAAAATTAAAATGTCATCTAAGTAGACAACCATAAATCGGCCCAGATAATCTCGGAAAATTTCATTAACAAAACTTTGAAAAACCGCAGGGGCATTACACAGGCCGAAGGGCATAACCAAATATTCATAATGCCCCTCAAGGGTATTAAAGGCCGTTTTCCACTCATCCCCATGCCTAATTCTTATGAGGTTATAGGCCCCTCTGAGATCTAGTTTGGAGAAGACCTGCGCCCCGACCACCTGTGTAAAGAGCCCCTCTATAAGCGGTAGGGGATACTTGTTTTTCACCGTGATATTATTTAAGCCCCGGTAATCGATACAGGGGCGAAGTCCCCCATCCTTTTTCTCCACAAAAAAAAACCCTGCCCCCGCTGGGGAAGATGAAGGCCGAATAAACCCTTTCTCTAAGTTCTCAGCGATGTATTCCCGCATGGCAAGGGTTTCAGTTCGGGTCAAATTAAATATTCTCCCTCTGGGAGGCATCGCACCAGGGAGCAGTTCTATTGGGCAGTCCCAAGGTCTATGGGGAGGAAGTTTGTCTGCTGCCTTTTCTGAAAAAACATCAGCAAACTCCAAATATGGAGTAGGAATCCCACTAGGGAGTAAGTGTGTGACCCTGAGGGGAAATTCAAGGCAGCTCCGGAAACACTGGTGTCCCCACTTGGTAATTTGCCCTGAAACCCAATCAATTTGAGGATTATGCATCTGCAGCCATGGCAACCCCAGAATCAAGGGGGTCCCAGGCATGCTCAAAATCAGGAACCTGATAACCTCAGAATGACTGGCTCCAACTTTGATTTGCATGGGAGGTGATTGAAACTGAACTAACCCCCCGGCCACCGGAGTGCCATCAATGGCTGACACCCGGATAGGAGTTGGCAGGGTTTGTGCCATGATTCCTAGAGTCTGAGCTAGATCAGAATCTAGGAAGTTCCCAGCTGCTCCAGAATCGAGAAGAGCCTTTAAGTTAATATATTTGGCACCAAACATAACCTGAACTGGGACAAAAACTGGAGACGATACTTGAGGAGATACCTTACAGCCTAGGAGGGCCCCCTCGATACCCCCTAGGCTCTGAAGTTTTCCCGACGGTTTCTTTGGGCAAAGTCTAACCATGTGGCCGGTCCCACCACAGTATAGACAGAGCCCCTCGGATAGACGTCGTCGTCGCTCGCCTTCGGTGAGCCTGGTGGCACCTAGCTGCATAGGCTCTTCAGAAGGTTGAGCGACGGGAACCTCAGATTTTGCCGCGGGTTCAAAATGTGATCCTTTCTCCAGGCGCCGTTCCCGGAGTCTGCGGTCAACGCGGATGGCCAAGTGCATTAAGTCATCCAGTGTTTGGGGTTCCGGATAGTTCACCAGGGTATCTTTGATAGCGTCAGCCAGACCTAACCGGAATTGACCACAGAGGGCAGGATTGTTCCAGCGTGAGTCAACTGCCCAACGCCGGAATTCGGAACAATAGTCCTCGGCTGGACGGCGTCCCTGGCGGAGGGTGCGTAACTTTGCGTCAGCTGAGGCTCCCTTGTCAGGATCGTCATAAAGGACCTCCATAGCAGTGAAGAAACTGTCCACTGACTGGCGGATGGGGTCCTGAGTAGATAGACTAAAAGCCCAGGACTGAGGGTCTCCATGTAATAGGGATATAATCAAGCCCACTTTTTGTTCCTGTGAGCCCGAGGACACCGGGCGAAGCTGAAAGTAAAGTTTACAAGAGTCCCGGAAATTGGCAAACTTTGCCCTGTCACCAAAAAATTTTTCAGGGAGCGGGATCTTGGGTTCCACCATCATTGCGGCCGGAGCCCCCTGGGAAGTGGGGACCATGGGAGTAGGACGGTTCTCCTGGGCCGCAACTCGATGAGCCAGGTGCTCCACCGCCGCCGTCAGGGCCTGCACCTGCTCCAGAATTTGGTCCATTCTTGTTCTGGCCCGTTATAATGTCAGGATTGTACCTAACACCCGTCTGTCTTAAGCCAGTATCCCCCAATCTCCACCGCCACTTCTGCCTATAGACAAGCCCCCGCTTGTAGGAGACGCGAGTAATGCCTCTCCCAGTCGGTTGCCCCCAGGACTTAACAGGCGCAAGGGATAGTAGCTTAAGGTGCAGTTTGGTGTTAAGCAGGGAATCCCGAGTGAGGATGCCGGGTGCGGAAAGTCCGTAATTCAAGCCGAGGTCAAACCAGGTAGTCTCAGGCGAGGTATCCAGGGGAGAAGACAGAGGATGGTCGAGGGTAGCCGGGGTCAATTCCAGGGGGTCACAGGCGAAGTACAGGAGGGTCAGGCAATAGAATGGTCAGGCAAAGCAGAAGGTCGGGGCAGGCAGCTAGCAAGAATAGTCAGGGTCCAAATCCAAATCCAATCCAATATCTTCACAAACACAGCAGCACACATCCAGAACCCAGAAGCTATAACGGGCACTGGGAACCTGGAACAGTACCAATATATAGGGAAGTCTGGCCAATGGGAAACCGGGAAAAAGGAGGGAAGGAAGGTGCTTGGTGCAAACAATGAAGTGGGATCGGTCCCAGGAGCTGGACGGCCCAGGCCAGACAGGCCGACCAGTCCCTGGGTCCGATCCAAAGAACCGGCCACTGACTGGGTAATTCAAACTCGCCCCCGGCGGGCGCGCTGGGGGAAGCGCCGCCGGGAGGCATAAAGCAGACGTGCTCGCGCGCGCGCGCGAGCACGTTGACGATCGGGCGCGCCCCCGCCAGGAAGGGGAAGCGCAGAGCTGGAGGGGAGAGCCGCAAGGCCGCGCAGCCGCGCGGAGCGGGCTGCGACGCGGCCACCCATGGCGTCCTGCGCCGCCCGCCCCAGATCCCCACGACGGCGCCGAGGAGCCGGCAGACCCGGGGACCGCCGGGCCGCGGCTTGGTGGGAGGCAGCCGGCAACGCGCCGCGGGACCCGGAACGGCGGTGAGGTAAGTGCCTAACAGTGAAGACTTATATTCCAAAAATTACAGACCAGAGGGGGAAGGTGGTTCACTTGACTAACGACATTGCAGAGACCTTTAAAAAGTTCTATGAGGAGTTGTATAATCTACCTGGGTCGGAAGGCTCTGAGAGGGATGAAGCGATGGGAAGCTTCTTGAGGGAGTCGGGGATGCCCAGACTACCGAGTGATGTTATCAAAGACCTGGAGGGCCCGATTTTGCTACAGGAAGTTTTGCAGGCAATCTCTGGAGCTGCGGGGGGAAGGGCACCGGGGCCCGATGGATTCAGTATTGAATACTATAAAAAGATGCTCCCTTTGCTGGCCCCTAGGCTCTTAGAGACCTTCAACTCTTTTAAAACAAAAGGATGTATGCCCCCAGATGCTCTGAGAGCTTTTATATCGGTCATTCCTAAGGAGGGAAAGGATTCTAATCTCTGTGCCAGTTATAGGCCAATTTCGCTTCTGAACACAGACATTAAGATCTTCGCAAAGGTGCTGGCACTGAGGTTGGCCCCCCACTTGCACCACGTCATCGATCTTGACCAGGCGGGCTTCATGCCTCACAGGGAGGCAAGAGATGACACTATCAAAGTCTTGAACTGGATCCATTGGGCCCAGACCAACAATGTTCCCTCCCTATTGCTGGCCACAGACGCGGAGAAGGCCTTTGATAGGGTGAACTGGCATTTTATGCAAGCCACCCTCAAGTACATAGGCCTTGGACCTAATACCCTAGGGTGGATAGGTAGCCTGTATAGCGCTCCCTCCACGTCTGTGCGAGTAAATGGCACGCTCTCTGATACGTTTGCTATCTCTAATGGGACGAGACAGGGCTGCCCCCTTTCCCCCCTGATTTTTATCCTAACTCTCGAACCCCTCCTATGCATGATTCGCAAGAATGGAGACATAAGAGGTATGGGTGGCCCCTCGGGCAGCTATAAAGTTGCGGCCTTTGTGGATGATCTGATCTTTGGGCTGACTCTACCTGAGGTCTCTTTACCAAACTTGTTGCATGAATTGAAGCGATACGGAGACCTATCGGGCTACAAAATTAACTGCCAGAAGTCTGAAGTTCTGAACGTCAATATCCCTGGGAAAAGATTTAACGCTATCCTGAGCTCCTTCTCATTTAAGTCCCCAGGAGAAAGTGTGACATATTTGGGCACCAGGATATGTAAGAATCTGGGCCACATCTTCGCCTTGAACTTCCCCCCCCTGCTTAAAAAATTTGAGGAGGAAATCGCTAGGTGGTCGGCTAGGAGGCTCTCATGGTTTGGCCGGTGTAATGCACTGAAGATGGTCCTGCTCCCCAAGCTCCTCTATTTGATGCAGACCCTCCCAGTGACCATACCACAGTCCTTCTTCCAGAGGGTGAACGCCCTCTTCCGTAGATTTGTCTGGGGAGGGGGGAGACCGAGGACAAATAGGGCCAATCTTATCAGGAGCAAGGAGCAGGGTGGTTTGGGACTTCCTGACCCTAGACTTTACCACGCTGCAGTCCACCTTAACAGTGTGGTTGACTGGTGCCTACATAGAAGCCATAAGCATTGGGTTTCCATGGAACAGAGTCTTGTTGGGGTCCGGATGGACTGTATTCCATGGGTGGAGCGGAGTGACATTCCGCATGCGATGAAGCATGCTCTGGTGGTGGCCACGCTGAAGGTGTGTCACCAATACTTCGGACAGTCGGGTCTCTCCCCGACCCCTTCGCCGATGGTTCCGGTGTTGGGTAACCCGGGCTTTCCCCCGGGTTGTAGGGGCTCGATTCCAGAGGCCTGGAGAGCCTCTGGGATCTTCAGGGTTGGACATTTTCTAATAGACGGGGACTGGCGGGAGGTTGAGGGATTGCCTATTGAAGGAGGGATCCCCAGTTGGTCGGCTTGGCAGCGACAGCAACTTTCACACTTTCTTTCCACACTCAGAGATCACAAGACGGCGCAAAGAGGACTCACCCCATTTGAAGAGCTTTGCTCAAGTAAAAAGACGGAGAGTCACACCCTCTCTTACATTTACAAAATGTTGATTAATCCTCCAGACGTGGCTCCGCCATCGTTTGTTGGGCAGTGGGAGAGAGATCTGGGTAGGACCTTCTCTCCTAAGCAAGTTGGCAGGCTTTTGGCGGCGCCACACAAAGCGTCAATCTGCACCAGGTATCAAGAATGCAGTTATAAAATCCTGACACGGTGGTACAGAGTGCCGGTAACTCTCAGCAAATGGTACCCAGGAGTCGATGCCAAGTGTTGGAGATGTGGGGTCGGGGAGGGCTCCCTGCTGCACATATTTTGGTCTTGCCCTAAGCTGAAATCATTTTGGGATGGGGTCAGAGAGGTGGCTGGGAAGCTGGTGGGCGAGGTGATAGCGGACGATCCGGCCTTGTGCTTGCTCCACATGGCAGTGATGCCACTTAAAAAGTATAGGCGCTCCCTGTTATGCCATCTTCTTAATGCAGCCAAGGCATGCATCCCCCTAATGTGGAAAAAAGAGGACCCCCCTACCCAAGCAATGTGGGCTCTGAAAGTAAACGAGATAATGAGGTTCGAGGATCTCATGACCTCAGGGGAGGTTGGTTTCGAGAAATACTTAGCAACCTGGTTTTATTGGATCCAATACACTGAATCGGATGAGTATAAACTCATCTTCACTGCGGTGTAGATACTTAGGCTTATTTGTGGGGTTGCACCCCCCCCCCCGTGCCCTTCCCTCACTCCCCCCCCCCCCTTTTTTCTTTCTTATTTCCTCTTGTTGTACGGTTGATTACGGCTCTCGTAGATTTATCCGGTCACTCCAGGGAGATGCACGTAGAGTTTTAGATCCCCGAGTGACCTGGGGAGAGTGCAAGATATTGAGAAGGCCCTGGGCCCCCTGAAGGATCCCCAGTGGCATACATTGTTATTAGGAATAATTCAGCATGAGACTTTTTAGACATGTTTACTTTAGCTTGCGATATACATGCTTGATACATGCCCTGTTCTCTGTGTATTGTACTTTTGAGATGACTAATTTGTACGTGTACCAACTTAAAACAAAATAAAGAATTTATAAAAAAAAAAAAAAAAATGACCATAGTTCTACTGTACTATATAGCAGATGCCCCGCTGCACATCACCTCTCTTAAAAGAAACCAGGCATCGGGATACTCACCACTTCTGGCCCTCTTTTGCCGCCACTGTATAGCAGCCTATCAGCCTCCAGGATGCTCCCACATGCAGCCTATCAGTGTGGCCAGCAGCCGAGCTTATGATCACTGTCCCTGCAGGCTGATAGGCTGTGCCACGTGGCCGCAGAAGAAGCCTGTAAATGGTGAGTATCCAGGCACCCGGTTTCTTGTTCTAGTGGCAGCAATGCGCAGCCCTGGTCCCGCTGCTGTATAGCATAGCGGAACTATTGTCATTTTTGACCATAGTTCCACTTTATTAAAGATTAATGAAACAGGCTGCTCCTCACAGCCAGCATGGGGAGAAAAGAAAGCAGGCTAATAGAACTTTGCCTGGAATGTCCCTTTAAAGAGGTACAACCACACTCCTCGAATCTATAAGACTTGTTGGGTGGTGGTCTACCTCTTTATGGAGCATCCTGACTTGGGATGCCTTGATTAATGAGCCTATGCCGTGTGGGCACGCACTAGGCCCTTCTGAATGACCAGTGCTGGCATGTCCACAGCTAGAGTCTGACTAGATTGAGCGGCCTGTGCATGCCCCATGGGAACAGGGTAAAGGTGAGTTTACGGGTAATTGTTAAGGCTACACAAGTTGAGATACTCCCCTCCAGGAGGAACAAAACCAGGAAAGTGAAGTCTTGTCAGTACCATGGCAGTCTGTGATTCAGTTGCAAGCTTAGCTATGCTATGGAGTCACTGCTAGCTGAACTTTGCAAGGAAAAACTGTACAGGAAGTAGAACAAGCTTACAGGGCAGTAACTTTTCCTCACTATACAGAGCAACACACAGCTCAGTGAAATAGAATACAAGTTACATATGAGCCCTGAGAAAGCGGCCATGTTATTTTGTGTCCAACCATCTCCCAGCTCGTAACTTCCTTCGGGAAGCTATGTCAGTCCTGGCTGTGTGACTGACTCCACACAGACTCGGGCCGGGGGCGCGCGCGGAGCCGCATACAGGAAGCGTGCGCGCTCCGCCATCGACTCACACAGGGGGAGGGCAACAGGCTTGGCTAGGAGTCGGGAGTGCGCGGCGTGTGTAGGAATGTGAGAAGTGAGACTTCTTCACGGGACGCCATCGGACACAAGAAACCAACTCTTTTCCGTGCTACTTTGCTGCAGAGCGGAAGGTAAGCATCGTGCCAGTGACCGGGGCTTGTCCTGGGCGAGCTGACGATCGCACGAAACTTCAACTTTTCTGCGCTTACTGGGCCAGGCTAGGCCGAAACTACACAAGATGGTGCCCCGTGCAGCCATAGAGTTTATAAACACGCTCACACATTCCTCTTAGCTGTGAGGGAATGAGGTGGCGGCGCGGTGCTCGCTGGGAAAGGCGCTGTCCAGGGCTGATTTGGACACCAACATGGCAGAGAGCTCTTTCTATGAGCACAACATGGAAGCAGCGGGGCAAGGGTGTGACACGGGAGGGGTGGCGCACACATGGCTTATCCCGGGGTAATAAGGGCCAATGTCCTCCCTTCTCTGAGCTTCCCAGGGGACAGCATGCCAGGCACAGTTGACTTTCCCTACAGCCCGAGGAGTGGCCTCCATGTTGTGGGACTTCGTGTGAGTTCAGCCCTGCCCTGTGCATTGCAGCTCGGGGGCCCCAGCAGAGCCCCGTAATGGCCGCTCCCGGATACAATCTGGCTTTACTAGAATCTGCTTGCTGTACTCTTCAGTTTCGCCCAGTAACTGAAAAAGGTGACTAACATCACAGGGGGTCTGAGAAGGTTCTCATTCATCATGGTCATGGCATATCTGTAGGAAGAATTTAAAGGGGGCAGTGCAGGCTCAATCCCATGTCCTCCGTCAGCACTGTTCGCTCCCTGAATTAAGAAAGCTGAAAAGTGAAACTTTTTTCGAAAGAATTACAATTTATAAAAAAGTATTGTTGCCTTAAAGTGCAGTAAAACCTGGGATTTTGACTTTCCCGGGTTTTGTTCATTGCCCCTCTGTGTGAAACCCTTACCCCAGACCCCAGTACAACTCACCTTTTCCCAGTGCATTTGCAGGCTCTCGTCCAATCGGTGCCATTTGCCGTGACTATGTAATTCCACAAACCGCTCTGATAGGCTTTAATGTGGAGCGAAACGTCTGTATCCCCATTTGCTATCTGAATAGCTGGGGCAGAAGCGGGCGCACAGAGCTGAGGATTCAGGGGATGTGACCGCTCTTGCTCCCCATTGTAAACAATCAAAACCGTTTGCTGAATGACAGGCACAGCAAACTGCTCATGCACCATTGGACCAGGGACAGGTGAATGACTACAGGCGACCTAGGGGTTTCATACAGCGGGGCATCCCAATTCAGGGTGCCATGTGGGAAGGCCTGGGACATGACTGAAGTGCTCTTGAGCAAGGCACCTAGCCCCCCAACTGCTCCCCGGGCACTGTAATTGGGGCAGCCCACCGCTCCGGGCATGTGTACACTCACTGCACGGATGGGTTAAAGAGGACCGTCACCCTCCCATGATCGGCCCGGGAATCTATAAGATTCCCTGGCCGATCACCTCCCTCCCCGCGGGACATCCGAAATCGGGATGTCCCGCGGGGTGAAACCCCCCCCAAACACCCCAAATCTCCTTACCTTGTCTTCCCTCGCGCCCCTCTAGACGTGCCCGCGCCGGCCGCCTGTGAATGGCCGGCGCGTCAAGAGTGACACGCGGGAGGCGGCAGCGGAGGAGCCGCTTGTCCGCGGCTGTCAAAAGGCTTGTCCGTCGGTGCGGGGAGAGGTGAGTTGTTCGGGGGGAGTTTCACACAGCGGGGCACCCCAACGAAGTGGACCAAGACCCAGGATAGTCAAAATTCTGGGTGTTGGTCCACTTTAAATGGGAGGGCGAATTCCTATATGTGCGCAAGCATACAATGGCCATCTATGCATTAAAAATTAAATTAGGTTGTTTAGATTAGAATATTAGGGAAAATAATAACAGCAAAAGTTTTTTTTCTATCACAAGGCCATGCCTACCTGACATTTTTGAGATTGCTGATTGGCTGATGTCAAGAATGCTGACTGACATGACCAGCCTGATGTCTAAATGACAGGGAAGCCAAGGATGTAGCTGCGAGCAGTAGAGGCACCACAGGAGCTGCCGGTAAAGGTGAGTTTCACACAGCATTAGGGCATTACGATTTTGAATGCCCTGGTGGCAGGCTAGCAGCAAGCTATGGGGTCTTTTATTCCAGGGGCGCGCTGTGTGGCTTTGCAGTCGATTTTGTTCTCATCCCCAGGTCGCCCACTGTGTGAAATTCCCCAGATCACCCTTAAACTCTGGCAATCCCATGGCCCATTTACAGGCTTAAGTTATTTTCTTTGTTTCGATAATAGAAATATTTATGAAGCACCAACAGCACTTTACTATCACAGGTTTCATGTAGAAACAGTAATACACATACATAGCAACAAACATGTAAACATTGAAACTTGCAAGCTTGTTGCTTAGAATGGCAAGAAAAGCTGAATGGAATGTGTTCCTCTGCTTACCCATGCCAGGCATTCAGAAATGCCGGATGTGGGTACCTACCCCCCCCCCCCCCCCAGGCTAGATTCTATGTAACTCCTCCTCAAGCGTAGACATGTTGTATTGGATTTTACCTGTGCCACAGACATTGACATATGCTCTGCGCTTTAGATGTATTTGTTTTTTCTTTTTTATGAAACTTTATAAATGTATTTTATTTTATGCACATTAAGTGTATTACACACAGAAGCCCTCCAGTCAGTTTTGTTTGTAGGTGTGCATAAAAATTAGCTTCTTGTCCCCTTGCACTAACAGTCATTATGCATCTGTTTTGAATGCCCCACTACTCCTCATCGCCCCAGGGCCCTACACCCCAATACTTAACCTCTTCTGCATTATCTCCTGCAGCCGCTCATGATACCACCAGCAGCTAATCAAGTTTGCCTGCCCATGCTTGCATTTTAACGTGCATGTCTATGGAACGAACCTGGATTTGCTGCTTACAGTCATGTGGGTAGCAAGGAGAGTGGTGAATATCGGGGTCGGGTTGCAGTTTGAAAGGGTATACCCTTGCTATAAGAGCAAGTGATCCGAACCCCCGTCATTTTCTAGCTGGTGGACAAGTGTATTAACCAGACAGGAGCAAATGTAGAAAAAAATGAAATGATGGTTTATTAAAGCTTTAATGTTGTTGCTGTATCAAGAAATACAAGACAGTTTGTGATCAATCCAACTACTAATCTAACCTTTTTAAATGAAATTTTTTTGAATATATTTTAAAATTGCCCACTACTTTTAACAGTTTTTTTCATGTAAAGGTTTGGGTTTAATAATGAGGGCAGTCTGATGGTAGATGGTGAGTAAACCAATCCTGTGTTATTGTGTTCCTGGTGTAAATAACAATTACAGCTGTGTGTTGACATGGGGAAGAAGCAAGAACAATATTGTGTCTAATTGCTTAGTGACCTGGGTACCCTTTGTTGATAAAAGCCTCATTTGCAACACACTGGTTTGTTGTTTGCATTTGCTTAGTGCATTGATGTCTAACACAGGCATATAAATGGAGCTCACAGCATGCTGTTTGCTCCAAATTTCTCACTGCAAATACTATATTTCTTAAAGTGGCCCAACACCCAGGATTTTGACTATCCTGGGTCTTGGTCCACTTCGGTGGGGCATCGGGGTGCCCCGCTGTGTGAAACCCCCCTGATCACCCAAAAAACTCACCTCTCCCCGCGCCGACGGACAAGCGGTTTGACAGCCGCGGACAAGCGCCACTCACAGACGGCCGGCGCGGGCGCGTGCACGTCTAGAGGGACGCGAGGGAGGCGGCGGTGGCCGGCCGGCCGCCGCCGACAAGGTAAGTGGATTTGGGGTGTTTGGGGGGGTTTCACCCCGCGGGACATCCCGATCTCGGATGTCCCGCGGTGTGGGAGGTGATCGGCCCGGGAATCTTATAGATTTCCGGGCCGATCCGCCCTGGGTGTTGGTCCTCTTTAAAGTGGATTTGGGATGCCTCTCCTGCCTGAAATTCCTCACTGGCTGCCACTAGCCACATGGGGTGCCAGATAGGGGCTGTGAAAGTGCTATACAGCTTTGCCTGTCCTCCTCCTTCCTTTTTTTTATGCCCAATTTCCTGAATTGGGATGCCCCACTGTGTGAGATTGGTTGATCCACCCACCATTCAAACGTGTCTGAGCTGCAGCCACATCCCTTGCATGCCTATAGCTGTGGGTGCGTCCATTTTTTCTGAGTAGGCACTGCAGGGACTCCACTGCCATCAGTGAGGCAAGGGAAAGCTAAACTGAACAAGCGCTGCTGATGCTCCCAGACCCCCATTGAACTGATTGAGCCAATGGGCGTGCACACATAGTGGGAGAAACCTCTTAGTAAAGTTGCAGATGGCTGCTACGACCAGGTGAGAGTTTTTTTTTTCTTTAAGGACTTTAAGTGGAACAAAACCTGTGAATTTGACTTTTCCGGGTTCTGTTCCTTCCCCCGTGCATCCTGAATTGGGATTCCCTGCTGTGTGAAACCCCCAAGAAAGGCCAGAACAAATCGCCTCTTCCTCGTTCCCACACCGTGCGGGCTTGCTGCTAATTGGAGCCCTTTGCCATGTTTTTATTTTATTTGGCAAATGTCTCTTATTGACTTCAATGGGGAAAGCGTACTGATATATCTCCGGCAGTGTGTATGCTCCTGTCTCAGCCTATCATTCAAAATAATGAGAGCTGACATTGGAGGACAGCCGGCGCATGCACTGTTAGACTGGGGAGAGGTAGTAATTAGCGGTGCCGGGGGGGGGGGGGTTCAGCAAGTCATCTTGATTTGGGGAAGCCAGTGGCTGGGAATCTATTGAAATGAGATGGGTGGGAGAACTTTGGGTTCTTTTGTTACACTTCCAGATCAGGTTTGTCAGTCCCTTTGATGGTAGTAAGATCAGGAAAGTCTATCCAAAGGGAGATCCTGGCATCAGGTGGACCCGATCCGTATCATGGCGGACCTAAGTGCGCAGGGTTGGGAGGCCCATACCCTTCACTGCCAGGTTCAGGAAACGTCCACATCAAGGGGGAGCTAAATGTTCTGCCTGACCTCCTCAGTCGAGTTCAGGTCAGGCAGCCAGAGTGTCCTTATGCAACTGGTATACCTCTAGGGTTCTCACATGTGGATCTCTTCGCCACAAGAGAAAATTCAAAATGGCGACTCTGGGACGGGGGGTGGTGTTCAATCTGTTAAGCATTTCCCCCATTCCAGATTCTCTCTGGTCATAAGGAAGATAAGGTTAGACCAGGCAAGGGTTTTCATGATTGCCCCCTGGTGGCTCAGGAGACACTGGTTCTCCCTGCTAAGGCAGATGTCTGTAGGGCCTCCGGTAACTCTTCCTCCGATCCCTCCCAGATCTGCTGCATCAAGGACCAATCTTCCACCCTCTGGTTCAGAGCCTCCATTTTACTACACAGAACCTGAATGGGGCCTGCTAGGGAGTAATGGGCTTTCCAGTTGGATCATTAAGAGCAGGGAGATGGTTACCCGCGAGATCTATAGTAAGGTCTGGAAGATGTTTTCTTCATTTTGTTCTGTCCATAACCGGATTCGTTCAGGCATGGCGTCAGTTTGAGTTTTTACAGGAGGGGTGGAAATGGGCTTAGCCACTAGTATTTTAAAGGTGCAGGTGGCAGCACTATTGGTATTCTTAGACCGTAGGAAAATAGGATTTAAATTAATATTTGCTGCACGTTAATCTCCAATACTTTTACTAGAGATTAATATTATAAATATTGCAAATACTAATAATTATATCAGCCTAGTGGCCACTAATTTGATACAAACCAGTGGTCACTGAGGCTATCCAGTGAAATGTCCTAAGAAGAAATATATTTAATACCTTAAATACTTTGCACATCAATTCAATCTATTGTGTGAGAAATTATCCACCACACACCGTAAGATGTATAAATTAAAACGGGTTTAATTTACCAGCACAGTAAATAACCTTTACTAACCCAATATGTTCATGAAGCTTCCCCAAATTGCCTTAGATATTATAGGGGCAGGGCTCTCTCCCCTATTGTATCTTGTACTCGGAATATCCATTGTCAACTCTGTAAAGCTGCATTTGAAATAGTATATGTACCGTATGTTTCTACCCTGTCTGTAATTACTACTTTGTAAAGCGCTACGGAAGATGATGGCGCTTTATAAATAAACAATAATAATAATAATAGGCAGTTGTTACATTTTAGGATTTTAGTAAGTTTACAGAACAATAAATGTTATAATGGATAGATAGGGATAATGGAGAGATTTTGATATTATGGTTTAGACATGTTTCTTCTGGGATTCCTCGGTTAAAACACAGGTCCAGGAGGATATTTAATCATGCCCAGTTTGTGTTTCCTATTTAAATGGGAGGAGCTACTCAGCTAAGCTGTCGTGGACAACTACTGGAAATGCCGTCACCAGTAAGATAATTGGGGTTTTACGGTAGCAATGCTTTAAAAACAAATGAAATAAGTGGTCACATTACTATAGGGAAAGTATTGGCTGCTCTGACTTCCTCTTCCTTCATTGAAATGCGGTTATGCAACCTAGAATCTGCTTAGAATTCAGATGTTATGGAATAGCAGGCACTCAGTTTGTTTGAGTGGGGCTTTAGGGTGCAATTTACTGAACATGCTTTTAAAGTTTACTGAAGCAAGGCTGTAATCTTGCTTACTGGGGTGGGGGAGGGCTTAAAATGAAACCAGGCATCACTTTTCTGTGCTCCAGTCTTGTATGTTCCTGAATGATGTAACTTTTTCTTGTGTTTTTTTTTTTTTCTTATTCTCTGTAGCTCTCAATATGGCTACTCAAATGGTTGGCCAAGCGGGTGGAAGCAGCTTATTTGGCAACAGCAGCAGCTTTGGCATTGGAGAGATATATGGCTTACCCGATCTTTCAAAAGCAGAAATAGCCGCTCCACGACTGATCATGCTAGCGAATGTTGCTCTTACTACAGACGTTAGTAATGGCTGCTGTGATTATGCTTTGGAAGAAGACAGACAAATGGCCGAGCTGACTACTGTCTATGATAACAGTTTTTCTGACAGTGAAGCAGACAGAATGGACATGGACGAGTCCATTTTGGAGAATGAGGAGCCTGTCTTTGAGCCTATGGTGGTGAAACCTGTTTCAGAGGAAGAAGAGAAAATTGATGACAATCCAGCTACTCCTCATGTTGATGATGATAATAATAATAATAATAAAAATAATGAAGATGATGATGAAAATGTAGAAACTGAACCAGAAAAGAATGCTGAGGTGCCACCTGTGGCTGAAGAGAAAAGCAAGACTGTAAAAAACAAACCTTTTCAGTGTAGACCTTGCCAGTATAAAGCTGAAACAGAAGAGGAGTTTGTACATCATATTAAGGACCACAGTGCCAAAAGGTTTATTGATAATGATAAAAACTCTCAAGAATCCGGTTCTTGCTCATCTGAAGAGGTTGACATTTCCAAAGGACCTATCAGGTGTGACCGCTGTGGCTATAATACCAATCGAATTGATCACTACTTGGCACACTTGAAACACCATAACAAAGTTGCTGAAAATGAGCGAGTTTACAAATGTACCATATGTACTTACACAACAGTTAGTGAATACCACTGGAAGAAGCACCTTCGGAATCACTTTCCAAGAATTGTTTATACGTGTTCACAATGTTCTTATTTTTCGGATCGCAAGAATAATTACATTCAACATATTAGAACCCATACAGGTAACTGTTTAGTAATTTGGACATTGATGTGCATATATTGCTCTATGCTTTTACATCTGTTGTACCATGGATTTATTTGACCCCATGTGCCATTGCCCTGCTGTTTAAAACTGCCCCTGGTCACTGCAGGACTCCTCTTTTATGACAGCTTCCTTGGCAATGTAAACGGTCATGCCCGCATCCCCATTCAGATAGACTGGGGTTAGGCGGGTTGCTTAATCTAAAGAAAACTAGGGATGCTGATTGCCAAGTGATGTATTGCCATTCATTATTATGCACAGCATACAGTGCTCGTTGGTCGAGAGTCCACACATGCTCTGTAGCACTGGGAAAGGGAAGTGCCAATACCAATGGGGCGGGGGGTTGTCTGGCATGCTTCCCTGGGTGCTTTGCTCCATATGTTTTGTTTTTTAATAAAGGTGAGAAAACTTTCACAATTAGTGCTGAGGTACACTGGCAATATGATTCATAGACATGGAAGTCCACAGCTCACACAGCCCATTATTGGAACAGATAAGCGCACTTTGCCCTCTAAGCACTGGGGTTAGGCAAGTAGTGAAATTTGCAAGCACTGCCCATATTAAGCAGTTCTTTAGATGTCCCTGTGAATAGGTGTTTATTGTTGTAAAGTATGGCCTACATAACCACTGGCCAGTGGGCGGCATGGACCTGATTGGCTTCCATCGGAACAGTTCGCATGTAATCCTAGGCTGGTGTCTGTTTTTGGGTGTAAAAGGGCATAACATATTTTAACTCTTTATTAATAGAAATGGAGACTGGGTATGATTATCAAAGTTGGACATTTGCTAATAATTTTTGTACCCCCCCCTTCCCGAAAGGGTGGTGTTAGTGCATTTTATACGTAACTGATCCCTGAATGAGACTCCACCCCAAACCCCCCACCTCTGCTGCTGTCCCTCCTCTGGTGCAAATACACGCACATACACAGGTCCAGGCAGCGGGCGGTTGTGGCATGAGGACAGCATCAATTGTAGTCAATTCTACAGAACTTTAAAAATACTTTTTTAATGCTTCATTCTGCATTGCATTGTTTGCTGTGTCCATAACATGGTATCATTTTTGTTTTTCTAACCGTGTTTTAAATAGGAGAAAGACCCTATCAGTGTCTGATGTGTCCTTACTCCAGCTCTCAAAAAACACACTTGACTAGACATATGCGGACTCACTCAGGTTAGTTACGATGTTTACATTTTGTGGTGAATATTTGTAACTGTGTCTAATTTTTGAAAGAATATTGACTACTGAGGATGGCGATGGGGCATTTAGGAAAATTCTAAACGCTTTTTTTTTTTTTGGCACTGCTGAAGATTGAAATGCAAAAAACAGATTGTGCTAGGGAAATGTACTCTTACACTTCAGAAATCTAAAACAGAAGAAAATTGGACAAGGTGTTGTTCTATTTTTCCCATTATTTTTTTCTTTTAGAGATTTCTTAGCAGTTTAAAGCAGGAAGCGCAGGGGCGCTAACCCTAACTGTCAGACCTTCACTAGCACTCCCCTTCCTGTTGGACCTTGACGTTGGTTAAACCAATATTGTTGTATTGGGGCTTTTGGCAGAGAAAGTGGATGCCCAAGGCCCTTACAGATGGTTCGCAGGCAGATTTATATGGCCAGCACTCCAAGCATTGGTGGTAGTTTTTAAAGGATTCGCCAATTGTAGAGTTGGGTGGCCCTGCCAGATGGACCTTGAGTAGTCTACCTGGATCCCTGCTTCTCCCTACAGCCATTTCAGGTGTTTGCCCTAATTTCTTATTTTATTTTTATTAGCTACTGGCAAATGAACCAACCACAATTGATGCAAGGCATCCCTAGTGTGCAGATTGTGTGGGGGAGTGTGCCTTGCAGTTGTGCAAGAAGATGGGCACAGTTAGGCTGGAGCTGATGAGCTTCCTATGCTGTACCGGAAGGGCAAAGGGCACAGTGCATTCTTCCTCTCACCAAGCTGCATTACAGATCTGGAGGAATGGGCATTTACTCACTCCCAATACAGGAGTCCCATGTTGCCACTTGATTAGGGAAACGAGAACTTTTTACTGGCAAGCAGTGCACCATGGCGGCCACTGCTTTAGTACTCACCCTAGACTGATACTTGGGATGAGGTAGGACTCCCAGTGGGAGTACCTTTTTGATATGCTTAGATAGTTTTGGTTTACTTACATTTATTAGATCCTTTTGTGTTGTTCTCTTTGTCTTTATAGGCTGATGTATTTTTTTTGTGGATTTAGAGGGTAGTGGTCCATCCCAGGGATCCTGGGAGTACCCACATAAACAGTAACCAGATCCACCTATACTTTAGTCTCAGGCCTCTGTGGTTGTGTACATGATTTATGTGTCATGGGTGTCTGGGTCTGGTAACCTAACAGAGTGGCGTCTGTGTCCCCGGTACCATGATCTGCTCTCTGGCAGTAAAAGACCCCCACTCTGCACTGCTGCAATTGTATTGGCTTGTTTTAAAAGGCAGCCTCCCCCGCCCTTAGAACAGTTTCTATCCCTTCCACGTGGAGGTGCAGGGTTCATTCCACAGCTACTACACCACCTCCTACATTAAAGTAATTAAAGGTGGCTAACAACTGGAAATGTCAGATACCGGTAGTCGGGGGAAGATTTGTGTGCCTTTTAGGGTACTGTTGAGGAATGCTTGGAGGATGCTTTGGTGTCCAGTGAGGACTAAGAGGCCTTTCACTCTGATCCATTAAAGGTTTATGCAACTGCTCAGCTCGAAGAACACATTTACAAATTAACTGCCTCTATTTTGGAGGTTTTAAAAGGGATTGTGGGGATGTGGCGCTGCTCGCGCATGCACCAATGGACTGGGGAAGGAGGTGGGGGTTTCACACAGGGGCATCGAGATTCTTATAGATTCCAGGGCTGATGGACCTGGGTTTTGATCCTCTTTAACAGAGAGGCTTCTAGCCCAACACCAGGTCCTTCTTAAAGGAGCACTTTCGTGAAAAATGACCCAATGATAAAAATCCATATACATATGCTGGATGGCAGGAGGAGGGGTCACTTATACACCCTGCATCAAGAAATTCCAAGCCAGGTTTGTTTTTCTTTCTTTTAATGGAAGGAAAGGACATCTGGTGTGACCGGCTTTGTCAACCCTGAGAGACTAAACCTGTCACCCCTGGATTTTTTTCCTACCATGAGAGAATAAACCACAAGCTTGGTGGGAGTTTTATTCAGTTCGGGTGTATAAGTGACCCCTCCTCTCATTAGCCTTAACACAATTCCGCGATAGTTCTCCTTTAGGGATGAACTTTGAAATATATTTGGCAACAACACAGTCTATTTATAGGTCGTAGTTTTATATTATGAGGGGGGACCACAGAATGGACTAGGCAGTTTTAGTTCTTATGCGTTGGCAATCCTTAATTGTTTTTCTGCACCTTTAAATCGATAAAACAAGATTTTGTGAAGTACCTGCCATGTAACCCTTTTTTTTAAATATTCAAATAGGGTCATGGTTCCCAAATGTCTGATGTTTTTTGTCCTTTTTTATGTCTGTATCCCCTGAGTAGACTAGTTAATGTCTTTTCACTGTTTGCTTCAGCTGAAAAAGCTAGGAATGCTCGTTGGTTAAAGAAACGGTATCACAAAATTGTGTAATATTAAAAATCCATATAAACACATTGGCTACTGGACATTTCTTGATGCGGGGTGTATAAGTGATCCTTTCCCCTGCTATCCAGCATATTTCTATACATTTTTATCAGACCATTTTTTTTGCATTAGTGCTCCTTTTAAAGTCAACCAAACCCAGGATTTTCAGACAAATTCGGATGCCCGGTTGTGTGAACCCCCCCCCCCCACCGTTTGCCCCCAGAAACTCACCTTTTCCCAGTCCCACTGCTCATGCGCGGGCTTTTGGCCAATTGGCGTCATATGCCATGCATGGCATTCATCAGGGGGACATTGTAATTACAGGTGACTTCAACATGCCTGATGTGGACTGGAATATCCCAAGTGCATCGACATGCAAGAGCAGGACTATATTAGAGGCACTTAATGGAGTGTCTCTAAAACAACTTGTGACATTGCCAACTAGAGGAGATAACATTCTGGACTTAGTTCTGACCAATGGGGATCTGGTATCCGAGGTCAGGGTTGAAGAAAACCTGGGTTTCAGTGACCATCAATGCTTATGGTTCAGAATAAAATCAGACATTGTGCAATCACACACCAGAACCAAAGTGCTGGACTTTAGGAAGACAAACTTCAAGGAAATGGCGGAGTATGTAGAAAGAAAATTAGGTGAGTGGAACAGAGTAGCAGAAGTGAGTGCCCAGTGGTCACTATTAAAAATGGCCATCTTAAAGGCAACTAAGCAATATGTGAAACAAACTAGCAAGAATAAAAGGAAGAAGAAACCATTATGGTTTACTAGGGAAGTCAGCACTATCATAAAAGATAAGAAGTCTGCCTATAAGAAGTATAAAGTAAGTGGAAGTGTAGCTGACAGAGAGGCATATAAAATTAAACAGAGGGAAGCAAAACTAATTATAAGGACTGCTAAAGGGCAAAAAGAGGAAGAAATGGCCAAATCTATGAAGAGGGGAGATAAAACCTTTTTCTGATATATTGGTGACAGAAGAAAAACAATGCAGTCTCAAATATTAGAAATAGGGAAAATAAATATATTGACGGAGATAAGGCTGTGGCTGACCATCTGAATAGCTACTTTTGTTCGGTATTTTAGTAGTAGTAGCAGGCATTGCCATAGCACAGCATCCCGCTGGGAGGGCACAGCTCCGGAGTTTCTGGAGGCTGATGTCTTAGCCGAGCTGGCACATCTAAAGGTAAGTAAGGCGATGGGTCCAGATGGAATCCACCCCAGAGTTCTAAGGGAACTTAGGTTTGTGATTGCAGCCCCTGACTGATTTACTTAGCCATTCCCTTTCAACTGGTGAGGTTCCAGATGATTGGAGAATGGCCAATGTCGTACCAATCCATAAAAAGGGGAGTAGAGAAGAAACCAGTAATTACAGGCCAGTTAGTTTAACATCTATAGTGGTCAAATTAATGGAAACACTCTTAAAAAAACATAATTTCCCATCTAACAATTAATGACCTATTGGACCCAAAACAGCACGGCTTTACTGAGGGCAGATCATGTCAGACCAATCTTATTGATTTCTTTGACAATGTCACTAAAGTGTTAGATGAAGGTGGTGCTGTGGATATCGCCTATCTGGATTTTAGCAAAGCCTTTGACACTGTACCACATAAGGAGCTCATAGATAAGTTATTGAAGGTAGGACTCAATCCCTGGATAGTTCAGTGGATTTCCAGTTGGCTGAGGGATCGGTATCAGAGCGTTGTTGTAAATGGTGTGCAATCTGAACAAAGGCGAGTTACAAGTGGTGTGCCGCAAGGCTCTGTCCTGGGCCCCATTCTTTTTAATATATTTGTAAGTGACATAGGAGAAGGCTTGGTAGGAAAAGTTTGTCTGTTTGCTGATGATACAAAGGTTAGTAATAGGGTGGATATTCCTGGAGGTGTCTGCAACATGGAAAATGATTTAGCTTTAATGGATAGATGGTCAAAACTGTGGAAACTAGAGTTTAATGTCTCTAATGTAAAATCATGCACTTGGGTAGAAGGAATCCCTGCTCTGAGTACCGTATGGGCAGCACTGTGTTAGCCAGGACCTCGGAGGAGAGAGATTTAGGGGTACTGATTACTGATAGCTGCAAGATGAGTGAACAGTGTAGCCAGGCAGTGGGAAAAGCAAGCAGGATGCTCGGCTGCATAGCTCGAGGCATCACCAGTAGGAAGAGGGAGGTTGTGATGCCGCTGTATAGAGCCCTGGTAAGGCCACAGCTAGAATACTGTGTGCAGTTCTGGAGACCTTACCTGCAAAAAGACATTATTCAAATAGAACGTGTCCAAAGGCGGGAAACGAAAATGGTGGAAGGACTTAAACTTAAAACTTGTCAGGAGAGACTTAAAGAACTTAATTTGTACAGTCTGGAGGAAAGAAGGGAGAGGGGGGACATGATTGAGACCTTTAAATATGTGAAAGGATTGAATAAGGTTCAGGAGGGAAGTGTTTTTAAGAAGAAGCTTAATGATAGAACAAGGGGGCACAACCTGAAGCTAGTCGGGGGGAAGATCAGGAGCAGGAGCAATGTTAGAAAATATTATTTTACAGAAAGAGTAGTAGATGCTTGGAACAAACTTCCAGCAGAGGTAGTTGAAAAATCAACAGTCACTGAATTGAAACATGCCTGGGATAAGCACACATCTATCCTAAGATAAAGAGTACATACAGTATACACATAAGGGCAGACTAGATGGACCGTATGGTCTCCTTCTGCCATCAACCTTCTATGTTTCTATCCCCGTTTAGACAGAGCCTAGCATAAGGGAGTGTCCCAGCTGAATGGCGGGGATGTGGCCAGCGTGCACGGCATGGGAGCCATGGAAGAGGTGAGAGGTGAGTGCATGCTGGGCAATCTTGGGGTCCCAAATTGGGTTGCGCCAAGGTTACCTGATCAACCCCCCCCCCCCCCACGAAAGGGTGGTTGTTCCACTTTAAAGCGGAACAAAACCCGAAAATTTGGGGCTCCCGCCCCAACTTATCTGAATAGGAGCCTGCGCCGTTGAAGCGTAGCAAGGTACGTTTTTTATGGGCGTACTGGAATCTTTGTAGACTGGCTGCTGGTGGGTTTTGTTTTGCTTTCATTCTCCTAGATATTTTACATTAACTTTTTTTTTTTTTTTTTTGAGCACCAGTATTGCTTGCTTTACACTTAAGCGTGTTGCCATTGTTTAAGCTTTGGTAATGACTCGTCATCGTTGTCTTATTTCTTTTTAACTGCATACATTTTTTTTCTAATGAACTTATTACTATAAAGTGTTTTGTATTTGTTAAAATATTGAACACAGTTTATGCATGTTGCATTACAAATGCAAAGTTTTAACAGAAATGTTTCTTTTTTTCCTAACAATGCCTTCATGGGAGCAGATGGGTATGACCTTTGTATTTGCTGGATCTTTGCACGCTTTTTTTAAATTAATTGTGTGATGGTTATTTTGATATCTTACAACTGTATTTTATCTGTTTAGGTGAGAAGCCTTTCAAGTGTGAGCAATGCAACTATGTGGCATCAAATCAACACGAAGTGACACGACATGCTAGGCAGCTTCACAATGGACCTAAACCTTTAACATGTCCACACTGTAACTATAAAACTGCTGACCGCAGTAACTTCAGAAAGCATGTGGAGCTGCATGTTAATCCACGTCAGTTCATGTGTCCTGTTTGCAATTATGCTGCGTCAAAGAAGTGTAACTTGCAGTATCATATAAAATCAAGACACTCTGGTTGCACAGACATTACAATGGATGTTTCCAAAGTAAAACTGCGGACAAAAAAAGACATTTCTGCTACAGATCTTAATGAAAGTAAACAGGAAGAAAAGGAGAACTCTGAAGGTAGAACAGAGTCTGCAGAAAGCAAAACTGATCAGAAAAACAAAGTAGAAAAAGAGAAATGTGCAACACTTAAGTCTGCTTCTAATGGCCAAATGACCACATGTAAGTCCAAGCAGCCTTTACTCAAAGCTGCTGAAGATACAAGCAGTGGTAAAAGTGCCCTAAAAGCTAGAAATGCTAAAAGAAAATTCAGTTCTGTAGCTGAGAAGCCACTTAAAACAAATGACACACAGAATACCAGTGTGAAGAAGAGCAAAACTTCTCAGGCCAGCCAGCCAGTACGCAAAGAACCTAAGAAAGGAAAAAAAACAGGGAAATGTCAGAAACAAAAGAGTATCACTAAAGGCAACCAAAAGAAAATTGTTAAAAATAAACCTAATAAAGCTAACAAAAAAGCTATAACTGAAAACGCAAGCCGCAAAGTGAAAAACGTTCCTGTAGATGGAAAAAAAACTGACACAGAGGTGCCGCAAAACCAATCAGAAAGCAGCTCTGATATTCCACCTGAGGCTGAGCCTGCTGCTTTGATTGCAGCTAATTCATCTGCTGGTCCCACCTTAATAGAAATTAATGAGCAGAGAGGAGAACCAAATACTGAAAAAGAGAATAATTTAAACAATGTATCTGTTTCTGATATTGTTTTGAATCCATGTCCCATGGAAGGAGTGGAGTCTAGTGAGCTTTTGGAACAGGAAATGAGTTTGAATGAAGAAGATATGGCAGATAAAACTGACACTTCAGAGACTCCTGAGGCTGAAAAAAATGATATGGGACCAGAGCCATTAGCAGATGTGCATACTTCAAACTGTGTTTCTCCGGCAGAAGAACCTGCAGTAGTAGCTGAATTAACAGAGCATTGCCATGAACCCGAACCTTTAGATGAGCATACAAGTGCATGTGACTCTAATTCACAGGCACCCGATTTAGAACACAATGAGCTACAGCCTCTAGAAAACAAAGAAAATGACTCAGAAATACCGAATACAACAAGTGCGGCAGATGATCATGATGTAGAGGGCATGGTTCATAGCCAGTGTGATCTTCCCAGCAATGTATCCTTTGATGGTGAGGAAGACGAAGGAATTCACAGTCATGAGGGCAGCGAAATAAGTGACAGCGTTTCTGAGCGAAGTGATGACTCTGGTTTAAATGGAGTACAGTCTTCTCAAGACACCTTAGATCCTAAACCAACACCCGAACTTCCTATAGTCGAATCGTCCATCTCTACAGAAAGCTTTGTCTGCATATTTTGTGATCGCACATTTAAGAAGTCTGAGGAGTATACAAAGCATCTTAAGCGCCACTTGGTCAATGTTTATTATCTTGAAAAAGCTGCACAAGATCGGCTGTAAACAAGAACACATTTCAAACCTCATGTGGCTGCAAACTTCTGCTTTGTTTTGCCTGGTTCTATCTCTGCTTGATACTGACATGACTTGATATTCACCTTTGCAGAATGGTTCCTAGAAGAGCTAACATTCAGACAGTGTAGATGTATAGCTGTGCACAACGGGTGAAAAAAGAGCACAACCTTCTGGAGTTAACTGCCATATTTAAATAGAACACCTTGAAGTGGGGTTTCCAGAATATTTTCTTAAGCGCACCCATTAAAGTATAGTGAATAGTTTTGCATATATTTTATGGACCAATAAAACAGCTGGCTTGTATTATGGCTATATATATATTTAGATTTTTTTTCTATGATCTGTGCATCAATTAGATAGGATGCTGCAGGACACCTCTCCTCTGTCCAGGTATAAATCGTATCCCTATACACATGAAATATAAATGTGTTTAAAGCTTATGTAGACTTTATTAGTAGCTTATATAAAGCACAACCTGATTGGATCCCTTGGATCAGTTTTGTTTTAAATTCACTGCATGGTAACGTCCTCCTTTTTTAATTGCCTTTATATGCTTCAATGTGCTATCGAATTTTAACTAATAGTTAAAATAATGGGTTATCCTTTCATTTTAGATTTATTTTATACAGGTCTTATTAAAATTATAACGGTGGCAGATAAAGAAGAGCCTATAGAAATATCAAATGCTAGACCTAACAATTGAAATTGATCTTAAGGTGAACCAGAAACCCAGGATTTTGCGTGTGCGCATATTAATGAGGATAGGAAACCTAAATAGCGGACAAGCCACTGGCCCCTCCCCTCTGGCTTTGCAAGCCTGCACCAGCCTTTCAGATAGGCCGCCGGTGGCCCATAAATACACTGTGGGATGGCCAGCTAAGTAAGTAACCTTAGTGAACTTGGGTGTTTCACACATGTAGGATGAACTCATGGGTAGGGAATATGTTCCACTTTATAGGTTAGGCATGGGATATTGAAAATGCAGTATGCAGTATTTGCATTTAATGAATTGCTGTCCCCTAATAACACAATTATATTAAATTGCAAAATACATCTCCCCGTTGGGTTGACTTCACCCCATTATTCAGGACTGTTATTTATCCACACAATAAATGGCAACTTATGTGTTCCTAAGTAGAAGGGCATAATGGCCAACATGCCAAACCATTTTCCAGTAAAGTAGAGCTCCTTTGATTGGGGAGCATAACCTTATCTACCATCCTCGTATTACTATTTTCCCAGCATGTAAGCCTAACCTAACATCAGTTTTGAGAAGTTCTCTTTAGGCATCTGCCTTTTTGTTTTTTTTGTTCTGTGTGCACATTTGAGAAGATTAATGCACCAGTGTTCTGCTGCAAGGAAACATTTGCCCATTTAAAGTGATCCTTTGGCCAAATAAGAATGGAGACACTGGAGGGTCCCTAACATAAGCAGCATGAGGGGCACCTGATTGCAATTATTAGCCAACGATGACATGGAATGCTGAA
This sequence comes from Gastrophryne carolinensis, assembly GCA_027917425.1. NCBI lineage: Eukaryota > Metazoa > Chordata > Amphibia > Anura > Microhylidae > Gastrophryne > Gastrophryne carolinensis. The sequence continues at coordinate 288,509,037 of CM051234.1, forward strand.
GTAGGCATGTAATGGGCCAGACTGGGCTTTCCTGACCTATGGGTATTAAGAATGCTATACCTCTTCCAGGTGCCCCATTGCCAATTCAAGGGACAAGTGACCCTCCAGCCTTTTTTTAAAATGAGAATTTATTGATTTCCCGACAGTAATCAAGTGCTCCAATTAAAGAAATGTGCAACTGTGTGACCGCAAATGAAAGACACTCCAAATGTATCTAAGCACACAAGTGAAATTTATTTTCAGCAATTAATATTGTCTCAGTAACCTTTCCAAAAATATTTGCAGTCAATAGAAATATGGTATATGGACTGGAGCAGGGGTCCCCAAACATCCTCCTTAAGGCGCACCAACAGGTCATGTTTTGTGGATCTCAACCTAGCTGGCTCTATAGATCTGACTGTGCACGAATTACTGCACCTGTGCATCTGTGTTGAGATCTGCAAAACCTGTTGGTGGGCCCTGCGGAGGAGGGTTGGGGGACCCCTAAACTAAAGACTTATTTGCTAATGCTTTGGCAAGCTTAGGTCCCTTTGGTCGGAGTAACTTGTCAGAAAAACATAGGCTGTCAAGTTTAAATCTTTTCAAGCATGTGGCAATTGGTGTATTACTATATGAACCATTTAAATAACGTTTAAAGGAGCACCATCGCATAATTGTATAATATTAAATGAGAGGGAGGGGTCACTTATACACCTAAACTGAATAAAACTCCCATCAATCTTGTGGTTTTATTTTCTCATGGTAGGCATAATATCCAGGGGTGACAGGTTTAGTCTTATCAGTTGTGTCACCTCTGATTTCCTCTTCCCTCTATTAAAATAAAAAACAAACAAGCCTGGCTGGATATGTCTTTATGCCAGGTGTATAAGTAACCCCTCCTCCCAACATTCAGCATATTTATATGAATTTTTATCATTGGGTCATTTTTCAAGATAGTGCTTTAAGTGCTCTTTGTGTTCCCTTGCCGTATTATTTTTGGGTTGCACCTTTTGATTGTATCCTTTCTATAAAGCCCTGATATCCCCTTTTCTGAATAAAGCACAAGGTAGATGATAGAAAATCTGGTATTTTACTACTTGGGACTAACCTTGTAGGAGGATTGTATTTACCAGGCCATTAAATCATCTGCTTCCAGTCTATTCATCCAAGTGTTGCTTCTATTATGACTTTTTTGTTTTATTTAATATGTGGTTTCTAAGGTTGAGTGAGGCTTATCTGCATTGAATCATTCTGTTCTCGCCACGTGTTTTGCACAAACTCATGTAGATTACTTTCCAAGAATTAGAATAAAGTTCTCTTTTGTTATAAATCCTTTAGAATTGTCAACTCGAAGCACAACATAAATCTGACCACATACCCTGTTGTGTAAGTTGAATTAGTGCATTTAAATGACACATTTATTCACAGGTAATCTCAAATATTGCTTATGTATCTCTACTTCCCCTTGTTGTGCTCTTGTTAGATATTTTAAAAATTTTATCTCATGGGTTATTTTTGTTTCATCTCACAGGTTCATGTTCTTTGAAATACTGATTATTAGTGGAAAACAAATTGCTTTAAAAGATATATACTGCATTGCACACAGGTGGTAACTTGCCTATAAATCTATGCAGTTTGTATAGATTGTTCTAGAAGCCAAAGTTCTGGAATTTCTTTTAGTTCTCTGTTATGTATTTTGGACTGCATAATGAATGGTTAAATTGTCATAGACTGTGTTGTGTAGTTTAGTCATATTTAAAACTTGCCTGGGGTATCTGAAAGCTTGTATATACTTTGCATAATCTACAGACAAATGCAACCACTGCTCATTCTGTTTAATTTACTGACTTAGAAATCCAGTTTCCAGTTTAGATGTTAACAGAATGAATTTTGCAGTAGAGTGGGGTTTGGCAAGCCATTATATCAAATGATCACGTTTTGTCAATGTGGATTGACGGTTATGCATGATGTATGGTAGGTTTATATTTGTCTTTGTATTGAAGGGCCTGACTTTGGTTCATTAAACTTGCCCTAAAGCGGCTCAAAATCTGCCGAGGCCAGCCTGTTGTCAGAGTTAAAGTTTTTGTGCTGCTTTAAAATATCTGCTGAAAATTGGGAACTGTTTCATGCGTTATTTCAAAATGAAGCATGAGGCAGAAAGTGTGATTCAGTAAATGGAGGATGTCCCTTATTCTACAATAAAACATGAAATGGCCCTTATTGTCATTGGATAGTTTAGGGAAAGTTTATTGAATCGAGGCCTCAGCGTAGCATTTAGTTCACCAGTTGCACTTAAGTATCACTGTAGATTTCAAGAGGAAATGCATATCCAAGACTTACTGAGGAGGGCAGTCTTCCTAGAAGCTAAAGCTAGGACCTTCAGTGATGGGTCAGTCTTCCAGTATGACTGTACAGGCCTGTCACCCAAGTCTATGGCTGCCATGCAGAGCCCCTAAATCAAGCTTCGCACAGGGGGAAGCGGGGGGGGGGGGGGGAGGGCTGGGAGTTGCATAACAATTGAACTTTCCCCTATAAAAACGTGTTTTAGAAACATAAACGCCTATGCAGGCTGATAAAACTCAAAATGTAATTGATTTCAGGGGCATCTGTGTACAAATTAAACTAGGTTAGTGTGCTGTGGGGGTGGTTAACATTAGAATACTTTGCCAGTTATGGGATCCAGTCCTATGGTCCATGCATCCCACTGCCTCAAACAGTTGGAGTGCTGCATACTCCATTCAATGTGACACCTGCAGAAGCAGTTTTTTTTGCCTATGGTCCTGTGCTTGCAGACCACGGCCTGAGTAAAGATGGTAGCTGGGAACACGTGTGAATTATTAGGCTAGATTTAATTGTTCGCTGCTAAGAGATGGACCCAGAGGAATGTGCTGCAGGGGGAGTAAAATTAAGTAACCTCTTATTTTCAGAGGGGAAAGAGGGCCATTAGGATATTTGACCCCCCCCCCCCCCAATTTGGATAACTTTTGAATGTCTTTTAATTTCCAGCAAGTTTTTGCCCCCAATTTCGTACTAATTGCTTAGACAATCATAATGATGGCCAGTTGGTTCTTAGTCTAAATATTCATACTCTTATTTGTATATGAAAAACAAAGCAGTCTACTCAGCACCCAATGTAAGAATTAAAACAAAATAGGGAGAAAGGGTTTTATAAATGGGTAAAATGGCATATGTAATCTTGCAAGAAAGTGTGGTAAAGCTTTATAAATATTGTCAATTAAAGCAGTAGTGGGTGATGGGAATTAGCATTTATTAATGTTAAATACTGCACATTTTACGTTGCATTTGAATTCTGCTGTAAATCGATGGGTAATATCCTATGCATTTCAATATAAAGTACAAGCATATCATGCGGTTTTTAGCTCAAGTCCATATCTGAAAGCAGAGCACTTTTGCAAAATGAACGAATTGTGCCAATACAACTTGTTGACCCCAGTTAGAAAGTAAAATGCTGTATGCACTTCCTTTTGGTAACTGCTTCTTAAATGAATCTTCATTGAAGTGGAATTTTAGTCACAATCCCTCTGGTAGTCACCCTGGCTAAGGCAGGATGAGGGGGTTACAAAAAAAAAAAAAAAAACCCTTTACCTCCTCTTCGGTCCAGCGCTACTTCTCCAGTCTCTGTGCAGTGGCCACTGAGAATGACACAAAGCCACATCCCCTTGCTCTGTGCGCTCCCGTCGGCTTATTCAAGGAAATGGGCGGGGCAGGAGCGCTCATGGAGCTGTGGGATGTGGCTTTATTTGAGGCAAGATAGTGCTGGAGGAGTGGCAATGACCCGAAGATTTTTTTTTTTCATGTTTCTTTGTTACTGTCCTCCCATATTGCCTGCTTTGTGAATGAAGTTCTGCATTAAGTATTAAACAGTAGAAAAAATCTTTTTACATGAATATAGTGTGCTCTAATACATTACATTTTTCACTCTTTTTGATAGTTCTCAAAATGTAGACTGTTGTTTTATTTGTACTGAAATTTAATGGAGTACAGAAATGTCTAGTTATGTTTGTAAGTATATTTATTTATATGCATGCAAGTGCTCACTTGTATATTAGTTTAGTCATACGTGTTTTTTTTGCTTTGTATGAAAAAAAATTATATATATATATAGATATATATATATATATATATATATATATAGATTATATATATATATAAAAAATTTTTTTTATACTACAATCAAACCAAAGGCCTTGTCAAGTTACTTTTACTGTTAATAAAACATACTAAAACATGTCAGATTGAATTTTATTTTATGCAATTCAACATTAGCAGCATGTAAATTCCTGTTCTATGTAACATGGATACCTAAATAGGCTTGTGTACATTTTTGCAATTAAATATTTACTGAAGAGGATTTGTTTAATTTGCTATTTCAAATGCATAATTAAAACATATAATTACAGTTGAGTAGTGTTAAATTCTATTACCATTTTATATGGTTCCAATATATAACAAATCCTTGATGCACAGCACATATAATATGAAATACTGTGCTAGCTGGAGGGAGTGCTATACTTTTACATTACACATAGAAATGGTGTGCTGTCCCCCAATAACAACCCCCTCACTCCAAAGGCTGCAGTCAAATAATATTCCAATTTAGTGCGGCATCAAGACATAAAAACGTATATCACAAAAGACATTAAATCAAGAGGGGTACCTGAAGTATATGACTAATCAAATTACAATATCCTACAAGTGCAAAAGATGAATGAGCCATGATCCACAATAATATCAACACTGTAAAGGTACCCCAAATAGTGGTGAGGAAAACCAAAAATGAAAAAACTGCATTATTTCCTTACAATACCTACACTATGAATAGATATACAACATGCCTTTTGTGCTGCAAAGTGCCCGTGCTATTGCAAAATGCTACATAAAAGCGCCAGTGCTATTGCAAATGAGCCAATAAAAGGTCAAATTAAGGTGACACCAGCAAGTGTATGCAAATCCCCAAAGTCTAGTGAAGAAAATAACCCAGAGTAACCACGTAATACTGACCCCAAATTAGGCACAACAATAACTCAGGCCACTGCTCCAATGAATTCATTAATAGACAGGCCCCTTCGTACAGTGAGAATGTTGTTACTGGGAGACGGCACCCCATTTCTGCATGGGGTTATATGGTTACTTTAAACAGGACTTATACATGGAAGATTGAACTGTTCTTCCTAAAGTACATTTTAAAATGTGAAACACAATTAGTAGTAGCCTGGTTTGAAGACAAGTAAAACCCAGCTAAAACCAACATATTCTTAGTATACAGTACGTCCTGCTCCAGATATTATACTTACTATCGGGTATTACTCCGCCAGATGGCGCTGGACTGCAGAGACGTCAAATAGGCTCCTCCCGGCCCCTCAAATACCCAGGGACCTCCCACAAATCCCCAGATTTTCTCTGCAGTCTGGACTGCGAAGGACGAGAAATGGCTCTCTCTACTCGCAGGTGAGCGGGGCTATTAGCCTGCGGCCCTGTAGGACCCGGGTGATGGTAGGCAGCACCACTGTTAGGTGCTTAGGAGCGCTGCTCCACTGCAGTCCCCCACCAAAGGGTAGGCGGTTCAGGCTTATGGTGAACCTCTATGGGATGCCCCTCCCGCACTATTGCCCCTTGCCCCTGTCTATCAGTGGGCCCTATGTTAAGTGGCTGTCCTCTCTCACTCTCCTTGTAGCCTTCGGGGGGGAAAGAGGGGGGGTGTGTGTGTTTGTATGTATTTACGTGTATTGGCTTTGCGCCTTATTACATTATGCTTTGTGTCAGCCGCGCTGACTTGTTTTACTATTACTATACTTAAAATTGCCACCTTGGCGGCGGCGTTACCTCAGGCGCCGGCGCGCCGTCATTGGCTGCTTGTCACGTGCTTGCTTCGCGCTCTTCGCGGGGGCGGGGCCTGACTCTGGCGCGTTCCGCGTCATTGCTTGTGCGGGCCTGCCCCTCGAGGTATACCGACGCCATTTTGTCTGGTTGGTCGGCTTCTGCGTGACGGACCGCGGTCTACCTACCGCGGTCCGTAAGTGCCCTCGCGGGTGGCTTTATTACCACCTTTTTATTACTGTCTGCTTACGGCTCATTTGATTGTGTCTTTCAGACGGGCGAATCCATTGGCTTCTCCCGGTCCTCTATTGGTTAACTTGTGAGGCCTAGTGTAATTACTCCCACTTCCCTAGTGGGTTATTGGGGCATCCCGGGTTAATCCCTATCGACCTATAGTGCCGCTATAATCACCATATGGAGGCATCTCAGGATAATGTGACCGGGGTTCCTTCGGGACAAGCCCGGCTGTGTGTAGCGTGTGAGTCTCATGTTGACACTGACAAGGCGCGGGTCTGTGTACCCTGTGCCGAGCAGGTGCTTGCACTGCAATCTGGCCTCCCAGTGGCTGGGCCTGCACCTCGTTTCACTTCACCTACCCCCCCCCCCCAAGCTTAAATCTCACTCCTACTGAGTTGCATATGAGTGGGGATTCTCAGCCTGATGTGTCTTCTAGACTGGCTAGTGTTGAGAAGTTGATTGCTAATACCTTGGCGCGTAAGGCCTCTGCAAAAAAGCGGCACTTAACGCCTGATGTCACTCTTTTCCCTATGGAAACTGATGAGTTTTTGCACCTATGTGGATATACCCCTTTCGGACGGGGGAGCTATTCTCCGACTCAGGGTCATCTGATGAGAGGCCCAGGGGTCATGACGATTCTGGCTCTGACCCCTGGATGAGCCCCGGATGATACTGATAGATTGCTGGCCCAGATTTTTGAGTTTCTGCCCATCTCCCCCCCCCCCCCCTGTTGCGGCTCCCAGGCAAAGGGGGGAACTTTTTCATACCGCTAAGTCACGCTTGGAATTTCCTGAGCAAGCACATTTCAATAACCTTGTGCTCAAGGAATGGGAACGTCCCAGTAGACTTCCCGGTGTACCTAAGAGTTGGGATAGGAAGTATCCGTTTCCTGCTGATGTGGTAAAGTGTTGGTCATCCCCTCCCGAAGTGGATGCCCCGGTCCTAGGGTTATCTAACACCTCTGTCATGCACTCCCCTGACTCTACTACCCTGCGGGATGCTGAGGACCGGCGCATTGACCAGCTGGTGTCCCATGCCTTTGCATGTGTGGGGACGGCGCTGCACCCGGTCTGTACCTCGGCCATTATGGCTGTAGCCATTAGGACCCTGCTCAGAAGTATAGTTGATGGTGCCCCTGATGACTTGCCTTGTGAGGTGTTTAATGCACTCTCTAGTTGTGATGTTTTTGTAAATTTTGTCCTCTCTGCCTTGGATGACACCATTAGAATGTGTGCCAGATCCTCTGCCCTTGTGGTGGCTATACGCCGCTTGGTTTGGCTACGCCAGTGGGCTGCTGACAATGCTGCCAAGAAGGTCCTCACTGGTTTTCCCTTCAAAGGACTACGCCTGTTTGGGGACCGCCTGGACCTTTTTGCTAAGGGAGGCAGGTTACCCCAGCGCAGGCGGCAGTCTCGGCCCTTTTGGGGTCAGGGCTCCTTTTCCTCCCCCTACCGTGGTGCTAGACAAGGGAGGGGGGGTTTCCTTTACTGGGGCCCGGGGAGACTTTTGGGGTAGGGGCAGAGGACGTGGACGTCCTGGCTCCTCCTGGGGCCCCAAGCTCAAGTCCTCTCCCAAGCCCCCTCAGGCATGATGGGGTGCCCTCACCCATCCGGGTGGGGGGACGGCTTCAGCACTTTGCTCACGTCTGAAGGCTTCATGTCTCAGACCGGTGGATTCAGTAGGTAGTGTCCTCCGGTTACAAGATAGTTTGCTGCCTGGCCGCCCCCAAGATTCATCAGATCCCGGATGCCTCAGGGCCCTGTGTCAGCTCAGGATCTATTGCAGGCAGTGCAAAGCCTCCTGGAGCTGGGGGTCATCTGCAAGGTCCCTTGAAGAGAAAAAGGCAAGGGCTTCTATTCCAACCTCTTCACGGTGCCCAAAAAAGATGGGTCACTCAGGCCCATCCTGGACTTGAAGATCCTCAACAAATTTGTCAGGAGCAGGCGCTTTCTGTGGACATCAAAGATGCTTACCTTCATATTCCTGTATTTCCAGGTCATCAAAGGTTCCTCAGGTTCGCTCTGGAGGATCAACACTACCAGTTTGGGGCATTGCCCTTTGGTCTTACCTCAGCTCCCAGGGTGTTCACCAAGGTGCTGGCTGGAGTAATGTCTCTGCTCAGGTTTCGGGGTATCCGCGTGCTGCCTTATCTGGACGATATTCTCATCGCCTCCCAATCTTTACATCAGGCAGAATTGGATACTCAGCTGGTGGTGTCCACCCTGGAGTCATTTGGATGAGTGATCAACCACCCCAAGTCTTCGCTGTCCCCCTCCTTGGTAACTCCATTCCTAGGAATGAATCTGGATACAGTTCAGGCAAGGATTTTTCTTCCTCAACAGAAGGTGAACAGTCTGATTGCACAGGTCCAATTCCTGCTATCTTGTCATTATCCCTCCATCAGGCAGGGAATGCAGCTGGTGGGCCTGATCGTGGCGTGCTTCGAGGCGGTCCCTTATGCTCAGTTCCACTTGAGGCCTCTGCAACTCCACCTCTTGTCAGTATGGGACAAGGACCCAGCTTCCCTGGACCGGGTCTGTGTGCTTTCCCCCCTGGTCAGGCGGTCCCTCTCGTGGTGGCTGGACTCCAGGAACCTGTTGGGGGGCAGATCCTTTCTGACCACCTCCTGGGAGACTGTCACCACGGAGGGTTTCTGGAAGTCCCTGCAGTTCCAGGGGAGGTGGGGCCCTCGGGAGGCCCACACACCTATCAATGTATTGGAGCTGCGGGCGATCAGGTTAGTTCTGGCTCAGTTGACTCCTCACCTTCGGGGCCTGCCTGTTCAGGTGCGCTCGGACAACCAGACGGCAGTTGCCTACATCAATCATCAGGGAGGGACCCTGAGCAAGAGGGCCCTCCAGGAAGTGTCTCTGATCCTGACCTGGGCAGAGACCAATGTTCCCTGCATATCAGCTGTGTACATCCCGGGGGTGGAAAATCTCCTGGCAGACTCTCTGAGCAGGATGACCTCTCGCCTGGGAGAATGGTCCCTGTGCAACAGGGTGTTCCAATCTCTGTGTCACCGTTGGGGCCAACCAGATGTGGATCTGTTTGTGTCCCGCAAGCTACCGGCCTTTGTCTCCCTGTCCCAGATTCCTCTGGCCTTGACCACGGATGCTCTAGCAATGTCATGGCAGGACTTTCAGTTCCTGCATGTCTTCCCTCCATTCCCCCTGCTGGGCAGGGTTCTGTGCAAGATTGCTCTGCAGGGGGTGCCAGCAATTCTGGTGGCCCCCAGGTGACCAAGAAGAGTGTGGTTCGCAGACGTGGTGCAGCTGGCAGTAGATCAGTACACTCTTCCCATGGTGCCAGATCTGCTCACTCAGGGCTCCCTACGCCATCCCAATTTACAAACTCTGGCTTTGACGACCTGGCTGCTGAAACCTCCATCTTGATGGAGAAGGGGCTGTCTTCCTCGGTGGTGGATACTTTGATAAAGGCTAGGAAGAAGTCTTCTTCCATTTATTACAGGGTTTGGCGTGCCTACATTGACTGGTGTGAGTCTAAGTCTCTTCCCTGTCGTGTGTTCTCTATTCCCAGGATTCTGGAGTTCCTACGGCATGGGTTGGAGATGGGGCTCCAACTTAGTACTCTGAAAGGTCAGGTTTCTGCCCTGGCTGTTTTCTTCCAGAAGTCCTTTGCTCCGCATTCTCTGATGAGGACTTTTTTCCAGGGGGTGACTCATGTGCGTCCCCCATGTAAGCCTATTTGAACTTGGTTTTGTCAGCCTTGCAGGGTGCTCCCTTTGAACCTGTGCAGGATGCTACCCTGGCCATTCTTACTCTCAAAGTTGTCTTTCTGGTGGCTATCACCTCTGTCAGGTGTGTGTCTGAGTTGGCGGTGCTTTCCATTCAGCCCCCCTACTATGAGAGACACCAGGACAAGGTGGTGTTTTGCTTCAAGACAGATTTTCTGCCTTTCATTCGAATCAGGACATTGTTCTTCCTTCATTGTGCCCTAATCCTAGTAATGATAAGGAGAGGGTTTTGCATTCTTTGGATGTGGTTAGGTGTCTGAAGTACTACCTGGTGGCTACTGCACCTTTCAGGAAAACTGATGCTCTTTTTGTGGTCCCTTCTGGTCCTAGGAAGGGTTTGGCTCCTGCCAAGTCTACTATCAGCAAATGGATCCGTCAGGCTGTGATTCAGGCCTACTCTGCTAAGGGGAATAATCCTCCCTTCCGCCTCACTGCTCATTCTATGCGTGCTATTGGTGCCTCTTCGGCTTTTCAGCACCAGGCTTCTGTTGAACAAGTTTGCAAGGCTGCTACTTGGTCTTCTGTTCATACCTTTTCAAAGTTTTACAAGGTTGATGTTAGGGCTTCAGCTGATGCTGTTTTTGGCTGCAAGGTTTTGCAGGCGGCAGTGGTTTAAACTGTCTGCTGTTACCTTTTTTGGGGATCCCACCCTACTTTATGGACACTATTGGATGTCCCGATAGTAAGTATTAAATCTGGAGCAGGACATACTGTATACTAAGAATAATACAATTCTGTGATTACTCGCCTGTAGAATTGGTATTATGAGTATACAGTACGTCCTGCTCCACCCCACCCTTGGTTTTGCATGATCTTGGATCCCCTGTATGGTGATTATCATAGTTATAGTTACTAGTTTGGGTTGTTTTAATTCTCCCGGCTTCTCGTTAACTGCTTTTCAATGCTGGGGATTTGTGGGAGGTCCCTGGGTATTTGGGGGGCCGGGAGTAATACCCGATAGTAAGTATTATATCTGGAGCAGGACGTACTGTATACTCATAATACCAATTCTACAGGTGAGTAATCACAGAATTGTATTTTTGATTTTTATATGTGAAATCTAGCCTTCATTTCTGTTTGGACACTGGAAGACGGGCTTTAGGAGATGACGTTTATTTCTCTCCTATTCCACTCCAGTACATCAGAATCTGTAACGAATGGGTTAACTCTCGACCAAAGGGCTCCTCTGGGCTATATACTTCCAGCTGCATCTCCCTAATCCAGTTCCAGTCTTGCAGGTTGTGCCTGGATTTATATTCTAAGTATACAGCACGTCCTGTTCCAGAATATTCCTTACTCCTGGGTAATACATCCACAAGATTGGGCTGGACTGTAGAAAACAGCTTGTGGCTCCTCCTGGCCCTATATAAGTCAGGGACCTCCCACAACATCCCCAGTTCTTTCTGCAGTCTGGTACTGCGAAGACAGAAGATGGCTCTCTGTGGCGCAGGTGAGCGGGGCTTATATGCCTGCGGCCCTGCAAGACTATTCCCACCTGTTCCGTCCCATTTACTGCCTCCCAGCCTTGGCTGTTAAGGTTCGGGTGAAGGTAGGTTAGCAAGCACCAATGGTGCTGAGGAGCTAGGCTCCTACCGCAGTCCCTGCTCTAACAGGGTAGGCGGTTTAGGCTAATGGTGAGCCTTTTTGGGATGCCCCCACTGCCTCATGGGTTTTGCCAGGTTATCCTGTGCAGTTAAACCCTATTCACATATATATTCTAAGTATAGAGTACGTCCTGCTCCAGATATAATACTTACACTTGGGTTATCCTCCGCCAGAGGGCGCTGTGGCACTGCAGACATGCAAAAACAGTCTCCTCCCGGCCCTTCATATACCCAGGGACCTCCCACAAATCCCCAGATTTCTCTGCAGTGCTGACTGCGAAGACATGAAGTATCACTCTCTCACAGGTGAGCGGGGCTATTACAGCCTTCGGTCCTGTGGGACTATTACCACCCGTCGTCCTTGTGATGTGCCTCCCAGCCTGGGCTGCGCTGGTCAGGTGAAGGTAGGCCGCAACATGCGTGCTTGACGGAGCCATGCTCCACCGCAGTCCCCCACCATAGGGTAGGTGGTCTAGGCTAATTGTGAGCCTCATGGTGGATGCCCCTCCTGCTTAATTGTCCAACGCCCCGTGTAGCGGTGGACCCTGTGTACAGGGTCGCCATCCTCCCTCGTTTCCCCCCTAGCCAGGGGGAAAAGAAAGGGGGGGGGAGGGGTCGTGAGTATGGCCGCCTCAGTGTACCCTATCACACGCTTATGGCCTTGGTGTCGTGTTTGACTGAGTGGATGTCAGAGCCGAGTTTTGTACTTTACTTATTGTTAGCCGCCGCACCCTTCCATATTGCACGGACGGCGGTGGTTTTGTTGATGCTGCGGCGTCTTTTTCTCCTAATCCGTAGTGACTCCGCTGCGGTAACACCGATCATCCTTCAGGGGCTTGCCTTGACTTCGTCACTGCCCTGTTCCCAGCTTCTCTATTTGCTTAGCGTTTTTGGAGCTTCGCGCTCTCCGGGGGGGGGCGGGGTCCTGACTTGGTGCATCACGTTTTGGCGCGCTCCGCGTCGCCTTCAGCTCTGGCCCTTATAATATATCTTAAAGTTTCTCCTTGCGCTTGGCTCTGACATCCCTGTCCCTCTTATGTCTTTCAGACCGCGGATTCCGGTGGCTTCTCCCAGCCCGGTGCATCCCCCGGTTGAGACTATTAAAAAATGACTCCCACTTCCCAGCAGGTTATTGGGGCATCCAGGGTAGCTTATAGCGTCAATCCCTACGGGCCTACTGTGCCGATACAATCACCATATGGAGGCGTCTCAGGATATTGTGAACGGGGTTCCTTCGGGACTAGTCCGGTTGTGTGTAGCTTGTGGGGTCTCACCTAGCAGTGGTGACAATGCACGGGTCTGTGTTCCTTGTGCACAGCAGGCGCTATCGGCTCTTCCCGCCTCTTCCGTGGCTGGGCCTGCACCTCGCCTCACTTCACCTACTCCCCCAAGCCCGAGTCTAAACCCCAACACAAGTGGGGATTCTCATCCTGATATGGCTACTAGACTGGCCAGTGTTGAAAAATTGCTTGCTAGCGCGTAAGGCCACCGCCAAGAGGTGGCATTTAACCCCTGACTCTGCCCTCTTCCCTATGGAATCTGATGACTTGTTGCAGCCTTACGGCCAACCCCCCTCGGAAGGGGAGCTGTTCTCTGACTCTGGGTCATATGACGAGGAGTCCAGGGGTCATGACTAATCTGGTTCCGAGCACTGGACCTCGGATGATATTGACAGACTGCTGGCTCAGATATTTGAAGTTTTGTCTATCTCTCCCCCTGTTGCTGCTCCCAGACAAAGGGGCAAGCTCTTTCATACTGCTAAGGCTCGTCTCGAATTTCCCGAGCAGACTCATTTCAATAGCCTCGTGCTTAAGGAATGGGAACAACCCAGCAGACTGCCTGGGATCCTTAAGAGTGTGGATAGAAAGTATCCCTTCCCGGCTGACTTGGTTAAGTGCTGGTCATCGCCTCCCGAGGTCGATGTTCCTATTCTAGGGTTGTCCAACACCTCTATTATGCACTCCCCTGACACTACTACGCTACGGGACCGGCGTCTCGATCAATTGGCATGCCATGCCTTTGCTTTTGGTGGAGCGACCTTGCACCCTTTTTGCGCCTTAGCCATTACGGCAGTAGCGCTCAGGGCCATGGTTAGGAATGCACTTGACGGCACAGATGAGTTGCCCTGCTGATACTGTCAATAATCTGTCTAACTGTGACGTGTTCATAAACTTTATCCTGTCTGCATCGGACGATGCTATAAAGATGTGTGCCAGATCTTCTGCCTTGGCGGTAGCTATTCGCCGTACGGTTTGGTTGCGACAGTGGGCGGCTGACAATGCCGCTAAGAAAGCCCTTACTGGGCTTCCATTTAAAGGGCTACGTCTGTTTGGTGACCGTCTAGACCGTCTTCGCCAAAGGAGGCAAGTTGCCCCAGCGCAGGCGGCAGTTTCGGCCTTTTCGAGGCCAGGGCACCCTTTCAATCCCCTACCGCAGGGCTAAACAGGGAAAAGGGGTGTCCTTCGCCGGGCCCCGCGCAGATTCCTGGCACAGGAATAGAGGACGCCGTCCCGGTTCCTCCTGGGGGCCCAAGCCCAAAGCCCCTCCCAAGACCCCTCAGGCATGAGGGGGCGCCCTCACCCGTCAGGGTGGGAGGACGTCTACAGCACTTCGAGCACGTCTGGCGGCGCCACGTCTCAGACCGGTGGATTCAGGAGGTAGTGTCCTCCGGATACAAGATAGAATTTGCTGTACGGCCCTCCACCAGATTCATTGGGTCCCGAATCCCTCAGGACCCCGCCTCAGCCCAGGTCTTGCTACTGGCCGTGCAGGGTCTCCTGGATCTAGAAGTCATTTGCAAGGTCCCCTTTGGAGACAGGGGCAAGGGGTTCTACTCCAATCTCTTCACAGTACTCAAGAAGGATGGGTTAGTCAGGCCCATTCTGGACTTAAAAATCCTCAACAGATTTGTCAAGAACAGGCATTTCCGCATGGAAACTCTGCGCTTGGCCATTGGCTCATTGCGCCCAGGGGACTTCATGACGTCAGTAGACATCAAGGATGCTTACCTTCACGTTCCGGTGTTTGCAGGACACCAAAGGTTTCTCAGATTTGCACTGAAAGATCAGCATTACCAATTTGTGGCTCTGCCTCACGTCGGCTCCCAGGGTGTTCACCAAGGTGCTGGCAGGGGTGATGTCACTGATAAGGCTAAGGGGCATACGCGTGCTGCCTTACCTGGACGAAATCCTCATCACCTCTCGGTCTCTGCGGCAGGCAGAGTTGGACACCCAACTGGTAGTGTCCACCCTGTAGTCCTTCGGTTGGGTGATCAATTACCCCAAGTCCTCTCTGTCCCCATCCTCGGTGACCCCCGTTCCTGGGAATGATTCTGGGTACGGTTCAGTCACGGATATTCCTTCCTCCACAGAAGGTGGAAGCTCTGACTGCTCAGACCAGGTTCCTGCTCTCGTGCCCACAGCCCTCCATCAGGCAGGGAATGCAGCTAGTGGGCCTGATGGTGGCGAGCTTCGAAGCGGTGCCCTTTGCTCAGTTCCATTTGAGACCTCTGCAGCTTCACCTTCTGTCAGTATGGGTCAAGAACCCGGCGTCCTTGGACGGGGTCTGTGTGCTTCCCCCCTCGGTCAGACAGTCCCTTGCGTGGTGGTTGGACCTCGAGAACTTGACAGGGGGCATGTCCTTTCTGGCCCCTTCCTGGGAGACGGTCACAACGGATGCCAGCCTGTCAGGTTGGGGGGGATTCTGGAAGTCCCTGCGCTTCCAGGGGACGTGGGGTCCTCGGGAGGCCCACTTACCCATCAACATTCTGGAACTGCGGGCAGTTCGGTTGGTGCTGGAGCGGTTGACCAAAAACCTGAGGGGACTGTCGGTCCAGGTACGTTCAGACAACAAGACGGCGGTTGCATACATCAACCATCAGGGAGGGACTCGGAGCAAGAGTGCCCTCCCGGGAGGTGTCTCAGATTCTGACATGGACGGAGGCCAATGTACAATGCATTTCGGCTGTTTACATTCTGGGGGCGGAGAATCTGCTTGCAGATGCTCTGAGCAGGGGTACGTCCCGTCAGGGAGAGTGGTCCCTCTGCGACAGGGTATCTCAGTCCCTGTGTCACCGTTGGGGTCTACCGGATGTGGACCTGTTTGCGTCCCACCACAACCACAAGCTCCCGGCCTTCGTGTCCCTGTCTCAGGACCCTCTGGCCTTGGCCACGGATGCCCTGTCCATGTCGTGGAAGGAGTTTCGGCTCCTGTATGTGTTTCCACCATTCCCCCTGCTGAGCAGGGTTCTGTGCAAGATTGCTCTGGAAGGGGTGCCTGTGATTCTAGTGGCCCCCCCGGTGGCCAAGAGTGTGGTTCGCAGACGTGGTTCAAATGGCAGTAGACCAGTACGATCTGCCAGGGGTGCCAGACCTGCTAACTCAGGGCCCCCTACGCCATCCCAATTTACAAACGCTGGCCTTGACGGCCTGGCTGCTGAGACCTCCATCTTAATGGAAAAGGGTTTGTCTGCCTCTGTGGTGGGCACTATGGTGCAGGCTAGGAAGAAGACTTCTGCTGCTATCTATTATAGAGTATGGCTTACCTACATTGACTGGTGTGAGTCTAGGTCTCTTCCCTGTAGGGAGTTCTCTGTACCAAGGGTTCTGGAGTTTTTACAGCATGGTTTGGAGTTAGGTCTAAAACTCAGTACTCTGAAGGGTCAGGTTTCTGCCCTGTCCTTCTTCCAGAAAACCTTTGCTCATCATCATTTGGTTAAGACCTTCTTTCAGGGGGTCACTCATGCGCATCCCCCTCTTAAACCTGTGGTTCCCGTTTGGGATTTAAACTTGGTTTTATCTGCCTTATAGGCTGCTCCCTTTGAGCCTATTCAAGAGGCTGCTCTGGTTGTTCTTACTCTCAAGGTTGTCTTTTTGGTGGCCATAACTTTGGTTAGGCGTGTGTCTGAGCTGGCTGCTCTATCCATTCAGTCTCCATACTATGAGAGACACCAGGACAAGGTAGTGTTCCGCTTTAAGCCGGATTTTCTGCCTAAGGTTGTGTCTGCCTTTCATTTGAATCAGGACATTGTTCTTCCTTCCTTGTGCCCCAATCCTAGTAATGACAAGGAAAGGGTTCTGCACTCCTTGGATGTGGTCCGCTGCTTGAAGTACTACCTGGTTGTCACTGCGGCTTTCAGGAAGACTGATGCTCTCTTCGTTGTGTCTTCTGGGCCTAGGAAGGGCTTGGCTCTTGCCAAGTCTACTATCAGCAAGTGGATCCGTCAGGCTGTGGTACAAGCCTATTCTGCTAAGGGGAAGAGTCCTCCCTTCCGTATTTCTGCTCATTCCACTCGTGCTATTGGTGCCTCTTGGGCTTTTCAGCACCAGGCCTCTGTTGAACAAGTTTGCAAGGCCGCTACTTGGTCTTCTGTTCACACCTTTTCAAAGTTTTACAAGGTTGATGTTCGGGCCTCAGCTGATGCTGCTTTTGGCCGCAAGGTTTTGCAGGTGGTTGTAGTTTGAGCTATGTGCCGTTGCCTTTTTTGTTGGGGATCCCACCCTACTGTTATGGACACTGCTATTGGATGTCCCAAGTGTAAGTATTATATCTGGAGCAGGACGTACTGTATACTTAGAATAATACAATTCTGTGAAATACTCATTCTGTGAAATACTCACCTGTAGAATTGGTATTATACGTATACAGTACGTCCTGCTCCACCCCACCCTGGTTTTTGCATTATTCTGGATCCCCTGTATGGTGATTGTTGTTATTGTTATCATTACCAGTTGTTTTGGTGGTTGGTTTCTCCCGACTTCTGGTTCACTGCTTTTCAATGCTGGGGATTTGTGGGAGGTCCCTGGGTATATGAAGGGCCGGGAGGAGCCTCTTTTTGCATGTCTGCAGTGCCACAGTGCCCTCTGGCGGAGGATAACCCAAGTGTAAGTATTCTATCTGGAGCAGGACGTACTGTATACGTATAATACCAATTCTACAGGTGAGTATTTCACAGAATTGTATTTCCCCCTCCACCCTCACTTCTCATATTAGTCCTTTGGGCGCCATTTTCCCTGGGAATTCTGCTGTTATCCTCCCTCACTCTCCCTTTGGGAGATCTCCGGGGGGGGGGGGGGGGGGGGTGCAGGTCGTCAAGTGATTTAATACTGTATTTCACTCTTGTCATATTTTAGTGTTTGTAACTTTATAATACGCCGCCGCCGCGCTTTGTGCTGCGCTCCGAGCCTGGCAGCCCCCTTCACCTCAGAGCTGCCGAGCCGCTATTGGCCGGCCGGATCACGTGGGCATGTTTTCTGCTCATGGGGGGGGGGGCGGGCTCTGTGGATGATGCAATTTTACCTCACAACTCCACGCCCCGCCCCTCGAGGTCTGCGGACGCCATTTTGTTTCCTTGCTGCATGCTGCTGGCTCTCTGTGGTCTGTAAGTAACCCCGGTGGGGTGATTTTTTTCTAAACTTTTTTTCTCTGCCTTATTTTCATGGAATGTTTGATTATGTCTGTCAGGCGGGTGAAAACTTCAGTACTGTGGTTTCTCCCAGCCATCTTCCCTCGCTAACTCCCACTTCCCTAGCGATTCTTGGGGCATCCTGGGTAGCTCTTCAGCGTTAACCCTTACTGGCCTATTGTGCCATTCAAATCGCCATATGGAGGCTTCTGGGGATAATGGGCCTGGGGTTCCTTCGGGACAAGCCCGGCTATGTGTTGCGTGTGGGGTATCCCCTATTGGTGATAATGTCAGGGTGTGTGTACCCTGCGCCCAGCAGGTACTTGCGCTGCAGTCTGGGCTGTCTTTTACTCCTGGGGGTGCGCCCCCTCTGGCTTCACCCACCCCCCCACACTTACATCTAACCCCCACTGAGGAGCATACTAGTGGGGAGTCTCAACCTTATTTAGCTGCATGGGTGGCCAGTATTAAAAAACATCTTGCTGGGTCTGCCCCGCGTAAGGCTTCTGCTGAGAAGCGGCATTTATCACCCGTGGTTTCCCTCTTCCCTGTGGAAGATGAGGGCCCTTACTCACTCCCAGGTCCCTACCCCCATGAGGAGGGGGAATTATTTTCTGATTCCTCTGAGGAACAACCTAAGATATACGGTGGTACTGGGACTCCCTTTGGGGAAGACCCGTGGTTCCCTGTTGACACTGACAGATTGCGGAGTCACATTTTTGAAGTGCTTTGTATTTCTCCCCCGGCAGTGGCTCCGCAGCAGCAGGGTGAGCTTTTTCATACGGTTAAGCCACGCTGGAAGTTCCCTGAGCAGTCTCACTTTAATAATCTAGCGCTCAAAGAATGGGAACAGCCTAGCAAGGGGTGCCTAAGAGTTGGGACAAAAGGTATCCCTTTCCTGCTGATGTTGTTAAGCGTTGGTCATGTTCTCCCGAGGTGGATGCGCCAGTTCTAGGGTTGTCCAATACATCTGTCATGCATTCTCCTGACACTACTACCGTGCGAGATGCTGGGGACCGGCGTTTGGACCAATTGGCCTGTCATGCCTTTGCCTGTGTGGGGATGGCACTGCACCCGGTTTGTGCCTCTGCTATTACGGCTATTGCCATTAAAGGGGTGCTTAAGTGTCTTTTGGATGGGGCTTCTGAGGATGCGGGTAGAGAGGAGTATAGATCTCTCCTGCTTTGTGAGGAATTTATTGCATATATCCTCTCTGCCATGGATGATGCCATTAGATTGTGTGGTAGGACTTCTGCCCTGTTGGTAGCTATATGCCGCTCTGTCTGGCTACGTCAGTGGGTAACTGACAATGCTGCTAGGAAGGCTCTCACTGGTTTTCCCTTCAAGGGCCTGCGCCTCTTTGAAGAACGCTTGGATTTGTTTGCTAGTGGTGGTAGGTTACCTCAACGCAGGAGGCCATCTCGGTCCTTTCGGGGGACAGGTACCTTTCTCCCATCCTTCTGTGGTTCCAGAACTAACCGTGGAGTCTCTTTTACTGGGGCCCGCGGAGACCATTGGGGAAGGGTCAGAGGACGTGGCCATCCTGGCCTCTCCTGGGGTCCCAAGCCAAAATCCTCACCCAAGCTCCCTCAGGCATGATGGGGCACCCTCACCCATCCAGGTGGGAGGACGGCTTCGGTTTTTTGCTCACGTCTGGAGACTTCACGTCTCAGACCGGTGGATTCAGGAGGTACTGTCCTCCGGTTACAAGATAGAGTTTGCAGCCTGGCCGCCCCCAAGATTCATCAAATCCCGGATGGCTCAAACCCCCCTTTTAGCCCAGGGTCTGCGCCTTACTGTCCAAGTGCCCTTAAAGGAAAGGGGCAGAGGCTACTATTCCAATCTTTTCACTGTTCCCAAAAAAGACGGGTCCATCAGACCCATCCTGGCTTTAAAGCTCCTCAACAAATTTGTCAGATTCAAACACTTTCGCATGGAGACTCTGCGCTCAGCTGTAAATTCACTACGCCCGGGGGACTTCATGACCTCTGTAGACATCAAGGACGCTTACCTTCATGTACCAATCTTTCTAGGTCATCAGAGATTCCTCAGGTTCGCTCTGGAGGATCAGCACTACCAATTTGTGGTCTTGCCCTTCGGTCTCACCTCGGCTCCCAGGGTATTCACCAAGGTGCTGGTAGGCATAATGGCTCTGCTGAGATCTCAGGGCATTCGCATCCTTCCTTACTTGGACGACATTCTCATCACATCTCGGTCCTTCCAGCAGGCTGAGCTGGATACCCAGATGGTGGTGTCCACACTGGAGTCCTTCCGCTGGGTGATCAACCATCCCATATCTTCCCTGTCACCGTCAATGGTCAAGTCCTTTCTGGGCATAACTCTGGATACATATCAGGTCAAGATCCTTCTCCCTCAGCAGAAGGTGGATAGTCTGCAAGCTCAAGCCAAGCTTCTTCTGTCTTGCCCTCATCCTTCCATCCGGCAGGGGATGCAGCTGGTGGGCCTGATGGTGTCTTGCTTCGAGGCTGTTCTATACGCTCAGTTTCACATGAGACCTCTTCAACTTCACCTCTTATCAGTATGGGACTGGGACCCTGTGTCCCTGGATCAGGTGTTTGTTTTGTCCCCTCTGGTCAGGCGGTCTCTCTCGTGGTGGCTGGACTCAAGAAACCTGTTGGTGGGCAGATCCTTTCTGGCTCTGTGCTGGGAGACAGTCACCACAGATGCCAGTCTGACAGGTTGGGGGGGCTTCTGGAAATCCCTGAAATTCCAGAGTCAGTGGGGCCCTCAGGAGGCCCACACCCATATCAAAATTCTGGAACTGAGGGCGATACGGTTGGTTCTCGTCCAACTGACTCCACACCTTTGGGGTCGGGCTGTTCAGATTCGCTCGGACAACCAGACGGCGGTTGCCTACATCAATCATCAGGGAGGGACCTGGAGAAAGAGGGCCCTCAGGGAAGTGTCCCTGATACTGTCCTGGACGGAGGAGAATGTTCCCTGCATCTCGGCACTGTACATCCCGGGAGTGGAGAATCTGGAGGCAGACTCCCTCAGCAGGGGGTACTCTTAAAGGTCATGTTTCTGTCTTGGCCATTTTCTTCCAAAATGCTCACGATCGTCTGGTTAAGACCTTCTTCCAGGAGGTTACCCATGTGCGTCCCCCCACGTAAGCCTATGTTACCAGTCTGGGATTTGAACTTGGTCTTATCTGCCTTGTAGGGGTCTCCCTTGAGCCATTGTGTGAGGCCCCTTTGTCCATTTTGACACTTAAGGTAGCCTTTTTGGTGGCCATCACTTCTGTTAGGCATGTTTCTGAGTTGGTGGCGCTTTCCACCAAACCCCCTTACTTTGAGAGACATCAGGACAATGTGGTGTTTCGTTTTAAGCCAGATTTTCTGCCTAAGGCTGTGTCTGCTTTTCATCACAATCAGGACATTGTTTTGCCTTCTCTGTGCCCTAATCCTAGTAACCCTAAGGAGCCGGTTTTACACTCTCTGGATGTGGTTAGGACCTTGAAGTTCTGTTTGGTGACTACTGAATCCTTCAGGTAGACTGATGCTCTTTTTGTGCTCCCGTCTGGACCTAAGAAGAGTCTGGCTCCAGCTAAGTCCACTATCAGCAAGTGGATTCGTCAGGCTGTGATACAAGCCTATTCTGCTAAGGGAAAGGAACCTCCCTTCCGCCTTACTGCTCATTCTACTCGTGCTATTGGTGGCTCTTGGGCTTTTCAGCACCAGGCTCCTGTTGAAGCTTGCAAGGCCGCTACTTAGTCTTCTGTTAATACTTTTTCTAAGTTTTACAAGGTTGATGTTAGGGCCTCAGCTGACGCTGCTTTTGGCCACAAAGTTCTGCAGGCGGCAGTGTTTTAAACTGCCCGCTGTTACTTTTTGGGGATCCCACCCTACCTTATGGACACTGCTATTGGATGTCCCAGGAGTAAGGAATATTCTAGAACAGGACGTGCTGTATACTTAGAATAATACAATTCTGTGATTACTCACCTGTAGAATTGGTATTATATGTATACAGCACGTCCTGTCTCACCCCGCCCTTGTTATCATTATTTTTAGTTACCTCCTTTTGGTGATTGTTCATTTTTAGTTATTGTTGTTATTGTCCTCCTGGCTTCTTGTTAACTGCTTGTCAATACTGGGGAATTTGTGGGAGGTCCCTGACTTAAATAGGGCCGGGAGGAGCCACAAGCTGTTTTCTGCAGTCCAGCGCCATCTTGTGGATGTATTACCCATGTGTAAGGAATATTCTGGAACAGGACGTGCTGTATACTTATAATACCAATTTTACAGGTGAGTAATCACAGAATTGTATTTTTTTTTATATGTTAGTGTCTCCTTAATGTCTTAGTATTTTTTGTTTGTAGGATTGCAGGAAAATACCATTTTGTGAGTACTCACCTGTAAAATGGTTATTACGAGTATGTCACACACCCCACTTCCAAATATTCATGACACTTGAACCCGACCTGTAGAGGGCGATCTTGCAGAGATGACATGGAAAAAGGAGCCCCTCCTGGTCCGTAAGTACTGGGTTCCTCCCACTATTCCTCAGTCTTTTTAAAAAGCAGTGAAGAACCAGGAAGAGCAAATTATATTCGATGATTGAAAAATAGTTTGAAAATAATAATCACCATATAAAGGATCCCTTAGAACAAAAAAAGGGCGGGGGGAGTGGGGTGTGTGACATACTCGTAATAACCATTTTACAGGTGAGTACTCACAAAATGGTATTATTCCTAGTGTCACACACCCCACTTCCAAATATTCATGACACTTGGGGCATCCAATAGCAGTGTCTATAATGGGTGGGGATCCCCAAGGAATAATGCATAACTTAAATTACTGCAGCTTGCAGAATTTTGCGGCCAAAAGCAGCATCCGCTGAGGCCCGCACATCAACCTTGTAAAACTTAGAAAAAGTATGCACAGAAGACCAAGTCGCAGCCTTGCAAACCTGTTCAACAGAAGCCTGGTGCTGAAAAGCCCAGGAAGCTCCAATAGCACGAGTAGAATGAGCGGTGACATGAAAAGGGGGAACCTTCACCTTAGCCAAATAGGCCCAATGATGGCCTGACGTATCCACTTTCTAAGGGAAGATTTGGCAGGAGCAAACCTTGGGCCCAGAAGGCACAACAAAAAAGGCATCCGTCTTGTGGAAGGCCGAAGTAATAACTAAATAATACTTAACAGAATGAACTACATCCAAAGAATGTAAGACCCTTTCCTTGTCGTTACTAGGTTTAGGAAGGAAGAACTATATCCTGTTTTAGGTGGAAAGCAGATACCACCTTAGGAAGGAAATCCAGTTTAAAACGGAAAACAACCTTATCTTGATGCCTCTCAAAATAAGGCTAGAATAAGACAAAGCCACCAGTTCAGAAACTCGGCGGACAGAAGTAATAGCAACCAAAAAGGCAACCTTCTGAGTAAGAATAGGAAGAGGAATATCCTGCAAGGGCTCAAAGGGAGTGGCCTGCATAGCTGAAAACACTAGGTTAAGGTCCCAAACAGGAAGTATAGGCTTTCTGGGAGGCCGCACATGCGCGACTCCTTGAAAAAAAGTCTTAACCAAAGGATGAAGAGCAAACAACCTTTGAAAGAAAATAGCGAAGGCAGAGACTAGCCCCTTCAAGGTACTAATCTGGAATCCCATATCCAGACCTTGTTGCAGATATTCCAGAATTCTAGGAATAGAAAATACTCTACAGGGCAAAGCCCTGGATTCACACCAATCAATATAGGACCTCCAAGTCCTGTAATAAATGACAGAGGAAGACTTCTTCCTAGCTCTAATAAGAGTCTGAATAGCCACATCAGAAAGACCTTCTTTCAAGATGGAGACTTCAGCAGCCATGCCGTCAAAGCCAGCGTTTGTAAAATGGGGTAACAAAGTTGACCCTGAGTGATGAGATCTGGAAGAAGAGGCAGATGTAAACGATCCACTGCCAGCCTTACGACGTCTGCGTACCACAGACGTCTTGGCCACCTTGGCGCCACCAGAAGTGCCTCTTCCAGTGCTAACTTGCGCACCACCTTGCTGATCATGGAGAATGGGGGAAACAGATATAGGAACCCCAGATCCTTCCAAGCCAGAGACATGGCATCCGCTGCCACTGCCAGAGGATCCTGGGATAGAGACACAAAAGCTGGAGCTTGTGATTGTGGCGAGAAGCAAACAGGTCCAACTGTGGAGTCCCCCACTTGTGACAGAGGAACTGAAAGACCCTTGGATTGAGAGACCATTCTCCCTGGCGAGAACATCCCCTGCTCAGGGAGTCTGCCTCCACATTCTCTATCCCCAGAATGTAAACTGCTGATATGCAGGGAACATTGATCTCTGACCACTGAAGGATCAGAGACACTTCCCGGAGGGCACGCCAACTGCGAGTCCCTCCCTGGTGATTGATGTATGCAACAGCTGTTCAGTTGTCTGACCGAATCTGAACTGGCAGACCCTGTAAGAAATGGGTCAGTCGAAGTAGAACAAGACGTTTGGCCCAAAGCTCTAATACATTGATTTGAGAATGAGCCTCCTGAGGCCCCCACAATCCTTGGAACTGATGCTTCTTCCAGAAGCCCCCCCAGCCCACCAGGCTGGCATCCGCGGTAACCAGTTCCCAACACGGAGTCAGAAATGACTTGCCCTTCTGGAGGTTGAGCGATATTAACCACCACTGAAGGGACTGCAAAACGTGGGGAGACAATAGACAAGTCTGATTCAATGATAGTGGGCACCTGTCCAACTTTGCCAAGAGGAAGAGCTGAAGCGTCCTTATGTGAAACTGGGCAAACAGGACTGCCTCGAATGCAGCTACCATCAATCCCACTAGTCTCATCCCTAGACGGATAGACTGACGAGGGTTGGACAAGAATAGACAAATCAAGTCCTGAATCAGAACCATTTTGGACTGAGGAAGAAAAACCCCGGCCTGAAATGTATCCAGAATCAGGCCCAGGAAGGGAATTTCCCTGGACGGACAGAGAGAGGATTTGGGGTAACTTATTACCCATCCGAACCTCTCTAGCGTAGAGACCACCGTCCTGGTGTCCAACTCTGATTGTTCAAGGGAGGAGGCCGCGATAAGAAGATCGTCCAGAAAAGGCACAATGCGGATGCCCTGGACCCTGAATATAGCCATCACTCCTGCCAGCATCTTGGTAAAGACTCTTGGGGCCGAGGTAAGGCCGAATGGCAGGGCCACAAATTGATAATGCTGGTCTTCTATCGAGAACCTGAGAAATCTCTGGTGACCTGGAAAAATAGGAATGTGCAAATAAGCATCCTTGATGTCTATGGATGTCATGAAGTCCCCCTGACGGAGAGCATCGATCGATGATCGCAGAGACTCCATGCAGAATTTTCTAAAACGGATAAATTGATTGAGTCTCCTTAGGTCTAGGATAGGCCGACAGAGCGGTCCTTTTTGGGTACCGTGAATAGGTTGGAGTAAAACCCCAAACCCCTTTCCGCTGGAGTCACAAGGCAGATGACAGCCATGTTTATCAGATTCGCTACTGCTGCCCGCAGTCCCTGCGCAATTGCCGGATCTGACGGCATCCGGGACATGAAAAATCTGGGAGGAGGCCGGAACTCGAATTCCAGTTTGTAACCGGAAGAGACTACTTCCAGAACCCAATTGTCTGATACCTCCTGACCCCAGACCTGGAAGAAGCAGCCCGTAAGGGTGAGGGCGTCCCCTCATTGTTGAGCAGGCTTAGTGGCAGATTTGGTTTTGGACCCCCAATTCTGACTTGGACGGCCACGTCCGTTTCCTCTATTCCATGCATTCCCTCTAGGGGCTGAAAAGGCCGATCCTCTACCGGATCTAGACCCCCGAAAGGAAAGGTTAAAAGAGGCCACTCCACGAAAGGAACGACATTGTTTCTTACGCTGAGGTAATTTACCTCCTTTAGTGACAGAATCCAATTTTGTTCTCCAAAGAGGCGCTCGATTTCTTGGCTACAATATCAGCTGCCCACTGCCGCAACCATACTGACCGCCGAATAGCGATTAACAAGGCAGAGGTTCTGCTGCACATGAGCAGAGTATCATCTAAGGCAGAAAGTACAAAAGATGCAAACATTTCACATCGCTTAAGAGCGGCGTACTCATCAGAGGCCGGATCAAACCCTGAGTAATTCATTAGGTCTCTCAAAACAGACCTAATAGCCACTGTCATGAGTGCAGAAGCACCAACAGGCAGCAAGGCTGAGCCCACACTGGAAAAAGCAAGGCACGCCATTTGATCAATACGCTTATCCTCTCCATCTTTAAGTGTAGTGGAGTCAGGAGATTTCAATACAGAAGAATTGGATAAATAAAGCACAGGGGCATCCACCACGGGTGGTAATGACCAACGCTTAACAGTATCAGCTGGGAATGGTTATTTCTTGTCCCAGCCCAAGGGAATGCCAGGAAGCCGTGCAGGCTTCTCCCATTTTTTAAGAATAATTTCATCAAAATGCTTTTGATTTGGAAATTCTAAACAAGGTTTAGAGACTTCAAAGAATTCCCCTTTATGAGGAGGGACTACTTCAGGAGGAGTGATAACCAAAACCTCAAATAACTGAGCAAGAGCCTTAGGGGTATCCACAACACTAGCTTCACCCTGCTCAATCACAGTACCAACAAATTGCTGTTCATCAGAAACATCTGAATCCTTATATAATTCTCCTTCTTCTAACTGAGAAGGATCAGACCAATAAAGCATTTCACAATTATCCAACTCACTTACCGGAACGGCCTGAGTCAAATGTTTCCTTTTAGCTGAGGCCTTCTTGGCCACAGAGCTAGACATTAATTTTTCAAGATGAGCCAATCTGGCACATAAATCAGAATGCGACTCACCACCCATGACAATATCACTGGGGGTACGGACAAGACATGGCGGAGTAGGAGATAAGGCAGAAGCTGCAGACGCCGAAGCCTGGGCCCCAGTTTGCTGCATAATAGTTAATTGAGCACAAGGGACGCAAAGAATTGCGTTATCCCCAACAAGGGATGCCCCACATCCAAAACATTGCCGAGTCAGGCAGAGGGAACTACATGCCCGTTGTCCTGAGATGCCTCCATATGGTGTTTAGTATTATACTATAATTGATTATAGTCGCCAAGTATATATGGGATTTACGCAATTGCTACCCGGGATGCCCCTTTAAATAGTCCCAAGTGGGAGGATAGTAAGACAAATGGACCCCCAAATAAGGCTTTAAGGGCTAAAGACCAGGAGAAACCCCTTTAAAATAAAGAATTTCCACCTACAAGGAAAACAAACAGTCACCAATGCACACAATACAATAAATGACAAAGCATGAAAAAAATGGCAGAAACTCCCTTCAGCAAGCTGAGGGGTACTCACAGCACTTTTAAATATGGAACGCTTCACGAATTTGCGTGTCATCCTTGCGCAGGGGCCATGCTAATCCTCTCTGTATTGTTCCAATCTTAGTATATGTGCTGCCAAAGCAAGCACAATGAGGGAAGACCATAGGGAAGCAACAGGAGCCAGGCAGACAAAGAGAGCACCCAGGTGCTCTTGAGAATGAAATGATTGCAGTGTGCCTAAGCCCCGCCCACCCCCAGAATCACATGACCAAGAATGGAGGGAAATTCAAATCTGAACATAGCCAGAAAACAAAGAGCTTTAAAAGGTAAGCAAAAGAATGCTGCCTAGACAGAAATAGGAAAATCTAAATAAAACATATGCTATTAAATAGTATAGCAAACATACATAATAATATATATGTAATAAAGATTTATTTTATATATCTTTTTTTTTTTTTTTTTTTATTATTTGTGTGCATGGTGACAAATAAGCCCAGATAACGCCCCCCCTCCTTTTTACCCCAGCAGGGTAAAGGAGAACTAAAGGGGAGAGGATAGAAATGCACCCATAAGGCACAAGGGGATTATAAAGGGACAGGGCATCCCATGCCGAGAACACCAACCCGGAAACCGCCTACCCACATTTGGGTCTCACGGAGGAGTAAAACTCCTGTATACACCAGAAGGGGTATGTATCTACCTTTGCCTGAACCATACAGCCAGGGCTGGGAGGCATACAATATAAACAAACAGGTTTAAAGAGTATCAGACAGAAATAGAGAAAAAAAGGGGCCGGGAGCAAACCCGGCTACCTGCAGCTTGAAGGAGAGTCATCTTCTGCAGAGACGATAAGACTGAGGAATAGTGGGAGGAACCCAGTACTTATGGACCAGGAGGGGCTACTTTTTCCATGTCATCTCTGCAAGATCGCCCTCTACAGGCCGGGTTCCCAAGTGTCATGAATATTTGGAAGTGGGGTGTGTGACATACTAGGAATAGGATATCGGGCCATATTGGTGTGGTTCCCCCTAGGGTCTCTGAGTAGTCTGTGACTATCGAGTACTATTATATTTGGTCTTAGGCCCTCAGGGTTATTTCATTTATTTAATTCACCATGAGAGAGGCATCTGGAAATTTTAGCAGACAAGATCACTCCATGTTCAGTATGCATGCTAAGGCTTCTGGATGAGGACAGCCATATTGTGCACAACGGTGGTATTCGCCAAAGTTGGCAGACTAATTATCATCTTCAGAGAGGCTTCCTAGAGAGACCTATGGTACTGGCCCCTCGGAATCTAAAGCTCCTTCGGCAGCCCAGCCCCGCTCAGTTATTCCGGGTGATAGTGTCCAGCGAGATATTGCGGAGAGGTTGGCCTACATAGAAAGCATTTTAGAACCACCAGTTCCAAGGAAGACATTACAAAAAAGAAAAAGCATTTCGCTGACCTTGAAGAGGATATTTATGCTTCCATAGTTTTTGTTCAGATTCGGGGTCGTCTTCACAGGTGGCTCTCTGTTAGAGAACAGATGGGTTGTTTAGTTCCTTCCCTACTTCCCAAGAGGAAGAAAGGAGAGGCAACTTTTTTCCCCAAGCAAACTCATTTTTCCAATCTTATTCTAAGAGAATGGGAAAAGCTGGGTAGGCTTCCATCCACTCCTATAGCGGATACTATCTTTTTTTCCTCAGATCTGATTCATTTATGTCTCTCCCTTCTGTGGTAGACACCCTGGTTTCAGGTATCTTAATATTGCTATTATGCCATCCTCTGATAGTGCCAGTTAAGCGTATCGATCAGGTGGTATGCCATGCTTTTTCCCTTTAGTAGGGTCGTCTTTACAGCCAGCCTGTTCCACATCCTTGGCAAGCAGAAAGTTGTTGAAAAAAAAATGGATTTTAAGACTCGGTTGGGTCATTTACGTAATGAATGCTCCCAGTTAATACCTTTTGGCTATTAACAGGTATGTCATCTGTGCTATGGATGAGGTTAGATTAAGTGCCAGAGGTTTAGCTCGGTTAGTAGCTTTAAGGCATTCATTATGGATAAAGCAATGGCAGCGGAAGCCATCTCCAAGAAGATCCTGACGGGACTCCCTTTTCAAGGTGGACGTCTGGGGAACGTTTGGATGATATGGTAAAGGAGGCTAGTGGAGGTAGGTGAGCTGGACTTCCACAAAGAAGAAAGTCTAACCCCGATTTTCATATGTATCCTGGATACAGGAGGTTGGTTCTCAGGTTACAAGATCGAATTGGGGGCAAGCCCTCCTCGGAGGTTTTTTTGGTCTTTTGGTCAGGGGTGTCCCTGAATCCGGCAAAAGCATTGAATCCGCCGTAACCCATCTTTTACAGATTGGAGTAGTCCGTCATGTTCCTCTTTTAGAGAGAGGTCAGGGGTTTTTACTCCAATTTGTTCATAATTCCCAAAAGACGGTTCTGTGCGCCCAATATTCTATCTCAAGGTCCTCAACAGGTTCGTCAGTCTGAGGAAAATTTGTGTGGATTCTTTAGTTCCACAGTAATGTCGCTTCAGAGAGAATTTAGGACTAGTGGATATAAAGGATGCGTACCTACATATCCCTATATATTTTGAGTCTTCAAAAGTATTTCCGCTTTGTAGTAGATGTCTCCGTCTACATCTTCAGTTTGTGGCTTGTCAGCCCCAAGGCTGTTTACCAAGGTTTGTCAGGTTTCTTTTACAATTTTTTATTGAGGTTTGCACAGGATAAACAGTTTACAGTCGTTCACAATATCACTGGAATACATAACACAGGAATTGCATATAGGATCAAGGGCAAACATTGCTGTTCACAGATCTATTCTCTAACAAATCCGAGCTGTTATCTAATTGTGTGCTTGCTGCAATCTGCTGATCATCCGGTCGTCCTAAATGGCAGGTCATAATTCTACTGATGTTGGTTGTCTAGCTGCTTATTAAATTTTCTCATGGGGACAGCTACTTTACCATTTGTGAAATTCCATTCGGTAACCTATGTTGTAGGCAAAGGGTTATCTCAAAATTTATGGGTAAAGTTAAAGAGATCCAGAGGAGTGGAGACAGGGTGGCAGAGTGGAAAAAGACAGAGAATGGGATAGAGTAGGGAGTGGTTCCTGGTTTTACATCTAAACCTTAATATTGTATAGGCATTTTCCAGCACCACCGCATTACAGGATATTTTCCTGGTGTGATGCCAAATGCTCTGCCAAGTTTCCGGAGTTGTCCCTGTGCCAAGCTCCGTTTCCCATTTGGTCATGTATGTATGCCTTACGGATCCGAAGGTGATATTAGGGATGCATATATGCTGGAGATCAACCCCCTCTCAAAATGATCTCGGACACACCTGATCTCAAAGTCAGTCATTCTGTATGGCGGGGATGATTTCTTCAACAACCCTTTAATGACCTGTTGTATCTGTAACAGCCATGTCTCAGAGGGCGGGAAGGTCTCGTCTGCAGTGAAATCTTGCGCAGACTTCATTCCCTTGGGTGTGCAGAACTTATCCACTATTGTGAGCCTTTTTTGTGTCAACCATCTATAGTTTCTCGGGTTCATGATCCCCAGAGGGAACATTGGGTTGCCCAAAACAGGGGAGGCAGGCAGGAAGGGTGAGGTGAACTTGTGTTTAACCTTGTCCCAAATAGCCAAAGAGAAAGAGAGTATGGGGGGGGGATGCTTTGGTCTCGGGATCTTTGGAATCCATGACAGCGGTGCTGGCGAGTAGTAGATAGTAGTAGTAGTAGTAGTAGATAGTGCCGTATCATTGGACACTCACGTGGGAACATGTCCCGGTGCAAGCAGTAAGACCAGCGGGGCTATTTGGGCAGCTGTGTAATACTTATGAAGGGAGAGCAAAGTCCACCCTGTTCTTTTTTGCAGCTTAGTGTGGTTTTATTAACTCTTAATTAACAATTAACTATTGTTTAGATTTATTCCAGGTGAATGACAGGATTTTCTGTTGCAGGGTGTCTGATACCCGCTTTGGGATTGGAATAGGGTGGACTCTGAAGAGATAAAGAATTTTGGGGAGAAATATCATTTTGAGGGCTGCTATCTGCCCTAGCCATGACAACCAGGGATTTAAGTATGTTAGGATTGTTGGCATTGTATAACTTTTCATAGCTATCCATCAGTTTCATTCTTAGGTATGGTAGTTTTTGCATCCAGGACCAGGCAAAATTATGGGATAATGTCTGTTGTGTGCTGTTGGAGAGGGAGATGTCCAGCGCCATGGGTTTGGAGGCATTCAGCTTAAGGCCAGAAATTTGACTAAACAGAGTGAGTAGTTTAATGGCATTTGGAGCGGTCGTGTGCGGGGAAAGGAGCATTAGGAGCATGTCATCTGCAAGGAAATTCTGTGGTCTTTATTGGGAAGCTTGTCGAGCCAAAGCCTGCGTACTTGATGTGGGCTGATGGTTGAGCGTAGAGGTCACAGATCTAGGAGAGGAAGCCTGGCCCAAATCCCCACCTCCCCAGGGAGAACTGAAATTATTGCCAGGAGAGGGAGTCGAAAGCATCTCCACATCAGTAGAGCAGCATAGCCTCAAGTTTATGAGCCTTAACTCAATGAATCAGCTGTAGTAACTTCGGACTCGGTCTCCCACTTGCCTCATAGGAACAAAGCCCACTTGGTCTCTAGGAATCATGTTATCCAAGAATTCATTGATTATGTTAGCTAGGATTTTTGTGAGAATTTTTAAATCAATGTTTAGCAGGTAGATTGGTCGGTTACTATGGAGGCTCTGAGCATTTCGGGGTCCATCGGGTGGCCATCTTTAACATAGTTGTACAGTTTTTCTAAGCGCGGGGGCTTCCATGGGAGACATTTTTTGTAGAAAAGGCCAGAAAATTCATCAGGCCCAGGCCTCTTGTTAGTTTTCAAGGCTTTAATTGCTTTTAGGACTTCGTCCACAGTAATATCTTCGTCCACCCTCTCGCTCTGTATATCAGATAATGAGAGCATTGTAATCTCCTCAAAGAAGGCCTGTGCCTGAGGGATATATTTAATGGGGGGGGGGGGGCGTCATATAGTTTGGATAGGCCAACCGAGAATACTGCTAATATTGCTGTCTGGTTGCTGGTAATTTCTCCTGCCCGCGTCTTAAGACATATGTGCTTCACTGTGCGGTCCTGACATTTTAGTTGGGAGGCCAGTAGGGTCCCTGGCTTATTTGCGGAGATGTAATACTTCTGTAATACTTCTGCTTAAATCTTCTATACCGGCCCTCTGCCTCCTCTGTTTGTAGAAGGTTGAGTTTAGTCCTAGAGAGCTTAATTTTGCTCAGGCACTGACCCACTAACCGAAGTTGGGTTAGCTTTGAAGTTGCTTACATCTCTGAAATATTGAGCCTGGAGTTGTGTGGCTAGAGCTGTCCTCTCCTTTTTTCTTCCTAGAGGCTATGCCTTCTCATTACCGCTTTAAAGGCTCCCTACTGGACAGTTGGCGAGGTTTCAGGGTTCTCATTTATTGTGAAGTAATCTAGGGCTGCCCTGCTAGATTCCTCCACCAGGGATTTTGAGGAGAGGAGGGAGTCATTCAATATCCATGAGGGGGGTTTGGGCTTAAGCATTAAGGATTTGCATGAAATTGCCACTAGGTCTTGGTCTGACCATGGGATCAAGTGTATTTTTTAGCTTGCACTACCTGCGGAAGGAACGAGCATGGAACAAAGATGGGGTCTATCCTCGTAAACAATTTATGTGGGGCCGAGTAGTGTGTATAATCTTTTGTGACGGGTCAGACACGTGGGAGTTACCTATCAAATTAGCGAACAGCCTACCGTCATGGATTGTTTGAGCGCTAGGGGGAAGGTATCTGTCCAGGTGTGGCTGGAGTATCAAGTTAGAATCGCTGCACATAAAGACGTCCCTTTCTGGTGTTTCTGAAGCACCGAGCATATATGAGTTAGGAAGGGAAGGCCATTCTGGTGTATAATATAAATCTTAGCAAAAACTTTACAAAATTTAACGCAGGAGTCGCAAGGTGGACCGCAGCCCAGCCCTGCCTCACGCCCCCCTTCTCCTCCAATTCCTCCTTAGGGGACGGTCATGGAGCCCGGCTGCACCCCAACCCTCCGCCCAGGGCCCATCTCATACAGCCTCCGACCCAGAGGCAGCCAGGCCAGGACCATGGTCCGGGTGCCACCCCAAAGTGGTAGCGGGTGCCATTCATTTCAATCCCGCCCGCCTTAGGATAGACTTAGGGGCCCCCATTGGATTGAGGGTCCGGCGGAGAGAGCCAATGCTGGAATAGCCTCTTTTACCGTATTAATAAAAGTGCAAATACATAACTGTATAGGATCTATGCCCTCTGCTTTTGCGGGGGGCACAGAACGCTCATTCTGGTTGTTACTTCCAGGGGGAAGGCCTGATGGGTGGCCCGCTCTCTGTCCCTGAGGTTGTTCCGCCTCGGGCTAGCAGGTCGAACCCCAAAGACCAGGGCACTCCCGGGAGCTTCTGCTGTTCCTAGAGATAGAGGACATCCATCATCCTGGTGCGGGAGCCTGGATCATCCTCCGCCAGTGCGGGCTTTGCCATGAGAATGTATAACCAGTCCTCTGGTTTTGGGGCTTAAATATATAACAAAGGTTTAAGTCTCAGTCCTTATGCGTGGGGTGCAACATTTGCGATAGGAGCCGTTTCATCATTTGGGATTTCTGTGTTTGTCTGCTTTGTTTAGGGTACGGGGTGTTCTAGGTGTCGAGGGGAGCGAAGGAGCCGCCATTTCTGGCAGCCGGATATCTAGAGCCTTGAATTTGTTGATTAGCTCTGGTATGGAGGAGGCTTGAACATGTTTTCCTTGGTATGAGAACGAGAGTTTAAAGGGGGATTCCCATCTGTACCGCACACCTTGCAGTATTTGAAGGTAGGGTCTGAAGGATCTCCTTTTGGATGATGGTCTGAGATAGATTGGCATAAGCCTGATAGCTGTGGTTTTGAAACACAAGGGGCATATTTTAGTACTGCCTCTTTTGTTTGATAGAAATTGAATTTGACTATAATGCCACGTGGAGGCCTTTCCGCAGGTCTTTTGGTCAGGGCTCTATGCGCTCTGTCGAGTTCCAGCCGATCGATCGGTATTTCAGGGACCAGTTCCTGTAGGAGGTCCCCACAGTGTCCTCCATGGTCTGCGGCAATCCCCAAAACCTCAAATTAGATTGGCGGTTTTCTAATTTCTTGTTCTGCTACTGTTGTAGCATCATCCATTCAGGATTCTAGCGCATCTGTTCTCCCCCCCCCCCCCCCCCCCCAAGTCTCTAATCTCTTTCAGCAAGGTCTCAGTATGCTTCGCTGTTACAACTGTAACTGCCTCCCTCACAATGGTTTTGAGCTGTGTGAGAATATCATGGCTTACTGTGGGGCCCTGGGCTGCTGTCTGGGAGGTTGGGAATAGATGTGGCCAGCTGTCTGCTGAGTCGAGGGACAGGTCCTCTGCAGCACTCACCCCTCCACCGTCTTCTGCCTCCAGAGCCATCTGTACTGCTCCTCGCTGCTCCTTCTCTGAGGCGGTCTCCTACTCTGCTGCTGCTGCCATCTTGGATTCTGGGGCTCTCCCTGGCACCTCTCATCTTGTTTCCGGTGGCGCTCATTGTTTGTATGAGCCAGGCCGCCTCTCCCGATATTCCCAGTGCCCGCCACCTCCAGTCCTACCGCTGCTGTTCGCTCCGGGCCTCCCGATCTCACGGAGCAACCAGGCGTCCAACTTGCTCGGCCACGTGCGCATGTCCAACCCCAGCAGGTTTGTGAATGAGCAGGTTATCTATTAAGCCTCCTTATTCAGTGTTGCATAATGACAAGGCAGTCTTCCGTTTTATGTTCACATATGATAAAAAATATATATAAAATATATTTTCATCAACACCACGCTATATTTAAACAATTGATCCAAATATATTAAAATATATCTACTAATTTTATATAACCAACAAATCCACGCTGGAGTAATTCAGACTTTGTTGGATCAGTCTGTGTTTGTATCAAATGTTATTCTCTGTAAGTGAAAAATCACCACATAACTCCGCGGGAAATAATTATTCCTTCTAATTAGAGATTCTTTTTGACATAAAATGTCCACCTCTGATGTGACTCAAAATCAAACTTTTGTGTGCACTTCCATCACCATATCTTAAATACACGTACCAGATTGCCAACAATCGCTTGCAATAGGATTAAGGTCCTCTTTAAACTGCTGTGAACCAGCCATAGGGAGCAGACACAAAGGGAGCAGGCTGCAGAGGCAGAGGGACGCTTGCGGAGAGAAATCATGTCTTACCAGGGCAAGAATAACATTCCTAGGATAACAATATAACTTCTGGAATGGCGGATTTTTAAAGAGTCTTGGATAATTAAGGAGGATTCAGCTATTATAATATATCTCCAGCATACCCTACATTTGGTTTGGAATAACACAAATAAGTTGTAACACTTTAAAGAGGACCTTAATCCTATTGCAAGCGATTGTTGGCAATCTGGTACGTGTATTTAAGATATGGTGATGGAAGTGCGCACAAAAGTTTGATTTTGAGTCACATCAGAGGTGGACATTTTATGTCAAAAAGAATCTCTAATTAGAAGGAATAATTATTTCCCGCGGAGTTATGTGGTGATTTTTCACTTACAGAGAATAACAGTCTTCCGTTTTAAGCAGGATTTTCTTCCTAATGTCGTCTCCCCTTTTCATATTCATGAATAGGTGGGTTTGCCCCCCTTATGTCCTCCATTTAGCCAGAAGGAGGGGGTCCTTAATTTTCTGGATGTAGTGAGAGTACTAAAATATTTTCTCTGCTACACAATCCTTCTGTAAGCCAGACTCCTAATTATTATAGCCACAGAAGAATCTACCATGAGTCGACTGACAAGGGCAATAAAGGCCTTTATATCCAAGGGGAGGAATCCTCCTTTTCGTGTTTCAGCTGATTCTACACAAGCTATTCGAACTTCCTGGGCTTTTCAGCACCAGGCTTTGGTGGAACAAGTATGCAAAGCTGCTACTTGGTCTTCAGTTCATACATTTACCAAATTTTATAAAGTAGATATCAGAGCCTTGGCGGATGCCGTTGAAGTGACATAATTCAGCGAGTGGCTGAATCAGTGGCCTGATTAGAGGGAGTGAGAGCTACCATATCCCCAGCTTCCCCATGCTTGCGCCCCAGCCTGAATCTGAATGGCTAGGAGGTGGGCATGTGCACAGCCCGAGGGATGCAACCGGTCTCGCTCCCCTTAGTAAACAGAGCCGCCTTGATGTATTATGTCAGTTTGGCCCAAATTCGGATTCCCCCAGGGTGCCACAAAACTCTACTTCTTCCTGCCTCCTGGGCCAATGTGAATATCGGCAGCCACATACCCAGCATATTTGGGCTGTGCACATCTGGGGGTGTGCCTGCTATCGCTCCCCATTGCCATAAACAATGAACATTGAACATACATGGCGCCCTAGGACTGGGGGAAGATGCGTTTTTATTGGCAATCTTGAGGGTTTTACATGGTGGGGCATCCCAAATCTGGATGTCAGGGATTCCTGGGTTTTGTACTGATTTAAGTGGAATGCCAGTCAGCCTATGGCAGCCTGTGCACTCGTCCCTGGCTGATTTGAATGTCTGCTGGACGGGCCACATAGGTTAGAGGGGGTGGGGTGCTGCGTAATGTGGCTAAGCTTGGTTACAGCCATGTGAAGAAGGGTCCAGATTTTGATCATCCTTGGTTTTGGCCCTTGACCCCAGGGCACCCTGATTTGGAATTCACTGCTGTGTGACCCTCACATTCACCCTTCCTAGTCCTACGGCGCATGTGCAGCTTCCCTTCCAGTCAGTGCGCTCGACCACAATGATGCAAACTTGGCTTGGCTCATACAGGTAGCCGAGCACGCCACCGCATCCCCCGCTACCCTTTAGCAGGGAGTGTGCCTGCACTGGCAATTCGCAAATGTCTGGCACGTGCCCAGATAAAGGGATAGTGGGAATGTGGCATCACTTGTGCATGTGCCGTTGGACTGGGAGAGGTGAGTATAGTTGGCAACCTGGGGCTTTCACGCAGCAGGGCATCCCAATTCTGGTTGACCCCTGGGTAGGGAATCAAACAGCCTTGGAATCTTTGATTCCAGGTCTGATTGGCCTGGGTTTTGGTCCACTTTAAGTGTCTAGATCAGACATACTATTTGGGTTATCTACCTGGGCCCAATACGTATGTTCTGACTTTTAAAGTATGAGATGTGTAGCCTATATACTGTAACTGGCTTTCCATATGTGATGTACAATAGGCCACATTCTTTGTATTACAGTTATGCAGTGTCTGCACTTGTACTTTTTGCCGTTAGTAAAATATTATACTGTTTCCCTGATCTATAAAATGAATGCCTAAACCTTTCTGTTACAAATATGGAACCCTGTTCCTTTTATCTTCTCAGGCATATTTCGGGGTTAGGGTAACAGGGTTTTATTTGTGACCTAATTTCTATCCCCATTTACTACCTATTCAACATAGCTCCATTCTCTCACTCTCTCATGACAAAATTCATTATTGTCTGTACCAT
This sequence comes from Gastrophryne carolinensis, assembly GCA_027917425.1. NCBI lineage: Eukaryota > Metazoa > Chordata > Amphibia > Anura > Microhylidae > Gastrophryne > Gastrophryne carolinensis. The sequence continues at coordinate 288,546,679 of CM051234.1, forward strand.
TGTGTATTTCCAGCCACTTCATTTCTAAATGTCCTGCTTTTTATGGTGAATATTTCCCCCAATACTTCAAGCTGAGACAAGTTTAGACTGGTGACACTCCTAAGGGATTTTATGAATGGACCGAGGACCAAGTAGCTGCTCTGCAAACCTGCTCTACAGTGCCCCAATGGCGAAAAGCTCAAGAGGCAACAGATCTGGTGGAATGAGCTGTGACTTTAAAAAGAGGCTGCTTGTCTTTGGCCATAATAGACTCAACAATGACCATTATGATTTATTTACTGATATTGTTTGAAGGAGTTGATTCCCTTCTTATAGGACCTTCCAGGGACATGACGAGAGAATTGGCCTTCCTAATGTTCTATGAATGTAGAGACATATGTGTGCGCTTAAAGCGGACCTTCACTCTGAATATGAGTCTATCTTATATGTTTCCCACACCCTGTACATACAGATTGGCCACATTAAAAATCATCCTACCTGCATCTACTGCATGTTATGAGCTTTTAAACATCCAAGATGGTGGCTTATGGAAGTCGCCATCTTATCAGGCAGCCTGCAAACAGGAAGTGCCTTCTGACTGTGCTGCTCTGCATTCTGGGACTGCTGACCTTTACCTGACCCCAGCTCTGCTCTGAGCAAAGCACAGCTATAACCCGCCCCCCTGTACCTTATCCCACTCTCCTCTCCTCAGTAAGTGTGATGCTTCTGAGTCAAGATGGCGGCGCCCGTATCCTAAATTCCTGAACAGAGTTGCAGGCCAGCGGGGGAAAGAATAATAAGTTAGTGACTAAAAACGTAAAATATATTAATTTTAGATTCTGGGGAACCATTTTTTAAGAGTTTGGGCTTTTCATTAAATCATGCTGAAGGTCCGGTTTAATAAAGTGGAAATGACTAACTGCAAGAAGTCTTTTTGCTCTTAGATTGACCCTTTATTAGCTATGCTGTCAGAGATATGAACCTTCGATTGGGATGTAGAATAGGTTCTTGTGATGGGTCTGGATGAAGCGGTAGATGAACTGGATTGTCCACTACTAGGTTCACCAGATCCACATACCATGCTGTTCTCAGCCAATCCGAAGCAAATAGAATCATCTTGACCATTTAAAACCACAGTCGACACAGATGTTGGTGCATAAGTGGGAGAGGAGGAAAGGCATACACTAGACCGAACTGAGACCATGAGTGACTAGGACATCCACTGCAAGAGCTATTGAGGAAAATAGATCCACTTCTGGCATGCACCAGTGCTCGCAGAGGGAGTTAAAGTGGACCAACACCCAGGATTTTGACTATCCTGGGTATTGGTCCACTTCCCCGGGGCACCCCGATCGGGGGTGTCCCGCTGTGTGAAACCCCCCAGAAAGCCCCCAAAACTCATCTCTCCCCGCTCCCACGTGGCCGCGCCGTCCAAGCGACGTACAAGCAGCTTGCCCGTCGGCGCCTCCCGCGCGTCACTCTTGACGTGTGCGCGCCCGCGCCGGCCATTCAGAGACGGCCGGCGAGGTTGCGCGCACGTCTAGAGGAGCGCGAGTGAGGCGGCGGCGGCGGAAGCAGCGGCTGGAGAGGTAAGGTTTTTCGGGGTGTTTGGGGGGTTTACACCCCGCGGGACATCCCGATCTCGGATGTCCCGCGGTGTGTGAGGTGATCGGCCCGGGAATCTTATAGATTCCCGGGCCGATCACCTCAGGGTGTTGGTCCACTTTAAAGATGTTCTGATCTAACTCCCATTCCGCCTGCCTCACTTCCTGTCAAATGAGAATGTCTGTTGTGGAATTTGTTATGCCTGGTAAATGGCATAAGACATAAACAGATTTTTGAGGTTGAGAATAGGCCTGGAAGGTTTGTCCTTTTTGGGAACAATGAGTAAAATCCTGTACCACGCTCTGATATGAGGACTGGTACAATAAATTTTCAAAATTCCTGTACTGCTTGATTAATATGAGCCAGGTGAGCAGGATCCTGCAGCAGATTTGAGGTGAAATTCTATTTACTGGCAGGGAGAAATCGCTTCTCTGACCCAAGCCTTGGAAAATCTGTCCCAGCCGGACATGCAAATCTGTGCAAATACCTGAAAAGGGTGTCTCTGGAATTGGGCTGCTTTCCTTTAAAGGAAGATTTGTCTTTACTTGTGTTGTCAAAAGAAAATGTGTGTCACCCCCAATCTGCTATCTATTAAAGAGGATGGAAACCCATTTTTGGGTCAACTGCTCATCTTTTGCAGCTGCCCCCCCCCCCCCCACCTGTGCTGCTGTTCACTCAGCAGTAAAAGAAAACCAGGCATTTCCACCGCCAAAGCCTAGTTCTGCATCACATTTTGAGAGAGCCGATTCTCATGTGTCACACAAGTCAAGGCTGGATGACATTGAAGCAGTCCTAAAGGAAATCGCAATCAGATTTCAGAGTTAAAAAAATACTGTTAGAGCAGGAACTGATAACTCACAATCAAAATTGTCTAGAGATCAATAGGATCAATAGTGCAATCTTAAAACCAGATCAATCCTAAAGAATAAGACCAAATTGGTGAGCAGTGAGACCAAAGGACCACAGGCACGAAGGCTAATATGCCAAAAAATAAGGATGCTTGTATTATCAGAACATCAGGAGAAAGTGCATAGAAAGACAAGAAGAGAAGGAAAGAGGAGACAGCCCAAAGCGGGGGGAAGGGATAAACCTTGAGTCAATTTGTCTGGAACGTCGTAATCCAAGGCATAAGAAAGCTGTTAAGAGGACTTTCATTTAGTACAACACAACATTATGAATTATATCACACCATGGTGGATGTGAACATAAGATTAACACTTAAAAGACATTTTCTTCTTTCACAGTACCTCTGTTGGCGATGAGCATTTGGCACAGCCCACGGTGTCCTTTGAGGAGCAGAGGGCTACGTCTTTATTAGAGACTTTCAAATTAGAATCAGTTGAAAAAGCAGGAAATATAGGGATAGCTCCCCCTGAATGCCCTAAAGTGAGTAACCCCAGTTTTTACCCTATCTAGTCCAGGTTGGTCTGTTGGTCCATTCACTTAAATTGGCAGGGAAGAGTGTAAAGAGTGTGGTCAATGCTGCTCTGTACGCTGCCTGCTAGGATGCAGCCCCTGCCCCTGAGGTTGAATGATGCTAGATCCAAGTGAGTTGAGTGTTTTGCAAGTAACTGAAACTGTTTAGCCTGGGCCATTTTTTCAGAGCCGGGGGGGTCCCAAGTCAGCTTCCTATTCTTGCATGAGTCGGGTCAGTGGTAGGTCAGGTGGGTTGTGTATAAAAAGTTATAACCATGGAAAGAAAAGCCTTCCCTCTAGGGTCCTCCCTACAGCAGTGCTCCCTGGGTAGGGAATTGAGATAGTGCTTTAGCTGTAGATACCTATAATGCTCAGTTCCAAGCATACCTCCAGTAAAGCTCAACAATGAGAGGGAATGGATCTAATCTGCGGTAAAGAACCAGAAGGCATTAGAACTGGCAAGAACTCCAGGTTACCCAGAACAGGTAGGAGTGCTGCGATACCTGAAAACTCATCCTGATGTCATTATTTATTAAGGCAAATATTGGTGCTATCTCCAGAGATGTGGCACTGTGACGGCATCTTGGGGGCATCTTTTCTCCCCTCCCTAGCTAACCTTTTTATGGGTTGGTAGGAGGAACTCCACATCTATGGAGATGGGAACGGATTGAGGGACTGGATACATTTTTATTGGTGTTTTATAGATGGCATACTGATGATATGGTCAGGTCTGATCAATGAGATCCCAGGATTCCTAGAATATGTGAATGAAAATAATATGAATTCACAGGATCTTGGGACTGCAAACAACTATCCATTATTATCCATTATTACTATTTGGATTTACTCCTTAGTGTGAGAAATGGAATTATACACCCTCAAATGTATAGGAAGGAGAGTGCAGGAAATTCTATTCTGCATGCGTGCCCACCCGCCCCACGCGTTAAAAGCAGTGGGGGAACTGTTCAGATCCTGGGCATTACAGATCAATAATAGGTTACGCCAGAGAGTTAAATGTAAACCTAGAGAGGAATTGGTCCAACCATGCATAGGGGGTATTTTCCCGTCAACATTCAGTACAGTCATCCTCTGACTTTCATCACCACATATAGTGAGGATACAGAGAGATCAGGTCTATTCTCCATATGAATCTTACCCTATTAGAAGGGGATATCAGATTAGAGGAAGTGTTATCCCAGGAAGTGAGAGCTGGCTGGTGGGAGGGCCCCATTTCTAGCCTCTGTGTTATCTCCCTGTTTGATCAGTGATACCCCTGAAAAAAGGCGAGACCTGGTTTGCTTGTAAGGGTAACTTTAGATGCTGAGTACACAGATGTGGAACATGTCAATTCATGAAAAGGGGTCTGGAATTCGAGACTTAGGGCTTTATTCATCAAGGGATAGCTCCAGGTAGTGCCTTGTAAGCGGCAGGTAGAGGCAGGTAGCGGCCGGTGAACGCAATACCACATTTATAAAGCCGATTCTGGTGAGTGACTCTTTACAGCGACAAGTATCGACCGATTCATCATCACAGATGGCTCAGCAGATCCCCGCGGCGCTCTGGTTTTTAGAGTGCCTGGTATACTTGTCGCTACCTGTCACTCTCCCATACATTTCAATGGACAATACTTTTCTTCTCTTTTTGTTTTATTTTTTTTTTAAATAGTGTGAGGTCTTCTGGCCTTTTAAAAGTTATTTTTAAAAAGTTTTTTGTTTTTTAATATTTTTATGAAAAATTGTCATTACAGGTCTAGCATTAAAGTGTTAATGTCACAATGTTATAAAATCGGCATTCCATATGTTTTTGCTTGGTTACTAGTGTTAAAACGTTAGAAAACAGACTTTAATCACACAGCGTCTGGCGCTATGGGCTGCTTTCTTTCCTTGTATACATGTTTTTCAGGGCATCATAGAGACGGCACCTCCTCCACCTATTCTGCAGATGAGGTACTCGGACATAGTCGAGGTAAGAGTTTCTTTAGTTTTATTATTTATTATTATTGTTTATTTACCGTATTTTTCGCCCTATAAGACGCACTTATTTTTCCCCAAAAGTGGGGGAAAAATGTCAGTGCGCCTTATCGGGCGAATGTAAAAGAAAAAAAAAAAAATATTAAAAAAAAAAAAAACTCACCCGTCCCCGCCGCTCCCGCGTTGTCTGGCACACTGCGAGAGGCCAGAGGAGCGGCGGGGGCTCTGTCCCGGCCCCGCCGCTGCGATCGCTGTCTTTTCAGGCAGCGATGACAGCGGCGGGGCCAGAGACAGAGCCCCCGCCGCTCCTCCATCTGCTCCTCCACACGCGAGCACGAAGATCCCGGCAGTGGGTGGGCGTGGCCTGCACCGGCGCAGGCCACGCCCACCCGCTGCCCGGACCTTCGTGATCGCGTGTGGGGAAGCAGATAGAGGAGCAGCGGGGGCTCTGTCTCTGGCCCCGCCGCTGTCATCGCTGCCTGAAAAGACAGCGATCGCAGCGGCGGGGCCGGGACAGAGCCAGCTCGTGAATGGGGTGGGCGTGGCCTGCGTCAACGCTGCTGCGCAGGCCACGCCCACCCCATTCACGGAGCCGGCCGCTCAGCGCAGTGGTGTCAGCGGACAGGTGAGTTTAACTTTTTTTTTTTCTTTACTATGGCGCCTGCCTATACTAATGGGGGGAGGGGGGTGGGAATGGGGGGATGGGGATGCCACACAGCCTATGGGAATGGGGGGAGGGGGATGCCACACAGGCTATGGGAATGGGGGGATGGGGATGCCACACAGCCTTTGGGAATGGGGGAAGGGGTATGCCACACAGCCTATGGGAATGGGGGGAGGGGTATGCCACACAGCCTATGGGAATGGGGGGATGGGGATGCCACACAGCCTTTGGGAATGGGGGGAGGGGTATGCCACACAGCCTTTGGGAATGGGGGGAGGGGTATGCCACACAGCCTTTGGGAATGGGGGGAGGGGTATGCCACACAGCCTATGGGAATGGGGGGAGGGGGATGCCACACAGCCTTTGGGAATGTGGGGAGGGGTATGCCACACAGCCTATGGGAATGGGGGGATGGGGATGCCACACAGCCTTTGGGAATGGGGGGAGGGGTATGCCACACAGCCTATGGGAATGGGGGGGAGGGGGATGCCACACAGCCTTTGGGAATGGGGGGAGGGGTATGCCACACAGCCTATGGGAATGGGGGGATGGGGATGCCACACAGCCTTTGGGAATGGGGAGAGGGGGATGCCACACAGCCTAGGGAAATGGGGGGAGGGGGATGCCACACAGGCTATGGGAATGGGGGGATGGGGATGCCACACAGGCTATGGGAATGGGGGGATGGGGATGCCACACAGCCTTTGGGAATGGGGGAAGGGTATGCCACACAGCCTATGGGAATGGGGGAGGGGTATGCCACACAGCCTATGGGAATGGGGGGAGGGGGATGCCACACAGCCTTTGGGAATGGGGGGAGGGGGATGTCACACAGCCTATGGGAATGGGGGATGCCACACAGCCTATGGGAATGGGGGGAGGGGGATGCCACACAGCCTTTGGGAATGGGGGGAGGGGTATGCCACACAGCCTATGGGAATGGGGGGAGGGGGATGCCACACAGCCTTTGGGAATGTGGGGAGGGGTATGCCACACAGCCTATGGGAATGGGGGGATGGGGATGCCACACAGCCTTTGGGAATGGGGGGAGGGGTATGCCACACAGCCTATGGGAATGGGGGGAGGGGGATGCCACACAGCCTTTGGGAATGGGGGGAGGGGTATGCCACACAGCCTATGGGAATGGGGGGATGGGGATGCCACACAGCCTTTGGGAATGGGGGGAGGGGGATGCCACACAGCCTAGGGAAATGGGGGGAGGGGGATGCCACACAGGCTATGGGAATGGGGGGATGGGGATGCCACACAGGCTATGGGAATGGGGGGATGGGGATGCCACACAGCCTTTGGGAATGGGGGAAGGGTATGCCACACAGCCTATGGGAATGGGGGAGGGGTATGCCACACAGCCTATGGGAATGGGGGGAGGGGGATGCCACACAGCCTTTGGGAATGGGGGGAGGGGGATGTCACACAGCCTATGGGAATGGGGGATGCCACACAGCCTATGGGAATGGGGGGAGGGGGATGCCACACAGCCTATGGGAATGGGGAGAGGGGGATGCCACACAGCCCATGCTAATGGGGAGAGGGGGATGCCACACAGCCCATGCTAATGGGGGGAGGGGGATGCCACACAGCCCATGCTAATGGGGAGAGGGGGATGCCACACTGCCTATGGGAATGGGGAGAGAGGGATGCCACACAGCCTATTCTAATGGGGGGAGAGAGGGATGCCACACTGCCTATGGGAATGGGGAGAGGGGGATGCCACACAGCCAATGGGAATGGGGGGAGAGGTGGATGCCACACAGCCTATGGGAATGTGGGGAGAGGAATGCCACACAGCCTATACTAATGGGGGGAGAGGGGGATGCCACACAGCCAATGGGAATGGGGGGAGAGGTGGATGCCACACAGCCTATGAGAATGGGGGGAGAGGTGGATGCCACACAGCCTATGGGAATGGGGGGAGAGGGGGATGCCACACAGCCAATGGGTATATGGGGAATGGGAGGGGGGGGATGCCACACTGGATATACGGGGAATGGGATGGGGGCATGCTACACTGTCTATGGAATGGGGGCATCCCACACGGCCTATGGGAATTGGATAGGGGAATGCCACACTGTCTGTAATGGTGCGTTTTTGATTGAAATTTTTTTTTCTTATTTTCTTCCCCCAAATCCTAGGTGCGTCTTATGGGCAGGTGCGTCTTATAGGGCGAAAAATACGGTATATAGCGCCATCAACTTCCGTAGCGCTTTACAAGTTAAAGTGGACCAACACCCAGGGGTGATCGGCCCGGAAATCTATAAGATTCCCGGGCCGATCACCTCCCACCCCGCGGGACATCCGAGATCGGGATGTCCCGCGGGGTGAAACCCCCCAGAAACCCCAAAAAGATCTTACCTGATCCGCCGCCGCTTCCGCCGCCTCCCGCGCGCCCCTCCAGACGTGCGCGCGCCCGCGCCGGCCCTCTGTGAATGGCCGGCGGGGGCGCGTGCGCGCCGAGAGTGACGCGCGGGAGGCGGCGGCGGCGGAAGCGGCTTGGACGTTCCTGTCCCCCGCCTGGACGTTGGCGGGGATTGGCTGCGGCGTTCACGTGGGAGCGGGGAGAGGTGAGTTTTTTGGGGTTTCTGGGGGGTTTCACACAGCGGGGCACCCCCGATCGGGGTGCCCCGCTGAAGTGGACCAAAACCCAGGATAGTCAAAATCCTGGGTGTTGGTCCACTTTAAGAATACAGACAAGGTAAAACATATAGCACAGAGAATACAAAATTAGATGCCACAGGTTAAAACCAAGTGTTGTGAGCACAGGAGACAATAGGGAGGAATGAAAGTATATTCTAATATTGATTTATGTCTATAGCATTTTGTAGGGACATTAAACCTTAATTGGTTGTGAAGTGGCCATGTGGCCTATTTCACAGTATGCGCTCTGCTGGTGTACCCCTACTTCAAAATATAATGTGGCTTGAGCATGTGTTAGCCAAAGTAGTTTTGTTTTAGCTAACACATGGCCAAGTGTATACCCACAAGTATTTATATGTTATCATTCTAACAAATACATGTTGAGGCCTATTGTCTAAATCAAATGCAACGTTTTTCTGATTGCTTATGTTGTGTTTTTGCTCCTAACAGATGTCTCCACACAGATGGACCCTGTTCTAATTCTCCCCACCCCAGCTCCGGGACTCTCCAGCACCATGGGCCCAAGCCACAGCTGCGATGGTGAGCACTGTAATTTCTTATTATAACCTTGTAAACAGGCATATGTCTGTGTCCATGACCATGTACATATGTTAGTGACAGTCTACTGTTTACTATCAGACATGGAGACCCACTTTTGCAATCATCATTCATAATTGAATGTAAGCATGCTAGTTTGGTGGCCCTGCTAATGTTACTTGACCCTACATGTTAAAGGCAGCAGTTGTTTATGTGGTGGGTTTTTATTCCTGCTACTATTGTAACTCCCCATTTACTAATTAATATATACAATCATTAATAAACTTTGATAGGTATGATATAATATATATTAATATATTATTGATATAATATCATATTGGGAGGGGGGGCGGAGCTTGCCATGGAGCTGTAAGGACGTAGCTGCTACCAGCTCCCGGCCTCATTAGCTTGTACTAGCACCTACCACCTTCCTTTTTGAGCCTCAGCCCGAGGTACACACCTGGGAGGTGAGGAGAAGACATCCTGCAGCGGTGGGACTCGTCTGATGTGGAGTGTGTGGGGCAGAAGCGCCCGTTTTGAAGCCGGCAGGCACTGACACAGAGGAGCGGCCGCCATCTTGTAGCCTCCTCTGGCTCCGTCCTGTGCCCCGGACCTGAGGTGAGCGGCGGGGTTGTGAGGGCTGACACACCCGGGCGCCGGCGTTGCCGACCCCCCCACTGGTGGTCTCCTGCTCTCCCCTCGCGGACCTCGGCGGTGGAGTGGCCCCGTCGGTGTGACAGCCGGAGGAGCGGCGCGCCCCCCCCGCAGCATACACCAAACTGCGGCCGGGACCTGAGCTGAGTGGCGGGGCTGAGAGCGGGGATGCGCCCGGACACACGCGGATTTGACCCCCCCTCCGCTAGAGGTACCCTGCCCCCCCCACCTGACCCTGCAGTTACCAGCGGCGGGAGCGGGGCTGTCGGCGTGGGAGTCAATGGAGCGGCCGCCATCTTGCCGCCCTTGGACGAGGGAGCAGGGCCCTGTCTGGAGGCACCGGGAGGCCCTCAGTCTCAACGCCAAGCACAACGCCAAGAGTGGCCACTAAAACAAAAACAGCAGTACGCATAAATATGTGGACACCCGCCCTGGGGTCCCCCCTGACATCATAGTGCACCTCCACCTCTGGGACACAAAATACCGACGCTACCTTATGGGCCTCATCCATCCCCCCTTTGCCTCAAGGGAATCAGGAATGCAGGGAGTGCATAGCTGTGCCTCTGGACTGCTGTGAGCATTACACAGCCAGCATAATACGGCAGGACTCTCGGCTGCCCTTAGTTAAGCTGGACACTACTCACACATCAAAATCTTGTTGCCAAAGTCCCTTTTTCACTCGCAGCTTCTACCATAATTGCGGTGACCTCTTGAGCCTTTTTTAAAGCTGCACCTACCCGTACGGGAATGCTCTGCCCTCTGTCTGCTCTGTCCGATAATAGTCTCCTTTACATGGTCTCAAGTGTTCGTGTACAATATTGTTCCAATCTGGACACTCCTCTGGTATTAATCAAGTCTGACCAACTTCGCATCAATGGGCGGCGGTAGCAAAAATAAGGATTCCAAGACCCAGACCAGGGGTTCCCTGGCGACCAACCAAAGTGATCTTAACCGCTATATCTCAAAACCCACGGAACCACCCCGTGATCCGGACCCGTCGGGGAGTTCGCCCCGGGGAGCCACAGGGGAGGGACCTGACCGGGGAGATGCTGATACATCAAGATCATCTCCGGTGGATCGCACGCTATCTGAAATCTGGGCCACCTGCGCTCAATGCCTACTAAAGAGGACTTGTCCTTGAGTACTCGCTCAATCAGCGAAAAGCTATCGGAAGAGGTTGGTCTCTTGAGAGGAGATCTAAAGCAATTGGACTCCAGGCTGGATAAGGTAGAGCGAAACCAGGAGGAAGACAGGTCAGTCATACAACAATTGACCCTAAGCTTGCAAGCACAGGAGGCTACTAACAACAGCTTGACCCTCCACCTTGAAGATTTGGAAAACCACAATAGGCGGAATAACATCCGCATTCGGGGTCTCCCTGAAGCAACTCGAACAGAGGACCTAATGCCTACACTTCAGGGCATCTTCTCTGCGCTGCTTGGAGAACAATCGGAAGGGAACTCTAAAATTGAGATCGATCAAGCGCATAGGGCCATCGCCCCTCCCCCCTGACCGGGGGATCCTCCTAGGGACGTCATTTGCAGAATTCACTTTTTTCAGGAGAAGGAGGCAATTATGGCGGCAGCAAGGAGAAAGGGTCCCTTTGACTTCGATGGCGCGGAGTTGCACTTTTATTCTGATCTTTCGAGATCCACGTTGGCGAGACGGAGAACCCTTCGCCCACCGCTGGAGTTGCTTAAACAAAACAACGTGACGTACCGGTGGGGCTACTCTTTTTCTTTGATTGCTTCCAAGGGAGGCAAAACCTTCGCACTTCGCAGGCATGAGGATCTACCGGTGCTTCTTAGGCAGTTTGGACTTCGATCTCTCCAGATCCCGGATTGGTTGGGTGCCATTCCCGACCCATACCCTTCACAGGCAGGAAGACATGGACCTTCCCAACTCCTCGATGCGTGAGCCTGGTTGGATGTGTTCCATACATCTATTTTTACCTTGCTGTAGAGGACATTGCTATACATGATGGACCTCCCCCCCCCTTCCGTTCTTACCCCTGATTGGGTCGCTCTGACTGCCTTCTGACAGGTCGTATGCCTGCTTGTATAATTTGTATAATTAGTATTGCTACGTATATTTTTGCCTATTCACACTGCCTTCAATGCTGGGCTTTTGTAGAGGTCTTTGCACTGCATCTTCGTGGTTGGCGCTGCTCCTTGGGCCGTGGGTGGGAGATGGCCACGGTCTGAGCAGAGACTGGCGGGTGGCACCGGCGGTGAGGTCTCCCCTCCCGGGCTCGGGGACTGGCGCGTACCATTGGGGGGGTGGTCTGAACCATGGGTCTCGATTGGCCTGGCCTGTTGCTGTTTTGATTGTTTCTCTCCCTTTTAGCGGACGGATGAGTCCCGGACTCAAGTATTTAAATGTTTGGTTATTAATTATCTTACTTTTAGTCTAAACTCAGGGTTGCTAACACATTGGTTTTGATAAGGTGTGAAATATTGATGGCGGCCGGGGGCTGGCACTGGACCTGCGTGAGTTTAACGCACCTTTGTTGCGAACGGCGGCTGGCCTCTCGGTCCCCACTTTGGGGGGCGGTGGTGGCTTCCTATCCCCATTCTGGGAGGTGGGGAGACGCCACTGGCTCCTCTGATTTCTCGTGGGTGGGACATCCCCCACCCTAGTGCACACCGGGCTTCCGAACCGCTCTCCCGCTCTCACCTTTCGTGGGCGGAGGGCGACTTTGGAACCTCGTTGGATTTTGTTTTGTGTTCAGGTATGTGGGAACTGAGCCCTGACCTCTAGTTTAGTGTGGTTCCCAGTTGTTCCTTTCTTCTCTCTTGCTCTGTCTCGGTTTTCTTCCCTCCCCTCTTCCCTTCCTACCACTAATCCCTCCCATCCCCCGTTCGTGCTACCCACCCCCCTTGGGACTACAGTAAACCCAGTGCTAGTGGCAGCGACTGGGGATTGTGGCGTCATGCGGAGCTCTTGTAGTGGTGGTGTGTTTAGCCCTCCTTTCACTAATAAGCTTAGAGTGATTTCGTTAAATGCTAGAGGACTGAACACCCCTATTAAGAGATCCAAGTTAGCCTAGGAACTGTCCAGACATAAAGCAAATTTCGCCTTCATACAGGAGAAGCATTTTAAGGGTGACGGGGCTCCTAGGCTGTCCTCCAGGTCTTTCTCCCAGTCCTATACAAGCAATGCTCCAGATGTTAAAGCAAGGGGAGTGGCGATTCTGATCGCTAAGAATACCCCTTTTCGGGTCTCAGACAAAATTCCGGACGGGCAGGGCAGATACCTGATCATCAAGGGCTCCTTGTATAATAAAAAATACATGTTGGCTGTCGCTTATGCCCCTAACTCTGGGCAGGTAGCTTTTCTAGAATCTTTTGTAGACAAGCTCATGGCAGTACAGGATGGACCCATCATCCTTGGGGGAGATCTGAACGTAGCACTGGATCCTTTATTGGACTCATCCACGGGACGGTCGGCCCTGGCGTACGCAGCATTGCGGAAAATAAAGAAGCTCCTTCAGAAAGCTCAGCTCTGTGACCCATGGCAAATCAGTCACCCCACCACTAAGGATTATTCCTTTTATTCTGCGGTACATGCCACGTTTTCCAGAATCTACTATGTTCTAATATCCCACTGCCTTTTGCCACTCACGACAGATGCCAAAATAGAACCTACAATTATATCAGATCATGCCCCTGTAGCTCTCTCTCAATTTGGTGGGGGGTTCTAAGGGGGAATGGACATGGAGGCTAAATGAGTCCCTTTTGCACAATGAGCCGTTGGTGACTGACCTTCAGCAGGTCATTAAGGAATACTTTGAATTCAATAAAAGCATTGATACTTCTCCATTTAATAATTGGCAGGCCCACAAGGCAGTCATTAGGGGCATACTCATCAGGCTACTCAAATGAGGAGGGACAGGGAGCAGGAGCTGCAGAAACGACTGGAGAGGGTTCAGGAGTTGGAGAGATCGCATAAGGCCTCATTGGCTAAAGGCAACCTCTTAGAGCTTTCTGCGGCCAGGGCGGCCCTGAACTCTCTCCTGTCCTCCAGAGCCGCTTATATTATAAAGAGATGTAAGAGAATGTATTTTGAATGGGGAACCAAGAGCAGTGCACTCTTGGCAAGGGCCCTTAGAAAGCAGCAGTCATTAAATTACATTGAAGCTATCATCGATGAGCAGCAAAGGAAGCTCCATAACACCCCAGATATTGCAAGGCCTTTTATCAAAATCTATACAATATTCGTCCTGATGGGGCGGATTCGAGCCAGGGGCGCCTGGCACAGATAAAAAGATACATTGAGGACTCTGGAATGCCGGTTTTAAGGGGGGAGGAGAGGGATGCTCTTGAGAACCCAATCTCCATGGCGGAACTGAAGGCTGCTGTCTTAAGCTCACCGAACGGAAAGTCACCGGGACCTGACAGGTTTACTGTCAGTTATTATAAACAATTTCTCCCTCTCCTTGGCCCACATCTTCTTTTGGCCTTTAATTCACTCTTGGCGTCCCCTGTCCGGGATACTATCCCGAATGAAATGTTGGCCGCTTATGTCACTATAATACAGAAACCAGGGAAGGACCCTCTTTCCTTTGGCAGTTATAGGCCCATTTCATTGCTGAATGTGGACCTTAAGCTCTTTGCTAAGGTTCTGGCGGACAGGCTATCGGGGTTACTCCCGGGGTTGGTGGACGGCGATCAGTCGGGCTTTATCCCTGGGCGGGAAGCCCGCGACAACACAACCAGAGTTTTGAATCTTCTTCATAGGGTCAAGCAGACCAGGGAGCTGGCTGTTCTGTTGTCCACTGACGCCGAGAAGGCCTTTGACCAGGTGAATTGGCAGTTTATTAAAGCGGTTCTGGAGCATATTGGGTTGGGGCCTGTGGCACTGCAACTGATTATGGCTCTTTACTCGGATCCCTCGGCTAGAATCAAGGTTAACGGCGCCCTATCGGGATGAGTTGACATCAGGAATGGTACCAGACAGGGATGCCCCCTGTCTCCCTTGATTTTTGCGTTATCTATGGAGCCCTTCCTGTGCAGGATCAGGAGACAGGGGGATATCCGGGGGATCACAGTTGGATCAGCTACACATAAAGTTTTAGCGTACGCGGATGACCTGCTCTTCTTCCTCACAAATCCGACAGTGGGCATTCCAGTGTTAATGAAGGAGTGTGAGAGGTTTGGTAGGCTTTCTTTCTTAAAGATAAATTATGATAAGTCGGAGGCTCTGGGGGTAAATCTCCCTAAAGAGACTGAAGCTCTCCTTAAAACGTCATTCCCATTTAGATGGCCCCCTTCGGCCATTACATATCTAGGTACTAAAATTACAAAATTGGTAGACGGGATATACGCTGCGAACTTCGGCCCCCTCCTTTCCAGAATTAAGATGGATTTAGCAAATTGGGACCTCCCCACCTTCTCGTGGCTGGGTAGGATAAGCATTATTAAAATGACAATCTTACCCAAAATTCTTTATTTACTTCAAACCCTCCCTGTACATATCCCTAGAGCATACTTTAAGTCCCTGTATTCGATTTTCGTAAAATTTATTTGGCAGGGACGGAAGCCAAGGTTGAAGCTGCGACTTCTCTTTAAGCCGCGACAGGCTGGGGGATTGGCTTGTCCAGACCTGCTTCAGTATTGGCGTGATGTCCATCTCCAACGCATATTAGACTGGCATCACCAAGGAACGAGGAAGAAATGGGTGGGCTTAGAGACGACCTGGCTGCAAACCCTGCTAAAGGATGCGGCTTGGGTGGCCGGTGCGGGGAGGAACCTTGTTAAAGACCACCGGCTCATAGCAACCTCCCTTGGAGTTCTGGATAACATTAGAGAAAGGGCAGAGATATCACCGTGGCCAACCCCTATGGTCCCGCTGGTGCGTAACCCATCCCTCCCAATTGGCATTCTTCCTCGGCTCAGAGAGATATTTAACAAAAAGAAAACACAGAGCATAAATAAATCACAATATCTAAGAAAAGAAAGAGAGTCCAAAAATTGGAAAAATTATTGAAAAAAATGCAATTAATAAAATATCCCACGGTGCATGCACTTCACATGTACATGTGCAAAATGATCCACCACCAAACGTGCAGACTCTTACCGACTTCCAAGCATGTATAGAGCCTCCAAAACCTGGTGCACAGCGTTGTTATCACCAATCGAACCCAATGCAGGTTATGCGCTGATCAAGCATGCCAAATGCAAACTCCTCAAACTCCTCCTCATACACAGAGCACTTCCAGATGGTATGCACACAATAAACGCCGTTCCCACAATTCTTCTGTATCAGTTGTCACAGTTATCAGGTACAACTCAGATGAAGGTAATATATGGATTGTAAAAACAAAGAACCAAGAATAGTGTAATTCTGCAAGACTAGTCTACTTTAATAAGATCCAAAGATGCACTCACATAATAAATGAACAAGGTCAGCATTAAAAGCACACAGCCGGTCTCACCAACGCTGGAATCAGACGCCTGCCGGCTCCTTCCCAAATATCTGGCAGTGGTAATCCAAATGTGGAAATTCAAAAAGATAAAAGAAAGATAAAAACAATCCTGGATCCGCCGCTCGCCACCGCCGACGCGTTTCGTCGCCGCAAAGCGACTTTAACTAGGCTGGTGGCGCGGCAGAGCGGCGGAACTTAAATACAAGAAAAAGGTTGAAAAGTCCGGTCACGTGATTCCAGTCACGTGTTAGAGGTCCTCCAGTTCCCTAACAGGATGTAATATAACTGTGTAGACGGAATGCAGCACAAAACTGCAAATGACCATTAAAAATCACAGAAGATTAAAAGAATTGTTGTTACTCATACTGGTGACTTAAATTAGAGAGCATTCTCATCTCGGTCAAATTATCAAAGCGTCCATCTAGGACCTGCGGCATCACTGCTTAGCAAACAAGCACGTGAGCCCAGCAGCCAATGGAGGAATCACCAATCAGAGGCCAGCTTCCCCAGTTACATAGCAACAACAAAGCACAGCTACATGTTATCAAAACTCATAGCGAGCTCATCATTCACGCTGGCAGCACAACGCTGCCTGCGCAGAGGAACAGACAACAATAAAGCCTAATCAAAACCTCTCCCCTATAGAAACCTGGCTGCACTGAAACAACAGCGCAACGCTGTCATATACATAACAATTTTGATCACAATCGGAGGCTTGTATGAAAAAGCCTCAATATCTTAAAAAAATATCAATCTATGGGGAACCAACTTGGCAGATTACATTCCAAACAAGAACAAGTACGCCCTACTGTGCCTCCTGTGATTCACATCAATAACCCTGGCAAGATACTGTCAGTGAAAAAATGTGTCTGACCTAATAATCAGAACAAATATTAAAAATATATTAAAAATATTAGCTGTTAGCCTCGATAATAAGACAGCCCAGCACCAACACCATAAAAAAGAAACAATTAATAAACCTTACCAGAAGCTTGTGTAATTAATGCCTAAATATCAAAATATTCAGAAATTAAAACTAAAAAGGTACCGAAAAGACAGTTATATTGAATATATAATAAAAATTTTTATATATAACAAAGGTAATGGTTGTATTAAAACCAAAGGAGAATATAGCCCTTAAAAAACGAGAAGAAAAACCTTTAGTAAACGTCTGATTCCAGCGTCGGCGAAATACAAAACACATAATGAACAATGCAACAACAATTTACTTAGGATGAAATAAAACAGTTTAAGTCAAAATCTATATTTAGGCCGGCTTGGTGTAAGGTATCTAATGTAAAAATCCACCAGCCCTCCTTTTTTGAAATATCCTTAACTATGTCGGACCCCCGCCAATTGGGCTCAACACAATCAATTCCCAAGAATGACATACAGGTGGGATCACAGTTATGGAATTTTTTAAAATGTGCCGAGAGACTGTGGGATTCGTAGCCGCGTTTGACATTGTATATATGCTCACGGATGCGAATCCTAAGCTCCCGAGTTGTACGCCCTACATATAATAGTTGACAGGGGCACCAAATTAGATAGATAACTCCTTTGGACCAACAGGAGATAAATTTAGAAATTTTAAATGCCCTTCCTGTTTTAAAATTTTGAAAAGAGGTTGTGAGTTTGTCTAAAACAATACAGCCCTTACACCCTGCGCAAGCACCACATCTATAGAAACCAACGGGCAAGTCCTTGCCCATCGGTCTGCTTTGTGGTGGATCAACATAACTTTTTACCAAGCGGTCTCTCAGGTTAGGAGCCCTTTTAAAGATCACTCTCGGACGTTCAGGTAGAATTGGCGAGAGTGATGTGGTGACGTCCGAAGGACAAGGAAAATGCTGCTGGGGAAGAAGAATCTTTACTTCTTGGCCTATGTTGGGCCTTGACATTTCTGTCTTGTTTTTATTTTCATAAATTAGGTCTTACTCAACACACACACACACACACACACACAAACAACATCAAAATAAATGTAAAAAATAAAAAAATTTAAACTTATATTGCCAATGTGATCATTGGATCACCATTAGATTTGGGTGAGCGACTGTACAGTGCCTTTATAGCGACTGAAAACAATCACATTCATCAATGGCGGCCATTTTACTATAGCGACTGAGGCGCTCTGTTATAGCGACTCACTTCTGATCATAGCGACCACTAGCGGTCGCTTTTAGCACCGCAGTACAGACGCTCATCTGCTGTTACCTGGCGCTAGTAATGAATAAGCCTGTTATACCACGTCTAGATACAATCATTGTTAAAATGTAACACGAAAAAAATTTTGTCTCTATGATATCATGAGCAAAGTACAATATGTAGCCTGCAGAATAAGGCCATTCAAAGGGAGACTATCCAAGCATTTATGAAGTATTAAAGTGGACCAAAACCGTGCTGGATCGGCCCAGGAATCTATAAGATTCTCGGGCCAATCCATCCCCTCCACGTGGGGCATCCAAAATCGGGATGCCCGGCTGTGTGAAACCCGCCAGGTCGCCGGCTACACTTACCTGAATTCCGGTCCAATGGCGCATGCGTGGGCCCCAGCCGCATCCCCAGCATCTCTCTAGCAGGACGCGTACCCGCGCCGGCCATTTGTGAATGGCTGGCAGGGGCGTGCTCCCTGTTAGAGGAAAGCGTGAGATGCGGCCGCCAGCGCGCTCGGAGCCGCTGAGTGAAGACGTCTCTTAGACGTGCATAAATCAGTGGCTCCGAGCATGCTGATTGGACGAGCAGTCGCGCATGTGCCGTAGGACCGTGGGGAGATGAGTTTATTCGGGGAGATCTGGGGGGTTTCACATAGCGGGGCACCCCCCGATCAGGGTGCCCCGGGAGAGTGGACCAAAGCCCAGGATGGTCAAAATCCTGGGTTTTGGTCCACTTCAAGAACGAACAGAATGAATAGAGATCAAATGTAGCCATGCATTTTTTTTTATAAACATAGGGGAGATACAATTAGCGTGTATGCCGAAATTATTATAAATATACCCAATACAAATATCTATCCCACGATCTATTTAAAGCCAGGACTGTAAATTAAACTCGGGGGGCATACACTAAGGTTAGAGGAAAGACGAATTCTTGCACCAGCATAGGAGGGGATTCTTTACTGTAGGAGCAGTGAAAATATGGAACTCTCTGCCAGAGGATGTAGTCATGAAGAGTACACTAAAAGAGTTCAAAAGTGAGCTGGATGCCTTCCTTGCTTGTAATTACATTACCAGCTATGGCTACTAGACCACTAATAAACAGGTTGAATTAGATGGACTAAAGTCTTTTTTCAGCCTTACATACTATGTTACCATTGATCAAGCACGATTTGGAGTCAGAGGTGGGGATATACATAGGAAGCTTCTGGCCATGGAATCCAAGTGGATTTTTCAGATGGGCACCATAGGGTCGATTCAAAATCCCAAATGTCATTATTTTCGTATTTGAAAACGAAAGTTTTGATGGGTGTTTGTCATTTTTTCCTTTTTTTTTGGCCATTTTCGACTCGCACGAACTTTTGAACATAGACGTATATGTTCTTTCATTTTTCATAAGGAAATCTTTGGTTTTACGCTAGTTCGGGCCCTTTTTCATTCAAAATCGAAAATGTTTCGATCGTTCCAAACATTTACGTGATTGCAATGGGCTGGCGATGAATTCAGAGAGCTGATTTCCAAGTGTTCTGAAGCCCATATAATCGTTTCCTTTTCGATTGCCTTACGGCACCTTTTTTACCTCGGGACTAGGCAGCCAAGCGTGATGGAGAGTGACTTTGAAGAGCATCAAGCTCTTCTTCTGTTTGGCACTGATGTGATCCTGAGGTCAGAGTCCAGATTGCACCGGCGGCGACGCATGAACATCAATGGCATGCATGACGTTGAGTTGTTCGAGCTGACCAGGCTTAATTGCGCTTCCCTCCATAAATTGTATAGTGAGCTGCGGCCATGGTTAGCCCGCACCACAAGGAAGGGGCAAGCAATTTCAGGTATGACCAAGATGCTTGGCTGCCTGCAATTTTTGGCGAACGGCTCGTTCCAGAGGCTGGGTGCCCTCTCCGTGGGGATGTCACAGCCTACGCTGAGCCGCGCGCTATCCCAGTTTTTGGAAGGCATGGCTACCCTAACCAACAAATATGGTAGCCAGAATGATATGGTAGCCAGAAACGCCATTAAGCTTGGATTTTATAATATCGCCGACATGCCCGTCATGGGTGCCATTGACTGTACCCACGTCGCCCTTGTGCCTCCGTCTGCCAATGAGTGCATCTACAGGTATTTTTTATGTCTTTTGATTAAGTTCCCAAAAACCGTCCTTGTAAAGATCCCTCCTTGTAATGATCCCTCCTTGCATTGATCGCTCCATTTAGAGTTCCCTCCTTGTAATGATCCCTCCTTGTAATGATCCCTCCATTTAGAGATCCCTCCTTGCATTGATCCCTCCATTTAGACATCCCTCCTTGCATTGATCCCTCCATTTAGAGATGCTTCCTTGTAATGATCCCTCCTTGCAATGATCCCTCCATTTAGAGATCCCTCCTTGTAATGGTCCCTCAATTTATAGATCCCTCCTTGTAATGATCCTTCCTTGTAATTATCCCTCCTTGCATTGATCCCTCCATTTAGAGATCCCTCCTTGCATTGATCCCTCCATTTAGAGAACCCTCCTTGTAATGGTCCCTCCTTGCATTGATCCCTCCATTTAGAGATCCCTCCTTGCATTGATCCCTCCATTTAGAGATCCCTCCTTGCATTGATCCCTCCATTTAGAGATCCCTCCTTGTAATGATCCCTCCTTGCATTGATCCCTCCATTTAGAGATCCCTCCTTGTAATGATCCCTCCTTGCATTGATCCCTCCATTTGGAGATCCCTCCTTGTAATGATCCCTCCTTGTAATGATCCCTCCTTGCTTAGTTCCCTCATTGTAAACATCCATCCTTGGAATGCTCCCTTATACACAATTTTCACTCATTGTCTTGTTAACATAAGATTAATTGATCCCTCGTGTGTGTTTTTATTTTACACAAAGCCTTAATTTTCTTTTTTTGTTTTTTTTCAACAGGAACCGCAAAATGGGCCACTCAATGAATGTTCAGGCAGTGGTGGCCCCGGACATGCGGTTCCTTAGTGTCCTCGCCGGCTAACCAGGCTCATCCCATGATGCCTACATCCTTAGACGATCTGGATTGTACCGTCGGTTTGAGTCTGGGGAATTTTCCGGGGCATGGCTCCTTGGTAAGTTAACTGAAACCACATTGTTTTTTTTTGGGGATGTTTGTGTGGAATTTGCATTTTGATGTTATGTCTGTAAAAAATATAACTTCCACAACCTTATTGCCATGTGAAAACACACTTGAATTTAAGTTATTAAACAAACAAGCGTTGGCCCAAGTTTGTCCTGCATTTGCAAACTTCAAACTTGTCAGTTTGTACGCTTTATGAATCTCTCTTCCCCCACCCTCGTCTGGAATAGTGCACTTAACTTTATCATAGTGTGTGCCCCATCTTTGCTTAGATGGATTTCACTTCCAAAGGAGAGGAGAGCGGGATAAAGTGTATGTGGCGGGTTTATGCTGTTTTAGGCTCAGACAAAGCATATAAGGGGTCAGCCCAACCTCAATCCTAAAACTATCTTGCCCAGCACACTTGTAAACCAAGACCTGGGATCCTTATGTCTGATTGGCCATCATCCTCAATATTTGTTTGGGGAACTATTTCCAACATCTATGACATATGTTTATTTTGTCGACGGGGACAGTGGCAAATGTCTGCTCAATTGACCAATAGGCTTATATTGATGTTGCTGGTGCGTTTATTGCCTTAAACTGATGGGTTTTTTTTGGGGGGGTTTGGTGAAGGTGATTCCGGATACCCGCTGCTGCCGTGGCTCTTGACGCCTGTACTCCGGCCCCAGGATGCGTCCCAGGATGCGTACAACCGTGCACACCGCAAGACCATGGCTGTGGTGGAGAGGGCCTTTGGTCTTTTGAAGACCAGGTTTCGGTGTTTGGATCATACCCTAAAAAGGTCATCGACATTATAATGGCCTGTGCGGTTCTGCACAATTTTGCCATTTTCAGAACGGGTCCCCCGGTATGTCGATTTGGCTCCCTCTCCACCCAGAGAAGACCATGATGAAGCATTTGTGGGCACACACAGTGTGTCCGGACAAACTGTTCATTCTAATTTGATTTACACACATTTTTCATAATTTTCCCTTGATTTTCCTTTGGTTAAAATTGTGTTGTTGTTTGTGTTTTTCGAACCTTTGTGTATGTTTATTATTGTTCACATTTTTACCTTAATTAATGAAGTAATTACTCACCACAGCCATAATGCTTTACGCCTCTATTTTTAGTATGTGTGAACTGTGTGAATGTACAAGTTAATTATTATTTTGGACACCAAAAAAGGAAGATACAAAATTACTGAGCCACAGGTTTCTTTCCAGCAGTAACATCACAAACATTGAGTTGCTGCTCACTCTATTTCTTCATCTCTTTTTGGATCAAACATATGTACATACAAACCAAAAATTGATAGATCAACCATGCCACATTCCTATTGCACACAGGCATGAGTTTAGAAGGAACTTCCTCCTGGCCGACAAGAGAAAGAGATCAAACACAAAAAATGAAAATAATGCTCACAAAACACTACAAGGTAAAACATCACAACACACCCTCTCCTGCTTTGCCACATTTGTCACAGGCACAGGTGTAAAGCAGACATACCTAGGCCACATCTACACCTGGAACTCAGGGCACAGCCAAACCAGAACACCCAGTCCCAAGCCCAGTCCAGTGAAATCTTAGCCAGGAGTAAAGGGATTAGGTTTGCAGGCCAGAATGTCACACAATCATGTCTAGAAACAGGAGGAGCCACAACCAATCTAAGGACGCACAAGGCGTAAGGCCAACAGCTTGAGTGGCACGTTCAGTGAGCATTGAGCTATGGCATTGGCTAGTGGCCTACCTCAGCACTAATGAGCTATATGTGCGCTAATCCAAACCAGACAAGCAAAGGCAGACACAAAGGGTATCTTAGTTAGCCTCACCAGACAAGTCAATACAGTGGGGATTTTGAGCAAAGATGTAGAACAGATTCAGGGAGTTTCAACCTTAATATGGGGTATGCCCATAGAACCCAGGTTGTGGCTGAATCTGCAGCTGTGCCAAAATGTTTCTCTGTATAGTTATCATTTCAGACCTGTAGGCACGGTTATCATTGTTTGCATTCTCCAGGTGGCTGTTGAGGGTCCTAAATTCTGTCAGCACGGCCTGTAAGGTACTATTGAGGTTGTCAATCCGGCCATGCAGTTCCTCTCTGTTCCTTTGATTGTGTTGTTGAAACGTAACCCTCTCGTGGTGCCATGGCCCTCCCCTGGGAAAAGGGGCAATTTTGCAGAGTACACCTCCCAATTCCCCGGGTTCTGGTGCGTGCCGATGATGTTAGATGTCTAGGGCCCTCAACAGCCACAGGCATGCTTCCCAAATCCTCAGCAGCAGAGAGAACACTGGGGACTTGAGGGTCAGTCTCTGCATGCTGCCCACGATGTGCAGGCAGCATGCAGCCAGCTTCACTCTGCTGCTGCTGCGGAGTTTGGGGAGAAACATTTTGGGACAGTTGCAGATTCTGTCCCAGGGGGAGATCTTCTGAAGGGCCCATCAAGGATCCATCCTCCTCCAGCTCCTGGATTTCCTCCATGAGTGTGCGGGTCTGTAGGGACATGTAAAAATTTTTGTTTAGCTTTTGCACTACATATGTCAATATGTTAGTAGTAACATGCAAAGTCACATGGATAACCTACATTTGGGGAAACAACTTACCGAAAATATCGGATCCTGCCTCCTAGGCTGCACGGAAGTTGAAGGCATGTCAAAACTGGCAGAGGATTCCACAGTAGCTGAGGGATGAGGCTGGGCTGCATGAGAAGCAAAGAAACTAGGTAAACACACAACTATGCATTGTTGCTGGTTAAAAATACATTTGTTTATTTCTTTCACGGGGCAAAGGTGTAATGGGCACTACACCAAGGGTGACACTTGACCTTCACTTCCCATTCCATTATCTGTTAAATGGATAATTTCCTAACTACTTCCACATTGGTCCCCTGAACTATTGCAATCATTCAAGTTCTGCTGGTTCTGTGGCTGCCAACATCCCTTATAGGCCATTAAGTGTACACACTCAGCGTGCAACTAGCAGTTACCAGCATTTGAGGCTGACTAGCATTGTATCTAGTCCAATTGTTTAAGAAGCATGTTTGGTGCTTGGACCCAACCACAGCTCACACACAAGTAGACAACCGATCAAGATTGAAGTGTGGGCTGTGATGGAGTGTAAAGACATAACTGGCAGTTTAAGGCTAATCTGAAATCTTGGTTCCTAGGCTTAACTGCTCATTAACGTCATGTATGGGCCCACCAAATATGAATCTAACTGGCCACACACATGCCACACCCTGGTCCAAGACTGAAATCCACTACAAGGCACACCCTAGGGGCATGGCTTAACATATGTGTTACTGGCTAATTGTGCATGGTCACAAATGTCGAATTTCACATAAAGCTTGGTCACCTGCAGGACGGGTCGGGGAGTCTGTGTCCCTTAGGGCCGCGTGTCCCTCGACCGCGACAGGGTGGAGCAGGCCCAACACCATCTCCTCAGCCGGTGTAAAATTCAATTTGGACGGATATCCTCCTCCAGTTTGCAAGCTGAAACACATAGGCTAATTAAGACCAATGTGGCCAATACTAGACTAATTAAAATCATAAATCAAACAAATTTACCTGTAATTCCGCCTTTTATTTTCTTTCTTCTGTGCAGCATATTTGAGGTCCGATATCTTCCGCTGAATCTGTTCAACATCTTTTAACTCTTCCCCCCGCTGCATTGACTTGTCTGGTTAGGTCGGCCAAGATGTTTGCTCTGCCGCTGCTTGGTGGTGTATTTCGATTTGCGCCCATATAGCTCATCATAAACTAAGGTAAGGCCACTAGCCAAGGCCATAATTTGTGCGTCACCAAAACGGCAACTCAACTGCCCTCTGCGCAATGTGCGCCCTCTTGTTTGTGGTTGTGGCTCCTCCGTGGTTCTTGACAAATGTGATATTCTGGCCTGGGTCTGGGCAAGGGACTGGGTGTTCTGGCCTGGCTGCCCACAGAAGTTCCAGGTGTGGATGTGGCATAGGTACCTTTCCTTCCCACCTGTGCCGGTGGCGAATGTGGGCGTGCAGGAGAGGGTCTTTCAGAGGATGAACTTGTGCTACCTTTGGAGGTAGTAGGGCGGACCAAGGGTGAGGGAGACCTTGCCGGGCCGGCCCTCTTCTGCTGGTGTTTTTGGCCCCCCTGCGGGTGGGGATGTTGATGGCCCAAATTTGCCTCTTGGGGGGCTGCAGCCCTTGCTTCGGCCTCTTTGTGGGCTGCGGGACCTGCTGCGGGCTCTTTGTGGGCTGTGTGCCCTGCTTTGCCGTTTTGGGGTGCTGCGGTTCCTGGTGCGGCCTCTTTGTTGGCTGCGGTCCCTGCTGCGGTCTCTTGGGGGGCTGCGGGACCTGGTTCGTCCTCTTGGGGGGCTGCGGGACCTGGTTCATCCTCTTGGGGGGCTGCGGGACCTGCTTCGCCATTTGTGGGGGCTGCGGGACCTGCTTCGCCGTTTGTGGGGGCTGCAGGACCTGCTTCGCCGTTTGTGGGGGCGGCGGGACCTGCTTCACCATTTGCGGGGGCTGCTGGACCCGCTTCGCCGTTTTGGGGGGCTGCGGTCCCTGGTGCGGCCTATGAATTGGTCTTGCACCATCAACTCCTCCAGGGTATCAAAACTGTTCTTTTTGAGGCCATGGACCCACTGCCGGAAGGTGGTACGCAGTCGGGCCAACAGGTCTAGGTAACTGTCCGCCGGTCCTTTTTGCAGTGATCGGAACCATCGGCAGTAGACCTCTGGGGTGAGCTGATACTTTTCAACAATGGAGTCTCTTATTGCCTCATAGTCCCCATCTTTCTCTGGAGGCAGCTCAATGAATGCCTCCAAAGCCTTGCCCTTCAGCCCTGGGGTTAGGTACAATGCCCACTGAGACCGGGGCAAATGATGCTGGCGGCAGATATTCTCAAAGGACTGCAAGTACACGTCCACGTCACAGTCTGTGTCCATAACTGGGAACTTTGGGGCCGAACCCACAGTTAGAAATGCAGAGTCCGCTGAAGGCAAGCGAGGTGCAGGGTCAGGGGTGGTTAGTCGGATCTTAGCCATTTCCAGCTCATGACGGCAGGCAGCTTCCCGCTCTGCCTGTGCAGCTTCCCGCTCTGCCTGTGCAGCTTCCCGATCTGCCTGACGCTGTGCAGCTTCCCGCTCTGCCTGGCGCTCCAGGAACTGTAGATAGGCCTGCGGATCGGTGGCACTTAGCTGGGTCAGGACCGATTGGAGCTGGGGGTCCCTGCCAGTATCAGAGAGGCTGGGGCTGGGAGACCTAATGGGAGCAGGCACTTCAACAACCACCTCAGTCTGGGACGGATCAGCTGCGCTGGAACATGCAAGTCTATCTGTTACAAGCTGCGTTGGTGCCTCCTGATCGGCCTCATAGAACGATTGCACAAGCTGTTCTTTGGTGCTATCATAAATGGGCAACTGTCTGCGCTGGCATTCATTGATCAGATCGTCTTTGCTCATTCGCTTGTATTGCGCCAGCCCAGACTTTTCAGCAAAAACAAAACAAAAAAGAGGGGCAAACAATTGCTATCTGCTTATTTACCGTCACAACAATGCACCAATAAAATAACTGATTAATTTAAATAAAGTCCTCCAATACAGCATTACTTAACACAACACTTATGCTCTGAATTGAAAGAAACAAAAAGGTGATCCTACAAGCTGCCAACCAATTTGTGACAATCCCACGGGTTGATCAGACCTATTGATCGTTCATCTGATCAGACCGACCAATCGTACCCCACGTGCGTCACCACAATTCTTCAATTGGCAACACACGTGGCTATAAACTGCTGCCACCAGAGCACAACCAGTGCTCAACTCTATCATATAATACAGGCCACACACAATACAATCAGATCAAACGTATCGATCGACCCACAACCACTTCCAGGCAGGGGGCGATCGAGCATCCTAGGCAAGTAAGGTAGCCAGGCTCTTCAGAATAGTGTGAGCCTTTTTATATCCTTGATTAAAAGCATAAGTGAACCTCTGCTGTATTTTTAGAATTTATTTAAACAAACAGAAAACACAAAACAACAAGAAACACGATGCAAGGTGCTAACAGCAGAATTAACTATAAAACACGGTAAATAAGATAAATAGCAATGCAAAATAAAAGAAGGTGGAAAATATACTTAAAAATCCGTCTGGGCTGCGTTCTCTTTGATCAAATCAATTGTCCTCACACGCTTTCTGGTCTTCTTTTTGCTTGGATGTTAAAAGCAGCATGTCACTCTTGATGGTCAGATCGAGTTTGTCCCCATTCTTCCCAGCCATGCTTATAGCCCCAGAACAGCGGGCCTCCCCACCCCTCCCATTTCTGCTATAGGATACCAACTGACCACATTCCAAGGGAGGGGAGTGACAAGCATGAGGGACCTAGCTGGGATCTATTTGCAATTTGTTTATTTGGCTTTTCCAAGTGGTTTTATTACTAGGTGGGAGGGGGGAAATGATGTGAGTAGGAGATGGTTATCAGCATTGACCTGGCATGTGAGGGTTAGATAACGGTGAAAGTGAGAGGGCTGAACTGGATGGACTAAAGTCTTTATTCAGCCTTACATACTATGTTACTATGTTACTAGGGGGGACAAGAAATGAGGGGTTTACACCAAGCAGGCAGGTCAGCTAAAGTGTATATATAGATATATTTATATGTCTACACACACACATATGTATTACCCCAGCATACACACATAGAGAATAAAAATACACCTAAGATGTTCTGTGACAAGCTTCACCCCTGCATGAGCTGCTGAGTTATGGTGCTTAACAGTTGGTGAAGTGCAGTTAGCGTCCAAGGCTATAGCTGGCATGAGGCAGGGGTGGAAATAATACCGTTTTGTGAGTACTCACCTTTAAAACGGGTATTATGAGTGTGCCATACACTCCACTTTGGTCTTCATGACATCTGGGTAATCTCCAGTAGAGGGCAAACTTCTGCAGAGATGAATATGCAAAAAAAAGAAAGCCCCTCCCGGTCCATATATACCTGGCACCTCCCACCAATTCCCCAGTGTATAAAAGCAGTAAAGGGACCAAGAAGAACCAAATATAACCGTAACAATCAAAACCAATGGTTCACCATATAAAAGCCCCAGAATACCTGAAAAAAAGGGGTGGGGCGAAGTGGAGTGTATGGCACACTCATAATACCCGTTTTAAAGGTGAGTACTCACAAAACGGTATTATTCTAAGTGTGCCATACACTCCACTTCGGTCTTCATGACATCTGGGACATCCAATAGCAGTGTCCGTCATGGGTGGGAACCAGAAACAGTAAAGAATGTACCAACTCAAACCATTGCAGCTTGCAGAACCTTGTGGCTAAAAACAGCATCCGCTGAAGCCCACACATCAACCTTGGAAAACTTGGAAAAAGTATGAACGGAAGACCAAGTAGCAGCCTTACAAACTTGTTCAACAGAAGCCTGGTGCTGAAAAGCCCAGGACGCACCCACCGCACGAGTAGAGTGCGCAGTGACCCTAAAAGGAGGAGTCCTCCCCTTAGCAGAATAGGCCCCAACAATGGCCTGATGAATCCATTTGCTAATCGTAGACTTAGCAGGTGCCAAACCGTTCCTGGGCCCGCAGGGCACCACGAAAAAAGCATCCGTCCTGCGGAAGGAAGAAGTCGTCACCAAATAGTACTTCACACAGCGAACAACGTCCAAATTGTGCAGAACCCTCTCCTTGTCATTGTTAGGCTTAGGACACAAGGAAGGGAGAACAATATCCTGATTGAGGTGGAAAGCAGACACCACCTTAGGAAGGAAATCCGGCTTAAAACGAAAAACCACCTTATCCTGGTGTCTCTCAAAGTAAGGGGCCTGAATTGACAGGGCCAACTCAGAGACATGCCGAACAGAGGTAATAGCCACCAAGAAGGCAACCTTCTGAATGAGAACCAAAAGAGCAATATCCTGCAGCGGCTCAAAAGGAGGACCCTGCAGAGCCGAAAGAACCAAATTCAAATCCCAAACAGGAACTACAGCCTTCCGAGGGGGTCGCACATGGGCCACCCCTTGAAAAAAGGTCTTAACCAGCGGGTGTAAAGCAAAAGACCTCTGGAAGAAAACCGACAGATTATGCTGAAGAAACTCCAAAATCCTGGGTATAGAAAAACCCTACAAGGCAAGGCCCTGGCCTCACACCAATCAATATAGGACCTCCAAGTCCTATAATAAATGCCAGAAGAGGACCGCTTCCTAGCCCTAATCAGGGTCTGAACAACAGCCTCAGACAAACCTTCCTCCTTCAAGATGAAGGTTTCAGCAGCCAAGCCGTCAAAGCCAGCGTTTGTAAATTGGAGTAAAGTAGATGACCCTGAGATAGCAGGTCCGGCAACAAGGGAAGCCGGTACTGGTCTACGGCCATCCTTACGACGTCTGCGTACCAAACCCTTCTTGGCCACCTTGGAGCCACCAGAATCGCTGGTGCCCCTTCTAGAACCAGTTTGCGAACTACCTTGCCCAGCATGGAGACGGGTGGAAACAGGTACAGAAACCCCAACTCCTTCCAAGCCAGTGACAAGGCATCCACTGCCAGAGACAGAGGATCCTGAGAAAGAGACACAAAGGCCGGAAGTTTGTGATTGTGCCTCGAGGCAAAGAGATCCACCTCCGGAGTCCCCCACTTGTAGCAAAGATCCAGAAAAACCTCGGGATTGAGAGACCACTCTCCGTGGCGAGAGGATCCCCTGCTCAGGGAATCCGCCTCCGTGTTTTCCACTCCCGGAATGTACACTGCCGAAAGGCAAAGAACATTGCTCTCCACCTAGTGCAGGATCAGAGAGACTTCCCTGAGGGCACTCCTGCTGCGAGTCCCTCCTTGGTGATTTATGTAAGCTACTGCCGTTCGGTTGTGCGAACGAACCTGAACCGGAAGGCCACGTAAATGTGGGGTCAGCCGAACCAGAACCAGTCGAAGGGCTCTGATCTCCAAGACATTGATGGGGGTGTGAGCCTCCTGGGGACCCCACACCCCGCTGAACTGATGACTCTTCCAATAACCTCCCCAGCCCGACAGGCTGGCATCCGTGGTAACCGTCTCCCAACAAGGGATCAGAAAAGATCTGCCCTTCACCAGATTGCTCTAGTCCAGCCACCACCGAAAGGACTGCCGAACCCTGGGAGACATCCTGAAAGGTTGATCCAATGACTGAGGGCACCTGTCCCAATACGTCAATAGGTGAAGTTGAAGAGATCTCATGTGAAACTGTGCAAACGGCACCACCTCAAAGGAGGATACCATCAAACCCACCAGTTTCATCCCCTGTCGGATAGAGGGACAAGGACTGTCCAGAAGAAGGCGAATCAGGCCCTGAATGCCCTGCACCTTGGACTGGGGCTGAAACACTCTGGCCCGAATGGTATCCAGATTCATGCCCAGAAATGAAATCACACGTGACGGGGAGAGAGACGACTTGGTGCAGTTGATCACCCACCCAAACCTTTCCAGGGTCGACACCACCTGGTGGGTGTCCAGCTCCGCCTGATGGAGGGAAGAAGCTGATATCAACAGATCGTCCAGATAAGGCACAATGCGAATGCCCTGAGATCTGAGCAGAGCCATTATGCCTGCCAAAACCTTGGTGAAGACCCTCGGTGCCGAGGTCAGACCGAAGGGAAGAGCTACAAACTGATAATGTTGATCCTCCACCGCAAACCGGAGGAATCTCTGATGTGCCTGAAAAATTGGAACATGCAGATACGCATCCTTGATGTCTATGGATGTCGTAAAATCCCCTTGGCGAAGGGAATTGATAGCCGAGCGCAGAGTCTCCATGCAGAACTTTTGGGCTCTGATAAATCTGTTGAGAACCTTGAGATCTAGAATGGGTCTCACCGAACCCTCCTTTTTGGGAACCGTGAAAATTTTGGAGTAGAAACCCCTGCCTCTCTCCGACAGAGGCACCAGGCATATAACCCCCATGTCCAGAAGGTTTTTTACTGCTAACAGGAGCCCCTGTGCAGCCTGAGGGTCCGAGGGCACCCGAGACCTTAAGAATCTTGGGGGCGGCCAGTACTCGAAACTCCAGTTTGTACCCGGAGGAGACCACTTCCAAGATCCAATTGTCTGTGACCTCTCGGGCCCAGACCTGGAAGAAGAGCCGCAGCCGTCCCCCCACCCTTGCGGGTGAGGGCGCCCCTTCATTGCTGAGCCGGTTTAACGGCAGGCTTGGGCTTGGAACCCCAGGCAGGCACGGGACGTGCCCGACCTCTGCCCCTGTTCCAGGACGAGCCCCTGACACCTGAGAAGGCCAAACCCCTAGTCGCTCTGGCCCCTCGAAAGGAAGGAGTGAACGAGCCCGCCCCCTGAAAGGGGCGGCGCTGTTTCCTCCGCTGAGGTAACTTACCTCCTTTAGCAACAGCATCCAATTTATCTCCAAACAGCCGCAAACCAAGAAGGGAAGAGCTGTAAGCGACTTCTTAGCCCCAACGTCCGCTGTCCACTGGCGGAGCCAGACCAATCTGCGCATAGCCACCAGTAAGGCTGAAGTCCTACTACACACGACAATAGAATCTTCCATCGCAGCCATGACAAAATCCATGAACAATTCGCATTTCTTAAGGATAGCGAACTCAGCGCCAGCTGGATCAAACTGAGCGTTACTCAGCCAGTCCCTGATAAGAGACCTGGCAGCAAGCGACACCAGGGCAGATGCACTAACAGGCCTCAGGGCCGAGCCCACGTTGGCAAATGCGTGGCACGCCATCTGATCAAGGCGCTTATCCTCGCCATCCTTAAGGGAAGTGGCGTCAGGGGTGTTCAGCACAGAAGAGTTGGTCAAACCTAAAACAGGCGCGTTGACCTCGGGAGGAGAAGACCAGCGCTTAACCGCCTCCACCGGAAAAGGATATTTCTTATCCCATCCCTGAGGCACACCAGGAAGCCGACTGGGCCTCTCCCATTCTCTAAGGATCAGCGCATCAAAATTACCCTGGTTAGGGAATTCCAGACGGGGCATGCAGGCCCCAAAAAATTCCCCCTTCTTAAGAGGGGGCGCCTCAGGCGGTTCAATATCCAACACCTCCAATAAATGTGACAAAACAGTGGCCGTATCTACGGCATCCCCCAGCTCCTGCCCGACATTGGAATTCCCAGACTGAACATAGTCAGCCTCTGTTTCCTGATACAATTCCCCCTCCTCTAACGGGGAATAATCTGACAAATCAGCGGACTCGTCGTCAACATCCCACAATGGCTGGGCCGACGACAAATGTCTCTTTTTAGCCTGGGCCTATTTGCCCACTATGCTAGCAATAATTTTCTCGATGCTGGCCAACCTAGCCCAAACATCAGAAAGCGACTCCCCACTGGTACCAATGTCACTTGGGGTACGGATAAGGTGGGGAGGGGAAGGCGATGAAGCGGGAGGAGCCGACCCAGAAGGCTGGGTACCAGACTGCCGCGTTATGGCCTTTTGTGCGCACGGTATACAGATCAGCACATTCTTCCCCGTAAGGGATACCCCGCACCCCACACATGGCCCGGATTGTCCCAGAGGGATCCCGAGCCCAGTATCCTGCGGAGCCTCCATATGGTGAATTTTTGTGGTCAGTCGCAAGACCGCAGGGAATTACGCATAAGCAACCCGGGA
This sequence comes from Gastrophryne carolinensis, assembly GCA_027917425.1. Taxonomy (NCBI): domain Eukaryota; kingdom Metazoa; phylum Chordata; class Amphibia; order Anura; family Microhylidae; genus Gastrophryne; species Gastrophryne carolinensis. The sequence goes on from CM051234.1 coordinate 288,579,391, forward strand.
TGCCCCTTAAAAGTCCCGGTGGGAGGATTTTAGGTGGACAATTTTACACTAGGGACCCCAGGACCAGGAGGGACCCCTTAATATGCACATATACAGGGCAACCTGAAACACACAAAACAAGCAACATAAGTGCAGAGCTGTGTAAAAGTGGCCATAACCTTACATTGTAAAAGACCACAGCATTTGATCTTGCAGCCACACAAAATGTATATACATGTATATATATTAACCATATCCCAGTCAGACAGTGTAATTAACACACACACCCATGCTCTAGACCAGTGGGGGCCCCCGCTAAAGAGGAGCCCCCACACACACAAGCTAAGGAAGTAGCCATCGGGCCCTTACCACACCGATCTGCTATGCGGCCTGCTCAAGAAGATGGCCCCCACGAAGCCTCATGCATGAGGCAGAAGAGCAGGGGGAGGGCGGGCCAGCACAGAACGCGCGTTTGCCGAGGCCACGCCCCCCTCCCAGCAACGCGGACCCCTAGACACGAGCACAGCAATCGCGCCAAAGAAGGGGGCGGGGCTACTCTTCCCGAACGCAGCCTAAGGGGGAGAAGCTCCCCCAGACTGTCACTAGTCCCTGTTTGTATGCCAGTAAAGGCAGTCTGCCACTCACAGCACACAGTAAAAACACTCAGCACAAAGGGACACAAGCTGGGGAAAACGAAATATCAGCCAGGCCAGGCAACCCCCTTCCCCCCCGGAGGGGAATAAGGGACCCGGAAGGGGGGGAACCCTGCCAGAAGCCTAGAGGGACGGGGCATCCCACAGCAGGATCACCAAGAAACCTGGATAACCGCCTACCCCATAGTGGGGTCTCACGGTAGAGCAGAGCTCCTGATGCACCCATAGGGTGCTCCTACCTTCACCAGGACCCGCAGCTTAAGCTGAGGCTCAATATAGGGCAATTTAGAAGGGTCCTGGCAGTAATAGGGATAATAGAAGGCCGGGCGCGAGCCCGGCTTACCTGTAAGTAAAGAAGTCTTCATCTTCTGTCTTGTCGCCTTCCCTGCAGAGAAGTAACTGGGGAATTGGTGGGAGGTCCCAGGTATATATGGACCGGGAGGGGCTTTCTTTTTTTGCATATTCATCTCTGCAGAAGTTCGCCCTCTACTGGAGATTACCCAGATGTCATGAAGACCGAAGTGGAGTGTATGGCACACTTAGAATAGATAGTAAAACATCTTAGTGCATCCAAGTATGGTAGGGGCTGATACTATGGCAGAGCGTGAGGTGGCCCCTACAGCCAGGATGCTGTGGATTGCCTTGGAGCTACAATGGGGCCAGTTATGGGGGAGAGATAATACAATTCTGTGAAATACTCACCTGTAGAATTGGTATTATAAGTATACAGTACGTCCTGCTCCAGATATATTACTTACACTTGGGTTATCCTCCGCCAGATGGCGCTGCACTGCAGAGACAGCAGGCTCCTCCAGGCCCCTCAAACACCAGGGGACCTCCCACAAATCCCCAGCATTGAAAAGCAGTGAACAAGAAGCCGGGAGAATTTAACCACCCAAAAACTGGTAACTTATAACAATGATAACAATCACCATACAGGGGATCCAGAATAATGCAAAAACCAGGGTGGGGTGGAGCAGGACGTACTGTATACTTATAATACCAATTCTACAGGTGAGTATTTCACAGAATTGTATTATTCTTAGTATACAGTACGTCCTGCTCCAGATAGATTACTTACACTTGGGACATCCAATAGCAGTGTCCATAAAGTAGGGTGGGATCCCCAATAAAAAGGTAACAGCAGACAGTTTAAACCACTGCCGCCTGCAAAACCTTGCGGCCAAAAAACAGCAACAGCTGAGGCCTTAACATCAACCTTGTAAAACTTTGAAAAGGTATGAACAAAAGACCAAGTAGCGGCCTTGCACACTGGTGCAATAGAAGCCTGGTGCTGGAAGGCCCAAGGGGCACCAATAGCACGAGAAGAAAGAGCAATAAAGGGAAGGGAGGATTCTTCCCCTTAGCAGAGTAGGCCTGAATCACAGCCTGACGAATCCACTTGCTGATAGTAGACTTGGCAGGAGCCAAAAACCCTTCCTAGGACCAGAAGGGACCACAAGAAGAGCATCAGTGTTCTTGGAAGGTGCAGTAGCCACCAGATAGTACTTTGGACACCTAACCACATCCAAAGAGTGCAAAACTCTCTCCTTAGCACTGCTAGGGTTAGGGCACAAAGAAGGAAGAACAATATCCTGATTCAAATGAAAGGCAGACACTACCTTTAGGCAGAAATTCAGGTTTGAACAAAACAACACCTTGTCCTGGTGCCTCTCAAAGTAGGGGGGCTGAATGGACAGCACCGCCAACTCAGACACACGCCTGACAGAAGTGATAGCTACCAGAAACACAACCTTGAGCATAAGAATGGCCAAGGCAGCATCCTGCACAGGTTCAAAGGGAGACCCCTGCAAAGCAGGCAAGACCAATTCCAAATCCCAAAAAACAGGGACCATAGGTTGTCGTGGGGAACGCACATGAGCAACCCCCTAAAAGCAGTCTTAATGAAGGAATGCTGAACAAAAGACTTCTGAAAGAAGACAGACAGGGTAGAAACCTGACCCTTCAAAGTACTGAGTTAGAGACCGACTCCAACCCATGCAGTAAAACTCCAGATCCCTGGGAACTGAGAACACCCAACAGGGAAGAGGCCAAGACTCAACCAGTCAATATAGGTACGCCATACCATATAACAGATGGAAGAAGAAATCTTCCTAGCCTTCACCATGTACTCAACCAACGAGGTAGACAAACCTTTCTCCATCAAGATGGAGGTTTCAGCAGTCAGGCCGTCAAGGCCAGAGTTTGTAAATGGGATGGTGTAAGTGGTCCTAAGTGAGAAGATCTGGCACTCCAGGCAGAAAGCACTGATCTACTGCCATCTGCAACACGTCTGCGAACCACACTCTTCTTGGCCACCTGAGGCCACCAGAACCACTGGCACCCCTTCCAGAGCAATCTTGCGCAGAAACCTGCCTAGCAGGGGGAATGTAGAAAGACATACAGAAACTGAATGTCCTGCCATGACATTACTAAGGCATCCATGGGCACGGCCAGAGGATCCTGGGACAGGGAGACAAAGGCCGGGAGCTTGTGATTGTGACGGAACGCAAACAGATCCACATCAGGTTGGCCCCAACGGTGATACAGAGATTGGAACACCCTGTTGCAGAGGGACCCCCCCCGGAATGTATACCGCTGAAATGCAAGGAACATTGGCCTCCACCCAGATCAGAATCAGAGACACTTCCTGGAGGACCCTCTTGCTTCGGGTCCCTCCCTGATAATTGATGTAGGCAACTGCCATCAGAGTGACCATGCACCCCTGAGCAGGCAGGCCTTGAAATGAGTAGTCAAACGAATCAGAACTAACCTGATCGCTCACAGCTTCAAGACATTGATAGGGGAATATGCCTCCTAAGGGCCCCACCTCCCCTGGAACCGCAGGGACCTCCAGAAGAAACCCCCCCAACCTGATAGACTGGCATCCGTGGTGACCGTCTCCCAGGAAGGAGCAAGAAGGTTCCGCCCCCCCAATAGGTTCCTTGAGTCCATCCACTACAAGAGGGACCTCCTCACCGGGGGGGAGACACCCAGGCCCTGTCCAGGGACGCTGGGTCCTTGTCCCATACAGACAATAGGAGGAGTTGCAGAAGCCCCAAGAGGGACTGAGCACAAGGGGCCACTTCGAAGCACGCCACCATCAGGCCCACCAGCTGCATCCCCTGCCTGGTGAAGGGACGGGGACAGCTAGGAGGAACTGAACTCGTGCAAGCAGATTGTCCACCTTCTGCTGAGGAAGGAATATCCTTGCCTGAACTGTGTCCAGATTCATTCCTAGGAATGAAATTACCAAGGAAGGGGACAGTGAGGACTTGGGGTGGCTGATCACCCATCCAGATGACTCCAGGATGGACACCACCAGCTGAGTATCCAACTATGCCAGATGTAGAGGCTGGGAAGTGATGAGGACGTCCAGGTAGTGCAGCACGCGGACGCCCCTTGGCCTCATCAGAGACAACATCACCCCCGCCAGCACCTTGGTGAGCACTCTGGGAGCTGAAGAGAGGCCAGATGGCAAGGCCACAAATTGGCAGTGTTGATCTTCCAACGTGAATCTGAGGAATCTTGGTGTCCTGAAAACACAAGGATGTGAAAGTAAGCATCGTCGCAAGGAGCAGATGGCCGAGCGCAGAGTTTCCATGAGGAAAGCGCCTGTACTTGACAATTTGCTGAAGATCTGTACATCCAGAATGGGCCAGACTGACCCATCTTTTTTGGGAACAGTAAAAAGGTTGGTGTAGGGTCCCTTGCCTCTGTCTGTTAAGGGAAATCTGCAAATGACCCCCAGACCCAGCAGACCTTGCATGGCCTGCGCCAGCACCTGAGCAGAAGCAGGGACCAGGAGTACCCAGGACCAGATAATCTTAGGGGAGGGCGCACAGCAAACACCATCTTGTAGCCGGAGGACACTACCTCCTAAATCCACCGGTCTGAGGCGTGATGCTTCCAGACTTAAGCAAGGTGCCGCAGCCGTCCCCTCACCCAGGCGGGTGAGGGCGCCCCATCATGCTTGAGGGGACTTGGGAGAGGATTTGGGCATAGCCCCCCAGAGGAGCCAGGGTGTTGTCTTCTGCTCCTGGGACAGGGAGCTGCGCGAGCCCCGCGAAGGACACCCCTGGTTCCTGTTTAACACCATGGTGGAGGGTGGAAGGGGGGCCCTGGCCCCGAAGGGCCCGAGACAGCCGTCTGCGCTGTGGTAACTTATGTTAAGGAATTAATTCTGGATTGATATACATGATGTAGCTTTTTCTGTAAGGTATATTTTGCTGCGCTCAGAAACCTTTCTGCTTTCTAAAGTTACAAGTATCTGATCAATATGTTCTTCGCGTGCTTGGAGTACAGAACTCCGCCCTTCTCATCAAGATATGGATTTTGGACATTGTTGGACATTGTCTTCTGTCGACTAAAGATAATTTACTCTGTTACATAAAGAATTTGGACTCTGCTATTGGCTGAAACTGCGTCCTCCACCCTAGTTCAATCAACATAAAGAAATGTGACTGAGGCCGCCATTTTGAGCACGCTCCCAGAATTGCATGAGAGTGAATTGCTGTATGTCACTCTGTTGTAATCTCTTGTAATCATCTAATAATAATACCTTTAATTTGGACCAGCTGTTATCACGTTGTTTTTCTTCCTCAACATTTTGGTGCCAAAACCCGGGATCAGAAAGCGACTCAGCAACCGAACCAGTGTCTTGGACCCGAGGACAGGAGATCGACCTGGCGCCTCAAATAAGGTGAGAACTTCTGTGTCTCAATTCTGCTCTCCTTTGGCTCAAAACACTTCTGTTCTGAAGTCGTGAGTACAGATCCCAAGAACCTGTAACAGCTGTATATGTACTAATACCTTTTGAGATGTGTGTGTCAGTAAATGAAATGAAAGAGGTCCTTTACAGCGTATGATTACAGCGTATGATTGTGATGGGGTTCTCTTCCTGGCACCTTGCAAAAGTGGTGGTTTCCACGGAGCGCGTGGGTAAAGGGGCACCAGGACACAGCGGGATCTCCAGCCAGATTATTTGGTGATAGAAATCTTTTTATATATATCTTTTTTCACTTTAGGATTAATTTTGGGGTCAGTTTTTGGATTAGTTTAGGTGTATATCTTTCACATGTGAGTTTATGGTATTCACATATTGTTTTAATTAACACTGTGTAGTTTTTCACAGTTATTTTTTGAACAGAGGTTGTTTGATTGTTTGTATTGATTATATCACTGGTTCACATTTATATTTTTGTACTTGTATTATTATATGCACAACGGCACTTTTTTCTGGCTTGAGATTTTTTCCCGTTGAGTAATTATGGTTTTTAGTAATTGTTGGATGAGCTCTATTTTAGTCATGATGTAAATAAATAAATTTACAATTTGAAATATATATTATTGTTACATGCCTTGATTGAATTTTGAATACATAGATTGGTGGTGCAAATCATTGGTGTCCGTTTCTGTGGGGTACTGGGCCCCACACCACACGCAAATTCAAATTGCCTGCCTTGGGACACCTTCTTTTTGCACACTAATCTTGCTGTATTTTTATCTGAAGAGTGGTGCAGGGACAGCTTAATTATTGGTTTCTAATTGTGATGGGCTTAGACGCACCTCCAATTGTGGAGAACGCCAGTGGGTCCAGTGAGTGTGCTAAACAAGAGATCTCCATAAATCTCAGACCCAAATGTTTTTTCTATCCCCTCTTTTTGTCCAGTAAGTTGTAACTAACTATTGTCTGCGTAGCAGAGGGACAAAATCATAGAAGGATAAGTGTAGGCTCCGCTGCACTTAAGGGCGTGTCCCAAAGCAACTGCAGGCTTGTGTCTCATGCATAATAATACTGCTGACAGGGAAGGAGCGTTAGCCTGGTTTGATTTAGACAATATTAGGGGCCAGATATTATTTGGAATCTTCTCCTTGCTTTTTGTCATTTGGCTGTGTTGGAAAATTTGGAGGGACAAGAAACGGGGATTCCTAGTGTGGGACTTTCCCTAACAGCCATAAGAAGCCATACAAAATTGTTAGCTAACAAATCCGGGAGAGAAGGGTAAGGGTCCCCTCCATCATAGCCGGGCTATGGGAAACGGTGTAAGTAAGGTTGGTTCAGTGTCCAACCAGGGAAATGGACGTCCTAATTCTCCTTTGACCCCACAGAAGGAGGTGAGTAAAAAGTATGGCACATGGGTTAGTAAATTTCTTCCAAAATGGGGGAGGCTAACTAGGGGATTGGATTGTGGGATTCCCAAAAAGGGAACTCTTGAATTGTCCCGCTGGGTAGCCCTCTATAAAAATTGCAAGTCAAGTTTCACGTAGCCAAATGAGAAAGCAGCTTGGAGAAGATGGCTGGCTGAATCCTACTGGAAACAGCACAAGGCCCGAGGTATTTTTACCATTGGAATCCAGGCAGGAGAGGGAGGAAGTCAGACAAGAAACATCATGGGGCAGATGAGGAAGAGGCAAAGCAGATAGAGCAGCTGGCTATGTCCCTAGTGGAGCCCACCGTTGGCAGCCTGGAGACCCCTGACTCATGTACTCGGGGGGAGTCTCCATTAAATTAGGAGCCAGACTCAAAATTTCCACTGGCTCAGCCACGGTGTACCCCACTGGAGATCTGGCACAGGTCCTTTTCCAACCACCCCCATCATATGTGGAACCCCAAGTCAGGCCCACTGCCCCAACATATGTACCTGCTACCAGCCATTGGCAGGAGTTATCTGAACCTAGGGGAGGGAAAGTATTTTGTGGAGTGGAAGGAGAGCTTCTGCTAACCCCCAAAATAAATGCAGAAGAGGTACATGACATAGCTGGGGAACACCTTCTACCTCAGGCCACAGCATACCCTGTCAGGGAACAATTTGTCCCCGGCAGAGGTGGCCAACAGGATAGGGGAATCACTCAGCATGTTCCATGGACCCCTGGAGAGATGAAGGGATTTCTTTAATCTGTTCCTAAGCCCAGAAACAATCCATATGGGTTTGTAAATGAATTGTATAACATTACAATCCCACATGGAGAGATTTGCTGCAGATAATCAGAGGAGTAGCAGGTCAGATTGACACAGCTGCCATCTGCACCAAACTCATACTGCCATTAAATCCATCAGAGCAGGAAAATTCCCCTCAAAAAGCCTTAGAGTATGTCAACCAGCTTAAAGAAGGCAGGTTGTAGAAGAGGCAGGGGGCAACTTAGATGATCAAGGCATGGGAAAGATGCTAACTGCCACATTGGTGGCTGGATTAAATAGGGAGATTCATGACAAACTTGTCTCTGCCCACTCTGATTGGCAGGACAAGTCTGTCTCAGCGCTGATGAGTTTAGCTAGCTCAATCCAAAGAAACGTTCAGGAAGTGCAGGAGAAGAGGGTCCAGAAAGTAATAATAATAGATGCATCTGGGAAATCCCAAGGAAAACAATTCCTGTGTAAGAAACTATTTAAAGTGGACCAACACCCAGGATTTTGACTATCCTGGGTTTTGGTCGACTTCGGCGGGGCACCCCGATCGGGGGTGTCCCGCTCTCTGAAACCCCCCAGAAACCCCAAAAAACTCACCTCTCCCCGCTCCCACGTGACCGCGCCGTCCAAGCGGGTGACAGCGGCGTCCAAGACAGCGAGTCCGCCGCCCGCCTCCCGCGCGTCACTCTCGGCGTGCGCGCACCCGCGCCGGCCATTCACAGATGGCCGGCACGGGCGCGCGCACGTCTAGAGGGGCGCGCGGGAGGCGGCGGCGGATCAGGTAAGGAGTTTGGGTTTTTTGGGGGGGGTTTCACCCCGCAGGACATCCCGATCTCGGATGTCCCGCGGTGAGTGAGGTGATCGGCCCGGGAATCTTATAGATTCCCGGGCCGATCACCCCTGGGTGTTGGTCCACTTTAAATGCATATAAAAGGTGATTTTCAGGGACACAGATGACACGCTAAAAATAAATAAATAAATAAATAAATAGGAAAAATAGTGAAACAAAAAAATAATAAAATATGAATTAAGCAATGAATGAGAAAACATTCAGAGATATTTTTTTTTTCAAAAGAGCACTACAGAGTTATTGTAACTCTGCCCTGCCTGTCAGAGACTTACGGGGATCAGATACAGCTGTCATGTAACTTGTCTGATAAGCTGTTTTTAGATTTCTGTGAAAAGCCAGCTCAGAAAGCTGGACTCTCTGGGAGCTTCTGGCAGACAAGGAAGTTATTTAAATTTAAGGTGGTACGTATACAATATGTAATATGATACGGTATATGGATAATTGTATCTGGAAGATAATTTCCATAGAGCAAAGTAAGGATCTGACCTTGTTCTCCTGGAAATTGTGTAAATGATTTGATATTTATGTATTATGTTTTTATGTTTTAACAGCAGCTGTGAAGATAATTATTCTATGAGAACTTTAGAAATCGAAATCCATCATGGTTTGAATATTTATCTATATTTTAGAAGTATATGATTCATTTTATGATTGAGAGGTATATATATATATATATATATATATATATATATATGTGTGAATTTAATACACTTGAGATATAGCTGACATTCCTTGAACTAGACCAATAGCTTGGTATAGTTGGAAGGGAGATGTGGTGGCCATTTTGGAGCTTCCTCTGCCAACTGACATAACTGAAAATGCACAGTAACATGAATTCAAGCATTACCTCCTGTTTGTAGGTGGTTTGCAAATGCATGAGCAGACATTTTTGTTTTTTTTTAAACACGGTTAGAAAAGGGTAAATTAACTTTATGTGCAGTAATCTAAATGACTCAGGGGAAAGATGCATATGAGCTGTGTTTGTCTGGTTTAAGTTATTTTTGACTGTTGGTCCACTTTAAGATAAGTATTGGTAATTGGTTTAAAAAATTTGCTGTTATGCTAGTCTGAAAGTTAGAAGCAAAAATAAATTCCTTCATGATATTGGTCTCAAAGCTTAGGTACGTTTTGAGCAGCTGTTTGTGCACAATGTGATCATCATGCTAAGAGTTTGCCTTATTAAATGTAAGGTTCCCTATCTATTTTTAAAGGTCAATAGTGCTTAACCCTTTAAGTGCCAGCCTACCTGGAGTTTTTGTCACACTCTGTTGCCAGACCATTTTGCACTATTTTGCACTCCCCATGTTCAAATGTGATTTTTTAAGGGATTTCCAGGGATTTCCCAGGAAAATGATATATTGTTTTTTTCAGCAGAGTCTGAGCTTTAACATGAAATGTCTTGTTTGTCATTTTTTAGGTGTATTCTCAATATTTTTTGGCGAAATATGTGCAAAAAAATTTAAAAAAATCAATTTTTTACAATTTGTAGTGTTTTTTTGTAATAAAAAATGTAAGTTTGTCAATAAAATTTTATTGCGTGTGAAACCCCAATTTCTCACAGTTACAGCGGTACCACATATGTATAGGTAGACACCTTTTCCTGCCCAGGAGACTCCCCCAAACTGAAACAGAGCTTTAGGGGATTTTCTGAAAAAATACAACTGTGATATGCGCTATGCGCACCTTGCAGTTTTTCCAGAAAAACAACCCTTTACATTTGAAATACCCCCCACAAACTATATATTCTCTGGAAGTACACACCTCAGGCTTTCTATTTGTACCAGGCTTGTTGATGTGGCCACAGTTTTCTAGAAGTAATCCCTCAATGTATTCTTTGGTTGCAAAGAGTTTCCCTAAAAAAAGGATAAAAAAGCAGAATCAAAGCCACATTTTCCTAAAAAAACTATATACAAACAAGAAAAAACAAGTATGATCTGAAAAAGCAACATCCCCCGAACAGAACGATACCCAACATGCATGGGTTCTGTCAAGGAAAGAGTTGCCAAACACCCCAAAGTAAAGCATGTGCGTAACGGTAATTTTTCTTGAAAATTTCAGCTCTGCAGACAAAGTGCGCACCTTGCGATTTTTCAACCAAAACAACCCTTTACATTTGGAATATCCCCCATAAACCATATATTCCCTGAAAGTACACATGTTAAGCTTTCTAAGCGTACCCAGCTTGTTGTAGTGGGCTCATCTTTCTGGAATTAATCCCTCAAAGAACTCTTTGGTTGCGCAGAGTTTCCCTAAAAAATGTATAAAAAAGCAGAATAAAAAACACCTTTTACTAAAATATAAATATGCAAACCAGAAAAAACAAGCTAAGTCTGAAAGCGCAAGGTCCCCCGAACAGAACAATACCCAACATGCAGAGGTACTATTAACCCTTTTAATTGCCAGCTTACTTGAGATTTTGTCACCCTCTGTTGACAGGTCATTTTTCCCCATTTTGCGCCATGTTTTGCGCCATGTTTTGCGTCATTTTTGCTGGAATTTTCAGGAAAATTATATATATATTTTTTGCAGCAGAGTTTAGGCTTTAACATGAAATGTCTTGTTTGTAAATTTTATTTATTATTAAGTAAAAAAAAATAAATAAATAACATTTTTTTTTAGAAAATTGCCTCCTTTATTTTACATAAAAAATTTATTTTATTAAAGAAAACCATATTGCATGTGAAAGCCCCATTTCTACTGATTAGAACAGTACCACATATTTATCGGTAGCCCCCTGTTCCTGCCCAGGAGACCCCCCTAACTGAAACAAGTAATTTTTAACATTTACAGATAAAATACAACTACCATCCACACTACAAAGGGTTAAATCGAGAAAAAAAAATGACATAGGGTCCCCCCTCCCGGGAGGGGGGGCCCATTTTTTGGGGGGATTTTTAAGGGTTAAAAATCCTTAAAAATAAAAAAAAATGACATGGGCCCCCCCTTACCCAAAGTAACCAGCCCGGGACCAGCTATGTAGGGCTTGTAGGAACGGGGCGCAGGGGCCAGCTTTTGTGGCCCCTGGCCCTGCAGGCTACAAGCCCGCATAGCCAGTGGGCCCGGGCTCTTCTGCCCCCCCCCTGGGCTTTGGGGAGGCAGGTAATGGGGGTGCCGGGGGTTAATGGCAAGTCACCGGCTAGCGCAGGTGACTTGCCACCTCCCCCAGCCTTGTGAACTGGTATAGGGGTCATGGACCCCTTACCAGTTCACAAGGGGTTAAATGTAAAAATAAAACACAGACACACAAAGAGAAAAAATATTTTATTATTTTTTTTTTTTTTAATACTTACCTCCCATCCATAGTGGAGCACTCTTTCAGCCTTTTATAGCTGCTGGATGACAGAAAACAAAAGGGTTAATTAAAAAAAAAAATGACATAGGGTTCCCCCTCCTAGGGGGGGAGAACCCATTTTTTTTGGAATTTTAAGGGTTAAAAACCCTTAAAAATCCCCAAAAAAAATGACGTAGGGTCCCCCCTACCCAGCATTACCGACCCGGGCCAGCTATGGGGGCTTGTAGAACAGGGCGCAGGGGCCAGCGTTGGTGGCCCCTGGCCCTGCAGGCTACTAGCCCACATAGCCACTAAGTGGCCCGGGCCCTTCTGCCCCCCCCTGGCCGTTGGGGAGGCAGGTAATGGGGGGCTGGGGGTTAATGGCAAGCCACCCACTAGCTGCAGGTGACTTGCCATACCCAGAGCCTTGTGAACTGGTATAAGGGGTCTCATGGACCCCTTACCAGTTCACAAAGGGTTAAATGAAAAAAAACGCCACACGAAAGTATTTTATTAAAAAAAAAAAAAAATTTTTTTTACTGTACTTACCTCCGATTGTAAGCTCCTTTGTCCCACGCCGCTCTGCTGACAGATGCCGGTGATCGGCATCAGAGAAGGGGGAGGCAGGAGATCAGAGGATCTCCTGCCACCTCCTTCCCCGTTGCCGATCACCGGCATCTGACAGCTGAGAACGCTGAAGCCGGTGATCGGTGATCGGGGCTGGGATGACGTCATAGCCCGGCGGGGCTTAGCGCCAAGATGGCGGCCGCCATCGAAGAGGAGAGAGCCTTCCGGGCTCTCTCCTGAAGATCGGTAAGTCCTGGGGGGTGATCGGAGGCCCCCCAGGTGAAGAGGAGGGACAGCGGGAGCCAGCGCACACACAGGTAAGTGAATGTCATTTTTTTTTTTTTACAGTTAGCAGCTGCTGCTGCAGAAGCGGGGGGGGGGGCGGCCTATTCCGGGGGCTCTCCTGGAGCCATCCGACCCCTCACGGGGGATCAGATGGCACCAAATTAAAGAGGAGACCCGGCCGGATCCAACGAGGGGTCAGGTGAGTAATTTTTTTTTTTTTTTGCCCACTAGCAGGGGTAAATGCCAGGCACGTAAATTTTACGTGGCTGGCACTTAAGTGACGGAGAGGCAACCACGTAAATTTTACGTGGCTGGCATTTAAAGGGTTAACAGTCATTTTTAAACCTTTTCATATAGTTTTAATAAGGTTTCTTAAGAATACTCCAGATTGCTTATTATGCTGAGGTATAGGTCGAAGTTTTAACATACAGTTATATAATTTTGAGCACTCCAGCATGTTTTAAAGTGATCATTACTGCTGTCTTGAAGAAGTCCTCAAGACAAAATGCAAGTTCACCTCATGGGTGCTACACCTGGTAAAGGTTTTAAATATAGTATGAGCTAGTAGTATTTTTGACTTTTCTGAATTACTAACTTTAAGAGCTGAACATAGCTAAACGAAGTTCAGTTTGTTCCACAGAGTTCAAAAAAGATGGGAAATATGTATTATGGTTGCATTTTTTGGTATTAAAAGGTGTTTGAACTCATGGAACAATCACTTGATATGTGATAATGTTTGTGTTTAGGTGATGTAGACAGACACTCCCTTACCTCAGAAGTACATATTTAGTTTGATTTTAATTAAAGGATAGTAATTTATCACCATGAAGGATCATACGTGATGACGTTTTTTTTGATACTGGATGATAAAGGTGAAAATTTTGCTTTCAGCATGAATGGCTGAATTGAGAACACATCACTGAAATGTATGAATTGGCATTAGGTGGAAGGCAAAATGTGTGCACTGATGATAGATTAGCTTATGAGAAAGGTGGAATCGTTTTATGATGTTGTTGTATAACTGAAACAAATTAATGAGAAGTTACAGTGACAGCCATGAATCCTGATTATGAATTCCTATGAGGCCCTCGCACTCGCTGGCACTTCTGGAAAAGGTTCATACCCAATACAAATCTCACCTGAGAGACTTAGTGCCACTTGCTGACAAGCTGAGACTGCAGAAGAAGCAGGTCTTTGTGGTTGGCTCAGGTTCGAAGAACTGTGGGTAATGATAAGTTTCAAAGCATAAGTCTGCTTCAGGGAGAAGAGCAGCTGGACTTATTGCCTCTCGATGGTGCCCAGTAGGTGTCACTGTCTAACTTATTCAGCCTAGTACAGTACATTACATTGTTTCAGATATAAGCAATATTGATATTTAGTTGATATAAATGCCTGTTGTCCAGGTAAGTATTTACTCAGTGCATACTTAGGCCTAACCATCCATTTCAGAGATTGCAGAACTACATCCAACTATCTGAAGTGTGACCCTATTAGTATGTCCTGGTGAACAAGGTATTATTGGAATCTTATTGGATTTTTTAGAATCGATATTTGATTTTTAGAAATTATAGAAGTCTATTAAGGAAAATTTATAAGGTAAGTATGTAGCAGATGAATAAGACCACTGTAAAGAAAGTATTCAAATACTTAGTTATAGTGAATTTTGCGTGGTTCTCTTACTGGATGTGTTTACCATTGCAGAAATCTCTGGATACAGTTATGAGACACTAAGTGCAGATGAGTTATTAAAGGCATCAGTCAAATGTTAAAGAAAGAGGAAAGAGCATGAGTACCAATCAAAGAGACGGAAGTTGACTTCAGCGGGAAAAAGCATCGTTGTTTACTTTACCTTATTGTTGATTGGTTACTTTGAAAGTTCTTCAAGAAATTGTATATTTCTCCTTTTATTTGAAGTTATTAATGATGCAAAACGTTTGTAAACATTTTTAAGACACTTGGCATCTATGTGTATATTCCACATGGAGGGAAACTCTGCAGGTATGCATGGTGATTAAGGCTCTAGGCCTAATCTAAGTATTGATGCTAAGCAGAAAGACAGTTAGAATTATTCTTAGTATCAGTACTGCATGCCTTCGCGGAATGACTATTGTCTCCTTACCTCAAGTTCTTAGGAATTTGGGCTAACGAAATGTACACCAAGGCCTGTGAAGTATTTTGCTCCCGTCAAAGCAAGATACTTGGTCCTGCTCTGACCTTCTTAAAAGTGATTTAGAGGTGGTTAGAAATAATCTTTGCTATTTACATATGACAACATAAGATCATATTAGTAATGCTTTGTGTTTCTTGTTGCAGCAAAGGGATGGACTCACCCGATCCCTAAGGAGAGTTTCAGCAACCTCAGGGATGATCGACCATCTGACCATCAGTCCTGTTGACCATCTGCTTCACCACGTTGACCCTTCTGGTGATTCTGGAACCAGGTGGAGGACATCATCTCTGATAAAGGATCCCACAGTTGCGCCTGAGCAGTTGGTGACCGCCTGTGATCTCCAGGGAAGAAACAACCCAAACCTGCGATCAACGTGCACAGTCTCGCAAGACCATGGGCGGGGGGCGGTGCTGGGGTGCACCTGTCGGATGCTGTTGCTGAGATTCTCTGAATAAAGATATGTGTGATAATAAAATTATAAAAAGGGTGAAAATGTTAAGGAATTAATTCTGGATTGCTGTATTTTTGATATTCATAGAATGATGTAGCTTTTTCTGTAAGGTATATTTTGCTGCGCTCAGAAACTTTTCTGCTTTCTAAAGTTACAAGTTATCTGATCAATATGTTCTTCACGTGCTTGGAGTACAGAACTCCGCCCTGCTCATCAAGATATGGATTTTGGACATTGTTGGATATTGTCTTCTGTCGACTAAAGATAATTTACTCTGTTACATAAGGAATTTGGACTCTGCTATTGGCTGAAACTGCGTCCTCCACCCTAGTTCAATCAACATAAAGAAATATAGCTGAGGCCGCCATTTTGAGCGCGCTCCCAGAATTGCATAAGAGTGAATTGCTGTATGTTACTCTGTTGTAATCTCTTGTAATCATCTAATAATAATAACTTTAATTTGGACCAGCTGTTATCACGTTGTTTTCTTCCTCAACACTTACCTCTCTTACCAAACAGGTCTAGGCGGGCCCCAAACAGACGTAGCCCCTTAAAGGGGAGCCCAGCAAGGGCCTTCTTCGCAGCATTGTCAGCACCCCACTGTCGCAGCCAGACCAAGCGACGTATAGCCACCACGAGGGCAGAAGTTCTTGCACGCATTCTGATGGTGTCATCCAATGCTACTAGAACAAATTTTATAAACACATCACAACTGGAGAGTGCATTAAACACCTCACAAGGGAGAACATCAGAGGCACTATCAAGCATATTTCTGATGAGGGTTCTAGTGGCCACAGCAGTAATGGCAGAGGCACAGACCGGGCGCAGCGCCGCCCCCGCACATGCAAAGGTGTGGGAGGCCAGCAGGTCAATGCGCCGGTCTTCAGCATCCTGCAGGGTAGTAGAATCAGGGGGATGTATGACAGGGGTGTTAGATAGCCCTATTATCGGGACATCCACCTCGGGGGGGAATGACCAACATTTAACCACTGTTAGGCACTTACCTCGTCGCCGTTCCTGGTCCCGCGGCGCGCTGTCGGGTGGGTCCCGGCGGGCTGCCGCCCGACTGTCCCCGGGTCCGCCGTCTCCTCGGCGCCGTCGTGGGGTCCAGGGGCTGGCGGCGCAGGACGCTGCTGGTGGCCGCGTCGCAGCGTGCTCCGCGCGGCTGCGCGGGCCTGCTGCTCTCCCCGGTGATGCGGCGCTTCCCCCTCCTGGCGGGGGCGCGCCCGACTCTCAACGTGCTCGCGCGCGCGCGCACGTCTCCTTTATGCCTCCCGGCGGCGCTTTCCCCAGCGCGCCCGCCGGGGGCAAGTTTAAAGTAACCAATCTGTGGCTGGATCCTGGGATCGGGCCCAGGGACTGGTCGGCCTGTCTGGCCTGGGCCGTCCAGCTCCTGGGACCAATCCCATTATCCTTGTGTGCACCTATCACCTTGATTCCCTCCATTTTTCCCTTTTCCCCAATGGCCAGTATTTTCTATAAAGCTATTCTGCTCCGGTATCCCAGTGCCCGTTATAGTCTCTGGGTTCTGGAAGCGTGCTTATCCTGTTTCTCGTTACTATTTGGCTTTGGACCTTGACCTCTCTTGCTTGCTGCCCGCCCTGACCTTTGCGATTTTGCCTGACCCTTCTGATACCTCGCACCGTGACCTCCTGGATTTGACCTTGGCTAGTTTGACCACTCTTCGTTACCTCCTCTGGATACCTCGCACCGTGACCTCCTGGATTTGACCTCGGCAAGTTTGACCACGCTTCGTTTCCTCCTTTGGATACCTCGCCCCGTGACCTCCCGGTTTGACCTCGGCCTGTATTTGGACTTTCGCCAACCAGCATCCTCATTCGGGACTCCCTGCCGTTCATCAGTCTCCATCTTAAGCTGGTAACCTTTGCGCCCTATAAGTCCTGGGGGTAACCGAGTAGGAGAGGCATTACCCGTGTCTCCTACAAGCGGGGGCTTGTCTATAGGCAGAAGAGGCGGTGGAGATTGGGGGTTATCAGCTCAAGACAGACAGGTGTCCGGTACAGTCCTGACAGTATAACGGGCCTGAAGAATGGACCAAATCCTGGAACAGGTGCAAGCCTTAACAGCGGCGGTAGAGCACCTGGCTCACCGGGTTGCGGCCCAGGAGAACCGTCCTGCTCCTAACGTCCCCAGTCCTCAGGGGTCTCCGGCCGCAATTTTTGTGGAACCTAAAATTCCACTCCCAGAAAAATTTCACGGCGACAGGGCAAGATTTGCCAACTTCCGGGACTCTTGCAAATTGTACTTCCAGCTTCGTCCTGTCTCTTCAGGCTCACAAGAGCAGCGGGTCGGGCTGATTATCTCCCTTCTTCAAGGAGATCCTCAATCCTGGGCCTTTAGTTTGTCGTCCCAGGATCCAGCTCGTCTCTCTGTGGACAGTTTCTTCTCCGCGATGGAGGTTCTTTATGATGATCCCGACAAAGGGGCCACGGCTGATGCTAAGTTGCGTACTCTTCGACAGGGACGCCGTCCAGCCGAAGATTATTGCTCGGAATTCCGTCGCTGGGCAGTAGACTCCCGCTGGAACAATCCTGCCCTCTGCGGTCAATTCCGGCTTGGATTGGCTGATTCCGTCAAGGACACCTTGGTGAATTATCCGGAACCTCAGACTCTAGACGAGTTAATGCACCTCGCCATTCGCATTGACCGTCGGCTTCGGGAAAGACGCCAAGAAAAAGGGTCACATTCTGAGACAGCTTCAAGATCTGAGGCCCCTGTAGCACAACCTTCGGAAGAACCCATGCAACTGGGTGCCACAAGGCTTACCGAAGTCGAGAGACGTCGACGCTTATCCGAGGGGCTATGTCTGCACTGTGGTGGAACCAGCCATATGGTCAGACTATGCCCAAAGAAACCGTCGGGAAACTTCAGAGCCTAGGGGGTTTCGAGGGGGCCCTCCTAGGCTGTAAGGTATCACCTCAAGTATCGTCTCCAGTTCTTATTCCAGTTCAGATAAAAATTAATTTTAAATTTCTGAATTTGAAGGCTCTCCTAGACTCCGGAGCAGCAGGGAACTTCCTTGACTCCGAGTTAGCTCAGAGTTTAGGAATTACGCTCCAGTCCTTGCCAGCTCCCATCCGGGTCTCTGCCATTGACGGCACACCTGTGGCCGGGGGTTTAGTTCAGTTCAGAACCCTTCCCGTACAGTTTAAGGTGGGAGCTAATCACTCTGAAGTAATTAGTTTTTTGGTCTTGAGTATGCCTAGCACCGCTCTAATTTTGGGATTGCCATGGTTACGGGAGCATAATCCCCAAATTGATTGGGTCTCAGGGCAAATCATAAAGTGGGGGCACCAATGTTTTCAGAATTGTTTGGAATTTCCGGTCAGGGTTGCGCAACTATCCCCAGCTGGAGTCCCCACTCCGTACTTAGAATTTTCCGACGTATTTTCTGAAAGGGCGGCGGACAAACTTCCTCCCCATAGACCATGGGATTGCCCTATTGAACTCCTCCCCGGTACCATGCCTCCTAGGGGAAGAATATTTAATTTAACCCGAGCTGAAACCATCGTCATGCGGGAATATATTGCGGAAAACCTAGAGAAGGGGTTTATTCGACCATCATCTTCCCCGGCAGGAGCAGGTTTCTTTTTTGTAGAAAAGAAAGATGGGGGGCTCCGCCCTTGTATTGATTATCGGGGTTTAAATAACATCACTGTTAAAAATAAGTATCCCCTGCCACTTATTGAGGGGTTATTTACACAGGTGGTTGGGGCGCAGGTTTTTTCCAAACTCGACCTCCGGGGGGCCTATAACCTCATCAGAATTAGGCAGGGGGACGAGTGGAAAACGGCCTTCAATACCCTTGAGGGGCATTATGAGTATTTGGTAATGCCATTTGGCTTGTGCAATGCCCCCGCGGTCTTTCAAAGTTTAGTAAACAACATTTTTAGGGACTATCTTGGCCGTTTTGTGGTCGTTTATTTAGACGACATTCTGATTTTTTCTTCGTCCCTGGAAGAACATCGCAAACATGTGCGTATAGTCTTGCAAAAACTCAGGGAAAACTGTTTATATGCCAAGTTAAAGAAGTGTCAATTTGAGGTATCTGAGGTTCCATTTCTCGGTTATATTATTTCTAAATCTGGTCTATCCATGGATCAGTCTAAAGTGAAGGCAGTCTTAGAATGGGAGCAGCCCAGGGATCTGAAGGGCCTGCAAAGGTTTCTGGGCTTCGCTAATTTTTATAGAAGGTTCATTAAGAACTTTTCTTCTCTAGTAACACCATTGACTAATCTTACCAAGAAAAGCGGGTATCCCTCAGTTTGGCCTGTTCAAGCGGTCCAGGCCTTTGAGAATCTGAAAGGAGTGTTTAGTTCCGCCCCGGTCTTAGTTCATCCGGATGAGCAATCACCCTTTTTTGTGGAGGTGGATGCTTCTGAAATTGCGGTGGGGGCGGTTTTGTCACAATATCGTGGGTCACCTGAACGCCTTCACCCATGTGCTTTCTTTTCCAAGAAGTTCTCGGGGGCCGAGAGAAATTATGATATCGGCAACAGAGAATTGTTGGCTATCAAGTTAGCCTTTCAGGAATGGAGACACTGGCTGGAGGGGGCTCAGTACCCAGTTACAGTCTTTACGGATCATAAAAATCTAGAATACATTCAATCTGCAAAAAGACTAACTCCAAGACAGGCTCGCTGGTCCTTGTTCTTTTCCCGGTTTAACTTCTCTATAACCTATAAACCTGGGTCCAAAAACGTTAAAGCGGATGCCCTGTCTCTGAGTTTTTCTTTCCCTAACTTACCCGAAAGATTGGATATTCCCATCTTACCCCACTCCCTGGTGGTAGCCGCCATCCAACCCCAACTTCCTGATCTAGCTCAGTTCCAGGCCGAAGCTCCACCTGAAAAACCTGAGTCTGTCCAGTTTGTGCCTTCTCTTTACCGCACCGCCTTTTTGTCCCATTTTCACGATACTAAAACAGCAGGACATCCGGGGGTCAAGAAAACTATTGCCTTATTGACGCGCCAAGTTTGGTGGCCATCCATTAGAAGGGACGCTCAGAAATTTGTCTTAGCCTGTAAAGTCTGTGCTCGGAGTAAGTCTTTAAGACACTCTCCTGAAGGCCCACTTCTACCGTTGCCCATTCCTGCCTCCCCATGGACCCATCTGGCCATGGACTTTGTTACTGATCTTCCCCCTTCCCAGGGATATACAGTTATTTGGGTAGTAGTGGACCGCTTTAGCAAGATGGCTCATTTTATCCCTTTAAAAAAACTTCCCTCAGCTCAAATATTAGCTCAACTCTTTGTCACTCACATTTTTAGAATCCATGGTATTCCAGTAGACATTGTTTCGGATAGGGGGGTCCAATTTGTCTCCCGTTTTTGGAGGGCTTTCTGTACTAAGCTGGGTTTCACCGTCTCTCTTTCTTCGGCTTTCCATCCTCAATCGAATGGACAAACCGAAAGAACTAACCAATCTTTAGAACAGTACTTGCGTTGTTTTACGGCTGATACTCAGACGGACTGGGCCTTCTTCTTACCGTTTGCTGAATTTGCATTAAACAACGCTTCACATTCTTCCACGGGGGTTTCTCCCTTCCATTGTGTCTATGGCAAAGACCTGAAGTTTTCTGCCCTTTCGGACCAACCCTCTAGAGTTCCCTCCGTGGATGAATGGCTTTCCAAATGGCCAGGGGAATGGAATAAGATCCAACAACATCTAACTAAGGCTGTTCTTCAACAGAAAAAAATTTCAGATCGCAAACGTTCTTCCAACCCTGGTTATGAGGTGGGAAATTGGGTTTGGCTTTCAACCAAGAACTTAGCCTTACGCCAGCCCTCCGCTAAGTTAGGGCCTAAATTTATCGGCCCCTTCCCCATAACACGGAAGATCAATCAGGTTACGTATCAGTTAGCCCTCCCTTCTTCCATGAAAATTTGTAAATCTTTTCACGTTTCACTTCTTAAGCCTGCAAGAAACCATGAACCCAATAATTCCCCTAGGCCTGTGTTAGTCGATGGGCATCAGGAATTTGAGATTGCCCGGATTCTTGACTCCCGCCTTTTTAGAAACTCTCTTCAGTATTTAATTGACTGGAAGGGGTACGGCCCGGAAGAAAGATCTTGGGTTCCGGCCAGAGAAGTTCATGCGCAGAATTTGGTAAAGAGATTTCACAGAGAGAATCCTTTGAAACCCAGCTTGGAGGGTCCAGTGGCCCCTCCTCAGGGGGGGGTAATGTTAGGCACTTACCTCGTCGCCGTTCCTGGTCCCGCGGCGCGCTGTCGGGTGGGTCCCGGCGGGCTGCCGCCCGACTGTCCCCGGGTCCGCCGTCTCCTCAGCGCCGTCGTGGGGTCCAGGGGCTGGCGGCGCAGGACGCTGCTGGTGGCCGCGTCGCAGCGTGCTCCGCGCGGCTGCGCGGGCCTGCTGCTCTCCCCGGTGATGCGGCGCTTCCCCCTCCTGGCGGGGGCGCGCCCGACTCTCAACGTGCTCGCGCGCGCGCACGTCTCCTTTATGCCTCCCGGCGGCGCTTTCCCCAGCGCGCCCGCCGGGGGCAAGTTTAAAGTAACCAATCTGTGGCTGGATCCTGGGATCGGGCCCAGGGGCTGGTCGGCCTGTCTGGCCTGGGCCGTCCAGCTCCTGGGACCAATCCCATTATCCTTGTATGCACCTATCACCTTGATTCCCTCCATTTTTCCCTTTTCCCCAATGGCCAGTATTTTCTATAAAGCTATTCTGCTCCGGTATCCCAGTGCCCGTTATAGTCTCTGGGTTCTGGAAGCGTGCTTATCCTGTTTCTCGTTACTATTTGGCTTTGGACCTTGACCTCTCTTGCTTGCTGCCCGCCATGACCTTTGCTTGCCCGACCACGATTTTGCCTGACCCTTCTGATACCTCGCACCGTGACCTCCTGGATTTGACCTCGGCTAGTTTGACCACTCTTCGTTACCTCCTCTGGATACCTCGCACCGTAACCTCCTGGATTTGACCTCGGCAAGTTTGACCACTCTTCGTTTCCTCCTTTGGATACCTCGCCCCGTGACCTCCCGGTTTGACCTCGGCCTGTATTTGGACTTTCGCCAACCAGCATCCTCATTCGGGACTCCCTGCCGTTCATCAGTCTCCATCTTAAGCTGGTAACCTTTGCGCCCTATAAGTCCTGGGGGTAACCGAGTAGGAGAGGCATTACCCGTGTCTCCTACAAGCGGGGGCTTGTCTATAGGCAGAAGAGGCGCTGGAGATTGGGGGTTATCAGCTCAAGACAGACAGGTGTCCGGTACAGTCCTGACAACCACCTCAGGTGGAAAGGGATATTTCCTATCCCAATCCCTTGGGACCCCGGGAAGTTTGCTGGGGCACTCCCATTCCTTTAGCACCAGGGAATGGAAGTGTGCCTGCTCTAGGAATTCCAAACGTGATGTTGCTGTATGGAAGCGCTCCCCTCTTTGAGCCTCACCAGGGAGAGAGATAGACAGAACCTCAAAGATCTGGGTCAATAATCTGTCAGTGTCATTCGGGGCCCAGGGGTCAGAGCCAGAATCGTCATGACCCCTTGGTCTCTCATCAGATGAGCCTGAGTCAGAAAAGATCTCTCCTTCATCAGAAGGGGTATAGCCACACAGATTCATAAACTCCTGAGATCCCATAAGGAAAACAGTAACATAAGGCATCAGGTGCCGCTTCTTACCAGGGCCCTTACACGCTAAGGACCTCGCAATAATCTGCTCAGCAGTAGGTAGTCCAGAAGACACATCAGGCTGAGAATCCCCACTTGTATGCAACACAGCAGGAGTGAGATTTAAGCTTGGGGGAGAAGGTCAAGTGAAACGAGGTGCAGCCACTGGCAGGCCAGATTGCAAAGCCAGCGCTTGCTCAGCACAGGGTATGCAGACCCATGCCTTGTCAGCATCAGCATGAGGTTGTCCACACGCCATACACCGCCGGTCTTGTCCCAAAGGGACTCCGGTCACATTATCCTTAGATGCCTCCATATGGTGATTATTAGGCAGTAGGGATTGACGCTATAAAGCAACCCTGGATGCCCCAATGACCCGCTAGGGAAGTGGGAGTAATTTTACAAGGCTCGCTATCAATTACACCGGGCCGGGAGAAGCCAATGGATTCACCCTCTGAAAGACACGAGAAGAAGGGTGTCAGAACCGAAACACAGTACAGTGAATTATAAAGCCGCCCGCAAGGGGACTTACGGACCACGGTAAGTAAGAACGTCACACGCGCGTGCGATCAGACAATATGACGCCAAGTACCTCGAAGGGCGGGCCAGAGCGAGCCGTGACGCGGGGCGCGCCAGGCCCCGCCCCCCTGAAGAGCGCGAAGTCCAACCGTCAAGCAGCCAATGAGGACGCAGAAGCGTCTGAGGTAACGCCGCCCAGCGCGGAACATCCAAAGTCAGCGCGGCGGTTGACACCACATATACCAGTCCAAGCAGACATTACAAAAGGGCCATATGCATGTAATCACAATACACTGACATCCACAACCCCCCCCTTCTTTTCCTCCCGAGGGCTGCGGGGAGAATGAGGGAGGATGGCGGCCCTTTGTACAGGGCCCACCGCTACCGGGGCATGGGACAATAATGCGGGAGGGGCATCCCATAAAGGCTCACCATCAGCCTATACCGCCTACCCTTTGGTGGGGGATTGCGGTGGAGCAGCGCTCCTTAAGCACACATGGTGCTGCCTACCTTCACCCGACCAGCGCTGGGAGGCACATCACACGAAGGACAGGTGTGAATAGTCCAACAGGGCCGCAGGCTTTAATAGCCCCGCTCACCTGCGACAGAGTGATAATTTCATGTCTTCGCAGTCAGCACTGCAGAGAAATCTGGGGATTTGTGGGAGGTCCCCGGGTATTTGAGGGGCCGGGAGGAGCCTGTTTTACATGTCTCTGCAGTGCAGCGCCATCAGGCGGAGGATAACCCAAGTGTAAGTAATCTATCTGGAGCAGGACGTACTGTATACTAAGAATAAATGGGAGCTGAGGTTAGATGTTTTGAGTGAATTACGGCAAAATGTCTGGGTAAAGTGGCAGCCTATTCAGCACCAAAATACCATTTTGTGAATACTCACCTGTAAAATGGGTATTATAAGTATGTCACACACCCCACTTCAATCATTAAATATTACACTTGGGTTTATACTCACCGCTAGGTGGCAGTGTTGCAGAGAATCTCCAAAAAAGCAACAGGCCCCTCCCGGTCTATACATACCTGGTACCTCCCAACAATTTCCCAGTATTAAAACAGCAGTAAGACAAGGTACCAGGAACAAACAAATGTAACCCTCAAACGTAAAGAACAAAACTTCACCATATAAAGAGCCAGGATACCAAAAAGGGCGGGTGAAGTGGGGTGTGTGACATACTTATAATACCCATTTTACAGGTGAGTATTCACAAAATGGTATTATTCTAAGTATGTCACACACCCCACTTCAATCATTAAATATTACACTTGGGACATCCAACAGCAGTGTCCAGAAAAAAGGGCGGGTATCCAACCAGGCAATAACGCAGAAAAACCTTAAACCACTGCAGCCTGCAGAACCTTGCGGCCAAACACAGCATCCGCTGAGGCCCGCACATCAACCTTATAAAACTTAGAAAAAGTGTGAACCGAAGACCAGGTAGCGGCCTTACAAACTTGTTCAACAGAAGCCTGGTGCTGAAAAGCCCAGGACGCACCAACCGCACGAGTAGAATGAGCAGTAACACGAAAAGGGGGATCCTTCCCCTTGGCAGAATAGGCCCCAACAATCGCCTGACGAATCCATTTGCTAATGGAAGACTTAGCCGGAGCCAAACCCTTCCTAGGCCCACAGGGCACCACGAAAAAGGCATCAGTCTTACGAAAAGGAGACGTAGCACGCAAATAGCACCTGACACAACGTACCACATCCAAGCAGTGCAACGCACACTCCTTGTCATTGCTAGGCTTAGGACACAAGGAAGGAAGAACAATGTCCTGATTAAGATGAAAAGCAGAGACCACTTTAGGGAGAAAATCTGACTTGAAACGAAAAACCACTTTGTCCTGATGCTTCTCAAAATAAGGAGCCCGACAAAGCTGACAGCTCTGAGACACGCCGAACCGAAGTGATGGCCACCAGAAAGGCAACCTTCTGAGTCAGAGTGGACAGAGCAATATCCTGCAAAGGCTCAAAAGGAGGAGCCTGTAACGCAGAGAGCACCAAATTCAAATCCCAAACTGGGAGCAAGGGCTTCCTAGGAGGCCGCAGATGCGAAACCCCCTGGAAAAAAGTCTTGACCAAAGAATGGCTTGCAAAAGACCTCTGAAAAAAAGATAGACAAGGCAGAAACCTGCCCCTTCAAGGTACTCAGCTGAAGACCAGAATCCAGCCCCGATTGAAGAAATTCCAAAATCCGAGAAATAGAAAAGACCCGGCAGGGCAAAGATCTAGCCTCACACCAATCAATATAAGATCTCCAGACCCTATAATAGATGGAAGAGGAAGACCGCTTCCTAGCACTAACAAGAGTCCGAATGACCGAATCCGAAAGACCCTCCTCCCTCAAGATGGAGGTTTCAGCAGCCAAGCCGTCAAAGCCAGCGTTGGTAAACTGGGGTAACACAGTTGACCCTGAGTGAGCAGATCTGACCGAAGAGGCAGATCGAACTGATCCACTGCGAGACGAACAATGTCTGCGAACCACACCCACCTTGGCCACCTTGGAGCCACAAGAATGGCGGGAACTCCTTCCTGAACCAGCTTTCGCAGCACCCTGCCTAGCATGGGAATCGGAGGAAAAAGATAAAGAAACCCCAGGTCCCTCCAGCTCAGGGCCATGGCATCCGCCGCCAGAGCCAGAGGATCCCGAGACAGTGACATGAATGTCGGAAGCTTGTGATTGTGGCGAGAGGCAAACAGATCCACCTCCGGCGTCCCCCACCGAAGACACAATGACCGAAACACCTGGGGATGGAGAGACCATTCCCCCCGGCGGGACGAACACCGACTCAGAAAGTCCGCCTCCGTGTTCTCCACACCTGGAATGTAAACTGCCGAGATGCAAGGGACATGAGTCTCTGCCCAAACTAGAATCAGAGACACCTCTCTGTGGGCACCCAGACTGCGAGTCCCTCCTTGGTGATTGATGTAAGCAACCGCCGTCTGATTGTCCGATCGAACCTGAACCGGCAGGCCCTGTAAATGAAGCGTCAAGTGAGACAGAACCAACCTGATGGCTCGCAACTCCAGAACATTGATGGACAAGTGGGCTTCCTGAGGGTCCCACTGCCCCTGAAACTGAAGATCCTTCCAGAAACCTCCCCATCCTGACAAACTGGCATCCGTGGTGACAGTTTCCCAAAGCGGGGTCAGAAACGACCTGCCCTTCAGAAGATTGTCCGAGACCAGCCACCACCGAAGGGACTGCCGAACCCGAGGGGACATCCGGAAGGACCGTTCCAACGACCGCGGGCGCCGGTCCCAAGACACCAAAAGATGAAGCTGAAGCGTCCTCGTGTGAAACTGCGCGAAGGGAACTGCCTCGAACGAGGCCACCATCAACCCCACCAGTCTCATCCCTAGCCGAATGGACGGGCGAGGATTGGAAAGAAGAAGCTGAGCCAATTCCTGAATCAAAAGAACCTTGGCCTGAGGGAGAAACACTCTGTGCTGGCAAGAGTCCAACAACATCCCCAGAAAGGTCACCACCCTGGCCGGAACCAGAGAGGACTTGGGGTAATTGATCACCCAGCCGAACCTCTCCAACATAGACACCACCATGCTGGTGTCCCCTTCCGCTTGCCTGAAGGAAGGTGCCATGATGAGAAGATCGTCCAGGTAAGGCACAATGCGAATCCCCTGAGCTCTGAGCAAGGCCATCACTCCCGCCAACACCTTGGTGAACACTCTCGGAGCCGAGGTGAGGCCGAATGGAAGAGCTACAAACTGGAAATGCCGATCCTCCACCACAAAGCGAAGAAACCTCTGATGAGCCGGAAAAATCGGAATGTGAAGGTAAGCATCCTTGATGTCTATGGACGTCATAAAGTCCCCCTGCCGAAGCGAACCGATCGCAGACCGCAGGGTTTCCATGCGGAACTTCCGGGGACGAATAAACCGGTTGAGAAACTTCAAATCCAGAATGGGACGGAACGACCCATCCTTTTTGGGTACAGTGAAGAGATTGGAATAATACCCGCCTCCCACCTCCGAATGAGGGACCGGGCAGATGACTGCCAAATCCAGAAGATTCCTTACCGCCGCCAGGAGCCCCTGCGCGGCCAACGGATCTGAAGGTACCCGAGACCTGAAAAACCTTGAAGGAGGGCGGGACTCGAACTCCAGCTTGTAACCGGCCGACACCACCTCCCGGATCCACCTGTCCGAGACCTCCTGGTCCCAAACCCGGGAGAAGAGTCGCAACCGTCCCCCCACCCGTACGGGTGAGGGCGCCCCCTCATTGCTGAGCAGGCTTGGCAGCTGACTTGGGCTTGGCGCCCCAGGCGTGAACGGGACGGCCACGGCCTCTACCCCTATTCCAACCTGCGCCCCTGGAGGCCGAGAAGCCCGCACCCCTGCCGGCTCTGGCTCCCCGAAAGGACGGATTGAAGGGGGCCGCCCCCCGAAAGGAACGGCGAAATTTCTTGCGCTGAGGTAACTTACCTCCCTTGGCAACAGAATCCAGCTTTTCACCGAAAAGCCTCAAACCCAAAAAGGGAAGAGCCGTGAGCGGCCTTTTAGAATTAAAGTCAGCCGTCCACTGTCTCAACCACACAGAGCGGCGAATAGCCACCAACAGAGCAGAAGCCCTGCCACACATCAACATGGCATCATCCTGAGCGACAGAATAAACGACAAGAAGGAGTCACAATGCTTAAGCGCAAGAAACTCATCACCAGAGGGATCAAGATCCACACATAAATCCCTGACACTAGACCTAACCGCCAAGGTCAAAAGAGCCGAAGCACAGACCGGCCTCAAAACCGAACCCGCACAGACAAAACCATGGCGGGCCAGCTGATCAATCCGGCGATCCTCGCCGTCCTTGAGAGAAGTAGTGTCAGGAGAATGAACAACCGCAATATTAGACAGTCCCAAGACCGGAGCATCCACCTCGGGAGGGACAGACCAATGCTTCATCAAGTCCGCCGGAAAAGGATATTTCTTATCCCAGCTAAGCGGTACCCCGACGAGCCGTGTAGGCTGCTCCCATTGCTTAAGGACAACGTCCTCGAAATGCTGTTGGCTGGGAAACTCCAAGCGCTGCTTGGATCCCCCAAAAAGCTGGCCCTTAGGCCGAGGAGCAGCCTCGGGAGGGTCCAAATCCAAAACCTCAAACATTTGGGCCAAAATGGAAGACGTATCAGGAGCGGGACCCTCAACCTGGTCCCCTTCAGCACCCAGCACCTGCTGGCCCACTGAATCATCCAAATCCTCCACCAGCTCACCCTCTTCAAGGGGACGATCTGACCAATCCAGATCCTCAACAACCTCCTCGTCAGAGTCCGGCGGAGGCGGAGATAGGTGTTTACGCTTAGCCGGAGCCTTCTGAGCGGACATAGCGGAAAACATTTTCTCGAGGTTGGCCAAGCGGGCGCACACCTCAGATTGTGAATCCCCACCCATGACAACGTCACACAGGGTCCGGAACAGGCGAGGAGGAGAGGGAGATGGCGCGGCCGATGAAGTACCAGGCACCGGGGTGCCGGACTGGCGCTCAATGTTCCGCTGCGCACATGGAATGCATATAATGACATCATCCCCCGGGAGCGGAGTCCCACAACCCCCACACTGGATTGTCCCGAAGGACCGTTTCCGGTATCTTTGGCAGCCTCCATATGGTGAAATTTATGGTATTCGCAGAACCCAGGGATTTACGCAGTAAGCGACCCGGGATGCCCCTTTAATTACCTATCTAGCTATAATTCTATACCACCCTGACCATGGGATTTAAACAGACAAATATCCCAAATTTCCCAAACTAGCCAGGTATATAAGACCGGGAGAGCCCTGCAAGATGGGATCCCAGGATCTGAAAAACACAAAAACAGGGACAACAATCATTCTGGGCACAACAATACACATGTAAATACAATAATCATACAATTATACCCACTGAAGACGTCTCCCCCCCACCTTTAACCACAAATCTAAGAAGATGGTTAATAGGTCCTGCCATCACCTCAAAAAGGTGGGAGCGAGGGGGAGGGGGGATATAAAGCAGGGGAGAAAGGGAAGCATATTTAACTAGACAACCTCCGTAGGCTACCCCCGTCCTGACAAGGAAAACAAACAAACAAGCCTACCTGAAGGAGAGCACTACCTCAGCGTGACACACCGCAGCGAGATGGCGGCCAGAACACAGCGCCGCTCAGGAGAGGAAGGCGTGCCCTGGAAGCGCGGAAGCCGTATTAGTCCCGCCCCTCCCTAACGCGACCAACCACCACGCGGACCGCGCACTACGCGGTCCCGCCCCTCTCCAACGTCGCCGAGCGTCTGGCCCAGCGAGAACAGCGCTCACATTCCAACAGGACCGGCGGAGCTACCGGCCGGTCCCCAATAGTGTATACACCACAAACACCACACACAAAACTCTCCCCCCTCTGCTGACCATAACGCAGAGCAGCAAGCGCCGCGTGACCCCGCCCCTCAGCTCCTGAGAGGAATGCCGCGCAAAACGGCGCCATAATGCACACAATAGTACTAAAACACCCGCAGCGGGCAGGATCGCCTGACACACACACCAAACGCCCGCCGGAAAAACGCCATAAAACAACAAGCGCAGGAGCCCCACATATACCAGCCAGTTCGGCCGCAAACACACACAGTCACCCATGACACCCGGTGCAAGAGAGTAGACCACTGTCCCATGCCCAGATCACCTCATGTAAAAGGCTATCTAACTGCTAGGTAAATGGGGGCATCCCACCACTCCGGGAATCCCGCTATGCCCCACAATATGGAGTCGAGCGGAGGAGCTAATCTCCTAGGCACCTAAAGTGCCGGCTACCTTTGCCCGACCTACAGCCGAAGCTGGGAGGCTGCCAGTTAACAGGGAGGATAACAAAACAGAGCCGGGCAGAAATAGACCATGGGGGGGGGGGGGGCGACTTCTTTCTTCTGTCTTGTCGCCACCTTGCAGAGAATAACACTGGTAAATTGTTGGGAGGTACCAGGTATGTATAGACCGGGAGGGGCCTGTTGCTTTTTTGGAGATTCTCTGCAACACTGCCACCTAGCGGTGAGTATAAACCCAAGTGTAATATTTAATGATTGAAGTGGGGTGTGTGACATACTTAGAATAGCAGTGCACCCCAATGGGAATACCATAAAACTGATCCTAGGGGCCCCGCGTATGTAGCTTAGTTATAAAATACCAAGGCAATACATCCTAGGATTTTATTTCTGTGCATGCGCCATGCAAATAAGCCAGTAATACACGAATCTAAATGCGAGGTGGGTCCCAATCTGACACTAAGCGCGCCTATTATACACAGCAGACAAGCTCCCACATCGCACACATGGCTCTCACGAGCCATCAGCGCGCCTGTCTATTATTCACCCACACTACAGCCGCGCATCACTACTAGGCGCCTATGCGTCGCCTGGCGTTCAGGGGGACGTACTTATTCAACCACGCCCGTGTCTGATTGGAGGAAAGCCGACGATGCTTTTGCGTTCGAAGGCGGGGCGAGGCCGTGGTCAGAACCGCGGTAGAAATGATGCTGATTGGTCTGAAAGGAAGGAACCAGATCACGTGGGGCGTCGTCGAACGGCGCGGGGGTCGCTGGAGTCCAAGATGGCGGCAGAGCTGGTGGAAGCGAAGGTGAGACCGGGAAACAGGGGGTGGTGCCGGCTGGAGCGCGTTTTAGTTTCTTTTTTACTGGTTACCGGGAGCCTTTGAATTTCTGTGGCTTATAAATGATCATTGTGTTTGATTACTTCCTACGTCCATACGGGTGGGTGGCGTCCCGTTATCCCCCTTTTATTATGTGTGTTTTGCCGCTGCTATAAGTTTCCCCCACGTTTGCAGTTGATGTTGGATGGATGGAAGCGCCTCTGTTTCTCTACAAGTCGCCGCCTCACGCTGCTCTGTTTCCGCCTCATGTTTGGAGTGACGGAGGCGCCACAGCGGGAAACTGCCGCCTTCACCTCAGCTGCTGAGGCAAACTCTGTATGGTGGCCGAGGCGGACACAATGAGACAGCATCCTGCTATAGGATTTGCGCTCCAACTTTTATCTAACAAGCTGCTTTCTACGAGTAATTTTAATCATTCATTTTTGTTTGCATTCTCTAATTTATTAAAATACATTTTAGGGTTTCAACCACTTATTCAGAATCGGTACTATGGTGTTGCCTCTGTAACAGTGTTGGACTGGGATACCTGGGGCCCACCCCACATTTAGATGCAAGTACTACTTACATTTAGGGCTTATGCATGGAAACATTACGCCTAACTGTATTGTGAGTGTGCACTTAGGATGCCACAAATCTATACATATTTCAGGGTTGGTGATGAAGGCCCACTGCAAATAGATAACCCGGTTGGCCACTCCGAACCTGTCTGTGAACATTGTGTGGACTTGCTACCCCATAGCTCCCTAAGTCTCCCAACCACACGATGCTGATGTTGGTTTCCTTTTAGCCATGAAATAGTTTTGTCTATTTACGGTTGTCACGGTTGTTTCCCATGATGATGCTTATTGTATGGTGCGCTGTTATCAAAAAGTGGGGCAAATCTAAAATTAGCTGGCACAAAGTGGGCAATTTCCCTTCATAAAACCGCCACTATACAAAACTATATCATTGCAAATAAGAACCTGCTGAATGAGAAACCAACTTCAGCATCGTCCCAACCACCACTCTGTCCCTTTTTTAGGTGCTCCTCAGGCTGGCCTGTAGGACTAAATTTAGATAGGATCTGCAGTTGATTTAATTAACAAACTGCTGGAAATTAGTAAAACAGTGGGTTATAAACGGTTTCATGTGAAAGGCCCTGATGTATTAAAGATACTTTCCTGTTGTGCAGTGCCCAAAAACTTTTTTTTTTCCTCTCCATTGGTTTTACAATTGTCCGTTCCTGTCTGCACTGCTCATCTATCAGATGAGTAATGGGTGTCATTGCCCTGGTCCATGGTGCTGAAAAACACTACCATTCAGACCTGATGCACCTGACAGATCCTGGGTGCCATCTTACATGAAGCTGCATCCCCCGGCTCATTGCGCCTGGATAAGGCTAGGTTTTTTTTTCTTTGGAATCCCCGCCTCAGCACCAGGGTAGGATTGCTGGAGGTGGGTCAATTTTAACTGAAGTTCTGCTTTTAACCGGACCTTCAGCATCATTTCTTGAAAAGCTTTTTTAGTCCCGAGGAGGAGGGTGGGCCAAAAATGCAGGGGAGGCGGGTTATAGCTGTGCTTTGCACAGACAGCAGAGCTGGGGTCAGGAAAAGGACAGCAATTCCAGAATGCAGAGCAGCATCAGAAGACACTTCCTGTTTGCAGACAGACTGAGAATCCATGTGCCGCCTTCTTGGATGTTTATAAAGTCTCAGAAAATGCAGCAGATGCAGGTAGGATAATTTTTAACGTGGGCAATCTTTATGTACAGGATTGGGGAAACATAAGATGAGCTCTTATTCAGGGTGAAGGTCAGCTTTAAAGTATCTGTCACCAAGTCTGACCCTCTGTAAGTCTCCTAACACACTGTTAATATTTCTGATTTGACTCTCTCATATGGGGTTTGACCCCTTAATGCAACATCCTGACATTTTCTGTAAACACTGTCAAGTTGATTACAATGGGGTGTCTACCTGCCGCATGCACACACTGAGGCCTTCAGATGCCAACCTGAGCCTTCCTAGTGACAGAACAATGGCCTCTTTGCATTCTAAAATGTTATTGCCACACTTATGCAATTACCAATCACCTGCAATCCTACAGAGAGGGAGAGCAAAAAAAGTTTTCCAGGGTGATTTGATAAGCATAAATATGCATTTATCGAGAGTATCGGCAGGGTCTTTGGTCAAATGTATTTCACAAGTTGAGTAGGTTTTGGTCCACTTTAAAGTATACCAAAATACAGGCTTTTCACTATCTTAGGTTTTGGTCTTTGTCCTGGGGGCATCCTAATCTTGGTGTGCTCGCTATCTTTCCACATGTTCCCCCCCCCCCCCCCACATCTAGTTAGTGTCATATGCTGTGCATATTGATGCATGACACTGAGCCTGGCATATAAGGGAGAGGCCGGTAATGCAGCTGCAGTCAGCAAGCATGAATGTTGGAGCCCTGGAAAAGGTGAGTAAACTGTGGTGCATCCTGAATTGGGATGACTGGCTGGTTCTGGAGTCTTCAGCTGGTTAGGTAACTTTGAAGTGGGCCAAAACCTGGGATTTGCAATATCCCCTGTTTTGGGTCTTGCCCCTGGGGCATCTAGGCTTGGAATGCCCTGCTGTGACGCCCCTGAGATCACCTTAATGTGGACCAAAACCCATGATTTTGACTACCCTGGGTTTTTGTCCCCCCCCCCCCCCCCCGGGCATCCTGATTGGGAATACCCCGCTGTGTGAACCCCCATGTTGCCCGATCTCGCTCACCCTTTCTCGGTCTTACGGCGCATGTACAGCCTCTCGTCCAGCATGCTTGCATCCCCCGCTACCCTTTAACAGGGAGCATGCCCATGTTGGGCATTCACAAATGCCTGCCTCGGGCACGCGCCCTGCTAAAGGGCTAGCCGGGCCACTGTTCACGCATGCACTGTTGGACCGGGAACAAAGGTGAGTTTTCGAGCGACCTGGGGGTTTGACACAGCGGGGCATCCCAAATCTGGGTGCCTCTTAGGGAGTGAGTGCCTGCCTGTCTCATAGACTCCAGGGTGGGTTTTGGTCTTCTTTAAAAACATACCTTTCCCCCTGCTTCCACAGCACATGCGCTGGGACTCGTCCAGCCAGAACTATATGTTGTGCATATAGTTTGAGAGCGAGCCCTGCTAAATAGAGTGGGCAAGGCCTGTGCCCCATATGGTGCACTCCCATGCTCAGGTAACTTGAATGGTGGGGGGGGGGGGGGTGCTTCTAAGGGGCTGAGGATGCAGTATGCAAACATGGTGCTGGACCCCTGGTAAAGGGGAGGGTTTGCGTGGTGTTCTGGGCAGTTTCACACAGGGGGCACCCCAAATTGTGTGGAGCAAATCCACCAACCCTGCAGTCTTTTAGACTACATGGTGGCTTTTATAGTTGTTGATCCTCTTTAAAGTGGAACAAAACCTTGGTTTTTGATTTTTCCAGGTGGTGGTCTGTGCCACCAGGGCATTCCCTGCTATAACCCCCCCCCCCCCAGTAAAACTCACATCTTCTCAGTCTAACGGCGCATGCATGTGCTTTTGTCCAATCAGAGCTCTCTGTGGTATTTAAATCCTTTGGGAAAGGATTCTCCTTGGTTTGAATGGTGAGCAAGAGTCGGCACATCCCCAAGGTGCTCGCTCCCGCCCAGGGTGGATTTGATTTAAATCACGATTTAAATCACTAGTCAGTAAGGCTTGATTTAAATCAGTGATTTAAATCAAAGTTTCTAACCTAAACTAGTTCTTGCTATTTTACATGCAAGTAGATGAAGATTTTTAGAATCACTTTTTATATTACTTTTTTCTCCCCAGTTTAATGGGTTAATCATTCATATTTGGACACCACTGTTCTGTTGTACTTAGGAAGGAGAAAAATAATCCTGACCTTAATAACAATTTAAATAGATTTATTCAACTGAAACAATAACATTACAGCATAAGTTATTTGCTTAAACAAACATCCATGTTTTGTTAACTAATTTGGCTAAACAAAATATATATATATTTTAAGATACTTAGACTGTCAGCCCAGCCGACACATGAAAAACGTAAATACTACTGTCCCTGCTGTCCTCTGTAGCTCACTAGTCATAGGTTTGTAGAACAATAGGATTAAGGTCTTTCTCAACTCTGTTCATGTTGTAACATTTTTGCTGTGAAGAAGAGGCTGGGACCTCTGCGGAGTCAAATTCAGTTTTGAGAACTGCGTAAGTAAAGCGAGCGTCTGTGATAATATAGGAGAGAAACTGCCCACTAATCCTACAGAAACCTCTGGAAGAGCATGGCATTGTGAATGTTACACATATACAGCCTTTATTCTACTGAGTTAAACAACTCGGCTTTATCTCATGATGGAAGAACCTTTGGATGGTAAAATATTTGCCTCAAAAAGCAGTTTATTGAAAAAAAATCCGATTTAAATCAAAAAAATCCGATTTAAATCAAAAAAATCCGATTTAAATCAAAAAAATCCGATTTAAATCAAAAAAATCCGATTTAAATCAAAAAAATCCGATTTTTTTTTTGATTTTTTTAAAAAAAACATTGATTTTTATCCACCCTGCTCCCGCCCCAGCCTATCCGAATTGCTGGAGTGCGAGTGCGCAACAGCCAGGGAAAGGAGTAGCATTTGCTACCAATATCAGAGCCTGCACATGCGGTGTTGGACCGAGGAGTCATTACCAGTGCCTTGGGGGGGGGGGGGGCGGGGCTTCATAAAGCTGGGAATCCTTATCCAGGATGCCCTGTAAGAAGGCCAGTGGCACTGGGTTTTGTTCCGCTTTAAGCATGTGGACTTGTATCTCAACTGAAATGCCTACAAGGAAAAAAATTTAAACTGGTTATATTCTCTTATCATTAACAAAATTTGAAGTTATAGGTTGAACTCTGGGCAACTTAATTTAATGTGAACCAAAGGTCTATTAGATTTTTGGTTTACTTAAAATCATGTTGCCCAGAGGCATCTTGATTTGGGATGCCCACAGTGGGAATTACTTGTGAGCCACATTGATGGTATGTGGCAGCATTGGAGAGCAGCCACATCTCCATTCGCTCTGCTCAGCCCCCGGCGTCATTAGCACTTCATCTGCTATATCACCAAAGAATAGAGGATGAACCACTCTGTTGAACAAAAGGGTGTATTGCTTTTGTTGCCTGGTCAGACCCTTCTTATGCATTTTAGAAGCTCATATAACAATTAAATGCATATATACCTTTATGCCCTTTCTAATAAAGATCTGGGGATTCTCTAGATGACATAAGGCGTAACCAGCAGTGCCCTTTAGATCTCTACGGGCGGTGTTGCATGCAGCTTTTAAGGCATTGATGTAAAAGGCTCCATATTCTAAGTGTGCCATACACTCCACTTCGGTCTTCATGACATCTGGCTAATCTCCAGTAGAGGGCGATCTTCTGCAGAGATGAATATGCAAAAAAGCCCCTCCCGGTCCATATATACCTGGGACCTCCCACCAATTCCCCAGTTTCTTCTCTGCACTATTACTGCCAGGACCCTTCTAAATTGCCCTATATTGAGCCTCCCAGCTTAGGCTGCGGGTCCTGGTGAAGGTAGGTGCACCCTATGGGTGCAGCAGGAGCACTGCTCCACCGTGAGACCTCACTATGGGGTAGGTGGTTTCCAGGTTTCTTGGTGATCCTGGTGTGGGGTGTCCCGTTCCTGGCAGGATTCCCTCCTTCCGGGTCCCTTATTGCCCTCCGGGTGGGGGTGGGGGGCCTGGCCGATATTTCATTTTACCCAGCCCTTGTCCCTGTGTGTTTTACTGTGTGTGTGTGAGGTATTTGCTGCCTTACTGGGGACTGATTACAGCCTGGGGGAGCTTCTCCCCCTCAGGCTGCGTTCGGGAAGGGGCCGGGCTCTCAGCGTGGCCGCGGTAGCCCCGTCCCCTTATTTGGCGCGATTACTGTGCTCGTTGTATAGGGGTCTGCGTTGCTGGGGGGGGCGTGGCCTTGGCAAACACGCTTTCTGCGCTGGCCTGCTCTCCCTCCTCAGGCACGAGGCTGCGTGGGGGCCATCTTTCCCTGGCAGGCCGCATAGCAATCGGCCCGATGGCCATCTTCTTAGCTTGTGTGTGGGGGCCCCTATTTACCGGGGCCTCCACTGGTCTCAATCCTGTGGGTGTGCCTTAATCGCACTGTCTGGCTGGGATACCTGTATATTTACAATGGTGTGGCTGCAAGATCAATTGCTGTGGTTTTTTTTTACATGTATTTTTATGGCCATTTTTACACAGCTCGGCGCTTATGTTGCTTGTTTTTTGTGTGTTTCAGGCGTCTCTTCTTCCAGGTCTGGACCCGGGAGGTCACAGATAATTGGATCTTGGAAGTGGTCTCCTCCGGGTACAAACTGGAGTTCGAGTTCTGGGCGCCCCCAAGATTCTTAAGGTCTCGGGTGTCCTCGGACCCTCAGCCTGCACAGGGGCTCCTGTTAGCAGTAAAAAACCTTCTGGACATGGGGGTTATATGCCCGGTGCCTCTTGCTGAGAGAGGCAGGGGTTTCTACTCCAACCTTTTCACGGTTCCCAAAAAGGAGGGTTCGGTGAGACCCATTCTAGATCTCAAGGTTCTCAACAGATTTCTCAGAGCCAAAAAGCTCCGCATGGAGACTCTGCGCTCGGCTATCAATTCCCTTCGCCAAAGGGATTTTATGACATCCTTAGACATCAAGGATGCGTATCTGCATGTTCCGATCTTTCAGGCACATCAGAGATTCCTCTGGTTTGCGGTGGAGGATCAACATTATCAGTTTGTAGCTCTTCCCTTCGGTCTGACCTCGGCACCGAGGGTCTTCACCAAGGTTTTGGCGGGCATAATGGCTCTGCTCAGATCTCAGGGCATTCGCATTGTGCCTTATCTGGACGATCTGTTGATATCAGCTTCTTCCCTTCATCAGGCGGAACTGGACACCCACCAGGTGGTGTCGACCCTGGAGAGGTTCGGGTGGGTGATCTACCGCACCAAGTCTTCTCTCTCTCCGTCTCGAGTGATTTCATTTCTGGGCATGAATCTGGATACCAGTCGGGCCAGAGTGTTTCTGCCCCAGACCAAGGTGCAGAGGATTCAGGGCCTGATGCGTCTTCTTCTGGCCAGTCCTTGTCCCTCTATCCGACAGGGGATGAAACTGGTGGGTCTGATAGTATCCTCCTTTGAGGCGGTGCTGTTTGCACAATTTCACATAAGATCTCTTCAACTTCACCTATTGACGTATTGGGACAGGTGCCCACAGTCATTGGATCAACCTTTCAATATGTCTCCCAGGGTTCGGCAATCCTTTCGGTGGTGGCTGGACTCGAGCAATCTGGTTAAGGGCAGATCCTTTCTGGTCCCTTGTTGGGAGATGGTTACCACGGATGCCAGCCTGTCGGGCTGGGGAGGTTATTGGAAGAGTCATCAGTTCAGCGGGGTGTGGGCTCCTCAGGAGGCTCACACCCCCATCAATGTATTGGAGCTCAGAGCCATTCGACTGGTTCTGGCTCGGCTGACCCCACATTTACGGTGTCTTCCGGTGCAGGGTCGTTCGGACAACCGAACGACAGTGGCTTACATAAATCACCAAGGAGGGACTCGCAGCAGGAGGGACTCGCAGCAGGAGCGCCCTGAGGGAAGTCTCTCTGATCCTGCACTGGGCAGAGAGCAATGTTCCTTGCCTTTCGGCAGTCTACATTCTGGGAGTGGAGAATACGGAGGCGGATTCCCTGAGCAGGGGATCCTGTCGCCATGGAGAGTGGTCTCTCAACCCTGAGGTTATTCTGGATCTTTTCCGCAAGTGGGGGACTCCGGAGGTGGATCTCTTTGCCTCGAGGCACTTTGCCTCGTTTCCACTTGTCTCCATGCT
Organism: Gastrophryne carolinensis; assembly: GCA_027917425.1. Classification (NCBI taxonomy): domain Eukaryota; kingdom Metazoa; phylum Chordata; class Amphibia; order Anura; family Microhylidae; genus Gastrophryne; species Gastrophryne carolinensis. The sequence continues at coordinate 288,618,172 of CM051234.1, forward strand.
GGGCAAGGTAGTTCGCAAACTGGTTCTAGAAGGGGCACCAGCGATTCTGGTGGCTCAAAGGTGGCCAAGAAGGGTTTGGTATGCAGACGTCGTAAGGATGGCCGTAGACCAGTACCGGCTTCCCTTGCTGCCGGACCTGCTATCTCAGGGTCATCTACTTTTACTCCAATTTGCAAACGCTGACTTTGACAGCTTGGCTGCTGAAACCTTCATCTTCAAAGAGGAAGGTTTGTCTGAGGCTGTTGTTCAGACCCTGATTAGGGCTAGGAAGCGGTCCTCCTCTGGCATTTACTATAGGACTTGGAGGTCCTATATTGATTGGTGTGAGGCTAGGGCCTTGCAGGGTTTTTTTTCTATACCCAGGATTTTGGTGTTTCTTCAGCATAATCTGGATCTTGGGTTCCAGTTTAGTACTTTGAAAGGATAGGTTTCTGCTCTGTCGTTTTTTTTTCGAGAGGCCTTTTGCTTTACACCCGCTGGTTAAGACCTTATTCTAAGTATGTCACACACCCCGCTTCAAGACATTCATAACGTGTGGGTAATACTGACCTGTAGATGGCGATACTGCAGAGATGCAGATACTGCAGAGATGCAAGGAAAAAAGAGAGCCCCTCCCAGTCCATAAATACCTGGAACCTCGCACTCATTACCCAGTCTTCATCTCTGCAGACGGCGAGCAAGTCAGAAGATGAGGTCTCCTCCTTGCACAGGGGGATTTCAGGTAGCCGGGATGACTCCCGGCCCTTTAGTTATCTATTTCCACCCGTATTTTCTTTCTGTTCCCCATGCCTCCCAGCCTAGGCTGCTGGTCCGGGTGAGGGTAGAAGGGCACCCTTGGTGCTTAGGAGCAAATGCTCCACCGTGAGACCCTATACAAGAGGGTAGGCGGTTAACCGGGATGGTGACCCCGGTTTGGGATGCCCTTCTCCCTAGCGGGGAGGGGGGTGGGGGGGCCTTATTAGGTGTTAGGTCTTAAATTATTAACTTACTTTATTAACTTTATTTAACTTAGATTTATTTTTCTTCACAAACGGCGCTTTGGCCGCCGTTATCCCTGAGGTGCCTGTCCGAGGTAAAAGGGGCGGGGCCGGTCTTTTGGCGCATCGCCGCGGCCCCCCGTATGACAGGCGCCGCTGCGGTGCATGGTTTTGTGAGTGGGGCCGGGCGTTCGGCTCCTTTTTGTCCTAACCGTCTTGTGACCGGCGCCGCGGCCTCACAATCGCCGCGTGCCGGCCTTCGGTGGTGACATGGGGGAGGGGAGCTTTTCCCCTCACGCTCTTACAGTTGGGGGCGGGCCGGGCTTTCGAGCGCCGCGGGCCACCCCCGTGTGACAGGCGCCGCTGCGGAGCTTTGCTCCGTGTCTGCTATCCAGGACGGGGGCGGAGCAAGGCACTTCGCGCTGGCCACGCCCCCCTTCTCCTCTCGGATCTGCCTTTTCCCCTCACGGTGAGAGGACACCGGCTTCAGGACGGCACAGTGAGTGGCCCTGTGGGCCCCCCTTTTTCATTATATAATATAATATAATATAATTTTATGCACGTGTTTTCTGATTAGTGTTGTTTATTTATGTCTTTCAGATAGAACCTACAGTGGTGTTAGGGGTTATGCTCCATCATTAATATTTGGAGGTAACGTCTTCCTTTCGTAAGACGGATGCCTTTTTTGTGGTGCCCTCCGGGCCCAGGAAAGGTTTGGCGCCCGCCAAGTCTTCCATTAGTAAATGGATTCGTCAGGCCATTGTTGGGGCCTGTTCTGCCAAGGGGAAGGTACCCCCTTTTCGTGTTACTGCTCATTCTACTCGTGCGGTTGGGGCGTCCTGGGCTTTCCAGCACCAGGCCTCTGTTGAGCAAGTTTGTAAGGCTGTTACTTGGTCTTCTGTTCACACTTTTTCCAAGTTTTACAAGGTTGATGTTCGGGCCTCAGCTGATGCTGTGTTTGGCCGCAAAGTTCTGCAAGCTGCAGTGGTTTAAGTTGTACCTTGTTGCCTTGTTTTGGATCCCCGCCCTTTATGGACACTGCTGTTGGATGTCCCACACGTTATGAATTTCTTGAAGCGGGGTGTGTGACATACTTAGGATAATACCATTTTGTGAATACTCACCTGTAAAATGGGTATTATAAGTATGTCACACACCCCGCTTCACCCTGCCCTTTTGTATTCTGGATCCTTTATATTGTGAACTTTGCGTTATGATTTGTGTTGGGCTCTTCCTGGTCCCTTACCTTACTGCTGTTCTTATACTGGGTAATGAGTGGGAGGTCCCAGGTATTTATGGACCGGGAGGGGCTCTCTTTTTTCCTTACTGCAGAGATGCATCGCCATCTACAGGTCAGTATTACCCACACGTTATGAATGTCTTGAAGCGGGGTGTGTGACATACTTATAATACCCATTTTACAGGTGAGTATTCACAAAATGGTATTTTTCCAAGGGGTCGCGCATGTGCGGCCCCCTCGGAAGGCTGTAGTCCCTGTTTGGGATTTGAATTTGGTTCTTTCGGCTCTGCAGGGTCTCCTTTTGAGCCTTTACAGGATGTTGCTCTTTCGGTTCTCACTCAGAAGGTTGCTTTCTTGGTGGCTATTACCTCTGTTCAGCGTGTGTCTCTGAGTTGGCGGCCCTGTCGATTCAGGCCCCTTACTTTGAGAGACACCAGGATAAGGTGGTTTTTCGTTTTAAGCCGGATTTTCTTCCTAAGATGGTGTCTGATTTACACCTCAATCACATTGTTCTCCCTTCCTTGTGTCCTAAGCCTAACAATGACAAGGAGAGGGTTCTGCACAATTTGGATGTTGTTCGCTGTGTGAAGTTCTATTTGGTGACTACTTCTTCCTTCCACAAGACGGATGCCTTTTTCGTGGTGCCCTGCGGGCCCAGGAAAGGTTTGGCGCCTGCTAAATCTACGATTAGCAAATGGATTTGTCAGGCCATTGTTGGGGCCTATTCTGCTAAGGGGAGGACTCCCCCTTTTTAGGGTCACTGCGCACTCTACTCGTGCTGTTGGTGCATCCTGGGCTTTTCAGCAGCAGGCTTCTGTTGAACAAGTTTGTAAGGCTGCTACTTGGTCTTCCGTTCATACCTTTTCCAAGTTTTACAAGGTTGATGTGCGGGCTTCAGCGGATGCTGTTTTTGGCCGCAAAGTTCTGCAAGATGCAGTGGTTAGAGTTGGATGTCCCAGATGTCCTGAAGACCGAAGTGGAGTGTATGGCACACTTACAATAATACCGTTTTGTGAGTACTCTCCTTTAACACGGGTATTATGAGTTTGCCATACAATCCACTTCGCCCCACCCCTTTTTTCTGGTATTCTGGGGCTTTTATATGGTGAACCATTGGATTTGAGAAGGTTATATTTGGTTCTTCCTGGTCCCTTTACTGCTTTTATACACTGGGGAATTGGCAGAAGGTCCCAGCTATATATGGACCAGGAGGGGCTTTCTTTTTTGCATATTCATCTCTGCAGAAGTTCGCCCTCTACTGGAGATTACCCAGATGTCATGAAGACCGAAGTGGAGTGTATGGCACACTCATAATACCCGTTTTAAAGGTGAGTACTAACAAAACTGTATTTTTTCTTATTCCACTCCAGGGTGACAGCAAGTCAGAAACAAATGGGTTATCTCTCATTCGAAGGGTGGGGACTGCAAGATAGAAGGTGTGGTTTCTCCTGCCTATATATACTTCCCAGCAGGTCTCTGCAATCTAGTTTCATTCTTGCAGTTGTACTGGACTGCAAACCTTGTGCCTGGATTTATTTTTCTCGTAGTTATGTTTTTCATTATATAGGTTTTCTTCAGCAAGTCAGGGGGATTCCGGGCACTTACTGGTCCTGCTGATCCAGTGGACCCGCCTATGCCTCCCGAAGTCGGTTAGGGTGATTTAGGGGTAAGGCGCCAGGGTCCTGTGGGGCTGTGTTCTTTTGACATTTGGAAGTAATTTTACTCCAGCTCGATGCAAATGGCCAGGTGTGAAAGGAGCCTCATACTTAAACTGGACCTTCAGCATGATTTAATGAAAAGCCCAAACCCTTAAACTATTCCCCAGTATCTAAAATTAATATATTTTAAGTTTTTAGTCACTTATTTCCCCCACCGGGCTGCAACTCTGTTCAGGACTCTAGGATACGGGTGCCGCCATCTTGACTCGAAGCATCACACACTGAGAGGAGAGCGGGGTAAAGTACAAGGGACGGGGTATAGTTGTGCTTTGCACAGAGCAGAGCTGGGGTCAGGAAAAGGACAGCAATCCCAGAATGCAGAGCAACACAATCAGAAGGCACTTCCTGTTTGCCTGATGCTCCATGAGCTGCCATCTTGGATGTTTAAAGGCTAATAACATGCAGTAGATGGAGGTAGGATGATATTTAATGTGGGCAATCTGTATGTACATTGTGTGGGAAACATAAGATATGCTCTAATTCAGGGTGAAGGTCTGCTTTAATCTTTACTGTAACCACTTTCTGTTGTCAAACAACAAAAGTTGTTCTATAATTTGGGGAGGGGGGGTGGACTGCTCGCCTAGTGAAGCCTGAAAAACTTGAATTAAAAAAATACTCGCCTGGCTCACGCTGCAGTTCTGTTGTCAGCTGAAAGCTTTGCGCTGCTTATTTTGGTAGACATGACGCTGTCTACCAAGACCATCAGTGACATTCAGTCCTATTAGAGCCAGTGCTGTTGGCATCCTAATATTAAGCATGCCCCACAGATGAGGAAAGGATTGACAGTGTGGAGCAGATAAATATCTATTTTTTTAATTCAAGAAGCTAATTAGGCATAGCAGGAAGAATGGGAGTGATTTACTCCTGCTGCACTTTATGAATATGCACACCTCCCAGTCTGTCACTAAAAATCTCTAATTCTTGGCTTTGCCCTGCCTCTCTGGCTGACATATATGTCATATATATAGCATTACAAAACCCATAAAAACTGACCAAAATATTTTAAAGCTGTTTTTACACACCCTTTAATAGTGCCTCTCTATATTCACATCGTCCACAATCGCAAGGTGGCAGTCTGCCCCCCTGCAAGGCCACTCCATTTGGTACAATCCACTGTAGTGAATAGAGTAAGCAGGTAGAGGGGAAAACTTTTTTGTCTTTGTGAAGGATGTGGCCATTCCCTCGTAAAATGGAGACCAGCGCTGGACGTTGAGCTGTCTCGATAATCACTACATTTTGAAGCGGACCAGCAATCAAAAATAACTTAAATCAGACCAACACAAGAAGCAGTGCTCATATGCATGCCTCCCCAGGGGAATTTAGGTTGCTGCACTTAAAAAATAATTTACATTTTTCAAAATCGTGCTGTGGTAAATTTTGAAAACAATAGCGGCAGACCGCCAGCAAACAAGAAGTGCTGCTGGATATCCTTTGACTGTGCGTTGTCAGTTATGTCAGTTGAATCCAGGCAGCAGCATGGTTGCTGGGAGAGGAAGCTCCAAAATGGCCGCTACCTTTCTTTTCCAACTGTGCCAGGGTCTTGGCCCAGTTTAAATCACATGGGTTACAATATGTGAAAATAGATCTTTTTTTCTTTATGCCTGGACAGACCCTTGGAACTTGTGGGTTCATTTTTGGTTCTGCATCCACTGCCATGCTTCTGTTACATAGGGTAGCTGCTCATCAACAGATTAGCCAACATGGAAGGGAGATAGATTGTAAACCGCACCTAGCCTGTTCCTCCCTGTGCTTTGCAGGAATATGCCTTCTATATGCACACCCAGAGCCAAGCTTCCGGTCATCTCCAACATGGTGTTGAAAGAGTGGATGTGGCAAGAGTTAACCTGGGGAGCAGGGTCTTGTACTGTAACACCAGAGGGACTGTCTAGGCAAAGAAACGCTTGTTTCCCCAAAAGTCCTCCAGGATGGCTTAGCCGAGTAGCTCCTGCCACCTAGATAGCAAACACAAACTAGATATGGTGAAAAACCCTGCCTCTTTCTCATGGACCTCCCCAGGGTTTTTGTATTTCCTCCCAGGAAACAAGCTGGAAACTATGCTCCTATTTCTCCCTGGGGAAGAACCAGGTGGTGCTGCCAGAGTCGGGGGGGTTCCAATCTTTCCACTTGCCTCAGGAATTCCCTCCCCTTGAGCTAGTCCTGGTGGGAGTCTCCAGGGCAGGACCCAAGATGCAGTCTGGGCTTGGATCCTACCATTTTCCTGTATTGGCTATGTGGTAGTGAAGGGGGGTCAGTAGACGCATCAAGAGCCCTCCCACCCCTCATTGAGGGGGAGGGGGGTAAGTACAGGGCTCACCTTTTGGGGCAGGTTGAGCTCTCGCTTTTGGGATTTCTGGCCGGTCTGTTATTCTGAGGCTGTGGCTCTTACAGGGCATTGATTCGAGCTAGTGCACAGCTTCCGGGTCAGGGGGCTTGTGTGTGGCTCAGACTGGCCTGGGCATACCGGTGGGCTTCCTGGCTGTGACGGTGGCTGGTGTGGGTACAGGTTACACTTCCCTGGATGGGGTAAGTCACCAACCCCAAGCAGACTGTCTTGGGGACCAATGGAACATATATTCCTTGATTCTCCCTTACAGGCTAAAGATTTCAATTCCAGAAATTCTATGCTCTCTCCATTCAGGATTCCCTCTACCAGGGATTATTTGAAAAAAAGGCATCCCCGTTTTCTGACCCACCAGTCGCTAAAGGACATCATTGTTCAGAAATGGTGAGGTGATAAAAGTATGGCCTTGATTAAATGTGCATGTAGAGCTCTCTGGCTCAAGACCTGGCAGGGGGACCAGTCATCACCTGTGTAGCATACCATTTGAGGGTAAGCTTTTGTTCGGGTCAGAACTTGAGAAGGTTCTAACCCGTTCTGAGGTGAGGGAGAAGTTTCCAGATAAGAGGAAACGCCCTCCCCCCACCTCGTTCAGAAGCCAAGAAACCTAGTGTGACAGACGCTCTGTCTTTTGGATGTCATCACTATTCAGTTGCCCACCGGGTCATTCACTGGCCTTTTCTTAATTAGGTAATTGTAGTTTGGATTGTATTATAAACTGCCTTTGTGTTAATTGATTACGTCACAGGCAATGGCATTGTTCTGATTGAGTGTATTACAGACGCCTATTGTTTTGCTGATTGCGTCACCGGCAGAGTTGGTCTGTGTATTTGTCATGAGGTCCACGGGGGAGGTCCCATTGCATGGAGACTTGTGTATATAAGGCCTAGAGTGGCACTAATAAAAACACTTCACCTTCACCCTCAATACTGAAGTTCTGTCTCTTATTGGGGGAAACGCTATATTACAGTTCACTAGCCCTTGTAAGGGCTGTTCCTGTTTCCTCACGGACGACTCTGGAATTCCAGCAGCACCTCTTACGATTGGGAAAAGGACGTCTCGGGCGGTGAAGCCCTCCGGCGATAAGGGTTATCGCTACACCTAGGATTTCTGAAGCACTGATTCTCTGAAGTATTGGTCAACCCAGAGGCTTGAGGCCAAGGGAGGTTTTTTGTTTAAGCTGCGTAACAGTTACAGATATCCTGTGAAAGCACAGGCCTTGCCTTTAATTATTACTCGGCTAAAGGAAATGGTATAGAGGAGGTTTTGTGGCATGTGAAATGAACAGGTTTTTTCTTCTGTGTTTTTGGTCTAGAAACAGTCAGAAAAGTTTTGATTTAATCCTAAAGAAGGTAAATTTGGGGATCAGGTATAAGAAATTCCATATGGAACCATTTTTTACGATCAAAGATTTCCTGTTTCAGTGCGTCTGAATGGCCTCTATAGATCTCCAGTATGCATATCTGCATGATCCTATTCTTCCGGCTCACAGAGGGTTTCTGAGTCTAAAAGACTCCAGAGCCTTTGGAGTTCCAGTCTTTAGGCATCCCGAGTTGGGATGCTTTGCTGTTTGAAACCCAGCAGGGAAGGGAAATTCATTGTTTTCCCGACCACAAATTGAAGCCTGAGGCAAAGTTACTCAAGCCCAGCTCACTCCAATCACACCTTGTGCTTGTGTCACTCAGCCTTGACACAGTTAGAGGACCGCACAACATGGACAGCACTTTTAGCACTATTTTAGAATTTGATCATTTTTAGCTTTGTTTAAAAAAAAAAAAAAAAAAAAATCTAGATACTTTTGAATGTGCCTGATCACTCACTAATGTTCAGCCAAACCCCTCAATATTTTTGTATATTGTTGGGGATGGTTTAACCCATGGTGCATGAGTCTCCTATACCAGTTCACAAGGCAAGAGAGGCTGGCAAGTCGCCTGCAGCAAGCAGGTGATTTGCCATTAACCCTTTGGCCCCATTACCTGCCTCCCCAAGGCCTGGGAGGGCTATGTGGGCCATGGGCCACCCAGGCTAGCTCCTGCACCCTGGTTCACAAGCCCCCATAGCTGGTGCCCAGGTTGTTATGCTTGTATTTTTTTTTTTTTTTTTTGCTAGGTGCGCATAGTAGTTGTATTTTATTTAAAAACCCCCTAAAGTGCTCTTTACAGTTTGGGAAAGTGTGTTTACTAATTCATATGTGACACCGTTGTAACTGGGAGAAATGGGTATTTCACATGCAGTCGGATTTTATTGAAAAACTTTTTACAATTTTTAGTGTTTTTTTTTTTGTAATAAAAAAAAAACGTTTTTTTTTGCACAAATTTCAGTATACCGTATTTTTCGCCATATAAGACGCACCTGCCCATAAGACGCACCTAGGATTTGGGGGAGAAAAAAAATATTTTAAACCAAAAACGCACCATTACAGACAGTGTGGCATTCCCCTTTCCCATTGGCCGTGTGGGATGCCCCCATTCCATAGACAGTGTAGCATGCCCCCATCCCATTCCCCGTATACCCAGTGTGGCATCCCCCTCCCATTCCCATATAGGCAGTGTACACCCCATTATCATAAGCAGTGTGGCATTCCCCCCTCCTATTCTCCATATAGGCAGTGTGCCCCCCATTCCCATTGGCTGTGTGGCATCCCCCTCCCCCCATTAGTATAGGCTGTGTGGCATCCCCCTCTCCCCCCATAGGCTGTGTGGCATTCCCCCTCCCCCCCCCCCCATTAGTATAGGCTGTGTGGCATTCCCCCTCTCCCCCCATAGGCTGTGTGGCATTCCCCCTCCCCCCCCCCCCCATTAGTATAGGCTGTGTGGCATTCCCCCTCTCCCCCCATAGGCTGTGTGGCATTCCCCCTCTCCCCCCATAGGCTGTGTGGCATCCCCCTCTCCCCCCATAGGCTGTGTGGCATCCCCCTCTCCCCCCATAGGCTGTGTGGCATCCCCCTCTCCCCCCATAGGCTGTGTGGCATCCCCCTCTCCCCCCATAGGCTGTGTGGCATCCCCCTCTCCCCCCAATTCCCGTGTGGCATCCCCCTCTCCCCCCAATTCCCGTGTGGCATCCCCCTCTCCCCCCCAATTCCCGTGTGGCATCCCCCCCTCCCCCCAATTCCCGTGTGGCATCCCCCCCTCCCCCCAATTCCCGTGTGGCATCCCCCCCTCCCCCCAATTCCCGTGTGGCATCCCCCCCTCCCCCCAATTCCCGTGTGGCATCCCCCCCTCCCCCCAATTCCCGTAGGCTGTGGCATCCCCCCCTCCCCCCAATTCCCGTAGGCTGTGGCATCCCCCCCTCCCCCCAATTCCCGTAGGCTGTGGCATCCCCCCCTCCCCCCAATTCCCGTAGGCTTTGTGGCACCCCCCTGTGCGGCTTAAACCGGACCTTCACCCTGATTTAATGAAAAGCCCAAACTCTTAAAAAACAATTCCTCAGCATCTAAAATTAATATATTTTACATGTTTAGTCACTAATTTATTATACTTTCCCCCACTGGGCTGCAACTCTGTTCGGGAATTTAGGATACGGGCGCCGCCATCTTGACGCATCACACTTACTGAGGAGAGGAGAGTGGGATAAGGTACAGGGGGGCGGGTTATAGCTGTGCTTTGCTCAGACAGAGCAGAGCTGGGGTCAGGGAAAGGTCAGCAGTCCCAGAATGCAGAGCAGCACAGTCACTTCCTGTTTGCAGGCACTTCCTGTTTGCAGGCTGCCTGCAAAAATGGCAGCTTCCATAAGCCGCCATCTTGGATGTTTAAAGGCTTATAAAATGCAGTAGATGCAGGTAGGATGAATTTTAATGTGAGCAATCTGTATGTACAGGGTGTGGGAAACATATAAGATAGACTCTTATTTAGAGTGAAGGTCCGCTTTAAGTAAAAAAAAAAAAAAAGTCAAACTCGCCTCTCCACTGACACCGCTCCGCTGAGCGGACGGCTCCGTGAATGGGGTGGCCTGCGCCGCGTCAGCGTCGGCACAGGCCACGCCCCCCCCCCATTCACGGAGCTGGCCGTAAGAAGCAGCGGCGGCCTCTGTCCCGACCCCGCCGCTGCAATCGCTGTCTTTTACTGGCAGAGATGACGGCGGCAAGGCCAGAGACAGTGCCCCCACCGCTCCTCCATCTGCTGCTTCTTCCTGGGCACATGCGAGCACCCAGGTCAGGGCAGCAGGTGGGCGCGGCCTGCACCGACTTGGTGCAGGCCGTGCCCACCTGCTGCCCTGACCTGGGTGCTCGCATGTGCCCCAGGTGGAAGAGGCAGCAGATGGAGGAGCGGCGGGGGCACGGTCTCTGGCCCCACCGCTGTCATCGCTGCCGGTAAAAGACTGCAATTGCAGCGGCGGGGCCGGGACAGAGCCCCCGCTGCTCTTCTGGGCTCCCGCAGTGTAACAGGCAACGCGGGTGAGTTTTTTTTTTTTTTTTTTTTTTTTATACATTCGGCCGATAAGGCGCACGGACATTTTTCCTCCACTTTTTGGGAAAAATAAGTGCGTCTTATAGGGCGAAAAATACGGTAACTTGGGGCTTATAAATCTTCACTTTTTTTTTTTTTGAGAAACTGTATTTTGATTTCTTCTTTTTTTAGCGGTGCACATTTTTAATTTTGCACAGCTGAACATTGTGCTGATTTGCACTAAGGGAAAAAATCATATTTTAATTCTCATTTGATCTGTTTGCAAAGTTAAATGTTTAAGCTAACCTTTACATTTCTTTTTCAGAACATGGTTATGAGTTTCAGAGTTTCGGATCTGCAAATGCTTCTGGGATACGTGGGACGCAGCAAAAGTGGTTTGAAGCATGAGCTTGTTACACGAGCTTTGCAGCTAGTGCAATTTGATTGTAGCCCTGAAGTCTTCAAAAAGATAAAGGAGCTTTATGAGACAAGATATGCAAAGAAGCCCAGCGATATAGTCTCAAATGCCCCAGCACAGCTAACACCTACACACAGATCTCCAGACTCTATGCTTATCCACCCACAATATGACCATGGGACATCTGCTTCTAGGACTTCTCTTACCCAACCTAACATTGAATACCCTGTGTATGGAAAAGTGAATGGTATATCTCGAATACCTCCCAAAGTGATGACTAAGCCTGAAGTGAGACTTGTGAAATTGCCCTTTTATGACGTGGTTGATGAACTTCTAAAGCCTACAGAGCTTGGTAAGGTGTATAGAAAATATAGATTTACACTTGTTCCTTATTTTAGGTCATCTATTAACATTTCTTTTAATCCTCTGTATTTATTTGCTTTTAAAGTGGACCAACACCCAGGATTTTGACTATCCTGGGTCTTGGTCCACTTCGGTGGGGCACCCCCGATCGGGGTGCCCCGCTGTGTGAAACCCCCCCTAACCCCCCGAAAAACTCACCTCTCCCCGCTCCCAGCGCCGACGTACAAGGGAAGATCTGGATTTTGACGCGCGCGCCCCCGCGCCGGCCATTCGCAGATGGCTGGCGCGGAGGCGCGCACGCCTACAGGGGCGCGAGGGAGGCGGCGGCGGCCGGCCGCCGCCGAAGATAAGGTAGGTGAGTTGGGGTGTTTGGGGGGGGTTTCACCCCGCGGGACATCCCGATCTCGGATGTCCCGCGGGGTGGGGGGTGATCGGCCCGGGAATCTTATAGATTCCCGGGCCGATCACCCGTGGGTGTTGGTCCACTTTAAAGTGTTCCAAAACACAGGATTTTCACTATTCTCTGTTTTGGTCTGTACCCTTGGGGCATCTAGATTTGGAATTCTCGGCTGTGTGAAACTGATGCCCGATATGCATACCTTGCCAGTGTTTCCATGGCACAGGTGCGACTAATCGGCATCTTTGGTTGCTTATATTAATGTGCGGCTAGGGAAATGAAATGGTAGCTTAGCTGTACTTGTGAGCAGCGAGTGGCACCCCCTGGATCCCTTTATGCGAGATGCCACTGGCAGGGTAAAATGATAGATATATATATATATATAATTTTTTTCTTATTCCATTTTGCACCATACACCTCGCTTCTGTGCGCCTAGGAATGGAACACCTGACCACCATATTAGCATGAAACTTTGACTCCTCCCATTCCTCAGTTGTTTTCGTGTTCCTCCTTGGGATAGGAGCCAGATCACTAGCTCCTGAACCCAAATGGTTTAGGTAAGTAGCCGGCACTATGGATTTGAACAGGCAGGCCCATTTCTCGATCCTGGAGGCAACTGGCCGGGAGCTGGAATACTCTCAGGAAAGTTGTTCAGTATTTTGTTCTTTGATCCCCCTTTTAGTGGGACAAAGGGGGGTAAGCAGTGATTCCCTTTTACTGAGGAAGACTAATAAGGAGAAGGCTGGGATGGCCAGGTCCGCATGAACATAGTTCTCCAATGGGACCTAGTTTAAGTCTTTACAGCAATGAGGGCTCATGTTTTTGAACCAATTCAGGACTCTCCTATTGAATTCCTCACTTGGAAGGTTCTATTTTTGGGGGCTATGGCATGCGGAGTCGATGATATTCAGGTGTTATCCTGACGCCGCTTTCTTAATTTTGTTCAGGACAGTAGTAAGGGTGTACCCCTGCTATCTTCCAAAGATATCTTCTGACTTTCATAGAACTTAGGAGATTGTTCTTCCATCTGCAGACAGTAAATATTCTTTGTTGAATATATCTTTTAAACTGTGCTCCTGGAATACCTTTTTCAGATCTGAGGATTTGAGGAAGGTGAATAGCCTATTTAGGTTCTTTCTCAGGTCAGAGAAAGGGCCATTAAGTATCCAAGTCAACTTTGGCATGTGGATGTAGAGTGCTATCAGTATGGCCTATCATGGGTTCCAAGAAAGCTTACAGTTCACTCAATGAGAAGTGTCTCTACTTCTCGAGCAGAACAAGTTTGTAAAGGGGCCACCTAGGTCTTCAGCCAAGACTTTTGAGGCATTTGGACTTGCTGACCTTACTGGGTCTGTCCTTTGGCAGAAGTGTCTTCCCACCCAGTAGAGGTAGATCTCGGTTATCTCTCATGTGTATGCTACCCGGAGGATGTTTTGAGAAAACTTATGTTACCTGGTAACTTCTTTTCTAAACATCCAAACAGGCGGCATACAGGGTTTTCCTTCCCTTAAGATTGCATTGAATATATATTTCATGTTGTATTAACCAGTCCTGTGTCTTGGTCTGTCTTTTTATCTTTTTCCAGATATCCAGAACTGAGGAATGGGAGGAGTCGGTTTTATGCTAATCTGGTGGTCAGGTGTTCATTACTAGGGGCAGAGATGCAATTTCTCATGTGTATGCTGCCCATTCGGATGTTTAAAAAAAAAATACAGTAACTTTCTTGAAGTGTTAAACATTATCCCTATAGGTTTACATGCTGTGTGTTAACACCATTTACATAACCCAGACTACTCTTATCTATCCCAAATTCAGCTCATAAATCCTAAGTTTCATATTAAAGTGGACCTTTTATATGAATCACTTTTATATGAATTCACTATGCCAGGTTTCAGTTCTTTGCCCAAACGGGGGTGCCCCTCTGTATGAAACCCCTCCTCAAGCCCATGGCGTTGGCACAGCTGCTTGTCCAATCAACTTCCCCCACTGCGCATATTAATGTGCAGCTAGAGAAACTGAATGGAATACTAGTCGCACATACAATGTGCTGTGCTAGAGAAAGTGAATGGGATCCTAGCCGTGGCATCACGGCTCCCTTCAGCTGTGTGCGCTCTGCAAGCCTTTCAGTTGCAGCGGGCAGGGCTGTGCGCAGCCGAAATGAGACGAGTGATGCCAGGCGTGTAAACTGTGGGAAAACCCCAGGCTGTCCTCCTAAGAGAAAAATGATTGTGTGAACAAGCAAGGTTTCCTGCCAATTGAGATGTTGCATATAGATGTGCTTTTTCTAAAAGAACTGAGATCCAAATGACCCTTCTGCACTCATGTGTCTGGTGAAAGCAAATCTCACACTTGATTGAAACCACTGGTTAAAACTATACTGGTCTGTATTGCTTACATTTTTTTTCTTCCTACAGTTGCCCAAAATGGTGAAAAACTCCAGGACAGCCCATGTGTCTTCGTGCTGTCTCCGAGACAAGTTGACTTGATAAAAAATTCACGGTATTTTTTTTTTATGCTTCAAATAATGTAACCAGATCAATGACTTTAAAAAGGGAAACCTCATCATGCCTATATGAATATTTAACTAACTAATTCTGTTGTCAAACTTGTGAATATTCAATCATTTGTTTAGCATGCATGCCAGTGGTAAATATCTTGCAGAGGACCAACCGGCTTAAACCCCTGCTTAGGGGGGAACCCAAATGGTCTACAAGTGTAAACAACTTCTTTCTGAAGGGGGTGACAGACGTTATGTTTTACAATTCTTTGTCAATTAAACCAAACTATATCACTACTTTCATTAGACCTTTCAACGGAGAGGGCATGTGCAACTGTACTGTGAAGAGTTTAGTTAGACCGATGCCCTTAAAAGTTTCTACGGGGCCTGAATTCATGGCTGTGTGGCTAGGGCCTCCATGCACAGGGGCGCAGACAACTCTAAAGTCTGGCCAGCTGTTGTAAAACGAGAGCCCTGATGGCGGACATGGACGAGACTGATTTACACCCTGCAGCACGCCCACTTTATCAATGGATGGGGATGTGGGGGTGCCAAGCACAGCTTCTCACACACACGGACTTCCTTTGCTACTGCAGCTGTTTCAGTGTGTGTGTAGAAAGACAGGCATGCTGCTTCGCGTTTCTGAGGTGCATACATTGGTATGGGCTGTTGGCACATGGTGCTTGTTTATCCGAGCACAATTCCTGTGAGGATTGTACTTTGAATTGGGCTAGCTGATCACGTTGATTCCCAGTGTGGGTAACTGAGGCAGTTTACTATATTTTTAGTTATATATATTTTTTTACTGCCCTGTTTATCAAACCTTTGAACTTGTTTTTTCATTCTAGGGATTTACATCCTGGCACAAAATCGGTTCAAGTGGTTCTGAGGTAAGTTACTTTTGTAAGTAAGGTCTTGCATTTGAACACTGGGTGTTTTTTGTGCAATGTATGTAGGCATTAGATAATTTTATTTACGACGTTCTTCTCTTTAAAGGATTTGTTACACAGATACAAGCTGTCCCCAGGAGGATCAATATCCACCTAACATTGCTGTTAAGGTCAATCACAATTACTGTTCTGTTCCGGTAGGTTGATGGCAAACTTGCCCAGTAACTTTATCTTCTAATTGGTGTTAACCAGAGGTTGCATTAACGCCTAATTTAGTGTATTACCCTGTTTCCCCGAAAATAAGACAGCCTCCGAAAATAAGGCCTAGTGCCTGCTTTCGGAGGATATCGTTATATAAGTCATCCCCCGAAAATTGTATTGTAACCACTAGGGGGCGTAATGACGGGGCACATAAGGGGGGAGCTCCAGGGAGGTGGAGGAGACGCACGCTGCCTGTCTTCTGTCAAGACATCCCCCGAAAATAAGGCCAAGTGCCATATTTCCGGGGAAAAATTAATATAAGACAGTGTCTTATTTTCGGGGAAACGGGGTATATGTGTACATTTTCTCAAACGTGCATCCTGAAGCCTTGACTGTGTACAAATGCTCCTCTGACAGAAGTAGCATGCACAGCTATCATTTGTTACAATGTGTTACATGTGCTGAGATAACCTAAACAAACTTATATTTTAAATTGGCAAAGAACCACTATCACAAAAATGTATGCCTTTAAAGTTTTAAAATGAAAATGGCTGTCCATTTGCTGAATGGGAGGGGGGGGATCTGCTAGGCTTTATTCAGTGAGGTGATGGAGCTGCCACATTTAGCCCACTGGTCTCCTAGCAACAGCTGCAGATTTTTCGCAGGCAGTTTACTCGGTGGTAACAGCTGTGTGTGTGTGAGAGGTGCTGCTTCTGTGATTGAATATATCAAGTCTCTATAAAATAAACTGAAAAGAAGTTCTACTTTTGAATGACTGCAGGTATATATACAAAGGTATTAAAGCAGAACAAAACCCTTAGTGACCACTGGCCTTCCCCTGGGGCATCTCAAATTGAGATCCCCCCACTGTGTGAAACGCCACTTGGGTCGCCTCCAAAAACCCACCTTTTTCCTGGCTCCCATGGTGATGTAAATAGCTGTGGCCTCATCCTCAGCATCTCTGGGCTGAGGCCCGCTCCCAGGGATGCAACGGCTCCGGCTCCCCATTTCTGAGCTCTGCTTGCAAACAGAGCTCTTTGCCATGCTAATGGCACTGACTGGATGAGAGCCCATTCATGCGCCATTGGATGGAGAAGGGTATGTTTTGACAGGTGAACTGAGGGGTTTCACATAGGTGGGGCATCCCAGGTTGGGCCAAGAAAAATCTCGATAGTGAAAATCTTGGGTTTTGTTCTGCTTAAATCACACAAAGCTGAAAAGAATAAAAAAATGAGAAACTGAAAGACACTGCAGACAGCAGCAGAGGTAACATGACAGCAGCAGAGGTAACATGACAGCAGCAGAGGTAACATGACAGCAGCAGAGGTAACATGACAGCAGCAGAGGTAACATGACAGCAGCAGAGGTAACATGACAGCAGCAGAGGTAACATGACAGCAGCAGAGGTAACATGACAGCAGCAGAGGTAACATGACAGCAGCAGAGGTAACATGACAGCAGCAGAGGTAACATGACAGCAGCAGAGGTAACATGACAGCAGCAGAGGTAACATGACAGCAGCAGAGGTAACATGACAGCAGCAGAGGTAACATGACAGCAGCAGAGGTAACATGACAGCAGCAGAGGTAACATGACAGCAGCAGAGGTAACATGACAGCAGCAGAGGTAACATGACAGCAGCAGAGGTAACATGACAGCAGCAGAGGTAACATGACAGCAGCAGAGGTAACATGACAGCAGCAGAGGTAACATGACAGCAGCAGAGGTAACATGACAGCAGCAGAGGTAACATGACAGCAGCAGAGGTAACATGACAGCAGCAGAGGTAACATGACAGCAGCAGAGGTAACATGACAGCAGCAGAGGTAACATGACAGCAGCAGAGGTAACATGACAGCAGCAGAGGTAACATGACAGCAGCAGAGGTAACATGACAGCAGCAGAGGTAACATGACAGCAGCAGAGGTAACATGACAGCAGCAGAGGTAACATGACAGCAGCAGAGGTAACATGACAGCAGCAGAGGTAACATGACAGCAGCAGAGGTAACATGACAGCAGCAGAGGTAACATGACAGCAGCAGAGGTAACATGACAGCAGCAGAGGTAACATGACAGCAGCAGAGGTAACATGACAGCAGCAGAGGTAACATGACAGCAGCAGAGGTAACATGACAGCAGCAGAGGTAACATGACAGCAGCAGAGGTAACATGACAGCAGCAGAGGTAACATGACAGCAGCAGAGGTAACATGACAGCAGCAGAGGTAACATGACAGCAGCAGAGGTAACATGACAGCAGCAGAGGTAACATGACAGCAGCAGAGGTAACATGACAGCAGCAGAGGTAACATGACAGCAGCAGAGGTAACATGATAAAATGTGGAGAGTAACAAATACAGAATAAAAATAAAAAAATACAATTGTGAAAAAAACTAAAATAATGAAATAGTAGGGAGTCGGATATGAACACTTCACTCTCTGATTTAGAAGCCATCACCTTACCAACTGAGCTATATGTTTCTCTGTGCTGACAATCCTCTCATCTTCAAAGCCGGGCAGCGACACAAAGCACTGGCTCCTCTACAGCACAGAGACTCGCTACACCACACGCAAAAAACATTCAAGCCCCAGTTCGCTACAGAGGATGCACTGCCCCCTCATCAAACACTCTTCACTCCAGCTGCGCCAATCACAAGTCAGCAGCAAAGGCAGTTATCCCCCGCATAGCTCATGGAGTCCCAAATGACGGGGCCCTGTCACGCAGGCGCATCTTTAAACAACTTGCGCTCCACAATGCCAGCATGTTGGCATTTGGGCCCAACACTGTTTGGCTTCTTATACCTTTTTTAATTAAGGTCATTACAACTAGGATTACAATCTATGTTGTCATGCAAAATTGGTGATTCTCCGGGGAAGGGGCAGAGAAGATGAGTCATGTCTTTTAATACAAACCAAACTTTGCCTGCAGTCATGGAGTCTGCATCTTTTTGTAGACTATTTATTTTTTTCTCAAAACCTCTTCCGTGCAGCATACTCATGAGACCTAATGTCTCAGCCCCTAGGTTGGAACATGTGACCACCAGAAATGGATAAAACTTTAGCCCCTCCTCTCAGTCTCTAGTTGTTTTCGTGTTCCTGCCCGGGTAGGAGCCAGACCACTAGCTCCTGAACCGAAAGGTTTAGGTAAGTATCCAGGGGTTACTTTCCAAGTGGATTGCCGGGTCCCCCCCCCTTCTTCCCTCCACTTTGGCAGTCAGGATGGTCTCCAACGCCCCCCCCTTCTATCTCCCCCCCCCCCCCCCCCATTCGTCGGGGGTGAGCGGGAGTTGAGGGCACTTTGGTTTGCCATGTCGTTAAGGACAGGCTGTATCGGGAGGGCTTCAGAGAGCTAGTGCTGCAGCAGTAGTGAAGGGAGGACTGGACGGCACTCTCTTCTCCGACCACCGGGCGCTCACCTGAATCTGGCTGTTGGCGTTTAGACGTACGTGCCACCACTATTATGACTTGAGTTAGGGGGAGGGGGGGTTTCCTGATTGGTGGCTTTCTCCTCCCGGCTGTGACGTCATTCCATGCGCCGCCAGGTTTCCTGTTTAGTGCAAGTGTTTTGGCTGTTAATGGGACACATGCATGCACTAATTATGCTATACAAGCTTTTAGTTTTGTAGCCTCCATTTTGGACAGTACAGAGCGTTAAATAATTACCTACTTAATGATATCCCAGCCTTTAAAAATGAATTGTGGGATAATGCTTTACCTTACTCCAGACATGGCAGACCAGGCAGAGGAGGTTGTGTTAATCTCTGCCCCTTTGTCTACATCTTTGGAAAGTTTTTTTTTTTTTTAATTCTTTATTTAGTTTTCAAATACAGGATAACAAGGTATCGGGGATACAAAGGTTTCAGAATAAGTACAAAGATAACATACATGTAGTAGTGGCACTGGCCTACCATATGCATGTACACCCCCCTGTTCCTATGATCGTGGTTCTTTTCAGAGACTATTTATCTCTAAGATATCCTAGAGGATCCAGGATTTCGCAGGGAGACACCAGTAGTGTCCCACCATTGTCTCCTGTCCCTCCGGGAGTTTTGGCTTCTATTCACTTTCCTCTGTCAAATACCTTGACTCTGAACCTCATTCTGCTGCTTGACCAGACATCTCAGTGATATCCTTGTCTGTCAGATAAAATTTGTTTGATTCCGGCCTAGTGCCTTGATAGTTTGGGGGCCAGTTTGGGGTGTTCCGTAACCCAGGCCATTAAGAGAGTGGGTGTGCAGAGGGTAAAAGGGGGGGGGGGTAAAGAAAGGGGAGAAGTATGAACAGGTGGTGGAGAATAAAGGTGAAAAAAAAGGAAGAGAAAAGGGGGGGGGGAAGGGAGGTCTCCATGTCTCCACTCTCCACCCCACAAGTGTGTACATACCCATATTGTTGCCAGCCCCAAACGGCTGACCACTGCCCATCTGAGGCTCCGCACCGGGCCCTAGGGGGGCGAGGGACCAGCAATATGGGCCCCCAGGGGCCGGAGCACGTACATGTGCCACGGCATCCAGAGTAGTCGGGTCTTTTCCTCGTTGTCCTGAGCTGCAGCTGTCAGCTCTTCCATCTCCTCTTCCATCTCCTTTGGGAAGTTTTTCATTGGATCAACACAATCCAGATCCCAATCAATCGGTCGCTTTGTTGTCCACATAATCTGTCAAGAGTTCCAGCTCTGCTCTGGTATGTCATTTATTTTACTGTCTTTAGGCATAGTTTAAAGCTACAGTAACCAGTGTTCTCACAGCCCCCCCCCCCCCCCCCCCCCCATATGTGTTTATTTTTAGACTAAGCCCTCCAAGACGGCAGCCTTGAAGGTATCTAACAGAACAGAGAGGTTACTGTAGGATCTCCACGTAACAAAGTTAGGTCTGGGGTGGGTGCTGAACTACAAGAAATCCATTCTAGGTCCATCCCAGGTTATGACATATTTAGGGTACAAGACCAATATGATCCTTCAGAATATTTTACCTCCCCAGAAAGTAGAGGCCCTTCAGGAAGAAGTCCGGTCCTTTTGCGGCACTGGGGTAGACGCTCTGGCACATGATTGGTCATTCAGCCTGGTCTTTGCGTTTCTTCCAGTTCAGAATCTTCAAGTATTGAACAAATTAGCCAGTCAGCCAGCCACAGTTCTGCTTCTGGCTCCCTGGCGGCCCAAGAGAACATGGTTCTCAACTCTTGTAACTTAGTCCATACTGAGCCCTGGAGGCTTCCGACGAGGCCGGGCCTGCTATCCCATGGACCAGTGCTTTGCCCTGATCCCCAAAATTGGTGTTTGACCCTGAAGTGGCCTTGCTTCTGAGAAAGCAGTTTTTGAAGAAGGTTATCAAGACCCTCCTCCCAAGTAGGAAAGAAGTGACAAGAAAAATGTATTTGATAGTATGGAAGACTTTTAAAGCATGGAAGATTCAGAACGGGAAATCTGCATCTAACCTTCCGGTTGTCCTCTAATTCCTCCAGAGGGGATATGATCTTGGTCTCTGTGTCAGCACTTTGAAGGTACAGTTAGCAGCTCTGTCCAGTTTTCCTGGATAGGACTGTCATCTTTGTCACTTGGTCAGATGTCTTCTAGCTATGGGGTGATCTAAGCCAGTTCGCATGTAGATCGTACCTCAGCCAAACTCCTGACAGCAATAACTGCTCCGCCATTTGAACAGATTCAGGACTCCCATTGAACACACACGCATTTTGCGGTCCTTCTCCTCCCCAGGTCGGTAAGTGCCCTCGCGGGCGATTTCATCATTAGTATTTTTTTCTGGTGCGCATGGCCCTGATTCAGGACTCCTATTGAATTCCTCACCTGGAAGGTTCTGTTTTTGGCTGCAATTACTTTGGCACATTCAGCATTATCCTGTCGTCACCCCTTTACATTTTCAGTATCTGTGATATTAAAGGTGGAGGTACTGCCTTCCAAAGATATCTTCTGACTTTCACAGAAGGAGATTGTTCTATTCTAAGTATACAGTACGTCCTGCTCCAGATATAATACTTACACTTGGGTTATCCTCCGCCAGATGGCGCTGTGCACTGCAGACATGCAAAAACAGGCTCCTCCCGGCCCTTCATATACCCAGGGACCTCCCACAAATCCTCAGATTTTCTGCAGTGCTGACAGCGAAGACATGAAGTATCACTCTCTCGCAGGTGAGCGGGGCTATTACAGCCTGCGGCCCTGTTGGACTTTTCCCACCCGTCCTTGTGATGTGCCTCCCAGCCTGGGCTGCGCTGGTCGGGTGAAGGTAGGCAGCACCATGCGTGCTTAACGGAGCCATGCTCCACTGCAGTCCCCCACCAAAGGGTAGGCGGTTTAGGCTGATGGTGAGCCTCTAGTGGATGTCCCTCCCGCATTATTGCCCCGTGTAGCGGTGGACCCTGTGTAAAGGGTCGCCATCCTCCCTCGTTTCCCCCCGTATTCGGGGGGAAAGAAGGGGGGGGGTGTGGCGGTCTCAGTGTACTGCATTGTTATGCTTATGGCCGTAGTTTTGCCCTTGGCGGCAACCGGGTGTCAGAGCCACGCTGCTTGCTCTTTTTATTTGGCCGCCACCGTCTTTGCCTTCTCACTTTTTCATTAAAATTTACTGTGCTGGCTGGCGGCGTCATCAGACTACTAGTATCCATTAGCAGATGCTTTTAACTGGCATATTCTATGCTTGGCTTGTCAGGCCTGGACAGCTGACTCAGAGCTTCACGCTCTTTGGGGGAGGCGGGGACCCGGCATGGCGCGCTCCGCATCACGCTCAGATTGAGCCCGCCCTTCGAGGTTCGGTTGGCGCCATTTTGTTGCTTTTCGCACGCGTTTTGCGGTCCTTCTCCTCCCCAGGTCGGTAAGTGCCCTCGCGGGCGATTTAATCATTAGTATTTTTTTCTGCTGCGCATGGCCCTGACACCTCTTATTCCCCTTCTGTCTTTCAGACGTCAAAGATTCCGATGGCTTCTCCCGGCCTAACATATATTGTAGCGGGCTTACAAAATTCTCCCACATTCCTAGCGGGTCTTTGGGACATCCAGGGTTGCCTATTGCGTAAATTCCTACTGGCATATATTACATTAATAATCACCATATGGAGGCATCTCAGAATTATGTGACCGGGGTCACTCCGGGACAAGACCGGCTGTGTACAGCGTGTGGACTGCCCCATGCTGATGCGGACAGAGCACGGGTCTGCGGACCCTGTGCTGAACAAGTACTGGCCCTGCAGTCAGGGTTGCCAGTAGCTGCGCCTCGTTTCAATACACCTCTCTCCCCGTGCTTAAATCTCACTACTGATGAGTCGCACTCGAGCGGGAATGACCAGCAAGTCGTGCCGCGCAGACTGCCTACGGCCGATCAGGTGATTTCGAGGTTGGCAGAGCGCTTGGGCCTTGGTAAGAAGCGGTCCCTGACGCCTCCGGTTTCGCCCATCCCTTCTGAATCTGAGGAGTTCACTGCTGAGCATGGTTTTGCTCTTTCTGATGAAGGTAGGCTATTCTCTGACTTCGGGCTCATCTGACGAGGGGCTGAGGAGTCAAGATGATTCGGGCCCCGGTTCTTGGGGCCCGTGTGACACCCATGAATTACTGATAAAGATCTTCGAGGTCTTGTCTATCTCTCTCCCTGGTGAGGCTTCCAGGCCTAGAAGGGAGTTTCCATACAGCGCTGCCGTGTTTGGAATTTCTGGAGCAGGATCACTTCCAGGCTCTTGTACTCAAAGAAAGGCAATGCCCTAGTAAGCTTCCAGGGGACTGGAATTGGAAATACCCTTTTCCCCCTGATGTGGTTAACTGCTGGTCATCACCTCCCGTGGTGGATGCACCGATCATTGGGGTTCTTAACCCCCCCCTTTATTGCAGCCCCTACTTATCGTACCCTTCGGGATGCTGAGGACCGGTGCATTGATAGGCTGGCTTCCCACGCCTTTTCTTGTGCAGGGACGACTCTGCGCCCGGTCTGTGCCGCGGCCATCGCTGCAGTGGCCGCTAGGACCCTCATCAGGAAGATGATTGATCATCAACCTGAGGATCTCCCCTGGGAGGTGTTTAATGCACTCTCCAGTTGTGATGCATTTGTAAGATTTATCCTTTTGGCACTGGATGACACCATTATCATGTGTGCAAGAACTTCCGCCCTTGCAGTAGCTATACTCCGCCTGGTCTGGCTGCGACAGTGGGGTGTTGACGATGCTACAAAAAAGATTCTTACTGGGCTTCCCTTTAGAGGGCGACGCCTATTCGGGGCCCGTCTGGACCTGTTTGGAAAAAGGGCAAAACACCCCTTTGCAGAAGGTGGTCTCGGCCTGCTCGGGGCAGGAGCACCCCTCCACCCCCCTATGTTAGTGTCAAACCCGAACCAGGGGTGTCCTTCCAGCTTTTTGGTATAGATTCCTGCCCCAGGAGTGGCAGACAACGCCATGGCCCCTCCGGCAGGACTAAGTCCAAATCTTTCACCAAAACCCCCCAAGCATGATGGGGCGCCCTCGCCCACCTGGGCGAGGGGATGGCCGCAGCACCTTGCTCCTATCAGGAGGCGTCATGCCTCGTTCTGAGGGAGTCAGGAGGAAGTTTCCTCTGGATGCAGGATAGTGGCTGCTGGGCGGCCCCTTCCCTAGATATTCAGGATGCTTCTGGTCCCTGCCTCTCTTCTGGTGTTGGTGCAGGCCACGCATGGTCTGCGAGGTCTGGGGTCACCTGCTGGTGGCCCTTAACAGACAGAGGCAGGGGCCTCTACACTAACCTTTCCACATTCCTCCAAAAGGATGAGACACTCTGCCCATTATGGCCTTCCATAGGGGAGGCAATTTACATTCACAGGCGGTTTTACTGCATGGTTTCTCTGAGTTGGGCCGCCAGTGCCCTGTGTCCAGGGACCTCTTGCCGTCTGTGGGGATCTAAGACGCTTATTTCATTGCCATTGTGCCTTCCGGGCACCTAGGATCTTACAGGTTAGTGTTGGTGCTCCAACACTGCTGATTTGACTTCTGATTTGATTTGACTGCCTTTTCTGGCCTCTTTTCTGCTCCGAGTGATCGCCTAGGCGATGACAGGGGTGATGTCTCTACTGAGACCAAGGGGGCGTCCGCGCGAGGAACTGCCTGGTCATCCCTCTTTGCTTCCCAATCTCTACGTCAGGCCGAGTTTGTTACTCGGCTGGTGGTGTCCTTTGGGAGTCTTTGGATGGGTGCTCAATCACCTCAATTCCTTTTTCCCCTTATTGGTATCTCCATTCGTAGGGTTGAACTTGGATTCGGTTCAGACGGGAACCTGCTTCCTTGACTATAAAGTGGACAATCTGGTTACATGGGCTCGGTCCCTCTTTGCTGTTCCCGTCTCTTTCACCAGGCTGGATTGCAGCTGGTGGGCCTGTTGGTGGCTGTTCAAAGGTTGTCCCTTATGCTCAGTGCCCTTGGGCTCTTCTGCAACTCATATTGTAAATGCTGGACTGGGTTCCAGCTTCCCTGGAGCTGGGTCTGTGTACCCTTCCACCTTGGTACGGTGGTTTCCCCTGAGACTGTTGTACTAGAGGTACCAGTCAGGGGGCGCCCCCTTCCTTGCGTCTTCTTGTAGTTGGATACCGAATCTATCAGGTTGACGGAGGGGGGCACTTTTTTCTTATAAATTCCCCTGTGGTTCCGGGGGAGGTGGGACCTTTAGGGATCTGGCTATTTGGGGGCTCCTTGGTCTGTCTGACGACAGTGGCCTGTATTAATTATCTGTGTGGACTCGGAAGCAGGATGATCCCCCAGGAGGGTATCTAACCCTGATCTGGGTGGAGGACGGCGTTCCCTGCATATCTGCGATATTCGCTCCTGTGGATGTCCTTCTGCGACAGGATATGCTAATTCTTGTGTCTCTATGTGATCCGTCCAGTGTGGATCTTTCTGGGCCCGTCACTATCATGGGTTCTAGGCCCTTGTTTCCCTGTCTCAGATTGTTCTGACCTTTGTCATGAGGCTTAGTACTTTATGCTGGACATTCTGTTCTGTGTCTTCATTCACCCTGCTTGACAGGGTTCTGTGCAAGTTTGCTCTGGAAGGGGGAACCAGTGACACTGGCGGCCCTTGGGTGGCCTAGTGGAGTGTGGTTTGCAGATGTGGTTCTGTGGACAGCGGACCTGTACGTCCTGTCAGGAGTGCTGACCTGCTCACTCAGGCCTCCCTTTTCTATTTCACCCCAATCTACAGACTCTGGTCTGGATGGTCTGACGGTTGATTCCTCCACCTTGATGGAGATGGGCATATCTGATGGGTGTCTGACTTCTGGAAGCCTAGGAGTGGGCTTCTTCTTCCGTCTATTGTGGGGTATTGTTTACCCATATTGATTGGTGTGAGTTTTGGTCTCTCCTCTGTGGGCGCGCTCTGTTCCCAGGGTTATATAGTTACTACAGCATGGGTTGGAGTTGGCTCTCCTACTCGGTGCCCTGGTGGTTCGGGCTCTGCCCTGTCCGTCTTCTGCAGAAGTCTTTACTCAGTTCTTTGCCTGGTTTGACCATTCTTTCAGGGATTGCTCAGCGGCATCCCCCACGTAGTTCTAGGGTCCCTGTTGGGATTTGATTTCTACTCTGTTTGCCTTGAGGGGTGTTCCCCTTTGGCTCTATTCCGGATGCTGTCTGACTGTTATCCATAAGGTTGTCCTTCTGGGACGGTTACTTCAGTCGGCCGTGTGCCTGAGCGGGCGGCTCTGTCTAGCTAGCCCTCGTTCTTTGATGTATATACACAGAGATGAGACTGTGTTCCACCTTACGCTGGATCTTCTGCCCAAGGTGGTGTCTTAGGCTCAGGTATTAAGACTTTGTCCTTCTTCTGGGCTTTATTCCTTGTAACGCTGGGGCAAGGGAATCTATTTTTTCCCTCAATAGGTGCTGGAATTTTTTTCCTGGATTCTCTTGTCCCTTAGGGGGACTGATGCTCCTTGGGGTTGTGGGACCTACATCTGGATGTGCCTGATCTCGTCTGCCTCCAGGGGTTAAGTGGCCTTGGGCCTAGCTTTTACTTGGATAGATGTCCCTTCTGGTCCTGGGGAAGGTTTTGCCTCTTCCTGGGCTACTATTAGCTTTTGATCTTGTTAGGCTGTTACTCAGGCCTATTCCTTAAGGGGAAGAGTTCTTCTCACTCTATTCTGATTCCACTGGTGCCTTGGTGTCTTTGGGCCTTTCAGCACCAGGTTTTGTTGAACAGGTTTGCTTGAACGCTACTTGTTTTTTTTTGTTCGTACCTTTTCAAAGGTTGTTTTGCTGTTGACGTTAGAGCCCTTGCTCGTGTCGCTCTTGGTAGCGAGGTTTGCAGGTGACAGTGCTTTCAACTGTCTGCTGTTGCCTTTTTGTTGGGGATCTATGGACACTGCCATTGGATGTCCCAAGTGTAAGTATATATGGAGCCGGACATACTGTATACTTAGAAGAATACAATTCTGTGAAATACTCACCTGTAGAATTGGTATTATACGTATACAGTACGTCCTGCTCCACCCACCCTGGTTTTTGCATTATTCTGGATCCCCTGTATGGTGATTGTTATTGTTATTACCAGTTGTTTTTGGTGGTTGACTTCTCCCGGCTTCTGGTTCACTGCTTTTTAATGCTGGGGATTTGTGGGAGGTCCCTGGGTATATGAAGGGCCGGGAGGAGCCTGTTTTTGCATGTCTGCAATGCACAGCGCCATCTGGCGGAGGATAACCCAAGTGTAAGTATTATATATGGAGCAGGACGTACTGTATACATATAATACCAATTCTACAGGTGAGTATTTCACAGAATTGTATTTTTAGCGGTCAGTAAAGATACCTGTGGATAAATATTTGGATGTCGGAGCATGTCTTCGGGAATATTTTCTTCAAACCAAAGATTGTAGGAAGGCAGATAGCCTGTTCATTTCTTTCTCAGGACCGAGAAAGGGGCATCGATAACCAAGTCAATTTTGGCACGTTGGATGAAGGACGCTATTAGTATGGCATATCGTGGGTTCCAGGGAACATTACAGCTCACTCGATGAGAAGTGACTCTATGACATGGCAGAGCAAGCTGGGGCCTCTATTGAACAGATTTGTAAAGCGGCCACCCGGTCTTCAGCCAAGACTATTTTTAGGCATTACTGTTTTGGACTTGCTGGACTTACAGGGTCAGTCCTTTCGCAGGTTATCTCTCATGTGTATGCTGCCCAGAGGATATTTTGTAGGTTGTATAAGTAATATATTAGATATAACCTACAAAGCTTTTCAGTGACACCCCTCTTCTACACATACAAACTGTCAACACAGCCTTTATTTTGTGAACATTGAACAGCCTACATATTAAAGGTACTGTGTTTCCTGCTTTTGTCTGTAGAAGGGTGTCACTGGAAAGCTTTGTATGTTATACCTGGTGTTTATATATGCCTTGGAGCTTTTCATTTATAGGCTGTATATCTGTGCTAAACCTGTATATGCAGAAGAGGGGTGTTTGACTATATAATGTTAGACCTAGACTTAAGCAGTTCTCTGTTTTAGAGCTTTCCCGTGACCCTCTTCTGCAGACACAAGCTGTCAATTTTTATTCACCAGTACTTTGCATTATCTGATAAACCGACTTGCTCTCCGCTGACTCAATTTTCAGGGTCCCAGGTTTTGAAATGCGTATCTGCCATAAAGATACAAGCATAACTGATGACTGATCCTAACACAAGAGGTCCAGCACAAGGAAGAGAGTTGCCTTGGCTTGTTATAAAATATAAAGCAGACTGAAAGATGCCTCCCCTGACAGCCGGCACAGGGATAGCGGAAAGCAGCTAGCTAATCCTTTGCCTGGAATGTCCCTTTAAAATTACCTATACCTCTGTATTTTTTCCCGCAAATTGCGTCTGGGACTTTACAAAGTGTGCCTTATTTATTTATTTTTTTTCAGGGCTACTATCCCTCTAATAAACCTGGCGTGGAACCCAAACGACCATGCAGACCTATTAATCTCACAAATCTCATGTATTTATCTTCAGCAAGCAACAGAGTGACTGTAACCTGGGGCAATTATGGCAAGGTAAGATTGCATGTACCATATCCCTGCCTTTTTGCACGCTCCATATTTCTGTTGAAATTAGGGGCAGGAATTAATTGGCTTTAGGGTCAGAACATATGACTTGATGCTAAGAAAGTGTTAATGGCATCAATGGCTTTTAAAGCGAAACAAGACCTGGGATTTTGACTATCTCTGACTTTGTTTCTTGCCCTGGAGGCATCCCAGCTGTGTGTAAACCCCCAGATTGCTCATACAAACAAACCTTTCCACGGTCCTACGGCGCAATCAGTGGGGGTGAGGGCAGCCACGCCAGTTTCACAGGATTTTGCTCCGCTTAAATATCTCGCTATCCACTAGCCACTATCCACTACAGCTTTGAACGTGACTACCGTCATTTCATAGAACAGCATCTTGGCTATCCTGTACATAAATTAGACTTGCAACTCCTTAGCATGATTAGGAAGGGTTTGTCATGTAACTGAATTTTTACTGCTTTGATAATGACATTATACATTTTTATAAATCTAGCTTTTGGCTCTTAACATTGCCTAAATCCATGCTCTTGGTCAGGTCCAAGAATGTAAACTATTTTTACTGAAAACTATTCCCAGGTCTCTTCTACATATTCCCAATGTTGATCCATACTGGTCAACTAACTTGCATCTTTTGGTTATCTCTGTCCCTAAATCTCTCTTCTGAAGTTCTAGGATCCCTTCAACCCAACATCAAGCATATTTAGAGACATTAAAGGAGCACCATCACGAAATTGTGTAATATTAAAAATCTATATAAACATTTATACACCCAAACTGAATAAAACTCCCACCATGCTTGTGGCTTAGTCTCTCATGATAGGAATAAAATCCAGGGGTGATAGCCTGTCACCCTGTATGTTCCTTCCATTTAATGAAATTAAAGTGGACCAACACCCACCCCTGATCGGCACGGTAATCTATAAGATTCCTGGGCCAATCGGCTCCCTCCCCGCGGGGCATCCGAAATTGGGATGCCCCGCTGTGTGAAACACCCAGAAAGCCCCTAAAATCTTACCTTATCGGCGACGGATAAGACTCCGCCGCCTCCAGCATGCCCCTCTTGCAGGGTGCGCACCCGCGCCGGCCGTTTGTGTGAATGGGCGCCCTATAAGAGGGACGTGCGAGAGGTGGCGGCTTATCTGCCGCAGGCGCCCTGTAAGAGGGACGTGCGAGAGGTGGCGGCTTATCTGTCGCAGGCGCCCTGTAAGAGGGACGTGCGAGAGGTGGCGGCTTATCCGTCGCAGGCGCCCTGTAAGAGGGACGTGCGAGAGGTGGCGGCTTATCAGTCGCTTGTCCGTCGCCGATAAGGTAAGATTTTAGGGGCTTTCTGGGGGGTTCCACACAGTGGGGCACCCCCGATCGGGGTGCCCCGCGGAAGTGGACCAACACCCAGGATAGTGAAAATCCTGGGTGTTGGTCCACTTTAAAACAAGCCTGGCTGGATATTTCTTGATGCTGGTTGTATAAATGACCCCTCCTCCTGCCATCCAGCATATTTATATAGATTTTTATCATTGGGTCATTTTTCGCAATAGTACTCCTTTACATGCCACTGTTGCCACCAAATTCACTATTTCTACCATTTTATTCAGTAAAGCTAAATAATTTTCATTGCCACCTCCAGGAAAATCCACCCTATTACACACCAGCAAACAGGCAAATTGACCAAGCCTTTTATGTCCCTTACACGCCAATCATGTGCACACCATGATTGCACGCCATCACTCGGATATCCTTCAGCCAACTGTAAATCCACTAAACTATACATGGCTTAAGTCTAATTTTGTAATAACTTATGAGCTCTTTTTATGTTAAGTACCCTTTATCTGCATTTTATATTTGCCGCCTTCTGTTTAAGGGGTAATTCCACTTTCAATGGCATTCTTAAAGGTTTCCATTATTGTATGCCAACATGATGTAATCAATTTGTTTGCAACTCTGTTGCTAGGGAAAATATTTTCTTTTCTAAAAACAATGTGTTTTACCTTAGCAATGTAGGTGTATAAAGTGCTGTTTAAAAGTACAGATCACATATTTCCTGACTAGCTTGCTAATAATCTGATTGGCTGGGGCAGAGACAAGAGTATTTAACCCCCTCTGCTCTAATCCAACCTCCTTGAGATGGGATGAAAAGAATCTTGTGTTCCAGTAGCTAAAGGGTTACTGGATTGTTGGAGGAGTTGTCAGAAAGGATATTATGAGTTTTACTAATAGAGCAAGAAAGCCACTCCTGTTTTACCTAGACAAGAGTCAGAGAAATGTAAGAAACATGGAAACGGCAAGGGAGTTTTAATTTAATGTTATACACCTGTTAGATGCACTACTGTGTTCCCAGTGTACAGCACGGCCTGTTTAATTTAATCCTTCTGGGTATTCCGCCACAAGGTGGCGCAGTGGACTGCAGAAGATTTGTGGCTCCTCCCAGCCCCATATAAAAACAGGAATCGCCCATATGACCCCAGTGTTTTCTCTGCAGTCATACTGCGAAGCCAGAAGATGGCTGTGTTTTCGTAGGCGAGCGGGGCAGCCAAGCCTGCGGCCCTGCAAGCTTATTTCCACCCGCTTCCGGACCCTCTTCGCCTCCCAGCCTCGGCTGTCGGATCGGGTGACGGTAGGGGAGCACCGGGGTCGGGTGCTCGGGGAGCGCTGCTCCAAGCCGCAGACCCTGTACAACAAAGGGTAGTCGGCCATAGGCTTTTTATGGTGAGCCTACTGAGGGATGAAGAACGACACTGCTGTCATTGTAGTGTAGGGAGTTGTGTTTAGGGGACTTATGTTCTTGCCCAGTCTTCCCTGTTTATCTTTGCCTCCCTGTTGGCTGTATGTCTCCCTTGCCCCCCTCCCTCCCCTCTGTTTCTCTTAACTGTGTGGCTCCTGCCGCTGCCTGCCCTCTCCTCCGCTCCCCCTCTCCCCGGCGGGTGTTGTCCGGGGGGGGGGGGGGGGGGGGGCGGCAGTTGCGAGTGTGCCCCCATCTCTGTTTTCTCGCCGCTATTGTTACTGGTCTCTGACAGGCTGTCATGGCGCTGGGCGCCTGGTCACGTGGGCTGCGCTTCGCGCTCTTCGTGGGGGCGGCGCAGCGGGATGATGCGCAGCGGGATGATGCGTATCGAGTCATCCTCCCGCGGCCCGCCCCTCGAGGTGTTCGTTTGCGGCGCCATCTTGCTTGGCACGCTGCGTCTTAGGTGAACCGAGCTCCGGAGGCTCCTTTTCAGTGTAGGCTGCGGCAGTGACTCTGCTCTTCCCGATCTACCCTCCGCGGACCTTAGCCTGTACTCCTGTCGCCTGTGTGTGCTGCGCTCTCGGTCCGTGAGTCTTCCATGGGGATTCTTGTTGGGGCATGTGCTGCGGGATACTTATGGTGTCTTTTGATTGTCTTTCAGGCAGGATAACGGTGTGTTTTTGTTTCTCCCGGTCCTATCCCTCCCCCTTTTCCCTCTTGGCCTTCTCAGTGGGCATCCCTTGGGGGGCATCCCGGGTGGCTTTTCTTAGCCCTTACCCTGTACTGGCCTATTGTGCCTGTGATAATCACCATATGGAGGCTTCTCGGGATAGCGAGCTTGGGGGCCCTTCGGGGCAGCCGCGGCTATGTCATGTGCGGGGCATCCCCTTTGAGTGGTGGTGGCGTGGTTTGTGTGCCTTCCCCCCCCAGTGAGGGGGGATACTAGCAGGGGGTCCCAATCTGATCTGGCAGTACGCGTGGCCAGCATTGAAAGGCAGTTGGCCCGACCGGTGACGGGCAAGGCCTCCTGCAAGAAGCGGCATCTTGATGCCGCGCTGTCCCTATTTGCCGATGAGGATGAGGGCCTTGATGTGTATGGCGGCCGTGGCTCCCTAGAGGAGGGGGAGCTCTTCGTGATTCAGACTCCTGGGGGTCATCAGGAAGGTTATGACCGTGACCTGGGGTACTCCTCTGAGGATACCTGGCTCCCAGATGACACTGATATACTGCTGTCGGCTATGTTTTGAGACTTTACACATCGCCCCCCCTAAGGCGGCGAAGAGGAAGTAGGGTGAGCTCTTCCGCCCTGGCAAGCAACTCTTGGAGTTCCCGGAGCAGGGCCATTTCTCCAATATGGTGCACAAGGAGTGGGAACGTCCTAACAGATTGCACACAGTGCCCAAGGGGTTGGACAGAAGGTATCCCTTCTCGGCTGATCTGGTTAAGCGCTGGTCGTGCCCTCCTGAGGTGGACGCTCCTGTTCTAGGACTTTCTAACACTTCGGTCATGCCGTCCCCTGACACTACTACACTGCGTAACAGCGTGGATCGGCATATGGATCAGCTGGCCTGTCATGCTTTCACCTTTGTAGGGGCAGGCCTGCGTCCGGTCTGCGCCGCGGCCATTGCCATTAAGAGGAAGCTCAAGTGTCTGGTAAGAGAATGGAGGATTATAGGGACCTCTTGCTTTGCTCTGGTTTTGTAGCCTTTGTTCTGGCTGCCATGGATGATGCCATCCAGCTGGGCGGTAGGGCCTCGGCCCTCTTGGTGGCTCAGTCTGTTTGGTTGCGCCAGTGGGCAGCTGACACTGCAGCTAAGTCCCTCACCGGGCTTCCCTTCACGGGGCTCTCTTTTTTGTGAGCGTCTGGATGTTCTGGCCAAGGATGGTAGGCTCCCTCAATGTAGGAAGCAGTCACGGCCCTTTCGATGGTCGTCGTCCTCCTTTTGTGCTTCAAGGGGAGGTCGTGGCTCCCACTTCTCGGGTAGCTGCAGAGACTCTTGGGCCCGTGGTCGTCCCGGTCTCTCATGGGGATCCAAGCCTAAACCCCCTCCCAAGGCCCCTCAGTATGAGGAGGCGCCCTCACCCAACCGGGTTGGGGGAGGCAGCTTCGGCTCTTTGCTCACGTCTGGAGGCTTCGCGTCTCAGACCGGTGGATTTAGGAGGTGGTGTCCTCCGGTTACAAGATAGTTTGCAGCCTGGCCGCCCCCAAGATTCATCAGATCCTGGATATCTCAAAACCCTCTGTCAGCTCAGGGGTTGCGCCTAGCTGTTCAGTGGCCTTTGGCGTTGGGAGTCATTTGTCTGGTACCTCGCCAGGAACAGGGTCAGGGGTACTACTCCAATCTATTCACGGTGCCCAAAATAGAAGGATCTCTGAGGCCCATCCTGGACTTGAAGGGTCTCTACGCTCGGCTGTCAGTTCTCTTTGGCCAGGCGATTTTATGACCACTGTGGACATCAAGGATGCCTATCTTCACGTACCAATCTTCCCAGGTCATCAGAGATTCCTGAGGTTCGCTCTGGAGGATCAGCATTACCAGTTTGTGGCCTTACCGTTCAGTATCACCTCGGGTATTCACCAAGGTGCTGGCTGGCGCAATGGCTCTCCTGAGGAACCAGGGCATTCGCATCCTCCCTTACCTGGACGACATTCTGATTACTGCTCAGTCTCCATCAGGCCGAGAAGGATATTTAGGTGGTGACGTCCACTCTCGAGTCCTTCGGCTGGGTGATCAACTATCCCAAGTCTTCACTGTTTGGCGAGGTCCTTCCTGGGCATGACTCTGGATACCTCTCAGGTCAAGGTATTTCTCCCTCAGCAGAAAGTTGAGGGCCCTGCTCTCGTGTCTTCATCCCTCCATTCGGCAGTTAGTGGGCCTGATGGTGTCCTGCTTCGAGGCGGTTCCCTTTGCTCAGTTTCACAAGAGACATTTGCTTCTCTTGTCAGTTTGGGATCGGGGCCCGGTGTCCCTGGATCAGGATTTTGTTCTGTCCGCTCTGGCCAGGCAGTCCTTCTCGTGGTGGTTGGACTCGAGGATTCTTATAGTGGGCAGGACCTTTCTGCATCCGTGATGGGAGATTGGGGGGGCGTTTGAAAGTCTCTGAAATTCCAGGGTCAGTGGGGTCCCCAGGAGGCCCATGCACCCATCAAAATTCTAGAACTGCGGGCCATCAGGTTGGTTCTCTTCAAGTTGACTCCCCACCTTCGTGGTCGTGCTGTTCAGGTCCGCTCGGACAACCAGACGGCGGTAGCCTGCATCAATCATCAGGGAGGGACTCGGAGCAAGCGAGCCCTCAAAGAAGTTTCCCTGATTTTGCCTTGGGCCGAAGAGAATGTTCCCTGCATCTCGGCGGTCTACATTCCGGGGGTGGAGAACTAGGAGGCAGACTCCCTGAGCAGGGGGATGTCTCGGCTGGGGGAATGGTCTCTTCAGCAACAAGATATTTAACTCCCTATGTCGCCGCTGGGGTCAGCCAGATGTGGACCTGTTTGCGTCCTGTCACAATCACAAGCTTCCAAGATTTGTCTCCCTGTCACAGGGCCCTCTTGCCTTCGCCACGGATGCGCTAGCAATTCCCTGGACAGTTTCGACTCCTCTATGTATTCCCTCCCTTTCCTCTGCTGCGTCGGGTGCTGTGCAAGATAGCCCAGGAGGGGGTACCGGCCATTCTGGTGGCCCCCTGTTGGCCGAGGAGGGTGTGCTTCGGACGTCGTGCAGTTGGCAGTAGAGCTTCTCACTCAGGGACAGCTGCGCCATCCCAATTTACAAACGCTGGCTTTGACGGCTTGGCTGCTGAAACCTCCATCTTGAGGGGCAAGGGGTTACCGGCCTCCGTTGTTACCATGATTTGGGCTCGGAAGAAGTCCTCGTCTTTTATCTACTGCAGGGTCTGGCATGCTAACATTGCCTGGTGTGTGTCCAAGTCTCTTCCTTGTCGGGTGTTTTCTATCCCCAGGATTCTGGAGTTTTTGCAACATGTTTTGGATTTGGGCCTTCAACTTGGTACTCTCAAGGGGCAGGTGTCGGCTCTGGCAATTTTTTTCCAAAGATCTTTTGCCAATCACAGGCTGGTTAACTTTCTTCCAGGGGGTTACTCATGTGCGTCCGCCGTGTAAGCCTATGCTACCGGTTTGGGATTTAGATTTGGTGTTGTCTGCTCTACAGGATCCTCCCTTTGAACCTATGCGTGAGGCTGCGTTGCCCATTCTGACTCTTAAGGTGGCATTTTTTGGTGGCTATTACTTTGGTCAGGTGAGTTTGAGCTGGCGGCGCTCTCCATGAAACCTCATTTTGTGCGTCATCAGGATAAGGTAGTTTTTCGGCTTAAACCGGATTTCCTGCCCAAGGTTGTGTCTGCCTTCCATCTCAATCAGGACATTCTTACCCTCATTGTGTCCTAACCATGCTAATTCTAAGGAACGGACCCTTCATTCTCTGGATGTTGTCGGGGCACTGACATTTTATTTGGTTGCTACTGAGTCCTTTAGAAAATCTGATGCTTTTTGTTCTTCCCGCTGGGCTTAGGAAGGGTTTGCCTCCGGCCAAATCTATCAAGTGGATTCGTCAGGCGGTGGTGCAAGCCTATTCTGCTAAAAGGAAGGAACCTCCCTTCCGTGTTACTGCTCACTACCACTTGAGCTATTGGCGCTTCTTGGGTTTTTCAGCACCAAGCTTCTGTTGAACAAGGTTGTAAGGCTGATACTTGGTCTTCTGTTCATACTTTTTCCAAGTTTTACAAGGTTGATGTTAAGGCCTCAGCTGATGCTGCTTTTGGCCGGAAGGTACTTCAGGCGGTAGTGGTTTGAACTGCCTGCCGTTACTCTTTGGGGATCCCACCCTACTTTTACGGACACTGCTATTGGATGTCCCAGAAGTAAGGATTAAATGAAACATGCCGTGCTGTACACTGGGAAAAATACAATTCTGTGAGTACTCGCCTGTAGAATTGTTTTTACTGTGTACAGCACGGCCTGTTTCATCCCTCCCTTGTTATCGTTATTCTTGGTTGCCTTTTTTTTTTTTAAATTCTTTATTTTGTTTTCATGTATACAATACAAGAAAAATAAAAGTAAACAGCTATTACATCGTCCACAATAAACAGGTTGAATATAATTACATTTTGTTGTCTCTGCTATTCGTGTATTGTCAGCCGGACCTAACGCAACATCCAACATCTAACTGCGCGTTCCCCAACAATAAAAACAAAAAAAAAAAGAAAAATTTGAACAGGTAAACAACAAGAATCTACATCAATGCCACAAGAGGCCAGACAAGGGAATTAATAGTAACTGAAAAGAGGGGAAAAAAAAAAGAAAGGGAGGGACAATGGGGGGGGGGGGGGGGAGGGAAAAAGGGGGATGGGGGCCCCAAAGCAGTGCCGGTCCACTACTTCCCAACGAGGATGTGTTTATACTCCTCAGACTCGGTGAACTGAGTCCAATCGAACCAGGTTGTCAAATATTTCTCGAAACCACCCTCACCAGATGTCTTAAGATCCTCAAACCTCATTGTCTCATTAACTTTCAACACCCACATTGCCAAGGTGGGGGGGGTCTTCTTTTTTCCATAAGAGGGGGCATGCACACCTTAGCCGCATTGAGGAGATGGCATAACAGTGAACCCCGATATATTTTAAGCGGCTTCCGAGCCAGGTGAAGTAGACACAAAGCCGGATCGTCTGGCACCTCTTCACTTGTAACCCTTCCAGCCACTTCTCTAACCCCCGTCCCAAAACAATTTCATTGGTTGCCTCTTTATGGTGATTTGTTCCAAAGTTTAGTTGTGAGGCTTTTGTCTTTTTTATCTTATTACCTCCTGGCTCTTGTATAACTGCTTTTCAACACTGGGGTTCTATGGGTGATTCCTGTTTTTATATGGGGCCGGGAGGAGCCACAAATCTTCTGCAGTACACTGCGCCACCTTGTGGCGGAATACCCAGAAGTAAGGATTAAATTAAACAGGCCGTGCTGTACACAGTAAAAAGAATTCTACAGTTGAGTACTCACAGAATTGTATTTTTCTTCATAAACCTTTAGAGTGGTTCTCCTGTTTACATATTGTTAGCTTTCAAGTGGACAACAACCCAGGATTTAACCAGGTCTGTGGTGTTGTCCCCAGAGCATCCCAATTTGGGTAGAGAAAAATCCCTATAATGCCTTTAAAAACAATATTTATGTGTGAGGCGTGCTTCCATGGCCATGCAGCAGTGCCCTCGGGTTCTCCAGCAGTGATGCATTCAGTTACAAGCTAAACTGCCACATGAGGCATATGTCAGTTTGACGATAATGTAACTGATATAGCTGACCCTCAGTGCTGAACTGTGTAACATGTTATAATAACTATAATACATTGATAGCACTGCAAGTTAAACTGACCAGCTATAGGTTCATATGTGTCTGCCTAAAATGTGTATATTTGTGTGTATACACATTGGCATATTTAACTATTTTTTTATCTGTATATTTCTTCCCTGTAAGAGTTACTCTGTGGGGCTGTACCTAGTAAGACAAAGAACTGCATCAGAACTTCTACAGAGATTGAAAACCATTGGAGTAAAGCATCCAGAACTGTGCAAAACCCTTGGTGAGATTACTCATTTATTGTGCATGTTTCAGATACATAGATATATAGAGATATAGAGATATAGAGAGATATAGAGATATAGATATATATAATTTATTTTATATTATGGGTTTTAAAATGTATCACCTCAGACCAGTTTCTCAGATCCTTTGTATTGCTGAGGTTACAAGATATAGGGTACATATAGTAAGAGACACATGGATATGGTGTGTTCAACTGCACTTGCTTACAGGGACATTCCAGGCAAAAGGTTAAATGAGCCTGCTTACTGCTCCCCCTATGTTGGCTGTCAAGAGCTGAATCTTTCATCCAGCTATCATTCGTCCTGCTTTTACATTTCTCAATAAATCTTTCTGCAAGGCCTCCTCAGCAGCAGATGGTGACTTATCCATGTGTGTCTGTCTCAGTCCCCTCCGAAATAAATTCATTTTGGCGACCCTGAAAAGTGGGTCGGCCAAAGGAAGCAAGTTCTATAGGTTTTATTAGGAAACGCAAAGTGCTGGTGAATGACTGATGCCGCCCCTGACAGCCACCATGGGGCAAGCAGAAAGCAAGCTAATTTAACTCCTTGCCTGGAATGTCCCTTTTTTAATTTGTGCATCTTCGAACAAGAGTTTACTAAATGGCAGTATCAGATGGTGTTTGGCTAATTGCAGTGTCGCCTAAATATCAAAGAATGTGTAAATACACCACCTTCTGTTCTGCACTGATAAATATTCTAAGTATACAGTACGTTCTGCTCCAGATATAATACTTAGACTTGGGTTATCCTCCGCCAGAGGGTGCTGTGCACTGCAGACATGCAAAAAACAGGCTCCTCCCGGCCCTTCATATACCCAGGGACCTCCCACAAATCCCCAGATTTCTCTGCAGTGCTGACTGCGAAGACATGAAGTATCACTCTCTCGCAGGTGAGCGGGGCTATTACAGCCTGCGGCCCTGTTAGACTATTCCCACCCGTCCTCCTCCTTGTGATGTGCCTCCCAGCCTGGGCTGCGCTGGTCGGGTGAAGGTAGGCAGCACTATGTGTGCTTAACTGAGCCATGCTCCACCGCAGTCCCCCCCACCAAAGGGTAGGTGGTTTAGGCTGATGGTGAGCCTCATAGTGGCTGTTCCTCCCGCATTATTGCCCCATGCCCCGCGTAGAGGTGGACCCTGTGTAAAGGGTCGTCGTCCTCCCTCGTTTCCCCCCGTACTTCGGGGGAAAAGGGGGGGGGGGGGGTGTGCCTGTTGGCGGTCTCAGTGTACTGTATTGTCACGCTTATGGCCGTATTTTTTGCCCCTGACTGGCAACTAGGTGTCAGAGCTGCGCTGCTTGCTCCTGCTATTCTGGCAGCCTTTCTCAATTTACTATGCAATAGTGTACAGCATGTCCTGCTTTATTATCCTGCATCTTGAGCAGGAAACTAATTTTGTGCACGCCTACGGCCGTCAGAATAGTGGCGGCGTATTTAGACTTTACGAATATCCACTAGCAGATGCCTTTACTGGCATATTCTATGCTTGGCTTGTCAAGCCTTTAACAGCGGCTTCAGAGCTTCGTGCTTTTTGGGGGAGGCGGAGACCTGGCGTGGCGCGCTCCGCGTCACGCCCAGTTTAGACCCGCCCTCCAAGGTTCGGTCGGCGCCATTTTGTTGATCTTCGCGCGCGTGTTGGCGGTCCTTATCCTCCCCAGGTCGGTGAGTGCCCTCGCTGGCGTTTTCATCATTAGTATTCTTTAGTATTCTTTCTGCTGCGCATGGCCCTGATTCTCCTTCTGTCTTTCAGACGTCGAAGAGTCCGGTGGCTTCTCCCGGCCTAACATATATTGTAGCGGGCTTACAAATTTCTCCCACATTCCTAGTGGGTCTTTGGGACATCCAGGGTTGCCTATTGCGTAAATCCCTACTGGTATATATCACATTAATAATCACCATATGGAGGCATCTCAGAATTATGTGACCGGGGTCCCTCCGGGACAAGACCGGCTGTGTACAGCGTGTGGACTGCCCCATGCTGATGCTGAACAAGTACTGGCCCTGCAGTCGGGGTTGCCAGTGGCTGCGCCTCGTTTCAATACACCTGTCTCCCCGTGCTTAAATCTCACTCCTGATGAGTCGCACTCGAGCGGGAATGAACAGCAAGTCGTGCCGCGCAGACTGCCTACGGCCGATCAGGTGATTTCGAGGTTGGCAGAGCGCTTGGGCCCTGGTAAAAAGCGGTCCCTGATGCCTCCGGTTTCGCCCATTCCTTCTGAATCTGAAGAGTTCACTGCTGAGCAAGGTTTTGCTCTTTCTGATGGTCTGCTATTCTCTGACTCTGGCTCATCGGACGAGGGGCTGAGGAGTCATGATGATCCGGGCCCCGGTTCTTGGGGCCTGTGTGACACCGACGGATTACTGATAAAGATCTTCGAGGTCTTGTCTTTCTCTCTCCCTGGTGAGGCTTCCAGGCCTAGAAGGGAGAGTTTCCATACAGCGCCGCCGCGTTTGGAATTTCTGGAGCAGGTTCACTTCCAGGCTCTTGTACTCAAAGAATGGCAATGCCCTAGTAAACTGCCAGGGGTTCCAGGGGACTGGGATTGGAAATACCCTTTTCCCCCTGATGTGGTTAACTGCTGGTCATCACCTCCTGTGGTGGATGCACCGATCATTGGGGTTCTTAACCCCCCCTTTATTGCAGCCCCTACTTATCGTACCCTTCGGGATGCTGAGGACCGGTGCATTGATAGGCTGGCTTCCCACGCCTTTTCTTGTGCAGGGACGACTCTGCGCCCGGTCTGTGCCGCGGCCATCGCTGCAGTGGCCGCTAGGACCCTCATCAGGAAGATGATTGATCATCGACCTGAGGAGCTCCCCTGGGAGGTGTTTAATGCACTCTCCAGTTGTGATGTATTTGTAAGATTTATCTTTTTGGCGCTGGATGACACCATCAGCATGTGCGCAAGAACTTCCGCCCTTGCGGACTGGTCTGGCTGCGACAGTGGGGTGTTGACGATGCTACAAAAAAGACTCTTACTGGGCTTCCCTTTAGAGGGCGACGCCTATTCAGGGCCCGTCTGGACCTGTTTGGAAAAAGGGCAAAACACCCCTTTACAGAAGGCGGTCTCGGGGCAGGGGCACCCCTCCATCCCCCTATGTTAGCGTCAAACCCGAACCAGGGGTGTCCTTCTAGCTTTTTGGTATAGATCCCTGCCCCAGGAGTGGCAGACAACGCCCTGGTCCCTCCGGCAGGACTAAGTCTAAACCTTTTACCAAAACCCCCCAAGCATGATGGGGCGCCGCAGCACCTTGCCCCTATCAGGAGGCGTCATGCCTCGTTCTGAGGGAGTCAGGAGGAAGTTTCCTCTGGATGCAAGATAGTGTCTGCTGGGCGGCCCCTTCCCGAGATATTCAGGATGCTTCTGGTCCCTGCCTCTCTTCTGGTGTTGACGCAGGCCACGCATGGTCTGCGAGTTCTGGGGTCACCTGCTGGTGCCCCTTAACAGACAGAGGCAGGGGCCTCTACACTAACCTTTCCACATTCCTCCAAAAGGATGAGACACTCTGCCCATTATGGCCTTCCATAGGTGAGGCAATTTACATTCACAGGCGGTTTTACTGCATGGTTTCTGAGTTGGGCTGCCAGTGCCCTGTGTCCAGGGACCTCTTGTCGTCGGTGGCGACCTAAGACGCTTATTTAATTGCCATTGTGCCTTCCGGGCACCAAGGACCTTACAGGTTAGTGCTGGCGCTCAAACACTGCTGATTGTGGCCTTGTTTTCTGGCCTTGGTTCTGCTCCCTGAGTGATCGCCTAGGCGATGACGGGGATGATATCTCTGAGACCAAGGGGGCGTCCGCACGAGGAACTGTCTGGCCATCCCTCTTTGCCAATCCCTCTTTTCCCAATTCCTGCGTCAGGCCGAGTTTGTTACTCGGTTGGTGGTGTCCTTTGGGAGTCTTTGGATGGGTGCTCAATCGCCTCAATTCCTCTTTTTCCCCTTAGTGGTATCTCCATTCCTAGGGTTGAACTTGGATTCGGTTCAGACGGGAACCTGCTTCCTTGACTATAAATGGACAATCTGTTTGCATGGGCTTGGTCCCTCTTTGCTGTTCCCGTCTCTCCACCAGGCTGGATTGCAGCTGGTGGGCATGTTGGTGGCTGTTCAAAGGTTGTCCCTTATGCCCAGGGCCCTTGGGCTCTTCTGCTGCTCATATTGTAAATGCTGGACTGGGTTCCAGCTTCCCTGGAGCTGGGTCTGTGTACCTTTTTACTCCTTGGTACGGTGGTTACCCTTGAGACTGTGGTACTAGGGGTACCAGTCAGGGGACACCCCCTTCCTTGCGTCTTCCTGCAGTTGGATACCAAATCTATCGAGTCGACGGAGGGGGGACTTTTCTCCTAAATTCCCCTGTGGTTCCGGGGGAGGTGGGACCTTTAGGGGTCCTTCCACCTGTCTGAATTGGAAGCGGTAGGCTTTCAGGTTGGCTCTATATCGCTGGACTTCTTCCTTGCGGGTTCGGGCTATTTGGGGGCCCCTTGGTCTGTCGGACGACAGTGGCCTGTATTGATTATCTGTGTGGACTCGGAAGCAGGATGATTCCCCAGGAAGGTATCTGATACTGATCTGGGTGGAGGACAGCGTTCCCTGCCTTTCTGCGATATTCACTCCGGGGATGTCCTTCTGCGACAGGATGTGCTTATTCTTGTGTCTCCATGTGATCCGTCTATTGTGGATCTTTCTGGGCCCGTCACCATCATGGGTCCTAGGCCCTTGTTTCCCTGTCTCAGACTGTTCTGACCTTGGTCATGAGGCTTCGTAACTTTATGCTGGACATTCTGTTCTATATGTCTAATCTTCATTCACCCTGCTTGACAGGGTTCTGTGCAAGATTGCTCTGGAAGGGGGAACCAGTGATACTGGCAGCCCTTGGGTGGCCTAGTGGAGTGTGGTTGCAGGTGTGGTTCTGTGGACAGCGGACCTGTATGTCCTGTCAGGAGTGCTGGCCTGCTCGCTCAGGCCACCCCCCTTTTTTCTATTTCACCCCTATCTACAGACTCTGGTCTGACGGTTGATTCGTCCACCTTGATGGAAATGGGTGTACCTTCTAGGTGTCTGTGTCTTCTGGAAGCCTAGGAGTGGGCTTCTTCCGCCTCTTCTTCCGTCTATTGTGGGGTATTGTTTACATGCACCATGATTTGCTGTGATTTTAAGAAACTTTTAATGTGAATTTGGCAATAAAGATTTTGTACATACATTAAACTATTGTGTGGAGTGCAAGTGTCAGTCCCCTGGGACCCTTGTGGGAGGTTTTGGAGGACTTCCCAATACCCTCTGTACTACTTGCAGTAGGGCCCCGGTTATAGGGCAGTGCACCCCGTGTTACCATTTTCAAGATTTTAGGTGGTGCCACCTGCACATATCTTTGGAAACTGTATACTTAGAAGAATACAATTCTGTGAAATACTCACCTGTAGAATTGGTATTATACGTATACAGTACGTCCTGCTCCACCCACCCTGGTTTTTGCATTATTCTGGATCCCCTGTATGGTGATTATTGTTATCGTTACCAGTTGTTTTTGGTGGTTG
The DNA here is from genome assembly GCA_027917425.1 of Gastrophryne carolinensis. Taxonomy (NCBI): domain Eukaryota; kingdom Metazoa; phylum Chordata; class Amphibia; order Anura; family Microhylidae; genus Gastrophryne; species Gastrophryne carolinensis. The sequence continues at coordinate 288,661,438 of CM051234.1, forward strand.
AATTCTCCCGGCTTCTGGTTCACTGCTTTTCAATGCTGGGGATTTGTGGGAGGTCCCTGGGTATATGAAGGGCCGGGAGGAGCCTGTTTTTTGCATGTCTGCAGTGCACAGCGCCGTCTGGCGGAGGATAACCCAATTGTAAGTATTATATCTGGAGCAGGACGTACTGTATACGTATAATACCAATTCTACAGGTGAGTATTTCACAGAATTGTATTTTTTAATCTGTTCATATGTTCCTGAAGTTTGTCCTAGGAAGCTGTTGGTAGGTTTCCTCCTGCTTTTCCCTCAGTACTTCATGTTCTTCTGAGCAAAGGCTTCAAATGTAGTATGGCAACTCCTCACTGACCTGAATTTAAGCAGCCTTCTATTTATGGTGGGCTGCAGATCCACTGAAAAATACAGAGAGATGTAAATATAGCCTCTGTTTTCCACAAATGTTGAGGACGAATGGATGGTAGCAGTTTCTGCGAGGCTTTTATTTACCTCCTTTTCTCCTAGGCTACTGTGAACACCATATCTGGAGTGGCCAACCCATCTCCTCAAGGGTGACCAACAGGCCATGTATTGAGGCTTTCCATATAGTGGACTCTCGCTATTTGAGCCCTTATTACTCCACCTGTGCATCTATGTAGAGATCTGATCTGTTTTGGCTGCTTGCAAACACGTATAGCAACTGGGAGGCCCCCTGGATGTGTGGATCTCGTAATAGTCATATATTTTTTAAAATGTATTTAAGACCATTTAGACTTTCTAATATTCCTGAATTTACTATTAAACAAAGTAGGAATCTCCGTGGCAATCCTACCTGTGCACAACACAACTGATAGTCTCAAACACGATAATCAGAATTCCAGGTCAGTGGCTCATAAAGCTGGTGACCCCATTACAGTATGTGGAACCCCACCCTCCATTAGACAGTGTGTGTTGACCCCAATATATTGCGGCCAGTGTGCAGAATCCCCACCCCCAATGCAGGCATTGTGAAAGAATGCCCCCTCCCATTAGACAGTATGACCGAATCATCTGCATTAGACAGTCTGACAGAATTCTCCCCCAGGGAAACTTCCCTACCCACTTCAGCCACACACACAGCCAGCGCTTTCCATGTTGTCGATCTTGGACATGTTAGTGTGGGTGGGCGGGTTCTGTCTTCAGCAGGTGTCCAATGTTTGCAATGGATGCCTATACAGGCCACTTCCGATCAAGTGTACATTCTACATTCAGGCCATTAACGCACCAACCCCCACACACGCACACTTTGGGGTGGTAGAGCGAAAAATGATTACTTATGTGAGAATAAAGGGTTAATAATTAAAGGGTAATTCCACTTTTGATGGCATTATTTAAGTTTTTATTGCATTGTGTGGCAAAATGTCTCCAATGTGCTAAGCTTATCTGTTATTTTTTTAAAATTTTTTTTTGTTTGCAGCTCTGTTAAAAAAATAAATAAATAAAAAAAAAATAAAAAATTCCATATCAACAATGTGTTTACCTTAGCCAAGTATACCAAAGTGGTGATTTTGAGTACATATCAGACTTTCACAGCTCGCTAAAGGTATGGGTGGCAGGTTTAACCCATTCTGCTGAAATTCAACTTTAGTTTTGAAGGATCAGTCTTGTGTTCCAGTAGCAAGGGTTAATGGGCAGGTCCTCAGCTGGATAGGTCATTAGGCTGCTTAGACTTGGCCATTAAACTGCTAAAGTTCATTTGTTACATTGGAAGAATTGGGTGACATGTTTTTACTCAAGGCCATGAAAACCACTCCCACTGTAGCAAAACCGAGAATATGAGAATCCTGGAATACTTAACGGCATTCAAAAAGCGGAATACAATAAGGCAGAACACCAAAAACATACTAATTTTTTAAGAAACTTTTTGGTAACAGCAGGTTGCAGTTCACAAACCAGAAGAGGGCACATGGAGTCATTTTTGCTCATGTACACCCTTTGCAAGAGCCTGCACTTGAAAGTTCTGGTTAGTCAATGCTTTTTTGAATTTTCTTTTAATAAGCACCTAGAAGACAAGCATCTTTATAGTGGAACAAAACCCAGAAAATTGATTCTCCTAGGTTTTGTTCCCTGCCCTCGGGGTATCCTGGATAGGGAGATGGCTGTATAAAACACTGCTGCTGGCCATGTGTAAGGTTGAGTGAGCTCCCGCACCTCGGCAGAGGCCATAGCAGCAGTATTCTGTGTGTACAGACCTTTGGTTTGAGTTGCCAATAGCAGTAGCGAAAACTGATTCCACTAACACACGTTTGCTATTATAGGACAAAACAAAATACTAGATCAGCCCAGTACTCAGTAGCCCTTGAGTACATTCTTTTTGGCACAAAATCAATTGAAAGTAAAATTAACCATTAAGCACATATTCTTAGTATACAGTACGTCCTGCTTCAGATATAATACTTACACTCGGGTTATCCTCCACCAGATGGCGCTGTACTGCAGAAGCATGCGAAAACAGGCTCCTCCCGGCCCTTCAAATACCCAGGGACCTCCCACGAATCCCCAGATTTCTCTGCAGTGCTGACTGCGAAGACATGAAGTATAACTCTCTTGCAGGTGAGCGGGGCTATCAAGCCTGCCACCCTGTTGGACTATTCCCACCCGTCGTCATAGGTTGGCGCGCTCCGCGTCACTGGACGCTCTGGCCCGCCCTTCGAGGTTCGCTTTGGCGCCATTTTGATGCTGGTCGCACGCACGCGTGGTGGCGGTCCTCCTCCTCCCTTGGTCTGTAAGTGCCCTAGCGGGCGATTTTCATGATCCTTCTTACTGCGCATGGTTCTGACACCCTTTATTCCCATTATGTCTTTCAGACTGGTGAACACCATTGGCTTCTTCCGACACGGTGTTAATTTATAGTGGTCCTTGTTAAATCCTCCCACTTCCATAGCGGGTCTTGGGGCATCCAGGGTTACTTAGGGTGTAAATCCCTACCGGCATATTGTGCCTTTGATTAATCACCATATGGAGGCATCTCAGAATTATGTGACCGGGGTCCCTCCGGGACAAGACCGGCGGTGTATAGCGTGTGGACAACCCCATGCTGATGCTGGCAGGGCACGGGTCTGCGTACCCTGTGCCGAGCAAGCACTGACCCTGCAATCAGGTCGGCCAGTGGCTACACCTAGCTTCAATTCACCTATCTCCCCAGGCATAAATCTCTCTCCTGCTGAGTCGCCTACAAGTGGGGAATTGCAGCCTGCCGGCCCTTCCAGGCTGCCTACGGCTGAACAGATTGCTAGGTTGTCAGAGCGTATGGGCCCTGGTAGAAAGCGGCACCTGTCGCCCCATGTTTCTGTATGCTCTATGAGAACTGAGGGATTTGCTACTCCGTGTGACTATACCCCTTCTGAAGAAGGGGAATTGTTCTGACTCCAGCTCTTCTGATGAGATGACGAGGACTCACGATGATTCTGGCCCGGAATACTGGGGCCAGTGTCACACTGACGACCTGTTGCTTAAGGTCTTTAAGGCACTGTCTCTCTCCCCCCGGTCAGGTCCCCAAGCCTAGAGGGGAGCGTTTCCATACTGCGACTGCACATTTGGAATTTTTAGAGCAGGCTCATTTCAATGCTCTTGTCCTCAAAGAATGGGAATGCCCCAGTAAACTTCCAGGGGTTCCAGGGGACTGGGATAGGAAATACCCTTTTCCCCCTGAGGTGGTTAATTGCTGGTCACCCCCCGTGGTGGATGCGCCGATCATAGGGGTCCCTAACCCCCCCTTTATTACAACCCCTGCCTATAGCGCCCTTCGGGATGCTGAGGACCGACGCATTGAGCTGCTGGCCTCCCATGCCTTTTCCTGTGCCGGTACGGCCTGTGCCGCAGCCATTACTGCGGTGGCCGCTAGAATCCTCATCAAAAAATTGCTCGATCATCACCCCGAGGATCTCCCTTGGGAGGTGTTCAATGCACTCTCCAATTGTGATGTATTTGTGAATTTTATTCTATTGGCGCTAGAGGACGCGATTAGAATGTGTGCAAGAACTTCCGCCCTTGCGGTGGCTATTCATCGCCTGCTCTGGCTGCGACAGTGGAGTGCTGATGTTGCTACAAAAAACTTACTGGGCTCCCCTTCAGAGGGCAACGCCTATTTGGGGCCCGTCTAGACCTGCCCCCTCGAGGCAGGAGCACCCCCCCTACCTTAGTGTTAAACAGGAACCAGGGGTGTCTTTCCGGATTTTTGGGGCAGACTCTTTTCCCACGAGCAGCAGGCAACGCTCTGGCCCCTCCGGCGGGGCTAAGCCCAAATCTTCCACCAAACCCCCTCAAGCATGATGGGGCGCCCTCGCCCGGCTGGGTGAGGGGATGGCTGCAGCACCTTGCTCTTATCAGGAGGCATTTCGCCTCACTCTGGCAGATCAGGAGGTGGTGTCCTCCAGATACAGGATAGTTTGCTGCACTGCCTTCCCCAGTTCTTTATCAGACCCCAGGTACTCCTGGTCTCTGCCCCTGTTTGGTTGCTGACTCAGGCCATGTTAGGCCTGCAAGGTCTGAGGGTCTCTTGCAGGTTGCCCGTAATAGGCAGAGGCAAGGGCCGATATACCACCTCCCACAGCCCCCCAAAGGATGGATCAGGTGGGCCATTTTGATTTCACAGCAATTCTCTAATTACAGGCAGTTTCCTGCATGGATACTCTTGAGTTTGGCCATCAGCACCTTGCGCCCAGTGGGCGTCTTGCCGCCTGGGGCACTCTTCAATACTTATGTTTACATCCCTGTGCCCTCAGATCTCTGAGGCTCTCCAGGTTCGTGTTGGAAGTCCAACACTGTTAATTGTGGCCCTGCTATCTGGCCTCTCCAATTCCTAGAGTGTCACTCAGGTGCTGTCGATGGTGATGTCTCTGATGTGACCAAGGGACATCTGCGCGATGTTTACCCGGACGCCCTTCCTCACTTCCCTATCTCTGAGTCAGGATAGTTGGATACCCGGCTGGCGGGCCATTGGGAGTCATTTGGATGGGTGTTCAATCACCTCGAGTCCTCGCTGTTCCCTAAAGTGGTGACTCCATTAATGGGAATGATTCTGGATCAGGTTCAAACCAGATCCCCCTTTCCGCAATTAGGTGGGCATTCTGGTCTCATGGGCCCAGTCCCTCACTACTGTCCCGGTTTCTTAACCAGGCAGGGATGCAACTGGTGGGCCGTGGTTAACTTGCTTGGCAGAAGCCCGAGCAGCTAAAGAGGTCCCTTATGCTTAGTTCCCTTGGGCCGTCTGCGACTTCTAGTGGTAAGCATAGGACAGGGATCCAGCACTCCAGGAGCAGGGCCTGTGGGCCTTCCCTCCTGTATGACGTTCTTTCTCTTGAAAGGAATAAAGGGGGGTGGGAGCAGCTCAATCACTATTTATACAAAATTATTATTAATAATAATAATAATAATATTATTATTATTATTATTATTATATTGTTATTATTAAGGGCCTGGGAACTAATTTACCGCCCAGTTTAACCCTCTCCTCAACTAAATATCAAGCAACAAACATGTCTAGCTATGTGGAAAGACAGAGATTTGGTTGCATATATCTGCAGATACATGTGGAAGCCACACTGCCCCGGCAAGGCACTGTGTTTAGTGTGGTCCCTACTCTTAATTTTGAGTCCCCAAAGTTGGGACATGCAATGCAGACAAATAGGAGAGCTACTCACCTGGGAAGCTGCCAGCCTCCCTTTAGAACACTTCACAGGGAGAAATCCATATTGACTGAATTCCTCCCTGCTTGTGCTCATGACAATTCAAATGAATAAAGGGGGGTGGGATCAGCTCAATCACTATTATTTATACAAAATTATTATTATTATTATCCAGGGCCTGGGAACTAATTTACCGCCCAGTTTAACCCTCTCCTCAACTAAATATCAAGCAACAAACATGGCTAGCTATGTGGAAAGACAGAGATTTGGTTGCATATATCTGCAGATACATGTGGAAGCCACACTGCCCCGGCAAGGCACTTTCTCTTGAAAGTGGATGAACTCGTGGGACCTGTCTGGGGGCAGTTCCCTCTTGCCTTTCTGGGGGCGGCCACCATGCACGCCAACCTTTCAAGTTGAGGAGATGGTTCTTCCAAAAACTCCCGGCGAGTTTGGTGTCGGTGGGGCCTTAGAGGGTCCTTACGTCTATGGAAGTCTAAGCAGAAAGCATTTTTCAGTTGGCTCTTCTCGCTTGGCCGTTCCCCCTCTGGAATTGCCAGGCTGGGGGTGCTCGGTCCGTCTGACAGACGTACTACATTAACCATTGGAAGGGGCCTGGAGCTGGCGGACCTTCCAGGGAGTGTCTATGTTCCCTTCTGGGCGGAGACAATGCTCCCTGCATGTTAGTGATATTAGCTCCAGCGAAGCCCCTCTGCGACAGGATGTGCTAATCCCCGCGTCGTTATGGAGTCCAACCAGTCATGGATCTGTTGGGTCCCGTCACCTTCACAGGCTATCGGCCTTTGTTTCCCTGTCCCAGGATCCTATGTCAGTGGTCCGGATGCCTTTAGTACCGTCTTGACAGGACGTCGGTTCTGTATGTCCTTCTCCATTCCCTCTGCTAGGCAGGGTTATGCGGAAGATTACTCTGGTGGGGGAACCAGTGATTCTGGTGGCCCCCAGTTGACCTAGTATAGCGTGGTTGCAGACATGGTTCTGCGGTCAGTAGTTCTGCATCTTGCCAGGAGTGCCAGTTGATCACTCCGGGCCCCCCTTTACATCACTATAATTCATGGTCCCTGGCCTAGTCGATCTGTCTGCTGAAACATACATCTTGTTGGAGACCAGTTTTAGCTGTCTCGGTGTTGGGGACTATGGGAAGGCTAGGAGTAAGCCTTTTCCTCGTCGTCTTCTATTGTTGGGTTTGATATACCCACATTTATTGGGGCGAGTCTAGTCCTCTTATTGTTGAACGTTCTCGGTTCCCAGGTTCCAGTGTGGCTTTCAGCATGAATTGGAGTTGGTTCCCCAGCTCAGTTCTCTGAGGGGTCAGGCTCTGCCCTGTCCACCTTGCCTTAGCAGTCTCTGGTTCAGTCTTGCTTGGTTAAGACTTCCTTCAGGGGGTGCTCATGTGTGTCCTCCATGTACTCCTATGGTCCCTGTTGGGATTGAAGTTGAATTATTTTTGTCTGCTTGCAGGATTGTCCCTTGGTCCTATTCAGGACGCTGTCTGGATGTCCTTAACCTCAAGGTTGTCCTTCTGGTGACTGTTGCCTTGGTCAGGCGTGTGTTAGCGGGCGGTTTCGGTCTACCTAGCTCTCCTTCCTTGAGATACACCAAGATAAAGTGGAGTTCCGCCTGGAGCCGGATTCTCTACATCTGTAGGTGTCGTATGTTCACTTATCTGAGATATTGTTTTCCACGGCTGTCCCCCTTCCTTGCTACGTCGAGGAAGTGTTTCTGCATTCCTTATGCAGGTGTTGGCAGTTTTTTCTTAGAAGTCACTGTGTCCCTTAAGGGAACTGAGGTTTCTTGGGGCTTGGGGTCATTACATCCTGAATGTACTCATTCTCGCCCGCTCTCGGAGTTGGGCGGTTTGGTCCGGGTTGTTACCTTAATGGATATTGCTCCTGGTACCTTGTTTTTTGGCCTTGGCTTCTGCCAAATTCATTGCTAATCAGGCTATTACTCAGGTCTATTCTGGCAAGGGGGAGAACCTCCCTTGTCGCCTTGATTCCTTATATGTGGGCTTGATGCCTCTTGGGCTTCAGCTCCGGTTTTGCTGTTGAACGGATTGGTTAGGCCACTAACATTGGCCTTCTGTTTCATTCCTTTTGCAAGGTTTCTTTTTACAATGTTGATGATAGGGCCTCCGCTTATGCTGTCTTGGCCGTCTGGTTCTGCAGGTGACGGTGCTTTAACTGTCTGCTGTGGTCGTATTGTTGTTGGGGATCCCACCCTACTTTTGGACACTGCTTTTGGATGTCCCGAGTGTAAGTATTATATCTGGAGCAGGACGTACTGTATACTAAGAATAATACAATTCTGTGAAATACTCACCTGTAGAATTGGTATTATTAGTATACAGTACGTCCTGCTTCACCCCACTTTTTCTGGATCCCCTGTATGGTGATTGTTATGGTTATCTTTACCAGTTGTTCTGGGTGGTTTAATTCTCCCGGCTTCTTGTTCACTGCTTGTCAATGCTGGGGATTCGTGGGAGGTCCCTGGGTATTTGAAGGGCCGGGAGGAGCCTGTTTTCGCATGCTTCTGCAGTACAGCGCCATCTGGCGGAGGATAACCCGAGTGTAAGTATTATATCTGGAGCAGGACGTACTGTATACTAATACCACCAATTCTACAGGTGACCATATCACAGAATTGTATTTTCTTTTTTTATGTTGTCAGAATTGTTCTTCTTAAACCTTTTCCCCTTCCTATGTTATGCAGTGAGGGAGAAGTTGTGCTTGGACCCAGACAGTGAAATTGCTACCACTGGAGTTAGAGTCTCTCTTATATGTCCGGTAAGTAATATGGTCTCTGCAGTAGTCTAAACAAAGCTGATGGTCGCTTTACCTCCTGCAGCCTTGAACCTTTGTGTGCATAGTTTGTATGCACTATAATAGATGAGTAAGCTTCTGTATGTTTGCAATTTGTATGCACTAGTTTGTGCATAGTTTGTGTGCGTAGTTTGTATGCACTAGTTTGATGCACTAGTTCCTTTTTAATCGTTTTTGATTATGTGCCAAAATTTCAGCTTCACTTCTTACATCTGTTTTTTATCTACAGCTTGTAAAGATGCGCTTAACTGTACCTTGTCGAGCTGAGACCTGTGCACACCTTCAGTGCTTTGATGCAGTATTCTACTTACAAATGAATGAAAAGAAGCCTACGTGGACCTGCCCAGTTTGTGATAAGCCAGCTCTGTATGATCAACTTATAATAGATGGGTAAGCTTCTGTATGTTTACTTCTTGATTCTGGTACAAGTACAAATTGCAAACAGGTTCCTAATCCATCCAAAAATTAGCAAACCTGGTGAGAATCTCACTACTTTTTTTAGGAGAGGAAATTGACATTCACTTTCGTCTACCGGATGTAAATTTTCACCTGGCTCTGAATCGGCCCCAAGGTAGACAATTAATTGAATGTTAATTTTCTCTCCTAAAATCAGTGAGCAATTCTTATCAGGCTCTGAATCGACCCCTATTGGCATAGAAGGCAGTTCCTGAATTTTGATCCCAAGTGGGGTTTTCATCTTAAAATTCTGCAGGCAAAATAAAAACAAAAGGTCACTTACCTTTTGTCCCACACTGCTGATCAGTGCAGGTCAGGCAATCAGGAACTCACCTGATTACCTGCTGTAGCAGAGCTTTGGCCAAATGTATTTCACAACTTCACTGTGTTTTGGTCCGCTTTATTTAAAAGGGAATCGCAGTTTCCAGATAGAAAGCTCTTTCTCTCGAACTCCATTAAGCATAAATTCCCATTTGGAGTTCCCAGTCCAAATGTACAAAATTGGATGCTTCCCTGGCACAGATCTCCAGATCGTCGGACCTGAGTTTTGAAGATTCAGGTATGCTTAGAGACCCTACGGACAGACGCACAGGCGGGATTCTCAAAAGGACTTGTGCGCGTCTCATTTGCCTGCAACCCTGGAATCAGATTTGTTTGCCATTAATCTGGCTGGCTGCAGGATCTGAAGGGATACATAGAAAATATGCCAAAACAAGGCCTTTTGGAGACCCTCCCCTGTATGTTGGGGGGCCATCACCTTCCTAGAGGACGCCTCCACCAAGGCTGTTGGTGCCTCTGCTCTAGTTAAATCAGCCAGCCGAGCTATGAGGTTAAAAACCTGGCGGGGGGGACCTTGCCTCCATGGCCAAACTATGCAGCATTCCCTTTGAAGGGAATCTCATGTTCGGTACAGAACTAAAAGGTTTCCTATTAGACCTATTAAAGTAAGGGGGAAACGCCATTCGGTCAAAGAAAAAATTCCTTTCAACAGACAGGTGGAGCCCAAGACGCATTGGAGGGCAACATAAAGGGGGAAGCAAGCAAAGTTTGGTCTGTAATTCCCCCAACATCTTCCCGAAAAACCTTGATCCTGATGCCAAGCCTCAGGTTGGAAGGAAGGTTAACCTTCTTTTTGGTCGCATGGCAGTCCATAACTTTAAATTATTTTTTGTTGAGAGTGGTTTCAGACCTCCACCGAAATTTCAGATCGCAAGGTTACGAGGAGACCCCAGAAAGAGGATGGCTTTTCCCCAAATTAACCAGGCATTACTTCACAAAGACCATCTAGTCCCCTCCAAGAAATGCAGTTTCCTCGGTTTTTACATGGACAGTGAAATCATAAGGATACTGGGCCTCCATGACTTCGGCAATCCCAGCTGTGACATGGGCACAGCTCCAATGCAGACCCCTCCAGTCTTGCCTTCTACAGATCTGGGATCATGAGCCAGAGTCCTTAGACTACCGGATAATAATTCCCGAGTCTATCAAAAACACCTCTAGTAGATAAGCCCATGGCTCTTGCAAGAAAGAGGGCAGGTCTTGGAGACAGACCCTCCGTCATTTTAACGACAGATGCCAGTTCCTGGGGTTGGGGCGCCCACCTAGATGCCCTACAGGTTTAGGGGCACTAGTCAAAAGATGTTCAGACAAGATCCTTGAATTTCATAGAACTAAAAGCAGTAGAGCAAGTCCCTCTTCCATTTCTGTTATCTATTGGCCGAAAGGGACGTACAGGTGCAATCGGACAATACCACAACAGAAGCATATGTAAATCAACAGGGGTGAACCAGATCTGCAGCTCCTCAGGAGCTGACTTATACCTTTTATTCTCCCCCTTCAACACCAGTTGCGATCTCTAGCGGCAGTACATCTGAAAGGATCTGGAAATGTGGTGGCAGACTACCTCAGCCGAACAAAAATTTCAGTTTGAATGGGTGCTAGATCAATAGGTATTTTGTCAAATAGCCCAAAGGTGTGAAATTCCCCAGATAGATCTCTTCGCAACAGCCCAGAATACAAAGTGCACAACTATCTCCCTGAGGGGATGGAGCACTAGGGGTGGATGCCCTGGCACAGTCCTGGAGCTTTCCTCTAGCCTATGCCACCCCCCCATATCCGCTGTTGCCTCCGGTGATAAAGTTCAAGGAACAAAAATCAACGGTGATCCTAATCGCTCCTGTCTGGCCAAGTAAAGTTGGTTCACAGCTCTAAAGAACATGTACAGGGACACTCCGTGGCAACTTCCAGAGACCAAACCTACTGGCCCAGGGTTCTATTTATTACCTAAAACTGCAGAATTTAAACTTAACCGCCTGGATCCTGAGAGGGCACTCCTGAAAAAAGGGTTGTCTTCAAGGGTAATTGAAAACGGGAAGCTGGAAAGAGTCCACTAGAAGTATTTACCTGAAAACTTGGAAGAAGTTCAATTCATTCTGTGAAGTAAACAGCTTGAACAGGAACAAGTTGTCGTCTGTCCTGGAATTTCTACAGGAAGGTTTTGAGCTGGGTCTGGCAGTAAGTAATCTTAAGACCAGGCATTGGCAATTTTGGTTTTCCTAGATAAAGCTCTAAGAAAGTATAGCCTGATTAATAGATACTCTTCATAGCCAGAGAATACTAGAAAGATACTAGAAAGAGACCAGTCTGCATCTCAAGATGTCCTATGTGGGATCTAACCCTCTTTCTTAAGGGTCTTATATGAGCTCCTATCGAGCCACTTGCTGATGGATCAGACAAAATTATAACCCCAAAGATGTCTCTTACTTGCTATTACCTCAGCACTCGGGGTTAGTGACCAGTCTCCATTTGAGAGCCCTATAATTCTACTGGATAGGGCTATTCTCAAGCCTGATCCACTTTACCTACCAAAGATTGCCTCTTCTTTCCACAGGTCACAAGAAATAGTTCTCCCATTCTTTTGAGGCAACCGGGAGGACGTGGAGAACAGTTTCTAGATGTCAAAAGATCCTTATTTTGTATTTAGAACACACATAACAGGAGGAAGATAGACAGGTTGTTGGTGTCCTTTAATGGCAAGAATAGAGGTTTAGCTTCCTCAATAGCCAGGTGGATTAGGCAGATCATCTCCTTAGCTTACACATGTATGGACACTCGGCTCCTATTAGAGCACGCTGAACCAGGGCCGTATCCACCTCCTGGGCAGAAAGATCAGGGTCTTCCTTGGAGGAAATCTGTAAGACAGCCACTTCTTCCCCTCCTACCTTTCTAAAACATTATCAGCTTTATCTTTTTGTCTCGGCAAACTTTTGGTAGAAGAGTTCTTCATTTGGTGTCCCACCCTTAACCTAGATTACTTGCTTATCCTTCTTAAGTGGTCACACTGAATGCCAAAGAGAGAAACCCCATTTGTTTTACCGGTAACTATTTCTACGAGTCCTTCTGGATGGTCCTAGCTACCCTCGCCTTCTGTTTCTCTTGGTTACTTGTTAATATACTGAGGACTGGGGGGCGGGGAGGAGTGGGGATTTTAAACTTGTCCTAGTTTGTGTTTCCTGTCTAAGGGGAGGAGCCTTCTTTCAAGTGGCCGTCCTGAAGGACTTGTCAAAATACTGTTACCAGTAAGATTAACGGTGATTTATTTTCTTATTTTCCTCCCCTTAACCCTAGATGTCTTCTAGTATGAAAAAAAACATATTGATTCTAGGATAGATATCAATTTTATATTACACACATTGTGGGCATGTATATGGAGTTTTAATGTTTGTGCAATTGAACAACCCCCCCCACCCCCGGAAAAAAAAAAGCTCAACCCATTATTTGAATGTTTTTAAATGGCTTCATTGCGTACCACAAAATGCAAGACATGCACCAGACAATTAAAAACCATCACTGGGGTCACACACCGGCTGTATAAATAGTGAATAGTGTTTCTACGCAATAATGCAACAAAATTAAAAAGTATCACTCATGGCTCTGTGGTGAGGGGAGAATATTAAACAAATGTAAAAAAAAATTCCAGAAATTTTGAGTGCCATGAGACTACAAAATGTATATATAAAGATAAAGGGATGCCAACTGCTGCACAGTATCCACACAAATACCACAAAATTGCTAGTACAATCACGATACTTACATTTCTAACAATTTAATGAATTGTGGATCAACTATTCTATTATTCAAAAACACAAAATGAATTGCAATGTTTCGAAACATGTCGCTGTCCTGACACCTACAGTAACTTAAATAGGACCAAAAGCCTGGCACAGTTGGAAAAGAAAGGTAGTGGCTATATTCCAAGTGTTACATACACTCCGCTTCAATACTTCTTGACAGTTGGGTTATTCTCCAGTAGAGGGCGAACTTCTGCAGAGATGAATGCAAAAAAAGAAGCCCCTCCGGTCCATAACTACCTGGGACCTCCCACCAATTCCCCAGTTGTCTTCTCTGCAGGGAGCGAGCAAGACAGAAGATGAAGGCTCCTCTTACTTGCAGGTAAGCCGGGCTCGCGCCCGGCCATTTTCGTTCCTATTGCTGCCAGGACCCTCCTAAATTGTCCCTGTATTGAGCCTCCCAGCTTAGGCTGCGGGTCCTGGTAAAGGTAGGAGCACCCTATGGGTGCAGTAGGAGCACCGCTCCACCGTGAGACCTCACTATGGGGTAGGCGGTTATCCAGGTTTTGGTGATCCTGGTGTGGAATGTCCCGCTAGGCTTAGGGCCGGATTCTGGCAGGGTTCCCCCCCCCTTCTGGGCCCCTTACTCTCCTCGGGGGGGGGGGGGGGGGGGGGCTGGCTACCTGACCTTTATATTGTGTGTGTGTGTTTGTTTTTTATTCATTGTGTGTGTTTACCGCTCGGCCCGCACGCACACTCTCGTGCGGCAGCGGGCCGGTTCTCTTATGGTCGGCTCCGCGGCCATATTACCTTACCCCTCATTTGAAAGGGCCAGCGATTCTGTACAAGAATTTCCGCTCCCAGGCCTCTGATCTTCAGGAGGGGGCCCGGAATAGGGTTAACTTAACCCTTTGTGAACTGGTAAGGGGTCCATGAGACCCCTTATACCAGTTCACAAGGCTCTGGGTATGGCAGGTCACCTGCGGCAAGCGGGTGACTTGCCATAACCCCCAGCCCCCCATTACCTGCCTCCCCAATGGCCAGGGGGGGGGCAGAAGGGCCCGGGCCACGTGGCTATGTGGGCTAGTAGCCTGCAGGGCCAGGGGCCACCAACGCTGGCCCCTGCGCCCTGTTCTACAAGCCCCCATAGCTGGTCCGGGTCAGTAATGCTGGGTAAGGGGGACCCTATGTCATTTTTTGGGGGGGATTTTAAGGGTTTTTAACTGGGAGGGGGAACCCTATGTCATTTTTTTTTTTTTTTTTTTTATTAACCCCTTACAACTATGCAATCATATTGCATAGTTGTATTCTATCTGAAATCTCCTAAACTGCTGTTTCAGGAAAGAGGGTATACCTATACATGTGGTACCATTGTAACCGGGAGAAATAGGGCTTTCACACGCAATAATTTTATTAACAAACTTACATTTTTTATTACAAAAAACACTACAAATTGTAAACAATAGGTTTTTTTTCATTTTTTTGCACATATTTCACCCAAAAGTATTGAGAGTACACTAAAAAAAGGCCAAACAAGACATTTCATGTTGAAGCCCAGACTCTGCTGAAAAAAATATATCATTTTCATGGAAATCCCTTCAAAAATCAAGGTTGAACACGTGTAGTGCAAGAACGTGAAAAGTCATTGGGCAACAGTGTGACAAAAAATCTCGGTAGGCTGGCACTCAAAGGGTTAAGTTAGCCCCAGCGCCTTATTGTTTTTTACGTGGCGCGGACGGCGGCTCTGTTCGTGGGCGCTATGGCGTTTTTATTCCCGAATTTACCGTCAGTTTTCTCTCCGAGGTGATTTTTAAAGCGGTTGTCAGTTGCATAGCTACTGTCTTTCTGATTGGCTGCGCGCCTTCGAGCGGCGCGGTCTCCGGGGGGGGGCGTGGTTTGGTTTGGCTTGGCGCGTTCCGCGTCATCTCCCGCTCTGGCCCGCCCTTCGAGGTTCGCTTGGCGCCATTTCCCCTCGCTGTACTGTAAGTGCCCTCATGGGCGACCTTTCTTTAGCTTTTGCTTCTCCTCGCTTGGCTCTGACATTCCTGTTCCCCTTGTGTCTTTCAGACCGTGAACCTCGGTGGCTTCTCCCGGCCCGGTGTTGCGCCCGGCCCAGATTTTTAAAAGGATCACTCCCACTTCCCAGCGGGTCATTGGGGCATCCAGGGTTGCTTTATAGCGTCAATCCCTACTGGCATATTGTATATAATAATCACCATATGGAGGCATCTCAGGATATTGTGAACGGGGTTCCTTTGGGACAAGCCCGTCTGTGTGTAGCTTGTGGGGTATTGCCTAGCAGCGGTGACAATGCACGGGTCTGTGTCCCTTGTGCTCAGCAGGCGCTAGCAGGTATTCCCACCTCTTCCGATGCTGGGCCCGCACCTCGCCTTGCTTCCCCTACTCCGCCAAGCCTGAGCCTAACCCCCAATACTAGTGGGGATTCTCATAATGATTTGGCCACTAGACTGGCCAGTGTGGAAAACTTACTTGCTGGCTCCTTGGCGCGCAAGGCCACTGCCAAGAGGCGTCATTTGAATCCTGAATCTACTATTCTTCCTATAGAATCTGATGATTTATTGCTTTCCTATGCACATTCCCCCTCAGAGGAAGGGGAACTGTTCTCTGACTCAGGGTCATACGACGACGAGTCCAGGGGACAGGAAGAGTCTGGTTCTGATCATTGGTCCTCGGACGACATTGATAGACTGCTGACCCAGATCTTTGATGTGTTATCCCTCTCTCCCCCTGCCGCGGCTCCCCGGCAAAGGGGTGATCTGTTTCACACCGCTATGGCGCGGTTGGAGTTTCCCGAACAAACTCATTTCAATAGCCTTGTGCTGAAAGAATGGGAACATCCCAGCAAACTCCATGGGGTGCCTAAAGCTGTGGATAAGAAATATCCCTTTCCTACCGACCTGGTCAAGTGTTGGACATCGCCACCCGAGGTCGATGCCCCAATTCTAAGTCTGTCCAACACCTCTATTATGCACTCCCCCGACACTACTACGCTGCGGGATTTGGAAGATCGGCGAGTTAACCAGCTGGCATGCCATGCCTTTGCGTTTGGGGGGAGCGCCGCTCCGCCCAGTTTGCGCCTTAGCCATTACGGCGGTGGCGCTCCGGACGGTGGCGCTCCGGACGGTGGTTAAGACTGCTCTTGAAGGGGCGGATGACTTGCCCTCTGATGCTGCCAGTGCTTTGGCCACCTGTGAGACTTTCGTGAACTATATCCTATCCGCATCGGACGATGCTATTAAGCGGAGCGCTAGGTCTTCTGCTCTGGTGGTAGCCATACGCCAAGTGGTCTGGTTGCGCCAGTGGGCCGCTGATAACATCGCTAAGAAGGCCCTTACGGGGCTTCCATTTAAGGGGCTGCGCCTGTTTGGAGAAAGGTTAGATATCTTTGCCAAGGGTGGCAAGTTGCCTCAGCGCAAGCGTCAGATTCGTCCCTTTCGTGGCCCAAGCTCTCACTCGACCCCCTACCGTGGGGCTAAGCAAGGTAGAGGAGTGTCCTTCGCTGGGTCTCGCGCAGAACCCTGGAACAAGAACAGAGGACGCCGTTCCAGTTCCTCCTGGGGGCCCAAGCCCAAAGCCCCTCCCAAGACTCCCCAGGCATGAAGGGGCGCCACGTCTCAGACCGGTGGATTCAGGAGGTAGTGTCCTCCGGTTACAAGATAGAATTTGCTGTACGGCCCCCTACCAGGTTCGTCGGGTCCCGGATCCCACAGGAACCTGCCTCAGCTTGGGTCTTGATGCTGGCTATGCAGGACCTTCTAGACATAGGGGTCATTTGCAAGGTCCCCTTAAGAGACAGGGGCATGGGGTTCTATTCCAACCTTTTCACAGTGCCCAAGGAGGATGGGTCAGTCAGACCCATTCTGGATTTAAAAATCCTAAACAGATTGTCAGAAACAAACATTTTCGTATGGAAACTCTGCGCTCGGCCATTGCCTCGTTGCGCCCAGGGGACTTCATGACATCTGTGGATATCAAGGACGCTTACCTGCATGTTCCGGTGTTTCCAGGACATCAAAGGTTTCTCAGATTTGCGCTGCTGGATCAGCATTACCAGTTTGTGGCCCTGCCATTCGGCCTTACGTCGGCTCCCAGGGTGTTCACCAAGGTGCTGGCAGGGGTGATGTCACTGTTAAGACTAAGGGGCATACGAGTTTTGCCCTACCTGGACGATATACTCATCACCTCTCGGTCTCTGCGGCAAGCAGAGCTGGACACTCGGTTGGTAGTGTCCACCCTGGAGTCATTCGGCTGGGTGGTCAATTACCCAAAGTCCTCTCTGTCCCCCTCCTCAGTGACCCCGTTCCTGGGGATGATTCTGGATACAGCTCGGTCAAGGATATTCCTTCCTCCGCAGAAGGTGGAAGCTCTGACAACGCAGGCGAGGTCCCTGCTTTCGAGTGCTCATCCCTCCATCCGGCAGGGAATGCA